>OY804585.1:90956209-92390469 GCA_963680875.1 Bathymodiolus brooksi
TGGTTTTTTTCCATTCATTTCTTTTATAGGATGCACCAAATGGCTTTCTTTGCTTGTTTGCTTGGTTTTTTGCTTTTTGCTTTGCTCTGTATCTTCTTTGTTGTTCTCTTTTTTGCTCTCCTTTATGTCCTCCAGCATTGCTATGTCATTCTTTTTCTTTCTTTGATTTTCACGTTCTTTTCGTTTCATTCCTTCTTCTTTTGCTCATATTTGTCTGTATATGTTTTCATTTTGTCTCTATATCTTTTTATTTTGGTTGCTTTATTGGCTCTTTTTTGTCTTTTCTTCTTCTGTATCTTTTTCACTTAGTTTATTGTTGTGGAAAAGGTTATGGTTAATTATCATATACAATGTGGTTTGTGTAGTGTCCGTAGACCATACATGAATTTATTGAATTTTATTGTTTATTATCATAATATAGACAAATATATTTTTGCTTAAGATTTATTGTTCCAATGTATACTAAGCATTTAATCATTCATTTGTCTACTGTAGGAAATTTTATAATTTACTCATATTTTAGACAACAGAATGAGTATGTAGCAAACTACCCATATTTGTTTTATTTTGTACAAAATAAGATGAGTTATCAATTAATAACCGTAATTTAAAGATGGAAGCACCATTTTATAATTGTAAGGTACATAATTTGAGATCTAAAGCTTAAAATATGAACTTCAAAATATTGGTCTACGGACACTACCTGTCTACGAACAATGTTTTCCTCAACTCAGAGGAAATCCTTGTCACATCTATCAAAAACTTTGTTGCTTTCTACAATCTATGTCTTGGTACATGTATAATGTAGAAAATAATAAAATGTTAAACTGAAGTGCAATATGATGTAGTCAGGTGAGCTTTAAACTATTGTCTATGGACACTACCTAGAAAACATTTAAAGTTTTCTTTCTTTAAGGTTATGATCTGTAGATTAAATTTCATTGTAAAAATGAATTAGTGTAGATCTTATCTGTTTAAAATAGTTTCAGATATGTCTTATTTTATTACTATTTTATTATACCTTGCCATTCTGTGAATACCTCTAGAAAATTAACATTTCATAACAGATGCCACTTTTGCAGTATTTACAGTTAAATCACTGCTCGTCCTTCAATTTTTATTCAGTAAAAGCCAGTTGATGACTAAATTCTCATCTTATAAGGTCACAAAAGACATATTTTTATAATACAGTAGCATTTCTAATTTACAAAGCTTAGAACATATAGCAAAATAAAAATGACACAACATAGTGCAGGAAAAATAGCAATTTCTCAGCTTTGAAATGCATTATGCGCTTCCATGAAAGCACAAACCCCACAGTATGATATACCATTAGAAAGAGAAAATTATAAGCTACCCCAAATATGTAGATTACAACTTGTTTCCACTAAATGTTTATGAATACCAGCTCCATAGCATGTTAATGTTAAATATTGTGTTTTAGCCAATAGCAATATACCTCCGCTGTATAAGCCCTTAAATCAGGCTCTTTGCACCCCCATTATATCTCACTATGCATTTATATTAATTTTTCTCAATATAATCCTAGACATTTATAATAGTGTCCAAGGAATCTCATTTCCCGTTGCAATGAATTTTGGTCATGGCCCATAGGAAAGTGGATTTTCAAACCTTTGCAGTCCGTGGGCAAGTAAATTTCAACCACTGGGTTGAAGAGTTCAGTGATTTCAAAACTTTCACTTTTACATAATTGTACAAATGAAAAATCATACTTTTACTTAGAATCATGTTGTCATATGTGACCGTGGCTCAGAAAAGGGGCCCAGATGAAGAAAAATCAGATTTTGAAATTTTGACCTTTGTGAAAATTTTATGGCAATATCTCAAATACTTTTCCAGATATGGCCATTTTATATATTAGCCTCACTATAAACTTTGCGTTTGTTTTCAATTGATTTTTCATTCTTTTTCTTGGTCTTCAACAATGGAGCATACCACACTCAGATCTACAACTTTCTTATGGTTTGACTTAAGTTACTGATATTTGGCATGTCTATTAATCAACTTATTTGAATTCACTGTTCATGATTATGTTTTACCTGTGACCTTGACCTTTGAAACCAAGGTCAAATTACTGTTTTTAATATGAAAATATTGCATCTTGCTCATAACTTTTTTCTCATTGAGTTTAGACTTTAAATTTTTGGTATATGGCTATATTAAACCAAGTTAATTGACCGTATGCTATTATATGTGACCTTGACCTTTTACTTCAAGGTCAAGTTATTTATAATTTGAAAAGAAAATATTCTATTTCTTGACATGCTTCACCACGTACTCCGGTCTTCTCCACCAATAAAACTGACCGCCACGATATATACTGAATATTACATGTCAAAATTTGTATCACATGCCGTATCAACCCGAGAACCATATATCACCCCAATGGCCACCGGCCCGAGGGGTGATATAGGTCGAGGGTTGATACGACATGTGATACAAATTTTGACATGTAAAGTTCATTATATCATATATTCCAACCATGCCTTTGATAATACATGTATTTAGAGATTCACTATATTTCTATCTGAATAGAGTTACTTCCCCTTTCAAATTTATCATTTTTAAAATTTCTTTCATATGTATTCAAATTGTTATATTGAATATACATGCAAGCTGTTAATTTCATATTTTTCTTTATCAATATTAACTAATCTGTCGTTTTTTGTTTTTGTTTTTTTTCATCGAACATGTAAGCTGTCATAATCACTAAAAATAAAACAATTTAGCACATGTCGTTTTAATCGGAAGCAAACCATCAGAGCCTTTTTTATATTTTGCTTTGTGCTTGGTAGTTATTTTCTTAAATCTGCAGTTGAGAAATCAAATCGTCTGCTATGCATACTAATTCGCATTTTACCCCATCACTACTCTAAGTAATAAATTTACTTGACTAAATGCGGGAGCACAGTAGTCATGATCGTATTGGTGCTGCCTTGTGATGGAATGGATAATTCTAGAAGGTGGTTCGAATCCCATCAGTCCTTTTGTTTGTTTGTCTACATTGTTAAGCTTAGCTTCAGAACGGGATTTTTGGCTGTAAGATTATGAGACTGTAAATGCATTTATTGCAAAATAACCTATTTGTCGTCAGTACTTAGACGGTATCCGAAATCATGGGTAGCGGTCGAGAAGTGCATATGTCTAAAAATACATCTTTAATATGACAGATAAGTTTCAATGGACAGAGAGGTGCGATCTCCAAATACACCATTGTTTTTTAAACGATAGACCGATTGCTTGTTCTTGATATATTAAAAACAGAAAAAAGCCGCGTTTCGTGATCGTTTTATTTCCTATTCAAAATATTCCAGACGAGGGACATTATTCATTCAGAAAAAAGTGGGATCTGCTCTGACGGAAACCGAAAATTGGGATTTGATTGTTGACTGTACAAGTCGAGATGGGCGGCAAATGTTAGATGCAGGTGTCCACCTATCTCATAAGCGCACATTGCTAATGAAGACGCACACACCGTTTCAAACACAGTACAAAATATTCTACCGAATCCGATTCTGCTTTTACAAATGGTGAAGAAACAACATATTCTATTATTTCTAAAATGCTTTCAAATTTATCTTGCCTCGTCTTCGACCGTTCGAGTGTAATGAAAAAAAATCAAATACGCTTTTTAATGCAAGGAGAGAAAACCTTTTTTAAAGAAAATATTCCCGCTTTCAGTGTACAAAGAAAATCGCGCAGTATTTTCGTTTTGCAGAAAAATCTGGTGACAATCATCCAAAACATTTCAGAAAGTTAATTATGTAACATGTTCATTGGTATTATGAAAATACAGATTTGGAGTTATTTGTAAAAAAAATGTTACAAATCCAGAGAAATATATGTTAAATAAGTAAATAACTTTTTTTTATAGAAGTTTAAAAAAAGGGAATGTCGTGTATATAATTTTCTTTATAAAAGTTAAAGCCTCTATTGAACTGTCTATAGCAGTTCATTTTTTCATTGTCATCTGACCGGCTTTTTAAAAGATACGTCTCTACATCTTTGTCGGAGCGCAAGTTCATTCTTGTTACCACTGATTTTTTCATTACATTTCCGTAAAAACTGTACAAGTTCAGTCTTTTTTTTAAAGTTATGAAGTCTTCAAGTGTTGCCCTGGAATCTACGTCAATTAATTTCATATTTTTTCGCACTTATTATTCATTCAATCAATTTATTAAAAACCGTCAGGAAAACTTTTGCAACCGGAAATGCTATATACCCACTGCCAAGGACGATAATTCAAATTACGAACGATAACTCCATTTTCCGCAAAGAGGGAATATACCCATTTCCAAGACTTATACATGAAGTACAATTTTGCATATAAGTAATAGAGGTAAAACTAAGCTATTGCTATACATGTAACTCCATGCATACTAGTATATATTTGTTATAATGGCATAGTTTGATAACATGTTTTTCATGGTTTATAATGATCTACATGTATAAATCGGTGTCCATATCATTGACTCTTACATGTACACGTACATGTAATGTATACATTTGTATGCCCAGTAAATCAGTTTGTGACAGGTTAGTTTCAGATGTTGATACTACAACTTAAATCTCAGTTCTTTTTCTAATGATCATGAACATTTAAATAACAAGTACATAGTAAATGTACATCAAAAGAAAAGTGTGTATTTAATCTAAATCAATAAATAAATAATTACCAGATCCTTCTGAGCACACTCCAAACACATTACATTTTCTTGGTGTTTTAAAATAAATAGGTCCCACTTGTTGAGCATGGTGAGGAAAGTGAACTTGTTGAGCATAATCCCATGAATAATGTAGGGTGGTCTGCACTGACTGTGGAGAATTACCTGTAGCATACATGTAGAACGTAAACAACAAAAACAATTGAGAGTTTCTTGTAAATAAAAATTATTTGATAGAAAATGTCAACTCTGTCAAGAAAATCAAATTGGGGACGAATTTCATTATATAATGCGATGCAGTTATTTCCATGAAAAAAGAGAATCATGCATTGAAAAGCGGTACTTAACTAGAATTAATGTTTTGAAATTTACAGAAATAATAAGTAGTGAAACACAATCAAAATTAATGAAACTCTGTCAGTTGATCAGAAACATTAATTCTAGTTTACTACCTCCTGGGTAATTACTATTGCATTTATTGTTTTTATTTATTTTCTGTATATATTGTATATATTGTATCTCTATTCCAATGTATTACGATGGTTTATGAGAATAAAGATTGTGTTGTGGGTGTCAGATAACCAAGTCAATGCATTTGAGTATTATATCACCCAATCCATATCAAGTTAAGTAAAAAGGTATAAGTACATGTATGATAAACTGAATTTCAGTTTATGGTCATATTTCTTAATGTTTACTTTCAGAAAGTAAACATTGATAAGTCCATGTAGTTATGTTTACTAAGTTTCACTTGGGCACGGTAGTAATCTCTCTGCTCTTTGGCAAGCTGTACATGCTTATTATATTCAGTTAGCAATAACTATTTTTCTTCTTCAGTAATATTTCCACTTTTTGAAATTTTTACCTGCAAATTCCTGACACTTTTGGCATAAATCAGTACAAGGCTTTGTAATTACAATATGAGGACACAAATCATGCCACTGTCTCTGAAATGTTCTGAGACTTATACTCCTATACTTCATCACAACTGCAATTGTCTCATATTCCGAATGAATGTCCACTGATGTCTTATCAGATGGCAGTAGTAAAACTTGACAGTTCTTATAATTAGGCAACCTGCTTGGGAGAGGCAAAGCATTGTCAGCAGCATATTTGACAAGACAAGTTTTTATCCTTTCAGAGTCCTGAAATGTAAGGGCATGCTTTGGAAGCTTCCCAGTACTAGCATGAGTTCTAGGAGAGAGTCCATCTGTATCGAGTGATTTTGCAATTGAAAGTAGTTTGCCTACATACCCGCTTTCCTTTGAATTGAAGTAAAACTCTTGGTATGGGCATTCCCTTTCTTTTATTTTATGTTTCTTGGCTTCGGTGACACTACCAGAACGCCTATTCAGCTTTATTGATCATATCAAGTTCATCTTTAGATACTTCCTTACAATGTTCCCGAAATTCAATAGCTGCATCCATGTCAATGATTTGGAACCAAGACAGTTCGGCACCAAGACAGTTCGGCACCCGTTGAAAAAGACAGTTCAGCACCAAGACATTTCGGCACCGTTGAAAAAAAGTGTCAAGTCGGCACCGTATTTTCTTTCAAATATAAATTGGGTAAAAATTGGCAAACAAGAGCTTGGGACCCCGTTTTCAAAACTGCTGGATCCGCGCCTGATGCAGCAATGATTCTGGGGCTATTTTCACAAAAATAAATTAAGATTAACATTGATCGTAAGTTATATTGAATTGTTCATTTTTATCTTGATTTGTTTGTGTGCCTCATCAGAATGATATAGCAACAACCGAAATTATGAAGAAAGCAGGGTGAACAGGGCAGGGTCGAAAATTCTTCTTGCAAACCCCAAAAAGCAAAATAGACAAAAGCCATTCGTATGCAATTTTTCCTTATAAAAACAACAACCATATTTTTTATGACTTCTGAGATTAATCAGAAGGGTCCGCCAGTTCGAAAGACGTGATTAAAATAAACAAAAATGTTTTCTTTACGCAGAGAAAATATTATATGTTACGCTTTGTTCAAATCAGAAATAACCGTTATGAAAACAGATTAATCTTTTTACTGTTGGTGAATAAGAATATTGTATTTCCATAATTGGAAGTTTTGTACATAAAATCAAAGAAAAACCTTAAGTGCCGAATTGTCGGGGTGCCGAACTGTTTTGGTGCCGAAATGTCTCACACAGGTGCCGAAGTGTCCTGGTGCCGAATTAACCCGGTGCCGAAGTGTCTAGCATTCTTCATGGCCGACACATATCAATGGAATGTATGTGTGCGTACAGGGGATCCCCAAATGTAAATTTTCAAAACAAATGATAAAAAAATACTTAGTTACAGAATATTTATTTATAACTGAGGGGAAAGTTTTATTTTAAGGACTTTAAACATACGTTATATGCCGGTGTTTTGTTTGTTTACACTCGGTCGTCACGGTAATTTCACAGCGGGAGTCACAATGGAACAACCAGATTTGTTGTGTACTGCACTTGCGCTAAATATAATGTTGTTGAGTATTATCGTGTGTGCCGTTTTATAGACGTCATATTAGAATACATCATTTATAATCTTTTCTGCAGAGACGGAATATATTTCGACAAGATCTTGGTATCGGAATATAAACTTTTTAAGAGATCGAATAAGGCGAATATTTTTAAAGCCCTGGTTCAGTAGCCTGTTTCTCAGATGAAGATGACGTTTCAGGAAATCAGAATAATTGCTACTGGCCCTTGCATAGCGAATCAATTGCGAGATGTAAACACCATATGCAGGAGAAGCTGGTATATTACTGCACATATTTGGAAAATTTATGATTTTAAAATTGAAGTCGTCCCGTTTATCACAAATTTTAGTACTGATTTGATCACTGTCGTCAAATTCGAGGTATAAGTCCAAAAATGATGCGGACGAAGCGGTATCTGTGGTCTCTTTAACTTTCAGCTCTGGAGGATATATCAATGGAAGAAATTCTGCAAATCTAGAATTATTGATAGATAAAACGTCATCAATATACCTGTATGTGAAATTAAAGGCTCTAGCCTCATGAATCTTCTTATCTTTTACAAGCTTTTGAAGAAACTCCGACTCATATGAGTATAAAAATAAATCGGCTAGAAGAGGGGCACAATTCGTACCCATTGGTATGCCGACGACCTGCTGAAACAGTATCCCTCCAAAGAAGACAAATATGTTATCGATGAGGAACTCCAGCATACTGATCACTTGTTCCTCGGAGTAGCATGTTTTACCTTTTTGAATTGTGTTTGAAAAATATGTGGAATTGTAGCCTAGCACAACAAATTTTGAGCCATAGTTTCTATGACTGAAAGCTTTGTGAATTGTTTCTTTTAAGCGGGTTTTTAATTTGTCATGCGGTAGGGTAAACAAACCGACGTGAAACAGCCTTAACACACACGCGAAGTCGAAATATGTTCCCAACAACTAGAAATCTGCAAATCCGTGTGCATGTTTATCGTCCCTCGCCATTGTTGTGGAGACTGATTAACTTTCGGTTGTTTTGTTCCGATGATTGCCGATCATGACCTCGTGAGGAAAAGCTTTGGTTCGATGATTGCCGATTATGACCTCGTGAAGAAAAGATTAAACAATCATGGATGCTGAGGTAAGCACGCACACATTCCTGACAATGATTATTGGGGAATCTGTCTATTTCATGTCGTATGAACCAATTTTTTTTTGCAATTATTCTTATGTGGTACACATGGAATATATTTCTATTTTTTTCATCAACTGAACATTGCGCATGAGCGATAATCTCCCCGAAAGAGTTCAAATCTTGGGTCACGCACATATCCTTTGCGTACGGGAAAACAGAATTATCTGCTGTCAAATATTTTGCGATTTGCTCTTAAAATCTGCTTTTTAGCGGATTTTTAATATTAATAATCTGTATTGCAAATAAAACCCTTACAGATAAAGCGTATTTTAGATAAGTGATGTGCAAGTCGTTGTGACAATGTATTTTCCAACGTTTTTGTTACGTACGGATATGGTCTTGATGCTAACGTAAAAGCTCAAACGTAATGTTTACGTCCTGGTAACGTATTCAGAATACGTTATATGCAAGACGTTGTGACAACGTACTTTCCAACGTTTTTGTTACGTACGGATATGGTTTTGATGCTAACGTAAAAACTCAAACGTAATTATTACGTCCTGGTAACGTATTCAGAATACGCTATATGCAAGTCATTGTGACACGTAGTTTGAACGTTTTTGTTACGTACGGATATGGTCTTGATGTTAACGTAAAAGCTCAAACGTAATTTTTACGTCCTGGTAACGTATTTCAGGATATATTTTATTTGCAAGTCGTTGTCAGACAACCGTATTTTAATATACAGATAAATCATTAAGGTATATCACTGCAAAAGGGAAAGGATCTTAATTAAAAAGTGAATTGTTCAAATTGGAAGGTATTCCCTAGACATGACTTTGAATTTGATAGTAGTTGATCTCCTGATTCCAAACATGCATGGTTGATAGGGACTTTTTGCATTTCCAGGTTCATCAGTAAAAATGTGACTAAGTTGTGTTGCTATTTAGCTACATTTTTGCGTTAAGATGATACAACTGGCTATAGTTGTATATCAATAGCAATAAAAAAACATAATAATTTTTTTTAAACGCCATGTACGAGGATCGAATCGGTGGCAAAGACAAAGACAAATGTGGCCTCTTAATCGTTAATCTTTCCACTGAACTTAATAGAACGTGATGTATAAGGCAATATATACAAATGTACAGACAATGGACAAAAGTATTCGCATGCTTCCAACTTTCCCTATATATTTCATATAAAACTACAATTTTTCAGAAGCTTTTCCTGAAGTCAATTCACACCCGATTTCGAAAATTTTTATATCAATAAAAACAGAATTGTATGTAGTTTTACTGTATAATTTCAAAATAATTTTCTATGATAAACATTTTGAGAATATACAAGCTAAATACACAACTGAATTAATTTCTTTCGAAATACAATGCTTTAATAGATAGTACATAAAATAATTGTACATATAATAAACTTATGATTAACAAATTTCTTCAGTTTTTCCCCCCAGATATTCTGATTACCACTTTGGTATCTTCACACTTTCTTTTTTTCTCTCTATCCAACATATATCTACCGTTCTTATGAATGTACTGCCAGAAGTCTCCAGAAATATGGATTAAAACTGGATTCTAAACTTCATTATTAAAAATCAGAATCACTAAAAGTATACTGCACAGATCTTCAATCATTTTAACTGCTGGTTTTATTTATACTTCTATATCACATTCAAAAGGTAAAAAACTAGACATTAAATAATTTCTTTTTTATAAATAAAAACTGCCTCGAGAGAACCCAGGTGTATAGAAACAGAACATAATACCTCTGTTGTGGGTTACCCTCCACCCCCCTCCCCACGTGAGGGAGTGAACCCAGGTGTATAGAAACAGAACATAATACCTCTGTTGTGGGTTACCCTCCACCCCCCTCCCCACGTGAGGGTGTGAACTCATGTGTATAGAAACAGAACATAATACCTCTGTTGTGGGTTACCCTCCACCCCCTCCCCACGTGAGGGAGTGAACCCAGGTGTATAGAAACAGAACATAATACCTCTGTTGCGGGTTACCCTCCACCCCCCTCCCCACGTGAGGGAGTGAACTCATGTGCTCCGGAAGGATAGGCAGTTCCTGATCCCCTAGTGGTACCCGTCGCTACAAACTCGGTGATAAGTCATGGTTACGACAAAAATAACATATCCGTGGTCATTTGTGACACAGATGTTCCGTAAAGGTTAACCAAGCCTGATGGCGACCGCTAAACGTTCGAAGTGATGACTTCAACTCAACCAATATGAATCCTTAGTTTAGTAGCTTCCTTATTAGCAGCAATCCTCTATCAAACAAATCCTGATAGTAACCACAAGCTCTGGAATATCGGATCAACTGAGAGATATATACTTTATATGCAGGTGCTGCTGGAATTTTGCTACATTTAAATAGAAAGTTCACAATGGGAAAATTGAAATATTTTTGTTGTAAAGTACTATAATGGGGCTATATGAACATTATCGTCCCCCCAAAAAGTTACTCTATGGAAGAAAATAATATGTTTTGTTATTAAACCATGTGTTAAATTTACCTTCAGTGACGTAAATGTCTAGTTACTGTTGATGTTAGCTTTGGTTAAAGTCAATTCCTTAAGTTAAATGTGCTTAGCATGTGTAAGGAAATCAAAATTATATACATTAAGAAATCATCTTTTAGAAATTGAACCACTAATTTGGATTGATAAGTGTAAACAAAATAAGTCATCAAACGGTAGAGCAATATTAACTCCCATTAGAACACAAGCTAATGTTGTGTCCTCGCAAATCTATCTAAAACATTTATCACGTTGGTTTTTTTTTTTCGTCACTGAAAAAAAGTAATGTATTATGTATGACTACAGCAGAAGTAATTGCTACTAAATTAAAGGAATTACCATTTATTAAATAATTAAATTTCACTGTTATAAGTTTAGCTGGGCATACGAGATAGATAAGACATAGCTGTCGATAGAATACAGACACACGCCATGTGCATTAAATTAGATATATATATATTTGTTTTATTTACAATCAAAAGAACGAAGTTTATCAAGAACTTTAACAGAAGTTGTGATACACTTATAAAAATAAGTAAATCGATTGTATTCATAGACGTTACATCAAATACTTTGTTTCATATTTATCGTCACGGTATGTGTTTTCGTGTGTCATCTGTTTTCGTTTTATCCATTTTATTTTGATTTCCACAGCAGCACACGCATTATTTTTGACGTGTCTTCCGGTTTCTATTTATGGAAGATAAACAAGACTACAGTGTGACATCTGTAAAAGATGTTAAAGTTTGCTTTTAAAGACGTAAGTACCAAAAACAGTGAACCTATCTACTGAACCATACTTTTTGTAATGCTAAATATTTACTTCATTTATAAAGTAGCTGGAAAAAAATCCAGAAGGGCTATATAAAATTGAACTATGTCGTTTGCCTCTCAGGCATCGGCTCTTCCTGTCATGTAACTGTCATGGAGTCACTGATCGTACTTGTAAACAAAAGAGATGACTGAAATGTGCCTGTTTCTTATATAAAATACATGTCACTTTGCAGTGCATTGTGGTTTCAGCACTAAAGAAAAAAAAGAAGTAAACACAATTTTGAAAGGGGTAATTTTCTAACATTCTGTTATTTTATTTAGATGTAGTATGATTTGGTAGATGGCCAGAATCATGAAATTTTAAAACCAGACATTTCCGGATTATATATTCGTTTCCATCCCGTATATCGGCCTTGTTTTTACTTCACACGAAAACAGATGACGCCATTTTACTGACAGCAAAAGTTGCCAGATAATCGAGAGTATATTAAAATACAAGAATGGCTTTAAAAACAATCTTATGTACAAAGAAATATTTAACTAGCCATTCTTTGAAAATTCCAATCGTCATATGAATGAAGGGTTAACACTGTTAATCGCTATATCTGAAAATCGATAATAGCACGAAAACCGATAACACGATGCTATTAAGTGCACTAGTTAAAATAATAATTAAAAAAAATAATTCTGGAACATTTACTAAAGGCGGACATAAAGCGAATTGTGGGCAATGTACAATACACAATAGGATATCGTGATGCTAACATTTAAATGTCGAGTCAACAATGTATGTCTGTTAACATAATTCCTTTTTTTTTACAATAAGCTGGATTGAAAGTTTTTTTTTAGTTGACAAAATGTCATGTTCTCATATCCACAGTATCTTTATAGTTAGGTCGTCACCAAAAATGACCATGCATATGTTCCATTTGTCGCAAGCCCTATCTGCTCCTTTCCTGATTTATAGCATATCACTGGGATTGTAACAATAGAAACACGACGGTTGTCCCTAGTGGAGCAGGAACTGCTTATCCTTCGGGAACACATGAATTCACTCCTGGTTTTTAGTGATGTTCGTGATGCTTAATCTTTAGTTTTTTGTGTAGAGTTTTGTAGGTTAAAGTTTGTCCCTTTGTCCTTTTCTATTTTGGCAGTAGCATTGCAAGTTATCCTTCTTTTACGGCTTCTGACAACTCCTTTGCTTCAAATTTTAATCTAAAACATTAGTCATAAAATTGTTTAAATTGGTTTTGTTACTGGATTATTGCATTGTGAAACGATCTTTAGTAATCAGCACTCCTTCTTTGCCCAATGAAGTGGGTTTATTTATCAAAAAAGTTTTCTTTTATGATGTTGCCACACCTTAATTTGAATAGCTCTTAAAAATTGTGGATTTGAGTGCACAAAGGTATTATTAGCTTACTACACCATAATAACAAAAATGAATATTACCTACATAACGACTAAACCTACCTCTGATTTACTCCTGTCAATTAGTGTTTTTTCTGTTATAATCTCCTCTCTTTGTTTCAACTGCGATCCATCAAAAAACAACTCAAAAACTTCCAAATTATAATGTCCAATCCCTGATAAATCATCTTTCCATCTTCTCCATGAAATCAATTGCTTCGGCTTAAAAATATGTAAAACATGCTTAATCATTACAAATTTAAATGTCCAATATGTTATCAATTACATTAATTTGTGTCCCCCAATATTCTACGTCATGTGCGAAGTGTACTCAGTACAACTTTATAGGAACTGTTAATTTCAATAATAAGCAATGTCAGTGTCTTACTACTGTGCGGATTAAAACGAGAGTCAACAATTGCACCAAAATCAACAAAGCAAACAATCACCGGTCACCTCAAATCATTTAACATAAACAAAGACCACAACATATGGTATGATATACAGTTCATGGCCTGAGACATGCACAAACAATGGGGTGGGGTTAAACCAGTTAATGGGATCCCAACTCATAATATCCACCAAGAGAGACAATGGCACAGTGATAGTAATAAAAACGTAGAAATCTGATTTAGTACACATGGCTCATTCCGGTGTCGTATAGTAAACCTTCCGCATAGCAAACCTTCCGCATAGCAAACCCTCCCCCGGTGTGTTTATAGGGGCATTGGTAATGTTTTTGTGTGTTTATAGGTGCATTGGTAATGTTTTGTGTGTTTATAGGGGCATTGGTCTTGTTTTGTGTGTTTATAGGGGCATTGGTAATGTTTTGTGTGTTTATTGGGGCATTGGTAATGTTTTGTGTGTTTATAGGGGCATTGGTAATGTTTTGTGTGTTTATAGGGGCATTGGTCATGTTTTTGTGTGTTTATAGGGGCATTGGTCATGTTTTGTGTGTTTATAGGGGCATTGGTCATGTTTTTGTGTGTTTATAGGGGCATTGGTCTTGTTTTGTGTGTTTATAGGGGCATTGGTCTTGTTTTATGTGTTTATAGGGGCATTGGTAATGTTTTATGTGTTTATAGGGGCATTGGTCTTGTTTTGTGTGTTGATAGGGGCATTGGCCATGTTTTGTGTGTTTTTAGAGGCATTGGTCTTGTTTTATGTGTTTATAGGGGCATTGGTCTTGTTTTGTGTGTTTATAGGGGCATTTGTCATGTTTTGTGTGTTGTTAGAGGCATTGGTCTTGTTTTATGTGTTTATAGGGGCATTGGTAATGTTTTGTGTGTTATAGGGGCTTTGGTCATGTTTTGTGTGTTTATAGGGGCATTGGTCTTGTTTTGTGTGTTTATAGGGGCATTGGTCTTGTTTTGTGTGTTTATAGGGGCATTGGTCTTGTTTTATGTGTTCATAGGGGCATTAGTCTTGTTTTGTGTGTTTATAGGGGCATTGGTCATGTTTTGTGTGTTTATAGGGGCATTGGTAATGTTTTGTGTGTTTATAGGGGCATTGGTCTTGTTTTGTGTGTTTATAGGGGCATTGGTCATGTTTTTGTGTGTTTATAGGGGCATTGGTCATGTTTTGTGTGTTTATAGGGGCATTGGTCATGTTTTTGTGTGTTTATAGGGGCATTGGTCTTGTTTTGTGTGTTTATAGGGGCATTCGTCTTGTTTTATGTGTTTATAGGGGCATTGGTAATGTTTTATGTGTTTATAGGGGCATTGGTCTTGTTTTGTGTGTTGATAGGGGCATTGGCCATGTTTTGTGTGTTTTTAGAGGCATTGGTCTTGTTTTATGTGTCTATAGGGGCATTGGTCTTGTTTTGTGTGTTTATAGGGGCATTTGTCATGTTTTGTGTGTTGTTAGAGGCATTGGTCTTGTTTTATGTGTTTATAGGGGTATTGGTCTTGTTTTATGTGTTTATAGGGGAATTGGTAATGTTTTATGTGTTGTTAGAGGCATTGGTCTTGTTTTATGTGTTTATAGGGGCATTGGTAATGTTTTATGTGTTTATAGGGGCATTGGTCTTGTTTTGTGTGTTGATAGGGGCATTGGCCATGTTTTGTGTGTTTGTAGAGGCATTGGTCTTGTTTTATGTGTTTATAGGGGCATTGGTCTTGTTTTGTGTGTTTATAGGGGCATTTGTCATGTTTTGTGTGTTGTTAGAGGCATTGGTCTTGTTTTATGTGTTTATAGGGGCATTGGTAATGTTTTATGTGTTTATAGGGGCATTGGTCTTGTTTTGTGTGTTGATAGGGGCATTGGCCATGTTTTGTGTGTTTGTAGAGGCATTGGTCTTGTTTTATGTGTTTATAGGGGCATTGGTCTTGTTTTGTGTGTTTATAGGGGCATTTGTCATGTTTTGTGTGTTGTTAGAGGCATTGGTCTTGTTTTGTGTGTTTATAGGGGCATTGGTAATGTTTTGTGTGTTAATAGGGGCTTTGGTCATGTTTTGTGTGTTTATAGGTGCATTGGTCTTGTTTTGTGTGTTTATAGGGGCATTGGTCTTGTTTTGTGTGTTTATAGGGGCATTGGTCTTGTTTTATGTGTTTATAGGGGCATTGGTAATGTTTTTGTGTGTTTATAGGTGCATTGGTCTTGTTTTTGTGTGTTTATAGGGGCATTGGTCTTGTTTTGTGTGTTTATAGGGGCATTGGTCATGTTTTGTGTGTTTATAGGGGCATTGGTAATGTTTTGTGTGTTTATAGGGGCATTGGTAATGTTTTGTGTGTTTATAGGGGCATTGGTAATGTTTTTGTGTGTTTATAGGTGCATTGGTCTTGTTTTTGTGTGTTTATAGGGGCATTGGTCTTGTTTTGTGTGTTTATAGGGGCATTGGTCTTGTGTTGTGTGTTTATAGGTGCATTGGTCTTGTTTTATGTGTTCATAGGGGCATTAGTCTTGTTTTGTGTGTTTATAGGGGCATTGGTCATGTTTTGTGTGTTTATAGGGGCATTGGTAATGTTTTGTGTGTTTATAGGGGCATTGGTAATGTTTTGTGTGTTTATAGGGGCATTGGTCATGTTTTTGTGTGTTTATAGGGGCATTGGTCATGTTTTGTGTGTTTATAGGGGCATTGGTCATGTTTTTGTGTGTTTATAGGGGCATTGGTCTTGTTTTATGTGTTTATAGGGGCATTGGTCTTGTTTTGTGTGTTGATAGGGGCATTGGCCATGTTTTGTGTGTTTTTAGAGGCATTGGTCTTGTTTTATGTGTTTATAGGGGCATTGGTCTTGTTTTGTGTGTTTATAGGGGCATTTGTCATGTTTTGTGTGTTGTTAGAGGCATTGGTCTTGTTTTGTGTGTTTATAGGGGCATTGGTAATGTTTTGTGTGTTAATAGGGGCTTTGGTCATGTTTTGTGTGTTTATAGGTGCATTGGTCTTGTTTTGTGTGTTTATAGGGGCATTGGTCTTGTTTTGTGTGTTTATAGGGGCATTGGTCTTGTTTTATGTGTTTATAGGGGCATTGGTAATGTTTTGTGTGCTTATAGGGGCATTGGTCTTGTTTTGTGTGTTCATAGGGGCATTGGTCTTGTTTTATGTGTTTATAGGGGCATTGGTCTTGTTTTGTGTGTTTATAGGGGCATTGGTCATGTTTTGTGTGTTTATAGGGGCATTGGTCTTGTTTTATGTGTTTATAGGGGCATTGGTCTTGTTTTGTGTGTTTATAGGGGCATTGGTAATGTTTTATGTGTTTATAGGGGCATTGGTCTTGTTTTATGTGTTTATAGGGGCATTGGTCTTGTTTTGTGTGTTTATAGGGGCATTGGTCTTGTTTTGTGTGTTCATAGGGGCATTGGTCTTGTTTTATGTGTTTATAGGGGCATTGGTAATGTTTTATGTGTTTATAGGGGCATTGGTAATGTTTTATGTGTTTATAGGGGCATTGGTCTTGTTTTGTGTGTTTATAGGGGCATTGGTCTTGTTTTGTGTGTTTTTAGAGGCATTGGTCTTGTTTTATGTGTTTATAGGGGCATTGGTCTTGTTTTGTGTGTTTATAGGGGCATTTGTCATGTTTTGTGTGTTGTTAGAGGCATTGGTCATGTTTTGTGTGTTGTTAGAGGCATTGGTCATGTTTTATGTGTTTATAGGGGCATTGGTCTTGTTTTGTGTGTTTATAGGGGCATTTGTCATGTTTTGTGTGTTTATAGGGGCATTGGTCTTGTTTTATGTGTTTATAGGGGCATTGGTAATGTTTTATGTGTTTATAGGGGCATTGGTCTTGTTTTGTGTGTTGATAGGGGCATTTGTCATGTTTTGTGTGTTGTTAGAGGCATTGGTCATGTTTTGTGTGTTGTTAGAGGCATTGGTCATGTTTTATGTGTTTATAGGGGCATTGGTCTTGTTTTGTGTGTTTATAGGGGCATTTGTCATGTTTTGTGTGTTTATAGGGGCATTGGTCTTGTTTTATGTGTTTATAGGGGCATTGGTAATGTTTTATGTGTTTATAGGGGCATTGGTCTTGTTTTGTGTGTTGATAGGGGCATTGGCCATGTTTTGTGTGTTTGTAGAGGCATTGGTCTTGTTTTATGTGTTTATAGGGGCATTGGTCTTGTTTTGTGTGTTTATAGGGGCATTTGTCATGTTTTGTGTGTTGTTAGAGGCATTGGTCTTGTTTTATGTGTTTATAGGGGCATTGGTAATGTTTTGTGTGTTTATAGGGGCTTTGGTCATGTTTTGTGTGTTTATAGGGGCTTTGGTCATGTTTTGTGTGTTTATAGGTGCATTGGTCTTGTTTTGTGTGTTTATAGGGGCATTGGTCTTGTTTTGTGTGTTTATAGGGGCATTGGTCTTGTTTTATGTGTTTATAGGGGCATTGGTAATGTTTTTGTGTGTTTATAGGTGCATTGGTCTTGTTTTTGTGTGTTTATAGGGGCATTGGTCTTGTTTTGTGTGTTTATAGGGGCATTGGTAATGTTTTGTGTGTTTATAGGGGCATTGGTAATGTTTTGTGTGTTTATAGGGGCATTGGTAATGTTTTGTGTGTTTATAGGGGCATTGGTCATGTTTTTGTGTGTTTATAGGGGCATTGGTCATGTTTTGTGTGTTTATAGGGGCATTGGTCATGTTTTTGTGTGTTTATAGGGGCATTGGTCTTGTTTTGTGTGTTTATAGGGGCATTGGTCTTGTTTTATGTGTTTATAGGGGCATTGGTAATGTTTGATGTGTTTATAAGGGCATTGGTCTTGTTTTGTGTGTTGATAGGGGCATTGGCCATGTTTTGTGTGTTTTTAGAGGCATTGGTCTTGTTTTATGTGTTTATAGGGGCATTGGTCTTGTTTTGTGTGTTTATAGGGGCATTTGTCATGTTTTGTGTGTTGTTAGAGGCATTGGTCTTGTTTTATGTGTTTATAGGGGCATTGGTAATGTTTTGTGTGTTAATAGGGGCTTTGGTCATGTTTTGTGTGTTTATAGGTGCATTGGTCTTGTTTTGTGTGTTTATAGGGGCATTGGTCTTGTGTTGTGTGTTTATAGGTGCATTGGTCTTGTTTTATGTGTTCATAGGGGCATTAGTCTTGTTTTGTGTGTTTATAGGGGCATTGGTCATGTTTTGTGTGTTTATAGGGGCATTGGTAATGTTTTGTGTGTTTATAGGGGCATTGGTAATGTTTTGTGTGTTTATAGGGGCATTGGTCATGTTTTTGTGTGTTTATAGGGGCATTGGTCATGTTTTGTGTGTTTATAGGGGCATTGGTCATGTTTTTGTGTGTTTATAGGGGCATTGGTCTTGTTTTGTGTGTTTATAGGGGCATTGGTCTTGTTTTATGTGTTTATAGGGGCATTGGTAATGTTTTATGTGTTTATAGGGGCATTGGTCTTGTTTTGTGTGTTGATAGGGGCATTGGCCATGTTTTGTGTGTTTTTAGAGGCATTGGTCTTGTTTTATGTGTTTATAGGGGCATTGGTCTTGTTTTGTGTGTTTATAGGGGCATTTGTCATGTTTTGTGTGTTGTTAGAGGCATTGGTCTTGTTTTATGTGTTTATAGGGGCATTGGTAATGTTTTGTGTGTTAATAGGGGCTTTGGTCATGTTTTGTGTGTTTATAGGTGCATTGGTCTTGTTTTGTGTGTTTAGAGGGGCATTGGTCTTGTTTTGTGTGTTTATAGGGGCATTGGTCTTGTTTTATGTGTTTATAGGGGCATTGGTAATGTTTTGTGTGCTTATAGGGGCATTGGTCTTGTTTTGTGTGTTCATAGGGCATTGGTCTTGTTTTATGTGGTTTATAGGGGCATTGGTCTTGTTTTGTGTGTTTATAGGGGCATTTGTCATGTTTTGTGTGTTGTTAGAGGCATTGGTCTTGTTTTATGTGTTTATAGGGGCATTGGTAATGTTTTGTGTGTTAATAGGGGCTTTGGTCATGCTTTGTGTGTTTATAGGTGCATTGGTCTTGTTTTGTGTGTTTATAGGGCATTGGTCTTGTTTTATGTGTTTATAGGGGCATTGGTAATGTTTTTTGTGCTTATAGGGGCATTGGTCTTGTTTTGTGTGTTCATAGGGGCATTGGTCTTGTTTTATGTGTTTATAGGGGCATTGGTAATGTTTTATGTGTTTATAGGGGCATTGGTAATGTTTTATGTGTTAATAGGGGCATTGGTCTTGTTTTGTGTGTTGATAGTGGCATTGGCCATGTTTTGTGTGTTTTTAGAGGCATTGGTCTTGTTTTATGTGTTTATAGGGGCATTGGTCTTGTTTTGTGTGTTTATAGGGGCATTTGTCATGTTTTGTGTGTTGTTAGAGGCATTGGTCTTGTTTTATGTGTTTATAGGGGCATTGGTCTTGTTGTATGTGTTTATAGGGGCATTTGTCATGTTTTGTGTGTTGTTAGAGGCATTGGTCATGTTTTGTGTGTTGTTAGAGGCATTGGTCATGTTTTATGTGTTTATAGGGGCATTGGTCTTGTTTTGTGTGTTTATAGGTGCATTGGTCTTGTTTTGTGTGTTTATAGGGGCATTGGTCTTGTTTTATGTGTTCATAGGGGCATTAGTCTTGTTTTGTGTGTTTATAGGGGCATTGGTCATGTTTTGTGTGTTTATAGGGGCATTGGTCATGTTTTGTGTGTTTATAGGGGCATTGGTCATGTTTTGTGTGTTTATAGGTGCATTGGTCTTGTTTTATGTGTTTATAGGTGCATTGGTCTTGTTTTGTGTGTTTATAGGGGCATTGGTCTTGTTTTGTGTGTTAATAGGGGCTTTGGTCATGTTTTGTGTGTTAATAGGGGCATTGGTCTTGTTTTGTGTGTTTATAGGTGCATTGGTCTTGTTTTGTGTGTTTATAGGTGCATTGGTCATGTTTTGTGTGTTTATAGGGGCATTGGTCTTGTTTTGTGTGTTAATAGGGGCTTTGGTCATGTTTTGTGTGTTTATAGGTGCATTGGTCTTGTTTTGTGTGTTTATAGGGGCATTGGTCTTGTTTTGTGTGTTTATAGGGGCATTGGTCTTGTTTTATGTGTTTATAGGGGCATTGGTAATGTTTTGTGTGCTTATAGGGGCATTGGTCTTGTTTTGTGTGTTCATAGGGGCATTGGTCTTGTTTTATGTGTTTATAGGGGCATTGGTCTTGTTTTGTGTGTTTATAGGGGCATTGGTCTTGTTTTGTGTGTTGATAGGGGCATTGGCCATGTTTTGTGTGTTTTTAGAGGCATTGGTCTTGTTTTATGTGTTTATAGGGGCATTGGTCTTGTTTTGTGTGTTTATAGGGGCATTGGTAATGTTTTGTGTGTTTATAGGGGCATTGGTAATGTTTTGTGTGTTTATAGGGGCATTGGTCATGTTTTTGTGTGTTTATAGGGGCATTGGTCATGTTTTGTGTGTTTATAGGGGCATTGGTCATGTTTTTGTGTGTTTATAGGGGCATTGGTCTTGTTTTGTGTGTTGATAGGGGCATTGGCCATGTTTTGTGTGTTTTTAGAGGCATTGGTCTTGTTTTATGTGTTTATAGGGGCATTGGTCTTGTTTTGTGTGTTTATAGGGGCATTTGTCATGTTTTGTGTGTTGTTAGAGGCATTGGTCTTGTTTTATGTGTTTATAGGGGCATTGGTAATGTTTTGTGTGTTAATAGGGGCTTTGGTCATGTTTTGTGTGTTTATAGGTGCATTGGTCTTGTTTTGTGTGTTTATAGGGGCATTGGTCTTGTTTTGTGTGTTCATAGGGGCATTGGTCTTGTTTTATGTGTTTATAGGGGCATTGGTCTTGTTTTGTGTGTTTATAGGGGCATTTGTCATGTTTTGTGTGTTGTTAGAGGCATTGGTCTTGTTTTATGTGTTTATAGGGGCATTGGTAATGTTTTGTGTGTTTATAGGGGCATTGGTCATGTTTTGTGTGTTTATAGGGGCATTGGTCTTGTTTTGTGTGTTTATAGGGGCATTGGTCTTGTTTTATGTGTTTATAGGGGTATTGGTCTTGTTTTGTGTGTTTATAGGGGCTTTGGTCATGTTTTGTGTGTTTATAGGTGCATTGGTCTTGTTTTGTGTGTTTATAGGGGCATTGGTCTTGTTTTGTGTGTTTATAGGGGCATTGGTCTTGTTTTGTGTGTTCATAGGGGCATTGGTCTTGTTTTATGTGTTTATAGGGGCATTGGTAATGTTTTATGTGTTTATAGGGGCATTGGTAATGTTTTATGTGTTTATAGGGGAATTGGTCTTGTTTTGTGTGTTGATAGGGGCATTGGCCATGTTTTGTGTGTTTTTAGAGGCATTGGTCTTGTTTTATGTGTTTATAGGGGCATTGGTCTTGTTTTGTGTGTTTATAGGGGCATTTGTCATGTTTTGTGTGTTGTTAGAGGCATTGGTCTTGTTTTATGTGTTTATAGGGGCATTGGTCTTGTTTTATGTGTTTATAGGGGCATTTGTCATGTTTTGTGTGTTGTTAGAGGCATTGGTCATGTTTTGTGTGTTGTTAGAGGCATTGGTCTTGTTTTGTGTGTTTATAGGGGCATTGGTCATGTTTTGTGTGTTGTTAGAGGCATTGGTCATGTTTTGTGTGTTTATAGGTGCATTGGTCTTGTTTTGTGTGTTTATAGGGGCATTGGTCTTGTGTTGTGTGTTTATAGGGGCATTGGTCTTGTTTTATGTGTTCATAGGGGCATTAGTCTTGTTTTGTGTGTTTATAGGGGCATTGGTCATGTTTTGTGTGTTTATAGGGGCATTGGTAATGTTTTGTGTGTTAATAGGGGCTTTGGTCATGTTTTGTGTGTTTATAGGTGCATTGGTCTTGTTTTGTGTGTTTATAGGGGCATTGGTCTTGTTTTGTGTGTTTATAGGGGCATTGGTCTTGTTTTATGTGTTTATAGGGGCATTGGTAATGTTTTGTGTGCTTATAGGGGCATTGGTCTTGTTTTGTGTGTTCATAGGGGCATTGGTCTTGTTTTATGTGTTTATAGGGGCATTGGTCTTGTTTTGTGTGTTTATAGGGGCATTTGTCATGTTTTGTGTGTTGTTAGAGGCATTGGTCTTGTTTTATGTGTTTATTGGGGCATTGGTAATGTTTTGTGTGTTAATAGGGGCTTTGGTCATGTTTTGTGTGTTTATAGGTGCATTGGTCTTGTTTTGTGTGTTTATAGGGGCATTGGTCTTGTTTTGTGTGTTTATAGGGGCATTGGTCTTGTTTTATGTGTTTATAGGGGCATTGGTAATGTTTTGTGTGCTTATAGGGGCATTGGTCTTGTTTTGTGTGTTCATAGGGGCATTGGTCTTGTTTTATGTGTTTATAGGGGCATTGGTAATGTTTTATGTGTTTATAGGGGCATTGGTCTTGTTTTGTGTGTTG
Organism: Bathymodiolus brooksi; assembly: GCA_963680875.1. NCBI lineage: Eukaryota > Metazoa > Mollusca > Bivalvia > Mytilida > Modiolidae > Bathymodiolus > Bathymodiolus brooksi. The sequence continues at coordinate 90,978,971 of OY804585.1, forward strand.
ATAGGGGCATTGGCCATGTTTTGTGTGTTTTTAGAGGCATTGGTCTTGTTTTATGTGTTTATAGGGGCATTGGTCTTGTTTTGTGTGTTGATAGGGGCATTGGCCATGTTTTGTGTGTTTTTAGAGGCATTGGTCTTGTTTTGTGTGTTTATAGGGGCATTGGTCATGTTTTGTGTGTTTTTAGAGGCATTGGTCTTGTTTTATGTGTTTATAGGGGCATTGGTCATGTTTTGTGTGTTTTTAGAGGCATTGGTCTTGTTTTATGTGTTCATAGGGGCATTGGTCTTGTTTTGTGTGTTTATAGGGGCATTGGTCTTGTTTTGTGTGTTTATAGGGGCATTAGTCATGTTTTGTGTGTTAATAGGGGCATTGGTCATGTTTTGTGTGTTTTTAGAGGCATTGGTCTTGTTTTGTGTGTTCACAGGGGCATTGGTCATGTTTTGTGTGTTTTTAGAGGCATTGGTCTTGTTTTATGTGTTCATAGGGGCATTGGTCTTGTTTTGTGTGTTTATAGGTGCATTGGTCTTGTTTTGTGTGTTTATAGGGGCATTGGTCTTGTGTTGTGTGTTTATAGGGGCATTGGTCTTGTTTTATGTGTTCATAGGGGCATTAGTCTTGTTTTGTGTGTTTATAGGGGCATTGGTCATGTTTTGTGTGTTTATAGGGGCATTGGTAATGTTTTGTGTGTTAATAGGGGCTTTGGTCATGTTTTGTGTGTTTATAGGTGCATTGGTCTTGTTTTGTGTGTTTATAGGGGCATTGGTCTTGTTTTGTGTGTTTATAGGGGCATTGGTCTTGTTTTATGTGTTTATAGGGGCATTGGTAATGTTTTGTGTGCTTATAGGGGCATTGGTCTTGTTTTGTGTGTTCATAGGGGCATTGGTCTTGTTTTATGTGTTTATAGGGGCATTGGTCTTGTTTTGTGTGTTTATAGGGGCATTTGTCATGTTTTGTGTGTTGTTAGAGGCATTGGTCTTGTTTTATGTGTTTATTGGGGCATTGGTAATGTTTTGTGTGTTAATAGGGGCTTTGGTCATGTTTTGTGTGTTTATAGGTGCATTGGTCTTGTTTTGTGTGTTTATAGGGGCATTGGTCTTGTTTTGTGTGTTTATAGGGGCATTGGTCTTGTTTTATGTGTTTATAGGGGCATTGGTAATGTTTTGTGTGCTTATAGGGGCATTGGTCTTGTTTTGTGTGTTCATAGGGGCATTGGTCTTGTTTTATGTGTTTATAGGGGCATTGGTAATGTTTTATGTGTTTATAGGGGCATTGGTCTTGTTTTGTGTGTTGATAGGGGCATTGGCCATGTTTTGTGTGTTTTTAGAGGCATTGGTCTTGTTTTATGTGTTTATAGGGGCATTGGTCTTGTTTTGTGTGTTGATAGGGGCATTGGCCATGTTTTGTGTGTTTTTAGAGGCATTGGTCTTGTTTTGTGTGTTTATAGGGGCATTGGTCATGTTTTGTGTGTTTTTAGAGGCATTGGTCTTGTTTTATGTGTTTATAGGGGCATTGGTCATGTTTTGTGTGTTTTTAGAGGCATTGGTCTTGTTTTATGTGTTCATAGGGGCATTGGTCTTGTTTTGTGTGTTTATAGGGGCATTGGTCTTGTTTTGTGTGTTTATAGGGGCATTAGTCATGTTTTGTGTGTTAATAGGGGCATTGGTCATGTTTTGTGTGTTTTTAGAGGCATTGGTCTTGTTTTGTGTGTTCACAGGGGCATTGGTCATGTTTTGTGTGTTTTTAGAGGCATTGGTCTTGTTTTATGTGTTCATAGGGGCATTGGTCTTGTTTTGTGTGTTTATAGGGGCATTGGTCTTGTTTTGTGTGTTTATAGGGGCATTAGTCATGTTTTGTGTGTTAATAGGGGCATTGGTAATGTTTTGTGTGTTTATAGGGGCATTGGTCTTGTTTTGTGTGTTTATAGGGGCATTGGTCTTGTTTTGTGTGTTAATAGGGGCATTGGTCTTGTTTTGTGTGTGCTATAGGGGCATTGGTAATGTTTTGTGTGTTCATAGGGGCATTGGTCATGTTTTGTGTGTTTATAGGGGCATTGGTCTTGTTTTGTGTGTTTATAGGGGCATTGGTAATGTTTTGTGTGTTCATAGGGGCATTGGTCATGTTTTGTGTGTTTATAGGGGCATTGGTCATGTTTTGTGTGCATATAGGGGCATTGGTCTTGTTTTGTGTGTTTATAGGGGCATTGGTAATGTTTTGTGTGCTTATAGGGGCATTGGTCATGTTTTGTGTGTTTATAGGGGTATTGGTCATGTTTTATGTGTTTATAGGGGCATTGGTCTTGTTTTGTGTGTTTATAGGGGCATTGGTCATGTTTTGTGTGTTTTTAGAGGCATTGGTCTTGTTTTATGTGTTCATAGGGGCATTGGTCTTGTTTTGTGTGTTTATAGGGGCATTGGTCTTGTTTTGTGTGTTTATAGGGGCATTAGTCATGTTTTGTGTGTTAATAGGGGCATTGGTCTTGTTTTGTGTGTTAATAGGTGCATTGGTCTTGTTTTGTGTGTTTATAGGGGCATTGGTCTTGTTTTGTGTGTTTATAGGGGCATTGGTCATGTTTTGTGTGCTTATAGGGGCATTGGTTTTGTTTTGTGTGTTTATAGGGGCATTGGTAATGTTTTGTGTGCTTATAGGGGCATTGGTCATGTTTTGTGTGTTTATAGGGGTATTGGTCATGTTTTATGTGTTTATAGGGGCATTGGTCTTGTTTTGTGTGTTCATAGGGGCATTGGTCATGTTTTGTGTGTTTTTAGAGGCATTGGTCTTGTTTTATGTGTTCATAGGGGCATTGGTCATGTTTTGTGTGTTTATAGGGGCATTGGTAATGTTTTGTGTGCTTATAGGGGCATTGGTCTTGTTCTGTGTGTTTATATGGGCATTGGTCTTGTTTTGTGTGTTTATAGGGGCATTGGTCTTGTTTTGTGTGTTTATAGGGGCATTGGTCTTGTTTTGTGTGTTTATAGGGGCATTAGTCATGTTTTGTGTGTTAATAGGGGAATTGGTCTTGTTTTGTGTGTTTATAGGGGCATTTATCTTGTTTTGTGTGTTAATAAGGGCATTGGTCTTGTTTTGTGTGTGTTATATGGGTATTGGTCTTGTTTTGTGTGTTTATAGGGGCATTGGTCTTGTTTTGTGTGTTTTTAGAAGCATTGGTCTTGTTTTATGTGTTCATAGGGGCATTGGTCTTGTTTTGTGTGTTTATAGGGGCATTGGTCTTGTTTTGTGTGTTTATAGGGGCATTGGTCTTGTTTTGTGTGTTAATAGGGGCATTGGTCTTGTTTTGTGTGTGTTATAGGGGCATTGGTAATGTTTTGTGTGTTTATAGGGGCATTGGTCATGTTTTGTGTGTTCATAGGGGCATTGGTCTTGTTTTGTGTGTTTATAGGGGCATTGGTCTTGTTTTGTGTGTTTATAGGGGCATTGGTCTTGTTTTGTGTGTTTATAGGTGCATTGGTCTTGTTTTGTGTGTTTATAGGGGAATTGGTCTTGTTTTGTGTATTTATAGGGGCATTGGTCTTGTTTTGTGTGTTTATAGGGGAATTGGTCTTGTTTTATGTGTTTATAGGGGCATTGGTCATGTTTTATGTGTTTATAGGGGCATTGGTCTTGTTTTGTGTGTTGATAGGGGCATTGGCCATGTTTTGTGTGTTTTTAGAGGCATTGGTCTTGTTTTATGTGTTTATAGGGGCATTGGTCTTGTTTTGTGTGTTTATAGGGGCATTGGTCTTGTTTTGTGTGTTCATAGGGGCATTGGTCTTGTTTTATGTGTTTATAGGGGCATTGGTAATGTTTTATGTGTTTATAGGGGCATTGGTCTTGTTTTGTGTGTTGATAGGGGCATTGGCCATGTTTTGTGTGTTTATAGAGGCATTGGTCTTGTTTTATGTGTTTATAGGGGCATTGGTCTTGTTTTGTGTGTTTATAGGGGCATTTGTCATGTTTTGTGTGTTGTTAGAGGCATTGGTCTTGTTTTATGTGTTTATAGGGGCATTGGTCATGTTTTATGTGTTTTTAGAGGCATTGGTCTTGTTTTATGTGTTTATAGGGGCATTGGTCATGTTTTGTGTGTTTTTAGAGGCATTGGTCTTGTTTTGTGTGTTTATAGGGGCATTGGTCATGTTTTGTGTGTTTTTAGAGGCATTGGTCTTGTTTTATGTGTTCATAGGGGCATTGGTCTTGTTTTGTGTGTTCATAGGGGCATTGGTCTTGTTTTGTGTGTGTTATAGGGGCATTGGTAATGTTTTGTGTGTTTATAGGAGCATTGGTCATGTTTTGTGTGTTCATAGGGGCATTGGTCATGTTTTGTGTGCTTATAGCGGCATTGGTCTTGTTTTCTGTGTTCATAGGGGCATTGGTAATGTTTTGTGTGTTTATAGGGGCATTGGTCATGTTTTGTGTGTTTTTAGAGGCATTGGTCTTGTTTTATGTGTTCATAGGGGCATTGGTAATGTTTTGTGTGCTTATAGGGGCATTGGTCTTGTTTTGTGTGTTCATAGGGGCATTGGTCTTGTTTTATGTGTTTATAGGGGCATTGGTCTTGTTTTGTGTGTTTATAGGGGCATTGGTCTTGTTTTATGTGTTTATATGGGCATTGGTAATGCTTTGTGTGCTTATAGGGGCATTGGTCTTGTTTTGTGTGTTCATAGGGGCATTGGTCTTGTTTTATGTGTTTATAGGGGCATTGGTCTTGTTTTGTGTGTTTATAGGGGCATTTGTCATGTTTTGTGTGTTGTTAGAGGCATTGGTCTTGTTTTATGTGTTTATAGGGGCATTGGTCTTGTTTTGTGTGTTCATAGGGGCATTGGTCTTGTTTTGTGTGTTTATAGGGGCATTGGTCTTGTTTTGTGTGTTTATAGGGGCATTGGTCTTGTTTTGTGTGTTTATAGGGGCATTGGTCTTGTTTTATGTGTTTATAGGGGCATTGGTAATGTTTTGTGTGTTAATATGGTCATGTTTTGTGTGTTTATAGGTGCATTGGTCTTGTTTTGTGTGTTTATAGGGGCATTGGTCTTGTTTTGTGTGTTTATAGGGGCATTGGTCTTGTTTTATGTGTTTATAGGGGCATTGGTAATGTTTTGTGTGCTTATAGGGGCATTGGTCTTGTTTTGTGTGTTCATAGGGGCATTGGTCTTGTTTTATGTGTTTATAGGGGCAATGGTAATGTTTTATGTGTTTATAGGGGCATTGGTAATGTTTTATGTGTTTATAGGGGCATTGGTCTTGTTTTATGTGTTAATAGGTGCATTGGTCTTGTTTTGTGTGTTGATAGGGGCATTGGCCATGTTTTGTGTGTTTTTAGAGGCATTGGTCTTGTTTTATGTGTTTATAGGGGCATTGGTCTTGTTTTGTGTGTTTATAGGGGCATTTGTCATGTTTTGTGTGTTGTTAGAGGCATTGGTCTTGTTTTATGTGTTTATAGGGGCATTGGTTTTGTTTTATGTGTTTATAGGGGCATTTGTCATGTTTTGTGTGTTGTTAGAGGCATTGGTCATGTTTTGTGTGTTGTTAGAGGCATTGGTCATGTTTTGTGTGTTTATAGGTGCATTGGTCTTGTTTTGTGTGTTTATAGGGGCATTGGTCTTGTGTTGTGTGTTTATAGGGGCATTGGTCTTGTTTTATGTGTTCATAGGGGCATTAGTCTTGTTTTGTGTGTTTATAGGGGCATTGGTCATGTTTTGTGTGTTTATAGGGGCATTGGTAATGTTTTGTGTGTTAATAGGGGCTTTGGTCATGTTTTGTGTGTTTATAGGTGCATTGGTCTTGTTTTGTGTGTTTATAGGGGCATTGGTCTTGTTTTGTGTGTTTATAGGGGCATTGGTCTTGTGTTGTGTGTTTATAGGGGCATTGGTCTTGTTTTATATGTTCATAGGGGCATTAGTCTTGTTTTGTGTGTTTATAGGGGCATTGGTCATGTTTTGTGTGTTTATAGGGGCATTGGTAATGTTTTGTGTGTTAATAGGGGCTTTGGTCATGTTTTGTGTGTTTATAGGTGCATTGGTCTTGTTTTGTGTGTTTATAGGGGCATTGGTCTTGTTTTGTGTGTTTATAGGGGCATTGGTCTTGTTTTATGTGTTTATAGGGGCATTGGTAATGTTTTGTGTGCTTATAGGGGCATTGGTCTTGTTTTGTGTGTTCATAGGGGCATTGGTCTTGTTTTATGTGTTTATAGGGGCATTGGTCTTGTTTTGTGTGTTTATAGGGGCATTTGTCATGTTTTGTGTGTTGTTAGAGGCGTTGGTCTTGTTTTATGTGTTTATAGGGGCATTGGTAATGTTTTGTGTGTTAATAGGGGCTTTGGTCATGTTTTGTGTGTTTATTGGTGCATTGGTCTTGTTTTGTGTGTTTATAGGGGCATTGGTCTTGTTTTGTGTGTTTATAGGGGCATTGGTCTTGTTTTATGTGTTTATAGGGGCATTGGTAATGTTTTGTGTGCTTATAGGGGCATTGGTCTTGTTTTGTGTGTTCATAGGGGCATTGGTCTTGTTTTATGTGTTTATAGGGGCATTGGTAATGTTTTATGTGTTTATAGGGGCATTGGTCTTGTTTTGTGTGTTGATAGGGGCATTGGCCATGTTTTGTGTGTTTTTAGAGGCATTGGTCTTGTTTTATGTGTTTATAGGGGCATTGGTCTTGTTTTGTGTGTTTATAGGGGCATTTGTCATGTTTTGTGTGTTGTTAGAGGCATTGGTCTTGTTTTATGTGTTTATAGGGGCATTGGTCATGTTTTATGTGTTTTTAGAGGCATTGGTCTTGTTTTATGTGTTTATAGGGGCATTGGTCATGTTTTGTGTGTTTTTAGAGGCATTGGTCTTGTTTTATGTGTTTATAGGGGCATTGGTCATGTTTTATGTGTTTTTAGAGGCATTGGTCTTGTTTTATGTGTTTATAGGGGCATTGGTCATGTTTTGTGTGTTTTTAGAGGCATTGGTCTTGTTTTGTGTGTTTATAGGGGCATTGGTCATGTTTTGTGTGTTTTTAGAGGCATTGGTCTTGTTTTATGTGTTCATAGGGGCATTGGTCTTGTTTTGTGTGTTCATAGGGGCATTGGTCTTGTTTTGTGTGTGTTATAGGGGCATTGGTAATGTTTTGTGTGTTTATAGGAGCATTGGTCATGTTTTGTGTGTTCATAGGGGCATTGGTCATGTTTTGTGTGCTTATAGCGGCATTGGTCTTGTTTTCTGTGTTCATAGGGGCATTGGTAATGTTTTGTGTGTTTATAGGGGCATTGGTCATGTTTTGTGTGTTTTTAGAGGCATTGGTCTTGTTTTATGTGTTCATAGGGGCATTGGTAATGTTTTGTGTGCTTATAGGGGCATTGGTCTTGTTTTGTGTGTTCATAGGGGCATTGGTCTTGTTTTATGTGTTTATAGGGGCATTGGTCTTGTTTTGTGTGTTTATAGGGGCATTGGTCTTGTTTTATGTGTTTATAGGGGCATTGGTCTTGTTTTGTGTGTTTATAGGGGCATTGGTCTTGTTTTGTGTGTTTATAGGGGCATTGGTCTTCTTTTGTGTGTTTATAGGGGCATTGGTCTTGTTTTGTGTGTTTATAGGGGCATTGGTCTTGTTTTATGTGTTTATAGGGGCATTGGTAATGTTTTGTGTGTTAATAGGGGCTTTGGTCATGTTTTGTGTGTTTATAGGTGCATTGGTCTTGTTTTGTGTGTTTATAGGGGCATTGGTCTTGTTTTGTGTGTTTATAGGGGCATTGGTCTTGTTTTATGTGTTTATAGGGGCATTGGTAATGTTTTGTGTGCTTATAGGGGCATTGGTCTTGTTTTGTGTGTTCATAGGGGCATTGGTCTTGTTTTATGTGTTTATAGGGGCAATGGTAATGTTTTATGTGTTTATAGGGGCATTGGTAATGTTTTATGTGTTTATAGGGGCATTGGTCTTGTTTTATGTGTTAATAGGTGCATTGGTCTTGTTTTGTGTGTTGATAGGGGCATTGGCCATGTTTTGTGTGTTTTTAGAGGCATTGGTCTTGTTTTATGTGTTTATAGGGGCATTGGTCTTGTTTTGTGTGTTTATAGGGGCATTTGTCATGTTTTGTGTGTTGTTAGAGGCATTGGTCTTGTTTTATGTGTTTATAGGGGCATTGGTTTTGTTTTATGTGTTTATAGGGGCATTTGTCATGTTTTGTGTGTTGTTAGAGGCATTGGTCATGTTTTGTGTGTTGTTAGAGGCATTGGTCATGTTTTGTGTGTTTATAGGTGCATTGGTCTTGTTTTGTGTGTTTATAGGGGCATTGGTCTTGTGTTGTGTGTTTATAGGGGCATTGGTCTTGTTTTATGTGTTCATAGGGGCATTAGTCTTGTTTTGTGTGTTTATAGGGGCATTGGTCATGTTTTGTGTGTTTATAGGGGCATTGGTAATGTTTTGTGTGTTAATAGGGGCTTTGGTCATGTTTTGTGTGTTTATAGGTGCATTGGTCTTGTTTTGTGTGTTTATAGGGGCATTGGTCTTGTTTTGTGTGTTTATAGGGGCATTGGTCTTGTGTTGTGTGTTTATAGGGGCATTGGTCTTGTTTTATATGTTCATAGGGGCATTAGTCTTGTTTTGTGTGTTTATAGGGGCATTGGTCATGTTTTGTGTGTTTATAGGGGCATTGGTAATGTTTTGTGTGTTAATAGGGTCTTTGGTGATGTTTTGTGTGTTTATAGGTGCATTGGTCTTGTTTTGTGTGTTTATAGGGGCATTGGTCTTGTTTTGTGTGTTTATAGGGGCATTGGTCTTGTTTTATGTGTTTATAGGGGCATTGGTAATGTTTTGTGTGCTTATAGGGGCATTGGTCTTGTTTTGTGTGTTCATAGGGGCATTGGTCTTGTTTTATGTGTTTATAGGGGCATTGGTCTTGTTTTGTGTGTTTATAGGGGCATTTGTCATGTTTTGTGTGTTGTTAGAGGCATTGGTCTTGTTTTATGTGTTTATAGGGGCATTGGTAATGTTTTGTGTGTTAATAGGGGCTTTGGTCATGTTTTGTGTGTTTATTGGTGCATTGGTCTTGTTTTGTGTGTTTATAGGGGCATTGGTCTTGTTTTGTGTGTTTATAGGGGCATTGGTCTTGTTTTATGTGTTTATAGGGGCATTGGTAATGTTTTGTGTGCTTATAGGGGCATTGGTCTTGTTTTGTGTGTTCATAGGGGCATTGGTCTTGTTTTATGTGTTTATAGGGGCATTGGTAATGTTTTATGTGTTTATAGGGGCATTGGTCTTGTTTTGTGTGTTGATAGGGGCATTGGCCATGTTTTGTGTGTTTTTAGAGGCATTGGTCTTGTTTTATGTGTTTATAGGGGCATTGGTCTTGTTTTGTGTGTTTATAGGGGCATTTGTCATGTTTTGTGTGTTGTTAGAGGCATTGGTCTTGTTTTATGTGTTTATAGGGGCATTGGTCATGTTTTATGTGTTTTTAGAGGCATTGGTCTTGTTTTATGTGTTTATAGGGGCATTGGTCATGTTTTGTGTGTTTTTAGAGGCATTGGTCTTGTTTTGTGTGTTTATAGGGGCATTGGTCATGTTTTGTGTGTTTTTAGAGGCATTGGTCTTGTTTTATGTGTTCATAGGGGCATTGGTCTTGTTTTGTGTGTTCATAGGGGCATTGGTCTTGTTTTGTGTGTTTATAGGGGCATTAGTCATGTTTTGTGTGTTAATAGGGGCATTGGTCTTGTTTTGTGTGTTTATAGGGGCATTGGTCTTGTTTTGTGTGTTAATAGGGGCATTGGTCTTGTTTTGTGTGTGCTATAGGGGCATTGGTAATGTTTTGTGTGTTTATAGGGGCATTGGTCATGTTTTGTGTGTTCATAGGGGCATTGGTCATGTTTTGTGTGTTTATAGGGGCATTGGTCTTGTTTTGTGTGTTTATAGGGGCATTGGTAATGTTTTGTGTGTTCATAGGGGCATTGGTCATGTTTTGTGTGTTTATAGGGGCATTGGTCATGTTTTGTGTGCTTATAGGGGCATTGGTCTTGTTTTGTGTGTTTATAGGGGCATTGGTAATGTTTTGTGTGCTTATAGGGGCATTGGTCATGTTTTGTGTGTTTATAGGGGTATTGGTCATGTTTTATGTGTTTATAGGGGCATTGGTCTTGTTTTGTGTGTTTATAGGGGCATTGGTCATGTTTTGTGTGTTTTTAGAAGCATTGGTCTTGTTTTATGTGTTCATAGGGGCATTGGTCTTGTTTTGTGTGTTTATAGGGGCATTGGTCTTAATTTGTGTGTTCATAGGGGCATTAGTCATGTTTTGTGTGTTAATAGGTGCATTGGTCTTGTTTTGTGTGTTAATAGGGGCATTGGTCTTGTTTTGTGTGTTAATAGGTGCATTGGTCTTGTTTTGTGTGTTTATAGGGGCATTGGTCTTGTTTTGTTTGTTTATAGGGGCATTGGTCATGTTTTGTGTGCTTATAGGGGCATTGGTCTTGTTTTGTGTGTTTATAGGGGCATTGGTAATGTTTTGTGTGCTTATAGGGGCATTGGTCATGTTTTGTGTGTTTATAGGGGTATTGGTCATGTTTTATGTGTTTATAGGGGCATTGGTCTTGTTTTGTGTGTTTATAGGGGCATTGGTCATGTTTTGTGTGTTTTTAGAGGCATTGGTCTTGTTTTATGTGTTCATAGGGGCATTGGTCATGTTTTGTGTGTTTATAGGGGCATTGGTAATGTTTTGTGTGCTTATAGGGGCATTGGTCTTGTTCTGTGTGTTTATATGGGCATTGGTCTTGTTTTGTGTGTTTATAGGGGCATTGGTCTTGTTTTGTGTGTTTATAGGGGCATTGGTCTTGTTTTGTGTGTTTATAGGGGCATTGGTCTTGTTTTGTGTGTTTATAGGGGCATTGGTCTTGTTTTGTGTGTTTTTAGAGGCATTGGTCTTGTTTTGTGTGTTTATAGGGGCATTGGTCTTGTTTTGTGTGTTTATAGGGGCATTTGTCATGTTTTGTGTGTTGTTAGAGGCATTGGTCTTGTTTTATGTGTTTATAGGGGCATTGGTCATGTTTTATGTGTTTTTAGAGGCATTGGTCTTGTTTTATGTGTTCATAGGGGCATTGGTCTTGTTTTGTGTGTTCATAGGGGCATTGGTCTTGTTTTGTGTGTTTATAGGGGCATTGGTCTTGTTTTGTGTGTTTATAGGGGCATTGGTCTTGTTTTGTGTGTTAATAGGGGCATTGGTCTTGTTTTGTGTGTGCTATAGGGGTATTGGTAATGTTTTGTGTGTTTATAGGGGCATTGGTCATGTTTTGTGTGTTCATAGGGGCATTGGTCATGTTTTGTGTGTTTATAGGGGCATTGGTCTTGTTTTGTGTGTTTATAGGGGCATTGGTAATGTTTTGTGTGTTCATAGGGGCATTGGTCATGTTTTGTGTGTTTATAGGGGCATTGGTCATGTTTTGTGTGCTTATAGGGGCATTGGTCTTGTTTTGTGTGTTTATAGGGGCATTGGTAATGTTTTGTGTGCTTATAGGGGCATTGGTCATGTTTTGTGTGTTTATAGGGGTATTGGTCATGTTTTATGTGTTTATAGGGGCATTGGTCTTGTTTTGTGTGTTTATAGGGGCATTGGTCATGTTTTGTGTGTTTTTAGAAGCATTGGTCTTGTTTTATGTGTTCATAGGGGCATTGGTCTTGTTTTGTGTGTTTATAGGGGCATTGGTCTTAATTTGTGTGTTTATAGGGGCATTAGTCATGTTTTGTGTGTTAATAGGTGCATTGGTCTTGTTTTGTGTGTTAATAGGGGCATTGGTCTTGTTTTGTGTGTTAATAGGTGCATTGGTCTTGTTTTGTGTGTTTATAGGGGCATTGGTCTTGTTTTGTGTGTTTATAGGGGCATTGGTCATGTTTTGTGTGCTTATAGGGGCATTGGTCTTGTTTTGTGTGTTTATAGGGGCATTGGTAATGTTTTGTGTGCTTATAGGGGCATTGGTCATGTTTTGTGTGTTTATAGGGGTATTGGTCATGTTTTATGTGTTTATAGGGGCATTGGTCTTGTTTTGTGTGTTTATAGGGGCATTGGTCATGTTTTGTGTGTTTTTAGAGGCATTGGTCTTGTTTTATGTGTTCATAGGGGCATTGGTCATGTTTTGTGTGTTTATAGGGGCATTGGTAATGTTTTGTGTGCTTATAGGGGCATTGGTCTTGTTCTGTGTGTTTATATGGGCATTGGTCTTGTTTTGTGTGTTTATAGGGGCATTGGTCTTGTTTTGTGTGTTTATAGGGGCATTGGTCTTGTTTTGTGTGTTTATAGGGGCATTAGTCATGTTTTGTGTGTTAATAGGGGAATTGGTCTTGTTTTGTGTGTTTATAGGGGCATTTATCTTGTTTTGTGTGTTTATAGGGGCATTGGTCTTGTTTTGTGTGTTTATAGGTGCATTGGTCTTGTTTTGAGTGTTAATAGGGGCATTGGTCTTGTTTTGTGTGTGTTATATGGGTATTGGTCTTGTTTTGTGTGTTTATAGGGGCATTGGTCTTGTTTTGTGTGTTTTTAGAGGCATTGGTCTTGTTTTATGTGTTCATAGGGGCATTGGTCTTGTTTTGTGTGTTTATAGGGGCATTGGTCTTGTTTTGTGTGTTTATAGGGGCATTGGTCTTGTTTTGTGTGTTAATAGGGGCATTGGTCTTGTTTTGTGTGTGTTATAGGGGCATTGGTAATGTTTTGTGTGTTTATAGGGGCATTGGTCATGTTTTGTGTGTTCATAGGGGCATTGGTCTTGTTTTGTGTGTTTATAGGGGCATTGGTCTTGTTTTGTGTGTTTATAGGGGCATTGGTCTTGTTTTGTGTGTTTATAGGTGCATTGGTCTTGTTTTGTGTGTTTATAGGGGAATTGGTCTTGTTTTGTGTATTTATAGGGGCATTGGTCTTGTTTTGTGTGTTTATAGGGGAATTGGTCTTGTTTTATGTGTTTATAGGGGCATTGGTCATGTTTTATGTGTTTATAGGGGCATTGGTCTTGTTTTGTGTGTTGATAGGGGCATTGGCCATGTTTTGTGTGTTTTTAGAGGCATTGGTCTTGTTTTATGTGTTTATAGGGGCATTGGTCTTGTTTTGTGTGTTTATAGGGGCATTTGTCATGTTTTGTGTGTTGTTAGAGGCATTGGTCTTGTTTTATGTGTTTATAGGGGCATTGGTCATGTTTTATGTGTTTATAGGGGCATTGGTCATGTTTTGTGTGTTTTTAGAGGCATTGGTCTTGTTTTATGTGTTTATAGGGGCATTGGTCATGTTTTGTGTGTTTTTAGAGGCATTGGTCTTGTTTTGTGTGTTTATAGGGGCATTGGTCATGTTTTGTGTGTTTTTAGAGGCATTGGTCTTGTTTTATGTGTTCATAGGGGCATTGGTCTTGTTTTGTGTGTTTATAGGGGCATTGGTCTTGTTTTGTGTGTTTATAGGGGCATTAGTCATGTTTTGTGTGTTAATAGGGGCATTGGTCTTGTTTTGTGTGTTTATAGGGGCATTGGTCTTGTTTTGTGTGTTAATAGGGGCATTGGTCTTGTTTTGTGTGTGTTATAGGGGCATTGGTAATGTTTTGTGTGTTTATAGGAGCATTGGTCATGTTTTGTGTGTTCATAGGGGCATTGGTCATGTTTTGTGTGCTTATAGCGGCATTGGTCTTGTTTTGTGTGTTCATAGGGGCATTGGAAATGTTTTGTGTGTTTATAGGGGCATTGGTCATGTTTTGTGTGTTTTTAGAGGCATTGGTCTTGTTTTATGTGTTCATAGGGGCATTGGTCTTGTTTTGTGTGTTTATAGGGGCATTGGTCTTGTTTTGTGTGTTTATAGGGGCATTAGTCATGTTTTGTGTGTTAATAGGGGCATTGGTCTTGTTTTGTGTGTTTATAGGGGCATTGGTCTTGTTTTGTGTGTTAATAGGGGCATTGGTCTTGTTTTGTGTGTGTTATAGGGGCATTGGTAATGTTTTGTGTGTTTATAGGAGCATTGGTCATGTTTTGTGTGTTCATAGGGGCATTGGTCATGTTTTGTGTGCTTATAGGGGCATTGGTCTTGTTTTGTGTGTTTATAGGGGCATTGGTAATGTTTTGTGTGCTTATAGGGGCATTGGTCATGTTTTGTGTGTTTATAGGGGTATTGGTCATGTTTTATGTGTTTATAGGGGCATTGGTCTTGTTTTGTGTGTTCATAGGGGCATTGGTCATGTTTTGTGTGTTTTTAGAGGCATTGGTCTTGTTTTATGTGTTCATAGGGGCATTGGTCTTGTTTTGTGTGTTTATAGGGGCATTGGTCTTGTTTTGTGTGTTTATAGGGGCATTAGTCATGTTTTGTGTGTTAACAGGGGCATTGGTCTTGTTTTGTGTGTTTATAGGGGCATTGGTCTTGTTTTGTGTGTTTATAGGGGCATTGGTCATGTTTTGTGTGCTTATAGGGGCATTGGTCTTGTTTTGTGTGTTTATAGGGGCATTGGTAATGTTTTGTGTGCTTATAGGGGCATTGGTCATGTTTTGTGTGTTTATAGGGGTATTGGTCATGTTTTATGTGTTTATAGGGGCATTGGTCTTGTTTTGTGTGTTTATAGGGGCATTGGTCATGTTTTGTGTGTTTTTAGAGGCATTGGTCTTGTTTTATGTGTTCATAGGGGCATTGGTCATGTTTTGTGTGTTTATAGGGGCATTGGTAATGTTTTGTGTGCTTATAGGGGCATTGGTCTTGTTCTGTGTGTTTATATGGGCATTGGTCTTGTTTTGTGTGTTTATAGGGGCATTGGTTTTGTTTTGTGTGTTTATAGGGGCATTGGTCTTGTTTTGTGTGTTTATAGGGGCATTAGTCATGTTTTGTGTGTTAATAGGGGAATTGGTCTTGTTTTGTGTGTTTATAGGGGCATTGGTCTTGTTTTGTGTGTTAATAGGGGCATTGGTCTTGTTTTGTGTGTGTTATATGGGTATTGGTCTTGTTTTGTGTGTTTATAGGGGCATTGGTCTTGTTTTGTGTGTTTTTAGAGGCATTGGTGTTGTTTTATGTGTTCATAGGGGCATTGGTCTTGTTTTGTGTGTTTATAGGGGCATTGGTCTTGTTTTGTGTGTTTATAGGGGCATTGGTCTTGTTTTGTGTGTTAATAGGGGCATTGGTCTTGTTTTGTGTGTGTTATAGGGGCATTGGTAATGTTTTGTGTGTTTATAGGGGCATTGGTCATGTTTTGTGTGTTCATAGGGGCATTGGTCTTGTTTTGTGTGTTTATAGGGGCATTGGTCTTGTTTTGTGTGTTTATAGGGGCATTGGTCTTGTTTTGTGTGTTTATAGGTGCATTGGTCTTGTTTTGTGTGTTTATAGGGGAATTGGTCTTGTTTTGTGTGTTTATAGGGGCATTGGTCTTGTTTTGTGTGTTTATAGGGGAATTGGTCTTGTTTTGTGTGTTTATAGGGGCATTGGTCATGTTTTGTGTGTTCATAGGGGCATTGGTCTTGTTTTGTGTGTTTATAGGGGCATTGGTCTTGTTTTGTGTGTTCATAGGGGAATTGGTCTTGTTTTGTGTGTTTATAGGTGCATTGGTCTTGTTTTGTGTGTTTATAGGGGCATTGGTCTTGTTTTGTGTGTTTATAGGGGCATTGGTCTTGTTTTGTGTGTTTATAGGGGCTTTCTATGATTTTGACATTTTGGTTTTGGAATTGTTCTGACAGTATGTTGTTTTCTTTATTATTCATTTTATATTAAATTTTTATTAAGAAATAAAGTCGATTACTCAAGCATGAATTATATAGTCGAACGCTACTCGATTACATTCCCATACCAGGTATTAGTTAAAAGCGTTCCTTGTAAGTATGAAATGAAAGTTGAGTGATTATCCTTGTTTGGACTAGAATACATTATCTACCGAAGAACTTAATTATTTCTTACGTACTACATACGTTTTTATTAGTATCCTTGGCATCTACTGGTGGCTGATTACATGTGCCAAACGGAGAAACACAATCTTGAAATGGTAATACCAAATCCCACTTGAAAACATAACGTCTGTTAATTGTTCTTCCTGTGATATCTTTTGTTATTGGCCTTTTCTTTTCCCTGTCCTCAAATTTTATCTTACCGCCATTGGTGGCAGTGAATGATATCGATAACCTATGTAGAATAATGTGGTTTTTATATTATAAAAAATTGTACAGAACATCAAAATGTATCAAATCCAACTAACAATCTATGAAACAGACAAGCACCTAAAGAAAAGGACAAAACCGCACGCACGCACACGGCATCACAAACATATGAAAACCGCAATATACGGTGCTCACATTAGGACTAATGCTGAGCTAATACCCATATCGTAGAGGGTATATTACTCCCACGCATATATACTTTACACCAACAATTTAAGTATAAAAACTCGGTACGAATCTAACGTTTATAAAACAATAATTCTCTAATAGTAAATAAATTGTAATAATTAATGAAAGCATGTCTATATATCACATAACCGGTCAAAATGTGAATAATTCGTTATTATTACATACCACAACTACGAACAGATATATCATGTTTGGGAGGGGTATTTGCGAAAAATACCAGTCGAGAGAAGAACAATTTCCCGAGTCGAAAGGCGAGCGAAATTTAGTCTCAAGACTGGTCTTTTTCGCAAATACCCCTCCAAAACATGATATATCTGTTTAATTACATCGAGTATTATTTAGAACACTGGCTAAATAAATAATATCTTTTGTTTGTCGTTTTCAGGAATATTCTTTTTTTATTGTTTGTAACTTGGCAGTTGTTAAATACTATAGAACGCTTTGAACGGTTCCCTTCAGCAGGTACAGTGGTAGTATTTCGATTTGTTTTGTTAGACAGTGCTTGAAGTATTCCGAATGAATTTGGCGGTTTGCGGCACGTGAGGGTAAAAAAATGAAATACGTTTTCGCAAATACCATGGCAGAGGGAAACAAAGTTAAATCCTTTACTTCGGAACACTTCCGGGTTTCAAATTTTATTAATCACGTTACTTTACGTATAAAGGTAAAGAAGAAATATTCCGAATGAATTTGGTGGTTTGATGCACGCGAGGGTAAACAAGTTAAATTTTCATGCAAATACCCTGCCAGCGGTAAAAATGAACGAAATTAATCCTAAATATGAAAATACACGAAAAATACAGAGGCTATTAACCAATCAAAATCTGAAAATTATCTACCAATTTCACGCTCATTCAGTGCATCAAAATAGTGTCGAGATTTTTTGGCCCGAGATATATCGGGGACGACTTCTTTTAGGGCCGAGATATATCCGGGACGACTTTTAACATTCATAACCGGAAGTAGTTCCAGATTACTACACAACCGATTTTCTGCAGATTTAACCATGTATTGGTTTCCGGTGTATCATTTCCGGTGCATGAAATTTAAGCCATTAGTGATATGGATCTATAATCAAAATATTGCTATTTCTACCATAGTTGGGACTTCGTCCAATATAAGGTGTATTTATAATATAAATACTTTTAAGACAATTTGTAAAACGTGTTTTCTTTATTTTCGCTGGTCATATATTTATTTATATACAAAACAAAACATAAACGTGCTTTGTTGATCAATCTTTGTTTATTTGTTTATGTACAACACATAAACATGATTTGTTGATCAGTCTTTGTTTATTTGTACAAAGCATAAACATGCTTTGTTGATCAGTCTTTGTTTATTTGTGCAAAACATAAACATACTTTGTTGATCAGTCTTTGTTTATTTGTACAAAATATAAACATGCTTTGTTGATCAATCTTTGTTTATTTGTTTATGTACAACACATAAACATGATTTGTTGATCAGTCTTTGTTTATTTGCACAAAATATAGACATGTTTTGTTGATCAGTCTTTGTTTATTTGTGCAAAACATAAACATACTTTGTTGATCAGTTTTTGTTTATTTGTTTATGTACAAAACATAAACATGCTTTGTCCATCCGTCTTTATTTATTTGTACAAAACAAACGATGTTTTGTTGATCAGTCTTTGTTTATTTGTTTATGTACAAAACATAAACATGCTTTGTCCATCAGTCTTTATTTATTTGTACAAAACAAACGATGTTTTGTTGATCAGTCTTTATTTCTTTGTACAAAACATAAACATGTTTTGTTGATCAGTCTTTATTTCTTTGTACAAAACATAAACATGTTTAGTTGATCAGTCTTTATTTCTTTGTACAAAACATAAACATGTTTTGTTGATCAGTCTTTATTTCTTTGTACAAAACATAAACATGTTTTGTTGATCAGTCTTATTTGCACAAAACATAGACATGTTTTGTTGATCAATCTTTGCTTATTTGTTTATGTACAAAACATAAACATGTTTTATCCATCAGTCTTTATTTATTTGTTCAAAACAAACGATGTTTTGTTGATCAGTCTTTATTTCTTTGTACAAAACAAACGATGTTTTGTTGATCAGCCTTTGTTTATTTGTACAAAACATAAACATGTTTAGTTGATCAGTTTTTGTTTATTTGTACAAGGATTTATATAGTAAATATAAATCCTTGATTTGTACAAAACAAAGAAGGATAAAACAGTATAACATTTATATGAATATAAATACATAATTTTATATGAGAATTTATGCAAAATAATGAAGAAGATATAATTTAAATAATTATTATTGTTAGCGAAACAAAAACAGTCATTGAAACGTATTAACTAGAATATGTTTCTTTGCAGACGGACGAAAAACAAACCACGTCTCTGTGCAGGATCATATCTAATGAATTTTATATATCCATTGCCATTTCGTGATATTATTGATGTCAAGAATGTTTACCACAAGTTCTAAATAAACGTTAGAGAACACCAAAGGGGTGTTAGATCTGTATAAATACATTTTAGATATAAATAGCATTTTATTGTTTTAAAGCAAGAAAGATTTATGGCTTAGACACAGTGTTGTTTACATGCAGCTTTTCTTTTAAAGTACAATTTCCAACCCACAATAAAACATAATTAAGCAACACAAAGTTTAAGTATTAAGCTCTAAAATAAATTACGCTTACGTATCCGCATGTCTGTAATCCCAGGATGATATACCATTATCAATTTGCCTCTTCTTCGATCCAATTGGGGAGCAAGTAATGTCATGTTTCGGTTCATTTCTATTAGAAAAACACTTATAGTGTATCTGGTTGCCGACAAATGAACCTTTAATGAAAATAACAATGTTTAAGAAAATGTGCAAAACATGAATGTATTCAATTCGTACATTTCTATTCACGCATTTGCTTAATAATAAAAAGGAACTTTATTTGTATTTACACCACCCTGTCAATTTAGCAAAATCATTTCTCAGTTCAACTCTGACTTAAGATATCTAAATGAATAGAAATCAATACGTTGTTACTTAGTTTCTCTTACAAGTTTAATAACCTACGAAAACGACGAATGAAACTTTATGATACTAAATATTAACGCCTTGTGACATTTTAATTAATACTTTTAGGGAACGACCATTTAACTTGAAAAAGGGGGGGGGGGGAAATTATGGTTTTTTTCTAAAAAAATATTCTGATATTGGTGGAGGAAAACAAAAAAAAAATTGATTCAGAGTTTTTGTCATATAACCTAATGTTGAATTCTGGAAAACATTTTGCGCGACAAAAAAAATAAATATTCTAACTCTCGTGTTGTCTGAAAAAAAAATTTCTGAACGAAACAAAAAACCATAACCCCCCCCCCCCCTTCAAGTTAAATGGTAGGCCCCTTATTCTAATACAAACAAGGGGCCGTCGTAGTCGTGATGAAATGGTAGTTGGATTTACAACTATCTATGTAATCAGTGCTTATCACTACTAAAATTGTGAGTTTGAATCCCGCTCATGGCGAGGTGTACTCGATACAACATTATGTGACAAAGTTTATCAGTGAAGTGTGACATGTCGATAGTTTTCTCCTGGTACTCCTATTCCTTCCACCAATAAAACTGACCCACGATATAACTGAAATGTTGTTGAAAGTGACACTAATCACCATAACCCTGACTCTAACGCAGACAGACGACTTATCGTGCACTGAAAAAAATCTTGACATTAAAGAAGACAATGCTAATATCAATCCCACCTAAAACCCACCCACACTCACATCACCCAATAACCCTCCCCCACCAACCCCCCACACAAACAGGAAAAAGAGCAAATACTGGCTGTCTAGGATGTAGGATAATGTGTCCGAGTGTAGCGACTAATCTACACACCGGTAAAGACTGGATGTCTAGGGGGCAGCATAATGTGTCTGGGTGTAGCGACTGATCTACACACAGAAAAAAGAGCAAAGACTTGTTGTCTAGGAGGCAGGATAATGTGTCAATGTAACAACTGATCTACACACAGAAAAAAGAGCAAATACTGGTTGTCTAGGAGGCAGATTAATGTGTCCGAGTGTAGCAACTGATCTACACACAGGAGAAAGAGCAAAGACTGGTTGTCTAAGAGGCAGAATAATATGTCTGAGTGTAACAACTGATCTACACAAATGAGAAAGAGCAAAGACTGACTATCTAGGAGGCAGAATAATGTGTCCGAGTGTAGCAACTGATCTACACACAGGAGAAAGAGCAAATACTGGTTCTCTAGCAGGAAGAATAATGTGTCCGAGTGTAACAACTGATCTACACACATGCGAAAGAGCAAAGACTGACTATCTAGGAGGCAGGATAATGTGTCCGAGTGTAGCAACTGATCTACACACAGGAGAAAGAGCAAATACTGGTTGTCTAGGAGGAAGAATAATGTGTCCGAGTGTAACAACTGATCTACACACATGAGAAAGAGCAAAGACTGACTATCTAGGAGGCATGATAATGTGTCCGAGTGTAGCAACTGATCTACACACAGGAGAAAGAGCAAATACTGGTTCTCTAGCAGGAAGAATAATCTGTCCGAATGTAACAACTGATCTACACACAGGAGAAAGAGCAAAGACTGACTATCTAGGAGGCAGGATAATGTGTCCGAGTGTAGCAACTGATCTACACACAGGAGAAAGAGCAAATACTGGTTGTCTAGGAGGCAGGATAATGTGTCCGAATGTAACAACTGATCTACACACAGGATAAAGAGCAAAGACTGGTTGTCTAGGAGGAAGAATAATGTGTCCGAGTGTAGCAACTGATCTACACACAGGAGAAAGAGCAAATACTTGTTGTCTAGGAGGCAGTATAATATGTCTGGGTGTAGCGACTGATCTAAACACAGGAAAAAGAGCAAGGACTGGTTGTCGAGTGAAACAACAGATCTACACAAATGAGAAAGAGCAAAGACTGACTATCTAGGAGGCAGAATAATGTGTCCGAGTGTAACAACTGATCTACACACAGGAGAAAGAGCATAGACTGGTTGTCTTGGAGGCAGGAAAATGTGTCCGAGTGTAGCGACTGATCTACACACAGGAGAAAGAGCATAGACTGGTTGGCTAGGAGACAGGATAATGTGTCCGAGTGTAGCGACTGATCTACACACAGGAGAAAGAGCAAAGACTGGTTGTCTAGGAGACAGGATAATGTGTCCGAGTGTAGCGATGGATCTACACACATGAGAAAGAGCAAAGACTGGTTGTCTAGGAGGCAGAATAATGTGTCCGAGTGTAACAACTGATCTACACACATGAGAAAGAGCAAAGACTGGTTGTCTAGGAGGCAGAATAATATGTCCGAGTGTAACAACTGATCTTCACACAGGAGAAAGAGCAAAGACTGGTTGTCTAGGAGGCAGAATAATGGGTCCGAGTGTAACAACTGATCTACACACAGGAGAAAGAGAAAATACTGACTATATAGGAGGCAGAATAATGTGTCCGGGTGTAACAACTGATCTACACACAGGAGAAAGAGCATAGACTGGTTGTCTAGGAGGCAGGATAATGTGTCCGAGTGTAGCGACTGATCTACACACAGGAGAAAGAGCATATACTGGTGGGCTAGGAGACAGGATAATGTGTCCGAGTGTAGCGACTGATCTACACACAGGGGAAAGAGCAAAGACTGACTATCTAGGAGGCAGAATAAGGTGTCCGAGTGTAGCGACTGATCTACACACAGGAGAAAGAGCAAAGACTGGTTGGCTAGGAGACAGGATAATGTGTCCGAGTGTAGCGACGGATTTACACACAGGAGAAAGAGCAAAGACTGGTTGTCTAGGAGGCAGAATAATGTGTCCGAGTGAAACAACTGATCTACACACATGAGAAAGAGCAAAAACTGGTTGTCTAGGAGGCAGAATAATGTGTCCGAGTGTAACAACTGATCTACACACAGGAGAAAGAGCAAAGACTGGTTGTCTAGGAGGCAGAATAATGTGTCCGAGTGTAATAACTGATCTACACACAGGAGAAAGAGCATAGACTGATTATCTAGGAGGCATGATAATGTGTCCGAGTGTAACAAATGATCTACACACATGAGAAAGAGCAAAGACTGACTATCTAGGAGGCATGATAATGTGTCCGAGTGTAGCAACTGATCTACACACAGGAGAAAGAGCAAATACTGGTTGTCTAGGAGGAAGAATAATGTGTCCGAATGTAACAACTGATCTACACACAGGAGAAAGAGCAAAGATTGACTATCTAGGAGGCAGGATAATGTGTCCGAGTGTAGCAACTGATCTACACACATGAGAAAGAGCAAATACTGGTTGTCTAGGAGGAAGAATAATGTGTCCGAGTGTAGCAACTGATCTACACACAGGAGAAAGAGCAAATATTTGTTGTCTAGGAGGCAGTATAATATGTCTAGGTGTAGCGACTGATCTAAACACAGGAAAAAGAGCAAGGACTGGTTGTCGAGTGAAACAACAGATCTACACAAATGAGAAAGAGCAAAGACTGACTATCTAGGAGGCAGAATAATGTGTCCGAGTGTAACAACTGATCTACACACAGGAGAAAGAGCATAGACTGGTTGTCTAGGAGGCAGGATAATGTGTCCGAGTGTAGCGACTGATCTACACACAGGAGAAAGAGCAAAGACGTGTTGGCTAGGAGACATGATAATGTGTCCGAGTGTAGCGACGGATCTACACACAGGAGAAAGAGCAAAGACTAGTTGTCTAGGAGGCAGAATAATGTGTCCGAGTGGAACAACTGATCTACACACATGAGAAAGAGCAAAGACTGGTTGTCTAGGAGGCAGAATAATGTGTCTGAGTGTAACAACTGATCTACACACAGGAGAAAGAGCAAAGATTGGTTGTCTAGGAGGCAGAATAATGTGTCCGAGTGTAACAACTGATCTACACACAGAAGAAAGAGCAAATACTGGTTGTCTAGGAGGTATGATAATGTGTCCGAGTGTAGCGACTGATCTACACACAGGAGAAAGAGCAAATACTGGTATCTAGGAGGAAGAATAATGTGTCCGAGTGTAGCGATTGATCTACACACAGAAGAAAGAGCAAATACTGGTTGTCTAGGAGGTATGATAATGTGTCCGAGTGTAGCGACTGATCTACACACAGGAGAAAGTGCAAATACTGGTTGTCTAGGAGGCAGAATAATGTGTCTGGGTGTAGCGACTAATCTACCCACATGAGAAAGAGCAAATACTGGTTGTCTAGGAGGCAGAATAATATGTCCGAGTGTAGCGGCTGATCTACACACAGGAGAAAGAGTAAATACTGGTTGTCTAGGAGGCAGAATAATATGTCCGAGTGTAGTGACTGATCTACACACATGAGAAAGAGCAAATACTGGTTGTCTAGGAGGAAGAATAATGTGTCCGAGTGTAGCGACTGATCTACACACAGGAAAAAGGGCAAAGACTGACTATCTAGGAGGCAGGTTAATGTGTCCGAGTGTAGCGACTGATCTACACACATGAAGAAGAGCACTGGTTGTCTAGGAGGCAGAATAATGTGTCCGAGTGCAACAACTGATTTACACACAGATAAAAGAGCAAAGACTGATTGTCTAAGAGGTAGGAAAATGTGTCCGAGTGTAGCGACTGATCTACACACAGGAAGAAGAGCAAACACTGGTTGTCTAGGAGGCAGTATAATATGTCCGAGTGTGGCGACTGATACACACACAGGAGAAAGAGCAAATACTGGTTATCTAGGAGGCAGAAAACTATTCCCCAGTGTAGCGACTGATATACACACAGGAGAAAGAGCAAAGACTGGTTGTCCAGGAAGCAGTATTATATGCCCGAGTGTAGCGACTGCAATACACACATGAGAAAGGGCAAAGACTGGTTGTCTAGGAGACAGGATAGTGTGCCCGAGTGTAGTGACAGGTCAAAACACATGAAAAAGAGCATAGACTGACTGTCTAAGAGGCAGGAAAAGGTGTCCGAGTGTAGCGACTGATCTGCACACAGGAAAAAGGGTAAAAACTGGTTGTCTAGGAGGCAGTATAATATGCCCGAGTGTAGCGACTGATATACACACAGGAGAAACAGCGAAAACTGGTTGTCTAGGAGGCAGAATAATGTTTCTGGATGTAGCGACTGATCTACCCACAGGAGAAAGAGCATATACTGGTTGTCTAGGAGGCAGAATAATGTGTCCTAGTGTAACAACTGATCTACACACAGGAGAAAGAGCAAATACTGACTATATAGGAGGCAGAATAATGTGTCCGAGTGTAACAACTGATCTACACACAGGAGAAAGAGCATAGACTGGTTGTCTAGGAGGCAGGATAATGTGTCCGAGTGTAGCGACTGATCTACACACAGGAGAAAGAGCATATACTGGTTGGCTAGGAGACAGGATAATGTGTCTGAGTGTAGCGACTGATCTACACATAGGAGAAAGAGCAAAGACTGACTATCTAGGAGGCAGAATAATGTGTCCGAGTGTAACAACTGATCTACACACATGAGAAAGAGCAAAGACTGATTGTCTAGGAGGTATGATAATGTGTCTGGGTGTAGCGACTGATCTACCAACAGGAGAAAGTGCAAAGACTGGTTGTCCAGGAGGTATTATAATGTGTCCGAGTGTAGCGACTGATCTACACACATGACAAAGAGCAAATATTAGTTTTCTAGGAGGCAGATTAATGTGTCAGAGTGTAGCGATTGATCTACACACAGGAGAAATAGCAAATACTGGTTGTCTAGGAGGAAGAATAATGTGTCCGAGTGTATCGATTGATCTACCCACATGAGAAAGAGCAAATACTGGTTGTTTAGGAGGTATGATAATGTGTCCGAGTGTAGCGACTGATCTACACACAGGAGAAAGTGCAAATACTGGTTGTCTAGGAGGCAGAATAATGTGTCAGAGTGTAGCGACTGATCTACACACATGATAAAGAGCAAATACTGGTTGTCTAGGAGGCAGAATAATATGTCCGAGTGTAGCGGCTGATCTACACACAGGAGAAAGAGTAAATACTGGTTTTCTAGGAGGCAGAATAATATGTCCGAGTGTAGCGACTGATCTACACACATGAGAAAGAGCAAATACTGGTTGTCTAGGAGGAAGAATAATGTGTCTAAGAGGCAGGAAAAGGTGTCCGAGTGTAGCGACGGATCTACACACAGGAAAAAGAGCAAAGATTGACTATCTAAGAGGCAGGATAATGTGTCCGAGTGTAGCGACTGATCTACACACATGAGAAAGAGCAAATACTGGTTGTCTAGGAGGCGGAATAATGTGTCGGAGTGTAACAACTGATCTACACACAGAAAAAGAGCAAAGACTGACTGTCTAAGAGGCAGGAAAATGTGTCCGAGTGTAGCGACTGATCTACACACAGGAGAAAGAGCGAAAACTGGTTGTCTAGGAGGCAAAATAATGTTTCTGGATGTAGCGACTGATCTACCCACAGGAGAAAGAGCAAATACTGGTTGTCTAGGAGGCAGAATAATGTGTCCGAGTGTAGCGACTGATCTACACACAGGAGAAAGAGCAAAGACTGACTATCTAGGAGGCAGAATAATGTGTCTGAGTGTAACAACTGATCTACACACCAAAAAATGAGCAAAGACTGGTTGTCTAAGAGGCAAGATAACGTGTCCGAGTGTAACAACTGATCTACACACAGAAGAAAGAGCATAGACTGGTTGTCTAGGAGGCAGGATAATGTGTCTGGGTGTAGCGACTGATCTACACACAGGAGAAAGAGTAAAAACTGACTATCTAGGAGGCAGAATAATGTGTCCGAGTGTAACAACTGATCTACACACATGAGAAAGAGCAAAGACTGGTTGTCTAGGAGGTATGATAATGTGTCTGGGTGTAGCGACTGATCTACACACAGGAGAAAGAGCAAATACTGGTTGTCTAGGAAGCAGAATAATGTGTTGCAGTGTAGTGACTGATCTACACACATGAGAAAGAGCAAATACTGGTTATCTAGGAGGCAGAATAATGTGTCCGAGTGTAGCGACTGATCTACACACATGACAAAGAGCAAATACTGGTTTTCTAGCAGGTAGGATAATGTGTCTGGGTGTAGCAACTGATCTAAACACAGAAAGAAGAGCAAAGACTGGTCGTCTAGGAGGCAGTATAATATGTCCGAGTGTGGCGATTGATACACACACAGGAGAAAGAGCAAATACTGGTTGTCTAGGAGACAGAATAATATGTCCGAGTGTGGCGACTGATAAACACACAGGAGAAAGAGCAAATACTGGTTGTCTAGGAGGCAGAATAATATTCCTCAGTGTAGCGACTGATCTGCACACAGGAAGAAGAGTAAAGACTGGTTGTCTAGGAGGCGGTATAATATGTCCGAGTGTGGCGACTGATACACACACAGGAGAAAGAGCAAATATTGGTTGTCTAGGAGGCAGTATAATATGCCCGTGTGTAGCGACTGAAATACACACAGGAGAAAGAGCAAAGACTGGTTGTCTAGGAGGCAGAATAATGTGTCAGAGTGTAACAACTGATCTACACACATGCGAAAGAGTAAAGATTGGTTGTTTAGGAGACAGGATAGTGTGCCCGAGTGTAGTGACAGATCAAAACACAGGAAAAAGAGCATAGACTGACTGTCTAAGAGGCAGCAAAATGTGTCCGAGTGTAGCGACTGATCAACAC
This sequence comes from Bathymodiolus brooksi, assembly GCA_963680875.1. Lineage (NCBI taxonomy): Eukaryota > Metazoa > Mollusca > Bivalvia > Mytilida > Modiolidae > Bathymodiolus > Bathymodiolus brooksi. The sequence goes on from OY804585.1 coordinate 91,005,943, forward strand.
TCTGGAAAAAGAGCAAAGACTGACTATCAAGATGGCAGGATAATGTGCCCGAGTGTAGCGACTGATCTACACACATGAGAAAGAGCAACTACTGGTTATCTAGGAGGCAGAATAATGTGTCGGAATGTAACAACTGATCTACACAGAGAAAAAAGAGCAAAGACTAACTGTCTAAGAGGCAGAATAATGTGTCCGAGTGTAGCAAATGATCTACACACAGGAGAAAGAGCAAATACTTGTTGTCTAGGAGGCAGGATAATGTGTCTGGGTGTAGCTACTGATCTACACACAGGAATAAGAGCAAAGACTGGTTGTCTAAGAGGAATGATAATATGTTCGAGTGTAACAACTGATCTACACAAATGAGAAAGAGCAACTACTGGTTATCTAGGAGGCAGAATAATGTGTCCGAATGTAACAACTGATCTACACACAGCAGAAAGAGCAAACACTGACTATCTAGGAGGCTGAATAATGTGTCCGAGTGTAGCAACTGATCTACACAGGAGAAAGAGCAAAATCTGGTTGTTTAGGAGGCAGAATAAAGTGTTCGAGTGTAACAACTGATCTACACACAGGAGAAAGAGCATAGACTGGTTGTCTAGGAGGCAGGATAATGTGTCCGAGTGTAGCGACTGATCTACACACAGGAGAAAGAGCATAGACTGGTTGGCTAGGAGACAGGATAATGTGTCTGGGTGTTGCGACTGATCTACACACAGGAGAAAGAGCAAAGAGTGACTATCTAGGAGGCAGAATAATGTGTCCGAGTGTAACAACTAATCTACACACATGAGAAAGAGCAAAGACTGGTTGTCTAGGAGGTATGATAATGTGTCTGGGTGTAGCGACTGATCTACCCACAGGAGAAAGTGCACAGACTGGTTGTCTAGGAGGCGGTATAATATGTCCGAGTGTGGCGACTGATACACACACAGGAGAAAGAGCAAATATTGGTTGTCTAGGAGGCAGTATAATATGCCCGTGTGTAGCGACTGAAATACACACAGGAGAAAGAGCAAAGACTGGTTGTCTAGGAGGCAGAATAATGTGTCAGAGTGTAACAACTGATCTACACACATGCGAAAGAGTAAAGATTGGTTGTTTAGGAGACAGGATAGTGTGCCCGAGTGTAGTGACAGATCAAAACACAGGAAAAAGAGCATAGACTGACTGTCTAAGAGGCAGCAAAATGTGTCCGAGTGTAGCGACTGATCAACACTCTGGAAAAAGAGCAAAGACTGACTATCAAGATGGCAGGATAATGTGCCCGAGTGTAGCGACTGATCTACACACATGAGAAAGAGCAACTACTGGTTATCTAGGAGGCAGAATAATGTGTCGGAATGTAACAACTGATCTACACAGAGAAAAAAGAGCAAAGACTAACTGTCTAAGAGGCAGAATAATGTGTCCGAGTGTAGCAAATGATCTACACACAGGAGAAAGAGCAAATACTTGTTGTCTAGGAGGCAGGATAATGTGTCTGGGTGTAGCTACTGATCTACACACAGGAATAAGAGCAAAGACTGGTTGTCTAAGAGGAATGATAATATGTTCGAGTGTAACAACTGATCTACACAAATGAGAAAGAGCAACTACTGGTTATCTAGGAGGCAGAATAATGTGTCCGAATGTAACAACTGATCTACACACAGCAGAAAGAGCAAACACTGACTATCTAGGAGGCTGAATAATGTGTCCGAGTGTAGCAACTGATCTACACAGGAGAAAGAGCAAAATCTGGTTGTTTAGGAGGCAGAATAAAGTGTTCGAGTGTAACAACTGATCTACACACAGGAGAAAGAGCATAGACTGGTTGTCTAGGAGGCAGGATAATGTGTCCGAGTGTAGCGACTGATCTACACACAGGAGAAAGAGCATAGACTGGTTGGCTAGGAGACAGGATAATGTGTCTGGGTGTTGCGACTGATCTACACACAGGAGAAAGAGCAAAGAGTGACTATCTAGGAGGCAGAATAATGTGTCCGAGTGTAACAACTAATCTACACACATGAGAAAGAGCAAAGACTGGTTGTCTAGGAGGTATGATAATGTGTCTGGGTGTAGCGACTGATCTACCCACAGGAGAAAGTGCACAGACTGGTTGTCTAGGAGGTATGATAATGTGTCCGAGTGTAGCGACTGATCTACACACATGACAAAGAGCACATATTAGTTGTCTAGGAGGCAGACTAATGTGTCCGAGTGTAGCGATTGATCTACACACAGGAGAAATAGCAAATACTGGTTGTCTAGGAGGCAGAATAATGTGTCCGAGGGTAGCGACTGATCTACACACAGAAGAAAGAGCAAATACTGGTTGTCTAGGAGGTATGATAATGTGTCCGAGTGTAGCGACTGATCTACACACATGAGAAAGAGCACATACTGGTGGTCTAGGAGGCAGAATAATGTGTCAGAGTGTAGCGACTGATCTACGCACATGAGAAAGAGCAAAAACTGGTTGTCTAGGAGGCAGAATAATGTGTCCGAGTGTAGCGACTGATCAACACACAGGAGAAAGAGTAAATACTGGTTGTCTAGGAGGAAGAATAATGTGTCCGAGTTTAGCGACTGATCTACACACAGGAAAAAGGGCAAAGACTGACTATCTAGGAGGCATGATAATGTGTCCGAGTGTAGCAACTGATCTACACACATGAAAAAGAGCACTGGTTTTCTAGGAGGCAGAATAATGTGTCCGAGTGTGGCGACTGATACACACACAGGAGAAAGAGCAAATACTGGTTGTCTAGGAGGCAGAATAATATTCCCCAGTGTAGCGACTGATATACACACAGGAGAAATAGCAAAGACTGGTTGTCCAGGAAGCAGTATAATATGCCCGAGTATAGCGACTGAAATACACACAGGAAAAAGAGCAAAGACTGGTTGTCTAGGAGGCAAAATAATGTGTCAGAGTGTAACAACTGATCCAAATACATGAGAAAGGGCAAAGACTGGTTGTCTAGGAGGCAGGATAGTGTGCCCGAGTGCAGTGACAGATCAAAACACATGAAAAAGAGCATAGACTGACTGTCTAAGAGGCAGGAAAATGTGTCCGAGTGTAGCGACTGATCTACACACATGAAAAAGAGCAAAGATTGACTATCTAGGAGGCAGGTTAATGTGTCCGAGTGTAGCGACTGATCTACAGACATGAGAAAGAGCAAATACTGTTTGTCTAGGAGGCAGAATAATATGTCCGAGTGTAGCAACTGATCTACACACAGAAAAAGAGCAAAGACTGACTGTCTAAGAGGCAGGTTAATGTGTCCGAGTGTAGCGACTGATCTACACTATGCAAATATCTTTTTATCTTTCGCATCGCAATCTATTGTCATCTAATATAAGTGTTAGTGGGGGTGGGATGGGTGTAATTAATAATTATACAGAAATAAAAACATGCCACAATTAACGACACAAACATAGAAATAATATATATAATATATTACAGATATAGTTAAATATTCTTACGAAATGTTATTATAATACTACAATATACACTCGCTATGATTGATTATTACTCTTCATGTAAGAAACTTTCATTATAATTGACATGATATTATCGAAACATAATTGTACAAAGAATAAATAGCGTCGTTGTACTATGCACTCGCATAGTACTATTGTTGGAGTCATTACTATGCTGATGGGCGGAGCTTAGAACAATGTTACGTCATTTAAATAGGCGGGGTCTAAACCGGATCACCTGAACGCTTTTAACAGTGTACAATTTACAATGTATTATACGTTTTTCTTTAACGTTGATGCTGTCGTCTGTCAAAATAATGGCCAGTTCCAGGTTTGGAATTAAATATTTGACAGTTCATTGTTATTGTTGAAATTGAATATTTCTTGAATTTAAATGAATATGATTTTCCAATCTTTATACTATCAATACATTTTAGACAAATTTCATTTTTTTAAATCACCAAAGACATTCAGAGTAATAATAACAATAATATGAGGCAGGTGCAACCCGAAACGCTCCCGAAGAACAGTAATTGTTCTTCCTGTTTACAAATATCAAGCTTAAAATTAACACCACTTAAAACTCCAAACTCCGGACAGTTTTCGTATCCGCTACCGAACATTGTTTCATTTTTATTTCGACTAGAGTTCCGGTTTAGGTCACGTGATTTTTCTTTTAATTTATTTCCGGTTTGGAAGCCATATTGTTGAGGATTTTGAGGTGCCATAGTAGTACATATTCATACTTCTACCATTAACGCTCCCGAACTTCGGGAGCGTAATATTGTATGAATATGATAATGTAAGGAGTAAAAATAAAAATGACCTCTAAAGTCTTTATTACACAAGTCTACAACATCAATTAAATTTGCCCAAAGATATCTCAAAGTCAATACAATGAAAAACAAAAATACCATACCGTCTAAAATCGTATCGGAAAATTGTACAAACAGAGGCAAAATCGATACTACTTACACACATGGAAAAGACTACAGCCTCTCCTAACTTGGTACAGGCACTTCAATAAGGAGTTTCGGGGTTAAACTATGATACTACTTGCACTCATGTAAAAGACTACAGCCTCTCCTAATTTGGTACAGGCACTTAAATAAGGAGTGTCGGGGTTAAGCTGTGATACTACTTACACTCATGCAAAAGACTACAGCCTCTCCTAACTTGGTACAGGCACTTCAATAAGGAGTGTCGGTGTTAAACTGTGATACTACTTACACTCATGTAAAAGACTACAGCCTCTCCTAACTTGGTACAGGGGCACTTCAATAAGGAATGTCGGGGTTAAACTATGATACTACTTACACTCATGTAAAAGACTACAGCCTCTCCTGACTTGGTATAGGCACTTCAATAAGGAGTGTCGGGGTTAAACTGTGATACTATTTACACTCATGGAAAAGACTACAGCCTCTCTTGACTTGGTATAGGCACTTCAATAATGAGTGTCGGGGTTAAACTGAGATACTACTCACACTCATAGAAAAGACTACAGGCTCTCCTGACTTGGTACAGGCACTTCAATAAGGAGTGTCGGGGTTAAACTGTGATACTACTTACACTCATGTAAAAGACTACAGCCTCTCCTGACTTGGTACAGGCACTTCAATAAGGAGTGTCGGGGTTAAACTGTGATACTACTTACACTCATGTAAAAGACTACAGCATCTCCTGACTTGGTACAGGCACTTCAATCAGGAGTGTCGGGGTTAAACTGTGATACTACTTACACTCATGTAAAAGACTACAGCCTCTCCTGACTTGGTACAGGCACTTCAATAAGGAGTGTCGGGGTTAAGCTGTGATACTACACACACTCATGGAAAAGACTACAGCCTCTCCTGACTTGGTACAGACACTTCAATCAGGAGTGTCGGGGTTAAACTGTGATACTACTTACACTCATGGAAAAGACTACAGCCTCTCCTAACTTGTTACAGGCACTTCAATAAGGAGTGTCGGGGTTAAGCTGTGATACTACTCACACTCATGGAAAAGACTACAGCCTCTCCTGACTTGGTACAGGTACTTCAATCAGGAGTGTCGGGGTTAAACTGTGATACTACTTACACTCATGGAAAAGACTACAGCCTCTCCTAACTTGGTACAGGCACTTCAATAAAGAGTGTCGGGGTTAAGATGTGATACTACTCACACACATGGAAAAGACTACAGCCTCTTCTGACTTGGCACATGCACTTCAATAAGGAGTGTCGGGGTTAAGCTGTGATACTACTCACACTCATGGAAAAGACTACAACCTCTCCTGACTTGGTACAGGCACTTCAATCAGGAGTGTCGGGGTTAAACTATGATACTAATTACACTCATGGAAAAGACTACAGCTTCTCCTAACTTGGTACAGGCACTTCAATAAGGAGTGTCGGTGTAAAGCTGTGATACTACTCACACTAATGGAAAAGACTACAGCTTCTCCTGACTTGGAACAGGCACTTAAATAAGGAGTGTCGGGGTTAAGCTGTGATACTACTCACACTCATGGAAAAGACTACAGCCTCTCCTGACTTGGTACAGGCACTTCAATCAGGAGTGTCGGGGTTAAACTGTGATACTACTTACACTCATGGAAAAGACTACAGCCTCTCCTGACTTGGTACAGGAACTTCAATAAGGAGTGTCGGGGTTAAGCTGTGATACTACTCACACTCATGGAAAAGACTACAGACTCTCCTGACTTGGTACAGGCGCTTCAATAAGGAGTGTCGGGGTTAAACTGTGATACTACTTACACTCATGTAAAAGACTACAGCCTCTCCTGACTTGGTACAGGCAATTCAATAAGGAGTGTCGGATTAAACTGTGATACTACTTACACTCATGTAAAAGATTACAGCCTCTCCTGACTTGGTACAGGCACTTCAATAAGGAGTGTCGGGGTTAAACTGTGATACTACTTACACTCATGTAAAAGACTACATCCTCTCCTAACTTGGTACAGGCACTTCAATAAGGAGTGTCGGGGTTAAACTGTGATACTACTTACACTCAGGCAAAAAAATACAGCATCTCCTGACATGGTACAGGAACCTCAATAAGGAGTGTCGGGGTTAAACTGTGATACTACTTACACTCATGCAAAAGACTACATCCTCTCTTGACTTGGTACAGGCACTTCAATAAGGAGTGTCAGGGTTAAACTGTGATACTACTTACACTCATGCAAAAGACTACAGCCTCTCCTAACTTGGTACAAGCACTTCAATAAGGAGTGTCGGGGTTAAACTATGATACTACTTACACTCATGTAAAAGACTACAGCCTCTCCTGACTTGGTACAGGCACTTCAATAAGAAGTGTCGGGGTTAAACTGTGATACTACTTACACTCATGCAAAAGACTACAGCCTCTCCTGTATTGGTACAGGCACTTCAATCAGGAGTGTCGGGGTTAAACTATGATACTACTTACACTCATGTAAAAGACTACAGCCTCTCCTGACTTGGTACAGGATCTTCAATAAGGAGTGTCGGGGTTACACTGTGATACTACTTACACTCATGCAAAAGACTACAGCCTCTACTAACTTGGTAGAGGCACTTCAATAAGGAGTGTCGGGGTTAAACTGTGATACTGTTTACACTTCTGCAAAAGACTACAGCCTCTCCTGACTTGGTACAGGCACTTCAATAAGGAGTGTCGAGGTTAAACTGTGATACTACTTACACACATGTAAAAGACTACAGCCTCTACTAACTTGGTAGAGGCACTTCAATAAGGAGTGTCGGGGTTAAACTGTGATACTATTTACACTTCTGCAAAAGACTACAGCTTCTCTTGACTTGGTACAGGCACTTCAATAACGAGTGTCAGGGTTAAACTGTGATCCTACTTACACTCTTGCAAAAGACTACAGCCTCTCCTAACTTGGTAGAGGCACTTCAATAAGGAGTGTCGGGGTTAAACTGTGATACTATTTACACTTCTGCAAAAGACTACAGCCTCTCCTGACTTGGTACAGGCACTTCAATAAGGAGTGTCGAGGTTAAACTGTGATACTACTTACACACATGTAAAAGATTACAGCCTCTCCTGACTTGGTACAGGCACTTCAATAAGGAGTGTCGATGTTAAACTGTGATACTACTCACACTCATGTAAAAGACTACAGCCTCTCCTAACTTGGTAGAGGCACTTCAATCAGGAGTGTCGAGGTTAAACTGTGATAATACTCACACTCATGGAAAAGACTACAGCCTCTCCTAACTTGGTACAGGAACTTCAATAAGGAGTGTCGGCGTTAGACTGTGATATTACTTACACTCATGTAAAAGTCTACAACCTCTCCTAACTTGGTACAGGCACTTGAATAAGGAGTGTCGGGGTTAAACGGTGATACTACTTACACTCATGCAAAAGACTACAGCCTCTCCTGACATGGTACAGGAACCTCAATAAGGAGTGTTGGCGTTAAACTGTGATATTACTTACACTCATGCAAAAGACTACAGCCTCTTTTGACTTGGTACAGGCACTTCAATAAGGAGTGCCAGGGTTAAACTGTGATACTCCTTACACTCATGCAAAAGACTACAGCCTCTCCTGACTTGGTACAGTCACTTCAATAAGGAGTGTCGATGTTAAACTGTGATACTACTTACACACATGTAAAAGATTACAGCCTCTCCTGACTTGGTACAGGCACTTCAATAAGGAGTGTCGATGTTAAACTGTGATACTACTCACACTCATGTAAAAGACTACAGCCTCTCCTAACTTGGTAGAGGCACTTCAATCAGGAGTGTCGGGGTTAAACTGTGATAATACTTACACTCATGTAAAAGACTACAGCCTCTCCTGACTTGGTACAGGATCTTCAATAAGGAGTGTCGGGGTTACACTGTGATACTACTTACACTCATGCAAAAGACTACAGCTTCTACTAACTTGGTAGAGGCACTTCAATAAGGAGTGTCGGGGTTAAACTTTGATACTATTTACACTTCTGCAAAAGACTACAGCCTCTCCTGACTTGGTACAGGCACTTCAATAAGGAGTGTCGAGGTTAAACTGTGATACTACTTACACACATGTAAAAGACTACAGCCTCTACTAACTTGGTAGAGGCACTTCAATAAGGAGTGTCGGGGTTAAACTGTGATACTATTTACACTTCTGCAAAAGACTACAGCTTCTCTTGACTTGGTACAGGCACTTCAATAACGAGTGTCAGGGTTAAACTGTGATACTACTTACACTCATGCAAAAGACTACATCCTCTCCTAACTTGGTAGAGGCACTTCAATAAGGAGTGTCGGGGTTAAACTGTGATACTATTTACACTTCTGCAAAAGACTACAGCCTCTCCTGACTTGGTACAGGCACTTCAATAAGGAGTGTCGAGGTTAAACTGTGATACTACTTACACACATGTAAAAGATTACAGCCTCTCCTGACTTGGTACAGGCACTTCAATAAGGAGTGTCGATGTTAAACTGTGATACTACTCACACTCATGTAAAAGACTACAGCCTCTCCTAACTTGGTAGAGGCACTTCAATCAGGAGTGTCGGGGTTAAACTGTGATAATACTCACACTCATGGAAAAGACTACAGCCTCTCCTAACTTGGTACAGGAACTTCAATAAGGAGTGTCGGCGTTAGACTGTGATATTACTTACACTCATGTAAAAGTCTACAACCTCTCCTAACTTGGTACAGGCACTTGAATAAGGAGTGTCGGGGTTAAACGGTGATACTACTTACACTCATGCAAAAGACTACAGCCTCTCCTGACATGGTACAGGAACCTCAATAAGGAGTGTTGGCGTTAAACTGTGATATTACTTACACTCATGCAAAAGACTACAGCCTATTTTGACTTGGTACAGGCACTTCAATAAAGAGTGCCAGGGTTAAACTGTGATACTCCTTACACTCATGCAAAAGACTACAGCCTCTCCTGACTTGGTACAGTCACTTCAAAAAGGAGTGTCGGGTTTAACTGTGATACTACTTACACACATGTAAAAGATTACAGCCTCTCCTGACTTGGTACAGGCACTTCAATAAGGAGTGTCGATGTTAAACTGTGATACTACTTACACACATGTAAAAGATTACAGCCTCTCCTGACTTGGTACAGGCACTTCAATAAGGAGTGTCGATGTTAAACTGTGGTACTACTCACACTCATGTAAAAGACTACAGCCTCTCCTAGCTTGGTAGTTGGTACAGGAACTTCAATAAGGAGTGTCGGCGTTAGACTGTGATATTACTTACACTCATGTAAAAGTCTACAACCTCTCCTAACTTGGTACAGGCACTTGAATAAGGAGTGTCGGGGTTAAACGGTGATACTACTTACACTCATGCAAAAGACTACTGCCTCTCCTGACATGGTACAGGAACCTCAATAAGGAGTGTTGGCGTTAAACTGTGATATTACTTACACTCATGCAAAAGACTACAGCCTCTTTTGACTTGGTACAGGCACTTCAATAAGGAGTGCCAGGGTTAAACTGTGATACTCCTTACCCTCATGCAAAAGACTGCAGCCTCTCCTGACTTGGTACAGTCACTTCAATAAGAAGTGTCAGGGTTAAACTGTGATACTACTTACACTAATGCAAAAGACTACAGCCTCTCCTGACTTGGTACAGGCACTTCAATAAGGAGTGTCGGGGTTAAACTGTGATACTACTTACACTCATGTAAAAGACTACAGCCTCTCCTAACTTGGTACAGACACTTCAATAAGGAGTGTCGGGGTTAAACTATGATAGTATTACACTCATGTAAAAGACTACAGCCTCTCCTAACTTGGTACAGACACTTCAATAAGGAGTGTCGGGGTTAAACTATGATACTACTTGCACTCATGTAAAAGACTACAGCCGCTCCTGACTTGGAACAGGAACTTCAATAAGGAGTGTCGGGGTTAAACTGTGATACTACTTACACTCATGTAAAAGATTACAGCCTCTCCTAACTTGGTACAGACACTTTAATAAGGAGTGTCGGGTTAAACTATGATACTACTAACACTCAATGTAAAAGACTACAGCCGCGCCTGACTTGGTACAAGCACTTCAATAAGAAGTGACGGGGTGAGGCTATGATACTACTTACATTCATGGAAAAGATTACAGCCTCTCCTGACTTGGAACAGGCACTTCAATAAGAAGTGTCGGGGTTAAGCTGTGATACTACTTACACTCATGTAAAATACTACAGCCTCTCCTGACTTGGTACAGGCACTTCAATAAGGAGTGTCGGGGTTAAACTGTGATACTACTTACACTCATGTAAAAGACTACAGCCTCTCCTAACTTGGTACAGGCACTTAAATAAGAAGTGTCTTGGTTAAGCTGTGATACTACTTACACTCATGTAAAAGACTACAGCCTCTCCTGACTTGGTACAGGCACTTCAATAAGGAGTGTCGGGGTTAAGCAGTGATACCACTCACACTCATGCAAAAGACTACAGCCTTTCCTAACTTGGTATAGGCACTTCCATAAGGAGTGTCGGGGTTAAACATTGATACTACTTACACTCATGGAAAAGACTACAGCCTCTCCTAACTTGGTACAGGCACTTCAATCAGGAGTGTCGGGGTTAAACTGTGATACTACTTACACTCATGGAAAAGACTACAGCCTCTCCTAACTTGGTACAGGCACTTCAATAAGGAGTGTCGGGGTTAAGCTGTGATACTACTCACACTCATGGAAAAGACTACAGCTCTCCTGACTTGGTACAGGTACTTCAATCAGGAGTGTTGGGGTTAAACTATGATACTACTTACACTCATGGAAAAGACTACAGCCTCTCCTAACTTGGTACAGGCACTTCAATAAAGAGTGTCGGGGTTAAGCTGTGATACTACTCACACTCATGGAAAAGACTACAGCCTCTTCTGACTTGGCACATGCACTTCAATAAGGAGTGTCGGGGCTAAGCTGTGATACTACTCACACTCATGGAAAAGACTACAACCTCTCCTGACTTGGTACAGGCACTTCAATCAGGAGTGTCAGGGTTAAACTATGATACTAATTACACTCATGGAAAAGACTACAGCCTCTCCTAACTTGGTACAGGCACTTCAATAAGGAGTGTCGGTGTAAAGCTGTGATACTACTCACACTCATGGAAAAGACTACAGCTTCTCCTGACTTGGCACAGGCACTTCAATAAGGAGTGTCGGGGTTAATCTGTGATACTACTCACACTCATGGAAAAAACTACAGCCTCTCCTGACTTGGTACAGGCACTTCAATCAGGAGTGTCGGGGTTAAACTGTGATACTACTTACACTCATGGAAAAGACTACAGCCTCTCCTAACTTGGTACAGGAACTTCAATAAGGAGTGTCGGGGTTAAGCTGTGATACTACTCACACTCATGGAAAAGACTACAGACTCTCCTGACTTGGTACAGGCGCTTCAATAAGGAGTGTCGGGGTTAAACTGTGATACTACTTACACTCATGTAAAAGACTACAGCCTCTCCTGACTTGGTACAGGCGCTTCAATAAGGAGTGTCGGGGTTAAACTGTGATACTACTTACACTCATGTAAAAGACTACAGCCTCTCCTGACTTGGTACAGGCACTTCAATAAGGAGTGTCGGGGTTAAACTGTGATACTATTTACACTCATGTAAAAGACTACATCCTCTCCTAACTTGGTACAGGCACTTCAATAAGGAGTGTCGGGGTTAAACTGTGATACTACTTACACTCAGGCAAAAAAATACAGCATCTCCTGACATGGTACAGGAACCTCAATAAGGAGTGTCGGGGCTAAACTGTGATACTACTTACACTCATGCAAAAGACTACATCCTCTCTTGACTTGGTACAGGCACTTCAATAAGGAGTGTCGGGGTTAAACTATGATACTACTTACACTCATGTAAAAGACTACAGCCTCTCCTGACTTGGTACAGGCACTTCAATAAGAAGTGTCGGGGTTAAACTGTGATACTACTTACACTCATGCAAAAGACTACAGCCTCTCCTGTATTGGTACAGGCACTTCAAAAAGGAGTGTCGGGGTTAAACTATGATACTACTTACACTCATGCAAAAGACTACAGCTTCTCTTGACTTGGTACAGGCACTTCAATAAGGAGTGTCAGGGTTAAACTGTGATACTAATTACACTCTTGCAAAAGACTACAGCCTCTCCTAACTTGGTAGAGGCACTTCAATAAGGAGTGTCTGGGTTAAACTGTGATACTATTTACACTCCTGCAAAAGACTACAGCCTCTCCTGACTTGGTACAGGCACTTCAATAAGGAGTGTCGAGGTTAAACTGTGATACTACTTACACACATGTAAAAGATTACAGCCTCTCCTGACTTGGTACAGGCACTTCAATAAGGAGTGTCGATGTTAAACTGTGATACTACTCACACTCATGTAAAAGACTACAGCCTCTCCTAACTTGGTAGAGGCACTTCAATAAGGAGTGTCGGGGTTAAACTGTGATACTACTCACACTCATGGAAAAGACTACAGCCTCTCCTAACTTGGTACAGGAACTTCAATAAGGAGTGTGGGCGTTAGACTGTGATATTACTTACACTCATGTAAAAGTCTACAACCTCTCCTAACTTGGTACAGGCACTTGAATAAGGAGTGTCGGGGTTAAACGGTGATACTACTTACACTCAAGGAAAAGATTACAGCCTCTCCTGACTTGGTACAGGCACTTCAATAAGGAGTGTCGGGGTTAAACTGTGATACTAATTACACTCATGTAAAAGACTACAGCCTCTCCTAACTTGGTACAGGCAATTCAATAAGGAGTGTCGGGGTTAAACTATGATACTACTTACACTCATGTAAAAGACTACAGCCTCTCCTGACTTGGTACAGGCACTTCAATAAGAAGTGTCGGGGTTAAGCTGTGATACTACTTACACTCATGTAAAAGACTACAGCCTCTCTTGGCTTGGTACAGGCACTTCAATAAGGAGTGTCGGTGTTAAACTGTGATACTACTTACAGTCATGCAAAAGACTACAGCCTCTCCTAACTTGGTACAGACACTTCAATAAGGAGTGTCGGGGTTAAACTATGATACTACTTACACTCAATGTAAAAGACTACAGCCGCTCCTGACTTGGTACAGGCACTTCAATAAGAAGTGTCGGGGTGAAGCTATGATACTATTTACACTCATGGAAAAGATTACAGCCTCTCCTGACTTGGTACAGGCACTTCAATAAGGAGTGTCGGGGTTAAACTGTGATACTAATTACACTCATGTAAAAGACTACAGCCTCTCCTAACTTGGTACAGGCACTTCAATAAGGAGTGTCGGGGTTAAACTATGATACTACTTACACTCATGTAAAAGACTACAGCCTCTCCTGACTTGGAACAGGCACTTCAATAAGAAGTGTCGGGGTTAAGCTGTGATACTACTTACACTCATGTAAAAGACTACAGCCTCTCCTGACTTGGTACAGGCACTTCAATAAGGAGTGTCGGGGTTAAACTGTGATACTACTTACACTCATGTAAAAGACTACAGCCTCTCCTAACTTGGTACAGGCACTTAAATAAGAAGTGTCTTGGTTAAGCTGTGATACTACTTACACTCATGTAAAAGACTACAGCCTCTCCTGACTTGGTACAGGCACTTCAATAAGGAGTGTCGGGGTTAAGCAGTGATACCACTCACACTCATGCAAAAGACTACAGCCTTTCCTAACTTGGTATAGGCACTTCCATAAGGAGTGTCGGGGTTAAACATTGATACTACTTACACTCATGGAAAAGACTACAGCCTCTCCTAACTTGGTATAGGCACTTCAATAAGGAGTGTCAGGGTAAAGCTGTGATATCATTCACACTCATGGAAAAGTCTACAGCCTCTCCTGACTTGGTACATTCACTTCAATAAGGAGTGTCGGGGTTAAACTGTGATACTACTTACACTCATGTAAAAACTACAGCCTGTCCTGACTTGGTACAGGCACTTCAATAAGGAGTGTCGGTGTTAAACTGTGATACTACTTACACTCATGTAAAACCCTACAGCCTCTCCTAACTTGGTACAGGCACTTCAATAAGGAGTGTCGAGGTTAAACTATGATACTACTTACACTCATGGAAAAGACTACAGCCTCTCCTGACTTGGTACAGGCACTTCAATAAGGAGTGTCGGGGTTAAACTGTGATACTACTCACACTCATGTAAAAGACTACAGCCTCTCTTAACTTGGTACAGGCACTTCAATAAGGAGTGTCGGGGTTAAACTATGATACTACTTACACTCATGTAAAAGACTACAGCCTCTCCTGACTTGGTACAGGCACTTCAATAAGAAGTGTCGGGGTTAAGCTGTAATACTACTTACACTCATGGAAAAGACTACTGCCTCTCCTGACTTGGTACAGGCACTTCAATAAGGAGTGTCGGGTTTAAACTGTGATACTACTTACACTCATGTAAAAGACTACAGCCTCTCCTAACTTGGTAGAGGCACTTCAATAAGGAGTGTCGGTGTTACACTATGATACTACTTACACTCATGTAAAAGACTACAGCCTCTCCTGACTTGGTACAGGCCCTTCAATAAGAAGTGTCGGGGTTAAGCTGTGATACTACTTACACTCATGTAAAAGACTACAGCCTCTCCTGACTTGTTACAGGCACTTCAATAAGGAGTGTCGGGGTTAAGCTGTGATACCACTCACACTCATGCAAAAGACTACAGCCTTTCCTAACTTGGTACAGGCACTTCCATAAGGAGTGTCGGGGTTAAACTGTGATACTACTTACACTCATCGAAAAGACTACAGCCTCTCCTGATTTGGTACAGACACTTCAATAAGGAGTGTCGGGGTTAAGCTGTGATACCACTCACACTCATGCAAAAGACTACAGCCTCTCCTAACTTGGTACATGCACTTCAATAAGGAGTGTCGGGGTAAAGCTGTGATACCATTCACACTCATGTAAAAGACTACCGCCTCTCCTGACTTGGTACAGGCATTTCAATAAGGAGTGTCGGGGTTAAACTTTGATACTACTTACACTCATGTAAAAGACTACAGCCTCTCCTGACTTGGTACAGGCACTTCAATAAGGAGTGTCGGTGTAAAGCTGTGATACTACTCACACTCATGGAAAAGACTACAGCTTCTCCTGACTTGGCACAGGCACTTCAATAAGGAGTGTCGGGGTTAATCTGTGATACTACTCACACTCATGGAAAAAACTACAGCCTCTCCTGACTTGGTACAGGCACTTCAATCAGGAGTGTCGGGGTTAAACTGTGATACTACTTACACTCATGGAAAAGACTACAGCCTCTCCTAACTTGGTACAGGAACTTCAATAAGGAGTGTCGGGGTTAAGCTGTGATACTACTCACACTCATGGAAAAGACTACAGACTCTCCTGACTTGGTACAGGCGCTTCAATAAGGAGTGTCGGGGTTAAACTGTGATACTACTTACACTCATGTAAAAGACTACAGCCTCTCCTGACTTGGTACAGGCGCTTCAATAAGGAGTGTCGGGGTTAAACTGTGATACTACTTACACTCATGTAAAAGACTACAGCCTCTCCTGACTTGGTACAGGCACTTCAATAAGGAGTGTCGGGGTTAAACTGTGATACTATTTACACTCATGTAAAAGACTACATCCTCTCCTAACTTGGTACAGGCACTTCAATAAGGAGTGTCGGGGTTAAACTGTGATACTACTTACACTCAGGCAAAAAAATACAGCATCTCCTGACATGGTACAGGAACCTCAATAAGGAGTGTCGGGGTTAAACTGTGATACTACTTACACTCATGCAAAAGACTACATCCTCTCTTGACTTGGTACAGGCACTTCAATAAGGAGTGTCGGGGTTAAACTATGATACTACTTACACTCATGTAAAAGACTACAGCCTCTCCTGACTTGGTACAGGCACTTCAATAAGAAGTGTCGGGGTTAAACTGTGATACTACTTACACTCATGCAAAAGACTACAGCCTCTCCTGTATTGGTACAGGCACTTCAAAAAGGAGTGTCGGGGTTAAACTATGATACTACTTACACTCATGCAAAAGACTACAGCTTCTCTTGACTTGGTACAGGCACTTCAATAAGGAGTGTCAGGGTTAAACTGTGATACTAATTACACTCTTGCAAAAGACTACAGCCTCTCCTAACTTGGTAGAGGCACTTCAATAAGGAGTGTCTGGGTTAAACTGTGATACTATTTACACTCCTGCAAAAGACTACAGCCTCTCCTGACTTGGTACAGGCACTTCAATAAGGAGTGTCGAGGTTAAACTGTGATACTACTTACACACATGTAAAAGATTACAGCCTCTCCTGACTTGGTAGAGGCACTTCAATAAGGAGTGTCGATGTTAAACTGTGATACTACTCACACTCATGTAAAAGACTACAGCCTCTCCTAACTTGGTAGAGGCACTTCAATAAGGAGTGTCGGGGTTAAACTGTGATACTACTCACACTCATGGAAAAGACTACAGCCTCTCCTAACTTGGTACAGGAACTTCAATAAGGAGTGTGGGCGTTAGACTGTGATATTACTTACACTCATGTAAAAGTCTACAACCTCTCCTAACTTGGTACAGGCACTTGAATAAGGAGTGTCGGGGTTAAACGGTGATACTACTTACACTCAAGGAAAAGATTACAGCCTCTCCTGACTTGGTACAGGCACTTCAATAAGGAGTGTCGGGGTTAAACTGTGATACTAATTACACTCATGTAAAAGACTACAGCCTCTCCTAACTTGGTACAGGCAATTCAATAAGGAGTGTCGGGGTTAAACTATGATACTACTTACACTCATGTAAAAGACTACAGCCTCTCCTGACTTGGTACAGGCACTTCAATAAGAAGTGTCGGGGTTAAGCTGTGATACTACTTACACTCATGTAAAAGACTACAGCCTCTCTTGGCTTGGTACAGGCACTTCAATAAGGAGTGTCGGTGTTAAACTGTGATACTACTTACAGTCATGCAAAAGACTACAGCCTCTCCTAACTTGGTACAGACACTTCAATAAGGAGTGTCGGGGTTAAACTATGATACTACTTACACTCAATGTAAAAGACTACAGCCGCTCCTGACTTGGTACAGGCACTTCAATAAGAAGTGTCGGGGTGAAGCTATGATACTATTTACACTCATGGAAAAGATTACAGCCTCTCCTGACTTGGTACAGGCACTTCAATAAGGAGTGTCGGGGTTAAACTGTGATACTAATTACACTCATGTAAAAGACTACAGCCTCTCCTAACTTGGTACAGGCACTTCAATAAGGAGTGTCGGGGTTAAACTATGATACTACTTACACTCATGTAAAAGACTACAGCCTCTCCTGACTTGGAACAGGCACTTCAATAAGAAGTGTCGGGGTTAAGCTGTGATACTACTTACACTCATGTAAAAGACTACAGCCTCTCCTGACTTGGTACAGGCACTTCAATAAGGAGTGTCGGGGTTAAACTGTGATACTACTTACACTCATGTAAAAGACTACAGCCTCTCCTAACTTGGTACAGGCACTTAAATAAGAAGTGTCTTGGTTAAGCTGTGATACTACTTACACTCATGTAAAAGACTACAGCCTCTCCTGACTTGGTACAGGCACTTCAATAAGGAGTGTCGGGGTTAAGCAGTGATACCACTCACACTCATGCAAAAGACTACAGCCTTTCCTAACTTGGTATAGGCACTTCCATACGGAGTGTCGGGGTTAAACATTGATACTACTTACACTCATGGAAAAGACTACAGCCTCTCCTAACTTGGTATAGGCACTTCAATAAGGAGTGTCAGGGTAAAGCTGTGATATCATTCACACTCATGGAAAAGTCTACAGCCTCTCCTGACTTGGTACATTCACTTCAATAAGGAGTGTCGGGGTTAAACTGTGATACTACTTACACTCATGTAAAAACTACAGCCTGTCCTGACTTGGTACAGGCACTTCAATAAGGAGTGTCGGTGTTAAACTGTGATACTACTTACACTCATGTAAAACCCTACAGCCTCTCCTAACTTGGTACAGGCACTTCAATAAGGAGTGTCGAGGTTAAACTATGATACTACTTACACTCATGGAAAAGACTACAGCATCTCCTGACTTGGTACAGGCACTTCAATAAGGAGTGTCGGGGTTAAACTGTGATACTACTCACACTCATGTAAAAGACTACAACCTCTCTTAACTTGGTACAGGCACTTCAATAAGGAGTGTCGGGGTTAAACTATGATACTACTTACACTCATGTAAAAGACTACAGCCTCTCCTGACTTGGTACAGGCACTTCAATAAGAAGTGTCGGGGTTAAGCTGTAATACTACTTACACTCATGGAAAAGACTACTGCCTCTCCTGACTTGGTACAGGCACTTCAATAAGGAGTGTCGGGTTTAAACTGTGATACTACTTACACTCATGTAAAAGACTACAGCCTCTCCTAACTTGGTAGAGGCACTTCAATAAGGAGTGTCGGTGTTACACTATGATACTACTTACACTCATGTAAAAGACTACAGCCTCTCCTGACTTGGTACAGGCCCTTCAATAAGAAGTGTCGGGGTTAAGCTGTGATACTACTTACACTCATGTAAAAGACTACAGCCTCTCCTGACTTGTTACAGGCACTTCAATAAGGAGTGTCGGGGTTAAGCTGTGATACCACTCACACTCATGCAAAAGACTACAGCCTTTCCTAACTTGGTACAGGCACTTCCATAAGGAGTGTCGGGGTTAAACTGTGATACTACTTACACTCATCGAAAAGACTACAGCCTCTCCTGATTTGGTACAGACACTTCAATAAGGAGTGTCGGGGTTAAGCTGTGATACCACTCACACTCATGCAAAAGACTACAGCCTCTCCTAACTTGGTACATGCACTTCAATAAGGAGTGTCGGGGTAAAGCTGTGATACCATTCACACTCATGTAAAAGACTACCGCCTCTCCTGACTTGGTACAGGCATTTCAATAAGGAGTGTCGGGGTTAAACTTTGATACTACTTACACTCATGTAAAAGACTACAGCCTCTCCTGACTTGGTACAGGCACTTCAATAAGGAGTGTCGGGTTAAACTGTGATACTACTTACACTCATGTAAAAGACTACAGCCTCTCCTGACTTGGTACAGGCACTTCAATAAGGAGTGTCGGGGTTAAACTGTGATACTACTTACAATCATGTAAAAGACTACATCCTCTCCTAACTTGGTACAGGCACTTCAATAAGGAGTGTCGGGGTTAATCTGTGATACTACTTACACTCATGCAAAAGACTACAGCATGTCCTGACTTGGTACAGGCACTTCAATAAGGAGTGTCGGGGTTAAACTGTGATACTACTTACACTCATGGAAAAGACTACAGCCTCTCCTGACTTGGTACAGGCACTTCAATAAGGAGTGTCGGGGTTAAACTATGATACTACTTACACTCATGTAAAAGACTACAGGCGCTCCTGACTTGGTACAGACACTTCAATAAGAAGTGTCGGGGTGAAGCTATGATACTACTTACACTCATGGAAAAGATTACAGCCTCTCCTGACTTAGTACAGGCACTTCAATAAGGAGTGTCGGGTCTAAACTGTGATACTCATTACACTCATGTAAAAGAATACAGCCTCTCCTAACTTGGTACAGGCACTTCAATAAGGAGTGTCGGGGTTAAACTATGATACTACTTACACTCATGTAAAAGACTACAGCCTCTCCTGACTTGGTACAGGCCCTTCAATAAGAAGTGTCGGGGTTAAGCTGTGATACTACTTACACTCATGTAAAAGACTACAGCCTCTCCTGACTTGTTACAGGCCCTTCAATAAGAAGTGTCGGGGTTAAGCTGTGATACTACTTACACTCATGTAAAAGACTACAGCCTCTCCTGACTTGTTACAGGCACTTCAAAAAGGAGTGTCGGGGTTAAGCTGTGATACCACTCACACTCATGCAAAAGACTACAGCCTTTCCTAACTTGGTACAGGCACTTCCATAAGGAGTGTCGGGGTTAAACTGTGATACTACTTACACTCATCGAAAAGACTACAGCCTCTCCTGATTTGGTACAGACACTTCAATAAGGAGTGTCGGGGTTAAGCTGTGATACCACTCACACTCATGCAAAAGACTACAGCCTCTCCTAACTTGGTACATGCACTTCAATAAGGAGTGTCGGGGTAAAGCTGTGATACCATTCACACTCATGTAAAAGACTACCGCCTCTCCTGACTTGGTACAGGCATTTCAATAAGGAGTGTCGGGGTTAAACTTTGATACTACTTACACTCATGTAAAAGACTACAGCCTCTCCTGACTTGGTACAGGCACTTCAATAAGGAGTGTCGGGTTAAACTGTGATACTACTTACACTCATGTAAAAGACTACAGCCTCTCCTGACTTGGTACAGGCACTTCAATAAGGAGTGTCGGGGTTAAACTGTGATACTACTTACAATCATGTAAAAGACTACATCCTCTCCTAACTTGGTACAGGCACTTCAATAAGGAGTGTCGGGGTTAATCTGTGATACTACTTACACTCATGGAAAAGACTACAGCATGTCCTGACTTGGTACAGGCACTTCAATAAGGAGTGTCGGGGTTAAACTGTGATACTACTTACACTCATGGAAAAGACTACAGCCTCTCCTGACTTGGTACAGGCACTTCAATAAGGAGTGTCGGGGTTAAACTATGATACTACTTACACTCATGTAAAAGACTACAGGCGCTCCTGACTTGGTACAGACACTTCAATAAGAAGTGTCGGGGTGAAGCTATGATACTACTTACACTCATGGAAAAGATTACAGCCTCTCCTGACTTATTACAGGCACTTCAATAAGGAGTGTCGGGTCTAAACTGTGATACTCATTACACTCATGTAAAAGAATACAGCCTCTCCTAACTTGGTACAGGCACTTCAATAAGGAGTGTCGGGGTTAAACTATGATACTACTTACACTCATGTAAAAGACTACAGCCTCTCCTGACTTGGTACAGGCACTTCAATAAGAAGTGTCGGGGTTAAACTATGATACTACTTACACTCATGTAAAAGACTACAGCCTCTCCTGACTTGGTACAGGCACTTCAATAAGAAGTGTCGGGGTTAAGCTGTAATACTACTTACACTCATGGAAAAGACTACAGCCTCTCCTGACTTGGTACAGGCACTTCAATAAGGAGTGTCGGGGTTAAACTGTGATACTACTTACACTCATGTAAAAGACTACAGCATCTCCTAACTTGGTAGAGGCACTTCAATAAGGAGTGTCGGTGTTAAACTATGATACTACTTACACTCATGTAAAAGACTACAGCCTCTCCTGACTTGGTACAGGCACTTCAATAAGAAGTGTCGGGGTTAAGCTGTGATACTACTTACACTCATCGAAAAGACTACAGCCTCTCCTGACTTGGTACAGACATTTCAATAAGGAGTGTCGGGGTTAAGCTGTGATACCACTCACACTCATGCAAAAGACTACAGCCTCTCCTAACTTGGTACATGCACTTCAATAAGGAGTGTCGGGGTAAAGCTGTGATACCATTCACACTCATGTAAAAGACTACCTCCTCTCCTGACTTGGTACAGGCATTTCAATAAGGAGTGTCGGGGTTAAACTTTGATACTACTTACACTCATGTAAAAGACTACAGCCTCTCCTGACTTGGTACAGGCACTTCAATAAGGAGTGTCGGGTTAAACTGTGATACTACTTACACTCATTTAAAAGACTACAGCCTCTCCTGACTTGGTACAGGCACTTCAATAAGGAGTGTCGGGGTTAAACTGTGATATTACTTACAATCATGTAAAAGACTACATCCTCTCCTAACTTGGTACAGGCACTTCAATAAGGAGTGTCGGGGTTAAGCTGTGATACTACTTACACTCATGCAAAAGACTACAGCATGTCCTGACTTGGTACAGGCACTTCAATAAGGAGTGTCGGGGTTAAACTATGATACTACTTACATTCATGTAAAAGACTACAGCCTCTCCTAACTTGGTACAGACACTTCAATAAGGAGTGTCGGGGTTAAACTATGATACTACTTACACTCATGTAAAAGACTACAGGCGCTCCTGACTTGGTACAGACACTTCAATAAGAAGTGTCGGGGTGAAG
Organism: Bathymodiolus brooksi; assembly: GCA_963680875.1. Taxonomy (NCBI): domain Eukaryota; kingdom Metazoa; phylum Mollusca; class Bivalvia; order Mytilida; family Modiolidae; genus Bathymodiolus; species Bathymodiolus brooksi. The sequence continues at coordinate 91,028,571 of OY804585.1, forward strand.
CTATGATACTACTTACACTCATGGAAAAGATTACAGCCTCTCCTGACTTAGTACAGGCACTTCAATAAGGAGTGTCGTGTCTAAACTGTGATACTAATTACACTCATGTAAAAGAATACAGCCTCTCCTAACTTGGTACAGGCACTTCAATAAGGAGTGTCGGGGTTAAACTATGATACTACTTACACTCATGTAAAAGACTACAGCCTCTCCTGACTTGGTACAGGCACTTCAATAAGAAGTGTCGGGGTTAAACTATGATACTACTTACACTCATGTAAAAGACTACAGCCTCTCCTGACTTGGTACAGGCACTTCAATAAGAAGTGTCGGGGTTAAGCTGTAATACTACTTACACTCATGGAAAAGACTACTGCCTCTCCTGACTTGGTACAGGCACTTCAATAAGGAGTGTCGGGGTTAAACTGTGATACTACTTACACTCATGTAAAAGACTACAGCATCTCCTAACTTGGTAGAGGCACTTCAATAAGGAGTGTCGGTGTTAAACTATGATACTACTTACACTCATGTAAAAGACTACAGCCTCTCCTGACTTGGTACAGGCACTTCAATAAGAAGGTCGCGGTTAAGCTGTGATACTACTTACACTCATGTAAAAGACTACAGCCTTTCCTAACTTGGTACAGGCACTTCCATAAGGAGTGTCGGGGTTAAACTGTGATACTACTTACACTCATCGAAAAGACTACAGCCTCTCCTGACTTGGTACAGACACTTCAATAAGGAGTGTCGGGGTTAAGCTGTGATACCACTCACACTCATGCAAAAGACTACAGCCTCTCCTAACTTGGTACATGCACTTCAATAAGGAGTGTCGGGGTAAAGCTGTGATACCATTCACACTCATGTAAAAGACTATCGCCTCTCCTGACTTGGTACAGGCATTTCAATAAGGAGTGTCGGGGTTAAACTTTGATACTACTTACACTCATGTAAAAGACTACAGCCTCTCCTGACTTGGTACAGGCACTTCAATAAGGAGTGTCGGGTTAAACTGTGATACTACTTACACTCATTTAAAAGACTACAGCCTCTCCTGACTTGGTACAGGCACTTCAATAAGGAGTGTCGGGGTTAAACTGTGATATTACTTACAATCATGTAAAAGACTACATCCTCTGCTAACTTGGTACAGGCACTTCAATAAGGAGTGTCGGGGTTAAACTGTGATACTACTTACACTCATGCAAAAGACTACAGCATGTCCTGCCTTGGTACAGGCACTTCAATAAGGAGTGTCGGGGTTAAACTGTGATACTACTTACACTCATGGAAAAGACTACAGCCTCTCCTGACTTGGTACAGGCACTTCAATAAGGAGTGTCGGGGTTAAACTATGATACTACTTACATTCATGTAAAAGACTACAGCCTCTCCTAACTTGGTACAGACACTTCAATAAGGAGTGTCGTAGTTAAACTATGATACTACTTACACTCATGTAAAAGACTACAGGCGCTCCTGACTTGGTACAGACACTTCAATAGTTATTGAAGTGTCGGGGTGAAGCTATGATACTACTTACACTCATGGAAAAGATTACAGCCTCTCCTGACTTGGTACAGGCACTTCAATAAGGAATGTCGGGGTTAAACTGTGATACTACTTACACTCATGCAAAAGACTACAGCCTCTCCTGACTTGGTACAGGCACTTCAATAAGAAGTGTCGGGGTTAAGCTGTGATACTACTTACACTCATGTAAAAGACTACAGCCTCTCTTGGCTTGGTACAGGCACTTCAATAAGGAGTGTCGGGGTTAAACTGTGATACTACTTACACTCATGCAAAAGACTACAGCCTCTCCTGACTTGGTACAGGCACTTCAATAAGGAGTGTCGGGGTTAAGCTGTGATACCACTCACACTCATGTAAAAGACTACAGCCTCTCCTGACTTGGTACAGGCATTTCAATAAGGAGTATCGGGGTTAAACTGTGATACTACTTACACTCATGTAAAAGACTACAGCCTCTCCTGACTTGGTACAGGCTCTTCAATAAGGAGTGTCGGGTTAAACTGTGATACTACTTACACTCATATAAAAGACTACAGCCTCTCCTGACTTGGTACAGGCACTTCAATAAGGAGTGTCGGGGTTAAACTGTGATACTACTTACACTCATGTAAAAGACTACATCCTCTCCTAACTTGGTACAGGCACTTCAATAAGGAGTGTCGGGATTAAACTGTGATACTACTTACACTCATGCAAAAGACTACAGCATCTCCTGACTTGGTACAGGCACTTCAATAAGGAGTGTCGTGTTAAATTGTGATACTACTTACACTCATATAAAAGACTACAGCCTCTCCTGACTTGGTACAGGCACTTCAATAAGGAGTGTCGGGGTTAAACTGTGATACTACTTACACTCATGTAAAAGACTACATCCTCTCCTAACTTGGTACAGGCACTTCAATAAGGAGTGTCGGGGTTAAACTAAGATACTACTTACACTCATGCAAAAGACTACAGCATCTCCTGACTTGGTACAGGCACTTCAATAAGGAGTGTCGGGGTTAAACTGTGATACTACTTACACTCATGGAAAAGACTACAGCCTCTCCTGACTTGGTACAGGCACTTCAATAAGGAGTGTCGGGGTTAAACTATGATACTACTTACACTCATGGAAAAGACTACAGCCTCTCCTGACTTGGTACAGGCACTTCAATAAGGAGTGTCGGGGTTAAACTATAATACTACTTACATTCATGTAAAAGACTACAGCCTCTCCTAACTTGGTACAGACACTTCAATAAGGAGTGTCGGGGTTAAACTATGATACTACTTACACTCATGTAAAAGACTACAGGCGCTCCTAACTTGGTACAGACACTTCAATAAGAAGTGTCGGGGTGAAGCTATGATACTACTTACACTCATTGAAAAGATTACAGCCTCTCCTGACTTGGTACAGGCACTTCAATAAGGAGTGTCGGGGTTAAACTGTGATACTAATTACACTCATGTAAAAGACTACAGCCTCTCCTAACTTGGTACAGGCACTTCAATAAGGAGTGTCGGGGTTAAACTATGATACTACTTACACTCATGTAAAAGACTACAGCCTCTCCTGACTTGGTACAGGCACTTCAATAAGAAGTGTCGGGGTTAAGCTGTGATACTACTTACACTCATGTAAAAGACTACATCCTCTCTTGGCTTGGTACAGGCACTTCAATAAGGAGTGTCGGGGTTAAACTATGATACTACTTACACTCATGCAAAAGACTACAGCCTCTCCTGACTTGGTACAGGCACTTCAATAAGGAGTGTCGGGATTAAGCTGTGATACCACTCACACTCATGCAAAAGACTACAGCCTTTCCTAACTTGGTACAGGCACTTCCATAAGGAGTGTCGGGGTTAAACTGTGATACTACTTACACTCATGCAAAAGACTACAGCATCTCCTGACTTGGTACAGGCACTTCAATAAGGAGTGTCGGGGTTAAACTGTGATACTACTTACACTCATGTAAAAGACTACAGCCTCTCCTAACTTGGTAGAGGCACTTCAATAAGAAATGTCGGGGTTAAGCTGTGATACTACTTACACTCATGTAAAAGACTACATCCTCTCTTGGCTTGGTACAGGCACTTCAATAAGGAGTGTCGGGGTTAAGCTGTGATACTACTTACACTCATGCAAAAGACTACAGCCTCTCCTGACTTGGTACAGGCACTTCAATAAGGAGTGTCGGGGTTAAGCTGTGATACCACTCACACTCATGCAAAAGACTACAGCCTTTCCTAACTTGGTACAGGCACTTCCATAAAAAGTGTCGGGGTTAAACTGTGATACTACTTACACTCATGGAAAAAACTACAGCCTCTCCTGACTTGGTACAGACACTTCAATCAGGAGTGTCGGGGTTAAGCTGTGATACCACTCACACTCATGCAAAAGACTACAGCCTCTCCTAACTTGGTACATGCACTTCAATAAGGAGTGTCGGGGTAAAGCTGTGATACCATTCACACTCATGTAAAAGACTACAGCCTCTCCTGACTTGGTACAGGTACTTCAATAAGGAGTGTCGGGGTTAAACTGTGATACTGCTTACACTAATGTAAAAGACTACAGCCTCTCCTGACTTGGTACAGGCACTTCAATAAGGAGTGTCGGGGTTAAACTGTGATACTATTTACACTCATGTAAAAGACTACATCCTCTCCTAACTTGGTACAGGCACTTCAATAAGGAGTGTCGGGGTTAAACTGTGATACTACTTACATTCATGCAAAAGACTACAGCATCTCCTGACTTGGTACAGGCACTTCAATAAGGAGTGTCGGGGTTAAACTGTGATACTACTTACACTCATGGAAAAGACTACAGCCTCTCCTGACTTGGTACAGGCACTTCAATAAGGAGTGTCGGGATTAAACTGTGATACTACTTCCACTCATGTAAAAGACTACAGCCTCTCCTAACTTGGTATAGACACTTCAATAAGGAGTGTCGGGGTTAAACTATGATACTACTTACATTCATGTAAAAGACTACAGCCTCTTCTAACTTGGTACAGACACTTCAATAAGGAGTGTCGGGGTTAAACTATGATACTACTTACACTCATGTAAAAGACTACTGCCTCTCCTGACTTGGTACAGGCACTTCAATAAGGAGTGTCGGGGTTAAACTGTGATACTACTTACACTCATGTAAAAGACTACATCCTCTCCTAGCTTGGTAGAGGCACGTCAATAAGGAGTGTCGGTGTTAAACTATGATACTACTTACACTCATGTAAAAGACTACAGCCTCTCCTGACTTGGTACAGGCACTTCAAAAAGAAGTGTCGGGGTTAAGCTGTGATACTACTTACATTCATGTAAAAGACTACAGCCTCTCCTGACTTGTTACAGGCACTTCAATAAGGAGTGTCGGGGTTATGATGTGATACTACTCACACTCATGCAAAAGACTACAGCCTTTCCTAACTTGGTACAGGCACTTCCATAAGGAGTGTCGGGGTTAAACTGTGATACTACTTACACTCATGGAAAAGACTACAGCCTCTCCTGACTTGGTACAGGCACTTCAATAAGGAGTGTCGGGTTAAACTCTGATACTACTTACACTCATATAAAAGACTACAGCCTCTCCTGACTTGGTACAGGCACTTCAATAAGGAGTGTCGGGGTTAAACTGAGATACTACTTACACTCATGTAAAAGACTACAGCCTCTCCTAACTTGGTACAGGCACTTCAATAAGGAGTGTCGGGGTTAAACTGTGATACTACTTACACTCATGCAAAAGACTACAGCATCTCCTGACTTGGTACAGGCACTTCAATAAGGAGTGTCGGGGTTAAACTGTGATACTACTTACACTCATGGAAAAGACTACAGCCTCTCCTGACTTGGTACAGGCACTTCAATAAGTAGTGTCGGGGTTAAACTGTGATACTACTTACACTCATGTAAAAGACTACAGCCTCTCCTAACTTGGTACAGACACTTCAATAAGGAGTGTCGGGGTTAAACTATGATACTACTTACATTCATGTAAAAGACTACAGCCTCTCCTTACTTGGTACAGACACTTCAATAAGGAGTGTCGGGGTTAAACTATGATACTACTTACACTCATGTAAAAGACTACAGCCTCTCCTGACTTGGTACAGGCACTTCAATAAGGAGTGTCGGGGTTAAACTGTGATACTACTTACACTCATGTAAAAGACTACAGCCTCTCCTAACTTGGTAGAGGCACTTCAATAAGGAGTGTCGTGTTAAACTATGATACTACTTACACTCATGTAAAAGACTACAGCCTCTCCTGACTTGGTACAGGCACTTCAAAAAGAAGTGTCGGGGTTAAGCTGTGATACTACTTACATTCATGTAAAAGACTACAGCCTCTCCTGACTTGTTACAGGCACTTCAATAAGGAGTGTCGGGGTTATGCTGTGATACTACTCACACTCATGCAAAAGACTACAGCCTTTCCTAACTTGGTACAGGCACTTCCATAAGGAGTGTCGGGGTTAAACTGTGATACTACTTACACTCATGGAAAAGACTACAGCCTCTCCTGACTTGGTACAGGCACTTCAATAAGGAGTGTCGGGTTAAACTCTGATACTACTTACACTCATATAAAAGACTACAGCCTCTCCTGACTTGGTACAGGCACTTCAATAAGGAGTGTCGGGGTTAAACTGTGATACTACTTACACTCATGTAAAAGACTACAGCCTCTCCTAACTTGGTACAGGCACTTCAATAAGGAGTGTCGGGGTTAAACTGTGATACTACTTACACTCATGCAAAAGACTACAGCATCTCCTGACTTGGTACAGGCACTTCAATAAGGAGTGTCGGGGTTAAACTGTGATACTACTTACACTCATGTAAAAGACTACATCCTCTCTTGGCTTGGTACAGGCACTTCAATAAGGAGTGTCGGGGTTAAGCTGTGATACTACTTACACTCATGCAAAAGACTACAGCCTCTCCTGACTTGGTACAGGCACTTCAATAAGGAGTGTCGGGGTTAAGCTGTGATACCACTCACACTCATGCAAAAGACTACAGCCTTTCCTAACTTGGTACAGGCACTTCCATAAAAAGTGTCGGGGTTAAACTGTGATACTACTTACACTCATGGAAAAAACTACAGCCTCTCCTGACTTGGTACAGACACTTCAATCAGGAGTGTCGGGGTTAAGCTGTGATACCACTCACACTCATGCAAAAGACTACAGCCTCTCCTAACTTGGTACATGCACTTCAATAAGGAGTGTCGGGGTAAAGCTGTGATACCATTCACACTCATGTAAAAGACTACAGCCTCTCCTGACTTGGTACAGGTACTTCAATAAGGAGTGTCGGGGTTAAACTGTGATACTGCTTACACTCATGTAAAAGACTACAGCCTCTCCTGACTTGGTACAGGCACTTCAATAAGGAGTGTCGGGGTTAAACTGTGATACTATTTACACTCATGTAAAAGACTACATCCTCTCCTAACTTGGTACAGGCACTTCAATAAGGAGTGTCGGGGTTAAACTGTGATACTACTTACATTCATGCAAAAGACTACAGCATCTCCTGACTTGGTACAGGCACTTCAATAAGGAGTGTCGGGGTTAAACTGTGATACTACTTACACTCATGGAAAAGACTACAGCCTCTCCTGACTTGGTACAGGCACTTCAATAAGGAGTGTCGGGATTAAACTGTGATACTACTTCCACTCATGTAAAAGTCTACAGCCTCTCCTAACTTGGTATAGACACTTCAATAAGGAGTGTCGGGGTTAAACTATGATACTACTTACATTCATGTAAAAGACTACAGCCTCTTCTAACTTGGTACAGACACTTCAATAAGGAGTGTCGGGGTTAAACTATGATACTACTTACACTCATGTAAAAGACTACTGCCTCTCCTGACTTGGTACAGGCACTTCAATAAGGAGTGTCGGGGTTAAACTGTGATACTACTTACACTCATGTAAAAGACTACAGCCTCTCCTAACTTGGTAGAGGCACGTCAATAAGGAGTGTCGGTGTTAAACTATGATACTACTTACACTCATGTAAAAGACTACAGCCTCTCCTGACTTGGTACAGGCACTTCAAAAAGAAGTGTCGGGGTTAAGCTGTGATACTACTTACATTCATGTAAAAGACTACAGCCTCTCCTGACTTGTTACAGGCACTTCAATAAGGAATGTCGGGGTTATGCTGTGATACTACTCACACTCATGCAAAAGAATACAGCCTTTCCTAACTTGGTACAGGCACTTCAATAAGGAGTGTCGGGTTAAACTCTGATACTACTTACACTCATATAAAAGACTACAGCCTCTCCTGACTTGGTACAGGCACTTCAATAAGGAGTGTCGGGGTTAAACTGTGATACTACTTACACTCATGTAAAAGACTACAGCCTCTCCTAACTTGGTACAGGCACTTCAATAAGGAGTGTCGGGGTTAAACTGTGATACTACTTACACTCATGCAAAAGACTACAGCATCTCCTGACTTGGTACAGGCACTTCAATAAGGAGTGTCGGGGTTAAACTGTGATACTACTTACACTCATGGAAAAGACTACAGCCTCTCCTGACTTGGTACAGGCACTTCAATAAGTAGTGTCGGGGTTAAACTGTGATACTACTTACACTCATGTAAAAGACTACAGCCTCTCCTAACTTGGTACAGACACTTCAATAAGGAGTGTCGGGGTTAAACTATGATACTACTTACATTCATGTAAAAGACTACAGCCTCTCCTTACTTGGTACAGACACTTCAATAAGGAGTGTCGGGGTTAAACTATGATACTACTTACACTCATGTAAAAGACTACTGCCTCTCCTGACTTGGTACAGGCACTTCAATAAGGAGTGTCGGGGTTAAACTGTGATACTACTTACACTCATGTAAAAGACTACAGCCTCTCCTAACTTGGTAGAGGCACTTCAATAAGGAGTGTCGGTGTTAAACTATGATACTACTTACACTCATGTAAAAGACTACAGCCTCTCCTGACTTGGTACAGGCACTTCAATAAGAAGTGTCGGGGTTAAGCTGTGATACTACTCACACTCATGCAAAAGACTACAGCCTTTCCTAACTTGGTACAGGCACTTCCATAAGGAGTGTCGGGGTTAAACTGTGATACTACTTACACTCATGGAAAAGACTACAGCCTCTCCTGACTTGGTACAGACACTTCAATCAGGAGTGTCGGGGTTAAGCTGTGATACCACTCACACTCATGTAAAAGACTACAGCCTCTCTTAACTTGGTACATGCACTTCAATAAGGAGTGACGGGGTAAAGCTGTGATACCATTCACACTCATGTAAAAGACTACAGCCTCTCCTGACTTGGTACAGGCATTTCAATAAGGAGTGTCGGGGTTAAACTTTGATACTACTTACACTCATGTAAAAGACTACAGCCTCTCCTGACTTGGTACAGGCACTTCAATAAGGAGTGTCGGGTTAAACTGTGATACTACTTACACTCATGTAAAAGACTACAGCCTCTCCTGACTTGGTACAGGCACTTCAATAAGGAGTTTCGGGGTTAAACTGTAATACTACTTACACTCATGTAAAAGACTACATCCTCTCCTAACTTGGTACAGGCACTTCAATAAGGAGTGAAGGGGGTTAAACTGTGATACTACTTACACTCATGCAAAAGACTACAGCCTCTCCTAACTTGGTTCAGACACTTCAATAAGGAGTGTCGGGGTTAAACTATGATACTACTTACACTCATGTAAAAGACTACAGGCGCTCCTGACTTGGTACAGACACTTCAATAAGAAGTGTCGGGTTGAAGCTATGATACTACTTACACTCATGGAAAAGATTACACCCTCTCCTGACTTGGTACAGGCACTTTAATAAGGAGTGTCGGGGTTAAACTATTATACTACTTATACTCATGTAAAAGACTACAGCCTCTCCTGACTTGGTACAGGCACTTCAATAAGGAGTGTCGGGGTTAAACTGTGATACTACTTACACTCATGAAAAGGACTACAGCATCTCCTCACTTGGTATACAGGCACTTCAATAAGGAGTGTCGGGGTTAAACTGTGATAGTACTTACACTCATATAAAAGACTACAGCCTCTCCTAACTTGGTACAGGCACTTCAATAAGTAGTGTCGGGGTTAAACTGTGATACTACTTACACTCATGTAAAAGACTACAGCCTCTCCTAACTTGGTACAGACACTTCAATAAGGAGTGTCGGGGTTAAACTATGATACTACTTACATTCATGTAAAAGACTACAGCCTCTCCTTACTTGGTACAGACACTTCAATAAGGAGTGTCGGTGTTAAACTATGATACTACTTACACTCATGTAAAAGACTACAGCCTCTCCTGACTTGGTACAGGCACTTCAATAAGAAGTGTCGGGGTTAAGCTGTGATACTACTCACACTCATGCAAAAGACTACAGCCTTTCCTAACTTGGTACAGGCACTTCCATAAGGAGTGTCGGGGTTAAACTGTGATACTACTTACACTCATGGAAAAGACTACAGCCTCTCCTGACTTGGTACAGACACTTCAATCAGGAGTGTCGGGGTTAAGCTGTGATACCACTCACACTCATGCAAAAGACTACAGCCTCTCCTAACCTGGTACATGCACTTCAATAAGGAGTGTCGGGGTAAAGCTGTGATACCATTCACACTCATGTAAAAGACTACAGCCTCTCCTGACTTGGTACAGGCATTTCAATAAGGAGTGTCGGGGTTAAACTGTGATACTACTTACACTCATGTAAAAGACTACAGCCTCTCCTGACTTGGTACAGGCACTTCAATAAGGAGTGTCGGGTTAAACTGTGATACTACTTACACTCATGTAAAAGACTACAGCCTCTCCTGACTTGGTACAGGCACTTCAATAAGGAGTGTCGGGGTTAAACTGTAATACTACTTACACTCATGTAAAAGACTACATCCTCTCCTAACTTGGTACAGGCACTTCAATAAGGAGTGAAGGGGGTTAAACTGTGATACTACTTACACTCATGCAAAAGACTACAGCATCTCCTGACTTGGTACAGGCACTTCAATAAGGAGTGTCGGGGTTAAACTGTGATACTACTTACATTCATGTAAAAGACTACAGCCTCTCCTAACTTGGTTCAGACACTTCAATAAGGAGTGTCGGGGTTAAACTATGATACTACTTACACTCATGTAAAAGACTACAGGCGCTCCTGACTTGGTACAGACACTTCAATAAGAAGTGTCGGGTTGAAGCTATGATACTACTTACACTCATGGAAAAGATTACACCCTCTCCTGACTTGGTACAGGCACTTTAATAAGGAGTGTCGGGGTTAAACTATTATACTACTTACACTCATGTAAAAGACTACAGCCTCTCCTGACTTGGTACAGGCACTTCAATAAGGAGTGTCGGTGTTAAACTGTGATACTACTTACACTCATGTAAAAGACTACAGCATCTCCTCACTTGGTATACAGGCACTTCAATAAGGAGTGTCGGGGTTAAACTGTGATAGTACTTACACTCATATAAAAGACTACAGCCTCTCCTAACTTGGTACAGGCAGTACAATAAGGAGTGTCGGGGTTAAACTATGATACTACTTACACTCATGTAAAAGACTACAGCCTCTCCTGACTTGGTACAGACACTTCAATAAGAAGTGTCGGGTTGAAGCTATGATACTACTTACACTCATGGAAAAGATTACAGCCTCTCCTGACTTGGTACAGGCACTTCAATAAGGAGTGTCGGGTTTAAACTGTGATACTACTTACACTCATGTAAAAGAAAACAGCCTCTCCTGACTTGGTACAGGCACTTCAATAAGGAGTGTCTTGGTTAAGCTGTGATACTACTTACACTCATGTAAAAGACTACAGCATCTCCTCACTTGGTATACAGGCACTTCAATAAGGAGAGTCGGGGTTAAACTGTGATAGTACTTACACTCATATAAAAGACTACAGCCTCTCCTAACTTGGTACAGGCAGTACAATAAGGAGTGTCGGGGTTAAACTATGATACTACTTACACTCATGTAAAAGACTACAGCCTCTCCTGACATGGTACAGGCACTTCAATAAGGAGTGTCGGGGTTAAGCTGTGATACCACTCACACTCATGCAACAGACTACAGCCTTTCCTAACTTGGTACAGGCACTTCCATAAGGAGTGTCGGGGTTAAACATTGATACTACTTACACTCATGGAAAAGACTACAGCCTCTCCTGACTTGGTACAGACACTTCAATCAGGATTGTCGGGGTTAAGCTGTGATACCACTCACACTCATGCAAAAGACTACAGTCTCTCCTAACTTGGTACAGGCACTTCAATAAGGAGTGTCGGGTTAAAGCTGTGATAGCATTCACACTCATGGAAAAGACTACAGCCTCTACCGACTTGGTACAGGCACTTCAATAAGGAGTATCGGTTTTAAACTGTGAAACTACTTACACTCATGTAAAAGACTACAGCCTCTCCTGACTTGGTACAGACACTTCAATCAGGAGTGTCGGGGTTAAGCTATGATACCACTCACACTCATGCAAAAGACTACAGCCTCTCCTGACTTGGTACATGCACTTCAATAAGGAGTGTCGGGATAAAGCTGTGATACCATTCACACTCATGTAAAAGACTACAGCCTCTCCTGACTTGGTACAGGCATTTCAATAAGGAGTGTCGGGGTTAAACTGTGATACTACTTACACTCATGTAAAAGACTACAGCCTCTCCTGACTTGGTACAGGCACTTCAATAAGGAGTGTCGGGTTAAACTGTGATACTACTTACACTCATGTAAAAGACTACAGCCTCTCCTGACTTGGTACAGGCACTTCAATAAGGAGTGTCGGGTTAAACTGTGATACTACTTACACTCATATAAAAGACTACAGCCTCTCCTAACTTGGTACAGGCAGTACAATAAGGAGTGTCGGGGTTAAACTATGATACTACTTACACTCATGTAAAAGACTACAGCCTCTCCTGACTTGGTACAGACACTTCAATAAGAAGTGTCGGGTTGAAGCTATGATACTACTTACACTCATGGAAAAGATTACAGCCTCTCCTGAATTGGTACAGGCACTTCAATAAGGAGTGTCGGGGTTAAACTGTGATACTACTTACACTCATGTAAAAGACTACAGCCTCTCCTGACTTGGTACAGACACTTCAATAAGGAGTGTCGGGGTTAAGCTGTGATACTACTTACACTCATGTAAAGGACTACAGCCTCTCCTAACTTGGTACAGGCAGTACAATAAGGAGTGTCGGGGTTAAACTATGATACTACTCACACTCATGTAAAAGACTACAGCCTCTCCTGACTTGGTACAGGCACTTCAATAAGAAGTGTGGGGGTTAAGCTGTAATACTACTTACACTCATGGAAAAGACTACAGCCTCTCCTGACTTGGTACAGGCACTTCAATAAGGAGTGTCGGGGTTAAATTGTGATACTACTTACACGCATGTAAAAGACTACAGCCTCTCCTAACTTAGTACAGGCACTTCAATAAGGAGTGTCGGGGTTAAACTATGATACTACTTACATTCATGTAAAAGACTACAGCCTCTCCTGACTTTGTACAGGCACTTCGATAAGAAGTGTCGGGGCTAAGCTGTGATACTACTTACACTCATGTAAAAGACTACAGCCTCTCCTGACTTTGTACAGGCACTTCAATAAGGAGTGTCGGGGTTAAGCTGTGATAGTACTTACACTCATATAAAAGACTACAGCCTCTCCTAACTTGGTACAGGCAGTACAATAAGGAGTGTCGGGGTTAAACTATGATACTACTTACACTCATGTAAAAGACTACAGCCTCTCCTGACTTGGTACAGGCACTTCAATAAGTAGTGTCGGGGTTAAGCTGTGATACCACTCACACTCATGCAAAAGACTACAGCCTTTCTTAACTTGGTACAGGCACTTCCATAAGGAGTGTCGGGTTAAAGCTGTGATAGCATTCACACTCATGGAAAAGACTACAGCCTCTACCGACTTGGTACAGGCACTTCAATAAGGAGTATCGGTGTTAAACTGTGATACTACTTACACTCATGTAAAAGACTACAGCCTCTCCTGACTTGGTACATGCACTTCAATAAGGAGTGTCGGGGTAAAGCTGTGATACCATTCACACTCATGTAAAAGACTACAGCCTCTCCTGACTTGGTACAGGCATTTCAATAAGGAGTGTCGGGGTTAAACTGTGATACTACTTACACTCATGTAAAAGACTACAGCCTCTCCTGACTTGGTACGGGCACTTCAATAAGGAATGTCGGGTTAAACTGTGATACTACTTACACTCATGTAAAAGACTACAGCCTCACCTGACTTGGTACAGGCACTTCAATAAGGAGTGTCGGGGTTAAACTGTAATACTACTTACACTCATGTAAAAGACTACATCCTCTCCTAACTTGGTACAGGCACTTCAATAAGGAGTGTCGGGTTAAACTGTGATACTACTTACACTCATGCAAAAGACTACAGCATCTCCTGACTTGGTACAGGCACTTCAATAAGGAGTGTCGGGGTTAAACTGTGATACTACTTACATTCATGTAAAAGATTACAGCCTCTCCTAACTTGGTACAGACACTTCAATAAGGAGTGTCGGGTTAAACTGTCATACTACTTACACTCATGTAAAAGATTACAGCCTCTCCTGACTTGGTACAGGCACTTCAATAAGGAGTATCGGTGTTAAACTGTGATACTACTTACACTCATGTAAAAGACTACAGCATCTCCTCACTTGGTATACAGGCACTTCAATAAGGAGTGTCGGGGTTAAACTGTGATAATACTTACACTCATATAAAAGATTACAGCCTCTCCTGACTTGGTACAGGCACTTCAATAAAGAGTGTTGGGGTTAAGCTGTGATACCACTCACACTCATGCAAAAGACTACAGCCTTTCCTAACTTGGTACAGGCACTTCCATAAGGAGTGTCGGGGTTAAACATTGATACTACTTACACTCATGGAAAAGACTACAGCCTCTGCTGACTTGGTACAGACACTTCAATCAGGAGTGTCGGGGATAAGCTGTGATACCACTCACACACATGCAAAAGACTACAGCCTGTCCTAACTTGGTACAGGCACTTCAATAAGGAGTGTCGGGGTAAAGCTGTGATATCATTCACACTCATTGAAAAGACTACAGCCTCTCCTGACTAGGTACAGGCACTTCAATAAGGAGTATCGGTGTTAAACTGTGATACTACTTACACTCAGGTAAAAGACTACAGCCTGTCCTCACTTGGTACAGGCACTTCAATAAGGAGTATCGGTGTTAAACTGTGATACTACTTACACTCGTGTAAAAGACTACAGCCTCTCCTAACTTGGTACAGGCACTTCAATAAGGAATGTCGGGGTTAAACTGTGATACTACTCACACTCATATAAAACACTACAACGCTCCTGTCTTGGTACAGGCACTTCAATAAGGAGTGTCGGGGTTAAACTGTGATACTACTTACACTCATGTAAAAGACTACAGCCTCTCCTGACTTGGTACAGGCACTTCATTAAGGAGTGTCGGGGTTAAACTGTGATACTAATTACACTCATGTAAAAGACTACAACCTCTCCTGACTTGGTACAGGCACATCAATAAGAAGGGTCGGGGTTAAGCTGTGATACTACTTACACTCATGTAAAAGACTACAGCCTCTCCTGACTTGGTACAGGCACTTCAATAAGGAGTGTCGGGGTTAAACTGTTTTACTACTTACACTCATGCAAAATACTACAGCCTCTCCTAACTTGGTGCAGACATTTCAATAAGGAGTGTCGAGGTTAAACTATGATACTACTTACACTCATGTAAAAGACTACAGCCTCTCCTGACTTGGTACAGGCACTTCAATAAGAAGTGTGGGGGTTAAGCTGTAATACTACTTACACTCATGGAAAAGACTACAGCCTCTCCTGACTTGGTACAGGCACTTCAATAAGGAGTGTCGGGGTTAAATTGTGATACTACTTACACGCATGTAAAAGACTACAGCCTCTCCTAACTTAGTACAGGCACTTCAATAAGGAGTGTCGGGGTTAAACTATGATACTACTTACACTCATGTAAAAGACTACAGCCTCTCCTGACTTTGTACAGGCACTTCAATAAGAAGTGTCGGGGCTAAGCTGTGATACTACTTACACTCATGTAAAAGACTACAGCCTCTCCTGACTTTGTACAGGCACTTCAATAAGGAGTGTCGGGGTTAAGCTGTGATACCACTCACACTCATGCAAAAGACTACAGTCTCTCCTAACTTGGTACAGGCACTTCAATAAGGAGTGTCGGGTTAAAGCTGTGATAGCATTCACACTCATGGAAAAGACTACAGCCTCTACCGACTTGGTACAGGCACTTCAATAAGGAGTATCGGTTTTAAACTGTGATACTACTTACACTCATGTAAAAGACTACAGCCTCTCCTGACTTGGTACAGACACTTCAATCAGGAGTGTCGGGGTTAAGCTGTGATACCACTCACACTCATGCAAAAGACTACAGCCTCTCCTGACTTGGTACATGCACTTCAATAAGGAGTGTCGGGATAAAGCTGTGATACCATTCACACTCATGTAAAAGACTACAGCCTCTCCTGACTTGGTACAGGCATTTCAATAAGGAGTGTCGGGGTTAAACTGTGATACTACTTACACTCATGTAAAAGACTACAGCCTCTCCTGACTTGGTACAGGCACTTCAATAAGGAGTGTCGGGTTAAACTGTGATACTACTTACACTCATGTAAAAGACTACAGCCTCTCCTGACTTGGTACAGGCACTTCAATAAGGAGTGTCGGGTTAAACTGTGATACTACTTACACTCATATAAAAGACTACAGCCTCTCCTAACTTGGTACAGGCAGTACAATAAGGAGTGTCGGGGTTAAACTATGATACTACTTACACTCATGTAAAAGACTACAGCCTCTCCTGACTTGGTACAGACACTTCAATAAGAAGTGTCGGGTTGAAGCTATGATACTACTTACACTCATGGAAAAGATTACAGCCTCTCCTGACTTGGTACAGGCACTTCAATAAGGAGTGTCGGGGTTAAACTGTGATACTACTTACACTCATGTAAAAGACTACAGCCTCTCCTGACTTGGTACAGACACTTCAATAAGGAGTGTCGGGGTTAAGCTGTGATACTACTTACACTCATGTAAAGGACTACAGCATCTCCTCACTTGGTATACAGGCACTTCAATAAGGAGAGTCGGGGTTAAACTGTGATAGTACTTACACTCAAATAAAAGACTACAGCCTCTCCTAACTTGGTACAGGCAGTACAATAAGGAGTGTCGGGGTTAAACTATGATACTACTTACACTCATGTAAAAGACTACAGCCTCTCCTGACTTGGTACAGGCACTTCAATAAGAAGTGTGGGGGTTAAGCTGTAATACTACTTACACTTATGGAAAAGACTACAGCCTCTCCTGACTTGGTACAGGCACTTCAATAAGGAGTGTCGGGATTAAATTGTGATACTACTTACACGCATGTAAAAGACTACAGCCTCTCCTAACTTGGTACAGGCACTTCAATAAGGAGTGTCGGGGTTAAACTATGATACTACTTACATTCATGTAAAAGACTACAGCCTCTCCTGACTTTGTACAGGCACTTCAATAAGAAGTGTCGGGGCTAAGCTGTGATACTACTTACACTCATGTAAAAGACTACAGCCTCTCCTGACTTTGTACAGGCACTTCAATAAGGAGTGTCGGGGTTAAGCTGTGATAGTACTTACACTCATATAAAAGACTACAGCCTCTCCTAACTTGGTACAGGCAGTACAATAAGGAGTGTCGGGGTTAAACTATGATACTACTTACACTCATGTAAAAGACTACAGCCTCTCCTGACTTGGTACAGGCACTTCAATAAGTAGTGTCGGGGTTAAGCTGTGATACCACTCACACTCATGCAAAAGACTACAGCCTTTCTTAACTTGGTACAGGCACTTCCATAAGGAGTGTCGGGTTAAAGCTGTGATAGCATTCACACTCATGGAAAAGACTACAGCCTCTACCGACTTGGTACAGGCACTTCAATAAGGAGTATCGGTGTTAAACTGTGATACTACTTACACTCATGTAAAAGACTACAGCCTCTCCTGACTTGGTACATGCACTTCAATAAGGAGTGTCGGGGTAAAGCTGTGATACCATTCACACTCATGTAAAAGACTACAGCCTCTCCTGACTTGGTACAGGCATTTCAATAAGGAGTGTCGGGGTTAAACTGTGATACTACTTACACTCATGTAAAAGACTACAGCCTCTCCTGACTTGGTACAGGCACTTCAATAAGGAATGTCGGGTTAAACTGTGATACTACTTACACTCATGTAAAAGACTACAGCCTCACCTGACTTGGTAC
Organism: Bathymodiolus brooksi; assembly: GCA_963680875.1. Taxonomy (NCBI): domain Eukaryota; kingdom Metazoa; phylum Mollusca; class Bivalvia; order Mytilida; family Modiolidae; genus Bathymodiolus; species Bathymodiolus brooksi. Next base: position 91,046,558 of record OY804585.1, read on the forward strand.
AGGCACTTCAATAAGGAGTGTCGGGGTTAAACTGTAATACTACTTACACTCATGTAAAAGACTACATCCTCTCCTAACTTGGTACAGGCACTTCAATAAGGAGTGTCGGGGTTAAACTGTGATACTACTTACACTCATGCAAAAGACTACAGCATCTCCTGACTTGGTACAGGCACTTCAATAAGGAGTGTCGGGGTTAAACTGTGATACTACTTACATTCATGTAAAAGATTACAGCCTCTCCTAACTTGGTACAGACACTTCAATAAGGAGTGTCGGGTTAAACTGTGATACTACTTACACTCATGTAAAAGATTACAGCCTCTCCTGACTTGGTACAGGCACTTCAATAAGGAGTATCGGTGTTAAACTGTGATACTACTTACACTCATGTAAAAGACTACAGCATCTCCTCACTTGGTATACAGGCACTTCAATAAGGAGTGTCGGGGTTAAACTGTGATAATACTTACACTCATATAAAAGACTACAGCCTCTCCTAACTTGGTACAGGCACTTCAATAAGGAGTGTCGGGGTTAAACTATGATACTACTTACACTCATGTAAAAGATTACAGCCTCTCCTGACTTGGTACAGGCACTTCAATAAGGAGTATCGGTGTTAAACTGTGATACTACTTACACTCATGTAAAAGACTACAGCATCTCCTCACTTGGTATACAGGCACTTCAATAAGGAGTGTCGGGGTTAAACTGTGATAATACTTACACTCATATAAAAGACTACAGCCTCTCCTGACTTGGTACAGGCACTTCAATAAGACGTTTCTTGGTAAAGCTGTGGTACTACTTACACTCATGTAAAAGACTACAGCCTCTCCGGACTTGGTACAGGCACTTCAATAAAGAGTGTTGGGGTTAAGCTGTGATACCACTCACACTCATGCAAAAGACTACAGCCTTTCCTAACTTGGTACAGGCACTTCCATAAGGAGTGTCGGGGTTAAACATTGATACTACTTACACTCATGGAAAAGACTACAGCCTCTCCTGACTTGGTACAGACACTTCAATCAGGAGTGTCGGGGATAAGCTGTGATACCACTCACACTCATGCAAAAGACTACAGCCTGTCCTAACTTGGTACAGGCACTTCAATAAGGAGTGTCGGGGTAAAGCTGGGATATCATTCACACTCATTGAAAAGACTACAGCCTCTCCTGACTTGGTACAGGCACTTCAATAAGGAGTATCGGTGTTAAACTGTGATACTACTTACACTCAGGTAAAAGACTACAGCCTGTCCTGACTTGGTACAGGCACTTCAATAAGGAGTATCGGTGTTAAACTGTGATACTACTTACACTCGTGTAAAAGACTACAGCCTCTCCTAACTTGGTACAGGCACTTCAATAAGGAATGTCGGGGTTAAACTGTGATGCTACTCACACTCATATAAAACACTACAACGCTCCTGTCTTGGTACAGGCACTTCAATAAGGAGTGTCGGGGTTAAACTGTGATACTACTTACACTCATGTAAAAGACTACAGCCTCTCCTGACTTGGTACAGGCACTTCATTAAGGAGTGTCGGGGTTAAACTGTGATACTAATTACACTCATGTAAAAGACTACAACCTCTCCTGACTTGGTACAGGCACATCAATAAGAAGGGTCGGGGTTAAGCTGTGATACTACTTACACTCATGTAAAAGACTACAGCCTCTCCTGACTTGGTACAGGCACTTCAATAAGGAGTGTCGGGGTTAAACTGTTTTACTACTTACACTCATGCAAAATACTACAGCCTCTCCTAACTTGGTGCAGACATTTCAATAAGGAGTGTCGAAGTTAAACTATGATACTACTTACACTCATGTAAAAGACTACAGCCTCTCCTGACTTTGTACAGGCACATCAATAAGAAGGGTCGGGGTTAAGCTGTGATACTACTTACACTCATGTAAAAGACTACAGCCTCTCCTGACTTGGTACAGGCACTTCAATAAGGAGTGTCGGGGTTAAACTGTTTTACTACTTACACTCATGCAAAATACTACAGCCTCTCCTAACTTGGTGCAGACATTTCAATAAGGAGTGTCGAAGTTAAACTATGATACTACTTACACTCATGTAAAAGACTACAGCCTCTCCTAACTTAGTACAGGCACTTCAATAAGGAGTGTCGGGGTTAAACTATGATACTACTTACACTCATGTAAAAGACTACAGCCTCTCCTGACTTTGTACAGGCACTTCAATAAGAAGTGTCGGGGCTAAGCTGTGATACTACTTACACTCATATAAAAGACTACAGCCTCTCCTGACTTTGTACAGGCACTTCAATAAGGAGTGTCGGGGTTAAGCTGTGATACCACTCACACTCATGCAAAAGACTACAGCCTTTCCGAACTTGGTACAGGCACTTCCATAAGGAGTGTCGGGGTTAAACAATGATACTACTTACACTCATGGAAAAGACTACAGCCTCTCCTGACTTGGTACAGACACTTCAATAAGGAGTGTCGGGGTTAAGCTGTGATACCACTCACTCTCATGCAAAAGATTACAGCCTCTCCTAACTTGGTACAGGCACTTCAATAAGGAGTGTCGGGGTAAAGCTGTGATATCATTCACACTCATTGAAAAGACTACAGCCTCTCCTGACTTGGTACAGGCACTTCAATAAGGAGTATCGGTGTTAAACTGTGATACTACTTACACTCATGTAAAAGACTACAGCATCTCCTCACTTGGTATACAGGCACTTCAATAAGGAGTGTCGGGGTTAAACTGTGATAATACTTACACTCATATAAAAGACTACAGCCTCTCCTAACTTGGTACAGGCACTTCAATAAGGAGTGTCGGGGTTAAACTATGATACTACTTACACTCATGTAAAAGACTACAGCCTCTCCTGACTTGGTACAGGCACTTCAATAAGACGTTTCTTGGTTAAGCTGTGGTACTACTTACACTCATGTAAAAGACTACAGCCTCTCCGGACTTGGTACAGGCACTTCAATAAAGAGTGTTGGGGTTAAGCTGTGATACCACTCACACTCATGCAAAAGACTACAGCCTTTCCTAACTTGGTACAGGCACTTCCATAAGGAGTGTCGGGGTTAAACATTGATACTACTTACACTCATGGAAAAGACTACAGCCTCTCCTGACTTGATACAGACACTTCAATCAGGAGTGTCGGGGATAAGCTGTGATACCACTCACACTCATGCAAAAGACTACAGCCTGTCCTAACTTGGTACAGGCACTTCAATAAGGAGTGTCGGGGTAAAGCTGTGATATCATTCACACTCATTGAAAAGACTACAGCCTCTCCTGACTTGGTACAGGCACTTCAATAAGGAGTATCGGTGTTAAACTGTGATACTACTTACACTCAGGTAAAAGACTACAGCCTGTCCTGACTTGGTACAGGCACTTCAATAAGGAGTATCGGTGTTAAACTGTGATACTACTTACACTCGTGTAAAAGACTACAGCCTCTCCTAACTTGGTACAGGCACTTCAATAAGGAATGTCGGGGTTAAACTGTGATACTACTCACACTCATATAAAACACTACAACCGCTCCTGTCTTGGTACAGGCACTTCAATAAGGAGTGTCGGGGTTAAACTGTGATACTACTTACACTCATGTAAAAGACTACAGCCTCTCCTGACTTGGTACAGGCACTTCATTAAGGAGTGTCGGGGTTAAACTGTGATACTAATTACACTCATGTAAAAGACTACAACCTCTCCTGACTTGGTACAGGCACCTCAATAAGAAGGGTCGGGGTTAAGCTGTGATACTACTTACACTCATGTAAAAGACTACAGCCTCTCCTGACTTGGTACAGGCACTTCAATAAGGAGTGTCGGGGTTAAACTGTTTTACTACTTACACTCATGCAAAATACTACAGCCTCTCCTAACTTGGTGCAGACATTTCAATAAGGAGTGTCGAGGTTAAACTTTGATACTACTTACACTCATGTAAAAGACTACAGCCTCTCCTGACTTGGTACAGGCACTTCAATAAGAAGTGTGGGGGTTAAGCTGTAATACTACTTACACTCATGGAAAAGACTACAGCCTCTCCTGACTTGGTACAGGCACTTCAATAAGGAGTGTCGGGGTTAAATTGTGATACTACTTACACGCATGTAAAAGACTACAGCCTCTCCTAACTTAGTACAGGCACTTCAATAAGGAGTGTCGGGGTTAAACTATGATACTACTTACACTCATGTAAAAGACTACAGCCTCTCCTGACTTTGTACAGGCACTTCAATAAGAAGTGTCGGGGCTAAACTGTGATACTACTTACACTCATGTAAAAGACTACAGCCTCTCCTGACTTTGTACAGGCACTTCAATAAGGAGTGTCGGGGTTAAGCTGTGATACCACTCACACTCATGCAAAAGACTACAGCCTTTCCGAACTTGGTACAGGCACTTCCATAAGGAGTGTCGGGGTTAAACAATGATACTACTTACACTCATGGAAAAGACTACAGCCTCTCCTGACTTGGTACAGACACTTCAATAAGGAGTGTCGGGGTTAAGCTGTGATACCACTCACTCTCATGCAAAAGATTACAGCCTCTCCTAACTTGGTACAGGCACTTCAATAAGGAGTGTCGGGGTAAAGCTGTGATATCATTCACACTCATTGAAAAGACTACAGCCTCTCCTGACTTGGTACAGGCACTTCAATAAGGAGCATCGGTGTTAAACTGTGATACTACTTACACTCAGGTAAAAGACTACAGCCTGTCCTGACTTGGTACAGGCACTTCAATAAGGAGTATCGGTGTTAAACTGTGATACTACTTACACTCGTGTAAAAGACTACAGCCTCTCCTAACTTGGTACATGCACTTCAATAAGGAATGTCGGGGTTAAACTGTGATACTACTCACACTCATATAAAACACTACAACCGCTCCTGTCTTGGTACAGGCACTTCAATAAGGAGTGTCGGGGTTAAACTGTGATACTACTTACACTCATGTAAAAGACTACAGCCTCTCCTGACTTGGTACAGGCACTTCATTAAGGAGTGTCGGGGTTAAACTGTGATACTAATTACACTCATGTAAAAGACTACAGCCTCTCCTGACTTGGTACAGGCACATCAATAAGAAGGGTCGGGGTTAAGCTGTGATACTACTTACACTCATGTAAAAGACTACAGCCTCTCCTGACTTGGTACAGGCACTTCAATAAGAAGTGTGGGTGCTAAGCTGTAATACTACTTACACTCATGGAAAAGACTACAGCCTCTCCTGACTTGGTACAGGCACTTCAATAAGGAGTGTCGGGGTTAAATTGTGATACTACTTACACGCATGTAAAAGACTACAGCCTCTCCTAACTTAGTACAGGCACTTCAATAAGGAGTGTAGGGGTTAAACTATGATACTACTTACAGTCATGTAAAAGACTACAGCCTCTCCTGACTTTGTACAGGCACTTCAATAAGAAGTGTCGGGACTAAGCTGTGATACCACTCACACTCATGCAAAAGACTACAGCCTTTCCGAACTTGGTACAGGCACTTCCATAAGGAGTGTCGGGGTTAAACAATGATACTACTTACACTCATGGAAAAGACTACAGCCTCTCCTGACTTGGTACAGACACTTCAATAAGGAGTGTCGGGGTTAAGCTGTGATACCACTCACTCTCATGCAAAAGACTACAGCCTCTCCTAACTTGGTACATGCACTTCAATAAGGAGTGTCGGGGTAAAGCCGTGATATCATTCACATTCATTGAAAAGACTACAGCCTCTCCTGACTTGGTACAGGCACTTCAATAAGGAGTATCGGTGTTAAACTGTGATACTACTTACACTCAGGTAAAAGACTACAGCCTGTCCTGACTTGGTACAGGCACTTCAATAAGGAGTATCGGTGTTAAACTGTGATACTACTTACACTCGTGTAAAAGACTACAGCCTCTCCTAACTTGGTACAGGCACTTCAATAAGGAATGTCGGGGTTAAACTGTGATACTACTCACACTCATATAAAACACTACAACCGCTCCTGTCTTGGTACAGGCACTTCAATAAGGAGTATCGGGGTTAAACTGTGATACTACTTACACTCATGTAAAAGACTACAGCTTCTCCTGACTTGGTACAGGCACTTCATTAAGGAGTGTCGGGGTTAAACTGTGATACTAATTACACTCATGTAAAAGACTACAGCCTCTCCTGACTTGGTACAGGCACATCAATAAGAAGGGTCGGGGTTAAGCTGTGATACTACTTACACTCATGTAAAAGACTACAGCCTCTCCTGACTTGGTACAGGCACTTCAATAAGGAGTGTCGGGGTTAAACTGTTTTACTACTTACACTCATGCAAAATACTACAGCCTCTCCTAACTTGGTGCAGACATTTCAATAAGGAGTGTCGAGGTTAAACTATGATACTACTTACACTCATGTAAAAGACTACAGCCTCTCCTGACTTGGTACAGGCACTTCAATAAGAAGTGTGGGGGTTAAGCTGTAATACTACTTACACTCATGGAAAAGACTACAGCCTCTCCTGACTTGGTACAGGCACTTCAATAAGGAGTGTCGGGGTTAAATTGTGATACTACTTACACTCATGTAAAAGACTACAGCCTCTCCTGACTTGGTACAGGCACTTCAATAAGGAGTGTCGGGGTTAAGCTGTAATACTACTTACACTCATGGAAAAGACTACAGCCTCTCCTAACTTAGTACAGGCACTTCAATAAGGAGTGTCGGGGTTAAACTATGATACTACTTACACTCATGTAAAAGACTACAGCCTCTCCTGACTTTGTACAGGCACTTCAATAAGAAGTGTCGGGGCTAAGCTGTGATACTACTTACACTCATGTAAAAGACTACAGCCTCTCCTGACTTTGTACAGGCACTTCAATAAGGAGTGTCTGGGTTAAGCTGTGATACCACTCACACTCATGCAAAAGACTACAGCCTTTCCGAACTTGGTACAGGTACTTCCATAAGGAGTGTCGGGGTTAAACAATGATACTACTTACACTCATGGAAAAGACTACAGCCTCTCCTGACTTGGTACAGACACTTCAATAAGGAGTGTCGGGGTTAAGCTGTGATACCACTCACTCTCATGCAAAAGACTACAGCCTCTCCTAACTTGGTACAGGCACTTCAATAAGGAGTGTCGGGGTAAAGCCGTGATATCATTCACACTCATTGAAAAGACTACAGCCTCTCCTGACTTGGTACAGGCACTTCAATAAGGAGTATCGGTGTTAAACTGTGATACTACTTACACTCAGGTAAAAGACTACAGCCTGTCCTGACTTGGTACAGGCACTTCAATAAGGAGTATCGGTGTTAAACTGTGATACTACTTACACTCGTGTAAAAGACTACAGCCTCTCCTAACTTGGTACAGGCACTTCAATAAGGAATGTCGGGGTTAAACTGTGATACTACTCACACTCATATAAAACACTACAACCGCTCCTGTCTTGGTACAGGCACTTCAATAAGGAGTGTCGGGGTTAAACTGTGATACTACTTACACTCATGTAAAAGACTACAGCTTCTCCTGACTTGGTACAGGCACTTCATTAAGGAGTGTCGGGGTTAAACTGTGATACTAATTACACTCATGTAAAAGACTACAGCCTCTCCTGACTTGGTACAGGCACATCAATAAGAAGGGTCGGGGTTAAGCTGTGATACTACTTACACTCATGTAAAAGACTACAGCCTCTCCTGACTTGGTACAGGCACTTCAATAAGGAGTGTCGGGGTTAAACTGTTTTACTACTTACACTCATGCAAAATACTACAGCCTCTCCTAACTTGGTGCAGACATTTCAATAAGGAGTGTCGAGGTTAAACTATGATACTACTTACACTCATGTAAAAGACTACAGCCTCTCCTGACTTGGTACAGGCACTTCAATAAGAAGTGTGGGGGTTAAGCTGTAATACTACTTACACTCATGGAAAAGACTACAGCCTCTCCTGACTTGGTACAGGCACTTCAATAAGGAGTGTCGGGGTTAAATTGTGATACTACTTACACTCATGTAAAAGACTACAGCCTCTCCTGACTTGGTACAGGCACTTCAATAAGGAGTGTCGGGGTTAAGCTGTAATACTACTTACACTCATGGAAAAGACTACAGCCTCTCCTAACTTAGTACAGGCACTTCAATAAGGAGTGTCGGGGTTAAACTATGATACTACTTACACTCATGTAAAAGACTACAGCCTCTCCTGACTTTGTACAGGCACTTCAATAAGAAGTGTCGGGGCTAAGCTGTGATACTACTTACACTCATGTAAAAGACTACAGCCTCTCCTGACTTTGTACAGGCACTTCAATAAGGAGTGTCGGGGTTAAGCTGTGATACCACTCACACTCATGCAAAAGACTACAGCCTTTCCGAACTTGGTACAGGCACTTCCATAAGGAGTGTCGGGGTTAAACAATGATACTACTTACACTCATGGAAAAGACTACAGCCTCTCCTGACTTGGTACAGACACTTCAATAAGGAGTGTCGGGGTTAAGCTGTGATACCACTCACTCTCATGCAAAAGACTACAGCCTCTCCTAACTTGGTACAGGCATTTCAATAAGGAGTGTCGGGGTAAAGCTGTGATACCATTCACACTCATGGAAAAGACTACAGCCTCTCCTGACTTGGTACAGACACTTCAATAAGGAGTGTCGGGGTTAAGCTGTGATACCACTCACTCTCATGCAAAAGATTACAGCCTCTCCTAACTTGGTACAGGCACTTCAATAAGGAGTGTCGGGGTTAAACTGTGATACTACTTACACTCATGTAAAAGACTACAGCCTCTCCTGATTTGGTACAGGCACTTCAATAAGGAGTATCGGGGTTAAACTATGATACTACTTACACTCATGTAAAAGACTACAGCCTCTCCTGACTTGGTACAGGCACTTCAATAAGAAGTGTCGGGGTTAAGCTGTAATACTACTTACACACATGGAAAAGACTACAGCCTCTCCTGACTTGGTACAGGCACTTCAATAAGGAGTGTCGGGGTTAAACTATGATACTACTTACACTCATGTAAAAGACTACAGCCTCTCCTGACTTGGTACAGGCACTTCAATAAGGAGTGTCGGGGTTAAACTATGATACTACTTACACTCAAGTAAAAGACTACAGCCTCTCCTGACTTTGTACAGGCACTTCAATAAGAAGTGTCGGGGTTAAGCTGTGATACTACTTACACTCATGTAAAAGACTACAGCCTCTCCTGACTTGTTACAGGCACTTCAATAAGCAGTGTCGGGGTTAAGCTGTGATACCACTCACACTCATGCAAAAGACTACAGCCTCTCCTAACTTGGTACAGGTACTTCAATAAGGAGTGTCGGGGTAAAGCTGTGATATCATTCACACTCATTGAAAAGACTACAGCCTCTCCTGACTTGGTACAGGCACTTCAATAAGGAGTATCGGTGTTAAACTGTGATACTACTTACACTCAGGTAAAAGACTACAGCCTGTCCTGACTTGGTACAGGCACTTCAATAAGGAGTATCGGTGTTAAACTGTGATACTACTTACACTCGTGTAAAAGACTACAGCCTCTCCTAACTTGGTACAGGCACTTCAATAAGGAATGTCGGGGTTAAACTGTGATACTACTCACACTCATGTAAAACACTACAACCTCTCCTGTCTTGGTACAGGCACTTCAATAAGGAGTGTCGGGGTTAAGCTGTGATACCACTCACACTCATGCAAAAGACTACAACCTTTCCTAACTTGGTACAAGCACTTCCATAAGGAGTGTCGGGGTTAAACAATGATACTATTTACACTCATGGAAAAGACTACAGCCTCTCCTGACTTGGTACAGACACTTCAATCAGGAGTGTCGATGTTAAACTGTGATACTACTTACACTCATGCAAAAGACTACAGCCTCTCCTGACTTGGTACAGGAAATTCAATAAGGAGTGTCGGGGTTAAACTGTCATACTACTTACACTTATGCAAAAGATTACAGCCTCTCTTGACTTTGTACAGGCACTTCAATAAGGAGTGTCGATGTTAAACTGTGATACTACTTACACTCATGCAAAAGACTACAGCCTCTCCTGACTTGGTACAGGAAATTCAATAAGGAGTGTCGGGGTTAAACTGTCATACTACTTACACTCATGCAAAAGATGACAGCCTCTCTTGACTTTGTACAGGCACTTCAATAAAGAGTGTCGGGGTTAAACTATGATACTACTTACACTCATGTAAAAGACTACAGCCTCTCCTGACTTGGAACAGGCACTTCAATAAGGAGTGTCGGGGTTAAGCTGTGATACTACTTACACTCATGTAAAAGACTACAGCCTCTCCTACCTTGTTACAGGCACTTCAATAAGGAGTGTCGGGGTTAAACTATGATACTACTTACACTCATGTAAAAGACTACAGCCTCTAGTGACTTGGTACAGGCACTTCAATAAGAAGTGTCGGGGTTAAGCTGTGATACCACTCACTCTCATGCAAAAGATTACAGCCTCTCCTAACTTGGTACAGGCACTTCAATAAGGAGTGTCGGGGTTAAACTGTGATACTACTTACACTCATGTAAAAGACTACAGCCTCTCCTGATTTGGTACAGGCACTTCAATAAGGAGTATCGGGGTTAAACTATGATACTACTTACACTCATGTAAAAGACTACAGCCTCTCCTGACTTGGTACAGGCACTTCAATAAGAAGTGTCGGGGTTAAGCTGTAATACTACTTACACACATGGAAAAGACTACAGCCTCTCCTGACTTGGTACAGGCACTTCAATAAGGAGTGTCGGGGTTAAACTATGATACTACTTACACTCATGTAAAAGACTACAGCCTCTCCTGACTTGGTACAGGCACTTCAATAAGGAGTGTCGGGGTTAAACTATGATACTACTTACACTCAAGTAAAAGACTACAGCCTCTCCTGACTTTGTACAGGCACTTCAATAAGAAGTGTCGGGGTTAAGCTGTGATACTACTTACACTCATGTAAAAGACTACAGCCTCTCCTGACTTGTTACAGGCACTTCAATAAGCAGTGTCGGGGTTAAGCTGTGATACCACTCACACTCATGCAAAAGACTACAGCCTCTCCTAACTTGGTACAGGTACTTCAATAAGGAGTGTCGGGGTAAAGCTGTGATATCATTCACACTCATTGAAAAGACTACAGCCTCTCCTGACTTGGTACAGGCACTTCAATAAGGAGTATCGGTGTTAAACTGTGATACTACTTACACTCAGGTAAAAGACTACAGCCTGTCCTGACTTGGTACAGGCACTTCAATAAGGAGTATCGGTGTTAAACTGTGATACTACTTACACTCGTGTAAAAGACTACAGCCTCTCCTAACTTGGTACAGGCACTTCAATAAGGAATGTCGGGGTTAAACTGTGATACTACTCACACTCATGTAAAACACTACAACCTCTCCTGTCTTGGTAGAGGCACTTCAATAAGGAGTGTCGGGGTTAAGCTGTGATACCACTCACACTCATGCAAAAGACTACAACCTTTCCTAACTTGGTACAAGCACTTCCATAAGGAGTGTCGGGGTTAAACAATGATACTATTTACACTCATGGAAAAGACTACAGCCTCTCCTGACTTGGTACAGACACTTCAATCAGGAGTGTCGATGTTAAACTGTGATACTACTTACACTCATGCAAAAGACTACAGCCTCTCCTGACTTGGTACAGGAAATTCAATAAGGAGTGTCGGGGTTAAACTGTCATACTACTTACACTTATGCAAAAGATTACAGCCTCTCTTGACTTTGTACAGGCACTTCAATAAGGAGTGTCGATGTTAAACTGTGATACTACTTACACTCATGCAAAAGACTACAGCCTCTCCTGACTTGGTACAGGAAATTCAATAAGGAGTGTCGGGGTTAAACTGTCATACTACTTACACTCATGCAAAAGATGACAGCCTCTCTTGACTTTGTACAGGCACTTCAATAAGGAGTGTCGGGGTTAAACTATGATACTACTTACACTCATGTAAAAGACTACAGCCTCTCCTGACTTGGAACAGGCACTTCAATAAGAAGTGTCGGGGTTAAGCTGTGATACTACTTACACTCATGTAAAAGACTACAGCCTCTCCTAACTTGGTACAGGCCCTTCAATAAGGAGTGTCGGGGTTAAGCTGTGATACTACTTACACTCATGTAAAAGACTACAGCCTCTCCTACCTTGTTACAGGCACTTCAATAAGGAGTGTCGGGGTTAAACTATGATACTACTTACACTCATGTAAAAGACTACAGCCTCTCCTGACTTGGTACAGGCACTTCAATAAGAAGTGTCTTGGTTAAGCTGTGATACTACTTACACTCATGTAAAAGACTACAGCCTCTCCTGACTTGGTACAGGCACTTCAATAAGGAGTGTCGGGGTTAAACTATGATACTACTTACACTCATGTAAAAGACTACAGCCTCTCCTGACTTGGTACAGGCACTTCAATAAGAAGTGTCGGGGTTAAGCTGTGATACTACTTACACTCATGTAAAAGACTACAGTCTCTCCTGACTTGTTACAGGCACTTCAATAAGGAGTGTCGGGGTTAAGCTGTTATACCACTCACACTCATGCAAAAGACTACAGCCTTTCCTAACTTCGTACAGGCACTTCCATAAGGAGTGTAGGGGATAAACAATGATACTATTTACACTCATGGAAAAGACTACAGTCTCTCCTGACTTGGTACAGACACTTCAATCAGGAGTGTCGGGGTTATGCTGTGATACCACTCACACTCATGCAAAAGACTACAGCATTTCCGAACTTGGTACAGGCACTTCCATAAGGAGTGTCGTGGTTAAACAATGATACTACTTACACTCATGGAAAAGACTACAGCCTCTCCTGACTTGGTACAGACACTTCAATAAGGAGTGTCGGGGTTAAGCTGTGATACCACTCACTCTCATGCAAAAGACTACAGCCTCTCCTAACTTGGTACAGGCACTTCAATAAGGAGTGTCGGGGTAAAGCTGTGATATCATTCACACTCATTGAAAAGACTACAGCCTCTCCTGACTTGGTACAGGCACTTCAATAAGGAGTATCGGTGTTAAACTGTGATACTACTTACACTCGTGTAAAAGACTACAGCCTCTCCTAACTTGGTACAGGCACTTCAATAAGGAATGTCGGGGTTAAACTGTGATACTACTCACACTCATATAAAACACTACAACCGCTCCTGTCTTGGTACAGGCACTTCAATAAGGAGTGTCGGGGTTAAACTGTGATACTACTTACACTCATGTAAAAGACTACAGCTTCTCCTGACTTGGTACAGGCACTTCATTAAGGAGTGTCGGGGTTAAACTGTGATACTAATTACACTCATGTAAAAGACTACAGCCTCTCCTGACTTGGTACAGGCACATCAATAAGAAGGGTCGGGGTTAAGCTGTGATACTACTTACACTCATGTAAAAGACTACAGCCTCTCCTGACTTGGTACAGGCACTTCAATAAGGAGTGTCGGGGTTAAACTGTTTTACTACTTACACTCATGCAAAATACTACAGCCTCTCTTAACTTGGTGCAGACATTTCAATAAAGAGTGTCGAGGTTAAACTATGATACTACTTACACTCATGTAAAAGACTACAGCCTCTCCTGACTTGGTACAGGCACTTCAATAAGAAGTGTGGGGGTTAAGCTGTAATACTACTTACACTCATGGAAAAGACTACAGCCTCTCCTGACTTGGTACAGGCACTTCAATAAGGAGTGTCGGGGTTAAATTGTGATACTACTTACACGCATGTAAAAGACTACAGCCTCTCCTAACTTAGTACAGGCACTTCAATAAGGAGTGTCGGGGTTAAACTATGATACTACTTACACTCATGTAAAAGACTACAGCCTCTCCTGACTTTGTACAGGCACTTCAATAAGAAGTGTCGGGGCTAAGCTGTGATACTACTTACACTCATGTAAAAGACTACAGCCTCTCCTGACTTTGTACAGGCACTTCAATAAGGAGTGTCGGGGTTAAGCTGTGATACCACTCACACTCATGCAAAAGACTACAGCCTTTCCGAACTTGGTACAGGCACTTCCATAAGGAGTGTCGGGGTTAAACAATGATACTACTTACACTCATGGAAAAGACTACAGCCTCTCCTGACTTGGTACAGACACTTCAATAAGGAGTGTCGGGGTTAAGCTGTGATACCACTCACTCTCATGCAAAAGACTACAGCCTCTCCTAACTTGGTACAGGCACTTCAATAAGGAGTGTCGGGGTAAAGCTGTGATACCATTCACCCTCATGGAAAAGACTACAGCCTCTCCTGACTTGGTACAGGCACTTCAATAAGGAGTGTCGGGGTTAAACTATGATACTACTTACACTCATGTAAAAGACTACAGCCTCTCCTACCTTGGTACAGGCACTTCAATAAGGAGTGTCGGGGTTAAACTATGATACTACTTACACTCATGTAAAAGACTACAGCCTCTCCTGACTTGGTACAGGCACTTCAATAAGAAGTGTCTTGGTTAAGCTGTGATACTACTTACACTCATGTAAAAGACTACAGCCTCTCCTGACTTGGTACAGGCACTTCAATAAGGAGTGTCGGGGTTAAACTATGATACTACTTACACTCATGTAAAAGACTACAGCCTCTCCTGACTTGGTACAGGCACTTCAATAAGAAGTGTCGGGGTTAAACTGTGATACTACTTACACTCATGTAAAAGACTACAGTCTCTCCTGACTTGTTACAGGCACTTCAATAAGGAGTGTCGGGGTTAAGCTGTGATACCACTCACACTCATGCAAAAGACTACAGCCTTTCCTAACTTGGTACAGGCACTTCCATAAGGAGTGTCGGGGATAAACAATGATACTATTTACACTCATGGAAAAGACTACAGCCTCTCCTGACTTGGTACAGACACTTCAATCAGGAGTGTCGGGGTTATGCTGTGATACCACTCACACTCATGCAAAAGACTACAGCATTTCCGAACTTGGTACAGGCACTTCCATAAGGAGTGTCGGGGTTAAACAATGATACTACTTACACTCATGGAAAAGACTACAGCCTCTCCTGACTTGGTACAGACACTTCAATAAGGAGTGTCGGGGTTAAGCTGTGATACCACTCACTCTCATGCAAAAGACTACAGCCTCTCCTAACTTGGTACAGGCACTTCAATAAGGAGTGTCGGGGTAAAGCTGTGATACCATTCACACTCATGGAAAAGACTACAGCCTCTCCTGACTTGGTACAGGCACTTCAATAAGGAGTGTCGGGGTTAAACTGTGATACTACTTACACTCATGTAAAAGACTAAAGCCTCTCCTGATTTGGTACAGGCACTTCAATAAGGAGTATCGGGGTTAAACTATGATACTACTTACACTCATGTAAAAGACTACAGCCTCTCCTGACTTGGTACAGGCACTTCAATAAGGAGTGTCGGGGTTAAACTATGATACTACTTACACTCATGTAAAAGACTACAGCCTCTCCTGACTTGGTACAGGCACTTCAATAAGAAGTGTCGGGGTTAAGCTGTGATACTACTTACACTCATGTAAAAGACTACAGCCTCTCCTGACTTGTTACAGGCACTTCAATAAGCAGTGTCGGGGTTAAGCTGTGATACCACTCACACTCATGCAAAAGACTACAGCCTCTCCTAACTTGGTACAGGCACTTCAATAAAGAGTGTCGGGGTAAAGCTGTGATATCATTCACACTCATTGAAAAGACTACAGCCTCTCCTGACTTGGTACAGACACTTCAATCAGGAGTGTCGATGTTAAACTGTGATACTACTTACACTCATGCAAAAGACTCCAGCCTCTCCTGACTTGGTACAGGAACTTCAATAAGGAGTGTCGGGGTTAAACTGTCATACTACTTACACTCATGCAAAAGATTACAGCCTCTCTTGACTTTGTACAGGCACTTCAATAAGGAGTGTCAGGGTTAAATTGTGATACTACTTACACTCATGCAAAAGACTACATCCTTTCCTAACTTGATACAGGCACTTCAATAAGGAGTGTCGGGGTTAAACTATGATACTACTTACACTCATGTAAAAGACTACAGCCTCTCCTGACTTGGTACAGGCACTTCAATAAGGAGTGTCGGGGTTAAACTATGATACTACTCACACTCAAGTAAAAGACTACAGCCTCTCCGGACTTGGTACAGACACTTCAATAAGGAGTGTCGGGGTGAAGCTATGATACTACTTACACTCATGGAAAAGATTACAGCCTCTCCTGACTTGGTACAGGCACTTCAATAAGGAGTGTCGGGGTTAAACTGTGATACTAATTACACTCATGTAAAAGACTACAGCCTCTCCTAACTTGGTACAGGCACTTCAATAAGGAGTGTCGGGGTTAAACTATGATACTACTTACACTCATGTAAAAGACTACAGCCTCTCCTGACTTGGAACAGGCACTTCAATAAGAAGTGTCGGGGTTAAGCTGTGATACTACTTACACTCATGTAAAAGACTACAGCCTCTCCTGACTTGGTACAGGCACTTCAATAAGGAGTGTCGGGGTTAAGCTGTGATACTACTTACACTCATGTAAAAGACTACAGCCTCTCCTACCTTGGTACAGGCACTTCAATAAGGAGTGTCGGGGTTAAACTATGATACTACTTACACTCATGTAAAAGACTACAGCCTCTCCTGACTTGGTACAGGCACTTCAATAAGAAGTGTCTTGGTTAAGCTGTGATACTACTTACACTCATGTAAAAGACTACAGCCTCTCCTGACTTGGTACAGGCACTTCAATAAGGAGTGTCGGGGTTAAACTATGATACTACTTACACTCATGTAAAAGACTACAGCCTCTCCTGACTTGGTACAGGCACTTCAATAAGAACTGTCGGGGTTAAGCTGTGATACTACTTACACTCATGTAAAAGACTACAGTCTCTCCTAACTTGGTACAGGCACTTCAATAAGGAGTGTCGGGGTTATACTATGATACTACTTACACTCATGTAAAAGACTACAGCCTCTCTTGGCTTGGTACAGGCACTTCAATAAGGAGTGTCGGTGTTAAACTGTGATACTACTTACACTCATGCAAAAGACTACAGCCTCTCCTGACTTGGTACAGGAACTTCAATAAGGAGTGTCGGGGTTAAACTGTGATACTACTTACACTCATGCAAAAGATTACAGCTTCTCTTGACTTGGTACAGGCACTTCAATAAGGAGTGTCAGGGTTAAACTGTGATACTACTTACACTCATGCAAAAGACTACAGCCTCTCCTGACATGGTACAGGAACTTCAATAAGGAGTGTCGGGGTTAAACTATGATACTACCCACACTCAAGTAAAAGACTACAGCCTCTCCTAACTTGGTACAGACACTTCAATAAGGAGTGTCGGGGTTAAACTATGATACTACTTACACTCAATGTAAAAGACTACAGCCGCTCCTGACTTGGTACAAGCACTTCAATAAGAAGTGTCGGGGTGAAGCTATGATACTACTTACACTAATGGAAAAGATTACAGCCTCTCCTGACTTGGTACAGGCACTTCAATAAGGAGTGTCGGGTTAAACTGTGATACTACTTACACTCATGTAAAAGACTACAGCCTCTCCTAACTTGGTATAGGCACTTCAATAAGGAGTGTCGGGGTAAAGCTGTGATATCATTCACACTCATGGAAAAGACTACAGCCTCTCCTGACTTGGTACACTCACTTCAATAAGGAGTGTCGGGGTTAAACTGTGATACTACTTACACTCATGTAAAAGACTACAGCCTGTCCTTACTTGGTACAGGCACTTCAATAAGGAGTATCGGTGTTAAACTGTGATACTACTTACACTCATGTAAAAGACTACAGCCTCTCCTAACTTGGTACAGGCACTTCAATAAGGAGTGTCGGGGTTAAACTATGATACTACTTACACTCATGGAAAAGACTACAGCCTCTCCTGACTTGGTACAGGCACTTCAATAAGGAGTGTCGGGGTTAAACTGTGATACTACTTACACTCATGTAAAAGACTACAACCTCTCCTGTCTTGGTACAGGCACTTCAATAAGGAGTGTCGGGGTTAAACTGTGATACTACTTACACTCATGTAAAAGACTACAGCCTCTCCTGACTTGGTACAGGCATTTCAATAAGGAGTGTCGGGGTTAAGCTGTGATACCACTCACACTCATGCAAAAGACTACAGCCTTTCCTAACTTGGTACAGGCACTTCTATAAGGAGTGTCGGGGTTAAACAT
This sequence comes from Bathymodiolus brooksi, assembly GCA_963680875.1. Lineage (NCBI taxonomy): Eukaryota > Metazoa > Mollusca > Bivalvia > Mytilida > Modiolidae > Bathymodiolus > Bathymodiolus brooksi. The sequence continues at coordinate 91,064,871 of OY804585.1, forward strand.
TGATACTACTTACACTCATGGAAAAGACTACAGCCTCTCCTAACTTGGTATAGGCACTTCAATAAGGAGTGTCAGGGTAAAGCTGTGATATCATTCACACTCATGGAAAAGACTACAGCCTCTCCTGACTTGGAACATTCACTTCAATAAGGAGTGTCGGGGTTAAACTGTGATACTACTTACACTCATGTTAAAGACTACAGCCTGTCCTGAATTGGTACAGGCACTTCAATAAGGAGTATCGGTGTTAAACTGTGATACTACTTACACTCATGTAAAAGACTACAGCCTCTCCTAACTTGGTACAGGCACTTCAATAAGTAGTGTCGGGGTTAAACTATGATACTACTTACACTCATGGAAAAGACTACAGCCTCTCCTGACTTGGTACAGGCACTTCAATAAGGAGTGTAGGGGTTAAACTGTGATACTACTCACACTCATGTAAAAGACTACAACCTCTCCTTTCTTGGTACAGGCACTTCAATAAGGAGTGTCGGGGTTAAACTGTGATACTAATTACACTCATGTAAAAGACTACAGCCTCTCCTAACTTGGTACAGGCACTTCAATAAGGAGTGTCGGGGTTAAACTATGATACTACTTACATCCATGTAAAAGACTAGAGCCTCTCCTGACTTGGTACAGGCACTTCAATAAGAAGTGTCGGGGTTAAGCTGTAATACTACTTACACTCATGGAAAAGACTACTGCCTCTCCTGACTTGGTACAGGCACTTCAATAAGGAGTGTCGGGGTTAAACTGTTATACTACTTACACTCATGTAAAACACTACAGCCTCTCCTAACTTGGTAGAGGCACTTCAATAAGGAGTGTCGGTGTTAAACTATGATATTTTTACACTCATGTAAAAGACTACAGCCTCTCCTGACTTGGTACAGGCACTTCAATAAGAAGTATCGGGGTTAAGCTGTGATACTACTTACACTCATGTAAAAGACTACAGCCTCTCCTGACTTGTTACAGGCACTTCAATAAGGAGTGTCGGGGTTAAGCTGTGATACCACTCACACTCATGCAAAAGACTACAGCCTTTCCTAACTTGGTACAGGCACTTCCATAAGGAGTGTCGGGGTTAAACTGTGATACTACTTACACTCATGGAAAAGACTACAGCCTCTCCTGACTTGGTACATGCACTTCAATAAGGAGTGTCGTGGTAAAGCTGTGATACCATTCACACTCATGTAAAAGACTACAGCCTCTCCTGACTTGGTACAGGCATTTCAATAAGGAGCATCGGGGTTAAACTGTGATACTACTTACACTCATGTAAAAGACTACAGCCTCTCCTGACTTGGTACAGGTACTTCAATAAGGAGTGTCGGGTTAAACTGTGATACTACTTACACTCATGTAAAAGACTACAGCCTCTCCTGACTTGGTACAGGCACTTCAATAAGGAGTGTCGGGGTTAAACTGTGATACTACTTACACTCATGTAAAAGACTATATCCTCTCCTAACTTGGTACAGGCACTTCAATTAGGAGTGTCGGGGTTAAACTGTGATACTACTTACACTCATGCAAAAGACTACAGCATCTCCTGACTTGGTACAGGCACTTCAATAAGGAGTGTCGGGGTTAAACTGTGATACTACTTACACACATGGAAAAGACTACAGCCTCTCCTAACTTGGTACAGGCACTTCAATAAGGAGTGTCGGGGTTAAACTGTGATACTACTTACACTCATGTAAAAGACTACAGCCTCTCCTAACTTGGTATAGACACTTCAATAAGGAGTGTCGGGGTTAAACTATGATACTACTTACATTCATGTAAAAGACTACAGCCTCTTCTAACTTGGTACAGACACTTCAATAAGGAGTGTCGGGGTTAAACTATGATACTACTTACACTCATGTAAAAGAATACAGCCTCTCCTAACTTGGTAGAGGCACTTCAATAAGGAGTGTCGGTGTTAAACTATGATACTACTTACACTCATGTAAAAGACTACAGCCTCTCCTGACTTGGTACAGGCACTTCAATAAGAAGTGTCGGGGTTAAGCTGTGATACTACTTACACTCATGTAAAAGACTACAGCCTCTCCAGACTTGTTACAGGCACTTCAATAAGGAGTGTCGGGGTTAAGCTGTGATACCACTCACACTCATGCAAAAGACTACAGCCTTTCCTAACTTGGTTCAGGCACTTCCATAAGGAGTGTCGGGGTTAAACTGTGATACTACTTACACTCATGGAAAAGACTACAGTCTCTCCTGACTTGGTACAGACACTTCAATCAGGAGTGTCGGGGTTAAACTGTGATACTACTTACACTCATGCAAAAGACTACAGCATCTCCTGACTTGGTACAGGCACTTCAATAAGGAGTGTCGGGGTTAAAGTGTGATACTACTTACACTCATAGAAAAGACTACAGCCTCTCCTGACTTGGTAGAGGCACTTCAATAAGGAGTGTTGGGGTTAAACTGTGATACTACTTACACTCATGTAAAAGACTACAGCCTCTCCTAACTTGGTACAGACACTTCAATAAGGAGTGTCGGGGTTAAACTGTGATACTACATACATTCATGTAAAAGACTACAGCCTCTCCTGACTTGGTACAGACACTTCAATAAGGAGTGTCGGGGTTAAACTGTGATACTACTTACACTCATGTAAAAGACTACAGCCTCTCCTGACTTGGTACAGGCACTTCAATAAGCAGTGTCGGGTTGAAGCTATGATACTACTTACACTCATGGAAAAGATTATAGCCTCTCCTGACTTGGTACAGGCACTTCAATAAGGAGTGTCGGGGTTAAACTGTGATACTACTTACACTCATGTAAAAGACTACAGCCTCTCCTGACTTGGTACAGACACTTCAATAAGAAGTGTCGGGTTGAAGCTATGATACTACTTACACTCATGGAAAAGATTATAGCCTCTCCTGACTTGGTACAGGCACTTCAATAAGGAGTGTAGGGGTTAAACTGTGATACTACTTACACTCATGTAAAAGACTACAACCTCTCCTTTCTTGGTACAGGCACTTCAATAAGGAGTGTCGGGGTTAAACTGTGATACTAATTACACTCATGTAAAAGACTACAGCCTCTCCTAACTTGGTACAGGCACTTCAATAAGGAGTGTCGGGGTTAAACTATGATACTACTTACATCCATGTAAAAGACTAGAGCCTCTCCTGACTTGGTACAGGCACTTCAATAAGAAGTGTCGGGGTTAAGCTGTAATACTACTTACACTCATGGAAAAGACTACTGCCTCTCCTGACTTGGTACAGGCACTTCAATAAGGAGTGTCGGGGTTAAACTGTTATACTACTTACACTCATGTAAAACACTACAGCCTCTCCTAACTTGGTAGAGGCACTTCAATAAGGAGTGTCGGTGTTAAACTATGATATTTTTACACTCATGTAAAAGACTACAGCCTCTCCTGACTTGGTACAGGCACTTCAATAAGAAGTATCGGGGTTAAGCTGTGATACTACTTACACTCATGTAAAAGACTACAGCCTCTCCTGACTTGTTACAGGCACTTCAATAAGGAGTGTCGGGGTTAAGCTGTGATACCACTCACACTCATGCAAAAGACTACAGCCTTTCCTAACTTGGTACAGGCACTTCCATAAGGAGTGTCGGGGTTAAACTGTGATACTACTTACACTCATGGAAAAGACTACAGCCTCTCCTGACTTGGTACATGCACTTCAATAAGGAGTGTCGTGGTAAAGCTGTGATACCATTCACACTCATGTAAAAGACTACAGCCTCTCCTGACTTGGTACAGGCATTTCAATAAGGAGCATCGGGGTTAAACTGTGATACTACTTACACTCATGTAAAAGACTACAGCCTCTCCTGACTTGGTACAGGTACTTCAATAAGGAGTGTCGGGTTAAACTGTGATACTACTTACACTCATGTAAAAGACTACAGCCTCTCCTGACTTGGTACAGGCACTTCAATAAGGAGTGTCGGGGTTAAACTGTGATACTACTTACACTCATGTAAAAGACTATATCCTCTCCTAACTTGGTACAGGCACTTCAATTAGGAGTGTCGGGGTTAAACTGTGATACTACTTACACTCATGCAAAAGACTACAGCATCTCCTGACTTGGTACAGGCACTTCAATAAGGAGTGTCGGGGTTAAACTGTGATACTACTTACACACATGGAAAAGACTACAGCCTCTCCTAACTTGGTACAGGCACTTCAATAAGGAGTGTCGGGGTTAAACTGTGATACTACTTACACTCATGTAAAAGACTACAGCCTCTCCTAACTTGGTATAGACACTTCAATAAGGAGTGTCGGGGTTAAACTATGATACTACTTACATTCATGTAAAAGACTACAGCCTCTTCTAACTTGGTACAGACACTTCAATAAGGAGTGTCGGGGTTAAACTATGATACTACTTACACTCATGTAAAAGAATACAGCCTCTCCTAACTTGGTAGAGGCACTTCAATAAGGAGTGTCGGTGTTAAACTATGATACTACTTACACTCATGTAAAAGACTACAGCCTCTCCTGACTTGGTACAGGCACTTCAATAAGAAGTGTCGGGGTTAAGCTGTGATACTACTTACACTCATGTAAAAGACTACAGCCTCTCCAGACTTGTTACAGGCACTTCAATAAGGAGTGTCGGGGTTAAGCTGTGATACCACTCACACTCATGCAAAAGACTACAGCCTTTCCTAACTTGGTTCAGGCACTTCCATAAGGAGTGTCGGGGTTAAACTGTGATACTACTTACACTCATGGAAAAGACTACAGTCTCTCCTGACTTGGTACAGACACTTCAATCAGGAGTGTCGGGGTTAAACTGTGATACTACTTACACTCATGCAAAAGACTACAGCATCTCCTGACTTGGTACAGGCACTTCAATAAGGAGTGTCGGGGTTAAAGTGTGATACTACTTACACTCATAGAAAAGACTACAGCCTCTCCTGACTTGGTAGAGGCACTTCAATAAGGAGTGTTGGGGTTAAACTGTGATACTACTTACACTCATGTAAAAGACTACAGCCTCTCCTAACTTGGTACAGACACTTCAATAAGGAGTGTCGGGGTTAAACTGTGATACTACATACATTCATGTAAAAGACTACAGCCTCTCCTGACTTGGTACAGACACTTCAATAAGGAGTGTCGGGGTTAAACTGTGATACTACTTACACTCATGTAAAAGACTACAGCCTCTCCTGACTTGGTACAGGCACTTCAATAAGCAGTGTCGGGTTGAAGCTATGATACTACTTACACTCATGGAAAAGATTATAGCCTCTCCTGACTTGGTACAGGCACTTCAATAAGGAGTGTCGGGGTTAAACTGTGATACTACTTACACTCATGTAAAAGACTACAGCCTCTCCTGACTTGGTACAGACACTTCAATAAGAAGTGTCGGGTTGAAGCTATGATACTACTTACACTCATGGAAAAGATTATAGCCTCTCCTGACTTGGTACAGGCACTTCAATAAGGAGTGTCGGGGTTAAACTGTGATACTACTTACACTCATGTAAAAGACTACAGCCTCTCCTGACTTGGTACAGGCACTTCAATAAGGAGTGTCGGGGTTAAACTGTGATACTACTTACACTCATGTAAAAGACTACAGCCTCTCCTCACTTGGTATACAGGCACTTCAATAAGGAGTGTCGGGGTTAAACTGTGATAGTACTTACACTCATATAAAAGACTACAGCCTCTCCTAACTTGGTACAGGCAGTACAATAAGGAGTGTCGGGGTTAAACTATGATACTACTTACACCCATGTAAAAGACTACAGCCTCTCCTGACTTGGTACAGACACTTCAATAAGGAGTGTCGGGTTGAAGCTATGATACTACTTACACTCATGGAAAAGATTACAGCCTCTCCTGACTTGGAACAGGCACTTCAATTAGGAGTGTCGGGGTTAAACTGTGATACTACTTACACTCATGTAAAAGACTACAGCCTCTCCTGACTTGGTACAGGCACTTCAATAAGGAGTGTCGGGGTTAAACTGTGATAGTACTTACACTCATATAAAAGACTACAGCCTCTCCTAACTTGGTACAGGCAGTAATATAAGGAGTGTCGGGGTTAAACTATGATACTACTTACACTCATGTAAAAGACTACAGCCTCTCCTGACTTGGTACAGACACTTCAATAAGGAGTGTCGGGGTTAAGCTGTGATACCACTCACACTCATGCAAAAGACTACAGCCTTTCCTAACTTGGTACAGGCACTTCCATAAGGAGTGTCGGGGTTAAACATTGATACTACTTACACTCATGGAAAAGACTACAGCCTCTCCTGACTTGGTACAGACACTTCAATCAGGAGTGTCGGGGTTAAGCTGTGATACCACTCACACTCATGCAAAAGACTACAGTCTCTCCTAACTTGGTACAGGCACCTCAATAAGGAGTGTCGGGTTAAAGCTGTGATAGCATTCACACTCATGGAAAAGACTACAGCCTCTACCGACTTGGTACAGGCACTTCAATAAGGAGTATCGGTGTTAAACTGTGATACTACTTACACTCATGTAAAAGACTACAGCATCTCCTCACTTTGTATACAGGCACTTCAATAAGGAGTGTCGGGGTTAAACTGTGATACTACTTACACTCGTGTAAAATACTACAGCCTCTCCTAACTTGGTACAGACACTTCAATAAGGAATGTCGGGGTTAAACTGTGATACTACTCACACTCATGTAAAACACTACAACCTCTCCTGTCTTGGTACAGACACTTCAATAAGGAGTGTCGGGGTTAAACGGTGATACTACTTACACTCATGTAAAAGACTACAGCCTCTCCTGACTTGGTACAGGCACTTCATTAAGGAGTGTCGGGGTTAAACTGTGATACTAATTACACTCATGTAAAAGATTACAGCCTCTCCTGACTTGGTACAGGCACTTCAATAAGAAGGGTAGGGGTTAAGCTGTGATGCTACTTACACTCATGTAAAAGACTACAGCCTCTCCTGACTTGGTACAGGCACTTCAATAAGGAGTGTCGGGGTTAAACTGTTATACTACTTACATTCATGTAAAATACTACAGCCTCTCCTAACTTGGTGCAGACATTTCAATAAGGAGTGTCGGGGTTAAACTATGATACTACTTACACTCATGTAAAAGACTACAGCCTCTCCTGACTTGGTACAGGCACTTCAATAAGAAGTGTAGGGGTTAAGCTGTAATACTACTTACACTCATGGAAAAGACTACAGCCTCTCCTGACTTGGTACAGGCACTTCAATAAGGAGTGTCGGGGTTAAGCTGTGATACCACTCACACTCATGCAAAAGACTACAGCCTTTCCTAACTTGGTACAGGCACTTCCATAAGGAGTGTCGGGGTTAAACTGTGATACTACTTACACTCATGGAAAAGACTACAGCCTCTCCTGACTTGGTACATGCACTTCAATAAGGAGTGTCGTGGTAAAGCTGTGATACCATTCACACTCATGTAAAAGACTACAGCCTCTCCTGACTTGGTACAGGCATTTCAATAAGGAGCATCGGGGTTAAACTGTGATACTACTTACACTCATGTAAAAGACTACAGCCTCTCCTGACTTGGTACAGGTACTTCAATAAGGAGTGTCGGGTTAAACTGTGATACTACTTATACTCATGTAAAAGACTACAGCCTCTCCTGACTTGGTACAGGCACTTCAATAAGGAGTGTCGGGGTTAAACTGTGATACTACTTACACTCATGTAAAAGACTATATCCTCTCCTAACTTGGTACAGGCACTTCAATTAGGAGTGTCGGGGTTAAACTGTGATACTACTTACGCTCATGCAAAAGACTACAGCATCTCCTGACTTGGTACAGGCACTTCAATAAGGAGTGTCGGGGTTAAACTGTGATACTACTTACACACATGGAAAAGACTACAGCCTCTCCTAACTTGGTACAGGCACTTCAATAAGGAGTGTCGGGGTTAAACTGTGATACTACTTACACTCATGTAAAAGACTACAGCCTCTCCTAACTTGGTATAGACACTTCAATAAGGAGTGTCGGGGTTAAACTATGATACTACTTACATTCATGTAAAAGACTACAGCCTCTTCTAACTTGGTACAGACACTTCAATAAGGAGTGTCGGGGTTAAACTATGATACTACTTACACTCATGTAAAAGACTACAGCCTCTCCTAACTTGGTAGAGGCACTTCAATAAGGAGTGTCGGTGTTAAACTATGATACTACTTACACTCATGTAAAAGACTACAGCCTCTCCTGACTTGGTACAGGCACTTCAATAAGAAGTGTCGGGGTTAAGCTGTGATACTACTTACACTCATGTAAAAGACTACAGCCTCTCCAGACTTGTTACAGGCACTTCAATAAGGAGTGTCGGGGTTAAGCTGTGATACCACTCACACTCATGCAAAAGACTACAGCCTTTCCTAACTTGGTTCAGGCACTTCCATAAGGAGTGTCGGGGTTAAACTGTGATACTACTTACACTCATGGAAAAGACTACAGTCTCTCCTGACTTGGTACAGACACTTCAATCAGGAGTGTCGGGGTTAAACTGTGATACTACTTACACTCATGCAAAAGACTACAGCATCTCCTGACTTGGTACAGGCACTTCAATAAGGAGTGTCGGGGATAAACTGTGATACTACTTACATTCATGTAAAAGACTACAGCCTCTCCTAACTTGGTACAGACACTTCAATAAGGAGTGTCGGGTTAAACTGTGATACTACTTACACTCATGTAAAAGATTACAGCCTCTCCTGACTTGGTACAGGCATTTCAATAAGGAGTGTCGGGGTTAAACTGTGATACTAATTACACTCATGTAAAAGACTACAGCCTCTCCTGACTTGGTACAGGCACTTCAATAAGGAGTGTCGGGTTAAACTGTGATACTACTTACACTCATGTAAAAGACTACAGCCTCTCTTGACTTGGTACAGGCACTTCAATAAGGAGTGTCGGGGTTAAACTGTGATACTACTTACACTCATGTAAAAGACTACATCCTCTCCTAACTTGGTACAGGCACTTCAATAAGGAGTGTCGGGGTTAAACTGTGATACTACTTACACTCATGCAAAAGACTACAGCATCTCCTGACTTGGTACAGGCACTTCAATAAGGAGTGTCGGGGTTAAACTGTGATACTACTTACACTCATGGAAAAGACTACAGCCTCTCCTGACTTGGTAGAGGCACTTCAATAAGGAGTGTTGGGGTTAAACTGTGATACTACTTACACTCATGTAAAAGACTACAGCCTCTCCTAACTTGGTACAGACACTTCAATAAGGAGTGTCGGGGTTAAACTGTGATACTACATACATTCATGTAAAAGACTACAGCCTCTCCTGACTTGGTACAGACACTTCAATAAGGAGTGTCGGGGTTAAACTGTGATACTACTTACACTCATGTAAAAGACTACAGCCTCTCCTGACTTGGTACAGGCACTTCAATAAGCAGTGTCGGGTTGAAGCTATGATACTACTTACACTCATGGAAAAGATTATAGCCTCTCCTGACTTGGTACAGGCACTTCAATAAGGAGTGTCGGGGTTAAACTGTGATACTACTTACACTCATGTAAAAGACTACAGCCTCTCCTGACTTGGTACAGACACTTCAATAAGAAGTGTCGGGTTGAAGCTATGATACTACTTACACTCATGGAAAAGATTATAGCCTCTCCTGACTTGGTACAGGCACTTCAATAAGGAGTGTCGGGGTTAAACTGTGATACTACTTACACTCATGTAAAAGACTACAGCCTCTCCTGACTTGGTACAGGCACTTCAATAAGGAGTGTCGGGGTTAAACTGTGATACTACTTACACTCATGTAAAAGACTACAGCCTCTCCTCACTTGGTATACAGGCACTTCAATAAGGAGTGTCGGGGTTAAACTGTGATAGTACTTACACTCATATAAAAGACTACAGCCTCTCCTAACTTGGTACAGGCAGTACAATAAGGAGTGTCGGGGTTAAACTATGATACTACTTACACCCATGTAAAAGACTACAGCCTCTCCTGACTTGGTACAGACACTTCAATAAGGAGTGTCGGGTTGAAGCTATGATACTACTTACACTCATGGAAAAGATTACAGCCTCTCCTGACTTGGAACAGGCACTTCAATTAGGAGTGTCGGGGTTAAACTGTGATACTACTTACACTCATGTAAAAGACTACAGCCTCTCCTGACTTGGTACAGGCACTTCAATAAGGAGTGTCGGGGTTAAACTGTGATAGTACTTACACTCATATAAAAGACTACAGCCTCTCCTAACTTGGTACAGGCAGTAATATAAGGAGTGTCGGGGTTAAACTATGATACTACTTACACTCATGTAAAAGACTACAGCCTCTCCTGACTTGGTACAGACACTTCAATAAGGAGTGTCGGGGTTAAGCTGTGATACCACTCACACTCATGCAAAAGACTACAGCCTTTCCTAACTTGGTACAGGCACTTCCATAAGGAGTGTCGGGGTTAAACATTGATACTACTTACACTCATGGAAAAGACTACAGCCTCTCCTGACTTGGTACAGACACTTCAATCAGGAGTGTCGGGGTTAAGCTGTGATACCACTCACACTCATGCAAAAGACTACAGTCTCTCCTAACTTGGTACAGGCACCTCAATAAGGAGTGTCGGGTTAAAGCTGTGATAGCATTCACACTCATGGAAAAGACTACAGCCTCTACCGACTTGGTACAGGCACTTCAATAAGGAGTATCGGTGTTAAACTGTGATACTACTTACACTCATGTAAAAGACTACAGCATCTCCTCACTTTGTATACAGGCACTTCAATAAGGAGTGTCGGGGTTAAACTGTGATACTACTTACACTCATGTAAAAGACTACAGCCTCTCCTGACTTGGTACAGGCACTTCATTAAGGAGTGTCGGGGTTAAACTGTGATACTACTTACACTCATGTAAAAGACTACAGCCTCTCCTGACTTGGTACAGGCACTTCATTAAGGAGTGTCGGGGTTAAACTGTGATACTAATTACACTCATGTAAAAGACTACAGCCTCTCCTGACTTGGTACAGGCACTTCAATAAGAAGGGTAGGGGTTAAGCTGTGATGCTACTTACACTCATGTAAAAGACTACAGCCTCTCCTGACTTGGTACAGGCACTTCAATAAGGAGTGTCGGGGTTAAACTGTTATACTACTTACATTCATGTAAAATACTACAGCCTCTCCTAACTTGGTGCAGACATTTCAATAAGGAGTGTCGGGGTTAAACTATGATACTACTTACACTCATGTAAAAGACTACAGCCTCTCCTGACTTGGTACAGGCACTTCAATAAGAAGTGTAGGGGTTAAGCTGTAATACTACTTACACTCATGGAAAAGACTACAGCCTCTCCTGACTTGGTACAGGCACTTCAATAAGGAGTGTCGGGGTTAAGCTGTGATACCACTCACACTCATGCAAAAGACTACAGCCTTTCCTAACTTGGTACAGGCACTTCCATAAGGAGTGTCGGGGTTAAACTGTGATACTACTTACACTCATGGAAAAGACTACAGCCTCTCCTGACTTGGTACATGCACTTCAATAAGGAGTGTCGTGGTAAAGCTGTGATGCCATTCACACTCATGTAAAAGACTACAGCCTCTCCTGACTTGGTACAGGCATTTCAATAAGGAGCATCGGGGTTAAACTGTGATACTACTTACACTCATGTAAAAGACTACAGCCTCTCCTGACTTGGTACAGGTACTTCAATAAGGAGTGTCGGGTTAAACTGTGATACTACTTATACTCATGTAAAAGACTACAGCCTCTCCTGACTTGGTACAGGCACTTCAATAAGGAGTGTCGGGGTTAAACTGTGATACTACTTACACTCATGTAAAAGACTATATCCTCTCCTAACTTGGTACAGGCACTTCAATTAGGAGTGTCGGGGTTAAACTGTGATACTACTTACGCTCATGCAAAAGACTACAGCATCTCCTGACTTGGTACAGGCACTTCAATAAGGAGTGTCGGGGTTAAACTGTGATACTACTTACACACATGGAAAAGACTATAGCCTCTCCTAACTTGGTACAGGCACTTCAATAAGGAGTGTCGGGGTTAAACTGTGATACTACTTACACTCATGTAAAAGACTACAGCCTCTCCTAACTTGGTATAGACACTTCAATAAGGAGTGTCGGGGTTAAACTATGATACTACTTACATTCATGTAAAAGACTACAGCCTCTTCTAACTTGGTACAGACACTTCAATAAGGAGTGTCGGGGTTAAACTATGATACTACTTACACTCATGTAAAAGACTACAGCCTCTCCTAACTTGGTAGAGGCACTTCAATAAGGAGTGTCGGTGTTAAACTATGATACTACTTACACTCATGTAAAAGACTACAGCCTCTCCTGACTTGGTACAGGCACTTCAATAAGAAGTGTCGGGGTTAAGCTGTGATACTACTTACACTCATGTAAAAGACTACAGCCTCTCCAGACTTGTTACAGGCACTTCAATAAGGAGTGTCGGGGTTAAGCTGTGATACCACTCACACTCATGCAAAAGACTACAGCCTTTCCTAACTTGGTTCAGGCACTTCCATAAGGAGTGTCGGGGTTAAACTGTGATACTACTTACACTCATGGAAAAGACTACAGTCTCTCCTGACTTGGTACAGACACTTCAATCAGGAGTGTCGGGGTTAAACTGTGATACTACTTACACTCATGCAAAAGACTACAGCATCTCCTGACTTGGTACAGGCACTTCAATAAGGAGTGTCGGGGATAAACTGTGATACTACTTACATTCATGTAAAAGACTACAGCCTCTCCTAACTTGGTACAGACACTTCAATAAGGAGTGTCGGGTTAAACTGTGATACTACTTACACTCATGTAAAAGATTACAGCCTCTCCTGACTTGGTACAGGCATTTCAATAAGGAGTGTCGGGGTTAAACTGTGATACTAATTACACTCATGTAAAAGACTACAGCCTCTCCTGACTTGGTACAGGCACTTCAATAAGGAGTGTCGGGTTAAACTGTGATACTACTTACACTCATGTAAAAGACTACAGCCTCTCTTGACTTGGTACAGGCACTTCAATAAGGAGTGTCGGGGTTAAACTGTGATACTACTTACACTCATGTAAAAGACTACATCCTCTCCTAACTTGGTACAGGCACTTCAATAAGGAGTGTCGGGGTTAAACTGTGATACTACTTACACTCATGCAAAAGACTACAGCATCTCCTGACTTGGTACAGGCACTTCAATAAGGAGTGTCGGGGTTAAACTGTGATACTACTTACACTCATGGAAAAGACTACAGCCTCTCCTGACTTGGTACAGGCACTTCAATAAGGAGTATCGGTGTTAAACTGTGATACTACTTACACTCATGTAAAAGACTACAGCATCTCCTCACTTTGTATACAGGCACTTCAATAAGGAGTGTCGGGGTTAAACTGTGATACTACTTACACTCGTGTAAAATACTACAGCCTCTCCTAACTTGGTACAGACACTTCAATAAGGAATGTCGGGGTTAAACTGTGATACTACTCACACTCATGTAAAACACTACAACCTCTCCTGTCTTGGTACAGACACTTCAATAAGGAGTGTCGGGGTTAAACGGTGATACTACTTACACTCATGTAAAAGACTACAGCCTCTCCTGACTTGGTACAGGCACTTCATTAAGGAGTGTCGGGGTTAAACTGTGATACTAATTACACTCATGTAAAAGACTACAGCCTCTCCTGACTTGGTACAGGCACTTCAATAAGAAGGGTAGGGGTTAAGCTGTGATGCTACTTACACTCATGTAAAAGACTACAGCCTCTCCTGACTTGGTACAGGCACTTCAATAAGGAGTGTCGGGGTTAAACTGTTATACTACTTACATTCATGTAAAATACTACAGCCTCTCCTAACTTGGTGCAGACATTTCAATAAGGAGTGTCGGGGTTAAACTATGATACTACTTACACTCATGTAAAAGACTACAGCCTCTCCTGACTTGGTACAGGCACTTCAATAAGAAGTGTAGGGGTTAAGCTGTAATACTACTTACACTCATGGAAAAGACTACAGCCTCTCCTGACTTGGTACAGGCACTTCAATAAGGAGTGTCGGGGTTAAGCTGTGATACCACTCACACTCATGCAAAAGACTACAGCCTTTCCTAACTTGGTACAGGCACTTCCATAAGGAGTGTCGGGGTTAAACTGTGATACTACTTACACTCATGGAAAAGACTACAGCCTCTCCTGACTTGGTACATGCACTTCAATAAGGAGTGTCGTGGTAAAGCTGTGATACCATTCACACTCATGTAAAAGACTACAGCCTCTCCTGACTTGGTACAGGCATTTCAATAAGGAGCATCGGGGTTAAACTGTGATACTACTTACACTCATGTAAAAGACTACAGCCTCTCCTGACTTGGTACAGGTACTTCAATAAGGAGTGTCGGGTTAAACTGTGATACTACTTATACTCATGTAAAAGACTACAGCCTCTCCTGACTTGGTACAGGCACTTCAATAAGGAGTGTCGGGGTTAAACTGTGATACTACTTACACTCATGTAAAAGACTATATCCTCTCCTAACTTGGTACAGGCACTTCAATTAGGAGTGTCGGGGTTAAACTGTGATACTACTTACGCTCATGCAAAAGACTACAGCATCTCCTGACTTGGTACAGGCACTTCAATAAGGAGTGTCGGGGTTAAACTGTGATACTACTTACACACATGGAAAAGACTACAGCCTCTCCTAACTTGGTACAGGCACTTCAATAAGGAGTGTCGGGGTTAAACTGTGATACTACTTACACTCATGTAAAAGACTACAGCCTCTCCTAACTTGGTATAGACACTTCAATAAGGAGTGTCGGGGTTAAACTATGATACTACTTACATTCATGTAAAAGACTACAGCCTCTTCTAACTTGGTACAGACACTTCAATAAGGAGTGTCGGGGTTAAACTATGATACTACTTACACTCATGTAAAAGACTACAGCCTCTCCTAACTTGGTAGAGGCACTTCAATAAGGAGTGTCGGTGTTAAACTATGATACTACTTACACTCATGTAAAAGACTACAGCCTCTCCTGACTTGGTACAGGCACTTCAATAAGAAGTGTCGGGGTTAAGCTGTGATACTACTTACACTCATGTAAAAGACTACAGCCTCTCCAGACTTGTTACAGGCACTTCAATAAGGAGTGTCGGGGTTAAGCTGTGATACCACTCACACTCATGCAAAAGACTACAGCCTTTCCTAACTTGGTTCAGGCACTTCCATAAGGAGTGTCGGGGTTAAACTGTGATACTACTTACACTCATGGAAAAGACTACAGTCTCTCCTGACTTGGTACAGACACTTCAATCAGGAGTGTCGGGGTTAAACTGTGATACTACTTACACTCATGCAAAAGACTACAGCATCTCCTGACTTGGTACAGGCACTTCAATAAGGAGTGTCGGGGATAAACTGTGATACTACTTACATTCATGTAAAAGACTACAGCCTCTCCTAACTTGGTACAGACACTTCAATAAGGAGTGTCGGGTTAAACTGTGATACTACTTACACTCATGTAAAAGATTACAGCCTCTCCTGACTTGGTACAGGCATTTCAATAAGGAGTGTCGGGGTTAAACTGTGATACTAATTACACTCATGTAAAAGACTACAGCCTCTCCTGACTTGGTACAGGCACTTCAATAAGGAGTGTCGGGTTAAACTGTGATACTACTTACACTCATGTAAAAGACTACAGCCTCTCTTGACTTGGTACAGGCACTTCAATAAGGAGTGTCGGGGTTAAACTGTGATACTACTTACACTCATGTAAAAGACTACATCCTCTCCTAACTTGGTACAGGCACTTCAATAAGGAGTGTCGGGGTTAAACTGTGATACTACTTACACTCATGCAAAAGACTACAGCATCTCCTGACTTGGTACAGGCACTTCAATAAGGAGTGTCGGGGTTAAACTGTGATACTACTTACACTCATGGAAAAGACTACAGCCTCTCCTGACTTGGTAGAGGCACTTCAATAAGGAGTGTTGGGGTTAAACTGTGATACTACTTACACTCATGTAAAAGACTACAGCCTCTCCTAACTTGGTACAGACACTTCAATAAGGAGTGTCGGGGTTAAACTGTGATACTACATACATTCATGTAAAAGACTACAGCCTCTCCTGACTTGGTACAGACACTTCAATAAGGAGTGTCGGGGTTAAACTGTGATACTACTTACACTCATGTAAAAGACTACAGCCTCTCCTGACTTGGTACAGGCACTTCAATAAGCAGTGTCGGGTTGAAGCTATGATACTACTTACACTCATGGAAAAGATTATAGCCTCTCCTGACTTGGTACAGGCACTTCAATAAGGAGTGTCGGGGTTAAACTGTGATACTACTTACACTCATGTAAAAGACTACAGCCTCTCCTGACTTGGTACAGACACTTCAATAAGAAGTGTCGGGTTGAAGCTATGATACTACTTACACTCATGGAAAAGATTATAGCCTCTCCTGACTTGGTACAGGCACTTCAATAAGGAGTGTCGGGGTTGAACTGTGATACTACTTACACTCATGTAAAAGACTACAGCCTCTCCTGACTTGGTACAGGCACTTCAATAAGGAGTGTCGGGGTTAAACTGTGATACTACTTACACTCATGTAAAAGACTACAGCCTCTCCTCACTTGGTATACAGGCACTTCAATAAGGAGTGTCGGGGTTAAACTGTGATAGTACTTACACTCATATAAAAGACTACAGCCTCTCCTAACTTGGTACAGGCAGTACAATAAGGAGTGTCGGGGTTAAACTATGATACTACTTACACCCATGTAAAAGACTACAGCCTCTCCTGACTTGGTACAGACACTTCAATAAGGAGTGTCGGGTTGAAGCTATGATACTACTTACACTCATGGAAAAGATTACAGCCTCTCCTGACTTGGTACAGGCACTTCAATTAGGAGTGTCGGGGTTAAACTGTGATACTACTTACACTCATGTAAAAGACTACAGCCTCTCCTGACTTGGTACAGGCACTTCAATAAGGAGTGTCGGGGTTAAACTGTGATAGTACTTACACTCATATAAAAGACTACAGCCTCTCCTAACTTGGTACAGGCAGTAATATAAGGAGTGTCGGGGTTAAACTATGATACTACTTACACTCATGTAAAAGACTACAGCCTCTCCTGACTTGGTACAGACACTTCAATAAGGAGTGTCGGGGTTAAGCTGTGATACCACTCACACTCATGCAAAAGACTACAGCCTTTCCTAACTTGGTACAGGCACTTCCATAAGGAGTGTCGGGGTTAAACATTGATACTACTTACACTCATGGAAAAGACTACAGCCTCTCCTGACTTGGTACAGACACTTCAATCAGGAGTGTCGGGGTTAAGCTGTGATACCACTCACACTCATGCAAAAGACTACAGTCTCTCCTAACTTGGTACAGGCACCTCAATAAGGAGTGTCGGGTTAAAGCTGTGATAGCATTCACACTCATGGAAAAGACTACAGCCTCTACCGACTTGGTACAGGCACTTCAATAAGGAGTATCGGTGTTAAACTGTGATACTACTTACACTCATGTAAAAGACTACAGCATCTCCTCACTTTGTATACAGGCACTTCAATAAGGAGTGTCGGGGTTAAACTGTGATACTACTTACACTCGTGTAAAATACTACAGCCTCTCCTAACTTGGTACAGACACTTCAATAAGGAATGTCGGGGTTAAACTGTGATACTACTCACACTCATGTAAAACACTACAACCTCTCCTGTCTTGGTACAGACACTTCAATAAGGAGTGTCGGGGTTAAACGGTGATACTACTTACACTCATGTAAAAGAATACAGCCTCTCCTAACTTGGTAGAGGCACTTCAATAAGGAGTGTCGGTGTTAAACTATGATACTACTTACACTCATGTAAAAGACTACAGCCTCTCCTGACTTGGTACAGGCACTTCAATAAGAAGTGTAGGGGTTAAGCTGTAATACTACTTACACTCATGGAAAAGACTACAGCCTCTCCTGACTTGGTACAGGCACTTCAATAAGGAGTGTCGGGGTTAAACTGTGATACTACTTACACTCATGTAAAAGACTACAGCCTCTCCTAACTTGGTACAGACACTTCAATAAGGAGTGTCGGGGTTAAACTATGATACTACTTACATTCATGTAAAAGACTACAGCCTCTCCTATCTTGGTACAGACAATTCAATAAGGAGTGTCGGTGTTAAACTATGATACTACTTACACTCATGTAAAAGACTACAGGCGCTCCTGACTTGGTACAGACACTTCAATAAGAAGTGTAGGGTTGAAGCTATGATACTACTTACACTCATGGAAAAGATTATAGCCTCTCCTGACTTGGTACAGGCACTTCAATAAGGAGTGTCGGGGTTAAACTGTGATACTACTTACACTCATGTAAAAGACTACAGCCTCTCCTGACTTGGTACAGGCACTTCAATAAGGAGTGTCGGGGTTAAACTGTGATACTACTTACACTCATGTAAAAGACTACAGCATCTCCTCACTTGGTATACAGGCACTTCAATAAGGAGTGTCGGGGTTAAACTGTGATAGTACTTACACTCATGTAAAAGACTACAGCCTCTCCTAACTTGGTACAAGCAGTACAATAAGGAGTGTCTGGGTTAAACTATGATACTACTTACACCCATGTAAAAGACTACAGCCTGTCCTGACTTGGTACAGGCACTTCAATAAGGAGTGTCGGGTTAAACTGTGATACTACTTACACTCATGTAAAAGACTACAGCCTCTCTTGACTTGGTACAGGCACTTCAATAAGGAGTGTCGGGGTTAAACTGTGATACTACTTACACTCATGTAAAAGACTACATCCTCTCCTAACTTGGTACAGGCACTTCAATAAGGAGTGTCGGGGTTAAACTGTGATACTACTTACACTCATGCAAAAGACTACAGCATCTCCTGACTTGGTACAGGCACTTCAATAAGGAGTGTCGGGGTTAAACTGTGATACTACTTACACTCATGGAAAAGACTACAGCCTCTCCTGACTTGGTAGAGGCACTTCAATAAGGAGTGTTGGGGTTAAACTGTGATACTATTTACACTCATGTAAAAGACTACAGCCTCTCCTAACTTGGTACAGACACTTCAATAAGGAGTGTCGGGGTTAAACTGTGATACTACATACATTTATGTAAAAGACTACAGCCTCTCCTGACTTGGTACAGACACTTCAATAAGGAGTGTCGGGGTTAAACTGTGATACTACTTACACTCATGTAAAAGACTACAGCCTCTCCTGACTTGGTACAGGCACTTCAATAAGCAGTGTCGGGTTGAAGCTATGATACTACTTACACTCATGGAAAAGATTATAGCCTCTCCTGACTTGGTACAGGCACTTCAATAAGGAGTGTCGGGGTTAAACTGTGATACTACTTACACTCATGTAAAAGACTACAGCCTCTCCTGACTTGGTACAGACACTTCAATAAGAAGTGTCGGGTTGAAGCTATGATACTACTTACACTCATGGAAAAGATTATAGCCTCTCCTGACTTGGTACAGGCACTTCAATAAGGAGTGTCGGGGTTGAACTGTGATACTACTTACACTCATGTAAAAGACTACAGCCTCTCCTGACTTGGTACAGGCACTTCAATAAGGAGTGTCGGGGTTAAACTGTGATACTACTTACACTCATGTAAAAGACTACAGCCTCTCCTCACTTGGTATACAGGCACTTCAATAAGGAGTGTCGGGGTTAAACTGTGATAGTACTTACACTCATATAAAAGACTACAGCCTCTCCTAACTTGGTACAGGCAGTACAATAAGGAGTGTCGGGGTTAAACTATGATACTACTTACACCCATGTAAAAGACTACAGCCTCTCCTGACTTGGTACAGACACTTCAATAAGGAGTGTCGGGTTGAAGCTATGATACTACTTACACTCATGGAAAAGATTACAGCCTCTCCTGACTTGGTACAGGCACTTCAATTAGGAGTGTCGGGGTTAAACTGTGATACTACTTACACTCATGTAAAAGACTACAGCCTCTCCTGACTTGGTACAGGCACTTCAATAAGGAGTGTCGGGGTTAAACTGTGATAGTACTTACACTCATATAAAAGACTACAGCCTCTCCTAACTTGGTACAGGCAGTAATATAAGGAGTGTCGGGGTTAAACTATGATACTACTTACACTCATGTAAAAGACTACAGCCTCTCCTGACTTGGTACAGACACTTCAATAAGGAGTGTCGGGGTTAAGCTGTGATACCACTCACACTCATGCAAAAGACTACAGCCTTTCCTAACTTGGTACAGGCACTTCCATAAGGAGTGTCGGGGTTAAACATTGATACTACTTACACTCATGGAAAAGACTACAGCCTCTCCTGACTTGGTACAGACACTTCAATCAGGAGTGTCGGGGTTAAGCTGTGATACCACTCACACTCATGCAAAAGACTACAGTCTCTCCTAACTTGGTACAGGCACCTCAATAAGGAGTGTCGGGTTAAAGCTGTGATAGCATTCACACTCATGGAAAAGACTACAGCCTCTACCGACTTGGTACAGACACTTCAATAAGGAGTATCGGTGTTAAACTGTGATACTACTTACACTCATGTAAAAGACTACAGCATCTCCTCACTTTGTATACAGGCACTTCAATAAGGAGTGTCGGGGTTAAACTGTGATACTACTTACACTCGTGTAAAATACTACAGCCTCTCCTAACTTGGTACAGACACTTCAATAAGGAATGTCGGGGTTAAACTGTGATACTACTCACACTCATGTAAAACACTACAACCTCTCCTGTCTTGGTACAGACACTTCA
Source organism: Bathymodiolus brooksi (assembly GCA_963680875.1). NCBI lineage: Eukaryota > Metazoa > Mollusca > Bivalvia > Mytilida > Modiolidae > Bathymodiolus > Bathymodiolus brooksi. Next base: position 91,085,848 of record OY804585.1, read on the forward strand.
ATAAGGAGTGTCGGGGTTAAACGGTGATACTACTTACACTCATGTAAAAGAATACAGCCTCTCCTAACTTGGTAGAGGCACTTCAATAAGGAGTGTCGGTGTTAAACTATGATACTACTTACACTCATGTAAAAGACTACAGCCTCTCCTATCTTGGTACAGACAATTCAATAAGGAGTGTCGGTGTTAAACTATGATACTACTTACACTCATGTAAAAGACTACAGGCGCTCCTGACTTGGTACAGACACTTCAATAAGAAGTGTAGGGTTGAAGCTATGATACTACTTACACTCATGGAAAAGATTATAGCCTCTCCTGACTTGGTACAGGCACTTCAATAAGGAGTGTCGGGGTTAAACTGTGATACTACTTACACTCATGTAAAAGACTACAGCCTCTCCTGACTTGGTACAGGCACTTCAATAAGGAGTGTCGGGGTTAAACTGTGATACTACTTACACTCATGTAAAAGACTACAGCATCTCCTCACTTGGTATACAGGCACTTCAATAAGGAGTGTCGGGGTTAAACTGTGATAGTACTTACACTCATGTAAAAGACTACAGCCTCTCCTAACTTGGTACAAGCAGTACAATAAGGAGTGTCTGGGTTAAACTATGATACTACTTACACCCATGTAAAAGACTACAGCCTGTCCTGACTTGGTACAGACACTTCAATAAGAAGTGTCGGGTTGAAGCTATGATACTACTTACACTCATGGAAAAGATTACAGCCTCTCCTGACTTGGTACAGGCACTTAAATTAGGAGTGTCGGGGTTAAACTGTGATACTACTTACACTCATGTAAAAGACTACAGCCTCTCCTGACTTGGTACAGGCACTTCAATAAGGAATGTCGGGGTTAAACTCTGATACTACTTACACTCATGTAAAAGACTACAGCATCTCCTCACTTGGAATACAGGCACTTCAATAAGGAGTGTCGGGGTTAAACTATGATACTACTTACACTCATGTAAAAGACTACAGGCGCTCCTGACTTGGTACAGACACTTCAATAAGAAGTGTCGGGTTGAAGCTATGATACTACTTACACTCATGGAAAAGATTATAGCCTCTCCTGACTTGGTACAGGCACTTCAATAAGGAGTGTCGGGGTTAAACTGTGATACTACTTACACTCATGTAAAAGACTACAGCCTCTCCTGACTTGGTACAGGCACTTCAATAAGGAGTGTCGGGGTTAAACTGTGATACTACTTACACTCATGTAAAAGACTACAGCATCTCCTAACTTGGTATACAGGCACTTCAATAAGGAGTGTCGGGGTTAAACTGTGATAGTACTTACACTCATATAAAAGACTACAGCCTCTCCTAACTTGGTACAGGCAGTACAATAAGGAGTGTCGGGGTTAAACTATGATACTACTTACACCCATGTAAAAGACTACAGCCTCTCCTGACTTGGTACAGACACTTCAATAAGAAGTGTCGGGTTGAAGCTATGATACTACTTACACTCATGGAAAAGATTACAGCCTCTCCTGATTTGGTACAGGCACTTCAATAAGGAGTGTCGGGATTAAACTGTGATACTACTGACAATCATGTAAAAGACTACAGCCTCTCCTGACTTGGTACAGGCACTTCAATAAGGAGTGTCGGGGTTAAACTGTGATACTACTTACACTCATGTAAAAGACTACAGCATCTCCTCACTTGGAATACAGGCACTTCAATAAGGAGTGTCGGTGTTAAACTGTGATAGTACTTACACTCATATAAAAGACTACAGCCTCTCCTAACTTGGTACAGGCAGTACAATAAGGAGTGTCGGGGTTAAACTATGATACTACTTACACTCATGTAAAAGACTACAGCCTCTCCTGACTTGGTACAGGCACTTCAATAAGGAGTGTCGGGATTAAGCTGTGATACCACTCACACTCATGCAAAAGACTACAGCCTTTCCTAACTTGGTACAGGCACTTCCATAAGGAGTGTTGGGGTTAAACATTGATACTACTTACACTCATGGAAAATACTACAGCCTCTCCTGACTTGGTACAGACACTTCAATCAGGAGTGTCGGGGTTAAGCTGTGATACCACTAACACTCATGCAAAAGACTACAGTCTCTCCTAACTTGGTACCTGCACTTCAATAAGGAGTGTCGGGTTAAAGCTGTGATAGCATTCACACTCATGGAAAAGACTACAACCTCTACTGACTTGGTACAGGCACTTCAATAAGGAGTATCGGTGTTAAACTGTTATACTACTTACACTCATGTAAAAGACTACAGCATCTCCTCACTTGGTATACAGGCACTTCAATAAGGAGTGTCGGGGTTAAACTGTGATACTACTTATACTCATGTAAAAGACTACAGCCTCTCCTAACTTGGTACAGGCACTTCAATAAGGAGTGTCGGGGTTAAACTATGATACTACTTACACTCATGTAAAAGACTACAGCCTCTCGTGACTTGGTACAGGCACATAAATAAGACGTGTCTTGGTTAAGCTGTGGTACTACTTACACTCATGTAAAAGACTACAGCCTCTCCTGACTTGGTACAGGCACTTCAATAAAGAGTGTCGGGGTTAAGCTGTGATACCACTTACACTCATGCAAAAGACTACAGACTTTCCTAACTTGGTACAGGCACTTCCATAAGGAGTGTCGGGGTTAAACATTGATACTACTTACACTCATGGAAAAGACTACAGCCTCTCCTGACTTGGTACAGACACTTCAATCAGGAGTGTCGGGGATAAGCTGTGATACCACTCACACTCATGCAAAAGACTACAGCCTCTCCTAACTTGGTACAGGCACTTCAATAATAAGTATCGGTGTTAAACTGTGATACTACTTACACTCGTGTAAAAGACTACAGCCTCTCCTAACTTGGTACAGGCACTTCAATAAGGAATGTCGGGGTTAAACTGTGATACTATTTATACTCATGTAAAAGACTACAGCCTCTCCTAACTTGGTACAGGCACTTCAATAAGGAGTGTCGGGGTTAAACTATGATTCTACTTACACTCATGTAAAAGACTACAGCCTCTCGTGACTTGGTACAGGCACATAAATAAGACGTGTCTTGGTTAAGCTGTGGTACTACTTACACTCATGTAAAAGACTACAGCCTCTCCTGACTTGGTACAGGCACTTCAATAAAGAGTATCGGGGTTAAGCTGTGATACCACTTACACTCATGCAAAAGACTACAGCCTTTCCTAACTTGGTACAGGCACTTCCATAAGGAGTGTCGGGGTTAAACATTGATACTACTTACACTCATGGAAAAGACTACAGCCTCTCCTGACTTGGTACAGACACTTCAATCAGGAGTGTCGGGGATAAGCTGTGATACCACTCACACTCATGCAAAAGACTACAGCCTCTCCTAACTTGGTACAGGCACTTCAATAAGGAGTGTCGGGGTAAAGCTGTGATATCATTCACACTCATTGAAAAGACTACAGCCTTTCCTGACTTGGTACAGGCACTTCAATAAGGAGTATCGGTGTTAAACTGTGATACTACTTACACTCGTGTAAAAGACTACAGCCTCTCCTAACTTGGTACAGGCACTTCAATAAGGAATGTCGGGGTTAAACTGTGATACTACTCACACTCATGTAAAACACTACAACCTCTCCTGTCTTGGTACAGGCACTTCAATAAGGAGTGTCGGTGTTAAACTGTGATACTACTTACACTCATGTAAAAGACTACAGCCTCTCCTGACTTGGTACAGGCACTTCAATAAGAAGGGTCGGGGTTAAGCTGTGATACTACTTACACTCATGTAAAAGACTACAGCCTCTCCTGACTTGGTACAGGCACTTCAATAAGGAGTGTCGGGGTTAAACTGTTATACTACTTACATTCATGTAAAATACTAGAGCCTCTCCTAACTTGGTGCAGACACTTCAATAAGGAGTGTCGGTGTTAAACTGTGATACTACTTACACTCATGTAAAAGACTACAGCCTCTCCTGACTTGGTACAGGCACTTCAATAAGAAGTGTCGGGGTTAAGCTGTAATACTACTTACACTCATAGAAAAGACTACAGCCTCTCCTAACTTGGTACAGGCACTTCAATAAGGAGTGTCGGGGTTAAACTGTGATACTAATTACACGCATGTAAAAGACTACAGCCGCTCCTAACTTAGTACAGGCACTTCAATAAGGAGTGTCGGGGTTAAACTATGATACTACTTACACTCATGTAAAAGACTACAGCCTCTCCTGACTTGGTACAGGCACTTCAATAAGAAGTGTCGGGGTTAAGCTGTGATACTACTTACACTCATGTAAAAGACTACAGCCTCTCCTGATTTGTTACAGGCACTTCAATAAGGAGTGTCGGGGTTAAGCTGTGATACCACTCACACTCATGCAAAAGACTACAGCCTTTCCGAACTTGGTACAGGCACTTCCATAAGGAGTGTCGGGGTTAAACAATGATACTACTTACACTCATGGAAAAGACTACAGCCTCTCCTGACTTGGTACAGGCACTTCAATAAGAAGGGTCGGGGTTAAGCTGTGATACTACTTACACTCATGTAAAAGACTACAGCCTCTCCTGACTTGGTACAGGCACTTCAATAAGGAGTGTCGGGGTTAAACTGTTATACTACTTACATTCATGTAAAATACTAGAGCCTCTCCTAACTTGGTGCAGACACTTCAATAAGGAGTGTCGGTGTTAAACTGTGATACTACTTACACTCATGTAAAAGACTACAGCCTCTCCTGACTTGGTACAGGCACTTCAATAAGAAGTGTCGGGGTTAAGCTGTAATACTACTTACACTCATAGAAAAGACTACAGCCTCTCCTAACTTGGTACAGGCACTTCAATAAGGAGTGTCGGGGTTAAACTGTGATACTAATTACACGCATGTAAAAGACTACAGCCGCTCCTAACTTAGTACAGGCACTTCAATAAGGAGTGTCGGGGTTAAACTATGATACTACTTACACTCATGTAAAAGACTACAGCCTCTCCTGACTTGGTACAGGCACTTCAATAAGAAGTGTCGGGGTTAAGCTGTGATACTACTTACACTCATGTAAAAGACTACAGCCTCTCCTGATTTGTTACAGGCACTTCAATAAGGAGTGTCGGGGTTAAGCTGTGATACCACTCACACTCATGCAAAAGACTACAGCCTTTCCGAACTTGGTACAGGCACTTCCATAAGGAGTGTCGGGGTTAAACAATGATACTACTTACACTCATGGAAAATACTACAGCCTCTCCTGACTTGGTACAGACACTTCAATAAGGAGTGTCGGGGTTAAGCTGTGATACCACTCACTATCATGCAAAAGACTACAGCCTCTCCTAACTTGGTACAGGCACTTCAATAAGGAGTGTCGGGGTAAAGCTGTGATACCATTCACACTCATGGAAAAGACTACAGCCTCTCCTGACTTTGTACAGACACTTCAATCAGGAGTGTCGGGGATAAGCTGTGATACCACTCACACTCATGCAAAAGACTACAGCCTCTCCTAACTTGGTACAGGCACTTCAATAAGGAGTGTCGGGGTAAAGCTGTGATATCATTCACACTCATTGAAAAGACTACAGCCTTTCCTGACTTGGTACAGGCACTTCAATAAGGAGTATCGGTGTTAAACTGTGATACTACTTACACTCGTGTAAAAGACTACAGCCTCTCCTAACTTGGTACAGGCACTTCAATAAGGAATGTCGGGGTTAAACTGTGATACTACTCACACTCATGTAAAACACTACAACCTCTCCTGTCTTGCTACAGGCACTTCAATAAGGAGTGTCGGTGTTAAACTGTGATACTACTTACACTCATGTAAAAGACTACAGCCTCTCCTGATTTGGTACAGGCACTTCATTAAGGAGTGTCGGGGTTAAACTGTGATACTAATTACACTCATGTAAAAGACTACAGCCTCTCCTGACTTGGTACAGGCACTTCAATAAGAAGGGTCGGGGTTAAGCTGTGATACTACTTACACTCATGTAAAAGACTACAGCCTCTCCTGACTTGGTACAGGCACTTCAATAAGGAGTGTCGGGGTTAAACTGTTATACTACTTACATTCATGTAAAATACTACAGCCTCTACTAACTTGGTGCAGACACTTCAATAAGGAGTGTCCGGGTTAAACTATGATACTACTTACACTGATGTAAAAGACTACAGCCTCTCCTGACTTGGTACAGGCACTTCAATAAGAAGTGTCGGGGTTAAGCTGTAATACTACTTACACTCATAGAAAAGACTATAGCCTCTCCTGACTTGGTACAGGCACTTCAATAAGGAGTGTCGGGGTTAAACTGTGATACTACTTACACGCATGTAAAAGACTACAGCCTCTCCTAACTTAGTACAGGCACTTCAATAAGGAGTGTCGGGGTTAAACTATGATACTACTTACACTCATGTAAAAGACTACAGCTTCTCCTGACTTGGTACAGGCACTTCAATAAGAAGTGTCGGGGTTAAACAATGATACTACTTACACTCATGGAAAATACTACAGCCTCTCCTGACCTGGTACAGACACTTCAATAAGGAGTGTCGGGGTTAAGCTGTGATACCACTCACTATCATGCAAAAGACTACAGCCTCTCCTAACTTGGTACAGGCACTTCAATAAGGAGTGTCGGGGTAAAGCTGTGATACCATTCACACTCATGGAAAAAACTACAGCCTCTCCTGACTTGGTTTTGGCACTTCAATAAGGAGTGTCGGGGTTAAGCTGTGATACTACTTACACTCATGTAAAAGACTACAGCCTCTCCTGACTTGGTACAGACACTTCAATAAGGAGTGTCGGGGTTAAGCTGTGATACCACTCACTATCATGCAAAAGACTACAGCCTCTCCTAACTTGGTACAGGCACTTCAATAAGGAGTGTCGGGGTAAAGCTGTGATACCATTCACACTCATGGAAAAAACTACAGCCTCTCCTGACTTGGTTTTGGCACTTCAATAAGGAGTGTCGGGGTTAAACTGTGATACTACTTACACTCTTGTAAAAGACTACAGCCTCTCCTGACTTGGTACAGGCACTTCAATAAGGAGTATCGGGGTTAAACTATGATACTACTTACACTCATGTAAAAGACTACAGCCTCTCCTGACTTGGTACTGGCACTTCAATAAGAAATGTCGGGGTTAAGCTGTAATACTATTTACACTCATGGAAAAGACTACAGCCTCTCCTGACTTGGTACAGGCACTTCAATAAGGAGTGTCGGGGTTAAACTGTGATACTACTTACACTCATGGAAAAGACTACAGCCTCTCCTGACTTGGTACAGGCACTTCAATAAGAAGTGTCGGGGTTAAGCTGTGATACTACTTACACTCATGTAAAAGACTACAGCCTCTCCTGACTTGTTACAGGCACTTCAATAAGGAGTGTCGGGGTTAAGCTGTGATACCACTCACACTCATACAAAAGACTACAGCCTTTCCTAACTTGGTACAGGCACTTACATAAGGAGTGTCGGGGTTAAACAATGATACTATTTACACTCATGGAAAAGACTACAGCCTCTCCTGACTTGGTACAGACACTTCAATCAGGAGTGTCGGGGTTAAGCTGTGATACCACTCACAATCATGCAAAAGACTACAGCCTCTCCTAACTTAGTACAGGCACTTCAATAAGGAGTGTCTGGGTAAAGCTGTGATACCATTCACACTCATGGAAAAGACTACAGCCTCTCCTGACTTGGTACAGGCACTTCAATAAGGAGTGTCGGGGTGAAGCTGTGATACCATTCACACTCATGGAAAAGACTACAGCCTCTCCTGACTTGGTACAGGCACTTCAATAAGGAGTGTCGGGGTTAAACTGTGATACTACTTACACTCATGTAAAAGACTACAGCCTCTCTTCATTTGGTACAGGCACTTCAATAAGGAGTATCGGGGTTAAACTATGATACTACTTACACTCATTTAAAAGACTACAGCCTCTCCTGACTTGGTACAGACACTTCAATAAGAAGTGTCGGGGTTAAGCTGTAGTACTACTTACACTCATGGAAAAGACTACAGCCTCTCCTGACTTGGTACAGGCACTTCAATAAGGAGTGTCGGGGTTAAACTGTGATATTACTTACACTCATGTAAAAGACTACAGCCTCTCCTGACTTGGTACAGGCACTTCAATAAGAAGTGTCGGGGTTAATCTGTGATACTACTTACACTCATGTAAAAGACTACAGCCTCTCCTGACTTGCTACAGGCACTTCAATAAGGAGTGTCGGGGTTAAGCTGTGATACCACTCACACTCATACAAAAGACTACAGCCTTTCCTAACTTGGTACTGGCACTTCCATAAGGAGTGTCGGGGTTAAACAATAATACTATTTACACTCATGGAAAAGACTACAGCCTCTCCTGACTTGGTACAGACACTTCAATCAGGAGTGTCGGGGTTAAGCTGTGATACCACTCACACTCATGCAAAAGACTACAGCCTCTCCTAACTTGGTACAGGTACTTCAAAAAGGAGTGTCGGGGTAAAGCTGTGATACCATTCACACTCATGGAAAACACTACAGCCTCTCCTGACTTGGTACAGGCACTTCAATAAGGAGTGTCGGGGTTAAACTGTGATACTACTTACACTCATGTAAAAGACTACAGCCTCTCCTGACTTGGTACAGGCACTTCAATAAGGAGTATCGGTGTTAAACTGTGATACTACTTACACTCATGTAAAAGACTACAGCCTCTCCCAACTTGGTACAGGTACTTCAATAAGGAGTGTCGGGGTTAAACTGTGATACTACTAACACTCATGTAAAAGACTACAGCATCTCCTCACTTGGAATACAGGCACTTCAATAAGGAGTGTCGGTGTTAAACTGTGATAGTACTTACACTCATATAAAAGACTACAGCCTCTCCTAACTTGGTACAGGCAGTACAATAAGGAGTGTCGGGGTTAAACTATGATACTACTTACACTCATGTAAAAGACTACAGCCTCTCCTGACTTGGTACAGGCACTTCAATAAGGAGTGTCGGGATTAAGCTGTGATACCACTCACACTCATGCAAAAGACTACAGCCTTTCCTAACTTGGTACAGGCACTTCCATAAGGAGTGTTGGGGTTAAACATTGATACTACTTACACTCATGGAAAATACTACAGCCTCTCCTGACTTGGTACAGACACTTCAATCAGGAGTGTCGGGGTTAAGCTGTGATACCACTAACACTCATGCAAAAGACTACAGTCTCTCCTAACTTGGTACCTGCACTTCAATAAGGAGTGTCGGGTTAAAGCTGTGATAGCATTCACACTCATGGAAAAGACTACAACCTCTACTGACTTGGTACAGGCACTTCAATAAGGAGTATCGGTGTTAAACTGTTATACTACTTACACTCATGTAAAAGACTACAGCATCTCCTCACTTGGTATACAGGCACTTCAATAAGGAGTGTCGGGGTTAAACTGTGATACTACTTATACTCATGTAAAAGACTACAGCCTCTCCTAACTTGGTACAGGCACTTCAATAAGGAGTGTCGGGGTTAAACTATGATACTACTTACACTCATGTAAAAGACTACAGCCTCTCGTGACTTGGTACAGGCACATAAATAAGACGTGTCTTGGTTAAGCTGTGGTACTACTTACACTCATGTAAAAGACTACAGCCTCTCCTGACTTGGTACAGGCACTTCAATAAAGAGTGTCGGGGTTAAGCTGTGATACCACTTACACTCATGCAAAAGACTACAGACTTTCCTAACTTGGTACAGGCACTTCCATAAGGAGTGTCGGGGTTAAACATTGATACTACTTACACTCATGGAAAAGACTACAGCCTCTCCTGACTTGGTACAGACACTTCAATCAGGAGTGTCGGGGATAAGCTGTGATACCACTCACACTCATGCAAAAGACTACAGCCTCTCCTAACTTGGTACAGGCACTTCAATAATAAGTATCGGTGTTAAACTGTGATACTACTTACACTCGTGTAAAAGACTACAGCCTCTCCTAACTTGGTACAGGCACTTCAATAAGGAATGTCGGGGTTAAACTGTGATAATATTTATACTCATGTAAAAGACTACAGCCTCTCCTAACTTGGTACAGGCACTTCAATAAGGAGTGTCGGGGTTAAACTATGATTCTACTTACACTCATGTAAAAGACTACAGCCTCTCGTGACTTGGTACAGGCACATAAATAAGACGTGTCTTGGTTAAGCTGTGGTACTACTTACACTCATGTAAAAGACTACAGCCTCTCCTGACTTGGTACAGGCACTTCAATAAAGAGTATCGGGGTTAAGCTGTGATACCACTTACACTCATGCAAAAGACTACAGCCTTTCCTAACTTGGTACAGGCACTTCCATAAGGAGTGTCGGGGTTAAACATTGATACTACTTACACTCATGGAAAAGACTACAGCCTCTCCTGACTTGGTACAGACACTTCAATCAGGAGTGTCGGGGATAAGCTGTGATACCACTCACACTCATGCAAAAGACTACAGCCTCTCCTAACTTGGTACAGGCACTTCAATAAGGAGTGTCGGGGTAAAGCTGTGATATCATTCACACTCATTGAAAAGACTACAGCCTTTCCTGACTTGGTACAGGCACTTCAAAAAGGAGTATCGGTGTTAAACTGTGATACTACTTACACTCGTGTAAAAGACTACAGCCTCTCCTAACTTGGTACAGGCACTTCAATAAGGAATGTCGGGGTTAAACTGTGATACTACTCACACTCATGTAAAACACTACAACCTCTCCTGTCTTGGTACAGGCACTTCAATAAGGAGTGTCGGTGTTAAACTGTGATACTACTTACACTCATGTAAAAGACTACAGCCTCTCCTGACTTGGTACAGGCACTTCAATAAGAAGGGTCGGGGTTAAGCTGTGATACTACTTACACTCATGTAAAAGACTACAGCCTCTCCTGACTTGGTACAGGCACTTCAATAAGGAGTGTCGGGGTTAAACTGTTATACTACTTACATTCATGTAAAATACTAGAGCCTCTCCTAACTTGGTGCAGACACTTCAATAAGGAGTGTCGGTGTTAAACTGTGATACTACTTACACTCATGTAAAAGACTACAGCCTCTCCTGACTTGGTACAGGCACTTCAATAAGAAGTGTCGGGGTTAAGCTGTAATACTACTTACACTCATAGAAAAGACTACAGCCTCTCCTAACTTGGTACAGGCACTTCAATAAGGAGTGTCGGGGTTAAACTGTGATACTAATTACACGCATGTAAAAGACTACAGCCGCTCCTAACTTAGTACAGGCACTTCAATAAGGAGTGTCGGGGTTAAACTATGATACTACTTACACTCATGTAAAAGACTACAGCCTCTCCTGACTTGGTACAGGCACTTCAATAAGAAGTGTCGGGGTTAAGCTGTGATACTACTTACACTCATGTAAAAGACTACAGCCTCTCCTGATTTGTTACAGGCACTTCAATAAGGAGTGTCGGGGTTAAGCTGTGATACCACTCACACTCATGCAAAAGACTACAGCCTTTCCGAACTTGGTACAGGCACTTCCATAAGGAGTGTCGGGGTTAAACAATGATACTACTTACACTCATGGAAAAGACTACAGCCTCTCCTGACTTGGTACAGGCACTTCAATAAGAAGGGTCGGGGTTAAGCTGTGATACTACTTACACTCATGTAAAAGACTACAGCCTCTCCTGACTTGGTACAGGCACTTCAATAAGGAGTGTCGGGGTTAAACTGTTATACTACTTACATTCATGTAAAATACTAGAGCCTCTCCTAACTTGGTGCAGACACTTCAATAAGGAGTGTCGGTGTTAAACTGTGATACTACTTACACTCATGTAAAAGACTACAGCCTCTCCTGACTTGGTACAGGCACTTCAATAAGAAGTGTCGGGGTTAAGCTGTAATACTACCTACACTCATAGAAAAGACTACAGCCTCTCCTAACTTGGTACAGGCACTTCAATAAGGAGTGTCGGGGTTAAACTGTGATACTAATTACACGCATGTAAAAGACTACAGCCGCTCCTAACTTAGTACAGGCACTTCAATAAGGAGTGTCGGGGTTAAACTATGATACTACTTACACTCATGTAAAAGACTACAGCCTCTCCTGACTTGGTACAGGCACTTCAATAAGAAGTGTCGGGGTTAAGCTGTGATACTACTTACACTCATGTAAAAGACTACAGCCTCTCCTGATTTGTTACAGGCACTTCAATAAGGAGTGTCGGGGTTAAGCTGTGATACCACTCACACTCATGCAAAAGACTACAGCCTTTCCGAACTTGGTACAGGCACTTCCATAAGGAGTGTCGGGGTTAAACAATGATACTACTTACACTCATGGAAAATACTACAGCCTCTCCTGACTTGGTACAGACACTTCAATAAGGAGTGTCGGGGTTAAGCTGTGATACCACTCACTATCATGCAAAAGACTACAGCCTCTCCTAACTTGGTACAGGCACTTCAATAAGGAGTGTCGGGGTAAAGCTGTGATACCATTCACACTCATGGAAAAGACTACAGCCTCTCCTGACTTTGTACAGACACTTCAATCAGGAGTGTCGGGGATAAGCTGTGATACCACTCACACTCATGCAAAAGACTACAGCCTCTCCTAACTTGGTACAGGCACTTCAATAAGGAGTGTCGGGGTAAAGCTGTGATATCATTCACACTCATTGAAAAGACTACAGCCTTTCCTGACTTGGTACAGGCACTTCAATAAGGAGTATCGGTGTTAAACTGTGATACTACTTACACTCGTGTAAAAGACTACAGCCTCTCCTAACTTGGTACAGGCACTTCAATAAGGAATGTCGGGGTTAAACTGTGATACTACTCACACTCATGTAAAACACTACAACCTCTCCTGTCTTGCTACAGGCACTTCAATAAGGAGTGTCGGTGTTAAACTGTGATACTACTTACACTCATGTAAAAGACTACAGCCTCTCCTGATTTGGTACAGGCACTTCATTAAGGAGTGTCGGGGTTAAACTGTGATACTAATTACACTCATGTAAAAGACTACAGCCTCTCCTGACTTGGTACAGGCACTTCAATAAGAAGGGTCGGGGTTAAGCTGTGATACTACTTACACTCATGTAAAAGACTACAGCCTCTCCTGACTTGGTACAGGCACTTCAATAAGGAGTGTCGGGGTTAAACTGTTATACTACTTACATTCATGTAAAATACTACAGCCTCTACTAACTTGGTGCAGACACTTCAATAAGGAGTGTCCGGGTTAAACTATGATACTACTTACACTGATGTAAAAGACTACAGCCTCTCCTGACTTGGTACAGGCACTTCAATAAGAAGTGTCGGGGTTAAGCTGTAATACTACTTACACTCATAGAAAAGACTATAGCCTCTCCTGACTTGGTACAGGCACTTCAATAAGGAGTGTCGGGGTTAAACTGTGATACTACTTACACGCATGTAAAAGACTACAGCCTCTCCTAACTTAGTACAGGCACTTCAATAAGGAGTGTCGGGGTTAAACTATGATACTACTTACACTCATGTAAAAGACTACAGCTTCTCCTGACTTGGTACAGGCACTTCAATAAGAAGTGTCGGGGTTAAACAATGATACTACTTACACTCATGGAAAATACTACAGCCTCTCCTGACCTGGTACAGACACTTCAATAAGGAGTGTCGGGGTTAAGCTGTGATACCACTCACTATCATGCAAAAGACTACAGCCTCTCCTAACTTGGTACAGGCACTTCAATAAGGAGTGTCGGGGTAAAGCTGTGATACCATTCACACTCATGGAAAAAACTACAGCCTCTCCTGACTTGGTTTTGGCACTTCAATAAGGAGTGTCGGGGTTAAGCTGTGATACTACTTACACTCATGTAAAAGACTACAGCCTCTCCTGACTTGGTACAGACACTTCAATAAGGAGTGTCGGGGTTAAGCTGTGATACCACTCACTATCATGCAAAAGACTACAGCCTCTCCTAACTTGGTACAGGCACTTCAATAAGGAGTGTCGGGGTAAAGCTGTGATACCATTCACACTCATGGAAAAAACTACAGCCTCTCCTGACTTGGTTTTGGCACTTCAATAAGGAGTGTCGGGGTTAAACTGTGATACTACTTACACTCTTGTAAAAGACTACAGCCTCTCCTGACTTGGTACAGGCACTTCAATAAGGAGTATCGGGGTTAAACTATGATACTACTTACACTCATGTAAAAGACTACAGCCTCTCCTGACTTGGTACTGGCACTTCAATAAGAAATGTCGGGGTTAAGCTGTAATACTATTTACACTCATGGAAAAGACTACAGCCTCTCCTGACTTGGTACAGGCACTTCAATAAGGAGTGTCGGGGTTAAACTGTGATACTACTTACACTCATGGAAAAGACTACAGCCTCTCCTGACTTGGTACAGGCACTTCAATAAGAAGTGTCGGGGTTAAGCTGTGATACTACTTACACTCATGTAAAAGACTACAGCCTCTCCTGACTTGTTACAGGCACTTCAATAAGGAGTGTCGGGGTTAAGCTGTGATACCACTCACACTCATACAAAAGACTACAGCCTTTCCTAACTTGGTACAGGCACTTACATAAGGAGTGTCGGGGTTAAACAATGATACTATTTACACTCATGGAAAAGACTACAGCCTCTCCTGACTTGGTACAGACACTTCAATCAGGAGTGTCGGGGTTAAGCTGTGATACCACTCACAATCATGCAAAAGACTACAGCCTCTCCTAACTTAGTACAGGCACTTCAATAAGGAGTGTCGGGGTAAAGCTGTGATACCATTCACACTCATGGAAAAGACTACAGCCTCTCCTGACTTGGTACAGGCACTTCAATAAGGAGTGTCGGGGTGAAGCTGTGATACCATTCACACTCATGGAAAAGACTACAGCCTCTCCTGACTTGGTACAGGCACTTCAATAAGGAGTGTCGGGGTTAAACTGTGATACTACTTACACTCATGTAAAAGACTACAGCCTCTCTTCATTTGGTACAGGCACTTCAATAAGGAGTATCGGGGTTAAACTATGATACTACTTACACTCATTTAAAAGACTACAGCCTCTCCTGACTTGGTACAGACACTTCAATAAGAAGTGTCGGGGTTAAGCTGTAGTACTACTTACACTCATGGAAAAGACTACAGCCTCTCCTGACTTGGTACAGGCACTTCAATAAGGAGTGTCGGGGTTAAACTGTGATATTACTTACACTCATGTAAAAGACTACAGCCTCTCCTGACTTGGTACAGGCACTTCAATAAGAAGTGTCGGGGTTAATCTGTGATACTACTTACACTCATGTAAAAGACTACAGCCTCTCCTGACTTGCTACAGGCACTTCAATAAGGAGTGTCGGGGTTAAGCTGTGATACCACTCACACTCATACAAAAGACTACAGCCTTTCCTAACTTGGTACTGGCACTTCCATAAGGAGTGTCGGGGTTAAACAATAATACTATTTACACTCATGGAAAAGACTACAGCCTCTCCTGACTTGGTACAGACACTTCAATCAGGAGTGTCGGGGTTAAGCTGTGATACCACTCACACTCATGCAAAAGACTACAGCCTCTCCTAACTTGGTACAGGTACTTCAAAAAGGAGTGTCGGGGTAAAGCTGTGATACCATTCACACTCATGGAAAACACTACAGCCTCTCCTGACTTGGTACAGGCACTTCAATAAGGAGTGTCGGGGTTAAACTGTGATACTACTTACACTCATGTAAAAGACTACAGCCTCTCCTGACTTGGTACAGGCACTTCAATAAGGAGTATCGGTGTTAAACTGTGATACTACTTACACTCATGTAAAAGACTACAGCCTCTCCCAACTTGGTACAGGTACTTCAATAAGGAGTGTCGGGGTTAAACTGTGATACTACTAACACTCATGGAAAAGACTACAGCCTCTCCTGACCTGGTACAGGCACTTCCATTAGGAGTGTCGGGGTTAAACTGTGATACTACTCACACTCATGTAAAAGACTCCAACCTCTCCTGACTTGGTACAGGCACTTCAATAAGGAGTGTCGCAGTTAAACTGTGATACTACTCACACTCATGCAAAAGACTACAGCCTCTCCTGACTTGGTACATGCACTTCAATAAGGAGTGTCGGGGTAAAGCTGTGATACTATTTACACTCATGCAAAAGACTACAGCCTCTCCTGACTTGGTACAGGCACTTCAATAAGGAGTGTCGCGGTTAACCTGTGATACTACTCACACTCATGCAAAAGAATACAGCCTCTCCTGACTTGGTACATGCACTTAAATAAGGAGTGTCGGGGTTAAACTGTGATACTACTTACACTCATACAAAACACTACAGCCTCTTCTGACTTGCTACAGGCACTTCAATAAGGAGTGTAGAGGTTAAACTGTGATACTACTTGCACTCATGTAAAAGATTACAGCCTCTCCTGAATTGGTACAGGCACTTCAATAAGGAGTGTCGGGGTTAAACTGTGATACTACTCACACTCATGTAAAAGACTACAGCCTCTCCTGACTTGGTCCAGGAACTTCAATAAGGATTGTCGGGTTTAAACTGTGATACTACTTACACTCGTGTAAAAGATTACAGCCTCTCCTTACTTGGTACAGGCACTTCAATAAAGAGTGTCGCGGTTAAACTGTGATACTACTCACAATCATGTAAAAGACTACAGCCTCTCCTGACTTGGTCCAGGAACTTCAATAAGGATTGTCGGGTTTAAACTGTGATACTACTTACACTCGTGTAAAAGATTACAGCCTCTCCTTACTTGGTACAGGCACTTCAATAAGGAGTGTCAGGGTTAAGCTGTGATACTATTTTACACTCCTGCAAAAGACTACAGGCTCTCCTAACTTGGTACTGGCACTTCAATAAGGAGTGTCGGGTTTAAACTGTGATACTACTTACACTCATGCAAAAGACTACAGCCTCTCCTGACTTGGTACAGGCACTTCAATAAGGAGTGTCTGGGTTAAGCTGTGATACTATTTACACTCCTGCAAAAGACTACAGCCTCTCCTAACGTGGTATAGGCACTTCAATAAGGAGTGTCAGTGTAAAGCTGTGATACTATTCACACTCATGGAAAAGACTACAGCCTCTCCTGACTTGGTACAGGCACTTCAATAAGGAGTGTCGGTCTTAAACTTTGATACTACTTACACTCATATAAAAGACTACAGCCTCTCCTGACTTGGTAGAGGCACTTCAATAAGGAGTATCGGTGTTAAACTATGATACTACTTACACTCATGTAAAAGACTACAGCCTCTCCTATCTTGGTACAGATACTTCAATAAGGAGTGTCGGGGTTAAACTGTGATACTACTTACACTCATGGAAAAGACTACAGCCTCTCCTGACTTGGTACAGGCACTTCAATAAGGAGAGTCGGGGTTAAAATGTGATACTACTCACACTCATGTAAAAGACTACAACCTCTCCTGACTTGGTACAGGCACTTCAATAAGGAGTGTCGCCGTTAAACTGTGATACTACTCACACTCATGCAAAAGACTACAGCCTCTCCTGACTTGGTACATGCACTTCAATAAGGAGTGTCTGGGTTAAGCTGTGATACTATTTACACTCATGCAAAAGACTACAACCTCTCCTGACTTGGTACAGGCACTTCAATAAGGAGTGTCGCGGTTCACCTGTGATACTACTCACACTCATGCAAAAGACTACAGCCTCTTCTGACTTGGTACATGCACTTCAATAAGGAGTGTCTGGGTTAAGCTGTGATACTATTTACACTCCTGCAAAAGACTACAGCCTCTCATGACTTGGTACTGGCACTTTAATAAGGAGTGTCGGGGTTAAACTCTGATACTACTTCCACTCATGCAAAAGACTACAGGCTCTCCTGACTTGGTATAGAAACTTCAATAAGGAGTGTCGCGGTTAAGCTGTGATGGTACTTACATTCATGTAAAAGATTTCAGCCTCTCCCGTCTTGGTACAGGCACTTCAATAAGGAGGGTCGAGGTTAAACTGTGATACTACTTACACTCATGCAAAACACTGCAGCCTCTCTTGACTTGGTACAGGCACTTCAATAAGGAGTGTCGATGTTAAACTGTGATACTACTTACACTCATGTAAAAGACTATAGCCTCTCCTGACTTGGTACAGGCACTTCAATAAGGAGTGTCGTGGTTAAACTGTGATACTACTTACACTCATGCAAAAGACTACAGCCTCTCCTGACTTGGTACAGGCACTTCAATAAGGAGTGGCGGGGTTAAGCTGTGATACTATTTACACTCCTGCAAAAGACTACAGCCTCTACTGACTTGGTACAGGCATATCAATAAGGAGTGTCGAGGTTAAACTGTGATACTACTTACACTCATGTAAAAGATTACAGCCTCTCCTGACTTGTTACAGGCACTTCAATAAGGAGTGTCGATGTTAAACTGTGATACTACTTACACTCATGTAAAACACTACATCCTCTCCTAACTTGGTAGAGGCACTTCAATAAGGAATGTCGGGGTTAAACTGTGATACTACTCACACTCATGGAAAAGACTACAGCCTCTCCTAACTTGGTACAGGAACTTCAATAAGGAGTGTCGGGGTTAAACTGTGATACTACTTACACTCATGTAAAAGACTACAGCCTCTCCTAACTTGGTACAGGCACTTCAATAAGGAGTGTCGGGGTTAACCTGTGATACTACTTACACTCACGGAAAAGACTACAGCCTGTCCTAACTTGGTACTGGCACTTCAATAAGGATTGTCGGGGTTAAACTGTGATACTACTTACACTCATGCAGAAGACTACAGCCTCTCCTGACTTGGTACAGGCGTCTTCAATAAGGAGTGTTCAATAAGGAGTGTCGCGGTTAAACTGTGATACTACTTACACTCATGCAAAAGACTACAGCCTCTCATAACTTGGTAGAGGCACTTCAATAAGGAGTGTCTGGGTTAAGCTGTGATACTATTTACACTCATGCAAAAGACTACAGCCTCTCCTGACTTGGTACAGGCACTTCAATAAGGAGTGTAGCGGTTCACCTGTGATATTACTCACACTCATGCAAAAGACTACAGCCTCTTCTGACTTGGTACATGCACTTCAATAAGGAGTGTCTGGGTTAAGCTGTGATACTACTTCCACTCATGCAAAAGACTACAGCCTCTCCTGACTTGGTATAGACACTTCAATAAGGAGTGTCGCGGTTAAGCTGTGATAGTACTTACATTCATGTAAAAGACTACAGCCTCTCCCGTCTCGGTACAGGAACTTCAATAAGGAGGCTCGAGGTTAAACTGTGATACTACTTACACTCATGCAAAACACTACAGCTTCTCCTGACTTGGTACAGGCACTTCAATAAGGAGTGTCGAGGTTAAACTGTGATACTACTTACACTCATGTAAAAGATTACAGCCTCTCCTGACTTGGTACAGGCACTTCAATAATGAGTGTCGATGTTAAACTGTGATACTACTTACACTCATGTAAAAGACTACAGCCTCTCCTGACTTGGTACAGGCACTTCAATTAGGAGTGTCGGGGTTAAACTGTGATACTACTTACACTCATGTAAAAGACTACAGCCTCTCCTGACTTGGTTCAGGGACTTCAATAAGGATTGTCGGGGTTAAACTGTGATACTACTTACACTCGTGTAAAAGATTACGGCCTCTCCTTACTTGGTACAGGCACTTCAATAAGGAGTGTCGCGGTTAAACGGTGATACTACTCACACTCATGCAAAAGACTACAAACCCTCCTGACTTGGTACAGGTCACTTCAATAAGGAGTGTCGGGGTTAAGCTGTGATACTATTTTACACTCCTGCAAAAGACTACAGGCTCTCTTAACTTGGTACAGGCACTTCAATAAGGAGTGTCGTGGTTAAACTGTGAGACTACTTACACTCATGCAAAAGACTACAGCCTCTCCTGACTTGGTACAGGCACTTCAATAAGGAGTGGCGGGGTTAAGCTGTGATACTATTTACACTCCTGCAAAAGACTACAGCCTCTACTGACTTGGTACAGGCATTTCAATAAGGAGCGTCGAGGTTAAACTGTGATACTACTTACACTCATGTAAAAGATTACAGCCTCTCCTGACTTGTTACAGGCACTTCAATAAGGAGTGTCGATGTTAAACTGTGATACTACTTACACTCATGTAAAACACTACAGCCTCTCCTAACTTGGTAGAGGCACTTCAATAAGGAGTGTCGGGGTTAAACTGTGATACTACTCACACTCATGGAAAAGACTACAGCCTCTCCTAACGTGGTACAGGAACTTCAATAAGGAGTGTCGGGGTTAAACTGTGATACTACTTACACTCATGTAAAAGACTACAGCCTCTCCTAACTTGGTACAGGCACTTCAATAAGGAGTGTCGGGATTAAGCGGTGATACTACTTACACTCATGGAAAAGACTACAGCCTCTCCTAACTTGGTACTTGCACTTCAATAAGGATTGTCGGGGTTAAACTGTGATACTACTTACACTCATGCAGAGGACTACAGCCTCTCCTGACTTGGTACAGGCGTCTTCAATAAGGAGTGTTCAATAAAGAGTGTCGCGGTTAAACTGTGATACTACTTACACTCATGCAAAAGACTACAGCCTCTCATAACTTGGTACAGGCGCTTCAATAAGGAATGTCGGGGTAAAGCTGTGATACTATTTACACTCATGTAAAAGATTACAGCCTCTCCTGACTTGGTATACAGGCATTTCAATAAGGAGTGTCGGGGTTAAACTGTGATACTACTTACACTCATGCAAAAGATTACAGCCTCTCTTCACTTGGTATACAGGCACTTCAATAAGGAGTGTCGGGTTTAAACTGTGATACTACTTACACTCATGCAAAAGACTAGAGCCTCTCCTGACTTGGTACAGGCACTTCAATAAGGAGTGTCGGGGTTAAGCTGTGATACTACTTACACTCATGTAAAAGATTATAGCCTCTCCTGGCTTGGTATACAGGCACTTCAATAAGGATGTCGGGGTTAAACTGTGATACTACTTACACTCATGCAAAAGATTACAGACTCTCTTGACTTGATATACAGGCACTTCAATAAGGAGTGTCGGGGTTAAACTGTGATACTACTTACACTCATGCAAAAGACTACAGCCTCTCCTGACTTGGTACAGGCATTTCAATAAGAAGTGTCGGGGTTAAGCTGTGATACTACTTACACTCATGGAAAAGATTACAGCCTCTCCTGACTTGGTACAGGCACTTCAATGAGGAGTTTCGGGGTTAAACTGTGATACTACTTACACTCATGGAAAAGACTACAGCCTCTCCTGACTTGGTACAGGCACTTCAATAAGGAGTGTCGGGGTTAAACTGTGATACTACTCACACTCATGGAAAAGACTACAGCCTCTCCTAACTTGGTACAGGAACTTCAATAAGGAGTGTCGGAGTTAAACTGTGATACTACTTACATTCATGTAAAAGACTACAGCCTCTCCTAACTTGGTACAGGCACTTCAATAAGGAGTGTCGGGGTTAACCGGTGAAACTACTTACACTCATGGAAAAGACTACAGCCTCTCCTAACTTGGTACTGGCACTTCAATAAGGATTGTCGGGGTTAAACTGTGATACTACTTACACTCATGCAGAAGACTACAGCCTCTCCTGACTTGGTACAGGCGTCTTCAATAAGGAGTGTTCAATAAGGAGTGTCGCGGTTAAACTGTGATACTACTTACACTCATGCAAAAGACTACAGCCTCTCATAACTTGGTAGAGGCACTTCAATAAGGAGTGTCTGGGTTAAGCTGTGATACTATTTACACTCATGCAAAAGACTACAGCCTCTCCTGACTTGGTACAGGCACTTCAATAAGGAGTGTAGCGGTTCACCTGTGATATTACTCACACTCATGCAAAAGACTACAGCCTCTTCTGACTTGGTACATGCACTTCAATAAGGAGTGTCTGGGTTAAGCTGTGATACTACTTCCACTCATGCAAAAGACTACAGCCTCTCCTGACTTGGTATAGACACTTCAATAAGGAGTGTCGCGGTTAAGCTGTGATAGTACTTACATTCATGTAAAAGACTACAGCCTCTCCCGTCTCGGTACAGGCACTTCAATAAGGAGGCTCGAGGTTAAACTGTGATACTACTTACACTCATGCAAAACACTACAGGTTCTCCTGACTTGGTACAGGCACTTCAATAAGGAGTGTCGAGGTTAAACTGTGATACTACTTACACTCATGTAAAAGATTACAGCCTCTCCTGACTTGGTACAGGCACTTCAATAATGAGTGTCGATGTTAAACTGTGATACTACTTACACTCATATAAAAGACTACAGCCTCTCCTGACTTGGTACAGGCACTTCAATTAGGAGTGTCGGGGTTAAACTGTGATACTACTTACACTCATGTAAAAGACTACAGCCTCTCCTGACTTGGTTCAGGAACTTCAATAAGGATTGTCGGGGTAAACTGTGATACTACTTACACTCGTGTAAAAGATTACGGCCTCTCCTTACTTGGTACAGGCACTTCAATAAGGAGTGTCGCGGTTAAACGGTGATACTACTCACACTCATGCAAAAGACTACAGCCCCTCCTGACTTGGTACAGGCACTTCAATAAGGAGTGTCGGGGTTAAACTGTGATACTATTTTACACTCCTGCAAAAGACTACAGGCTCTCTTAACTTGGTACTGGCACTTCAATAAGGAGTGTCGGGGTTAAGCTGTGATACTACTTACACTCATGTAAAAGACTACAGCCTCTCCTGACTTGGTACAGGCACTTCAATAAGGAGTGTCGTGGTTAAACTGTGATACTACTTACACTCATGCAAAAGACTACAGCCTCTCCTGACTTGGTACAGGCACTTCAATAAGGAGTGGCGGGGTTAAGCTGTGATACTATTTACACTCCTGCAAAAGACTACAGCCTCTACTGACTTGGTACAGGCATTTCAATAAGGAGTGTCGAGGTTAAACTGTGATACTACTTACACTATTGTAAAAGATTACAGCCTCTCCTGACTTGTTACAGGCACTTCAATAAGGAGTGTCGATGTTAAACTGTGATACTACTTACACTCATGTAAAACACTACAGCCTCTCCTAACTTGGTAGAGGCACTTCAATAAGGAGTGTCGGGGTTAAACTGTGATACTACTCACACTCATGGAAAAGACTACAGCCTCTCCTAACTTGGTACAGGAACTTCAATAAGGAGTGCCGGGGTTAAACTGTGATACTACTTAAACTCATGTAAAAGACTACAGCCTCTCCTAACTTGGTACAGGCACTTCAATAAGGAGTGTCGGGGATAAGCGGTGATACTACTTACACTCATGGAAAAGACTACAGCCTCTCCTAACTTGGTACTTGCACTTCAATAAGGATTGTCGGGGTTAAACTGTGATACTACTTACACTAATGCAGAAGACTACAGCCTCTCCTGACTTGGTACAGGCGTCTTCAATAAGGAGTGTTAAATAAGGAGTGTCGCGGTTAAACTGTGATACTACTTACACTCATGCAAAAGACTACAGCCTCTCATAACTTGGTAGAGGCACTTCAATAAGGAGTGTCTGGGTTAAGCTGTGATACTATTTACACTCATGCAAAAGACTACAGCCTCTCCTGACTTGGTACAGGCACTTCAATAAGGAGTGTAGCGGTTCACCTGTGATATTACTCACACTCATGCAAAAGACTACAGCCTCTTCTGACTTGGTACATGCACTTCAATAAGGAGTGTCTGGGTTAAGCTGTGATACTACTTCCACTCATGCAAAAGACTACAGCCTCTCCTGACTTGGTATAGACACTTCAATAAGGAGTGTCGCGGTTAAGCTGTGATAGTACTTACATTCATGTAAAAGACTACAGCCTCTCCCGTCTCGGTACAGGAACTTCAATAAGGAGGCTCGAGGTTAAACTGTGATACTACTTACACTCATGCAAAACACTACAGCTTCTCCTGACTTGGTACAGGCACTTCAATAAGGAGTGTCGAGGTTAAACTGTGATACTACTTACACTCATGTAAAAGATTACAGCCTCTCCTGACTTGGTACAGGCACTTCAATAATGAGTGTCGATGTTAAACTGTGATACTACTTACACTCATGTAAAAGACTACAGCCTCTCCTGACTTGGTACAGGCACTTCAATTAGGAGTGTCGGGGTTAAACTGTGATACTACTTACACTCATGTAAAAGACTACAGCCTCTCCTGACTTGGTTCAGGGACTTCAATAAGGATTGTCGGGGTTAAACTGTGATACTACTTACACTCGTGTAAAAGATTACGGCCTCTCCTTACTTGGTACAGGCACTTCAATAAGGAGTGTCGCGGTTAAACGGTGATACTACTCACACTCATGCAAAAGACTACAGACCCTCCTGACTTGGTACAGGTCACTTCAATAAGGAGTGTCGGGGTTAAGCTGTGATACTATTTTACACTCCTGCAAAAGACTACAGGCTCTCTTAACTTGGTACAGGCACTTCAATAAGGAGTGTCGTGGTTAAACTGTGATACTACTTACACTCATGCAAAAGACTACAGCCTCTCCTGACTTGGTACAGGCACTTCAATAAGGAGTGGCGGGGTTAAGCTGTGATACTATTTACACTCCTGCAAAAGACTACAGCCTCTACTGACTTGGTACAGGCATTTCAATAAGGAGTGTCGAGGTTAAACTGTGATACTACTTACACTCATGTAAAAGATTACAGCCTCTCCTGACTTGTTACAGGCACTTCAATAAGGAGTGTCGATGTTAAACTGTGATACTACTTACACTCATGTAAAACACTACAGCCTCTCCTAACTTGGTAGAGGCACTTCAATAAGGAGTGTCGGGGTTAAACTGTGATACTACTCACACTCATGGAAAAGACTACAGCCTCTCCTAACGTGGTACAGGAACTTCAATAAGGAGTGTCGGGGTTAAACTGTGATACTACTTACACTCATGTAAAAGACTACAGCCTCTCCTAACTTGGTACAGGCACTTCAATAAGGAGTGTCGGGGTTAAGCGGTGATACTACTTACACTCATGGAAAAGACTACAGCCTCTCCTAACTTGGTACTTGCACTTCAATAAGGATTGTCGGGGTTAAACTGTGATACTACTTACACTCATGCAGAGGACTACAGCCTCTCCTGACTTGGTACAGGCGTCTTCAATAAGGAGTGTTCAATAAAGAGTGTCGCGGTTAAACTGTGATACTACTTACACTCATGCAAAAGACTACAGCCTCTCATAACTTGGTACAGGCGCTTCAATAAGGAATGTCGGGGTAAAGCTGTGATACTATTTACACTCATGTAAAAGATTACAGCCTCTCCTGACTTGGTATACAGGCATTTCAATAAGGAGTGTCGGGGTTAAACTGTGATACTACTTACACTCATGTAAAAGACTACAGCCTCTCCTGACTTGGTTCAGGAACTTCAATAAGGATTGTCGGGGTAAACTGTGATACTACTTACACTCGTGTAAAAGATTACGGCCTCTCCTTACTTGGTACAGGCACTTCAATAAGGAGTGTCGCGGTTAAACTGTGATACTATTTTATACTCCTGCAAAAGACTACAGGCTCTCTTAACTTGGTACTGGCACTTCAATAAGGAGTGTCGGGGTTAAGCTGTGATACTACTTACACTCATGTAAAAGACTACAGCCTCTCCTGACTTGGTACAGGCACTTCAATAAGGAGTGTCGTGGTTAAACTGTGATACTACTTACACTCATGCAAAAGACTACAGCCTCTCCTGACTTGGTACAGGCACTTCAATAAGGAGTGGCGGGGTTAAGCTGTGATACTATTTACACTCCTGCAAAAGACTACAGCCTCTACTGACTTGGTACAGGCATTTCAATAAGGAGTGTCGAGGTTAAACTGTGATACTACTTACACTATTGTAAAAGGTTACAGCCTCTCCTGACTTGTTACAGGCACTTCAATAAGGAGTGTCGATATTAAACTGTGATACTACTTACACTCATGTAAAACACTACAGCCTCTCCTAACTTGGTAGAGGCACTTCAATAAGGAGTGTCGGGGTTAAACTGTGATACTACTCACACTCATGGAAAAGACTACAGCCTCTCCTAACTTGGTACAGGAACTTCAATAAGGAGTGCCGGGGTTAAACTGTGATACTACTTACACTCATGTAAAAGACTACAGCCTCTCCTAACTTGGTACAGGCACTTCAATAAGGAGTGTCGGGGATAAGCGGTGATACTACTTACACTCATGGAAAAGACTACAGCCTCTCCTAACTTGGTACTTGCACTTCAATAAGGATTGTCGGGGTTAAACTGTGATACTACTTACACTAATGCAGAAGACTACAGCCTCTCCTGACTTGGTACAGGCGTCTTCAATAAGGAGTGTTCAATAAGGAGTGTCGCGGTTAAACTGTGATACTACTTACACTCATGCAAAAGACTACAGCCTCTCATAACTTGGTAGAGGCACTTCAATAAGGAGTGTCTGGGTTAAGCTGTGATACTATTTACACTCATGCAAAAGACTACAGCCTCTCCTGACTTGGTACAGGCACTTCAATAAGGAGTGTAGCGGTTCACCTGTGATATTACTCACACTCATGCAAAAGACTACAGCCTCTTCTGACTTGGTACATGCACTTCAATAAGGAGTGTCTGGGTTAAGCTGTGATACTACTTCCACTCATGCAAAAGACTACAGCCTCTCCTGACTTGGTATAGAAACTTCAATAAGGAGTGTCGCGGTTAAGCTGTGATAGTACTTACATTCATGTAAAAGACTACAGCCTCTCCCGTCTCGGTACAGGAACTTCAATAAGGAGGCTCGAGGTTAAACTGTGATACTACTTACACTCATGCAAAACACTACAGCTTCTCCTGACTTGGTACAGGCACTTCAATAAGGAGTGTCGAGGTTAAACTGTGATACTACTTACACTCATGTAAAAGATTACAGCCTCTCCTGACTTGGTACAGGCACTTCAATAATGAGTGTCGATGTTAAACTGTGATACTACTTACACTCATGTAAAAGACTACAGCCTCTCCTGACTTGGTACAGGCACTTCAATTAGGAGTGTCGGGGTTAAACTGTGATACTACTTACACTCATGTAAAAGACTACAGCCTCTCCTGACTTGGTTCAGGGACTTCAATAAGGATTGTCGGGGTTAAACTGTGATACTACTTACACTCGTGTAAAAGATTACGGCCTCTCCTTACTTGGTACAGGCACTTCAATAAGGAGTGTCGCGGTTAAACGGTGATACTACTCACACTCATGCAAAAGACTACAGACCCTCCTGACTTGGTACAGGTCACTTCAATAAGGAGTGTCGGGTTTAAGCTGTGATACTATTTTACACTCCTGCAAAAGACTACAGGCTCTCTTAACTTGGTACAGGCACTTCAATAAGGAGTGTCGTGGTTAAACTGTGATACTACTTACACTCATGCAAAAGACTACAGCCTCTCCTGACTTGGTACAGGCACTTCAATAAGGAGTGGCGGGGTTAAGCTGTGATACTATTTACACTCCTGCAAAAGACTACAGCCTCTACTGACTTGGTACAGGCATTTCAATAAGGAGTGTCGAGTTTAAACTGTGATACTACTTACACTCATGTAAAAGATTACAGCCTCTCCTGACTTGTTACAGGCACTTCAATAAGGAGTGTCGATGTTAAACTGTGATACTACTTACACTCATGTAAAACACTACAGCCTCTCCTAACTTGGTAGAGGCACTTCAATAAGGAGTGTCGGGGTTAAACTGTGATACTACTCACACTCATGGAAAAGACTACAGCCTCTCCTAACGTGGTACAGGAACTTCAATAAGGAGTGTCGGGGTTAAACTGTGATACTACTTACACTCATGTAAAAGACTACAGCCTCTCCTAGCTTGGTACAGGCACTTCAATAAGGAGTGTCGGGGTTAAGCGGTGATACTACTTACACTCATGGAAAAGACTACAGCCTCTCCTAACTTGGTACTTGCACTTCAATAAGGATTGTCGGGGTTAAACTGTGATACTACTTACACTCATGCAGAGGACTACAGCCTCTCCTGACTTGGTACAGGCGTCTTCAATAAGGAGTGTTCAATAAAGAGTGTCGCGGTTAAACTGTGATACTACTTACACTCATGCAAAAGACTACAGCCTCTCATAACTTGGTACAGGCGCTTCAATAAGGAATGTCGGGGTAAAGCTGTGATACTATTTACACTCATGTAAAAGATTACAGCCTCTCCTGACTTGGTATACAGGCATTTCAATAAGGAGTGTCGGGGTTAAACTGTGATACTACTTACACTCATGCAAAAGATTACAGCCTCTCTTGACTTGGTATACAGGCACTTCAATAAGGAGTGTCGGGTTTAAACTGTGATACTACTTACACTCATGCAAAAGACTAGAGCCTCTCCTGACTTGGTACAGGCACTTCAATAAGGAGTGTCGGGGTTAAACTGTGATACTACTTACACTCATGTAAAAGATTATAGCCTCTCCTGGCTTGGTATACAGGCACTTCAATAAGGATGTCGGGGTTAAACTGTGATACTACTTACACTCATGCAAAAGATTACAGACTCTCTTGACTTGATATACAGGCACTTTAATAAGGAGTGTCGGGGTTAAACTGTGATACTACTTACACTCATGCAAAAGACTACAGCCTCTCCTGACTTGGTACAGGCATTTCAATAAGAAGTGTCGGGGTTAAGCTGTGATACTACTTACACTCATGGAAAAGATTACAGCCTCTCCTGACTTGGTACAGGCACTTCAATGAGGAGTTTCGGGGTTAAACTGTGATACTACTTACACTCATGGAAAAGACTACAGCCTCTCCTGACTTGGTACAGGCACTTCAATAAGGAGTGTCGGGGTTAAACTGTGATACTACTCACACTCATGGAAAAGACTACAGCCTCTCCTAACTTGGTACAGGAACTTCAATAAGGAGTGTCGGAGTTAAACTGTGATACTACTTACACTCATGTAAAAGACTACAGCCTCTCCTAACTTGGTACAGGCACTTCAATAAGGAGTGTCGGGGTTAACCGGTGAAACTACTTACACTCATGGAAAAGACTACAGCCTCTCCTAACTTGGTACTGGCACTTCAATAAGGATTGTCGGGGTTAAACTGTGATACTACTTACACTCATGCAGAAGACTACAGCCTCTCCTGACTTGGTACAGGCGTCTTCAATAAGGAGTGTTCAATAAGGAGTGTCGCGGTTAAACTGTGATACTACTTACACTCATGCAAAAGACTACAGCCTCTCATAACTTGGTAGAGGCACTTCAATAAGGAGTGTCTGGGTTAAGCTGTGATACTATTTACACTCATGCAAAAGACTACAGCCTCTCCTGACTTGGTACAGGCACTTCAATAAGGAGTGTAGCGGTTCACCTGTGATATTACTCACACTCATGCAAAAGACTACAGCCTCTTCTGACTTGGAACATGCACTTCAATAAGGAGTGTCTGGGTTAAGCTGTGATACTACTTCCACTCATGCAAAAGACTACAGCCTCTCCTGACTTGGTATAGACACTTCAATAAGGAGTGTCGCGGTTAAGCTGTGATAGTACTTACATTCATGTAAAAGACTACAGCCTCTCCCGTCTCGGTACAGGCACTTCAATAAGGAGGCTCGAGGTTAAACTGTGATACTACTTACACTCATGCAAAACACTACAGGTTCTCCTGACTTGGTACAGGCACTTCAATAAGGAGTGTCGAGGTTAAACTGTGATACTACTTACACTCATGTAAAAGATTACAGCCTCTCCAGACTTGGTACAGGCACTTCAATAATGAGTGTCGATGTTAAACTGTGATACTACTTACACTCATATAAAAGACTACAGCCTCTCCTGACTTGGTACAGGCACTTCAATTAGGAGTGTCGGGGTTAAACTGTGATACTACTTACACTCATGTAAAAGACTACAGCCTCTCCTGACTTGGTTCAGGAACTTCAATAAGGATTGTCGGGGTAAACTGTGATACTACTTACACTCGTGTAAAAGATTACGGCCTCTCCTTACTTGGTACAGGCACTTCAATAAGGAGTGTCGCGGTTAAACGGTGATACTACTCACACTCATGCAAAAGACTACAGCCCCTCCTGACTTGGTACAGGCACTTCAATAAGGAGTGTCGGGGTTAAACTGTGATACTATTTTACACTCCTGCAAAAGACTACAGGCTCTCTTAACTTGGTACTGGCACTTCAATAAGGAGTGTCGGGGTTAAGCTGTGATACTACTTACACTCATGTAAAAGACTACAGCCTCTCCTGACTTGGTACAGGCACTTCAATAAGGAGTGTCGTGGTTAAACTGTGATACTACTTACACTCATGCAAAAGACTACAGCCTCTCCTGACTTGGTACAGGCACTTCAATAAGGAGTGGCGGGGTTAAGCTGTGATACTATTTACACTCCTGCAAAAGACTACAGCCTCTACTGACTTGGTACAGGCATTTCAATAAGGAGTGTCGAGGTTAAACTGTGATACTACTTACACTATTGTAAAAGATTACAGCCTCTCCTGACTTGTTACAGGCACTTCAATAAGGAGTGTCGATGTTAAACTGTGATACTACTTACACTCATGTAAAACACTACAGCCTCTCCTAACTTGGTAGAGGCACTTCAATAAGGAGTGTCGGGGTTAAACTGTGATACTACTCACACTCATGGAAAAGACTACAGCCTCTCCTAACTTGGTACAGGAACTTCAATAAGGAGTGCCGGGGTTAAACTGTGATACTACTTACACTCATGTAAAAGACTACAGCCTCTCCTAACTTGGTACAGGCACTTCAATAAGGAGTGTCGGGGATAAGCGGTGATACTACTTACACTCATGGAAAAGACTACAGCCTCTCCTAACTTGGTACTTGCACTTCAATAAGGATTGTCGGGGTTAAACTGTGATACTACTTACACTAATGCAGAAGACTACAGCCTCTCCTGACTTGGTACATGCGTCTTCAATAAGGAGTGTTCAATAAGGAGTGTCGCGGTTAAACTGTGATACTACTTACACTCATGCAAAAGACTACAGCCTCTCATAACTTGGTACAGGCACTTCAATAAGGAATGTAGGGGTAAAGCTGTGATACTACTTACACTCATGTAAAAGATTACAGCCTCTCCTGACTTGGTATACAGGCACTTCAATAAGGAGTGTCGGGTTTAAACTGTGATACTACTTACAATCATGTAAAAGACTAGAGTCTCTCCTGACTTGGTACAGGCACTTCAATAAGGAGTGTCGGGGTTAAGCTGTGGTACTACTTATACTCATGTAAAAGATTACAGCCTCTCCTGGCTTGGTATACAGGCACTTCAATAAGGATGTCGGGGTTAAACTGTGATACTACTTACACTCATGCAAAAGATTACAGACTCTCTTGACTTGATATACAGGCACTTCAATAAGGAGTGTCGGGGTTAAACTGTGATACTACTTACACTCATGCAAAAGACTACAGCCTCTCCTGACTTGGTACAGGCATTTCAATAAGAAGTGTCGGGGTTAAACTGTGATACTACTTACACTCATGGAAAAGATTACAGCCTCTCCCGACTTGGTACAGGCACTTCAATGAGGAGTTTCGGGGTTAAACTGTGATACTACTTACACTCATGGAAAAGGCTACAGCCTCTCCTGACTTGGTACAGGCACTTCAATAAGGAGTGTCGGTGTTAAACTGTGAAACTACTTACACTCATGTAAAAGATTACAGCCTCTCCTGACTTGGTACAGGCACTTCAATAAGGAGTGTCGATGTTAAACTGTGATACTACTCACACTCATGTAAAAGACTACAGCCTCTCCTAACTTGGTAGAGGCACTTCAATAAGGAGTGTCGGGGTTAAACTGTGATACTACTCACACTCATGGGAAAGACTACAGCCTCTCCTAACTTGGTACAGGCACTTCAATAAGGAGTATCGGTGTTAAACTGTGATACTACTTACATTCATGTAAAAGACTACAGCCTCTCCTAACTTGGTACAGGTACTTCAATAAGGAGTGTCGGGGTTAAACTGTGATACTACTTACACTCATGGAAAAGACTACAGCCTCTCCTGACTTGGTACAGGCACTTCAATAAGGAGTGTCGGGGTTAAACTCTGATACTACTCACACTCATGTAAAAGACTACAACCTCTCCTGATTTGGTGCAGGCACTTCAATAAGGAGTGTCGCAGTTAAACTGTGATACTACTCACACTCATGCAAAAGACTAAAGCCTCTCCTGACTTGGTACAGGCACTTCAATAAGGAGTGTCGCGTTCACCTGTGATACTACTCACATTCATGCAAAAGAACACAGCCTCTCCTGACTTGGTACATGCACTTCATATAAGTAGTGTCTGGGTTAAGCTGTGATACTATTTACACTCCTGCAAAAGACTACAGCCTCTCCTGACTTGGTACTGGCACTTTAATAAGGAGTGTCGGGGTTAAACTCTGATACTACTTCCACTCATGCAAAAGACTACAGCCTCTCCTGACTTGGTATAGGCACTTCAATAAGGAGTGTCGAGGTTAAACTGTGATACTACTTACACTCATGTAAAAGATTACAGCCTCTCCTGACTTGGTACAGGCACTTCAATAATAAGAGTCGATGTTAAACTGTGATACTGCTTACACTCATGTAAAAGACTACAGCCTCTCATGACTTGGTACAGGCACTTCAATAAGGAGTGTCGGCGTTAAACTGTGATACTACTCACACTCATGTAAAAGACTACAGCCTCTCCTGACTTGGTCCAGGAACTTCAATAAGGATTGTCGGAGTTAAACTGTGATACTACTTACACTCGTGTAAAAGATTACAGCCTCTCCTTACTTGGTACAAGCACTTCAATAAGGAGTGTCGCGGTTAAATGGTGATACTACTCACACTCATGCAAAAGACTACATCCTCTCCTGACTTGGTACAGGCACTTCAATAAGGAGTGTCGGGGTTAAGCTGTGATACTATTTTACACTCCTGCAAAAGACTACAGGCTCTCCTAACTTGGTACTGGCACTTCAATAAGGAGTGTCGGGGTTAAGCTGTGATACTACTTACACTCATGTAAAAGACTACAGCCTCTCCTGACTTGGTACAGGCACTTCAATAAGGAGTGTCGTGGTTAAACTGTGATACTACTTACACTCATGCAAAAGACTACAGCCTCTCCTGACTTGGTACAGGCACTTCAATAAGGAGTGGCGGGGTTAAGCTGTGATACTATTTACACTCCTGCAAAAGACTACAGCCTCTACTGACTTGGTACAGGCATTTCAATAAGGAGTGTCGAGGTTAAACTGTGATACTACTTACACTCATGTAAATGATTACAGCCTCTCCTGACTTGTTACAGGCACTTCAATAAGGAGTGTCGATGTTAAACTGTGATACTACTTACACTCATGTAAAATACTACACCCTCTCCTAACTTGGTAGAGGCACTTCAATAAGGAGTGTCGGGGTTAAACTGTGATACTACTCACACTCATGGAAAAGACTACAGCCTCTCCTAACTTGGTACAGGTACTTCAATAAGGAGTGTCGGGGTTAAACTGTGATACTACTTACACTCATGTAAAAGACTACAGCCTCTCCTAACTTGGTACAGGCACTTCAATAAGGAGTGTCGGGGTAAAGCGGTGATACTACTTACATTCATGGAAAAGACTACAGCCTCTCCTAATTTGGTACTGGCACTTCAATAAGGATTGTCGGGGTTAAACTGTGATACTACTTACACTCATGCAGAAGACTACAGCCTCTCCTGACTTGGTACAGGCACTTCAATAAGGAGTGTCGTGGTTAAACTATGATAATACTTACACTCACGTAAAAGACTACAGCCTCTCCTGACTTGGTACAGGCACTTCAATAAGAAGTGTCGGGGTTAAACTGTGATACTACTTACACTCATGCAAAAGACTACAGCCTCTCCTAACTTGGTAGAGACACTTCAATAAGGAGTGTCGGGGTTAAACTGTGATACTATTTACACTCCTGCAAAAGACTACAGCCTCTACTGACTTGGTACAGGCACTTCAATAAGGAGTGTCGAGGTTAAACTGTGATACTACTTACACTCATATAAAAGATTACAGCCTCTCCTGACTTGGTACAGGCACTTCAATAAGGAGTGTCGATGTTAAACTGTGATACTACTCCCACTCATGCAAAAGACTACAGCCTCTCCTGACTTGGTATAGGCACTTCAATAAGGAGTGTCGAGGTTGAACTGTGATACTACTTACACTCATGTAAAAGATTACAGCCTCTCCTGACTTGGTACAGGCACTTCAATAATGAGTGTCGATGTTAAACTGTGATACTACTTACACTCATGTAAAAGACTACAGCCTCTCCTGACTTGGTACAGGCACTTCAATTAGGAGTGTCGGGGTTAAACTGTGATACTACTTACACTCATGTAAAAGACTACAGCCTCTCCTGACTTGGTTCAGGGACTTCAATAAGGATTGTCGGGGTTAAACTGTGATACTACTTACACTCGTGTAAAAGATTACGGCCTCTCCTTACTTGGTACAGGCACTTCAATAAGGAGTGTCGCGGTTAAACGGTGATACTACTCACACTCATGCAAAAGACTACAGACCCTCCTGACTTGGTACAGGTCACTTCAATAAGGAGTGTCGGGGTTAAGCTGTGATACTATTTTACACTCCTGCAAAAGACTACAGGCTCTCTTAACTTGGTACAGGCACTTCAATAAGGAGTGTCGTGGTTAAACTGTGATACTACTTACACTCATGCAAAAGACTACAGCCTCTCCTGACTTGGTACAGGCACTTCAATAAGGAGTGGCGGGGTTAAGCTGTGATACTATTTACACTCCTGCAAAAGACTACAGCCTCTACTGACTTGGTACAGGCATTTCAATAAGGAGTGTCGAGGTTAAACTGTGATACTACTTACACTCATGTAAAAGATTACAGCCTCTCCTGACTTGTTACAGGCACTTCAATAAGGAGTGTCGATGTTAAACTGTGATACTACTTACACTCATGTAAAACACTACAGCCTCTCCTAACTTGGTAGAGGCACTTCAATAAGGAGTGTCGGGGTTAAACTGTGATACTACTCACACTCATGGAAAAGACTACAGCCTCTCCTAACGTGGTACAGGAACTTCAATAAGGAGTGTCGGGGTTAAACTGTGATACTACTTACACTCATGTAAAAGACTACAGCCTCTCCTAACTTGGTACAGGCACTTCAATAAGGAGTGTCGGGGTTAAGCGGTGATACTACTTACACTCATGGAAAAGACTACAGCCTCTCCTAACTTGGTACTTGCACTTCAATAAGGATTGTCGGGGTTAAACTGTGATACTACTTACACTCATGCAGAGGACTACAGCCTCTCCTGACTTGGTACAGGCGTCTTCAATAAGGAGTGTTCAATAAAGAGTGTCGCGGTTAAACTGTGATACTACTTACACTCATGCAAAAGACTACAGCCTCTCATAACTTGGTACAGGCGCTTCAATAAGGAATGTCGGGGTAAAGCTGTGATACTATTTACACTCATGTAAAAGATTACAGCCTCTCCTGACTTGGTATACAGGCATTTCAATAAGGAGTGTCGGGGTTAAACTGTGATACTACTTACACTCATGTAAAAGACTACAGCCTCTCCTGACTTGGTTCAGGAACTTCAATAAGGATTGTCGGGGTAAACTGTGATACTACTTACACTCGTGTAAAAGATTACGGCCTCTCCTTACTTGGTACAGGCACTTCAATAAGGAGTGTCGCGGTTAAACTGTGATACTATTTTATACTCCTGCAAAAGACTACAGGCTCTCTTAACTTGGTACTGGCACTTCAATAAGGAGTGTCGGGGTTAAGCTGTGATACTACTTACACTCATGTAAAAGACTACAGCCTCTCCTGACTTGGTACAGGCACTTCAATAAGGAGTGTCGTGGTTAAACTGTGATACTACTTACACTCATGCAAAAGACTACAGCCTCTCCTGACTTGGTACAGGCACTTCAATAAGGAGTGGCGGGGTTAAGCTGTGATACTATTTACACTCCTGCAAAAGACTACAGCCTCTACTGACTTGGTACAGGCATTTCAATAAGGAGTGTCGAGGTTAAACTGTGATACTACTTACACTATTGTAAAAGGTTACAGCCTCTCCTGACTTGTTACAGGCACTTCAATAAGGAGTGTCGATATTAAACTGTGATACTACTTACACTCATGTAAAACACTACAGCCTCTCCTAACTTGGTAGAGGCACTTCAATAAGGAGTGTCGGGGTTAAACTGTGATACTACTCACACTCATGGAAAAGACTACAGCCTCTCCTAACTTGGTACAGGAACTTCAATAAGGAGTGCCGGGGTTAAACTGTGATACTACTTACACTCATGTAAAAGACTACAGCCTCTCCTAACTTGGTACAGGCACTTCAATAAGGAGTGTCGGGGATAAGCGGTGATACTACTTACACTCATGGAAAAGACTACAGCCTCTCCTAACTTGGTACTTGCACTTCAATAAGGATTGTCGGGGTTAAACTGTGATACTACTTACACTAATGCAGAAGACTACAGCCTCTCCTGACTTGGTACAGGCGTCTTCAATAAGGAGTGTTCAATAAGGAGTGTCGCGGTTAAACTGTGATACTACTTACACTCATGCAAAAGACTACAGCCTCTCATAACTTGGTAGAGGCACTTCAATAAGGAGTGTCTGGGTTAAGCTGTGATACTATTTACACTCATGCAAAAGACTACAGCCTCTCCTGACTTGGTACAGGCACTTCAATAAGGAGTGTAGCGGTTCACCTGTGATATTACTCACACTCATGCAAAAGACTACAGCCTCTTCTGACTTGGTACATGCACTTCAATAAGGAGTGTCTGGGTTAAGCTGTGATACTACTTCCACTCATGCAAAAGACTACAGCCTCTCCTGACTTGGTATAGAAACTTCAATAAGGAGTGTCGCGGTTAAGCTGTGATAGTACTTACATTCATGTAAAAGACTACAGCCTCTCCCGTCTCGGTACAGGAACTTCAATAAGGAGGCTCGAGGTTAAACTGTGATACTACTTACACTCATGCAAAACACTACAGCTTCTCCTGACTTGGTACAGGCACTTCAATAAGGAGTGTCGAGG
The DNA here is from genome assembly GCA_963680875.1 of Bathymodiolus brooksi. Taxonomy (NCBI): domain Eukaryota; kingdom Metazoa; phylum Mollusca; class Bivalvia; order Mytilida; family Modiolidae; genus Bathymodiolus; species Bathymodiolus brooksi. The sequence goes on from OY804585.1 coordinate 91,123,136, forward strand.
TTAAACTGTGATACTACTTACACTCATGTAAAAGATTACAGCCTCTCCTGACTTGGTACAGGCACTTCAATAATGAGTGTCGATGTTAAACTGTGATACTACTTACACTCATGTAAAAGACTACAGCCTCTCCTGACTTGGTACAGGCACTTCAATTAGGAGTGTCGGGGTTAAACTGTGATACTACTTACACTCATGTAAAAGACTACAGCCTCTCCTGACTTGGTTCAGGGACTTCAATAAGGATTGTCGGGGTTAAACTGTGATACTACTTACACTCGTGTAAAAGATTACGGCCTCTCCTTACTTGGTACAGGCACTTCAATAAGGAGTGTCGCGGTTAAACGGTGATACTACTCACACTCATGCAAAAGACTACAGACCCTCCTGACTTGGTACAGGTCACTTCAATAAGGAGTGTCGGGTTTAAGCTGTGATACTATTTTACACTCCTGCAAAAGACTACAGGCTCTCTTAACTTGGTACAGGCACTTCAATAAGGAGTGTCGTGGTTAAACTGTGATACTACTTACACTCATGCAAAAGACTACAGCCTCTCCTGACTTGGTACAGGCACTTCAATAAGGAGTGGCGGGGTTAAGCTGTGATACTATTTACACTCCTGCAAAAGACTACAGCCTCTACTGACTTGGTACAGGCATTTCAATAAGGAGTGTCGAGTTTAAACTGTGATACTACTTACACTCATGTAAAAGATTACAGCCTCTCCTGACTTGTTACAGGCACTTCAATAAGGAGTGTCGATGTTAAACTGTGATACTACTTACACTCATGTAAAACACTACAGCCTCTCCTAACTTGGTAGAGGCACTTCAATAAGGAGTGTCGGGGTTAAACTGTGATACTACTCACACTCATGGAAAAGACTACAGCCTCTCCTAACGTGGTACAGGAACTTCAATAAGGAGTGTCGGGGTTAAACTGTGATACTACTTACACTCATGTAAAAGACTACAGCCTCTCCTAGCTTGGTACAGGCACTTCAATAAGGAGTGTCGGGGTTAAGCGGTGATACTACTTACACTCATGGAAAAGACTACAGCCTCTCCTAACTTGGTACTTGCACTTCAATAAGGATTGTCGGGGTTAAACTGTGATACTACTTACACTCATGCAGAGGACTACAGCCTCTCCTGACTTGGTACAGGCGTCTTCAATAAGGAGTGTTCAATAAAGAGTGTCGCGGTTAAACTGTGATACTACTTACACTCATGCAAAAGACTACAGCCTCTCATAACTTGGTACAGGCGCTTCAATAAGGAATGTCGGGGTAAAGCTGTGATACTATTTACACTCATGTAAAAGATTACAGCCTCTCCTGACTTGGTATACAGGCATTTCAATAAGGAGTGTCGGGGTTAAACTGTGATACTACTTACACTCATGCAAAAGATTACAGCCTCTCTTGACTTGGTATACAGGCACTTCAATAAGGAGTGTCGGGTTTAAACTGTGATACTACTTACACTCATGCAAAAGACTAGAGCCTCTCCTGACTTGGTACAGGCACTTCAATAAGGAGTGTCGGGGTTAAACTGTGATACTACTTACACTCATGTAAAAGATTATAGCCTCTCCTGGCTTGGTATACAGGCACTTCAATAAGGATGTCGGGGTTAAACTGTGATACTACTTACACTCATGCAAAAGATTACAGACTCTCTTGACTTGATATACAGGCACTTTAATAAGGAGTGTCGGGGTTAAACTGTGATACTACTTACACTCATGCAAAAGACTACAGCCTCTCCTGACTTGGTACAGGCATTTCAATAAGAAGTGTCGGGGTTAAGCTGTGATACTACTTACACTCATGGAAAAGATTACAGCCTCTCCTGACTTGGTACAGGCACTTCAATGAGGAGTTTCGGGGTTAAACTGTGATACTACTTACACTCATGGAAAAGACTACAGCCTCTCCTGACTTGGTACAGGCACTTCAATAAGGAGTGTCGGGGTTAAACTGTGATACTACTCACACTCATGGAAAAGACTACAGCCTCTCCTAACTTGGTACAGGAACTTCAATAAGGAGTGTCGGAGTTAAACTGTGATACTACTTACACTCATGTAAAAGACTACAGCCTCTCCTAACTTGGTACAGGCACTTCAATAAGGAGTGTCGGGGTTAACCGGTGAAACTACTTACACTCATGGAAAAGACTACAGCCTCTCCTAACTTGGTACTGGCACTTCAATAAGGATTGTCGGGGTTAAACTGTGATACTACTTACACTCATGCAGAAGACTACAGCCTCTCCTGACTTGGTACAGGCGTCTTCAATAAGGAGTGTTCAATAAGGAGTGTCGCGGTTAAACTGTGATACTACTTACACTCATGCAAAAGACTACAGCCTCTCATAACTTGGTAGAGGCACTTCAATAAGGAGTGTCTGGGTTAAGCTGTGATACTATTTACACTCATGCAAAAGACTACAGCCTCTCCTGACTTGGTACAGGCACTTCAATAAGGAGTGTAGCGGTTCACCTGTGATATTACTCACACTCATGCAAAAGACTACAGCCTCTTCTGACTTGGAACATGCACTTCAATAAGGAGTGTCTGGGTTAAGCTGTGATACTACTTCCACTCATGCAAAAGACTACAGCCTCTCCTGACTTGGTATAGACACTTCAATAAGGAGTGTCGCGGTTAAGCTGTGATAGTACTTACATTCATGTAAAAGACTACAGCCTCTCCCGTCTCGGTACAGGCACTTCAATAAGGAGGCTCGAGGTTAAACTGTGATACTACTTACACTCATGCAAAACACTACAGGTTCTCCTGACTTGGTACAGGCACTTCAATAAGGAGTGTCGAGGTTAAACTGTGATACTACTTACACTCATGTAAAAGATTACAGCCTCTCCAGACTTGGTACAGGCACTTCAATAATGAGTGTCGATGTTAAACTGTGATACTACTTACACTCATATAAAAGACTACAGCCTCTCCTGACTTGGTACAGGCACTTCAATTAGGAGTGTCGGGGTTAAACTGTGATACTACTTACACTCATGTAAAAGACTACAGCCTCTCCTGACTTGGTTCAGGAACTTCAATAAGGATTGTCGGGGTAAACTGTGATACTACTTACACTCGTGTAAAAGATTACGGCCTCTCCTTACTTGGTACAGGCACTTCAATAAGGAGTGTCGCGGTTAAACGGTGATACTACTCACACTCATGCAAAAGACTACAGCCCCTCCTGACTTGGTACAGGCACTTCAATAAGGAGTGTCGGGGTTAAACTGTGATACTATTTTACACTCCTGCAAAAGACTACAGGCTCTCTTAACTTGGTACTGGCACTTCAATAAGGAGTGTCGGGGTTAAGCTGTGATACTACTTACACTCATGTAAAAGACTACAGCCTCTCCTGACTTGGTACAGGCACTTCAATAAGGAGTGTCGTGGTTAAACTGTGATACTACTTACACTCATGCAAAAGACTACAGCCTCTCCTGACTTGGTACAGGCACTTCAATAAGGAGTGGCGGGGTTAAGCTGTGATACTATTTACACTCCTGCAAAAGACTACAGCCTCTACTGACTTGGTACAGGCATTTCAATAAGGAGTGTCGAGGTTAAACTGTGATACTACTTACACTATTGTAAAAGATTACAGCCTCTCCTGACTTGTTACAGGCACTTCAATAAGGAGTGTCGATGTTAAACTGTGATACTACTTACACTCATGTAAAACACTACAGCCTCTCCTAACTTGGTAGAGGCACTTCAATAAGGAGTGTCGGGGTTAAACTGTGATACTACTCACACTCATGGAAAAGACTACAGCCTCTCCTAACTTGGTACAGGAACTTCAATAAGGAGTGCCGGGGTTAAACTGTGATACTACTTACACTCATGTAAAAGACTACAGCCTCTCCTAACTTGGTACAGGCACTTCAATAAGGAGTGTCGGGGATAAGCGGTGATACTACTTACACTCATGGAAAAGACTACAGCCTCTCCTAACTTGGTACTTGCACTTCAATAAGGATTGTCGGGGTTAAACTGTGATACTACTTACACTAATGCAGAAGACTACAGCCTCTCCTGACTTGGTACATGCGTCTTCAATAAGGAGTGTTCAATAAGGAGTGTCGCGGTTAAACTGTGATACTACTTACACTCATGCAAAAGACTACAGCCTCTCATAACTTGGTACAGGCACTTCAATAAGGAATGTAGGGGTAAAGCTGTGATACTACTTACACTCATGTAAAAGATTACAGCCTCTCCTGACTTGGTATACAGGCACTTCAATAAGGAGTGTCGGGTTTAAACTGTGATACTACTTACAATCATGTAAAAGACTAGAGTCTCTCCTGACTTGGTACAGGCACTTCAATAAGGAGTGTCGGGGTTAAGCTGTGGTACTACTTATACTCATGTAAAAGATTACAGCCTCTCCTGGCTTGGTATACAGGCACTTCAATAAGGATGTCGGGGTTAAACTGTGATACTACTTACACTCATGCAAAAGATTACAGACTCTCTTGACTTGATATACAGGCACTTCAATAAGGAGTGTCGGGGTTAAACTGTGATACTACTTACACTCATGCAAAAGACTACAGCCTCTCCTGACTTGGTACAGGCATTTCAATAAGAAGTGTCGGGGTTAAACTGTGATACTACTTACACTCATGGAAAAGATTACAGCCTCTCCCGACTTGGTACAGGCACTTCAATGAGGAGTTTCGGGGTTAAACTGTGATACTACTTACACTCATGGAAAAGGCTACAGCCTCTCCTGACTTGGTACAGGCACTTCAATAAGGAGTGTCGGTGTTAAACTGTGAAACTACTTACACTCATGTAAAAGATTACAGCCTCTCCTGACTTGGTACAGGCACTTCAATAAGGAGTGTCGATGTTAAACTGTGATACTACTCACACTCATGTAAAAGACTACAGCCTCTCCTAACTTGGTAGAGGCACTTCAATAAGGAGTGTCGGGGTTAAACTGTGATACTACTCACACTCATGGGAAAGACTACAGCCTCTCCTAACTTGGTACAGGCACTTCAATAAGGAGTATCGGTGTTAAACTGTGATACTACTTACATTCATGTAAAAGACTACAGCCTCTCCTAACTTGGTACAGGTACTTCAATAAGGAGTGTCGGGGTTAAACTGTGATACTACTTACACTCATGGAAAAGACTACAGCCTCTCCTGACTTGGTACAGGCACTTCAATAAGGAGTGTCGGGGTTAAACTCTGATACTACTCACACTCATGTAAAAGACTACAACCTCTCCTGATTTGGTGCAGGCACTTCAATAAGGAGTGTCGCAGTTAAACTGTGATACTACTCACACTCATGCAAAAGACTAAAGCCTCTCCTGACTTGGTACAGGCACTTCAATAAGGAGTGTCGCGTTCACCTGTGATACTACTCACATTCATGCAAAAGAACACAGCCTCTCCTGACTTGGTACATGCACTTCATATAAGTAGTGTCTGGGTTAAGCTGTGATACTATTTACACTCCTGCAAAAGACTACAGCCTCTCCTGACTTGGTACTGGCACTTTAATAAGGAGTGTCGGGGTTAAACTCTGATACTACTTCCACTCATGCAAAAGACTACAGCCTCTCCTGACTTGGTATAGGCACTTCAATAAGGAGTGTCGAGGTTAAACTGTGATACTACTTACACTCATGTAAAAGATTACAGCCTCTCCTGACTTGGTACAGGCACTTCAATAATAAGAGTCGATGTTAAACTGTGATACTGCTTACACTCATGTAAAAGACTACAGCCTCTCATGACTTGGTACAGGCACTTCAATAAGGAGTGTCGGCGTTAAACTGTGATACTACTCACACTCATGTAAAAGACTACAGCCTCTCCTGACTTGGTCCAGGAACTTCAATAAGGATTGTCGGAGTTAAACTGTGATACTACTTACACTCGTGTAAAAGATTACAGCCTCTCCTTACTTGGTACAAGCACTTCAATAAGGAGTGTCGCGGTTAAATGGTGATACTACTCACACTCATGCAAAAGACTACATCCTCTCCTGACTTGGTACAGGCACTTCAATAAGGAGTGTCGGGGTTAAGCTGTGATACTATTTTACACTCCTGCAAAAGACTACAGGCTCTCCTAACTTGGTACTGGCACTTCAATAAGGAGTGTCGGGGTTAAGCTGTGATACTACTTACACTCATGTAAAAGACTACAGCCTCTCCTGACTTGGTACAGGCACTTCAATAAGGAGTGTCGTGGTTAAACTGTGATACTACTTACACTCATGCAAAAGACTACAGCCTCTCCTGACTTGGTACAGGCACTTCAATAAGGAGTGGCGGGGTTAAGCTGTGATACTATTTACACTCCTGCAAAAGACTACAGCCTCTACTGACTTGGTACAGGCATTTCAATAAGGAGTGTCGAGGTTAAACTGTGATACTACTTACACTCATGTAAATGATTACAGCCTCTCCTGACTTGTTACAGGCACTTCAATAAGGAGTGTCGATGTTAAACTGTGATACTACTTACACTCATGTAAAATACTACACCCTCTCCTAACTTGGTAGAGGCACTTCAATAAGGAGTGTCGGGGTTAAACTGTGATACTACTCACACTCATGGAAAAGACTACAGCCTCTCCTAACTTGGTACAGGTACTTCAATAAGGAGTGTCGGGGTTAAACTGTGATACTACTTACACTCATGTAAAAGACTACAGCCTCTCCTAACTTGGTACAGGCACTTCAATAAGGAGTGTCGGGGTAAAGCGGTGATACTACTTACATTCATGGAAAAGACTACAGCCTCTCCTAATTTGGTACTGGCACTTCAATAAGGATTGTCGGGGTTAAACTGTGATACTACTTACACTCATGCAGAAGACTACAGCCTCTCCTGACTTGGTACAGGCACTTCAATAAGGAGTGTCGTGGTTAAACTATGATAATACTTACACTCACGTAAAAGACTACAGCCTCTCCTGACTTGGTACAGGCACTTCAATAAGAAGTGTCGGGGTTAAACTGTGATACTACTTACACTCATGCAAAAGACTACAGCCTCTCCTAACTTGGTAGAGACACTTCAATAAGGAGTGTCGGGGTTAAACTGTGATACTATTTACACTCCTGCAAAAGACTACAGCCTCTACTGACTTGGTACAGGCACTTCAATAAGGAGTGTCGAGGTTAAACTGTGATACTACTTACACTCATATAAAAGATTACAGCCTCTCCTGACTTGGTACAGGCACTTCAATAAGGAGTGTCGATGTTAAACTGTGATACTACTCCCACTCATGCAAAAGACTACAGCCTCTCCTGACTTGGTATAGGCACTTCAATAAGGAGTGTCGAGGTTGAACTGTGATACTACTTACACTCATGTAAAAGATTACAGCCTCTCCTGACTTGGTACAGGCACTTCAATAATAAGAGTCGATGTTAAACGGTGATACTGCTTACACTCATGTAAAAGACTACAGCCTCTCCTGACTTGGTCCAGGAACTTCAATAAGGATTGTCGGGGTTAAACTGTGATACTACTTACACTCGTGTAAAAGATTACAGCCTGTCCTTACTTGGTACAGGCACTTCAATAAGGAGTGTCGCGGTTAAATGGTGATGCTATTTACACTCCTGCAAAAGACTACAGCCTCTCCTGACTTGGTACTGGCACTTTAATAAGGAGTGTCGGGGTTAAACTCTGATACTACTTCCACTCATGCAAAAGACTACAGCCTCTCCTGACTTGGTATAGGCACTTCAATAAGGAGTGTCGAGGTTAAACTGTGATACTACTTACACTCATGTAAAAGATTACAGCCTCTCCTGACTTGGTACAGGCACTTCAATAATAAGAGTCGATGTTAAACTGTGATACTGCTTACACTCATGTAAAAGACTACAGCCTCTCATGACTTGGTACAGGCACTTCAATAAGGAGTGTCGGCGTTAAACTGTGATACTACTCACACTCATGTAAAAGACTACAGCCTCTCCTAACTTGGTCCAGGAACTTCAATAAGGATTGTCGGAGTTAAACTGTGATACTACTTACACTCGTGTAAAAGATTACAGCCTCTCCTTACTTGGTACAAGCACTTCAATAAGGAGTGTCGCGGTTAAATGGTGATACTACTCACACTCATGCAAAAGACTACATCCTCTCCTGACTTGGTACAGGCACTTCAATAAGGAGTGTCGGGGTTAAGCTGTGATACTATTTTACACTCCTGCAAAAGACTACAGGCTCTCCTAACTTGGTACTGGCACTTCAATAAGGAGTGTCGGGGTTAAGCTGTGATACTACTTACACTCATGTAAAAGACTACAGCCTCTCCTGACTTGGTACAGGCACTTCAATAAGGAGTGTCGTGGTTAAACTGTGATACTACTTACACTCATGCAAAAGACTACAGCCTCTCCTGACTTGGTACAGGCACTTCAATAAGGAGTGGCGGGGTTAAGCTGTGATACTATTTACACTCCTGCAAAAGACTACAGCCTCTACTGACTTGGTACAGGCATTTCAATAAGGAGTGTCGAGGTTAAACTGTGATACTACTTACACTCATGTAAAAGATTACAGCCTCTCCTGACTTGTTACAGGCACTTCAATAAGGAGTGTCGATGTTAAACTGTGATACTACTTACACTCATGTAAAATACTACACCCTCTCCTAACTTGGTAGAGGCACTTCAATAAGGAGTGTCGGGGTTAAACTGTGATACTACTCACACTCATGGAAAAGACTACAGCCTCTCCTAACTTGGTACAGGTACTTCAATAAGGAGTGTCGGGGTTAAACTGTGATACTACTTACACTCATGTAAAAGACTACAGCCTCTCCTAACTTGGTACAGGCACTTCAATAAGGAGTGTCGGGGTAAAGCGGTGATACTACTTACATTCATGGAAAAGACTACAGCCTCTCCTAATTTGGTACTGGCACTTCAATAAGGATTGTCGGGGTTAAACTGTGATACTACTTACACTCATGCAGAAGACTACAGCCTCTCCTGACTTGGTACAGGCACTTCAATAAGGAGTGTCGTGGTTAAACTATGATTATACTTACACTCACGTAAAAGACTACAGCCTCTCCTGACTTGGTACAGGCACTTCAATAAGAAGTGTCGGGGTTAAACTGTGATACTACTTACACTCATGCAAAAGACTACAGCCTCTCCTGACTTGGTATAGGCACTTCAATAAGGAGTGTCGAGGTTGAACTGTGATACTACTTACACTCATGTAAAAGATTACAGCCTCTCCTGACTTGGTACAGGCACTTCAATAATAAGAGTCGATGTTAAACTGTGATACTGCTTACACTCATGTAAAAGACTACAGCCTCTCCTGACTTGGTCCAGGAACTTCAATAAGGATTGTCGGGGTTAAACTGTGATACTACTTACACTCGTGTAAAAGATTACAGCCTGTCCTTACTTGGTACAGGCACTTCAATAAGGAGTGTCGCGGTTAAATGGTGATGCTATTTACACTCCTGCAAAAGACTACAGCCTCTCCTGACTTGGTACTGGCACTTTAATAAGGAGTGTCGGGGTTAAACTCTGATACTACTTCCACTCATGCAAAAGACTACAGCCTCTCCTGACTTGGTATAGGCACTTCAATAAGGAGTGTCGAGGTTAAACTGTGATACTACTTACACTCATGTAAAAGATTACAGCCTCTCCTGACTTGGTACAGGCACTTCAATAATAAGAGTCGATGTTAAACTGTGATACTGCTTACACTCATGTAAAAGACTACAGCCTCTCATGACTTGGTACAGGCACTTCAATAAGGAGTGTCGGCGTTAAACTGTGATACTACTCACACTCATGTAAAAGACTACAGCCTCTCCTGACTTGGTCCAGGAACTTCAATAAGGATTGTCGGAGTTAAACTGTGATACTACTTACACTCGTGTAAAAGATTACAGCCTCTCCTTACTTGGTACAAGCACTTCAATAAGGAGTGTCGCGGTTAAATGGTGATACTACTCACACTCATGCAAAAGACTACATCCTCTCCTGACTTGGTACAGGCACTTCAATAAGGAGTGTCGGGGTTAAGCTGTGATACTATTTTACACTCCTGCAAAAGACTACAGGCTCTCCTAACTTGGTACTGGCACTTCAATAAGGAGTGTCGGGGTTAAGCTGTGATACTACTTACACTCATGTAAAAGACTACAGCCTCTCCTGACTTGGTACAGGCACTTCAATAAGGAGTGGCGGGGTTAAGCTGTGATACTATTTACACTCCTGCAAAAGACTACAGCCTCTACTGACTTGGTACAGGCATTTCAATAAGGAGTGTCGAGGTTAAACTGTGATACTACTTACACTCATGTAAAAGATTACAGCCTCTCCTGACTTGTTACAGGCACTTCAATAAGGAGTGTCGATGTTAAACTGTGATACTACTTACACTCATGTAAAATACTACACCCTCTCCTAACTTGGTAGAGGCACTTCAATAAGGAGTGTCGGGGTTAAACTGTGATACTACTCACACTCATGGAAAAGACTACAGCCTCTCCTAACTTGGTACAGGTACTTCAATAAGGAGTGTCGGGGTTAAACTGTGATACTACTTACACTCATGTAAAAGACTACAGCCTCTCCTAACTTGGTACAGGCACTTCAATAAGGAGTGTCGGGGTAAAGCGGTGATACTACTTACATTCATGGAAAAGACTACAGCCTCTCCTAATTTGGTACTGGCACTTCAATAAGGATTGTCGGGGTTAAACTGTGATACTACTTACACTCATGCAGAAGACTACAGCCTCTCCTGACTTGGTACAGGCACTTCAATAAGGAGTGTCGTGGTTAAACTATGATTATACTTACACTCACGTAAAAGACTACAGCCTCTCCTGACTTGGTACAGGCACTTCAATAAGGAGTGTCGTGGTTAAACTATGATTATACTTACACTCACGTAAAAGACTACAGCCTCTCCTGACTTGGTACAGGCACTTCAATAAGAAGTGTCGGGGTTAAACTGTGATACTACTTACACTCATGCAAAAGACTACAGCCTCTCCTGACTTGGTATAGGCACTTCAATAAGGAGTGTCGAGGTTGAACTGTGATACTACTTACACTCATGTAAAAGATTACAGCCTCTCCTGACTTGGTACAGGCACTTCAATAATAAGAGTCGATGTTAAACTGTGATACTGCTTACACTCATGTAAAAGACTACAGCCTCTCCTGACTTGGTCCAGGAACTTCAATAAGGATTGTCGGGGTTAAACTGTGATACTACTTACACTCGTGTAAAAGATTACAGCCTGTCCTTACTTGGTACAGGCACTTCAATAAGGAGTGTCGCGGTTAAATGGTGATGCTATTTACACTCCTGCAAAAGACTACAGCCTCTCCTGACTTGGTACTGGCACTTTAATAAGGAGTGTCGGGGTTAAACTCTGATACTACTTCCACTCATGCAAAAGACTACAGCCTCTCCTGACTTGGTATAGGCACTTCAATAAGGAGTGTCGAGGTTAAACTGTGATACTACTTACACTCATGTAAAAGATTACAGCCTCTCCTGACTTGGTACAGGCACTTCAATAATAAGAGTCGATGTTAAACTGTGATACTGCTTACACTCATGTAAAAGACTACAGCCTCTCATGACTTGGTACAGGCACTTCAATAAGGAGTGTCGGCGTTAAACTGTGATACTACTCACACTCATGTAAAAGACTACAGCCTCTCCTGACTTGGTCCAGGAACTTCAATAAGGATTGTCGGAGTTAAACTGTGATACTACTTACACTCGTGTAAAAGATTACAGCCTCTCCTTACTTGGTACAAGCACTTCAATAAGGAGTGTCGCGGTTAAATGGTGATACTACTCACACTCATGCAAAAGACTACATCCTCTCCTGACTTGGTACTGGCACTTCAATAAGGAGTGTCGGGGTTAAGCTGTGATACTATTTTACACTCCTGCAAAAGACTACAGGCTCTCCTAACTTGGTACTGGCACTTCAATAAGGAGTGTCGGGGTTAAGCTGTGATACTACTTACACTCATGTAAAAGACTACAGCCTCTCCTGACTTGGTACAGGCACTTCAATAAGGAGTGTCGTGGTTAAACTGTGATACTACTTACACTCATGCAAAAGACTACAGCCTCTCCTGACTTGGTACAGGCACTTCAATAAGGAGTGGCGGGGTTAAGCTGTGATACTATTTACACTCCTGCAAAAGACTACAGCCTCTACTGACTTGGTACAGGCATTTCAATAAGGAGTGTCGAGGTTAAACTGTGATACTACTTACACTCATGTAAAAGATTACAGCCTCTCCTTACTTGTTACAGGCACTTCAATAAGGAGTGTCGATGTTAAACTGTGATACTACTTACACTCATGTAAAATACTACACCCTCTCCTAACTTGGTAGAGGCACTTCAATAAGGAGTGTCGGGGTTAAACTGTGATACTACTCACACTCATGGAAAAGACTACAGCCTCTCCTAACTTGGTACAGGTACTTCAATAAGGAGTGTCGGGGTTAAACTGTGATACTACTTACACTCATGTAAAAGACTACAGCCTCTCCTAACTTGGTACAGGCACTTCAATAAGGAGTGTCGGGGTAAAGCGGTGATACTACTTACATTCATGGAAAAGACTACAGCCTCTCCTAATTTGGTACTGGCACTTCAATAAGGATTGTCGGGGTTAAACTGTGATACTACTTACACTCATGCAGAAGACTACAGCCTCTCCTGACTTGGTACAGGCACTTCAATAAGGAGTGTCGTGGTTAAACTATGATTATACTTACACTCACGCAAAAGACTACAGCCTCTCCTAACTTGGTAGAGACACTTCAATAAGGAGTGTCGGGGTTAAACTGTGATACTATTTACACTCCTGCAAAAGACTACAGCCTCTACTGACTTGGTACAGGCACTTCAATAAGGAGTGTCGAGGTTAAACTGTGATACTACTTACACTCATATAAAAGATTACAGCCTCTCCTGACTTGGTACAGGCACTTCAATAAGGAGTGTCGATGTTAAACTGTGATACTACTCCCACTCATGCAAAAGACTACAGCCTCTCCTGACTTGGTATAGGCACTTCAATAAGGAGTGTCGAGGTTGAACTGTGATACTACTTACACTCATGTAAAAGATTACAGCCTCTCCTGACTTGGTACAGGCACTTCAATAATAAGAGTCGATGTTAAACTGTGATACTGCTTACACTCATGTAAAAGACTACAGCCTCTCCTGACTTGGTCCAGGAACTTCAATAAGGATTGTCGGGGTTAAACTGTGATACTACTTACACTCGTGTAAAAGATTACAGCCTGTCCTTACTTGGTACAGGCACTTCAATAAGGAGTGTCGCGATTAAATGGTGATACTACTCACACTCATGCAAAAGACTACATCCTCTCCTGACTTGGTACAGGCACTTCAATAAGGAGTGTCGGGGTTAAGCTGTGATACTATTTTACACTCCTGCAAAAGACTACAGGCTCTCCTAACTTGGTACTGGCACTTCAATAAGGAGTGTCGGGGTTAAGCTGTGATACTACTTACACTCATGTAAAAGACTACAGCCTCTCCTGACTTGGTACAGGCACTTCAATAAGGAGTGTCGTGGTTAAACTGTGATACTACTTACACTCATGCAAAAGACTACAGCCTCTCCTGACTTGGTACAGGCACTTCAATAAGGAGTGGCGGGGTTAAGCTGTGATACTATTTACACTCCTGCAAAAGACTACAGCCTCTACTGACTTGGTACAGGCATTTCAATAAGGAGTGTCGAGGTTAAACTGTGATACTACTTACACTCATGTAAAAGATTACAGCCTCTCCTGACTTGTTACAGGCACTTCAATAAGGAGTGTCGATGTTAAACTGTGATACTACTTACACTCATGTAAAATACTACACCCTCTCCTAACTTGGTAGAGGCACTTCAATAAGGAGTGTCGGGGTTAAACTGTGATACTACTCACACTCATGGAAAAGACTACAGCCTCTCCTAACTTGGTACAGGTACTTCAATAAGGAGTGTCGGGGTTAAACTGTGATACTACTTACACTCATGTAAAAGACTACAGCCTCTACTAACTTGGTACAGGCACTTCAATAAGGAGTGTAGGGGTAAAGCGGTGATACTACTTACATTCATGGAAAAGACTACAGCCTCTCCTGTCTTGGTACAGGCACTTCAAAAAGGAGTGTCGGGGTTAAACTATGATACTACTTACACTCATGTAAAAGACTACAGCCTCTCCTGACTTGGTACAGGCACTTCAATAAGGAGTGTCGGGGTTACACTGTGATACTACTTACACTCATGAAAAAGACTACAGCCTCTCTTGACTGGTACAGGCACTTCAATAAGGAGTGTCAGGGTTAAACTGTGATACTTCTTACACTCTTGCAAAAGACTCCAGCCTCTCCTAACTTGGTAGAGGCACTTCAATAAGGAGTGTCGGGGTTAAACTGTGATACTATTTACACTCCTGCAAAAGACTACAGCCTCTACTGACTTGGTACAGGCACTTCAATAAGGAGTGTCGAGGTTAAACAGTGATACTACTTACACTCATGTAAAAGATTACAGCCTCTCCTGACTTGGTACAGGCACTTCAATAAGGAGTGTCGATGTTAAACTGTGATACTACTCACACTCATGTAAAAGACTACAGCCTCTCCTAACTTGGTAGAGGCACTTCAATAAGGAGTGTCGGGGTTAAACTGTGATACTACTCACACTCATGGAAAAGAACTACAGCCTCTCCTAACTTGGTACAGGAACTTCAATAAGGAGTGTCGGCGTTAGACTGTGATATTACTTACACTCATGTAAAAGTCTACAACCTCTCCTAACTTGGTACAGGCACTTCAATAAGGAGTGTCGGGGTTAAACGGTGATACTACTTACATTCATGAAAAGACTACAGCCTTTCCTGACATGGTACAGGAACCTCAATAAGGAGTGTCGGGGTTAAACTGTGATATTACTTACACTCATGTAAAAGACTACAGCCTCTCCTAACTTGGTACAGGCCCTTCAATAATGAGTGTCGGGGTTACACTGTGATATTACGTACACTCATGCAAAAGACTACAGCCTCTCTTGACTTGGTACAGGCACTTCAATAAGGAGTGTCAGGGTTAAACTGTGATACTACTTACACTCTTGCAAAAGACTACAGCCTCTCCTAGCTTGGTAGAGGCACTTCAATAAGGAGTGTCGGGGTTAAACTGTGATACTATTTACACTCCTGCAAAAGACTACAGCCTCTAGTGACTTGGTACAGGCACTTCAATAAGGAGTGTCGAGGTTAAACTGTGATACTACTCACACTCATGTAAAAGACTACAGCCTCTCCTGACTTGGTACAGGCACTTCAATAAGAAGTGTCGGGGTTAAGCTGTGATACTACTTACACTCATGGAAAAGACTACAGCCTCTCCTGCCTTGGTACAGGCACTTCAATAAGGAGTGTCGAGGTTAAGCTATGATACTATTTACACTCATGTAAAAGACTATAGCCTCTCCTGACTTGGTACAGGCACTTCAATAAGGAGTGTCGAGGTTAAGCTGTGATACCACTCACACTCATGCTAAAGACTACAGCCTTTCCTAACTTGGTACAGACACTTCAATAAGGAGTGTCGGGGTTAAACGCTGATACTACTTACTCTCATGTAAAAGACTACAGCCTCTCCTGACTTGGTACAGGCACCTCAATAAGGAGTGTCGGGGTTAAACTGTGATACTACTTACACTCATGCAAAAGACTGCAGCCTCTCTTGACTTGGTAGAGGCACTTCAATAAGGAGTGTCGGGGTTAAACAATGATACTACTTACACTCATAGAAAAGACTACAGCCTCTCCTGACTTGGTACAGGCACTTCAATAAGGAGTGTCGGGGTTAAGCTGTGATACCACTCACACTCATGCAAAAGACTACAGCCTCTCCTAACTTGGTACAGGCACTTCAATAAGGAGTGTCGAGGTTAAACTGTTATACTACTTACACTCATGCAAAAGACTACAGCCTCTCTTGACCTGGTACAGTCACTTCAATAAGGAGTGTCGGGGTTAAACTGTGATACTACTCACACTCATGTAAAAGACTACAGCCTCTCCTGACTTGGTACAGGCACTTCCATAAGGAGTGTCGGGATTAAACAATGATACTACTTACACTCATAGAAAAGACTACAGCCTCTCCTGACTTGGTACAGGCACTTCAATAAGGAGTGTCGGGGTTAAGGTGTGAAACCACTCACACTCATGCAAAGGTCTACAGCCTCTCCTGACATGGTACAGGCACCTCAATAAGGAATGTCGGGGTTAAACTGTGATACTACTTACACTCATGTAAAAGACTACAGCCTCTCCTAACTTGGTACAGGCACTTCAATAAGGAGTGTCTGTGTTAAACTTTGATACTACTTACACTCATGTAAAAGACTACAGCCTCTCCTGACTTGGTACAGGCACTTCAATAAGGAGTGACGGGGTTAAGCTGTGATACTACTCACACTCATGTAAAAGACTACAACCTCTCCTGTCTTGGTACAGGCACTTCAATAAGGAGTGTCGGGGTTAAACTGTGATACTATTTACACTCCTGCAATAGACTACAGCCTCTACTAACTTGGTACAGGCACTTCAATAAGGAGTGTCGAGGTTAAACTGTGATACTACTTACACTCATGTAAAGATTACAGCCTCTCGTGACTTGGTACAGGAACTTCAATAAGGAGTGTCGGCGTTAAACTGTGATACTACTTACACTCATGTAAAAGACTACAGCCTCTCCTAACTTGGTAGAGGCACTTCAATAAGGAGTGTCGGGGTTAAACTGTAATACTACTCACACTCATGTAAAAGAATACACCCTCTCCTAACTTGGTACAGGAACTTCAATAAGGAGTGTCGGCGTTAAACTGTGATACTACTTACACTCATGTAAAAGACTACAGCCTCTCCTAACTTGATACAGGCACTTCAATAACGAGTGTCGCGGTTAAACTGTGATACTACTTACACTCATGCAAAAGACTACAGCCTTTCCTGACTTGGTACAGGCACTTCAATAAGGAGTGTCGGGATTAAACTATGATACTACTTACACTCATGTAAAAGACTATAGCCTCTCTTGCCTTGGTACAGTCACTTCAATAAGAAGTGTCGGGGTTAAGCTGTGATACTACTCACACTCATAGTAAAGACTACCGCCTTTCCTAACTTGGTACAGGCACTTCCATAAGGAGTGTCGGTGTTAAACAATGATACTACTTACACTCATAGAAAAGACTATAGCCTCTCCTAACTTGGTACATGCACTTCAATAAGGAGTGTCGGGGTTAACTATGATACTACTTACACTCATGTAAAAGACTATAGCCTCTCTTCCCTTGGTACAGTCACTTCAATAAGAAGTGTCGGGGTTAAGCTGTGATACTACTCACACTCATGGTAAAGACTACAGCCTTTCCTAACTTGGTACAGACACTTCCATAAGGAGTGTCGGTGTTAAACAATGATACTACTTACACTCATAGAAAAGACTATAGCCTCTCCTAACTTGGTACATGCACTTCAATAAGGAGTGTCGGGGTTAAACTGTGATACTCCTTACACTCATGTAAAAGATTACAGCCTCTCCTGACTTGGTACAGGAACTTCAATAAGGAGTGTCGGCATTAAACTGTGATACTACTTACACTCATGTAAAAGACTACAGCCTCTCCTAACTTGGTAGAGGCACTTCAATAAGGAGTGTCGGGGTTAAACTGTTATACTACTTACATTCATGCAAAAGACTACAGCCTCTCCTGACCTGGTACAGGCACTTCAATAAGGAGTGTCGGGGTTAAACTGTGATACTGCTTACACTCATGCAAAAGATTACAGCCTCTCTTGACTTGGTATACAGGCACTTCAATAAGGAGTGTCGGGGTTAAACTGTGATACTACTTACACTCATGCAAAAGACTACAGCCTCTCTTGACTTGGTACAGGCACTTCAATAATGAGTGTCAGGATTAAATTGTGATACTACTTACACTCATGCAAAAGACTACATCCTCTCCTAACTTGATACAGGCACTTCAATAAGGAGTGTCGGGGTTAAACTATGATACTACTTACACTCATGTAAAAGACTACAGCCTCTCCTGACTTGGTACAGGCACTTCAATAAGAAGTGTCGGGGTTAAGCTGTGATACTACTTACACTCATGGAAAAGACTACAGCCTCTCCTGACTTGGTACAGGCACTTCAATAAGGAGTGTCGAGGTTAAGCTGTGATACTATTTACACTCATGTAAAAGACTACAGCCTCTCCTAACTTGGTACAGGCACTTCAATAAGGAATGTCGAGGTTAAACTAGGACACTACTTACACTCATGTAAAAGACTATAGCCTCTCTTGCCTTGGTACAGGCACTTCAATAAGATGTGTCGGGGTTAAGCTGTGATACTTCTTACACTCATGTAAAAGACTACAGCCTCTCCTGACTTGGTACAGGCACTTCAATAAGGAGTGTCGAGGTTAAGCTGTGATACCACTCACACTCATGCTAAAGACTACAGCCTTTCCTAACTTGGTACAGGCACTTCCATAAGGAGTGTCGGGGTTAAACAATGATACTACTTACACTCATAGAAAAGACTACAGCCTCTCCTGACTTGGTACAGGCACTTCAATAAGGAGTGTCGGGGTTAAACTGTGATACTACTTACACTAATGCAAAAGACTACAGCCTCTACTAACTTGGTACAGGCACTTCAATAAGGAGTGTCGAGGTTAAACTGTGATACTACTTACACTCATGTAAAAGATTACAGCCTCTCCTGACTTGGTACAGGAACTTCAATAAGGAGTGTCGGCGTTAAACTGTGATACTACTTACACTCCTGCAAAAGACTACAGCCTCTACTGACTTGGTAGAGGCACTTCAATAAGGAGTGTCGGGGTTAAACTGTGATACTACTCACACTCATGGAAAGAATACACCCTCTCCTAACTTGGTACAGGAACTTCAATAAGGAGTGTCGGGGTTAAACTGTTATACTACTTACACTCATGCAAAAGAGTATAGCCTCTCCTGACCTGGTACAGGCACTTCAATAAGGAGTGTCGGGGTTAAACTGTGATACTACTCACACTCATGTAAAAGACTACAGCCTCTCCTAACTTGGTACAGGCACTTCAATAAGGAGTGTCGGGGTTAAGCTGTGATACTACTTACACTCATGGAAAAGACTACACCCTCCCCTAACTTGGTACAGGCACTTCAATAAGGAATGTCGGGGTTAAACTGTGATACTACTTACACTCATGCAGAAGACTACAGCCTCTCCTGACTTGGTACAGGCGTCTTCAATAAGGAGTGTTCAATAAGGAGTGTCGCGGTTAAACTGTGATACTACTTACACTCATGCAAAAGACTACAGCCTCTCCTGACTTGGTACAGGCACTTCAATAAGGAGTGTCAGGGTTAAACTATGATACTACTTACACTCATGTAAAAGACTATAGCCTCTCTTCCCTTGGTACAGTCACTTCAATAAGAAGGGTCGGGGTTAAGCTGTGATACTACTCACACTCATGGTAAAGACTACAGTATTTCCTAACTTGGTACAGGCACTTCCATAAGGAGTGTCGGTGTTAAACAATGATACTACTTACACTCATAGAAAAGACTATAGCCTCTCCTAACTTGGTACAGGCACTTCAATAAGAAGTGTCGGTGTTAAACTATGATACTACTTACACTCATGTAAAAGACTATAGCCTCTCTTGCCTTGGTACAGGCACTTCAATAAGGAGTGTCGGGGTTCAGCTTTGATACTATTTACACTCATGCAAAAGAGTACAGCCTCTCCTGACTTGGTACAGGAACTTCAATAAGGAGTGCCGGGGTTAAACTGTGATACTACTTACACTCATGCAAAAGACTACAGCCTCTCCTGACTTGGTACAGGCACTTCAATAAGGAGTGTCGCGGTTAAACTGTGATACTACTTACACTCATGCAAAAGACTACAGCCTCTCCTGACTTGGTACAGACACTTCAATAAGGAGTGTCGGGGTTAAATTGTGATACTACTTACACTCATGTAAAAGACTACAGCCTCTCCTGACTTGGTACAGACACTTCAATAAGGAGTGTCGGGGTTAAACGCTGATACTACTTACTCTCATGTAAAAGACTACAGCCTCTCCTGACTTGGTACAGGCACCTCAATAAGGAGTGTCAGGGTTAAACTGTGATACTACTTACACTCATGTAAAAGACTTCAGCCTCTCCTGACTTGGTACAGGCACTTCAATAAGGAGTGACGGGGTTAAGCTGTGATACTACTCACACTCATGTAAAAGACTGCAACCTCTCCTCTCTTGGTACAGGCACTTCAATAAGGAGTGTCGGGGTTAAACTGTGATACTACTTACACTCATGCAAAAGACTACAGCCTCTCTTGACTTGGTACAGGCACTTCAATAAGGAGTGTCGGGGTTAAACAATGATACTACTTACACTCATAGAAAAGACTACAGCCTCTCCTGACTTGGTACAGGCACTTCAATAAGGAGTGTCGTGGTTAAGCTGTGATACCACTCACACTCATTCAAAAGACTACTGCCTCTCCTAACTTGGTACAGGCACTTCAATAAGGAGTGTCGGGGTTAAACTGTTATACTACTTACACTCATGCAAAAGACTACAGCCTCTCCTGACCTGGTACAGTCACTTCAATAAGGAGTGTCGGGGTTAAACTGTGATACTACTCACACTCATGTAAAAGACTACAGCCTCTCCTGACTTGGTACAGGCACTTCCATAAGGAGTGTCGGGGTTAAACAATGATACTACTTACACTCATAGAAAAGACTACAGCCTCTCCTGACTTGGTACAGGCACTTCAATAAGGAGTGTCGGGGTTAAGGTGTGATACCACTCACACTCATGCAAAAGACTACAGCCTCTCCTGACTTGGTACAGGCACCACAATAAGGAGTGTCGGGGTTAAACTGTGATACTACTTACACTCATGTAAAAGACTACAGCCTCTCCTAACTTGGTACAGGCACTTCAATAAGGAGTGTCGGGGTTAAACTGTGATACTATTTACACTCCTGCAATAGACTACAGCCTCTACTAACTTGGTACAGGCACTTCAATAAGGAGTGTCGAGGTTAAACTGTGATACTACTTACACTCATGTAAAAGACTACAGCCTCTCCTAACTTGGTACAGGCACTTCAATAAGGAATGTCGGAGTTAAACTTTGATACTACTTACACTCATGTAAAAGACTACAGCCTCTCCTGACTTGGTACAGGCACTTCAATAAGGAGTGACGGGGGTAAGCTGTGATACTACTCACACTCATGTAAAAGACTTCAACCTCTCCTGTCTTGGTACAGGCACTTCAATAAGGAGTGTCGGGGTTAAGCTGTGATACTGCTTACACTCATGCAAAAGACTACAGCCTCTCCTAACTTGGTAGAGGCACTTCAATAAGGAGTGTCGGGGTTAAACTGTGATACTATTTACACTCCTGCAATAGACTACAGCCTCTACTAACTTGGAACAGACACTTCAATAAGGAGTGTCGAGGTTAAACTGTGATACTACTTACACTCATGTAAAAGATTACAGCCTCTCGTGACTTGGTACAGGAACTTCAATAAGGAGTGTCGGCGTTAAACTGTGATACTACTTACACTCATGTAAAAGACTACAGCCTCTCCTAACTTGGTAGAGGCACTTCAATAAGGAGTGTCGGGGTTAAACTGTGATACTACTCACACTCATGGAAAAGAATACACCCTCTCCTAACTTGGTACAGGAACTTCAATAAGGAGTGTCGCGTTAAACTGTGATACTACTTACACTCATGTAAAAGACTACAGCCTCTCCTAACTTGGTACAGGCACTTCAATAAGGAGTGTCGGGATTAAACTATGATACTACTTACACTCATGTAAAAGACTATAGCCTCTCTTCCCTTGGTACAGTCACTTCAATAAGAAGTGTCGGGGTTAAGCTGTGATACTACTCACACTCATGGTAAAGACTACAGCCTTTCCTAACTTGGTACAGGCACTTCAATAAGGAGTGTCGGGGTTAAGGTGTGATACCACTCACACTCATGCAAAAGACTACAGCCTCTCCTGACTTGGTACAGGCACCACAATAAGGAGTGTCGGGGTTAAACTGTGATACTACTTACACTCATGTAAAAGACTACAGCCTCTCCTAACTTGGTACAGGCACTTCAATAAGGAGTGTCGGGGTTAAACTGTGATACTATTTACACTCCTGCAATAGACTACAGCCTCTACTAACTTGGTACAGGCACTTCAATAAGGAGTGTCGAGGTTAAACTGTGATACTACTTACACTCATGTAAAAGACTACAGCCTCTCCTAACTTGGTACAGGCACTTCAATAAGGAGTGTCGGAGTTAAACTTTGATACTACTTACACTCATGTAAAAGACTACAGCCTCTCCTGACTTGGTACAGGCACTTCAATAAGGAGTGACGGGGGTAAGCTGTGATACTACTCACACTCATGTAAAAGACTTCAACCTCTCCTGTCTTGGTACAGGCACTTCAATAAGGAGTGTCGGGGTTAAGCTGTGATACTGCTTACACTCATGCAAAAGACTACAGCCTCTCCTAACTTGGTAGAGGCACTTCAATAAGGAGTGTCGGGGTTAAACTGTGATACTATTTACACTCCTGCAATAGACTACAGCCTCTACTAACTTGGAACAGACACTTCAATAAGGAGTGTCGAGGTTAAACTGTGATACTACTTACACTCATGTAAAAGATTACAGCCTCTCGTGACTTGGTACAGGAACTTCAATAAGGAGTGTCGGCGTTAAACTGTGATACTACTTACACTCATGTAAAAGACTACAGCCTCTCCTAACTTGGTAGAGGCACTTCAATAAGGAGTGTCGGGGTTAAACTGTGATACTACTCACACTCATGGAAAAGAATACACCCTCTCCTAACTTGGTACAGGAACTTCAATAAGGAGTGTCGCGTTAAACTGTGATACTACTTACACTCATGTAAAAGACTACAGCCTCTCCTAACTTGGTACAGGCACTTCAATAAGGAGTGTCGGGATTAAACTATGATACTACTTACACTCATGTAAAAGACTATAGCCTCTCTTCCCTTGGTACAGTCACTTCAATAAGAAGTGTCGGGGTTAAGCTGTGATACTACTCACACTCATGGTAAAGACTACAGCCTTTCCTAACTTGGTACAGGCACTTCCATAAGGAGTGTCGGTGTTAAACAATGATACTACTTACA
The DNA here is from genome assembly GCA_963680875.1 of Bathymodiolus brooksi. Lineage (NCBI taxonomy): Eukaryota > Metazoa > Mollusca > Bivalvia > Mytilida > Modiolidae > Bathymodiolus > Bathymodiolus brooksi. Next base: position 91,146,523 of record OY804585.1, read on the forward strand.
CTCATAGAAAAGACTATAGCCTCTCCTAACTTGGTACATGCACTTCAATAAGGAGTGTCGGGGTTAAACTATGATACTACTTACACTCATGTAAAAGACTATAGCCTCTCTTCCCTTGGTACAGTCACTTCAATAAGAAGTGTCGGGGTTAAGCTGTGATACTACTCACACTCTTGGTAAAGACTACAGCCTTTCCTAACTTGGTACAGGCACTTCCATAAGGAGTGTCGGTGTTAAACAATGATACTACTTACACTCATAGAAAAGACTATAGCCTCTTCTAACTTGGTACATGCACTTCAATAAGGAGTGTCGGGGTTAAACTGTGATACTACTTACACTCATGTAAAAGACTACAGCCTCTCCTAACTTGGTACAGGCACTTCAATAAGGAGTGTCGGGGTTAAACTGTTATACTACTTACATTCATGCAAAAGACTACAGCCTCTCCTGACCTGGTACAGGCACTTCAATAAGGAGTGTCGGGGTTAAACTGTGATACTGCTTACACTCATGCAAAAGATTACAGCCTCTCTTGACTTGGTATACAGGCACTTCAATAAGGAGTGTCGGGGTTAAACTGTGATACTACTTACACTCATGTAAAAGACTACAGCCTCTCCTGACTTGGTTCAGGCACTTCAATAAGGAGTGTCGGGGTTAAACTGTGATACTACTTACACTCATGCAAAAGACTACAACTTCTCTAGGCTTGGTACAGGCACTTCAATAAGGAGTGTCGGTGTTAAACTGTGATACTACTTACACTCATGCAAAAGACTACAGCCTCTCCTGACTTGGTACAGGAACTTCAATAAGGAGTGTCAGGGTTAAACTGTGATACTACTTACACTCATGCAAAGGACTACAGCCTCTCTTGACTTGGTACAGGCACTTCAATAAGGAGTGTCGGGGTTAAACTATGATACTACTTACACTCATGTAAAAGACTACAGCCTCTCCTGACTTGGTACAGGCACTTCAATAAGGAGTGTCGGGGTTAAGCTGTGATACTACTTATATTCATGGAAAAGACTACAGTCTCTCATGACTTGGTACTGGCACTTCAATAAGGAGTGTCAGGATTAAATTATGATACTACTTACACTCATGCAAAAGACTACATCCTCTCCTAACTTGATACAGGCACTTCAATAAGGAGTGTCGGGGTTAAACTATGATACTACTTACACTCATGTAAAAGACTACAGCCTCTCCTAACTTGGTACAGGCACTTCAATAAGAAGTGTCGGGGTTAAGCTGTGATACTACTTACACTCATGGAAAAGACTACAGCCTCTCATGACTTGGTACAGGAACTTCAATAAGGAGTGTCGAGGTTAAGCTGTGATACTATTTACACTCATGTAAAAGACTACAGCCTCTCCTAACTTGGTACAGTCACTTCAATAAGGAGTGTCGAGGTTAAACTATGACACTACTTACACTCATGTAAAAGACTATAGCCTCTCTTGCCTTGGTACAGGCACTTCAATAAGATGTGTCGGGGTTAAGCTGTGATATTTCTTACACTCATGTAAAAGACTACAGCCTCTCCTGACTTGGTACAGGCACTTCAATAAGGAGTGTCGAGGTTAAGCTGTGCTACCACTCACACTCATGCTAAAGACTACAGCCTTTCCTAACTTGGTACAGGCACTTCCATAAGGAGTGTCGGGGTTAAACAATGATACTACTTACACTCATAGAAAAGACTACAGCCTCTCCTGACTTGGTACAGGCACTTCAATAAGGAGTGTCGGGGTTAAGCTGTGATACCACTCACACTCTTGCAAAAGACTACAGCCTCTCCTAACTTGGTACAAGCACTTCAATAAGAAGTGTCGGGGTTAAACTGTGATACTACTTACACTAATGCAAAAGACTACAGCCTCTACTAACTTGGTACAGGCACTTCAATAAGGAGTGTCGAGGTTAAACTGTGATACTACTTACACTCATGTAAAAGATTACAGCCTCTCGTGACTTGGTACAGGAACTTCAATAAGGAGTGTCGGCGTTAAACTGTGATACTACTTACACTCATGCAAAAGACTACAGCCTCTACTGACTTGGTAGAGGCACTTCAATAAGGAGTGTCGGGGTTAAACTGTGATACTACTCACACTCATGGAAAAGAATACACCCTCTCCTAACTTGGTATAGGAACTTCAATAAGGAGTGTCCGCGATAAACTGTGATACTACTTACACTCATGTAAAAGACTACAGCCTCTCCTAACTTGGTACAGGCACTTTAATAAGGAGTGTCGGGGTTAAGGTGTGATACCACTCACACTCATGCAAAAGACTACAGCCTCTCCTAACTTGGTACAGGCACCTCAATAAGGAGTGTCGGGGTGAAACTGTGATACTACTTACATTCATGTAAAAGACTACAGCCTCTCATAACTTGGTACAGGCACTTCAATAAGGAGTGTCGGGGTTAAACTTTGATACTACTTACACTCATGTAAAAGACTACAGCCTCTCCTGACTTGGTACAGGCACTTCAATAAGGAGTGACGGGGTTAAGCTGAGATACTACTCACACTCATGTAAAAGACTACAACCTCTCCTGTCTTGGTACAGGCACTTCAATAAGGAGTGTCGGGGTTAAACTGTGATACTATTTACACTCCTGCAATAGACTACAGCCTCTCCTAACTTGGTACAAGCAATTCAATAAGGAGTGTCGGGGTTAAACTGTGATACTACTTACACTCATGTAAAAGATTACAGCCTCTCGTGACTTGGTACAGGAACTTCAATAAGGAGTGTCGGCGTTAAACTGTGATACTACTTACACTCATGTAAAAGACTACAGCCTCTCCTAACTTGGTAGAGGCACTTCAATAAGGAGTGTCGGGGTTAAACTGTGATACTACTCACACTCATGGAAAAGAATACAGCCTCTCCTAACTTGGTACAGGAACTTCAATAAGGAGTGTCGGCGTTAAGCTGTGATACTACTTACACTCATGGAAAAGACTACACCCTCTCCTAACTTGGTACAGGCACTTCAATAAGGAATGTCGGGGTTAAACTGTGATATTACTTACACTCATGCAGAAGACTACAGCCTCTCCTGACTTGGTACAGGCGTCTTCAATAAGGAGTGTTCAATAAGGAGTGTCGCGGTTAAACTGTGATACTACTTACACTCATGCAAAAGACTACAGCCTATCCTGCCTTGGTACAGGCACTTCAATAAGGAGTGTCGGGATTAAACTATGATACTACTTACACTCATGTAAAAGACTATAGCCTCTCTTCCCTTGGTACAGTCACTTCAATAAGAAGTGTCGGGGTTAAGCTGTGATACTACTCACACTCATGGTAAATACTACAGCCTTTCCTAACTTGGTACAGGCACTTCCATAAGGAGTGTCGGTGTTAAACAATGATACTACTTACACTCATAGAAAAGACTATAGCCTCTCCTAACTTGGTACATGCACTTCAATAAGGAGTGTCGGGGTTAAACTATGATACTACTTACACTCATGTAAAAGACTATAGCCTCTCTTGCCTTGGTACAGGCACTTCAATAAGGAGTGGCGGGGTTAAACTGTGATACTACTCACACTCATGGAAAAGAATACACCCTCTCCTAACTTGGTACAGGAACTTCAATAAGGAGTGTCCGCGTTAAACTGTGATACTACTTACACTCATGTAAAAGACTACAGCCTCTCCTAACTTGGTACAGGCACTTTAATAAGGAGTGTCGGGGTTAAACTGTTATACTACTTACACTCATGCAAAAGATTACAGCCTCTCCCGACCTGGTACAGGCACTTCAATAAGGAGTGTCGTGGTTAAACTGTGATACTACTCACACTCATGTAAAAGACTACAGCCTCTCCTAACTTGGTACAGGCACTTCAATAAGGAGTGTCGGGGTTAAGCTGTGATACTACTTACACTCATGGAAAAGACTACAACCTCTCCTGACTTGGTACAGGCGTCTTCAATAAGGAGTGTTCAATAAGGAGTGTCGCGGTTAAACTATGATACTACTTACACTCATGTAAAAGACTATAGCCTCTCTTCCCTTGGTACAGTCACTTCAATAAGAAGGGTCGGGGTTAAGCTGTGATACTACTCACACTCATGGTAAAGACTACAGCCTTTCCTAACTTGGTACAGGCACTTCCATAAGGAGTGTCGGTGTTAAACAATGATACTACTTACACTCATAGAAAAGACTATAGCCTCTCCTAACTTGGTACAGGCACTTCAATAAGAAGTATCGGGGTTAAACTATGATACTAATTACACTCATGTAAAAGACTATAGCCTCTCTTGCCTTGGTACAGGCACTTCAATAAGGAGTGTCGGGGTTCAGCTTTGATACTATTTACACTCATGCAAAAGAGTACAGCCTCTCCTGACTTGGTACAGGAACTTCAATAAGGAGTGTCGGGGTTAAACAATGATACTACTTACACTCATAGGAATGACTACAGCCTCTCCTGACTTGGTACAGGCACTTCAATAAGGAGTGTCGGGGTTAAGGTGTGATACCACTCACACTCATGCAAAAGACTACAGCCTCTCCTGACTTGGTACAGGTACCTCAATAAGGAGTGTCGGGGTGAAACTGTGATACTACTTACACTCATGTAAAAGACTACAGCCTCTCCTAACTTGGTACAGGCACTTCAATAAGGAGTGTCGGGGTTAAACTTTGATACTACTTACACTCATGTAAAAGACTACAGCCTCTCCTGACTTGGTACAGGCACTTCAATAAGGAGTGTCGGGGTTAAACTGTGATACTACTTACACTCATGCAAAAGACTACAGCCTCTCTTGACTTGGTACAGGCACTTCAATAAGGAGTGTCGGGGTTAAACAATGATACTACTTACACTCATAGAAAAGACTACAGCCTCTCCTGACTTGGTACAGGCACATCAATAAGGAGTGTCGGGGTTAAGCTGTGATACCACTCACACTCATGCAAAAGACTACAGCCTCTCCTAACTTGGTACAGGCACTTCAATAAGGAGTGTCGGGGTTAAACTGTTATACTACTTACACTCATGCAAAAGACTACAGCCTCTCCTGACCTGGTACAGTCACTTCAATAAGGAGTGTCGGGGTTAAACTGTGATACTACTCACACTCATGTAAAAGACTACAGCCTCTCCTGACTTGGTACAGGCACTTCCATAAGGAGTGTCGGGGTTAAACAATGATACTACTTACACTCATAGAAAAGACTACAGCCTCTCCTGACTTGGTACAGGCACTTCAATAAGGAGTGTCGGGGTTAAGGTGTGATACCACTCACACTCATGCAAAAGACTACAGCCTCTCCTGACTTGGTACAGGCACCTCAATAAGGAGTGTCGGGGTGAAACTGTGATACTACTTACACTCATGTAAAAGACTACAGCCTCTCCTAACTTGGTACAGGCACTTCAATAAGGAGTGTCGGGGTTAAACTTTGATACTACTTACACTCATGTAAAAGACTACAGCCTCTCCTGACTTGGTACAGGCACTTCAATAAGGAGTGACGGGGTTAAGCTGTGATACTACTTACACTCATGCAAAAGACTACAGCCTCTCCTAACTTGGTACAGGCACTTCAATAAGGAGTGTCGGGGTTAAACTGTGATACTATTTACACTCCTGCAATAGACTACAGCCTCTACTAACTTGGTACAGGCACTTCAATAAGGAGTGTCGAGGTTAAACTGTGATACTACTTACACTCATGTAAAAGATTACAGCCTCTCGTGACTTGGTACAGGAACTTCAATAAGGAGTGTCGGCGTTAAACTGTGATACTACTTACACTCATGTAAAAGACTACAACCTCTCCTGTCTTGGTACAGGCACTTCAATAAGGAGTGTCGGGGTTAAACTGTGATACTATTTACACTCCTGCAATAGACTACAGCCTCTACTAACTTGGTACAGGCACTTCAATAAGGAGTGTCGGTGTTAAACTGTGATACTACTTACACTCATGTAAAAGATTACAGCCTCTCGTGACTTGGTACAGGAACTTCAATAAGGAGTGTCGGCGTTAAACTGTGATACTACTTACACTCATGCAAAAGACTACAGCCTCTCCTAACTTGGTACAGGCACTTTAATAAGGAGTGTCGGGGTTAAACAATGATACTACTTACACTCATAGAAAAGACTACAGCCTCTCCTGACTTGGTACAGGCACTTCAATAAGGAGTGTCGGGGTTAAGGTGTGAAACCACTCACACTCATGCAAAAGACTACAGCCTCTCCTGACTTGGTACAGGCACCTCAATAAGGAGTGTCGGGGTGAAACTGTGATACTACTTACATTCATGTAAAAGACTACAGCCTCTCATAACTTGGTACAGGCACTTCAATAAGGAGTGTCGGGGTTAAACTTTGATACTACTTACACTCATGTAAAAGACTACAGTCTCTCCTGACTTGGTACAGGCACTTCAATAAGGAGTGACGGGGTTAAGCTGAGATACTACTCACACTCATGTAAAAGACTACAACCTCTCCTGTCTTGGTACAGGCACTTCAATAAGGAGTGTCGGGGTTAAGCTGTGATATTACTTACACTCATGCAAAAGACTACAGCCTCTCCTAACTTGGTACAGGCACTTCAATAAGGAGTGTCGGGGTTAAACTGTGATACTATTTACACTCCTGCAATAGACTACAGCCTCTACTAACTTGGTACAAGCAATTCAATAAGGAGTGTCGAGGTTAAACTGTGATACTACTTACACTCATGTAAAAGATTACAGCCTCTCGTGACTTGGTACAGGAACTTCAATAAGGAGTGTCGGCGTTAAACTGTGATACTACTTACACTCATGTAAAAGACTACAGCCTCTCCTAACTTGGTAGAGGCACTTCAATAAGGAGTGTCGGGGTTAAACTGTGATACTACTCACACTCATGGAAAAGAATACACCCTCTCCTAACTTGGTACAGGAACTTCAATAAGGAGTGTCGGCGTTAAGCTGTGATACTACTTACACTCATGGAAAAGACTACACCCTCTCCTAACTTGGTACAGGCACTTCAATAAGGAATGTCGGGGTTAAACTGTGATATTACTTACACTCATGCAGAAGACTACAGCCTCTCCTGACTTGGTACAGGCGTCTTCAATAAGGAGTGTTCAATAAGGAGTGTCGCGGTTAAACTGTGATACTACTTACACTCATGCAAAAGACTACAGCCTATCCTGACTTGGTACAGGCACTTCAATAAGGAGTGTCGGGATTAAACTATGATACTACTTACACTCATGTAAAAGACTATAGCCTCTCTTCCCTTGGTACAGTCACTTCAATAAGAAGTGTCGGGGTTAAGCTGTGATACTACTCACACTCATGGTAAAGACTACAGCCTTTCCTAACTTGGTACAGGCACTTCCATAAGGAGTGTCGGTGTTAAACAATGATACTACTTAAACTCATAGAAAAGACTATAGCCTCTCCTAACTTGGTACATGCACTTCAATAAGGAGTGTCGGGGTTAAACTATGATACTACTTACACTCATGTAAAAGACTATAGCCTCTCTTGCCTTGGTACAGGCACTTCAATAAGGAGTGGCGGGGTTAAACTGTGATACTACTCACACTCATGGAAAAGAATACACCCTCTCCTAACTTGGTACAGGAACTTCAATAAGGAGTGTCCGCGTTAAACTGTGATACTACTTACACTCATGTAAAAGACTACAGCCTCCCCTAACTTGGTACAGGCACTTTAATAAGGAGTGTCGGGGTTAAACTGTTATACTACTTACACTCATGCAAAAGATTACAGCCTCTCCTGACCTGGCACAGGCACTTCAATAAGGAGTGTCGTGGTTAAACTGTGATACTACTCACACTCATGTAAAAGACTACAGCCTCTCCTAACTTGGTACAGGCACTTCAATAAGGAGTGTCGGGGTTAAGCTGTGATACTACTTACACTCATGGAAAAGACTACAACCTCTCCTGACTTGGTACAGGCGTCTTCAATAAGGAGTGTTCAATAAGGAGTGTCGCGGTTAAACTATGATACTACTTACACTCATGTAAAAGACTATAGCCTCTCTTCCCTTGGTACAGTCACTTCAATAAGAAGGGTCGGGGTTAAGCTGTGATACTACTCACACTCATGGTAAAGACTACAGCCTTTCCTAACTTGGTACAGGCACTTCCATAAGGAGTGTCGGTGTTAAACAATGATACTACTTACACTCATAGAAAAGACTATAGCCTCTCCTAACTTGGTACAGGCACTTCAATAAGAAGTATCGGGGTTAAACTATGATACTACTTACACTCATGTAAAAGACTATAGCCTCTCTTGCCTTGGTACAGGCACTTCAATAAGGAGTGTCGGGGTTCAGCTTTGATACTATTTACACTCATGCAAAAGAGTACAGCCTCTCCTGACTTGGTACAGGAACTTCAATAAGGAGTGCCGGGGTTAAACTGTGATACTACTTACACTCATGCAAAAGACTACAGCCTCTCTTGACTTGGTACAGGCACTTCAATAAGGAGTGTCGGGGTTAAATTGTGATACTACTTACACTCATGGAAAAGACTACAGCCTCTCCTAACTTGGTACAGACACTTCAATAAGGAGTGTCGGGTTTAAGCGCTGATACTACTTACTCTCATGTAAAAGACTAGAGCCTCTCCTGACTTGGTACAGGCACCTCAATAAGGAGTGTCGGGTTTAAACGCTGATACTACTTACTCTCATGTAAAAGACTATAGCCTCTCCTGACTTGGTACAGGCACCTCAATAAGGAGTGTCGGGTTTAAACGCTGATACTACTTACTCTCATGTAAAAGACTACAGCCTCTCCTGACTTGGTACAGACACTTCAATAAGGAGTGTCGGGTTTAAACGCTGATACTACTTACTCTCATGTAAAAGACTAGAGCCTCTCCTGACTTGGTACAGGCACCTCAATAAGGAGTGTCGGGTTTAAACGCTGATACTACTTACTCTCATGTAAAAGACTAGAGCCTCTCCTGACTTGGTACAGACACTTCAATAAGGAGTGTCGGGTTTAAACGCTGATACTACTTACTCTCATGTAAAAGACTAGAGCCTCTCCTGACTTGGTACAGGCACCTCAATAAGGAGTGTCGGGGTTAAACTGTGATACTACTTACACTCATGTAAAAGACTACAGCCTCTCCTGACTTGGTAGAGGCACTTCAATAAGGAGTGACGGGGTTAAGCTGTGATACTACTCACACTCATGTAAAAGACTGCAACCTCTCCTCTCTTGGTACAGGCACTTCAATAAGGAGTGTCGGGGTTAAACTGTGATACTACTTACACTCATGCAAAAGACTACAGCCTCTCTTGACTTGGTACAGGCACTTCAAGAAGGAGTGTCGGGGTTAAACAATGATACTACTTACACTCATAGAAAAGACTACAGCCTCTCCTGACTTGGTACAGGCACTTCAATAAGGAGTGTCGGGGTTAAGCTGTGATACCACTCACACTCATGCAAAAGACTACAGCCTCTCCTAACTTGGTACAGGCACTTCAATAAGGAGTGTCGGGGTTAAACTGTTATACTACTTACACTCATGCAAAAGACTACAGCCTCTCCTGACCTGGTACAGTCACTTCAATAAGGAGTGTCGGGGTTAAACTGTGATACTACTCACACTCATGTAAAAGACTACAGCCTCTCCTGACTTGGTACAGGCACTTCCATAAGGAGTGTCGGGGTTAAACAATGATACTACTTACACTCATAGAAAAGACTACAGCCTCTCCTGACTTGGTACAGGCACTTCAATAAGGAGTGTAGGGGTTAAGGTGTGATACCACTCACACTCATGCAAAGACTACAGCCTCTCCTGACTTGGTACAGGCACCTCAATAAGGAGTGTCGGGGTGAAACTGTGATACTACTTACACTCATGTAAAAGACTACAGCCTCTCCTAACTTGGTACAGGCACTTCAATAAGGAGTGTCGGGGTTAAACTTTGATACTACTTACACTCATGTAAAAGACTACAGCCTCTCCTGACTTGGTACAGGCACTTCAATAAGGAGTGACGGGATTAAGCTGTGATACTACTTACACTCATGCAAAAGACTACAGCCTCTCCTAACTTGGTACAGGCACTTCAATAAGGAGTGTCGGGGTTAAACTGTGATACTATTTACACTCCTGCAATAGACTACAGCCTCTACTAACTTGGTACAGGCACTTCAATAAGGAGTGTCGAGGTTAAACTGTGATACTACTTACACTCATGTAAAAGATTACAGCCTCTCCTGACTTGGTACAGGAACTTCAATAAGAAGTGTCGGCGTTAAACTGTGATACTACTTACACTCATGTAAAAGACTACAACCTCTCCTGTCTTGGTACAGGCACTTCAATAAGGAGTGTCGGGGTTAAACTGTGATACTATTTACACTCCTGCAATAGACTACAGCCTCTACTAACTTGGTACAGGCACTTCAATAAGGAGTGTCGAGGTTAAACTGTGATACTACTTACACTCATGTAAAAGATTACAGCCTCTCGTGACTTGGTACAGAAACTTCAATAAGGAGTGTCGGCGTTAAACTGTGATACTACTTACACTCATGTAAAAGACTACAGCCTCTCCTAACTTGGTAGAGGCACTTCACTAAGGAGTGTCGGGGTTAAACTGTGATACTACTCACACTCATGGAAAAGAATACACCCTCTCCTAACTTGGTACAGGAACTTCAATAAGGAGTGTCGGGGTTAAACTGTGATACTACTTACACTCATGTAAAAGACTACAGCCTCTCCTAACTTGGTACAGGCACTTCAATAAGGAGTGTCGGGGTTAAACTGTTATACTACTTACACTCATGTAAAGGATTACAGCCTCTCCTGACCTGGTACAGGCACTTCAACAAGGAGTGTCGGGGTTAAACTGTGATACTACTCACACTCATGTAAAAGACTACAGCCTCTCCTGACTTGGTACAGGCACTTCAATAAGGAGTGTCGGGGTTAAGCTGTGATACTACTTACACTCATGGAAAAGACTACACCCTCTCCTAACTTGGTACAGGCACTTCAATAAGGAATGTCGGGGTTAAACTGCGATATTACTTACACTCATGCAGAAGACTACAGCCTCTCCTGACTTGGTACAGGCGTCTTCAATAAGGAGTGTTCAATAAGGAGTGTCGCGGTTAAACTGTGATACTACTTACACTCATGCAAAAGACTACAGCCTATCCTGACTTGGTACAGGCACTTCAATAAGGAGTGTCGGGATTAAACTATGATACTACTTACACTCATGTAAAAGACTATAGCCTCTCTTCCCTTGGTACAGTCACTTCAATAAGAAGTGTCGGGGTTAAGCTGTGATACTACTCACACTCATGGTAAAGACTACAGCCTTTCCTAACTTGGTACAGGCACTTCCATAAGGAGTGTCGGTGTTAAACAATGATACTACTTACACTCATAGAAAAGACTATAGCCTCTCCTGACTTGGTACATGCACTTCAATAAGGAGTGTCGGGGTTAAACTATGATACTACTTACACTCATGTAAAAGACTATAGCCTCTCTTGCCTTGGTACAGGCACTTCAATAAGGAGTGTCGGGGTTAAGCTTTGATACTACTTACACTCATGCAAAAGAGTACAGCCTCTCCTGACTTGGTACAAGAACTTCAATAAGGAGTGCCGGGGTTAAACTGTTATACTACTTACACTCATGTAAAAGACTACAGCCTCTCTTGACTTGGTACAGACACTTCAATAAGGAGTGTCGGGGTTAAACGCTGATACTACTTACACTCATGTAAAAGACTACAGCCTCTCCTGACTTGGTACAGGCACCTCAATAAGGAGTGTCGGGGTTAGACTGTGATACTACTTACACTCATGTAAAAGACTACAGCCTCTCCTAACTTGGTACAGGCACTTCAATAAGGATTGTCGGGGTTAAACTTTGATACTACTTACACTCATGTAAAAGACTACAGCCTCTCCTGACTTGGTACAGGCACTTCAATAAGGAGTGACGGGGTTAAGCTGTGATACTACTCACACTCATGTAAAAGACTACAACCTCTCCTCTCTTGGTACAGGCACTTCAATAAGGAGTGTCGGGGTTAAACTGTGATACTACTTACACTCATGTAAAAGACTACAGCCTCTCCTGACTTGGTACAGGCACTTCAATAAGGAGTGTCGCGGTTAAACCGTGATGCTATTTACACTCATGCAAAAGACTACAGCCTCTCTTGACTTGGTACAGGCACTTCAATAAGGAGTGTCGGGGTTAAACAATGATACTACTTACACTCATAGAAAAGACTACAGCCTCACCTGACTTGGTACAGGCACTTCAATAAGGAGTGTCTGTGTTAAGCTGTGATACCACTCACACTCTTGCAAAAGACTACAGCCTCTCCTAACTTGGTACAGGCACTTTAATAAGGAGTGTCGGGGTTAAACTGTTATACTACTTACACTCATGCAAAAGACTGCAGCCTCTCCTGACCTGGTACAGGCACTTCAACAAGGAGTGTCGGGGTTAAGCTGTGATACTACTCACACTCATGTAAAAGACTACAGCCTCTCCTGACTTGGTACAGGCACTTCCATAAGGAGTGTCGGGGTTAAACAATGATACTACTTACACTCATAGAAAAGACTACAGCCTCTCCTGACTTGGTACAGGCACTTCAATAAGGAGTGTCGGGGTTAAGGTGTGATACCACTCACACTCATGCAAAAGACTACAGCCTCTCCTGACTTGGTACAGGCACCTCAATAAGGAGTGTCGGGGTTAAACTGTGATACTACTTACACTCATGTAAAAGACTACAACCTCTCCTAACTTGGTACAGGCACTTCAATAAGGAGTGTCGGGGTTAAACTTTCATACTACTTACACTCATGTAAAAGACTACAGCCTCTCCTGACTTGGTACAGGCACTTCAATAAGGAGTGACGGGGTTAAGCTGTGATACTACTCACACTCATGTAAAAGACTACAACCTCTCCTGTCTTGGTACAGGCACTTCAATAAGGAGTGTCGGGGTTAAGCTGTGATACTACTTACACTCATGCAAAAGACTACAGCCTCTCCTAACTTGGTACAGGCACTTCAATAAGGAGTGTCGGGGTTAAACTTTGATACTACTTACACTCATGTAAAAGACTACAGCCTCTCCTGACTTGGTACAGGCACTTCAATAAGGAGTGACGGGGTTAAGCTGTGATACTACTCACACTCATGTAAAAGACTACAACCTCTCCTCTCTTGGTACAGGCACTTCAATAAGGAGTGTCGGGGTTCAACTGTGATACTACTTACACTCATGTAAAAGACTACAGCCTCTCCTGACTTGGTACAGGCACTTCAATAAGGAGTGTCGCGGTTAAACCGTGATGCTATTTACACTCATGCAAAAGACTACAGCCTCTCTTGACTTGGTACAGGCACTTCAATAAGGAGTGTCGGGGTTAAACAATGATACTACTTACACTCATAGAAAAGACTAATGCCTCTCCTGACTTGGTACAGGCACTTCAATAAGGAGTGTCGGAGTTAAGCTGTGATACCACTCACACTCATGCAAAAGACTACAGCCTCTCCTAACTTTTTACAGGCACTTCAATAAGGAGTGTCGGGGTTAAACTGTTATACTACTTACACTCATGCAAAAGACTACAGCCTCTCCTGACCTGGTACAGGCACTTCAATAAGGAGTGTCGGGGTTAAACTGTGATACTACTCACACTCATGTAAAAGACTACAGCCTCTCCAGACTTGGTACAGGCACTTCCATAAGGAGTGTCGGGGTTAAACAATGATACTACTTACACTCATAGAAAAGACTACAGCCTCTCCAGACTTGGTACAGGCACTTCAATAAGGAGTGTCGGGGTTAAGCTGTGATACCACTCACACTCATGCAAAAGACTACAGCCTCTCCTGACTTGAGTACAGGCACCTCAATAAGGAGTGTCGGGGTTAAACTGTGATACTACTTACACTCATGTAAAAGACTACAGCCTCTCCTAACTTGGTACAGGCACTTCAATAAGGAGTGTCGGGGTTAAACTTTGATACTACTTACACTCATGTAAAAGACTACAGCTTCTCCTGACTTGGTACAGGCACTTCAATAAGGAGTGACGGGGTTAAGCTGTGATACTACTCACACTCATGTAAAAGACTACAACCTCTCCTGTCCTGGTACAGGCACTTCAATAAGGAGTGTCGGGGTTAAACTGTGATACTACTTACACTCATGAAAAAGACTACAGCCTCTCCTGACTTGGTACAGGCACTTCAATAAGGAGTGTCGCGGTTAAACCGTGATGCTATTTACACTCATGCAAAGACTACAGCCTCTCTTGTCTTGGTACAGGCACTTCAATAAGGAGTGTCGGGGTTAAAAAATGATACTACTTACAAGCATAGAAAAGACTACAGCCTCTCCTGACTTGGTACAGGTACTTCAATAAGGAGTGTCGGGGTTAAGCTGTGATACCACTCACACTCATGCAAAAGACTACAGCCTCTCCTAACATGGTACAGGCACTTCAATAAGGAGTGTCGGGGTTAAACTGTTATGCTACTTACACTCATGCAAAAGGCTACAGCCTCTCCTGACCTGGTACAGGCACTTCAATAAGTAGTTTCGGGGTTAAGCTGTGATACTACTCACACTCATGTAAAAGACTACAGCCTCTCCTAACTTGGTACAGGCACTTCCATAAGGAGTGTCGGGGTTAAACAATGATACTACTTACACTCATAGAAAAGACTACAGCCTCTCCTAACTTGGTACAGGCACTTCAATAAGGAGTGTCGGGGTTAAGCTGTGATACTACTTACACTCATGGAAAAGACTACACCCTCTCCTAACTTGGTACAGGCACTTCAATAAGGAGTGTCGCGGTTAAACCGTGATGCTATTTACACTCATGCAAAAGACTACAGCCTCTCTTGACTTGGTACAGGCACTTCAATAAGGAGTGTCGGGGTTAAACAATGATACTACTTACACTCATAGAAAAGACTACAGCCTCACCTGACTTGGTACAGGCACTTCAATAAGGAGTGTCTGTGTTAAGCTGTGATACCACTCACACTCTTGCAAAAGACTACAGCCTCTCCTAACTTGGTACAGGCACTTTAATAAGGAGTGTCGGGGTTAAACTGTTATACTACTTACACTCATGCAAAAGACTGCAGCCTCTCCTGACCTGGTACAGGCACTTCAACAAGGAGTGTCGGGGTTAAACTGTGATACTACTCACACTCATGTAAAAGACTACAGCCTCTCCTGACTTGGTACAGGCACTTCCATAGGAATGTCGGGGTTAAACAATGATACTACTTACACTCATAGAAAAGACTACAGCCTCTCCTGACTTGGTACAGGCACTTCAATAAGGAGTGTCGGGGTTAAGGTGTGATACCACTCACACTCATGCAAAAGACTACAGCCTCTCCTGACTTGGTACAGGCACCTCAATAAGGAGTGTCGGGGTTAAACTGTGATACTACTTACACTCATGTAAAAGACTACAACCTCTCCTAACTTGGTACAGGCACTTCAATAAGGAGTGTCGGGGTTAAACTTTGATACTACTTACACTCATGTAAAAGACTACAGCCTCTCCTGACTTGGTACAGGCACTTCAATAAGGAGTGACGCGGTTAAGCTGTGATACTACTCACACTCATGTAAAAGACTACAACCTCTCCTGTCTTGGTACAGGCACTTCAATAAGGAGTGTCGGGGTTAAGCTGTGATACTACTTACACTCATGCAAAAGACTACAGCCTCTCCTAACTTGGTACAGGCACTTCAATAAGGAGTGTCGGGGTTAAACTTTGATACTACTTACACTCATGTAAAAGACTACAGCCTCTCCTGACTTGGTACAGGCACTTCAATAAGGAGTGACGGGGTTAAGCTGTGATACTACTCACACTCATGTAAAAGACTACAACCTCTCCTCTCTTGGTACAGGCACTTCAATAAGGAGTGTCGGGGTTCAACTGTGATACTACTTACACTCATGTAAAAGACTACAGCCTCTCCTGACTTGGTACAGGCACTTCAATAAGGAGTGTCGCGGTTAAACCGTGATGCTATTTACACTCATGCAAAAGACTACAGCCTCTCTTGACTTGGTACAGGCACTTCAATAAGGAGTGTCGGGGTTAAACAATGATACTACTTACACTCATAGAAAAGACTACAGCCTCTCCTGACTTGGTACAGGCACTTCAATAAGGAGTGTCGGAGTTAAGCTGTGATACCACTCACACTCATGCAAAAGACTACAGCCTCTCCTAACTTTTTACAGGCACTTCAATAAGGAGTGTCGGGGTTAAACTGTTATACTACTTACACTCATGCAAAAGACTACAGCCTCTCCTGACCTGGTACAGGCACTTCAATAAGGAGTGTCGGGGTTAAACTGTGATACTACTCACACTCATGTAAAAGACTACAGCCTCTCCAGACTTGGTACAGGCACTTCCATAAGGAGTGTCGGGGTTAAACAATGATACTACTTACACTCATAGAAAAGACTACAGCCTCACCTGACTTGGTACAGGCACTTCAATAAGGAGTGTCTGTGTTAAGCTGTGATACCACTCACACTCTTGCAAAAGACTACAGCCTCTCCTAACTTGGTACAGGCACTTTAATAAGGAGTGTCGGGGTTAAACTGTTATACTACTTACACTCATGCAAAAGACTGCAGCCTCTCCTGACCTGGTACAGGCACTTCAACAAGGAGTGTCGGGGTTAAACTGTGATACTACTCACACTCATGTAAAAGACTACAGCCTCTCCTGACTTGGTACAGGCACTTCCATAAGGAGTGTCGGGGTTAAACAATGATACTACTTACACTCATAGAAAAGACTACAGCCTCTCCTGACTTGGTACAGGCACTTCAATAAGGAGTGTCGGGGTTAAGGTGTGATACCACTCACACTCATGCAAAAGACTACAGCCTCTCCTGACTTGGTACAGGCACCTCAATAAGGAGTGTCGGGGTTAAACTGTGATACTACTTACACTCATGTAAAAGACTACAACCTCTCCTAACTTGGTACAGGCACTTCAATAAGGAGTGTCGGGGTTAAACTTTGATACTACTTACACTCATGTAAAAGACTACAGCCTCTCCTGACTTGGTACAGGCACTTCAATAAGGAGTGACGGGGTTAAGCTGTGATACTACTCACACTCATGTAAAAGACTACAACCTCTCCTCTCTTGGTACAGGCACTTCAATAAGGAGTGTCGGGGTTCAACTGTGATACTACTTACACTCATGTAAAAGACTACAGCCTCTCCTGACTTGGTACAGGCACTTCAATAAGGAGTGTCGCGGTTAAACCGTGATGCTATTTACACTCATGCAAAAGACTACAGCCTCTCTTGACTTGGTACAGGCACTTCAATAAGGAGTGTCGGGGTTAAACAATGATACTACTTACACTCATAGAAAAGACTACAGCCTCTCCTGACTTGGTACAGGCACTTCAATAAGGAGTGTCGGAGTTAAGCTGTGATACCACTCACACTCATGCAAAAGACTACAGCCTCTCCTAACTTTTTACAGGCACTTCAATAAGGAGTGTCGGGGTTAAACTGTTATACTACTTACACTCATGCAAAAGACTACAGCCTCTCCTGACCTGGTACAGGCACTTCAATAAGGAGTGTCGGGGTTAAACTGTGATACTACTCACACTCATGTAAAAGACTACAGCCTCTCCAGACTTGGTACAGGCACTTCCATAAGGAGTGTCGGGGTTAAACAATGATACTACTTACACTCATAGAAAAGACTACAGCCTCTCCAGACTTGGTACAGGCACTTCAATAAGGAGTGTCGGGGTTAAGCTGTGATACCACTCACACTCATGCAAAAGACTACAGCCTCTCCTGACTTGAGTACAGGCACCTCAATAAGGAGTGTCGGGGTTAAACTGTGATACTACTTACACTCATGTAAAAGACTACAGCCTCTCCTAACTTGGTACAGGCACTTCAATAAGGAGTGTCGGGGTTAAACTTTGATACTACTTACACTCATGTAAAAGACTACAGCCTCTCCTGACTTGGTACAGGCACTTCAATAAGGAGTGACGGGGTTAAGCTGTGATACTACTCACACTCATGTAAAAGACTACAACCTCTCCTGTCCTGGTACAGGCACTTCAATAAGGAGTGTCGGGGTTACACTGTGATACTACTTACACTCATGAAAAAGACTACAGCCTCTCCTGACTTGGTACAGGCACTTCAATAAGGAGTGTCGCGGTTAAACCGTGATGCTATTTACACTCATGCAAAGACTACAGCCTCTCTTGTCTTGGTACAGGCACTTCAATAAGGAGTGTCGGGGTTAAACAATGATACTACTTACAAGCATAGAAAAGACTACAGCCTCTCCTGACTTGGTACAGGTACTTCAATAAGGAGTGTCGGGGTTAAGCTGTGATACCACTCACACTCATGCAAAAGACTACAGCCTCTCCTAACATGGTACAGGCACTTCAATAAGGAGTGTCGGGGTTAAACTGTTATGCTACTTACACTCATGCAAAGACTACAGCCTCTCCTGACCTGGTACAGGCACTTCAATAAGTAGTTTCGGGGTTAAGCTGTGATACTACTCACACTCATGTAAAAGACTACAGCCTCTCCTAACTTGGTACAGGCACTTCCATAAGGAGTGTCGGGGTTAAACAATGATACTACTTACACTCATAGAAAAGACTACAGCCTCTCCTAACTTGGTACAGGCACTTCAATAAGGAGTGTCGGGGTTAAGCTGTGATACTACTTACACTCATGGAAAAGACTACACCCTCTCCTAACTTGGTACAGGCACTTCAATAAGGAGTGTCGGGGTTAAACTGTGATACTACTTACACTCTTGCAGACGACTACAGCCTCTCCTGACTTGGTACAGGCGTCTTCAATAAGGAGTGTTCAATAAGGAGTGTCGCGGTTAAACTGTGATACTACTTACACCCATGCAGAAGACTACAGCCTCTCCTGACTTGGTACAGGAGTCTTCAATAAGGAGTGTTCAATAAGGAGTGTCGGGTTTAAGCTGTGATACTACTTACACTCATGTAAAAGATTACAACCTATCCTGACTTGGTATAGAGGCACTTCAATAAGGAGTGTCGGTGTTAAACTGTGATACTACTTACACTCATGTAAAAGATTTCAGAGTCTCCTGACTTGGTACAGGCAATTCAATAAGGAGTGTCGGGGTTAAACTGTGATACTACTTACACTCATGCAAAAGAGTACTGCCTCTCCTGACTTGGTACAAGAACTTCAATAAGGAGTGTCGGGGTTAAACTGTGATACTACTTACACTCATGCAAAAGAATACAGCCTCTTCTGACATGGTACAGGAACTTCAATAAGGAGTGCCGGGGTTAAACTGTGATACTACTTACACTCATGCTAAAGACTACAGCCTCTCTTGACATGGTATACAGGCAACTCAATAAGGAGTGTAGGGATTAAACGGTGATACTACTTACACTCATGCAAAAGACTAGAGCCTCTCCTGACTTGGTACAGGCATTTCAATAAGAAGTGTCGGGGTTAAGCTGTGATACTACTTACACTCATGCAAAAGAGCACTGCTTCTCCTGACATGGTACAGGAACTTCAATAAGGAGTGTCGGGGTTAAACTGTGATACTACTTACACTCATGTAAAAGACTACAGCCTCTCTTGACTTGGTACAGGCACTTCAATAAGGAGTGTCAGGGTTAAACTGGGATACTACTTACACTCATGCAAAAGACTACAGCCTCTCCTAACTTGATACAGGCACTTCAACAAGGAGTGTCGGGGTTAAACTATGATGCTACTTACACTCATGTAAAAGACTACAGCCTCTCCTGACTTGGAACAGGCACCTCAATAAGAAGTGTCGGGGTTAAGCTGTGATACTACTTACACTCATGGAAAAGACTATAGCCTCTCCTGACTTCGTACAGGCACTTCAATATGGAGTGGCGGGGTTAAACTGTGATACTACTTACACTCATGTAAAAGACTATAGCCTCTCTTGCCTTGGTACAGGCACTTCAATAAGGAGTGTCGGGGTTAAGCTTTGATACTACTTACACTCATGCAAAAGACTACAGCCTCTCCTAACTTGGTACAGGAACTTCAATAAGGAGTGCCGGGGTTAAACTGTGATACTACTTACACTCATGCAAAAGACTACAGCCTCTCTTGACTTGGTACAGGCACTTCAATAAGGAGTGTCGCGGTTAAACTGTGATACTACTTACACTCATGCAAAAGACTACAGCCTCTCCTGACATGGTACAGGAACTTCAATAAGGAGTGTCGGGGTTAAACTGTGATACTACTTACACTCATGGAAAAGACTACAGCCTCTCCTGACTTGGTACAGACACTTCAATAAGGAGTGTCGGGGTTAAACGCTGATACTACTTACTCTCATGTAAAAGACTACAGCCTCTCCTGACTTGGTACAGGCACCTCAATAAGGAGTGTCGGGGTTAAACTGTGATACTACTTACACTCATGTAAAAGACTACAGCCTCTCCTAACTTGGTACAGGCACTTCAATAAGGAGTGTCGGGGTTAAACTTTGATACTACTTACACTCATGTAAAAGACTACAACCTCTCCTGTCTTGGTACAGACACTTCAATAAGGAGTGTCGGGGTTAAACTGTGATACTACTTACACTCATGTAAAAGACTACAGCCTCTCCTGACTTGGTTCAAGCACTTCAATAAGGAGTGTCGCGGTTAAACCGTGATGCTATTTACACTCATGCAAAAGACTACAGCTTCTCTTGACTTGGTACAGGCACTACAATAAGGAGTGTCGGGGTTAAACAATTATACTACTTACACTCACAGAAAGACTACAGCCTCTCCTGACTTGGTACAGGCACTTCAATAAGAAGTGTCGGGGTTAAGCGGTGATACCACTCACACTCATGCAAAAGACTACAGCCTCTCCTAACTTGGTACAGGCACTTCAATAAGGAGTGTCGGGGTTAAACTGTTATACTACTTACACTCATGCAAAAGACTACAGCCTCCCCTGACCTGGTACAGGCACTTCAATAAGGAGTTTCGGGGTTAAACTGTGATACTACTCACACTCATGTAAAAGACTACAGCCTCTCCTAACTTGGTACAGGCACTTCCATAAGGAGTGTCGGGGTTAAACAATGATACTACTTACACTCATAGAAAAGACTACAGCCTCTCCTGACTTGGTACAGGCACTTCAATAAGGAGTGTCGGGGTTAAGCTGTGATACCACTCACACTCATGCAAAAGACTAAAGCCTCTCCTAACTTGGTACAGGCACTTCAATAAGGAGTGTCGGGGTTAAACTGTGATACTACTCACACTCATGTAAAAGACTACTGCCTCTCCTAACTTGGTACAGGCACTTCAATAAGGGGTGTCGGCGTTAAGCTGTGATACTACTTACACTCATGGAAAAGACTACACCCTTTCCTAACTTGGTACAGGCACTTCAATAAGGAGTGTCGGGGTTAAACTGTGATACTACTTACACTCATGCATAAGACTACAGCCTCTCATGACTTGGTACAGGCGTCTTCAATAAGGAGTGTTCAATAAGGAGTGTCGCGGTTAAACTGTGATACTACTTACACTCTTGCAAAAGACTACAGCCTCTCCTGACATGGTACAGGAACTTCAATAAGGAGTGTCGGGGTTAAACTGTGATACTACTTACAATCATGGAAAAGACCACAGTCTCTCCTGACTTGGTACAGGCACCTCAATAAGGAGTGTCGGGGTTAAACTGTGATACTACTTACACTCATGTAAAAGACTACAGCCTCTCCTAACTTGGTACAGGCACTAAAATAAGGAGTTTCGGGGTTAATCTTTGATACTACTTACACTCATGTAAAAGACTACAGCCTCTCCTGACTAGGTACAGGCACTTCAATAAGGAGTGACGGGGTTAAGCTGTGATACTACTCACACTCATGTAAAAGACTACAACCTCTCCTGTCTTGGTACAGGCACTTCAATAAGGAGTGTCGGGGTTAAACTGTGATACTACTTACACTCATGTAAAAGACTACAGCCTCTCCTAACTTGGTACAGGCACTTCAATAAGGAGTGGCGGGGTTAAACTATGATACTACTTACACTCATGTAAAAGACTATAGCCTCTCTTGCCTTGGTACAGGCACTTCAATAAGGAGTGTCGAGGTTAAGCTGTGATACCACTCACACTCATGCTAAAGACTACAGCCTTTCGTAACTTGGTACAGGCACTTCAATAAGGAGTGTCGGGGTTAAGCTATGATACTACTTACACTCATGTAAAAGACTACAGCATCTCCTGACTTGGTACAGGCACCTCAATAAGGACTGTCGGGGTTAAATTGAGATACTACTTAGACTCATGCAAAAGACTACAGCCTCTTCTGACTTGGTACAGGAACTCCAATAAGGAGTGTCGGGGTTAAACTGTGATACTACTTACACTCATGCACAAGACTACTGCCTCTCTTGACTTGGTACAGGAACTTCAATAAGGAATGTCGGGGTTAAACTGTGATACTACATACACTCATGCAAAAGACTACAGCCTCTCCTGACATGGTACAGGAACTTCAATAAGGAGTGTCGGGGTTAAACTGTGATACTACTTACACTCATGCAAAAGACTACAGCCTCTCTTGACTTGGTACAGACACTTCAATAAGGAGTGTCGCGGTTAACCTGTGATACTACTTACACTCTTGCAAAAGACTACAGCCTCTCCTGACATGGTACAGGAACTTCAATAAGGAGTGTCGGGGTTAAACTGTGATACTACTTACACTCATGGAAAAGACCACAGCCTCTACTGACTTGGTACAGACACTTCAATAAGGAGTGTCGGGGTTAATCTCTGATACTACTTACACTCATGTAAAAGACTACAGCCTCTCCTGACTTGGTACAGGCACCTCAATAAGGAGTGTCGGGGTTAAACTGTGATACTACTTACACTCATGTAAAAGACTACAGCCTCTCCTAACTTGGTACAGGCACTTCAATAAGGAGTGTAGGGGTTAAACTTTGATACTACTTACACTCATGTAAAAGACTACAGCCTCTCCTGACTAGGTACAGGCACTTCAATAAGGAGTGACGGGGTTAAGCTGTGATACTACTCACACTCATGTAAAAGACTACAACCTCTCCTGTCTTGGTACAGGCATTTCAATAAGGAGTGTCGGGGTTAAACTGTGATACTACTTACACTCATGTAAAAGACTACAGCCTCTCCTGACTTGGTACAGGCACTTCAATAAGGAGTGTCGGGGTAAAATTATGATGCTACTTACACTCATGTAAAAGACTACAGCCTCTCCTGACTTGGTACATGCACTTCAATAAGAAGTGTCGGGGTTATGCTGTGATACTACTTACACTCATGTAAAAGACAATAGCCTCTCCTAACTTGGTACAGGCACTTCAATAAGGAGTGGCGGGGTTAAACTATGATACTACTTACACTCATGTAAAAGACTACAGCCTCTCCTGACTTGGTACAGGCACCTCAATAAGGAGTGTCGGGGTTAAACTGAGATACTACTTAGACTCATGCAAAAGACTACAGCCTCTCCTGACTTGGTACAGGAACTGCAATAAGGAGTGTCGGGGTTAAACTGTGATACTACTTACACTCATGCACAAGACTACAGCCTCTCTTGACTTGGTACAGGCACTTCAATAAGCAGTGTCGGGGTTAAACTGTGATACTACATACACTCATGCAAAAGACTACAGCCTCTCCTGACTTGGTACAGGAACTTCAATAAGGAGTGGCGGGGTTGAACTGTGATACTACTTACACTCATGCAAAAGACTACAGCCTCTCTTGACTTGGTACAGGCACTTCAATAATGAGTGTCGCGGTTAAACTGTGATACTACTTACACTCATGGAAAAGACTACAGCCTCTCCTGACTTGGTACAGACACTTCAATAAGGAGTGTCGGGGTTAAACTGTGATACTACTTACACTCATGTAAAAGACTACAGCCTCTCCTGACTTGGTACAGGCACCTCAATAAGGAGTGTCGGGGTTAAACTGTGATACTACTTACACTCATGTAAAAGACTACAGCCTCTCCTAACTTGGTACAGGCACTTCAATAAGGAGTGTCGGGGTTAAACTTTGATACTACTTACACTCATGTAAAAACTACAGCCTCTCCTGACTTGGTACAGGAACTTCAATAAGGAGTGACGAGGTTAAGCTGTGATACTACTCACACTCATGTAAAAGACATACAACTTCTCCAGTCTTGGTACAGGCACTTCAATAAGGAGTGTCGGGGTTAAACTGTGATTCTACTTACACTCATGTAAAAGACTACAGCCTCTCCTGACTTGGTACATGCACTTCAATAAGGAGTGTCGCGGTTAAGCCGTGATGCTATTTACACTCATGCAAAAGACTACAGCCTCTCTTGACTTGTTACAGGCACTTCAATAAGGAGTGTCAGGGTTAAACTGTGATACTACTTACACGCATGCAAAAGACTACAGCCTCTCCCAACTTGATACAGGCACTTAAATAAGGAGTGTCGGGGTAAAACTATGATGCTACTTACACTCATGTAAAAGACTACAGCCTCTCCTGACTTGGTACATGCACTTCAATAAGAAGTGTCGGGGTTAAGCTGTGATTCTACTTACAATCATGTAAAAGACAATAGCCTCTCCTAACTTGGTACAGGCACTTCAATAAGGAGTGGCGGGATTAAACTATGATACTACTTACACTCATGTAAAAGACTATAGCCTCTCTTGCCTTGGTACAGGCACTTCAATAAGGAGTATCGAGGTTAAGCTGTGATACCACTCACACTCATGCTAAAGACTACAGCCTTTCCTAACTTGGTACAGGCACTTCAATATGGAGTGTCGGGGTTAAACTCTGATACTACTTACACTCATGTAAAAGACTACAGCCTCTCCTGACTTGGTACAGGCACCTCAATAAGGAGTGTCTGGGTTAAACTGAGATACTACTTAGACTCATGCAAAAGACTACAGCCTCTCCTGACTTGGTACAGGAACTGCAATAAGGAGTGTCGGGGTTAAACTGTGTTACTACTTACACTCATGCAAAAGACTACAGCCTCTTCTGACATGGTACAGGAACTTCAATAAGGAGTGTCGGGGTTAAACTGTGATACTACTTACACTCATGCAAAAGACTACATCCTCTCCTGACTTGATACAGGCACTATAATAAGGAGTGGCGGGGTTAAACTGTGATACTACTTACACTCATGCAAAAGACTACAGCCTCTCTTGACTTGGCAAAAGCACTTCAATAAGGAATGTCGGGGTTAAGCTGTGATACTACTTACACTCATGTTAAAGACTACAGCCTCTCCTGACCTGGTACAGGCACTTTAATAAGGAGTGGCGGGGTTAAACTGTGATACTACTCACACTCATGCAAAAGACTACAGCCTCTCCTGACTTGGTACAGGCACTTCAATAAGGAGTGTTCGGGTTAAGCTGTCATACTATTTACACTCATGCAAAAGACTACAGCCTCTACTGACTTGGTAAAGGCACTACAATAAGGAGTGTCGAGGTTAAAGTGTGATACTACTTACACTCAATGTAAAAGATTGCAGCCTCTCCTGACTTGGTAGAGGCACTTCAATAAGGAGTGTTGATGTTAAACTGTGATACTACTTACACTCATGTAAAAGACTACAGCCTCTTCTGACTTGTTACAGGAACTTCAATAAGGAGTGTCGGGGTTAAACTTTGATACTACTTACACTCATGCAAAAGACTACAGCCTCCCTTGACTTGGCACAGGCACTTCAATAAGGAGTGTCGGGGTTAAACTGTGATACTACTTACACTCATGCAAAAGACTACAGCCTCTCTTGACTTGGCACTGGCACTTCAATAAGGAGTGTCGGGGTTAAACTGTGATACTACTTACACTCATGCAGAAGACTACAGCCTCTCATGACTTGGTACAGGCGTCTTCATTAAGGAGTGTTCAATAAGGAGTGTCGCGGTTAAACTGTGATACTACTTACACTCTTGCAAAAGACTACAGCCTCTCCTGACATGGTACAGGAACTTCAATAAGGAGTGTCGGGGTTAAACTGTGATACTACTTACAATCATGGAAAAGACCACAGTCTCTCCTGACTTGGTACAGGCACCTCAATAAGGAGTGTCGGGGTTAAACTGTGATACTACTTACACTCATGTAAAAGACTACAGCCTCTCCTAACTTGGTACAGGCACTTCAATAAGGAGTTTCGGGGTTAATCTTTGATACTACTTACACTCATGTAAAAGACTACAGCCTCTCCTGACTAGGTACAGGCACTTCAATAAGGAGTGACGGGGTTAAGCTGTGATACTACTCACACTCATGTAAAAGACTACAACCTCTCCTGTCTTGGTACAGGCACTTCAATAAGGAGTGTCGGGGTTAAACTGTGATACTACTTACACTCATGTAAAAGACTACAGCCTCTCCTAACTTGGTACAGGCACTTCAATAAGGAGTGGCGGGGTTAAACTATGATACTACTTACACTCATGTAAAAGACTATAGCCTCTCTTGCCTTGGTACAGGCACTTCAATAAGGAGTGTCGAGGTTAAGCTGTGATACCACTCACACTCATGCTAAAGATTACAGCCTTTCGTAACTTGGTACAGGCACTTCAATAAGGAGTGTCGGGGTTAAACTATGATACTACTTACACTCATGTAAAAGACTACAGCATCTCCTGACTTGGTACAGGCACCTCAATAAGGACTGTCGGGGTTAAATTGAGATACTACTTAGACTCATGCAAAAGACTACAGCCTCTCCTGACTTGGTACAGGAACTGCAATAAGGAGTGTCGGGGTTAAACTGTGATACTACTTACACTCATGCACAAGACTACTGCCTCTCTTGACTTGGTACAGGAACTTCAATAAGGAATGTCGGGCTTAAACTGTGATACTACATACACTCATGCAAAAGACTACAGCCTCTCCTGACATGGTACAGGAACTTAAATAAGGAGTGTCGGGGTTAAACTGTGATACTACTTACACTCATGCAAAAGACTACAGCCTCTCTTGACTTGGTACAGGCACTTCGATAAGGAGTGTCGCGGTTAACCTGTGATACTACTTACACTCTTGCAAAAGACTACAGCCTCTCCTGACATGGTACAGGAACTTCAATAAGGAGTGTCGGGGTTAAACTGTGATACTACTTACACTCATGGAAAAGACCACAGCCTCTACTGACTTGGTACAGACACTTCAATAAGGAGTGTCGGGGTTAATCTCTGATACTACTTACACTCATGTAAAAGACTACAGCCTCTCCTGACTTGGTACAGGCACCTCAATAAGGAGTGTCGGGGTTAAACTGTGATACTACTTACACTCATGTAAAAGACTACAGCCTCTCCTAACTTGGTACAGGCACTTCAATAAGGAGTGTCGGGGTTAAACTTTGATACTACTTACACTCATGTAAAAGACTACAGCCTCTCCTGACTAGGTACAGGCACATCAATAAGGAGTGACGGGGTTAAGCTGTGATACTACTCACACTCATGTAAAAGACTACAACCTCTCCTGTCTTGGTACAGGCATTTCAATAAGGAGTGTCGGGGTTAAACTGTGATACTACTTACACTCATGTAAAAGACTACAGCCTCTCCTGACTTGGTACAGGCACTTCAATAAGGAGTGTCGGGGTAAAATTATGATGCTACTTACACTCATGTAAAAGACTACAGCCTCTCCTGACTTGGTACATGCACTTCAATAAGAAGTGTCGGGTTTATGCTGTGATACTACTTACACTCATGTAAAAGACAATAGCCTCTCCTAACTTGGTACAGGCACTTCAATAAGGAGTGGCGGGGTTAAACTATGATACTACTTACACTCATGTAAAAGACTACAGCCTCTCTTGCCTTGGTACAGGCACTTCAATAAGGAGTGTCGAGGTTAAGCTGTGAAACCACTCACACTCATGCTAAAGACTACAGCCTTTCCTAACTTGGTAGAGGCACTTCAATAAGGAGTTTCGGGGTTAAACTCTGATACTACTTACAATCATGTAAAAGACTACAGCCTCTCCTGACTTGGTACAGGAACTGCAATAAGGAGTGTCGGGGTTAAACTGTGATACTACTTACACTCATGCACAAGACTACAGCCTCTCTTGACTTGGTACAGGCACTTCAATAAGCAGTGTCGGGGTTAAACTGTGATACTACATACACTCATGCAAAAGACTACAGCCTCTCCTGACTTGGTACAGGAACTTCAATAAGGAGTGGCGGGGTTGAACTGTGATACTACTTACACTCATGCAAAAGACTACAGCCTCTCTTGACTTGGTACAGGCACTTCAATAATGAGTGTCGCGGTTAAACTGTGATACTACTTACACTCATGGAAAAGACTACAGCCTCTCCTGACTTGGTACAGACACTTCAATAAGGAGTGTCGGGGTTAAACTGTGATACTACTTACACTCATGTAAAAGACTACAGCCTCTCCTGACTTGGTACAGGCACCTCAATAAGGAGTGTCGGGGTTAAACTGTGATACTACTTACACTCATGTAAAAGACTACAGCCTCTCCTAACTTGGTACAGGCACTTCAATAAGGAGTGTCGGGGTTAAACTTTGATACTACTTACATTCATGTAAAAACTACAGCCTCTCCTGACTTGGTACAGGAACTTCAATAAGGAGTGACGAGGTTAAGCTGTGATACTACTCACACTCATGTAAAAGACATACAACTTCTCCAGTCTTGGTACAGGCACTTCAATAAGGAGTGTCGGGGTTAAACTGTGATTCTACTTACACTCATGTAAAAGACTACAGCCTCTCCTGACTTGGTACATGCACTTCAATAAGGAGTGTCGCGGTTAAGCCGTGATGCTATTTACACTCATGCAAAAGACTACAGCCTCTCTTGACTTGTTACAGGCACTTCAATAAGGAGTGTCAGGGTTAAACTGTGATACTACTTACACGCATGCAAAAGACTACAGCCTCTCCCAACTTGATACAGGCACTTAAATAAGGAGTGTCGGGGTAAAACTATGATGCTACTTACACTCATGTAAAAGACTACAGCCTCTCCTGACTTGGTACATGCACTTCAATAAGAAGTGTCGGGGTTAAGCTGTGATTCTACTTACAATCATGTAAAAGACAATAGCCTCTCCTAACTTGGTACAGGCACTTCAATAAGGAGTGGCGGGATTAAACTATGATACTACTTACACTCATGTAAAAGACTATAGCCTCTCTTGCCTTGGTACAGGCACTTCAATAAGGAGTATCGAGGTTAAGCTGTGATACCACTCACACTCATGCTAAAGACTACAGCCTTTCCTAACTTGGTACAGGCACTTCAATATGGATTGTCGGGGTTAAACTCTGATACTACTTACACTCATGTAAAAGACTACAGCCTCTCCTGACTTGGTACAGGCACCTCAATAAGGAGTGTCTGGGTTAAACTGAGATACTACTTAGACTCATGCAAAAGACTACAGCCTCTCCTGACTTGGTACAGGAACTGCAATAAGGAGTGTCGGGGTTAAACTGTGATACTACATACACTCATGCAAAAGACTACAGCCTCTTCTGACATGGTACAGGAACTTCAATAAGGAGTGTCGGGGTTAAACTGTGATACTACTTACACTCATGCAAAAGACTACATCCTCTCCTGACTTGGTAGAGGCACTTCAATAAGGAGTGTTGATGTTAAACTGTGATACTACTTACACTCATGTAAAAGACTACAGCCTCTTCTGACTTGTTACAGGAACTTCAATAAGGAGTGTCGGGGTTAAACTTTGATACTACTTACACTCATGCAAAAGACTACAGCCTCCCTTGACTTGGCACAGGCACTTCAATAAGGAGTGTCGGGGTTAAACTGTGATACTACTTACACTCATGCAAAAGACTACAGCCTCTCTTGACTTGGCACTGGCACTTCAATAAGGAGTGTCGGGGTTAAACTGTGATACTACTTACACTCATGCAAAAGACTACAGCCTCTCCTAACTTGGTACAGGCACTTCAATAAAGAGTGTCGGTGTTAAACTATGATACTACTTACACTCATGTAAAAGACTACAATCTCTCCTGTCTTGGTACAGGCACTTCAATAAGGAGTGTCGGGGTTAAACTGTGATACTACTTACACTAATGTAAAAGACTACAGCCCCTCCTGACTTGTTACAGGCACTTCAATAAGGAGTGTCGCGGTTAAACCGTGATGCTATTTACACTCATGCAAAAGACTACAGCCTCTCTTGACTTGGTAAAGGCACTTCAATAAGGAGTGTCGGGGTTAAACTGTGATACTACTTACACTCATGTAAAAGACTACAGCCTCTCCTAACTTGGTACAGGCACTTCAATAAGGAGTGTCGGGGTTAAACTTTGATACTACTTACACTCATGTAAAAGACTACAGCCTCTCCTGACTATGTACAGGCACTTCAATAAGGAGTGACGGGGTTAAGCTGTGATACTACTCACACTCATGTAAAAGACTACAACCTCTCCTGTCTTGGTACAGGCATTTCAATAAGGAGTGTCGGGGTTAAACTGTGATACTACTTACACTCATGTAAAAGACTACAGCCTCTCCTGACTTGGTACAGGCACTTCAATAAGGAGTGTCGGGGTAAAATTATGATGCTACTTACACTCATGTAAAAGACTACAGCCTCTCCTGACTTGGTACATGCACTTCAATAAGAAGTGTCGGGGTTATGCTGTGATACTACTTACACTCATGTAAAAGACAATAGCCTCTCCTAACTTGGTACAGGCACTTCAATAAGGAGTGGCGGGGTTAAACTATGATACTACTTACACTCATGTAAAAGTCTACAGCCTCTCTTGCCTTGGTACAGGCACTTCAATAAGGAGTGTCGAGGTTAAGCTGTGAAACCACTCACACTCATGCTAAAGACTACAGCCTTTCCTAACTTGGTAGAGGCACTTCAATAAGGAGTTTCGGGGTTAAACTCTGATACTACTTACAATCATGTAAAAGACTACAGCCTCTCCTGACTTGGTAGAGGCACCTCAATAAGGAGTGTCGGGGTTAAACTAAGATACTACTTAGACTCATGCAAAAGACTACAGCCTCTCCTGACTTGGTACAGGAACTGCAATAAGGAGTGTCGGGGTTAAACTGTGATACTACTTACACTCATGCACAAGACTACAGCCTCTCTTGACTTGGTACAGGCACTTCAATAAGCAGTGTCGGGGTTAAACTGTGATACTACATACACTCATGCAAAAGACTACAGCCTCTCTTGACTTGGTACAGGCACTTCAATAATGAGTGTCACGGTTAAACTGTGATACTACTTACACTCATGGAAAAGACTACAGCCTCTCCTGACTTGGTACAGACACTTCAATAAGGAGTGTCGGGGTTAAACTGTGATACTACTTACACTCATGTAAAAGACTACAGCCTCTCCTGACTTGGTACAGGCACCTCAATAAGGAGTGTCGGGGTTAAACTGTGATACTACTTACACTCATGTAAAAGACTACAGCCTCTCCTAACTTGGTACAGGCACTTCAATAAGGAGTGTCGGGGTTAAACTTTGATACTACTTACACTCATGTAAAAACTACAGCCTCTCCTGACTTGGTACAGGAACTTCAATAAGGAGTGACGAGGTTAAGCTGTGATACTACTCACACTCATGTAAAAGACATACAACTTCTCCAGTCTTGGTACAGGCACTTCAATAAGGAGTGTCGGGGTTAAACTGTGATTCTACTTACACTCATGTAAAAGACTACAGCCTCTCCTGACTTGGTACATGCACTTCAATAAGGAGTGTCGCGGTTAAGCGTGATGCTATTTACACTCATGCAAAAGACTACAGCCTCTCTTGACTTGTTACAGGCACTTCAATAAGGAGTGTCAGGGTTAAACTGTGATACTACTTACACGCATGCAAAAGACTACAGCCTCTCCCAACTTGATACAGGCACTTAAATAAGGAGTGTCGGGGTAAAACTATGATGCTACTTACACTCATGTAAAAGACTACAGCCTCTCCTGACTTGGTACATGCACTTCAATAAGGAGTGTCGGGGTTAATCTCTGATACTACTTACACTCATGTAAAAGACTACAGCCTCTCCTGACTTGGTACAGGCACCTCAATAAGGAGTGACGGGGTTAAGCTGTGATACTACTCACACTCATGTAAAAGACTACAACCTCTCCTGTCTTGGTACAGGCATTTCAATAAGGAGTGTCGGGGTTAAACTGTGATACTACTTACACTCATGTAAAAGACTACAGCCTCTCCTGACTTGGTACAGGCACTTCAATAAGGAGTGTCGGGGTAAAATTATGATGCTACTTACACTCATGTAAAAGACTACAGCCTCTCCTGACTTGGTACATGCACTTCAATAAGAAGTGTCGGGTTTATGCTGTGATACTACTTACACTCATGTAAAAGACAATAGCCTCTCCTAACTTGGTACAGGCACTTCAATAAGGAGTGGCGGGGTTAAACTATGATACTACTTACACTCATGTAAAAGACTACAGCCTCTCTTGCCTTGGTACAGGCACTTCAATAAGGAGTGTCGAGGTTAAGCTGTGAAACCACTCACACTCATGCTAAAGACTACAGCCTTTCCTAACTTGGTAGAGGCACTTCAATAAGGAGTTTCGGGGTTAAACTCTGATACTACTTACAATCATGTAAAAGACTACAGCCTCTCCTGACTTGGTACAGGAACTGCAATAAGGAGTGTCGGGGTTAAACTGTGATACTACTTACACTCATGCACAAGACTACAGCCTCTCTTGACTTGGTACAGGCACTTCAATAAGCAGTGTCGGGGTTAAACTGTGATACTACATACACTCATGCAAAAGACTACAGCCTCTCCTGACTTGGTACAGGAACTTCAATAAGGAGTGGCGGGGTTGAACTGTGATACTACTTACACTCATGCAAAAGACTACAGCCTCTCTTGACTTGGTACAGGCACTTCAATAATGAGTGTCGCGGTTAAACTGTGATACTACTTACACTCATGGAAAAGACTACAGCCTCTCCTGACTTGGTACAGACACTTCAATAAGGAGTGTCGGGGTTAAACTGTGATACTACTTACACTCATGTAAAAGACTACAGCCTCTCCTGACTTGGTACAGGCACCTCAATAAGGAGTGTCGGGGTTAAACTGTGATACTACTTACACTCATGTAAAAGACTACAGCCTCTCCTAACTTGGTACAGGCACTTCAATAAGGAGTGTCGGGGTTAAACTTTGATACTACTTACATTCATGTAAAAACTACAGCCTCTCCTGACTTGGTACAGGAACTTCAATAAGGAGTGACGAGGTTAAGCTGTGATACTACTCACACTCATGTAAAAGACATACAACTTCTCCAGTCTTGGTACAGGCACTTCAATAAGGAGTGTCGGGGTTAAACTGTGATTCTACTTACACTCATGTAAAAGACTACAGCCTCTCCTGACTTGGTACATGCACTTCAATAAGGAGTGTCGCGGTTAAGCTGTGATGCTATTTACACTCATGCAAAAGACTACAGCCTCTCTTGACTTGTTACAGGCACTTCAATAAGGAGTGTCAGGGTTAAACTGTGATACTACTTACACGCATGCAAAAGACTACAGCCTCTCCCAACTTGATACAGGCACTTAAATAAGGAGTGTCGGGGTAAAACTATGATGCTACTTACACTCATGTAAAAGACTACAGCCTCTCCTGACTTGGTACATGCACTTCAATAAGAAGTGTCGGGGTTAAGCTGTGATTCTACTTACAATCATGTAAAAGACAATAGCCTCTCCTAACTTGGTACAGGCACTTCAATAAGGAGTGGCGGGATTAAACTATGATACTACTTACACTCATGTAAAAGACTATAGCCTCTCTTGCCTTGGTACAGGCACTTCAATAAGGAGTATCGAGGTTAAGCTGTGATACCACTCACACTCATGCTAAAGACTACAGCCTTTCCTAACTTGGTACAGGCACTTCAATATGGATTGTCGGGGTTAAACTCTGATACTACTTACACTCATGTAAAAGACTACAGCCTCTCCTGACTTGGTACAGGCACCTCAATAAGGAGTGTCTGGGTTAAACTGAGATACTACTTAGACTCATGCAAAAGACTACAGCCTCTCCTGACTTGGTACAGGAACTGCAATAAGGAGTGTCGGGGTTAAACTGTGATACTACATACACTCATGCAAAAGACTACAGCCTCTTCTGACATGGTACAGGAACTTCAATAAGGAGTGTCGGGGTTAAACTGTGATACTACTTACACTCATGGAAAAGACTACATCCTCTCCTGACTTGGTAGAGGCACTTCAATAAGGAGTGTTGATGTTAAACTGTGATACTACTTACACTCATGTAAAAGACTACAGCCTCTTCTGACTTGTTACAGGAACTTCAATAAGGAGTGTCGGGGTTAAACTTTGATACTACTTACACTCATGCAAAAGACTACAGCCTCCCTTGACTTGGCACAGGCACTTCAATAAGGAGTGTCGGGGTTAAACTGTGATACTACTTACACTCATGCAAAAGACTACAGCCTCTCTTGACTTGGCACTGGCACTTCAATAAGGAGTGTCGGGGTTAAACTGTGATACTACTTACACTCATGCAAAAGACTACAGCCTCTCCTAACTTGGTACAGGCACTTCAATAAAGAGTGTCGGTGTTAAACTATGATACTACTTACACTCATGTAAAAGACTACAATCTCTCCTGTCTTGGTACAGGCACTTCAATAAGGAGTGTCGGGGTTAAACTGTGATACTACTTACACTAATGTAAAAGACTACAGCCCCTCCTGACTTGTTACAGGCACTTCAATAAGGAGTGTCGCGGTTAAACCGTGATGCTATTTACACTCATGCAAAAGACTACAGCCTCTCTTGACTTGGTAAAGGCACTTCAATAAGGAGTGTCGGGGTTAAACTGTGATACTACTTACACTCATGTAAAAGACTACAGCCTCTCCTAACTTGGTACAGGCACTTCAATAAGGAGTGTCGGGGTTAAACTTTGATACTACTTACACTCATGTAAAAGACTACAGCCTCTCCTGACTATGTACAGGCACTTCAATAAGGAGTGACGGGGTTAAGCTGTGATACTACTCACACTCATGTAAAAGACTACAACCTCTCCTGTCTTGGTACAGGCATTTCAATAAGGAGTGTCGGGGTTAAACTGTGATACTACTTACACTCATGTAAAAGACTACAGCCTCTCCTGACTTGGTACAGGCACTTCAATAAGGAGTGTCGGGGTAAAATTATGATGCTACTTACACTCATGTAAAAGACTACAGCCTCTCCTGACTTGGTACATGCACTTCAATAAGAAGTGTCGGGGTTATGCTGTGATACTACTTACACTCATGTAAAAGACAATAGCCTCTCCTAACTTGGTACAGGCACTTCAATAAGGAGTGGCGGGGTTAAACTATGATACTACTTACACTCATGTAAAAGTCTACAGCCTCTCTTGCCTTGGTACAGGCACTTCAATAAGGAGTGTCGAGGTTAAGCTGTGAAACCACTCACACTCATGCTAAAGACTACAGCCTTTCCTAACTTGGTAGAGGCACTTCAATAAGGAGTTTCGGGGTTAAACTCTGATACTACTTACAATCATGTAAAAGACTACAGCCTCTCCTGACTTGGTAGAGGCACCTCAATAAGGAGTGTCGGGGTTAAACTGAGATACTACTTAGACTCATGCAAAAGACTACAGCCTCTCCTGACTTGGTACAGGAACTGCAATAAGGAGTGTCGGGGTTAAACTGTGATACTACTTACACTCATGCACAAGACTACAGCCTCTCTTGACTTGGTACAGGCACTTCAATAAGCAGTGTCGGGGTTAAACTGTGATACTACATACACTCATGCAAAAGACTACAGCCTCTCCTGACTTGGTACAGGAACTTCAATAAGGAGTGGCGGGGTTGAACTGTGATACTACTTACACTCATGCAAAAGACTACAGCCTCTCTTGACTTGGTACAGGCACTTCAATAATGAGTGTCGCGGTTAAACTGTGATACTACTTACACTCATGGAAAAGACTACAGCCTCTCCTGACTTGGTACAGACACTTCAATAAGGAGTGTCGGGGTTAAACTGTGATACTACTTACACTCATGTAAAAGACTACAGCCTCTCCTGACTTGGTACAGGCACCTCAATAAGGAGTGTCGGGGTTAAACTGTGATACTACTTACACTCATGTAAAAGACTACAGCCTCTCCTAACTTGGTACAGGCACTTCAATAAGGAGTGTCGGGGTTAAACTTTGATACTACTTACACTCATGTAAAAACTACAGCCTCTCCTGACTTGGTACAGGAACTTCAATAAGGAGTGACGAGGTTAAGCTGTGATACTACTCACACTCATGTAAAAGACATACAACTTCTCCAGTCTTGGTACAGGCACTTCAATAAGGAGTGTCGGGGTTAAACTGTGATTCTACTTACACTCATGTAAAAGACTACAGCCTCTCCTGACTTGGTACATGCACTTCAATAAGGAGTGTCGCGGTTAAGCGTGATGCTATTTACACTCATGCAAAAGACTACAGCCTCTCTTGACTTGTTACAGGCACTTCAATAAGGAGTGTCAGGGTTAAACTGTGATACTACTTACACGCATGCAAAAGACTACAGCCTCTCCCAACTTGATACAGGCACTTAAATAAGGAGTGTCGGGGTAAAACTATGATGCTACTTACACTCATGTAAAAGACTACAGCCTCTCCTGACTTGGTACATGCACTTCAATAAGAAGTGTCGGGGTTAAGCTGTGATTCAACTTACAATCATGTAAAAGACAATAGCCTCTCCTAACTTGGTACAGGCACTTCAATAAGGAGTGGCGGGATTAAACTATGATACTACTTACACTCATGTAAAAGACTATAGCCTCTCTTGCCTTGGTACAGGCACTTCAATAAGGAGTATCGAGGTTAAGCTGTGATACCACTCACACTCATGCTAAAGACTACAGCCTTTCCTAACTTGGTACAGGCACTTCAATATGGAGTGTCGGGGTTAAACTCTGATACTACTTACACTCATGTAAAAGACTACAGCCTCTCCTGACTTGGTACAGGCACCTCAATAAGGAGTGTCTGGGTTAAACTGAGATACTACTTAGACTCATGCAAAAGACTACAGCCTCTCCTGACTTGGTACAGGAACTGCAAT
This sequence comes from Bathymodiolus brooksi, assembly GCA_963680875.1. Classification (NCBI taxonomy): domain Eukaryota; kingdom Metazoa; phylum Mollusca; class Bivalvia; order Mytilida; family Modiolidae; genus Bathymodiolus; species Bathymodiolus brooksi. Next base: position 91,183,938 of record OY804585.1, read on the forward strand.
AAGGAGTGTCGGGGTTAAACTGTGTTACTACTTACACTCATGCACAAGACTACAGCCCTCTTGACTTGGTACAGGCACTTCAATAAGGAGTGTCGGGGTTAAACTGTGATACTACTTACACTCATGCAAAAGACTACAGCCTCTTCTGACATGGTACAGGAACTTCAATAAGAAGTGTCGGGGTTAAACTGTGATACTACTTACACTCATGCAAAAGACTACATCCTCTCCTGACTTGATACAGGCACTATAATAAGGAGTGGCGGGGTTAAACTGTGATACTACTTACACTCATGCAAAAGACTACAGCCTCTCTTGACTTGGCAAAAGCACTTCAATAAGGAATGTCGGGGTTAAGCTGTGATACTACTTACACTCATGTTAAAGACTACAGCCTCTCCTGACCTGGTACAGGCACTTTAATAAGGAGTGGCGGGGTTAAACTGTGATACTACTTACACTCATGCAAAAGACTACAGCCTCTCCTGACTTGGTACAGGCACTTCAATAAGGAGTGTTCGGGTTAAGCTGTCATACTATTTACACTCATGCAAAAGACTACAGCCTCTACTGACTTGGTACAGGCACTACAATAAGGAGTGTCGAGGTTAAAGTGTGATACTACTTACACTCAATGTAAAAGATTGCAGCCTCTCCTGACTTGGTAGAGGCACTTCAATAAGGAGTGTTGATGTTAAACTGTGATACTACTTACACTCATGTAAAAGACTACAGCCTCTTCTGACTTGTTACAGGAACTTCAATAAGGAGTGTCGGGGTTAAACTTTGATACTACTTACACTCATGCAAAAGACTACAGCCTCCCTTGACTTGGCACAGGCACTTCAATAAGGAGTGTCGGGGTTAAACTGTGATACTACTTACACTCATGCAAAAGACTACAGCCTCTCTTGACTTGGCACTGGCACTTCAATAAGGAGTGTCGGGGTTAAACTGTGATACTACTTACACTCATGCAAAAGACTACAGCCTCTCCTAACTTGGTACAGGCACTTCAATAAGGAGTGTCGGTGTTAAACTATGATACTACTTACACTCATGTAAAAGACTACAATCTCTCCTGTCTTGGTACAGGCACTTCAATAAGGAGTGTCGGGGTTAAACTGTGATACTACTTACACTCATGTAAAAGACTACAGCCCCTCCTGACTTGTTATAGGCACTTCAATAAGGAGTGTCGCGGTTAAACCGTGATGCTATTTACACTCATGCAAAAGACTACAGCCTCTCTTGACTTGGTAAAGGCACTTCAATAAGGAGTGTCAGGGTTAAACTGTGATACTACTTACACTCATGTAAAAGACTACAACCTCTCCTAACTTGATACAGGCACTTCAATAAGGAGTTTTGGGGTAAAACTATGATGCTACTTACACTCATGTAAAAGACTACAGCCTCTCCTGATTTGGTCCATGCACTTCAATAAGAAGTTTCGGGGTTAAGCTGTGATACTACTTACACTCATGTCAAAGACTACAGCCTTTCCTGACTTGGTACAGGCACTTCAATAAGAAGTGTCGGGGTTAAACTGTGATACTACTTACACTCATGCAAAAGACTACAGCCTCTCCTAACTTGGTACAGGCACTTCGATAATGAGTGTCGGGGTTAAACTATGATACTACTTACACTCATGTAAAAGACTACAGCCTCTCCTAACTTGGTACAGGCACTTCAATAAGGAGTGTCGGGGTTAAACTATGATACTACTTACACTCATGTAAAAGACTACAGCCTCTCCTGACTTGCTACAGGCACTCCAATAAGAAGTTTCGGGGTTAAACTGTGATACTACTTACAATCATGTAAAAGACTACAGCCTCTCCTGACTTGGTACAGGCACTTCAATAAGGAGTGTCGGGGTTAAGCTGTGATACCACTCACACTCATGCAAAAGACTACAGCCTCTCCTGACTTGGTACAGGTACTTCAATAAGGAGTGTCGCGGTTAAACTGTGATACTACTCACACTCATGCAAAAGACTACAGCCTCTCCTGACTTGGTACAGGCACTTCAATAAGGAGTGTCGGGGTTAAGATTTGATACTATTTACACTCCTGCAAAAGACTATAGCGTCTCCTGACTTGGTACTGGCACTTCAATAAGGAGTGTCGGGGTTAAGATTTGATACTATTTACACTCCTGCAAAAGACTACAGCCTCTCCTGACTTGGTACAGACACTTCAACAAGGAGTGTCGGGTTTAAACTGTGATACTACTTACACTCATGTAAAAGACTAAAGCCTCTCCTGACTTGGTACAGGTACTTCAATAAGGAGTGTCGCGGTTAAACTGTGATACTACTCACACTCATGCAAAAGACTACAGCCTCTCCTGACTTGGTACAGGCACTTCAATAAGGAGTGTCGGGGTTAAACTTTGATACCACTCACACTCATGCAAAAGACTACAGCCTCTCCTGACTTGGTACAGGTACTTCAATAAGGAGTGTCGCGGTTAAACTGTGATACTACTCACACTCATGCAAAAGACTACAGCCTCTCCTGACTTGGTACAGGCACTTCAATAAGGAGTGTCGGGGTTAAGATTTGATACTATTTACACTCCTGCAAAAGACTATAGCCTCTCCTGACTTGGTACATGCACTTCAATAAGGAGTGTCGGGGTTAAGATTTGATACTATTTACACTCCTGCAAAAGACTACAGCCTCTCCTGACTTGGTACAGACACTTCAACAAGGAGTGTCGGGTTTAAACTGTGATACTACTTACACTCATGTAAAAGACTAAAGCCTCTCCTGACTTGGTACAGGTACTTCAATAAGGAGTGTCGCGGTTAAACTGTGATACTACTCACACTCATGCAAAAGACTACAGCCTCTCCTGACTTGGTACAGGCACTTCAATAAGGAGTGTCGGGGTTAAGATTTGATACTATTTACACTCCTGCAAAAGACTATAGCCTCTCCTGACTTGGTACTGGCACTTCAATAAGGAGTGTCGGGGTAAAACTGTGATACTACTTACACCCATGCAAAAGACTACAGCCTCTCCTGACTTGGTCCAGGCACTTCAATGCGGAGTATCGGGGTTAAGCTGTGATACTACTTACACTCAATGTAAAAGACTACAGCCTCTCCTGGCTTGGTACAGGCACTTCAATAAGGAGTGTCGGGGTTAAACTTTGATACTACATACACTCATGCAAAAGACTACAGCCTTTCCTGACCTGGTACAGGCACTTCAATAAGGAGTGTCGGGGTTAAGCTGTGATACTATTTACACTCATGTAAAAGACTACAGCCTCTCCTGACTTGGTAGAGGCACTTCAATAAGGAGTGTCGATGTTAAACTGTGATACTACTTACACTCATGTAAAAGACTACAGCCTCTCCTAACTTGGTAGAGGCACTTCAATAAGGAGTGTCGGGGTTAAACTGTGATACTACTTACACTCATGTAAAAGACTACAGCCTTTCAACAATATTTCAGTTATATCGTGGCGGTCAGTTTTATTGATGATAGGAAACCGGAGAAGACCACCGACCTGTCGCAAGTCACTGACGACTTTTATCATATAATGTTGCATCGAGTACATCTCGCCGTTATCAGGGTTACAACTCACAACTTTAGTGGTGAGTTGGAACTGATTGCACAGGCAGTTATAAATCCAACTAGATCACTACCACGACGGCCCTTGTATGATGTGGATGCGGGGGTATATGTGACTCACACCTGTTAATGGTTATTATAACCTCCGTTAATACCGGTACTAAATTTTGAATTTTCTATTCAAGGATATTGAAGATGTTGATTTCACATCTAATACAAGATCTATTGCTGTAGTATGTTATGGATTTCATCATCAACACGGAGAAATAAAATTCAGAGTTTGTTTGGGTACTAAGCCAAACATCTGTGATATTCTATCAAGACCAGAGGATTACTCAACAGATACAAATCACACCTTCAGAGGTTTACATTTGACTTTGCTTAAGGTAATGATTTAGTTTTGGTCATCTATACTTTTATACCCATAGTAAGCATTTTCATATCACAGTTTAACTGATATTATGGTTTCGAAATTGAGTTGAAGTTTTCATACATGTAATTTTAGATGTAAATGTGCTTATTAAATCTACAAATCTTGAGAGAAAAATATTTTATCTTTTTTGGCTTCCAGGCAACCATTCTGATAGAAAATATCATATTTGTTTAGTTTCCACCGATCGGATCAATATTAAATTTTTTTTCTAAACGTTTGAACTTTATATATATTAACAAAATGCACTTAAAATGTTGCAAACCTTTTTTGAGTAGAATATACATGTATTATTTGTTATCGAGTGATCAATGACATAACTGCGATCACCTCATTCCGTTTTTGTCATGGTACTATATTTATCTTCATTATTTTCATTTTTTTGGTAGGTTAATTAATTATTTGTTTTCATTTGTTTTGCATACCAGTATATATATACATTGCCGTTGGAGATCCAGGTATCAAGACGGGAGGGTTTTCAACGTCATATGTTGTGGTCTTTTTTTAAGTTCAGTGAGTTAAGGTTTGAGACGATTGTTCTTTTTTTTTTATATTGTTAACTATCACTTTGTAAACTTTCTTTTCAAATGCAATGAGTAATTCAATTGAGATATATGCAAATAAAGACTGTCAATATATTTTTTTTAATGTTGTTGGTTCCAAAGTATGGACAATTTAACATCAACGTTTGATACCGATGGTGACTTTATGTCCATCGAAATATTACAGGATTTAGTCATAAGGTTAATTTTGGTGTTGTACAACATTTTTAGACGTCATATGAACCTCAGGCTAATGCTTACCCCAAATCGTCTAACCTTTAAGAATGGGGTATTTATGACAACAGTGAAAGAAAAACATAAAAGAATGGAATTACCTAGTGTTAAAAGGATTTTTTTTTAAATTCCAAGAGCAACAAAAGCTATAATATGCCAGAATTCTAGACCTCTTTCAAATGTCTTTTGGACTATCTTGATTTATACGATTTCATGACCATTTTGATATTATATTTTTCAGACATGTTTTATCACAGTCGAAGCGACTTCGTCATCTGGTAGTGTGAGTGCAGCAACAGATGGTTTCACTGTTATATCTACAACTAAAGTACTTAAAGAAATAATACTCAATGATGGTACCAACTGCTCAAGTAAGACTTCTATCTCTTTACACTGATAAAAGACTTTATTATTAGTATCGGACAGTATAAGACAACATAAAAGCCAGTCAAGATATATGGCTTTTGATATAAATGTTACATGTATGGCGTGTGGTACAACATTAGAAATACTGCTGATTAGCTGAGAATAAGAGGGTAATTTGAAAACATTTTCTTCTTGAATTTTGTCGGTATGAATTCGTTAATTCCCTTTCATGTGGATAGTAAGTACAAGGGGGCTAGAAATACCACCTTAAGCGAACCACTGTTGTTACAATAGGAAAGCTCTGGTGTAGTGGTACTGTTAGTTTTCCATACTAAATGTGCCTATAGATATTTGTGATATCACCAATATTGTGTAGAAACAACCACACAGACGTCAATCTATTATTCAAAGAAAAACTTTGTGGTTTTTTTTTTCTCAGATCTGATCTTTTTGAATAATTAGAGTTGAGGTTATGGTTGTGGTGTTTAATGCCACTTTTAACAGTATTTCTGCTATATCGTGGCACTCTGTTTTATTGGTGGAGGAAATCGGAGTACTCGGAGAAAGCCACTGATCTGTCGCAAGTCACTAACAAACCTTATCACATAATGTTGTATCGAGTACACCTCGCCTGAGCGGGATTCGAACTCACAACTCTAGTGATGATAGGAACTGATTACATAGGTAGTTGTAAATCCAACTACCATACGATCACGACCACGAGTGCTCCTATGGACAATTTTTGCAGATTAATAATTACAGTTCTAAAATAACCTAATTTAGTGTTGTTGTTTTTCTTTTAAAGACGCAAACGATTTACAGTCAACTCATCATGAAATAGTAAGTTGAAAATATTAATATCTAAATCCTAATGATAACGATAATTATACTAACTGCATTGTGATATTTTGGATTAATTTCAATCTAACAGAAAAGTACACTTTAAGATGTTAATCAATAGCACAAATAAAAAAAGCTAATTTAACATTTCAATGGTTATACGATAAGAGGTTATGATATGCCAGTTTTCATATCACACGGACATCCCATATAAGCCAGAGCAGGTCCGGTCTTTAGCCAATTACTCGCATGTACAGTAGCAGTTATTGATGTCGGATGAAATTTGTTTCCTCTGAAAACAAATTATTCATATGGCTCGTAACGGCCGCCATATTGAATGTGGAGATACTATGATATTGTGAAATATTAAACAATCAGATTACCGCTTACAGTGTCTTCACTCAATGTGGAATGATTTAAACTACATCGGCAACATTTTGAGCTTCAATCTTTAAAAAAAATATTTTCGAGTTCAATGAAAACAAGGAATTTTTATTGTTCTTAAAATATAATAGTTATGATTGTGCAATGTTGGGCATTTCTGTTTGGTACTAGGCGAGACACAAGACAGAAGTAAGCTGCGTAATATTTCATTGTTGCCCTTCTTGGTATAATAGTATATAGGGTTTGGGTCGTTTCATGTAATGATTGTTAACAGCCCTGTGCACAAACCTCACAAAAAAAACGGTGATAATTTTGTATTTGTTTTATTCATTTTGTCCAGAAATTACACTTTTCCCCCTCTTCCTTTGTGTCGTAAAAGTTCAATGTTACCTTTACATTACTTAATATGTAAATTATCCTTTTTCCTCTTTCTTAGAATACACGACCTACATGTTCATATGACATTGATTGGCAGATATCAACATCATCAGTCAGTGCTTATTGGACTATTCCATTTAGTTACTTGGACTATACCAAAGAGGCTTACATATCAATAGATGAACGAGCACCTATTGGCGGTATGTATGATGGTTTCAGGGAGAAAGGGGTATTGATTTATTTTTAAGAAGAGTTTGAAGATACCAAAGGGATGATCAGAATCCATGAATCGAACAAGAACAGACAACACAATGGCCAAAAGAAAAAGGACAAAAGGACAAATAACGATCTACAAAAGATACACATAAAACTAAAGATCGAGTAAACACGAACCCCACTTTAATAGTTGCACTTATGTACATTTCAACTATATTGGTGAGACCTTGTTTGGAAAACACTGTTGGTACACGTTATTCTGGTCTGCATGTCAAGTGTATGTATGTCTTGTTAAATAGTTGTCTCTTTGTACTAGTGTAATTTCTGGGTAAAAAATAATGTGTCATGGCTTGAGGGTGCCTAATATATAATGTCGTCGATAACTTAACCATAGTCAGAATTTAGTGAGTGAGTTATTGTTGTTTAACTCCAAGTGAGCAGTTTTTCAACTATATCATGGCGAGAACAGGTTCGATGAGATAATGGTGATGATTTCCACTTTGTACTAGACCAACACGCTCAGTTGGATTTTTTCCATAGTGCTAGTTCACTGAAGCAACAGTCCTCGGGTATACATGTCGCTCAAATCAGACACATTACCCAAACCAACCTGTCTTTGCTCTTACTCCTTGATGCTGCGTATTTAGCGGAGAAGCAGCAAATACCAATTTTTTGTTTTTGGCTTAACACGACCTGGGTTTGAACCCACGATCTACGGCACTCGAGGCAAGCATGCTAATCATTACACCACCCATGTTCAGTTTACTTTACTATTGTTAACATGACTACCATTTTTCAGTACAATTACTGAGTCATCTTAACATTTTGCTTAACTCTTTTAAAATAACTCTTTCTTGCTGCAACAATGTAAAGTCCCGGTTGGTGCAATAATAGCTGTCAGTGATTGACACATGGATAGAACGAAATACATATGAATATTTTATTCTGGGTTGTTCAGTTTATATCAAACTTGTGTTTGTGAATAACAGTCATCATAATTATAGATCTAGATTATATCCATATTACTATACACTTATCTTTTTGTTTCAGAGTTCTGGAAGCAGTTCGTGAATTATACATATGTCGGAAAACATTTATTTGCCCATTTAGGGAATTTAAACTTGCAACCTGGACGATTTTACCGTACTAGCTTGAAATTATGTGTTGAGAATTTGTGTTTCCCACCTGTAAAAAGCAATGGTTTTATTGTGCTCCACAATTATCCAATGATTGGCACTTTATTTATTAACATTGGAGAACAACAGGTATATTTAGTATTTCGGGAATTGTTATTTATATCCAAGAAATAAACAAATATCATGTTTAATATACTGGTATACTGTGATATCAGTGTATATTGAAGAATACAAATGGTTATTGTCAGCTAATTTCCTTTCCAAAGGATCATAGCCACTGCACTATATTTCTCAAAATTATCGGAAGGCCCTTCAAGGAAACTTGTTTATCATGATACAGCATACTTCATTTACAAATTTAGTGACTAATGATTCTCTTTTTGTCATAAAATATCTCTTAGCATATCAGTATTACATTGTCCTCAATTGTGTATGCACATACAAAAATTAACTTAAAGCATATTCTTACAAAAAGACCACAGTATGGAGCGGCAAAACTAAAAACTGAACAAATTGCAAATATTGTTTTTGTCAAATGAATTAATAAGTAAGACAATATTTTCTGAAAACAGTAAATATGCTTGATCCTTTCTTAATATTAATAAATGTTTTTTCAGCTTGAAGTAACATTTGAAAAAATGTATGATCCGGATATTGATGATTTTGACGAGGCTCTGAGTGTTGTTAACATGTATGAATGGGCAATAGGGAATGATATTGGCATTCACACAAGATGGAACCTCGTAAACAGTACGAAATTAAACAATCTTACTCATGTAATTATTTTTTATCGTTATTTTAATAGTTTTAAAAGTTACTGCATAAAATACTTACGACAGATCAGACTAAGCAGAACATCATGTATGTAATCAAAGCGTATCAAACACGACCTACCATAACATCAGAAATTTGGAAGATTATTTTTAGCTCACCAGATCTAAAGGCTCAAGTGAGCTTTTCCCATCACTTGATGTCGTCCGTTAACTTTTCACATTTTGATATGCTTCTCAAGAATCAATCAACAAAATTTGTCAAGACTTGCATGTGATGCCCCTTGGATGGTTCTCTTAAAAAATTGTGTCCGGCAACCTTGTCATACATTCAATAAAGCTCCTTTTTGATTGGTCGAAAAATTGAAATATTTTGAAAATATTCTTATTCAGATCCACTGGAGGGAATGAAACCAAATTTAGTCCAAATACTCCTTGATCCCCTTCCAAAATTATGTTCATTGACTCCGTCAATCATCCAATGCAAGATGGCCGCAATGGCGGATTATGTCATTTTTGGTTTCAATTATTATCATAAAATCTGACATCTGATTTAACTAATATTTTCTTATTACATTAAGATTGATAGAATACAGGTAAAGTTTGACTATTTTTAAGACTTGGTATGTCGATTGATTGTTTTCTTATAAAAGTATCGTTTCATCGGAAATTCTAACAACATCAGGGTTGTGTTGGGTAATTGATATTTATGATCACTTTCAGTATTTTGGAAGCAATATCGTAGCTACTGGACTAATAGCGAACTGATCATTGAAGTGCTCAGTCTTGGTTACATGTATGGAAACATTAACACTTGGGGTATTAGGCTTCGGGGGGCGAGTCTACGTCGGTATTGTTAGGCCTGTGGTCTGAAGTCAACGAGCTGGGTTTCTCTTGGTAAACAGAAGTCAAACATTGAATGACAGACAATACAATGACCAAACGTAAAAGGACAAAAGAACACACAATGCTCTACAAAACACTAAATAGAAAACTAAAGATTGAGCAACACTATCCCCCACAATACCAATAGTAGGAACGCAGTATAATTCAAATATACAAGTTTGTCTTAGATTAAATGCATAGCATTTATTTGTGCTTCTGGGTGTCCTATATTAAATTACTTACTTATTGAGTATTATTGTACTGACAGTTATATCAAAAGAGTGTGATTAATTAATACATTATTTTAATAGATTGGTTTTGTCATACCCCTGAACGGAAGTCTTGATTTCTCTAAATGTAGAAAGATATATGTCCGTGGGTATAATAAGGCTGGCATGTGGTCTGTGGTATCTTCAGAAATAAAACAATGTAATGTAAAAGACAGCGATGTCTTGATTGTACCTAATATGGTTATTGATGCTTTGGGGAAACAAGAAATAAGTGGAGGTAAGGCATGTTTTTTTTTATATAAGCATATTTTATTGTTCAAGTAAAACAATTGGATCACACACAAGTTTTACAACGTATTCTCGTCTTCTCCGTGTTTTTTTGTTACTAACACATATAGTATTTTTAGGAAATTTTGCACTTGTTACCACACTGTTGTAACAGTTCCAACATCCAATAAAAACATTAGAAATAGGCAAAATCTATACCCCAAACACACAAATACACGACTGTTCACTTTCCTTGTTTGGAGCATGTACTTCAATATAAAGTTGCAGAATTAAACTAGTTCTATGGACCAAAACCTTCCCTCATATTGAAACGATGCTGTCATGCAAGTGTAACTGAAATATTGTTGACAATTACATTTAACAGCCATACTCCATCATACACCCACATTTACACAGGACGAAATACTATATATTCATTGTGTTACTTCAATACACATTACATTCCATTTTGTAATAAAGGCCTTTCTCTAGTTACTGTTGTCGGTTACTATGGTTCGACCGACGGAGCTGCTAAGCATGTTCTCGTTTTTCGGGTAGGGATGCCCTCTCGATTAAGACTGACACGTCAGAATGCGGAAAGACTGACTGTTGCCCGTAATGTATGGATGTTAGGAGAGTGTCATTGCTCTCTCTTGCACGTTAAAGATTCTTGTGTAGATTTGGAAAAAGAGTAGGTACCAGGGGCGGATCCAGGATTTCAAGTTAGGGGGGCACACTTAAATGTTTTTGGGGTATTTCGTGTGAAAAATCCCGCCCCCCCCCCCCCCCCCCCCCCCCCACCACGAAAAGCTAAATTTTGCGTTCCTATCCAACTCTCCATACTTTTCAAGTGGCAGATAAAAGTTGTTGCACCGGCTGCCTTATCGCCTTATCTCATTCTTATTCCTGTGTAATATGTATTTATTGTTTGAACTTGTTCTCGTGTTGAATATACATGAACTATTTCGGCTGGAATTTCATCAGCCAATAATCTATTTATTGTTACAGTATATTTAGAAAAGAAGTTATATACTTTCCGTATGTAAATAGCTGTAGTGTCATATATTAAACAAAACAGCAGTGTAATACCAACATTACTTCCTACCATGTGTGATGAGATGAACTCCAAATAATATTTACATTTGTTATGTGGTCTAGATAGCTCCTATCTTGGAAGGAATATATTTCAAACCACAAGGAAACTAAGAATGTGCAACTTTTATTATTGTGCACTCAAATAATGAGACTCCCATTATCAATTAAGGTTGATATTGATTGTCAAATACTTTTTAGCTATATCACATACTTACCATGTCCCTTGGAAATTGACATCGTACTATTGAAAAGATATAAATGCTTTACGAAATATTAATTGTATTAATTGTGTTTTTCTTTTCCATGTTGTACACCTTGTTTATTAGGAAAAAATGTGTTACTAATTGAAAAGATAGACATGTAAATTTCTTCATGTTTCAGATGGACAGGTTCGCTATGGGTTTGGTCGTGACATATTTCTTGGCTTAAATGAGGATTGGAAGGCTCCCGATGCTGACTACACTCCTTACAAAAATGTTTTATCTGCAGTCTGGCCAAAATTACACCATAGGAATTATACTTGGGCCTTGACTGAAATTAAAACTTTAGATGTTACAATGTACTATAAGGATGACGTACCATTGTTGACAGATCCGTGCTCTCATCCTGATGTAATTAGATGTGGTAAAACAGGTAATATAAGTATCTATTTTCTATATGATTTCTATACTGATGGGCCTTTATCTTGATTTTGAAGTATTTCAATTGAAAATAGGTTATTCAATGTATATTTATAAAGCCGAATTTCATTTCATATTCATACCACTTTGAGGTAGGGCCTAAATCAATTTTACTTGAATGGGGTAAATTAATTCAAATTAATCTACACCGACTGGGTAAGAACTTCAATTAGTATACCTGTCTCAAGTAAATCTAACAGACAAAGCTAATGAGATATGCCAAATTAGTATATATCTCTCGGATAAAACTGTCAGAGTGGGCTAATGAGATGTGACTCCAGGTATTATGAATAACATTTCTATTGGAAGTGTCAAGTGCTGGACAATCATTTTTTCATGTTGTGTTTGTTTCAATTCCAATAGTGCATTGTGAGAAAACAAAGTGAAAAGACAGAAAAGTAAAGAAAGTTTAAACAGTGATATTCAAATATTTGCCAATATCAATATGACTATCAACTACCTCTTGCCTCACATTATTCAACACAACAAAACACAACATATGGGGATGTAAGTGCATGTGCTGGCTTGGGAAATGCACAAAAATGTAGCTGGGTTCAATCGGTTAATGGAATCCCAACAATCCCCTTCTTGGTAATTTGATCTCCAAACGCAAACAGATAAAAAAAATAATAATTACAAATGTACATGCACAGATTTGCATTTGCTAAGAACAAAGAAAAACGTAGGAGATCACAAAAAATGACAACATAAACATGACCAATACAATATAAATTAAGATCAGTGAATGCTCATAGTTAATTGACTCTATTTTTTTTTTACAGATTGGTAGTAAAAAAAATATTTTTGGGGTTTTGTTATTTGGATTCTTTGTACGTGTAGTTCAATACCTTGCCTTAATAATTGTTGTCAGTACCCTGTTTCTATTCCAAAGGTTATGTTTTGAACACAGTGCTCTGCGGTTTAGAGTCTTTGGCTTGTTGGTAGTTCAATGATTCGGTCTTTTAGTTTTAAACTAGTATTGAAAGGTTGGACTGCAATGCTGTGTAAAATTTACTGTTCTTTATTTAATAACACAAGCTCATGGTTCTTTAAAATGATGAGCTAAGCAATTCAGATTTTGTTTCAGGGAAGGAATTTGCAAATGTTTTGTTTCGAAAAGATCATGAACTTCACCATGGAAAACGATTTCGTTTTTGTGTTTATGCTCCAAAAACTTCAGTTAGTTATGAAAAATGGATAGAAGAGCTAGAGGAAACATATGCTTGTAGTGATGGTATCACAGTGGATTTAACACCTCCCATACCTGGACGTGTGTGGATAGGCGTTGATCCTTTCGAACATTATCAGGTATAACATACTTAGTTAGTATTACGTGTAATTGCCTTTCGAGTAAGACCTTATACATGTATTTCCCATGTTAGAAGGAGACTCAGGGAATTTTTCATCTGGCGAAAGTCATGACTTTTTTAAGTGGGAGAAAATCGTCATGTTCTCCTTTCACAAGGGGAATATTTATTATATATTATCCAGTATATCGAGACAACGTCCATATTTGTGCCGTCTACATAATCACTCCATATACTTGCCGTTAGTTGTTAGCTCATCATAAAATAACGGAACGTGCAAAATAGAGAGACCTAATGAACTGAACTTTTACGTCCAGCGCAAAGCACCATATTTTGTCTATCATCAGGTGACCTGCTCTAGGCTAATCAAAATGTCAGTAGTGGATGATAATTTCTGCATAATGTAAACATATTTCTTAGTTTTTGTAATATTAACAAAATAATAATAATAATAATAATACATTCTTTATTTATAGAGGGTTACACAGTTAGTTAATAACTAATCTTCAATGAGGTCCTCATTGACATATTTCAACATACATTGTTAAGAACACTATATAAAAGTTACACACAAGAAGCAATACATTGTAATAAGTATACACAAAAAGATTTAGTAAACATTTAATGGTAATTTAAGGTACATCATCATTTAAAATGAGACTTTTAACTTTTATTTTAAATGCATTATGAGAAGAAGCTTGCCGTATCGAAAACGGAAGTTCATTCCATAGCTTTGGTCCAGAGTATGTAAAGGTTTTCTTAAAAAGTTCAGTTTTTGCCTTTGGGATTTGTAATTTTTCACTTACAACATTTCGGAGAGAGTAAGGATTTCTATCAGAGAAGTATTGGATTTTATTTTTTAAATATACAGGTGCTTCATTCTTTAGACATTTTGAAACAGGAAGATATTTATGATATTTGATTCTTTGTTCAATATTCATCCATCCCAGTTGTTTAAATAGAGGTTAAGATGGTGCTATGGGATCTTGATCTAATATCAATCTTGCTGTTCTTTTTTGCAATTTAAGAATGCGATTTAGTCCCTCATTTGAACAATGTCCCCAAAAGAAAGATAATTGCCATGAAATGAGAGTTTAAAGAATGATGATCAACAATTCTACATATGTCAACAATATGAAAACGAATAAAAAAAACGCTGACTTTAAATCATTGAACATAAACAGATCAGGACATTTGCCGTGAACGCTTGATTTCAAGGTATATTTCGTAATGTATACAAAGTTGTACAGTCTACTTAAAGACTTTAATTGTTTTTTTGGAAAACCTTGATTCCCTATGACGGTTTTAATCAAGTTATGGTACAAATACGTTTGGTATATTGTATTATGCCCTGGTTTCCAAACAATTTCAGACAATAGGGTTAGGAGTTATGGTGTTTAATGCCACTTTCAACAATATTTCAGCAATAGAGATTTGCCATGTACATTGTAAACATCTCTCCAATCATCAGTTTAGACACATCAATTCTGAATGAACGAAAATAATGAGTTTATGTTTATATTCCTAAAAATTCGCAAAACAAGGGTAGTTACCGTTTGGGATACAAACATTCCCGAAAAGGTTTTGGAAATATTGCTACACAAAAAAGTAGAACTTAGTATAATTGTGAAATGAGTGTATTAATAGTATCATCATTTGGTATATGTATTGCTGAGAACGGTATGGATGTGAAAAAAGTAAGTTCTTTCTCATCTAAATTAATGTATCCGTGTTAATAACAAGAAAAAGACACTTGTGTATTGAGGTGTTAGTGAATTTTGAATGTATATTTATTATGTGGTACCTCAATCATATTGACAATAACACAGAGTTGCAAAGACTGTAATTTAAGATCTTTTGGTTTTATGATCCATCACATATGTTGTGTTGAGCTTCTATTTGAAGTTTTTGTACTGACAGTTGCGTAATTCAATTAAGGAAAACATCTTAAGGTGGACTGCTCAAATCTTCTTTTGGGGGGAGGGGGGGGGGGGGGTTATGCCCCCGCCGCTAGTCGTCGTGAGGCATTATGTTTTACCCATATCCGTACATACGTCTATACGTCATCTTTTCCGTTTGTCCATCCCGCATTTGACTTCCGCTCAATAACTTAAGTTCCCCATAAACAAATCATTTGAAATTACTAGTATACATACACAATGTTAAGAACCATAAAAGGTAGACCAAGTTTGATTTCTGATTTTACCGCTTTTTCCGGTTTAGCGTTGTACCATTTGACTGAAAAATACCTGTTTACTTTAGCTAACAATGGGGGCAGCCATCCGTGTCCCATGGACACATTCTTCCATTTTTTTTTCAAGTGATCTGTTAAATTTTGCTTACAGTTTTTGTATAAAATGCGATTGACTAATAAATGATTTATTATTACAGTATTCGACTTCAGATATTTATGTGAGTTGGGAATCATTTACTGATGTCGAGGAATATAAGACTTCAGTCCATAGTTATGGAATAAAGGAATACCATATAGGTATAGGTATGTACATTTATATAAATATATACATTATAGAACCTTCTTAAGATTTATTACGTAGCTATCTGTATATATGTTTGTTTGTTTGTTTGTTTGCTTGATGGTGTTTAACGCCTCTTTCAACACTATTTCAGTTATATCGTGGCGGTCAGTTTTATTGGTGGAAGAAACCGGAGAAATTTGGACCTGTCGCAAGTCACTGACAAACTTTATAACATAATGTTGTACACCTCGCCCTGATCGAGATTCGAATTCACAACATCAATAGTGATAGGCAATTATTGTATAGGTAGTTGTAAATCCAACTACCATATGATCACGGCCACGACGGCCCCTCTGTAAATATGTAGGTTCGTATTGTATAAGATATAATATATCAATTCAACTGCTTTTTCTATATAAATCCATTTGATTGATGCAATCTGATGATAAATGTATGTGCCAAGAATTTAAATAGTAAAACACATATTTATATCCAGCTACGCTACTATCGTAGAAACTGTAGGGTGTGTTTGATTTTGTCTAAATGACGATCTGATGTTAAATGAATTTGAATAGTAAAACATATATTTAAATTATACCCAACCACGCTCCTGTGGTAAAAAACAATAGGATGTGCTCGATTTTGTCTGACAAAAATGGAAAATTCGGCAAGATCGCTAACAAATAAACTATGCTCAGAATGGCCACAGAGTGCATCTACTGCACTCGGAGTTTTCTGGTGATTAACTCATTGATAAGAACAGATGTTAATCCGTTTCTGTGGAATTTCTTGTTGTTTGACGTTTTGTTTCACCTGTGTTTTTACTGTTTTCTTTGTTAGTGTGTGTGTTTTTTTTTTTTTTTGGTTTTCTATCCCTTTTATGGAAATGTCTTTTCAAACCTGGTTTCTCTGTATTCTTCTTCTGCTTTGGAGATTTTGATATCAAGAGAGGAGTTTTGGACGTCATTAACTGCTACAGCTCCGCCACATGTGTGTCAGTCCTAAGCCAAAACATAAATTATCATCAGCTTCTTTCTTGTCTGAGCTTAGAAGTTTTAGGTTGGAGAGCGGAGAGTTTCATCTTATGCTTACTATTACTATTATTTTTTAATTCATTCAAATATATAAAAAAAACTTTCAGGTTCGACGATTGGAGGAATAGATATATATCCATATACAAATGTTGGTATCGTGAACCATTTAACTCTCCATGATCTACGACTACAGAACGGACATGAATACTTTGCATCTGTTAAAGGTAGCATAATATCTATATCTGTGCTTCATTGATTTCAAGTTTTGCTTTATAGGGGAATTAAAAGCTAAAAATAACTAATCAGAATATAATTAGTTATGTCCAAGTGGTAGACTACTTTAATTTAACGCTTAAACACATTTGAATGAATAAATCAATGTTAATGTAATATTAAAGGGGTTAGGGGTATTGCGTTTAACGCCACTTTCATATTAATTTATGCACTATTTCAATCACTCTTTACCAGGTCAGCGTTTCAGTCTCTAGTTAATTTGAAGTATTGTACATTTTTACTCTGAGCATAAAGAAACAGTTCAGATTTTCAAAAATAATTACAGATAACACACACACGTAATGTCATGCTTTTTGAGACATGAGTAGTAATTATGTATAAGGAAATGGGAAAAATGAAAATATCTAATGAAATCAAATATTTAAAGGTGGATTGTGAAGCACCCATATAACGCTTTAAAATCATAAGATTTAAGGATATGTGAATTCTTGACACATACCGGATATAACTAAATAAAGTGTTCTTAGATAAAAGATATTGACGAATGGTAAAAGAGTGGAAATAATAATTTACAAATTCATTCTAAATTGGATAGAACCATCAAGTTATCATATAAACTGATTCCTAATAGATAAACTATGTTAAGATAATTGGTATAGCTTTGAATATTTCCCTGGACATTCAAAACATAATTTCACAGGGATACTTCAGAGGACTTTGGCTTTGAAGTAGAAATGTAACAAGATATATTGAATAAAATCTGTGATATTGGTACAAAAATATAATCGGTACACTGTACGAGTGTGGTCATGCATTGATCACGTAGTCATAGACCACATGCCATGAAAATTACTTTACAGTGGTGCAAAATTGTGTTCTTTTACAAATGTTATGTAGTATTGAACTTCCCCCTTCCGTTGTCACTTTTGTTATACATTTATCAAAGTACAAGTCTTTTATTTACGCTCACACTATGCACATTTTATTAGTCTCTGTTGTGCTCATGTAAAAAGAAGCATAAACAATAAAACATAGTATGGTTAGAAAACAAAAATACCGAAAACTTTACATTCTAGCATTTGACTTCACTGGGAAGAGTTCTATCGCAAATTCGCAACCAATCAAAATAGATAATACTGCACCAGAGCAGACGTCAAATCAGATCACGATACAAGGAAGGCACCTGTCAAATATGACTTCGTTCAACGCTTGGTAAGAATATTTGTAATGTTTATAAAATAAAACAAAATTATTTGTCATGGTAATATACATTTTCATTTCAAACCATTGTTACGTTTACTAGGGTCTTTTCCAAAAAATGATTTCAAGCAGAAATTTACAGTTCACATACGTTATTCTAGAGTTTATGACCAGTACAGTGATTTTCTAGACAGACCTCTGCTACTGTCAAAGGACCTACTCAACAAGCTGTGTTGCTCCTAGGCTATGAAAATTGCTGCAAAAATTATACGGTGGTGATCACTAACTGATTGACCGTTACAAAATATCAATTTTTCTTTTACATCGATTTTTTCTTTCCTCTATCAACGATAAGACTTTTATCGGACTTGTTTATGAGCAACACTACGGGCATTTTCAGTAACCTACATCTGATCACACTCAAATTACTCTCCACTCATCACACGTGGTTCAACTGACAGAGAAATCCTTGTAGTCATGTTTTATTCATCTCGAATCTGATTCTGAGTCTGGAGGACTTACTATTTGCACTTATATTTCATCTGCTGAACCAGAAAATTATTTTACACAACTTTGTTCCTTTATTTGGATAGGTCCGAGGAAAAACATGGTTTTCTATTAATTTATTTTTATTTTTGTGACCTACAGTCCAATTGAAAATTTAAGTAATGTTATGTTGCTATAGCAACTTCTAAATACAGGATCAATAATCAGACATCTTCTAAGCAAATGTAATTTTTTTCAATTTACCCACTGGCGATGAGTGGAGAGTATCAGACGACGGGTGTCACTAGTAGAGCAGGAACTGTTAACCCTTCCGGAGCACCTGAGTTCACCCCCGGTTTTGAATGGGGTTCATGTTTTTCGAGCTTTAGTTTTATGTGTATGTTTTATAGATCATTATTTGTCCATCTGTCCTTTTTCTTTAGGCCATTGTGTTGTCTGTACTTCTTTAAATCACGTCTTCTGATTACCCCTTTGGTATCTTCAAACTTTTCTTATTACATAAAGTTGTTTCGAGTACACCTTGTCATGAGTGGGATTCGAACTGACAACTTAAGTCGTAATATGCACTGATTGAATAGGTAGTTAAGAATCCAACTACCATATAATCACGACCACGATGGTCCCACACATGTCAACTATCTTTTAAATAAACTTGTATATTTGTAGCTGGAGAGACGTATTCATAGACAAGGAAAGCGGTGTTGACCACTATCTATGGGGTGTTGGTTCACACAAGGGGTATGACGATATAGTCCCGTTTAGTAAAACGTTGCTCGACTGCAGTGTATCTGCAAAACATGAAGACTTCGTAATACATGAAGGCCATGCATACTTTATTACTGTTAAGGTATATAATATCATGTATTTTATAATCAGTGTAGAGTTTGTTACAATGCCAGGGTATACTTTCGTAGATGTAGATCAGTATTAAAACGGCATGTGTTTACATCATTTATTCTCTACGTTACAATATGAATTTTCTTTTATGTCCATTCTGGAATAACCTTTATCATGTACAATCATAGTAAAACTACTGGAAAGTCAAGCAGTTTTAAAATATTTGGGATCAAATAAACCAAAACACCTAAACATGATCTAAACAGAACAGCCAAAGTCGACTAAGGCTAACTGTGACTGTCCTTAGTTTTGATAAATGTATTTAGGAACTGTGAATTTCAATCATAATATAGTTTGTAGCGAACTAATTTACTTGCAATAAGCATTTGTGTTTTCTACATGTTCTACTCAATTATATGATTGTTTTTATTTGTAACTGAACGTGTTTCTGGATATATTCTAATTTGGCTTATAATGGGTTCATATTACAATATTACGAAATTGTTGAAATAGAGAAATATTCTAGTGATTCTATGTTATTTTATTTTCCAGGCAGTAAATAGAGCCCATCTGGTAACCTCAGCATCTTCATTGGCGTATTTATATGATCAGTCACCTCCTGTAACTGGAAGCGTATATGACGGCGTCCGTCATCAAACGTCATTGGACAGAAAGGACAAAGACTATCAAACAATCTCCAATAGGTTGTCTTGTTACTGGGAAGGCTTTCACGATCCACATTCAACAATTAAAATGTACTATATCAGCATAGGAACTTGTCATCGTTGCCATGATGTTATAATGAAACAAGCTGTTGGAATAACATCTAGTAGGTTTTAAAGGAGATCTTTATTTCAGTTGAATAATGCAGGCAAGAAAAGTTTGACGATACCAAAAGGATAACCAGAAGTCGTAATTCGAAACACAGACAATATTATGGTATGCAAAACACTACCATGAAACTTAAAGATTTAGCAATACGTACCCCAATAAACAAAGGATTGAGCAATACATACCCCACTAAACAAAAGATTGAGCAATACGTACCCCACTAAACAAAGGATTGAGCAATACGTACCACACTAAACAAAGTTCACCTTGCAATATGTACCCCACTAAACAAAGGATTGAGCAATACGTACCCCACTAAACAAAGGATTGAGCAATACGTACCCCACTAAACAAAGGATTGAGCAATACGCACCCCACTAAACAAAGGATTGAGCAATACGTACCCCACTAAACAAAGGATTGAGCAATACGTACCCCACTAAACAAAGTTTACCTTGCAATACGTACCCCACTAAACAAAGTTTACCTTCCATTGTCTAATTTGACTACATTCTTTTATATGTAACATAATAAATTATCTACTTGTTTTCTTATTTTAACATTTTTAGCCATCACAAGTACAATGACATAATAAGTAAACATATCATGCTCTAAATATATAATGATTAAAAAACATATTAATATAATATGTCATATGTAGTCATTTTTGCAGGTTTAAACAAATTTATATTTTGTTTTTCGCACAGAGCTTGAAATATAAAAATACACAGCTTCTGTAAGACCAACTTGCATACGCTATAGTATTTTTTATTTTCATGGGATTTCTTAAACATTTAAGGTTTCGGAACATTTAACTACAATCTATATTATAAATCTATAATTGTTTGACTATTTAAAGTGTGGGTATTACCACGGATATGTTTCGTTTTTCAAAGTCAGAATCTGGTCCTCATCTTCTCATGTGTGACTTGTAACCAGATTTTTATCACGAATACCACGACAGGTACCACTAGTGGAGCAGGAGCTGCTAACCATACTGGAATATCCAAGTTCACCTCCAGTTCTTAGTGTGGTTTGTGTAGTGTTTTATGAATCATTGTTTGTTATATCGGCCTTTTTCTTTTGGCCATTGGATTGTTTGTTATACCGGCCTTTTTCTTTTGGCCATTGGATTGTTTGTTATACCGGCCTTTTTCTTTTGGCCATTGGATTGTTTGTTATACCGGCCTTTTTCTTTTGGCCATTGGATTGTTTGTTATATCGGCCTTTTTCTTTTGGCCATTGGATTGTTTGTTATACCGGCCTTTTTCTTTTGGCCATTGGATTGTTTGTTATATCAGCCTTTTTCTTTTGGCCATTGGATTGTTTGTTATATCAGCCTTTTTCTTTTGGCCATTGGATTGTTTGTTATATCGGCCTTTTTCTTTTGGCCATTGGATTGTTTGTTATACCGGCCTTTTTCTTTTGGCCATTGGATTGTTTGTTATATCAGCCTTTTTCTTTTGGCCATTGGATTGTTTGTTATACCGGCCTTTTTCTTTTGGCCATTGGATTGTTTGTAATATCGGCCTTTTTCTTTTGGCCATTGGATTGTTTGTTATACCGGCCTTTTTCTTTTGGCCATTGGATTGTTTGTTATACCGGCCTTTTTCTTTGGCCATTGGATTGTTTGTTATATCGCCTTTTTCTTTTGGCCATTGGATTGTTTATTATATCGGCCTTTTTCTTTTGGCCATTGGATTGTTTATTATATCATCCTTTTTCTTTTGGCCATTGGATTGTTTGTTATATCGGCCTTTTTCTTTGGCCATTGGATTGTTTGTTATATCGGCCTTTTTCTTTTGGCCATTGGATTGTTTATTATATCGGCCTTTTTCTTTTGGCCATTGGATTGTTTGTTATATCGGCCTTTTTCTTTTGGCCATTGGATTGTTTGTTCCTCATCGAGTTATAGCTTCTGATTACCACTTAAGTATCTTCAAACATTTCTTAGAATCTGATTATGATAATCAAAATGTAGTAATCGAATACAAATTATGTTTATAGAGAAACTTACTCATAGCGAACTTCCAAGGTCCTTTAACATAATTACTTTGCTGGCCCAAAAGTTGGTAACGATTTGTAGATATTTTTCACTGTAAGGACAAGAAGATAAATTTTCAATATAACTGATCTTTTTGACAAGGTTTTACATATCTAAAGTGCTATGTTTTAACCTTTTATTGCTTTTAGCTATTTTTATGTAATATTGAATCTGTTATATGCATGTTATACAATGATTGGATGCCATCTTTTGATAATAAAAACTCATTATGGGGTTTTCATGCTTTCAGAGATGCATCATGTATATGTCATATATCAGATATATACCGGATCATGAATTGGCTTCACCGCATAAAACTGGCATAACATATGTACTGTTTATTGCAGATTTTACTCTTTTTCCCGTGCATTTAGTACAAGGGTATCGTTATTATTCTACTATTATGGCTTGTAATACAGCTGATTTATGTTCTTCTGTGACATCAGACGGTGTTATTATTGACAGTAGCCCCCCAACTGTTGGCGTCGTCCAAGATGGTGTAGAAGTGTACGATACACACTACCAGTCAATGAGGTATATATGTTTGTGATCTTAAAGCTTTGTGTCATGTTGTCAGTGAAGCAAAAACTAATCCGTACTAAAGACAAAAGCAGACATGTCTTTTAGATAAGAGTAGAGATTATTATTTTTTTTTATATATATTTTTTTTCAAATTCCAACAAAATACAAATCAATAAATACATCATATAAAGGTTGAATTACTAGAAAAATATAATACTACATAAATATATACATAACGCAATATTGGTTGTCAAAACAATTATATTTACAAAAGTATCATATAAATTCATATTGTAATTTGTTGGATTTTTTTTAAAAGAGAATGAAAGAGAAGAAAGAGAAGATATGTAAGAATTACTAAGGAGAAAGTGAGGAAACTAGATTGTCAGTTGTGATTCTGGTGTTAATATTAGTGAGCTGTTTTTTTCAATATGATAAGATAGACTGTCCGATTCATGTTTTATTCAAATGTAACAAAGTACTGTGTAAACAAAATACAAAAAAGATCAGAGTAGAGATTATTGACATGTTTTATCTTTGTTTCAATGATCATCATTCAAGTGGAGTCTTAATAATATAATTTATTAAAACTAGAGTTAATCACCTTCAGTGACACGTGACCTTAGCCGTATTTGGCTATCCTGCTTAGGTCCTGTCGTTTCCTTGCTCACACATGCTTCATTTATTTTGCTTTCCAATCTTTTGACTGTGAGCGTACCACCTGGTATAGATTATTCCAGAAATACATCATGTGTACTAACTTAAATATATAGGATCTTGTTTTTCTTACATTGTACTAATGCGAATACCACATAAATTTTTTTTTTATTTTTTTTTCATATATAGTCAGGATTGTATAATTCCCTTACATCGCCTCCTGACTAAGGTGTGCCAGGGGTTTTCAAAGCAATAAATTTTGTGACTACGTGGATTTTTTATTTTGATATAAACAAATAAAGAAATATATAATAGTAATAAACACTTTCATTCATCATTCACACACATTCTCTTACAATTTTGTTTTCAAAAACATTAAATTGCTCCCAAAATTTTGCACAGACAAAAGAATCTCATCAATATATGAACAAACAAACAAAAATATTATGCTTAGTGGAACATATATGTAAGGGGGGTCCACATTTTTATACACCCCGCTCCCCGAAGTGGGAGGGGGGTATACTGTTTTACCTCTGTCCGTCTGTCAGTCCAAGATATTTTTCGTCACATTTTTCTCCGTAACTGTTGATGGCAGAAATCTGATATTTGGTCACAAGCGTCATATAGGTATACCATATTGTGGGTAGCGTTTTTGGACCCGTCAGATTCCTACTTCCTGTTTGCCAACTTTGTTGATTTTTATACACATTGAATGTATATGCTCATTTTTCGTCGCATTATTCTCAGCCACTATTGATGGCAGAAATCTGATATTTGGTCACAAGCTTCATATAGGTACCCCATATCATGGGAAGCGTTTTTGGGCCCATCAGATTCCTACTTCCTGTTTGCCGACTTTGTTGATTTTTATACACATTGAACATACATTTTGTATATTATGCCCATTTTTCTCAGCAACTATTGATGGCAGAAATCTGATATTTGGTCACAAGCTTTATATAGGTACCCCATATCGTGGGAAGCGTTTTTTGACCCGTCAGATTCCTACTTCCTGTTTGCCGAAGAGCGGGGGTATCATAAGTGAGCATTAGCTCACAGTTCATCTTGTTTTCAAATTCTAAAAATGTATTGTTTTTCTTTGATATAATATATTGTTCAAGTGAACGGTACCACATAATTGTATGCTTAATTTGTTAAAATGCTTAAATACCACATAGATTAGATCTCTAGTACTTCATTAAATGTGTCTCATTCACCTTGTCTGTCTCAATGCAACAATTAAAAACATAGATATCAAATTTAGTGAGCACAACACGTTTCTGGAATAATCTACATCAGGTGTGTTTAAAGCCTAAATATTGGAAAGCCAAATTATTATATCATTTAAGGACCAGATTGACAGAGAAACAGATCACAATGAATGTACTTCTTCTGCAAACATCATATTTATCTTAACAATGGTTTTTTTTTCTCTCCAGAAACTATATAGCGGGAAAGTGGTATGGTTTTATAGATCCACAGTCTGGTCTACACAGCATGACATGGAGAGCTGGGACAAAGTCAGAACTAGATGATATCATTACTTCTACACATTTACCAATTTCTGCTTTAATTATTGAACCAAATTTATCTAAGCCACTTCCTATAGGAAGAAGAATATTCATTACAGTGAGAATATATAATAAAGCAGGTATAGCATCTACATTTAAGAGATTGTCGAGCATAGGAACTATATGGATGCAAAAACAAGAACAAAGCGAACACAATATAAACCAAAACAAAACAACAAAAGTTTGAAAAACACGAATTCACACAAAAAAACGTGAATGAGATGTAGTTTCGTGATAGGGTAAGTATGTCCTGCCCCATATATGGCACCCGTCATGTAGTCATAATTTCCAATGCCAGCTAGGATTTGACAACAGATGACATTATATTTTCTAATAAGTTTCCATGTGGTGTTGAAAACAATTATTTTTTCCAGTTCTGAAGTACCTTCCCAATGCGAAAATCTGTCAGAAAAACTTCCGTTAAATAGTGTGTACTAAAAAGAATTTGCCACTGTCGATATTGAACCAATATTTCTCCATAGCACGTTTTGAAATTTATTATAATTTCACAACTGCCGTAATGTCTAGACCTGCATTTTGAATATTACTTGTGTTAAGTCAGCATATATTTTTTTCTTATTTCTGTAAACATTTAATGCATGAAGTGTCTGTCTCATTATCAAATAAACATGATATAACTCTAACTTCAAATTGTTAATATCAATTTTGTATTACCTTAAATGAATCATTCACCCAATGATTGTTAATGTTCGGTATAATTAAATTTCATTATTCAAATTATACTAGCAACCATTTTTCTTGTATACACATGGTACGATAAAATAGAGTATGTAGAGTATGGCTATATACAGCCAAACAGGCTTTAGCGACCACCTCTATTAAACAATAATTTGTATTATGTAACCTCAATTTTAATTTCCCTGACAGTGTATTTCATCTTGATTAAACCTGCTTATAGTGGCTGCCTGTCTTATTTGGAATGTCTTATTAGACAGGTTTAACTGCATATTTATTAATTCTTAAACATGAAGGCTTTTTTCTTTAGGGTTGTTTTCTGAAGCATCATCAAACGGTTTCATTGTTGATGTAACTGCACCGATTATAAGAGAAAATGTCTCTTTAAATCGTGATTTTGGATCAATTAGGCCTAATTCTGTAGTATTCAGAAGTAGTATTAACGTGAAGTGGGCTGTAGAAGACAAAGAATCGTTTATAGAACGCCAGTATATTTCTATATCTCCCCACCAGGGTGGCGATTTTAATGCATCTTCTATTCAGGTATGTATGTATACATGGTATTTCTATTGATGTCTAACCGCATCATCGATGGTGTAATGGTTAGCGTGCTCGCCTCGAGTGCGTTAACTCACAAGGAGAAAGAACAAAGACTGGTTGGCTCGGAATCAGAATAATGTGTCAGACTGGCAGAGCTAGCACAATAAATCTCCAACCCAGCGTGTTGGTTTAGCACAAAGCAGGAGAAAAGAATGTTAGTTTCCAATTATCATTTTTAATTTAGGTAAATTAGTTCAATACACAAATCATGAACATATTGATTTAAAGACATTGTCTTGTGAAACGATATGTGTGTCTCCACAATAAACCACACAACAATTTAAGCTAACATTTATTTCCCTTTTAACAACAAGGTGAACCAGGAGTCAGACTTCCACACTCTTTCTACGAAAGCCAAAAGGGAGTCACTCTAATATTCAAAATAATCAAAAATGGAATACTTGATACAATACATCTTCATTTACCTACATAGCCAATACTTCACATATAACACAGAGGTTAGGGTTATGTTGTTTAACGCCACTTTCAACCATATTTCAGTTTTATCGTGGCGTTCAGCTTTATAGGTGAAGGAAACCCGGAGTATCCGGAAAAATCACTGACCTGTCCCAAGTCACTGACAAACTTTATAACATAATGTTGTATCGAGTACACCTCGCCATGAGCAAGATTCTAACTCACAACTTTAGTGGTGATAGGCACTGATTGCATATATAGGTAGTTTTAAATGCAAATACCATACGATCATGACAACGACGACCCCTCAGATTACATGGAGAGTAGAGCACAAGTGTGTTTACTACATTAAATATGGCAAGCATCAACAATCTGCACAGCATACCTCGCCTCAATCAAGAGTAATAGTCCAGCAGCACCTGTATATGGAGTATATATCTCTCAGTTGATACGTTATTCTGTTCCTATCAGTATTTCCGTGACAGAGGGTTGCCAGCATAGAAATTACTGAACCAAGGGTTCCTATTAATAAAGTTGAAGTCGTCACTTCAAAACATTTATCGCCTCTACCATGACTTGATTGGCCGTTACGGAATATATGTATCACAGATGACAACAGATATTTCCGGAAACGTTTGTCACAGTCGCAATCCCGTCCTTCTTTCCTCATTCTTGACTTATTACCGGATTCCTAACATAAGTATCACGACTGGTGCTATAGGAGCAGGAATTGCTTACCCTTTTTTTGAACCTGGTTTTTAGTGGTGTGCGTGTTGCTGAATCTTTTGATTTCTGACAAGTGTTTTGTAAACAATTGTCTTTTTGTCTTTGTGGTATTGCATTGTCTATCGTTTTATTTACAGCTTCTGATTTTCCCTTTGATATCGTCAAGCTGTTCTAACCTCTCTACTAATAATAGATATGGCCCATTATTTCATGGATAATTTGTAATTTTATAAGATGTATTTTGATCAAACGCATTTGCTAGTACATGTTGCTTATATGAGGAGAGATTATATTTGTGTATTCATATCATTTATCTTTAGCTAAATGGGATTGTACGGGAATATACATTTTCTCGTACTGATCTTCACGATGGTGTCTCCTACACTGTTCATCTTATTGCATGTAACAGAGCAAAATTGTGCACTGAATCCGTATCAGAGACCATTTTGGTAGACAGTTCACCTCCAACTCCAGGTAACGGAGCAATGATGTATTTATCTAATAAAACTTAAGGTTTTATGATTTTAGCTAATGTTAACTCATGAAGTTTCACTAACAGGTGAGGTTTAGAGCCATATAGCTAGTTTAGCACCGCCACTTTTGTTGAAATGCCTGTACCAAGCCAGGAAAGTAAGCGGTCATGTACATTGTGTGCTAGAGATATCGATTTTGCCTCTGTTTCGACGATTTTTCGATTAGATTTTTGAACTATTCTGACTGTTTTTCTGTTCATTTTATTGGAAAATAACGATATTTCACAGTTATCTATGCAAACATTATAGTGTCACTAATCCAAAACTGAGTATTGAAATAATGTCAAGCCTCCCTTGAAAGACACCTCTGTATAACAAATCACAGTCTATAAAGGGCAGTCTCATTTTTCGCCTTAATGAGTAGTGCATATACGTTTATCTTGTATATAAAGGGCAAGTGCTCATAAAGGCTCATTTTCAGGTTTCAACGAGTGCCCCTTATATACAGACTTGACTTTATCTACAGACTTGACTGTATATTAGCTAAAGTATTCATTTTACTGATTACTATGGACGAAAAAAGTTAAAAACAACCAACCAAGTTGTCATTTGCAATTGTTATTGTGACGTCACGACAATAATTTAATTTCACATGTCAAATATCAGATTCATTGCACTTAGAAATAACAGTATTTCATCACCATCTATGTTATAAACTATTGTACTTTATAGGCATGTTTGCTATACATACCGATCATGCTGCAAATCTAAAGAGGCATATAGATGACTGGATGACCTGGTCACGTTATAGCTACAAGATATGGCTGTCATGGCTCGGATTTACTGATATACATACTGGAATTGACAAGTATTATGTTACAGTTGGAAGCAAATACATGCAAGATGATCTTAATGAGGTAATAATAGATAAGACCTTGATTTTGATTCTCCGCTAAGCAAGTAGCATTAAGGATTATCAGCAAAGACTGGTTGGCTTAGAATCAGGATAACGTGCTCGAGTGCATTGACATGTCTAGCTACCTAGTACTAGCATTAGCTCTCTAAATATTCAACTAGGTGTATTAGTCTAGTACAAAGCTAGCGTCATCGTCTTCATCATCTCATCGAAATGTAACTTCTTCTCGCTGTGATATTAATGAAAAATTGTTCATCAGGTGTTAAATAACAATCACTCACTCACTGACCTGATTTTGTTATATTGAGGTATAAATAATCTAATTAAGGAATTGTATTGTCTTTAGAACTACTATGGTCAAATCAAATGATTTCTTTGATTTACCCACATTTAAAACTTAGGACGAAGTCAGGTGCTTCCCCAGTTTCTGCTCCAGTAGTGGAATCCGTTGTGTTAATCATGTGTAAAAATCTTTAAAAAAATATATATTAAGTAAAGAACGAAGACAAAAGTATTGTTATAATGACAAACGGAACATAATCATGACCATCTGTGACACAGATATTCTGTAAGAGATAGCAAAGTCATGGTTATGACTGTAAAACTTGCAAAGTGATTTTCGTTCAATGGTTTTCTTGTTAGCAGCAGATGATAGGAAACATAAGGGTCAAGCTCTGAAATATTGTATTAACTGATAATTATACTCTAATTTGAGGTGCTGCTTGAATGTTGCTACATTTAAGGATTGATCGCAATTTTGTTTGGTTCATTCGAAATAACTTCAATCATGTTGTACACACTGTGTAACCCGCGTAGCGTGTTACGCAAGGCTGTGTACAACTAACCTCAATCAGGTTGTACACACTGTGTAACCCGAGTAGCGTGTTACGCAAGGCTATGTACAACCTGATTGAGGTTATTTTGAATGAACTGAACAAATAATTTCGATCAATCCTTATAAATTAATTCAAACATTTTGTGTTATGATATTGAAAAATATATTTATTTTTTCAAAATAAAGCAAATAATTGGAAATAAATTTAAATAACCCCAAAGGTGCCTCATTTAAAGAAAATCACCTGATGACAACGGCATGCAACGCCTTGAGAATGACGTCTATTTTTCGATTCCGTACATTGACAAATAACCTCAACATTTTAAACCAATCAAAACACGTATAAAATGACATGTGACTCTAAAATTAATTAATATACATGTAAAGTTCACAATAGGAAAATCGAAATAGTCTCTGTTCTCGTAAAGTTTCATTCTTACCCGCCCTCACTGTCCATTTCTTTGTGTATGTAAAGGTATAAAACAGACCTAGCTGTATTTGTGGTATCCTTTATTTTAAGTTCAATTGGGAATATGAGACCACATAGCCACCCAACTTTGAATTATTCAGTTAAATAATATCATCTAAATAGCAAAACGTGAAATTATAGGACTGGCCATGGGGTAGATTATTTTCGTCTTTTTTTTGTGCATGAAGTTAGAGTACAACAATCAACATTCTCTTTGAAATTTTACATTGATCTCTTGAAAGCTGACAGGAAAATGAAAACATTTGACCGATAAGTATCTCTGTATTTTTAATTACATATAATATATATATATATACAATTGCTCAGATTAAGAGGGTTATGTAGTAGGTGTCCTTGTTAATATTCCCACTATTATAATGTACTATTAGGGCTAAGTCGTGTGGTGTGTTATGGTGTTGAACGCCCCTTTCAACAATAGTCGGGCTAAGTCACCATTCAACCCATCATTCGACTTCTAATAACTTCAATCACTAACCTTGTGTTTACTTGTAGGTTCCTGGGTCTCCACAAGAATTTGTTCACAATACGTCTGGTCTAGATAAAGGTGATGAAGGACTCGTTCAAACTTTTGTGATTAGAACTCAAAATCTGAGACAATATGAACATGTATTTGTCAGTGTTTGGGCAGTTAATACAGTATGTTTATTATGTTAATATTGTAGTTGTTTTATTAGGCTTTACAATACTGATTCAAAATGGATGATTAGCTCAATATTTTATTTTAACACGATTTATTCCTCCTTGTACTGACATTTCTTGAAATTCGTCACTTCAGTTGATATATTATTCATTAATATGGTTGTACCCTGAAAATGCTTTTCATGTTTTTTTTTCTTCATCTTTATAACATGATATGGCTGAAATATTACTTATGTTCACGTTAAGCACCAATCAACCCATCTAATCTGTAGGAGAATATATACATGCACTGCTCTTAATCATTTTTCTTTCCTAACATATTGCAATATTTCGTAAAAAAGCTATACTGACGTGTGTTTGTATGAAAAAGGATTTAAAATTCCACCAATATCAACAAAACGAATAATTATCTCTCATCTCAAAAATTGAATATATAAACACACCACGACATAAGTCGATAGAAATCAGAGTCCAGATTTGGGACAGGCAGAAAACTGTGGTGGTGTTAACCGGTTATCATTTTGTTTTATTTCTACTGACCGTTGCACAATTTGTACATTGTCACCGTTTTATTTCTGAAGTCGTAACCAACACAACAGCATCTTTAGCCTATTAGATAAAATTTACGATTCAAGACGTGAAACATTGGATACATGAAACACACACTTATGTTAATTCTGGTTAATGTTAGGGACATAAAGGTTATCCTCAGATAATAAAGAAAAAATACATTTAATTTGTATAATTAGTTTGTAATATATTATGTATAATAACTTGGGATGAAAGTGCTACTTTTTGAGTAGGTTACAATTTGTCACCGTTCTATTTCTGATTTAATTTGATTTGATTTTTGGTGTTTAACGCCACTTTCAGCAGTATTTCAGCTATATCATGGCGACCAGTTTTAGTGGTGGAAGAAGCCGGAGTACCCGGAGAGAACCACCGACCATGGGCAAGTAACTGGTAAACTTTATCACTTGCGGCTGCGAGTCGAGTGCACCTTTTTTTGTAATTTACAAAGCCGGGCGGGAACCCACGCCGTATTGGTTCTATTTCTGAAGTCGTAATCAACAGCATATGTAACCTATTAAGTAATGGTTACGATTCATTGGAGACATGAAACACACACTTATGTTTTTGATAGTTAATATTAGTAACAAAAATATACCCACAGATAATAAAGAAAATCAAATTTTATTTATATAATTAGCTCCCAATATCTTGGGAAGAAAGTTCCACCTTATTCGTAGGTTACAAATTGATACAATATTTAATTCAAGGTTGGATTACAAAGCCAGATGATACACTCACAGTTTAGATTAGTACCAGGTGGTTCTTTAGAACTTATTAGGCGTTGTTCATCAGTAACATGTCGTGGCCATTGTGTTTGTTCTTCACAAGATGGCCGATGTGCACTAACAGGACTTCCTTGCCATGACATTACTAACGGTAATAAGATATATCTTAGTTTATAATTGATAGTGATGATCACAAATTTTATACCAGAAAATTAATATAATATTTACACATTGTCATTTATACTCAATATTTCAAAATATAAAACAAACACATCGAAAAAGACCATAATACTGAACACCTCGGTTATATTCCTTATCATTAGTTATGGGCTAAAAGTAGGGTTTTTTTCTCATCATCTGTCATTTGCATTTATTTATGTTTTATGTTTACAAATCCAAAGGCAGTGACATCTGGGTACATTATGTGTTAAATGGAGAACAGACCGGTAATATAAAGACAACATCAATGCAAATGAGATGCACATATGTGAGTATAAGAAACAATAGTAAGATTATATTGCTCCATATGAGCTCTGTAACTTTTTCTACTGTTTTTAGATCAAAATATGAGCAACCTGTATTTTTCAGATAATCCGAATACTTTGATCCACGTATATGACATAACTGATCTTTACAGTACTACTTTGCGTGACGTGAAGTATACAGCGGCAAATTTAGAACTCGCTGCAAGATGGCAAATAGTTCATGTACAAGGATTACTTCCCCTGTGGTAGGTTTTAAAATACAACTAAATCTGTGGGTGTTTTATCGACCTCTTTATTTAAGGAATATTTTCGAACAGGTTATAGGATACATCCTAGATTGGGGCAGTTTTCGTAAACTTTTTCAAACCTGGTAATACAAGTATAACCTGTTCACTTATTCATCATTCTGTGTTCGCTACAACAACTCTGCTCACCCAGTCATATGTGAAGGAGGGTTGGTATTTTACTCACATGTAATATATACTGACATGAACGAATCATTCCACTAAGAGGGAGGCTTGGACCCATAAATCTAGTTTAACCCTGCCACTTTTGATTGAAATGACTGTACCAATCCAGGGTAATGACCGGTCATGTGTATATGTGTGATATGGGTATCGATTTTTCTCTTATGTCTACAATTTTTGTGATTAGATTTTGGAGCTGTTTCGACAGTGTGGTATATTTTGTTTTCCAGTTATTAATTCTAATGAAAACATTAAATTTCATATTTTTTTATAGATAGTTATGTAATTCAAATACATCTAAAAGATAGTAAATGTCAATATATTTAGGTATGAGTGGAGTGTAGGCCTTACTTCAAAGGATTCACCGGAAGGTGTCTTTGATAATTTGAAAGAAAAGGTGTGGCATCATGCCGGAAAAACCAATCAAGCATATTCTAGCTTGAAACGAGGCAAGTACAAATATATTTATTTTAAGAAAAAACCTTCTTCATTCCCATCTGTTGCATGGATTTTTAGGGGGTTAGAGTTATGGTGTTTAACATCACTTTCAACAATATTTCAGTTATGTACTTATATATAGAAAAAAATTAATTTGTTATATTGACCATGTGTTTTAAATATATCTCTGACATTTTATGTTTATTTACCATTTCGTTTAATCACTATTCCTGATACTTGTAAGATATTTATTTTATTTCTTTGCTTTCTTGGTTTATACAGGGAAAACACCACTAAAGGAGTGTATTTCCTATTCTTTTTTTGTTCGGGCATGGTATAGTGATTCAACATTTGCAGATTTCAAATCGGATGGGGTAACAATACTTTCAAGATCACTGGCGAAGTCAAAATTGAAAGGAACTGCGGTATGTATAAATTGGTTTTTATCCAAATACAGAAATGTTTACGTGTAAGCAATATGTTGTCCAGTTGCCATTGATTTCCTGGCTTAATATTATTCTTTATAGGGTGAGTAGTTGTTGTTTAATGTCAAGGGAGCAATGTTTCAGCTATGTCATGGCAAGAACAATCTTCTTTCGATTAGATTATGATAATGGTCACTTTGTACTAGAACAACATGCTGAGTTGGACTTTTATTGTGTTACCTGCCTGAAACAACAGTCTGATACCAGTCTTTGTTTTTACTCTTTAATGCTGCGTCTTTAGCGAAGAAGCAGAACATGTCAGTTTTGTAATCTTTGGTTTAACCCGACCAGGACTTGCACCCATAAAATTGTTTTGCACTCGAGGTGAGCAAGCTAACCTTTACACCACAAATAACGTTATTCATCTTTATATTTGTATAACACAAATAAAATATTTGATTTTTTTTAGATCTATAAATAGCATATTCAATATTCAAGTAACTTGCATCAATACAGATTTTCATAATTTATATTTCATTGTCACAGTAATTAGGGAATAACCGTATTGTATTTTAAAGTGTTTACCTGGCAACAATAACATGTGTTTACATAATAAGCTGTTTTAAATCAATTCATTGCACCCTTTCACACAGCATATCTGCCAAATAGATTCGTAATTACAAACCTTTTTTTCGGTGAGAAATCAAACGCTTTATTTTAAATATTCAATGATCTATTATGTAATCATAACCGAAAATATCAACTCTTACAATTTTATTTAGCTTAAATAACAATTTTAATATATGTCACTTCAAATCAATATTCGTTCAACAGTTTCCACCAAGATAAAACGTAAAATTTACTCTGACGTGTAAATTTATGCAATTGACCAATGAAATTAATTGTTACATTTCCAATTGCATCAGAATAAAAGTTATATATGCCACCATCAGTATGATAGTTTGGATATACATTTACATATGAAATAAGGGTGCTTGAAAGTTGAGAGTTCGATTCCTTGGCATTTTAATGTGTCCCGATATAACTTTATATTATAATGTTTGTCAATGCCGTGCAGATCTGTGGTTTTCAGAGTATTTGGTTTTCCTATGTAAAACTGAGCACCATGATAAACCTTAAATATTTTTGAAACTGGCGTAAACACCATACACCTAAACTTCCATCAACATTCGAATGAATCAATGTTACCCTTGATCCAACTCAATTACTTTTCATGTTATAATTTTGAAATAAATTAAGATAAAATACAAATCAGAAAACATATACCGACGATACGCTGATTCTTAAAAAATAGTTTTAAAGGAAGTCCATATTATCAAACTTTTCAGTAGTTAAAATGTTTTTTTCCTATTGTGGCTTGGGACTATTTTGCTACTGTAATTTAAATACAAAAACAAAAAACAAATGTTAGCAAGGTTTGGTTTCTAAATGTCACAGATTTGTCAATATCATGATAAAAATAATTCCTGTCGAAGTACACAACTTTTCTGGTGATATTTCCTTACGCTATCATTCATATAGGATAGTACTTTCCATCACAGCCACTAGTTGGATAAAAAGAGTTTGAAGATCCAAAAGGGGTAATAAGAATCCATAAATCGAAAAAGGAGACAAAACAATCTCCAAAAGAAAAAGGACAAACAGCGATCTACAAAACACCACACAGAAAACTAAAGATCGAGAAACAAGATGCCCACTAAAAACTGAGGGTTGTAATCAAACATATGATTAGTCAGCTCTGGTGGTAGTAGGTGACATATTTGAGCATTCTTATTCAGATATGTGAGCAGATGCCAGGTCATTGGAAGAAAGACATAGATTATATAAAACCAGGCTATCCGTTTACAATAAGATGGTCCAATGTATTTATTGATGCCGCTGACATTATTGATAGATTTAACATATACCTTAGTACCTTTCCTGGTGGTGAGTCCATCTATTTTATCAAACTGACATTTCGAATTTGCATATCATGCAATAGATGATTTCACGACAGTCCTGCCACTATATAAGTACCACAAATGTGGCACGTAAAACAAGTAATATCACATGGTAATTCATGCAATAGATGATTTCACGACAGTCCCACCACTATATAAGTACCACAAATGTGGCACGTAAAACAAGTAATATCAAATAGTAATGTTATTTTTTAATGTTTGAAGAATCAACACGCAATCAATTTCCACCTTTTTCTCTCTAATTCCTAATTATTCCATTGAAATCCTTAGTTCTGGGAATAGGGGTTAGGGTTTTGATGTTTAACGCCACTTTCAACAATAGTTCAGTTATATCGTGGCAGTCAGTTTTATTGGTGGAGGAAACTGGAGGATGCGGAGAAAACCACCGACATGTCACAAGTCACTGACAAGCTTTATCACATAATGTTGTATCTAGGACACCTCGCCACGAGCGGGATTCGAACTCACAACTCACAAACTTATCAGAGGTTTGTCAATATATTACATCGATATGAAACTGACTATTCAGTTCAAACCATATTTTCCCTCAGAAGTAGCACACACTTCACTTTAAAACTAGCAGCAACAGTTCAAAACACATAATATTTTGATTAACAATTTCAACAACGTTATGGATGAATTTAGTATAACAATGGAGAATAGACAGCTCAGAAAGGTTTATATAAGTAGAATGTTAGAATATAACTCTTAATCTTATTATAGAAATATGAACATTAATTTCTGTCTTTCTTAATATACTTTATCCTGATAGAAAGAAACATACTTAAATTCACACATTTTAGTCAAAATTCAATATAAACCAACTGTTAGCTGTTACACCTCAAAAGATCGTATTGATAAGAACATAAGTAGGAATTTGATTTCAGGATATGATGTAAACGCTGCCGACGTTGATTTACCTGGGACAGTCACATCGTATAACATCAGTCGTATACCATTAACTCCTGGCGTTGTGTTCTTTAGTAATGTTGTGGCATATAGTTATTCTGGAATACATTCAACAGCAAGCTCTGATGGAATTACAGTTGATATTGATGTCCCAACGGTTGGATTTGTTAAAGATGGAATTGGTAAGAGTATATATATATATATATATATATATATAAGTAGTCTATCACCAGATTTTTAAGAAAGGTTTTTTCCCAGATCGACTGCAGTAACATTATGAGGAACCACGAACGCCCCTTATTTTTTTAATTAAAACGTTAAGTACGAAAAGATGAATCCGATAATGCTGAAAACATATTTATTTTTAAAACACAAATTGGCCACATAGCTGTTTGCTATAAATGTTTAACTCTGTTCAAGGCTGAAAAAACAAATATAAAATAATGTCTTTGGAAAAAGGAATTCACACTTTTCAAAGAATTCGAATACGGCATCTATGAATGATTTAGGTACCCCCCGCCCCCCCCCCCCCCCCCCCCCATTGTTAAATGTGATTGGTAAGTGTGAGATATATTAAGAAGCTGAAGCTAATACAGATATTGTTTTAGTATTGTTATGGAGAGAAAACTTATTTTGCTAGTAAAAACTTATATCCATGAGTAACTCGTGTATAGAGAGTGTCATGTTTCTTAACTTGCAGATCTTTGTTTGTTAACACTTTTACTTGTGGCAATGCTGTTCATTGTTCTGCAATAATGCTCACTATGTGTTCAACAATCAACCAATTATGGTGTACAGTAGTCACCCTTTCAATAGGGTCACTCCTTCTGCAATGAAAAAGTGGCTTTATGAGAGAGGTCTCCCCTTTCTATAGGGTCACTCCTTCTGCAATGAAAAAGTGGCTTTATGAGAGAGGTCTCCCCTCTCAAGAGGAATAATTTACTGGTATTTTACTATCTTAAGTTCATCTGAAATCTGATTTGATAAGAAGAGTGGCCGTGGTGAGAGAGGTCTTATTAGAGGAAGACTAATGTAGTTCTTGTTATTACTGTCATAACAGAACAGACAACATTAAAACAACGTCACTACTTCATTTCAGTCCAGATAACATGATAACCTGACATACAGTCACATCTGTTCATGCAGTCACCTCTATTAAGCAGTCACCTGTATTAATAGGTCATTTTTTCTTGTCCTGTCACAGAAAATGTCATATGAATTGAACCTCTTTTAAGAGGTCACCTGTCTTAAAAAGCCACTTTTTCGTTGTCCCAAAGGTGACCTCTTAATACAGGTTAGATTGTATTTTCATTTTCTTTTGAAAGGGATGTTTGACATTGATTATGAAGATAATAATAACAGTATTGGAGCATCCTGGCATGGTTTTTCTGACAGAGATTCTGTTATAGCCCATTATATGTGGTGTGTTCAAACAATGCCAGAAAGTCAACCGTGTAATATCAGAAACTGGGAAAATGTTGGTATACAGACGTCCGTGACTCGTGCACTGAATGAATCGTTTCTTCTTCCGGGTATGCATCATCAGGTTTCCTAATTAATCTGTTTTGTGAATATTTTCATATTTTTTATACAGTCGAATCTCGTGAATTCCAATTAATCGTTTATGTTTCTTCAGAATAGTCGAGTATTTGAGTTACCCTGCTAAGACTAACGGACCACATGTCTATGTAGAGTTATTGAAGGAAACTATTTAATCATATCCAACATAAGGAGGTCTGACTACATATATGAGTTCTAAAATTGTTGCAAATATGATGATTTTAAATTGCCAAATATAAAGTCCAATTTTTATATAGTATTATTATGAATTATAGTGTATCACTATTTTCAACATATATTTAAGTTTTTTTTTATAGAAGTTAGTTTTTGTAATAGTAAAACAGGGGTACAGGGTGGAAATCAGATTATGCTGCATCAAGTACACCTGGTCATGGACAGGAGTCAAACTTACAGACATCAATGATTTTTTAGTATTATTCTGTCTTCCCACATACATGTAAGGGACATAATACAATAATAAATACGCTTTTCACTATTTTTGCACGTCAATTTTAAAGGGATACATGTTAAATCGGAAATGTTTATATCGTCAGCATGATGTTGTCGACCATCACACGTCTTCTTTGTCTCTGAGTGCAAATAGACATATTGATATACACTGATTAACAAGTAAGGATGGCTGTTACCATAAGTGTTTTGCACGAAGCAGTTAAAATATATCATGAAGGCCAGTTTGCAAAAATTATTGAATGCAAGTTTTTGATAAAGAGGTGCTTACAAGTATATAGGATAACTAAATTTAATACGAATATTCTTTGTCAGAAAAACGATTTTAAACCACATATTTATTTCAGGGACAAGACTCCAAAGTTTGGTATTTGCAGTTGACATTGTCGGACATAAATCTGACATAGAAAGGTCAAATGGTGTCTATGTTGACACAACACCCCCGATACCTACCAACATGATACATGTAGACGACAATATGGCTACCAATCCTTCTTTTGAGATGTCGAACGGTCAGTTTGTTGAATGGGACGATATATACGATATAAAGATATGTGAATTGAATGAAGACTTTCAACCGTTTGGTTGGAACATCAGTTTTGGTAGCTGTGTCGGAGTAATCAAGTCTCACAAGGATATTGCTTACGATGGTCGTTCCTGCATTGTGTTGTTTGGATATTTTTCTCAAACTATAACAAATCTTACAGTCGGTAGTCTGTATCGTGTGACTTTTGTTACATCACACTCACCTTTCTTTGGAACAGAAATTGCACACAAAGAAGGCTTTGTTGCCATGGGGGATAACCAACATGTATTTTTGCTATACACAAAACAAGATGAACAGACATCAGAAACCAGTAAGGTGTCATGGCATCATCATACATTTTATTTTCGATCTTTTTCAAAAAGTACAGAATTCAGACTTGGTTCTCTATCTGGAAAGACAGGCTTAATGTTTGATGATCTTAACATTCAGCCAGTGTTTTACACCAAGCCAAAGAAGGAAAGCATCAGAGGAGAGATAGTACATAGGCATATGGTAACGATTCATGATTGGTCATCAGTTCATGCTTCTTGGAATTTTATTGATCCAGAAAGTCCAATTATTGACTACACCTGGGCAATAGGTATAATTATAATTACCATTAGCCTAATCATAACTGACATAGCAAACAATGGTCTATGATTTTTCTTTAATGTGGTTTATTTGGGAAAAATTAACAAAATGAACAACCACCTTCCACCTCAAGTCATAGAACATAAAAAAAAACCATGACATAGGACATTGAAAATCCGGGTTCTAGTTTGGGATGCATTAAAATGTGGCAGATTTAAATCGGTTAGTGAGATCCCAACCCAACGGCAATACAGATATAAATAAACGATTAAAAAACCTGCACATATTCGGTTCCACTCAAAAAGACCACATATTAGGGACCAACCATTTAACCTAAAGGGGGAGGTTATGGTTTTTTGTTTCGTTCAGAATTTTTTTTTCGGACGACACGAGAGTTAGAATTTTATTTTTTTTTCCAGAATTCAACATTAGGTTATATGACAAAAACTCTCGATCAGATTATTTTTTTTTCCTCCACCAAAATCAGAATATTTTTTTCAGCAACATTGGGAATCAGAATATTTTTTTAGAAAAAAACCATAACCCCCCTTCAAGTTAAATGGTCGTTCCCTTATCACAAAAAGAAATGACAACATAATCATGGACAGTACAAGAGCAGGGTCAATGAATGATCATAAGCATCTCTTGTTTAAAGACCTTTACAATTAGGATAGCAAAAGTCATAACTGATTTAATATCAATGAGTCATAGATATCTAATGGAATTAATGGTCTTCGTGGGAGACCAAAATAAATAGGCTATCGGTAACTATTTCTGCTGTAATCGTCAATGACGTCTTTAATAAATACAGTTGAATCTCGTTATTTTGAAGTTCACGTGACCATTGCAATATTTCGAGTTATCCGAATTCGACTTTCATGAGGGAAGTAAGGGATTAAGTAAGATTGGCAACTCTGTCTGGTAAGCTTGATAAATGTGGGTGCAAACTATAATTTTCAGTCATACGAAATATCGTTCATCATTTGTACGTATTGTGTATATACTTTTAACACGTGCGTAAGTATTGATTTTTTGATGTTTGATTTTTTTGTAGAAAAAAATAAATAAAATTTGAATTTTGTATATGGTGAAACGAATTATGAAGCGTATGGTACACTGATAATGTCAGGAAGGTGTGTATTTATTAGTTGTGTGTAAACACATCATGCAATATGTGTTCAAAATATCCTTCAAATAATATAACGAAAATTCCAACAAAAAAACTGAAGAAAGTTTAAGAAATAAAGATAGCTACATGTATTACTACCCACATATATACAGTCCAACCTGTATATAAAGGCCACTCGGGGGAACCTGAAAATATGGCCCTTATAGGCAGTTGTCTTTTATATACAGGTTAAAATTATATGCACTATTCATTAATGGGGAAAATGAGACTGTCCTTTATAGACAGTGATTTCTTATATAGAGGTGCCCTTTAATGCAGATTTTATTATATATACATTAGAATGAATGTACCATTTAATCTTGGTTAACATTTCAGGATACACAGAGGGCAGTACAGAAGTTCAGCGTTTTACCAGCATTGGTGTCAATAATTTTGCATACAACTATAATGTTACTTTAGCCCATACCTCGGTGATTTATGTTACAATAATCGCTACAAATGCTGCTGGTTTGATGACGAAAGTTCATGCCAGAAGTTTGCTTGTCGACTTGACGCCACCCAACATTATATTTGTGAATGATGGAATAGGTACGTGTATATAGATTGTATTATGTAGGAATTGTATTGTGGTAGTCTAACATTACAATAACACACATAGAACAATCAGTAATAATAATAATATTGAAGATACAGCCTTATATATAATATAAGAGGAGATGTTATATAAAATCCAGACTTCTGAAACCAAGTCACCAGATAAGTAATATGGGGTTGGGGGTTAGGGTTATGGTATTTTTAACACCCCTGTCAACAATATTTCAGTTATATCGTGGCAGTCAGTTTTATTGGTGGAAGAAACCACTGTATCCTGGAAAAACAAGTCACTGAC
This sequence comes from Bathymodiolus brooksi, assembly GCA_963680875.1. Lineage (NCBI taxonomy): Eukaryota > Metazoa > Mollusca > Bivalvia > Mytilida > Modiolidae > Bathymodiolus > Bathymodiolus brooksi. The sequence continues at coordinate 91,226,166 of OY804585.1, forward strand.
AAACTTTACCACATAATGTTGTATCGAGTACACCTCGCCATGAGCGGGATTCGTACTAACAACTTTGGTGGTGATAGGCACTGATTGCACAGGTAGTTGTAAATCTCACTACAATACTATCACGACCACGACGGCCCCTTGTTGTAACGTGTTGAAATGTTTGGAAAATATTTCAGGTGTATGTATCAATAAAAGTATAAATAAATGTACTCCTAAGTCAATTCAGATTCAGATGTCCGATGATTTTTTTTCCGAAAAGAATGAAGATAGTCCTCTTCTTTTTTAATATTTTGTATAATTTTTTAGCAAGAACTTAAACTTTCCATCAAATCTCTTAAGATGTGCCTTAACGAATGTAAACTGTGGACCCTTTTTGTTTCTTATAATCATCCATTCTTACAAGACCACTAACGTTTGTTACTATGATGTATGTACTTTTATCTTCATAGGATCCGATATTGATGCTCAGACGGTAGCCGAAATATCTGCAAACTGGGAAGTTGAAGATGGTGAATCTGGTTTACAGCTATGTGAATGGGCAATTGGTAAGTGTGACAACCGATCAGCAGGGCCGTCTTAACAGCATTATAGGACCCTGACAAAGCAGTGCACAGGGTCCCATACCTACAAAACCACCCACAGGAATAAAAATGTAAATGTTGATAAAATTGAACATATATTTATTGCGTTGGTACAGTACAGTCAGAGACATACCATGATAAATCACTGTGATCGACGTATCACTCATCTTAGTGATACTGATATATTGTTTGTTCTGTTTAATATATCTTCAAAATTTCTTTTCTATTTAGAGTGTTACTTGCTATCACCCAAAATGAACAAGAAAGTAAGTAAATAGATTAAACTGACCAAAAGATATATCAGTATCACTAAGAAGAGTGATACGTCTATCACAGTGATTTATCATGGTATGTCTCTGACTGTACTGTACATCCAGCAAAATCAGTATTTAAACATTAAGAACATGCTGTATGCAACATACATAGATTAGCATGGGGTAACTATGCTCGTGGGGCCACCGGGCAACTGCCCAACCTGCCCATGCGTTAAGACAGCACTACTGATCAGACTACATATTGTAACTGTTAGCCAGGAAAAGTTTATTTTGATCATTTCAATAGCACCACGTGATGCAATGTCATAATTGAATATAAATAGACAAAATAATAATGGAAAATTGTGTATTTCATTGCTTTGTCCATAACAACATGTAATGTGTCAAAAATGTTGAACACTTTTGATCTCCAATCGAGTGTTTGGTATTTTTAATTAGGAGAGATACACTTTAAAACATTCTAAGCATTACCAAATCAAATTCATTTTGTATGAACAGTTCCGTACTGATGTTGGTTTTTTAGGGGGGGGGGTCATTTTGCAGACCTTCACAAATATATCAAAAGTGTGAAATAAATGAAAAGCTGGTACTGAACACAATAAATGTCATGGCAACGAAGCTAAAGACAAAGTGACTTATCCTAAGCTGGTTGAAACATGTGCAAATATAGCAATAACATAGACTGTTAATTGCTGGGAACACTACTGCTAACATATGTAATGAGTTACTGGGAACACTACTGCTAACATATGTAATGAGTTACTGGGAACACTACTGCTAACATATGTAATGAGTTACTGGGAACACTACTGCTAACATATGTAATGAGTTACTGGGAACACTACTGCTAACATATGTAATGAGTTGCTGGGAACACTACCGCTAACATATGTAATGAGTTACTGGGAACACTACTGCTAACATATGTAATGAGTTGCTGGGAACACTACCGCTAACATATGTAATGAGTTACTGGGAACACTACTGCTAACATATGTAATGAGTTGCTGGGAACACTACTGCTAACATATGTAATGAGTTACTGGGAACACTACTGCTAACATATGTAATGAGTTACTGGGAACACTACTGCTAACATATGTAATGAGTTACTGGGAACACTACTGCTAACATATGTAATGAGTTACTGGGAACACTACCGCTAACATATGTAATGAGTTACTGGGAACACTACCGCTAACATATGTAATGAGTTACTCGGAACACTACCGCTAACATATGTAATTAGTTACTGGGAACACTACCGCTAACATATGTAATGAGTTACTAGGAACACTACTGCTAACATATGTAATGAGTTACTGGGAACACTACCGCTAACATATGTAATGAGTTACTGGGAACACTACTGCTAACATATGTAATGAGTTACTGGGAACACTACCGCTAACATATGTAATGAGTTACTAGGAACACTACTGCTAACATATGTAATGAGTTACTGGGAACACTACCGCTAACATATGTAATGAGTTACTGGGAACACTACCGCTAACATATGTAATGAGTTACTGGGAACACTACTGCTAACATATGTAATGAGTTACTGGGAACACTACTGCTAACATATGTAATGAGTTACTGGGAACACTACCGCTAACATATGTAATGAGTTACTGGGAACACTACCACTAACATATGTAATGAGTTACTGGGAACACTACCGCTAACATATGTAATGAGTTACTGGGAACACTACCGCTAACATATGTAATGAGTTACTGGGAACACTACCGCTAACATATGTAATGAGTTACTGGGAACACTACTGCTAACATATGTAATGAGTTACTGGGAACACTACCGCTAACATATGTAATGAGTTACTAGGAACACTACCACTAACATATGTAATGAGTTACTGGGAACACTACCGCTAACATATGTAATGAGTTACTGGGAACACTACCGCTAACATATGTAATGAGTTACTGGGAACACTACCGCTAACATATGTAATGAGTTACTGGGAACACTACCACTAACATATGCAATGAGTTACTGGGAACACTACCGCTAACATATGTAATGAGTTACTGGGAACACTACCGCTAACATATGTAATGAGTTACTGGGAACACTACCACTAACATATGTAATGAGTTACTGGGAACACTACCGCTAACATATGTAATGAGTTACTGGGAACACTACTGCTAACATATGTAATGAGTTACTAGGAACACTACCGCTAACATATGTAATGAGTTACTGGGAACACTACCGCTAACATATGTAATGAGTTACTGGGAACACTACCGCTAACATATGTAATGAGTTACTGGGAACACTACTGCTAACATATGTAATGAGTTACTGGGAACACTACCACTAACATATGTAATGAGTTACTAGGAACACTACCACTAACATATGTAATGAGTTACTGGGAACACTACCGCTAACATATGTAATGAGTTACTGGGAACACTACCGCTAACATATGTAATGAGTTACTGGGAACACTACCGCTAACATATGTAATGAATTACTGGGAACACTACTGCTAACATATGTAATGAGTTGCTGGGAACACTACTGCTAACATATGTAATGAGTTACTAGGAACACTACCGCTAACATATGTAATGAGTTACTGGGAACACTACCGCTAACATATGTAATGAGTTACTGGGAACACTACCGCTAACATATGTAATGAGTTACTGGGAACACTACCGCTAACATATGTAATGAGTTACTGGGAACACTACTGCTAACATATGTAATGAGTTACTGGGAACACTACCGCTAACATATGTAATGAGTTACTGGGAACACTACCGCTAACATATGTAATGAGTTACTGGGAACACTACCGCTAACATATGTAATGAGTTACTGGGAACACTACCGCTAACATATGTAATGAGTTACTGGGAACACTACCGCTAACATATGTAATGAGTTACTAGGAACACTATCGCTAACATATGTAATGAGTTACTAGGAACACTACCGCTAACATATGTAATGAGTTACTGGGAACACTACCGCTAACATATGTAATGAGTTACTGGGAACACTACCACTAACATATGTAATGAGTTACTGGGAACACTACCGCTAACATATGTAATGAGTTACTAGGAACACTACCGCTAACATATGTAATGAGTTACTGGGAACACTACCGCTAACATATGTAATGAGTTACTGGGAACACTACCGCTAACATATGTAATGAGTTACTGGGAACACTACCGCTAACATATGTAATGAGGTACTGGGAACACTACCGCTAACATATGTAATGAGTTACTGGGAACACTACTGCTAACATATGTAATGAGTTACTGGGAACACTACCACTAACATATGTAATGAGTTGCTAGGAACACTACCGCTAACATATGTAATGAGTTACTGGGAACACTACCGCTAACATATGTAATGAGTTACTAGGAACACTACCGCTAACATATGTAATGAGTTACTGGGAACACTACCGCTAACATATGTAATGAGTTACTGGGAACACTACCACTAACATATGTAATGAGTTACTGGGAACACTACTGCTAACATATGTAATGAGTTACTGGGAACACTACCACTAACATATGTAATGAGTTACTGGGAACACTACCGCTAACATATGTAATGAGTTACTGGGAACACTACCACTAACATATGTAATGAGTTACTGGGAACACTACTGCTAACATATGTAATGAGTTACTGGGAACACTACTGCTAACATATGTAATGAGTTACTGGGAACACTACCACTAACATATGTAATGAGTTACTGGGAACACTACCGCTAACATATGTAATGAGTTACTGGGAACACTACCACTAACATATGTAATGAGTTACTGGGAACACTACTGCTAACATATGTAATGAGTTACTGGGAACACTACCGCTAACATATGTAATGAGTTACTGGGAACACTACCACTAACATATGTAATGAGTTACTGGGAACACTACTGCTAACATATGTAATGAGTTACTAGGAACACTACCGCTAACATATGTAATGAGTTACTGGGAACACTACCACTAACATATGTAATGAGTTACTGGGAACACTACCGCTAACATATGTAATGAGTTACTGGGAACACTACCACTAACATATGTAATGAGTTACTGGGAACACTACCGCTAACATATGTAATGAGTTACTGGGAACACTACTGCTAACATATGTAATGAGTTACTGGGAACACTACCACTAACATATGTAATGAGTTACTGGGAACACTACCGCTAACATATGTAATGAGTTACTGGGAACACTACCACTAACATATGTAATGAGTTACTGGGAACACTACCGCTAACATATGTAATGAGTTACTAGGAACACTACTGCTAACATATGTAATGAGTTACTGGGAACACTACCGCTAACATATGTAATGAGTTACTGGGAACACTACCACTAACATATGTAATGAGTTACTAGGAACACTACCGCTAACATATGTAATGAGTTACTGGGAACACTACCGCTAACATATGTAATGAGTTACTGGGAACACTACCGCTAACATATGTAATGAGTTGCTAGGAACACTACCGCTAACATATGTAATGAGTTACTGGGAACACTACCGCTAACATATGTAATGAGTTACTGGGAACACTACCGCTAACATATGTAATGAGTTACTGGGAACACTACCGCTAACATATGTAATGAGTTACTGGGAACACTACCGCTAACATATGTAATGAGTTACTGGGAACACTACCGCTAACATATGTAATGAGTTACTAGGAACACTACTGCTAACATATGTAATGAGTTACTGGGAACACTACCGCTAACATATGTAATGAGTTACTGGGAACACTACCACTAACATATGTAATGAGTTACTAGGAACACTACCGCTAACATATGTAATGAGTTACTGGGAACACTACCGCTAACATATGTAATGAGTTACTGGGAACACTACCGCTAACATATGTAATGAGTTGCTAGGAACACTACCGCTAACATATGTAATGAGTTACTGGGAACACTACCGCTAACATATGTAATGAGTTACTGGGAACACTACCGCTAACATATGTAATGAGTTACTGGGAACACTACCGCTAACATATGTAATGAGTTACTAGGAACACTACCGCTAACATATGTAATGAGTTACTGGGAACACTACCGCTAACATATGTAATGAGTTACTGGGAACACTACTGCTAACATATGTAATGAGTTACTGGGAACACTACCGCTAACATATGTAATGAGTTACTAGGAACACTACCACTAACATATGTAATGAGTTACTGGGAACACTACTGCTAACATATGTAATGAGTTACTAGGAACACTACCGCTAACATATGTAATGAGTTACTGGGAACACTACTGCTAACATATGTAATGAGTTACTGGGAACACTACCACTAACATATGTAATGAGTTACTGGGAACACTACCGCTAACATATGTAATGAGTTACTAGGAACACTACCACTAACATATGTAATGAGTTACTGGGAACACTACCGCTAACATATGTAATGAGTTACTAGGAACACTACTGCTAACATATGTAATGAGTTACTGGGAACACTACCGCTAACATATGTAATGAGTTACTGGGAACACTACCGCTAACATATGTAATGAGTTACTGGGAACACTACCGCTAACATATGTAATGAGTTACTGGGAACACTACCACTAACATATGTAATGAGTTACTGGGAACACTACCACTAACATATGTAATGAGTTACTAGGAACACTACCACTAACATATGTAATGAGTTACTGGGAACACTACCGCTAACATATGTAATGAGTTACTAGGAACACTACCACTAACATATGTAATGAGTTACTGGGAACACTACCGCTAACATATGTAATGAGTTACTAGGAACACTACTGCTAACATATGTAATGAGTTACTGGGAACACTACCGCTAACATATGTAATGAGTTACTGGGAACACTACCACTAACATATGTAATGAGTTACTAGGAACACTACCGCTAACATATGTAATGAGTTACTGGGAACACTACCGCTAACATATGTAATGAGTTACTGGGAACACTACCGCTAACATATGTAATGAGTTGCTAGGAACACTACCGCTAACATATGTAATGAGTTACTGGGAACACTACCGCTAACATATGTAATGAGTTACTGGGAACACTACCGCTAACATATGTAATGAGTTACTGGGAACACTACCGCTAACATATGTAATGAGTTACTGGGAACACTACCGCTAACATATGTAATGAGTTATTTTATATTAGAAATTAAAAATAAAAACATTTCTGAATTTGTTATTAATTTTTTGTATGTGTGGAAAAATGGGATGAATACAGATAAAGAAAAACAACATGTTACTGTCCACATATATATTTATACATATGTATCAAATGTTTTTAAAAATATAAATCATATATTAAATATTGTTATTTACATCCCCGATACAACTTGAAACACGTCGTGAGCATTACTAGATGTTGTCATATCTTTTGTTTTTGTTTGGTTCCATTTATCTGCTGCTGGAGTTGGTAATTTTTGCACTGTTCCTGGCGATTGGTAACTTACATTTTTCATTTAAGATGGGACGAATTATAACAGTGAGCAGATTTGTCTATGTAGTAATCTCTCTAAGGTGTTACACCAAAAGTCACTTTAATTTTGTATATATAATTTAATTAAGTGGCAAAGTTGAAGTCATTATGTCTATGGTCACCATCATGACTGGGTTAACCGCTATGCAATGCAGTCTTATAGATGACCCCCAGTGCCGGATTTACCATTGTGCTTAAGTGTGATTAAGCACAGGGCCCCGTTGGCCAGGCGGGGGCTATCTTCCTGCTAAAAAAATGTTTGCAATGGATTTTTGCTTATGTGGTGCACTTTTAAATTTGAAGGCGTTCTGTTTCGGAGCGATTCCAGATGCCTGACTGTCTGTGTAGGTCTACCGGGTCTACTTCCTTCAGGGCCCAAGTAAGGGGCCTCATAACTTACCTAGCACAGGGCCTCATTTGTCCTAAATCCAGCACTGATGACCACAGATATGTGTTGTAGTCAAAATCTGTCCTGTCCTCATTCATGACTTATCACCAAATATTACTTGGATTTGATGTTGAACATTACTTCCGATTTCTAGTGGGGCTCATGTTGCTTATTTTGTAAAATTATTTGTGTGGACCATTGTTTGTCTATTCTATATTTATTGTGTCTAAATAGTAGTCAACATCATTCTTACGTTGGTCCTTGACCATTGATACCGTACAGGAAAAAAAAATGGTGAAACGTATAAAATGTGTACATCAACATAATAAAAGTAAATGTAAAAGGGTGAATAAAAATATACTTAAACCAATAAATAGTTCTAATTACAGATATGATTAGTCAATACTACCATCCCAGTATCAAAATTACATCGTTAGTATGTGTTATACAGGTAGAAGGAATGTATGTGTTATACAGGTAGAAGGAATTTAACAGTCAATATCAATGAACAGTGAAAAATACATTCTATACGTCCAAAATCTACCTATTTTTAAAAAGTATCTGTGTTGTATTTACGTATTATAGTGGTGTATTTAAGTATTTGTAATGTATTTAACTATTCGTTTTAGTATTGTATTTCAGTGTTTGTGTTGTATTTCAGTATTCGTGTTGTATTTCAGTGTTTGTGTTGTATTTTAGTGTTTGTGTTGTATTTCAGTGTTTGTGTTGTATTTCAGTGTCTGTGTTGTATTTCAGTGTTTGTGTTGTATTTCAGTGTTTGTGTTGTATTTCAGTGTTTGTGTTGTATTTCAGTGTTTGTGTTGTATTTCAGTATTCGTGTTGTATTTCAGTGTTTGTGTTGTATTTCAGTGTTTGTGTTGTATTTCAGTGTTTGTGTTGTATTTCAGTGTTCGTGTTGTATTTCAGTGTTCGTGTTGTATTTCAGTGTTCGTGTTGTATTTCAGTATTCATTCTGTATTTCAGTATTCATGCTGAATTTAAGTATTCGTGCTGTATTTAAGTATTTTTACTGTATTTATGTATTTGTGTTGTATTTTACAGGTTATCAACCATATGGCAATGAATTACAGTCTTTTGAGAAACTACTAAATAATTTAAAGTTGATTACTAAAGTTTTCAATTATGAACTGCTGTTTATGCGGACAATTCATGTCACTATAAGATGTAAAAACAATGCTGGCTTACAGACATCCTTATCATCAGATGGCGTTGTCGTGTCCGATCGTCCCCCATCTGCAAAGAATGCTCAGCTGGAAATTATATCTCTTTCAAAATCTGAATATAATGCTAGAAATAATTATCAAACGAATAATCATACTGCTAGATTAAAGTGGACAGGATTCATGGATATTATTGGATTAGATTCATATTTGGTAAGATACATTTCATCCTTTAAATATTCATTTAAATATAGTCTTTATACATTGTCATAGATTACACAGCTTGTGTCTAACTGAACTCTCCAACATACAAACCCCTCCCGAATAGTTTAGACACATGAGTAATTTAACTTTTCTGGAATTTGTATTTATCACCTGCTTATGTGTGTGGGGTGGGGTGGGGGAGGGTTATCATTTTACTCACATGTGGAAAGGTCTTGTTTTACTGCATTATTTCACTAAGAGTGGAGGTTTGGGCCTGAACCAAAACAGAAAAGTGAGTTTTCATGTATCTGTGCGTTAGGAGTATCAACTTTCCTCTTTCTTGATATTTATGTCTCGCCTTCGAACGAAGGGAAACATATTGTTTTAGTCTGAATTTTTTTTCCACTTTTTCTCATCGAAGCTTGTCCGGACCATAACTTTTTTGTCTTTCCAGATCGGTCAATTATATTTGGTATGTGGGTGCATGACCATAAGGTGGTGTGTTACGTACTGTAATGACCTTTGTGAGACCTTGACCTGTGACCTCAAGGTCAAACAATTCTTTTTTAAATAGTATTTTCTTGTCTGGGCCATAACATTTTTGTCTTTCGAAATAGGTCAATGATATTTGGTATGTGAGTGCATGACCATAAGGCGGTGTGTCGTGTACCACAATGACCTTCATGGGACCTTGTCCTTTGACCTCAAGGTCAAATAATTGTTTTTTAAATAGTATCATTTAGCTCATAATGTGTAACTTATTGTTGTACAGATGGCCGCATTAAGGGGAGACATAAGTTTTAGTTATATAAAACAGTTCTTCCTAGTTGATTTTTGAATTGTTCCGAAACTGGTATTTTTGTTTTTGTTTTTCAATTTATCACTAGGCAACGAAGGTCAAAGTTATTATAACCAAAAAACAAAAAAAACAAACGACTCTCCTGCCAATATCTCAAACTGCAGAACACAAATATGAGCATTCCATTATTAATCGTTTTTGGTTGTGTCTGTGTTGCTCATCGTTTTAATTTTCTGTGTTGTGTTTTTGTTTTGTTTGTATTCGTGCTGAGTTTATGTTTTGTTTGTATTCATGCTGTGTTTTTGTTTTGTTTGTATTCGTGCTGTGATTTTGTTTTGTTTGTATTCATGCTGTGTTTTTGTTTTGTGTGTATTCGTGCTGTGTTTTTGTTTTGTTTGTATTCGTGCTGTGTTTTTGCTTTGTTTGTATTCGAGCTGTGTTTTTGTTTTGTTTGTATTCGTGGTGTGTTTTTGTTTTGTTTGTATTCGTGGTGTGTTTTTGTTTTGTTTGTATTCGTACTGTGGTTTGGTTTTGTTTGTATTCGTGCTGTGTTTTTGTCTTGTTTGTATTCGTGCTGTGTTTTTGTTTCGTGTGTATTCGTGCTGTGTTTTTGTTTTGTGTGTATTCGTACTGTGTTTTTGTTTTGTTTGTATTCGTGCTGTGTTTTTGTTTTGTTTGTATTCGTGCTGTGTTTTGTTTTGTTTGTATTTGTGCTGTGTTTTTGTTTTGTTTGTATTTGTGCTGTGTTTTTGTTTTGTTTGTATTTGTGCTGTGTTTTTGTTTTGTTTGTATTCGTGCTGTGTTTTGTGTACCCAATGTTGCCAGTTTCTATAAAATTAGTATTTGTTGCTTCTCTGCTAAGCACGCAGCAATAAGGATAAAGAGCAAATACTGGTTGGCTCGGAATCAGGATAATGTGTCTGTAATCAGGATAATGTGCCAGAATGGGGCCACATGTCTATCCGCGGGCTGTATTTCAGTGAGCTAGCACTATAAAATACAAGGTAGGCAGGTTTGTCTAGAACAAAGCAGACCTCATCATAATTGCATTAAAAACTATCCTGTTCGCGCCATAATATGGCTGGAAAATTGCTGAGTTGGCGTTAAGCAACAATCACTAACTCACTCTATCTGCTGTACAGTCAATGGATCCACTAGTTTCATGTTAAAGATCCAGATGATGTCACATGATGTTAATTGTTTTATTTAAGGTTATATTCAAGAACATGGACACAGAAGAGTCAGTTATTACACGGTCCATAACGGCTGTAGAACAAGACATGACATACTGCATTCTTCAAGATATGGATTTACCAGACGGAAATTATGCCGTTAGTGTTAAAGCTGTTAACAAAATGTTTGTCCGCAGTGATCCAATTTTAGCCCGTATAACCATTTCATCAAGTAAACCAAAACTAAACAGTGAGTAATTAATTAAAAGATACTGTTATTGTAATGAATAAAGACTTTCAGGTGGCGTTAAACACCACAAACCAAACCAATATGCTAACGTTATCAATCAGTTTAATTTTGTTGAAGAAATTCGAGTGTCCAAGCATTTAATAAATTCCCTATTCCATATAGCGAACATGTAGAACACACACCTTTGTAAGGGGATAAGATTTGATTTGATTTCATTTATTGTGTTTAACGTCACTTTCAGCAATATTTCAGCTATATCATGGCAACCAGTTTTAGTGGTGGAAGAAGCCGGAGTACCCGAAGAGAACCACCGACCATGGGCAAGCAACTGGTAAGCTTTATCACTTGAGGCTGTGAGTCGAGTGCACCCATTTTTGTAATTTACAAAGCCGGCCGTGAACACACGCCATATTAGTGATAGGCTTGTATGAGTTGTTAGGTAATCCAACTACCTAACTCATTGAGCCACCCGGGCCCTCTGTAAGGAGATAAGGTTCTTGTACTTACAAATTATGAACAATTTAGATGACTGAGCATTCCATGACGGGTGTCACGCATAGAGCAGGTGAATCTTATCCTGTTGAATACCCTGGCCTACTTTTGTTCATATAAATCATTCAAGTACGGTTATTGTACTCGTACTCGAACAAAGCCAATCAGACTACTGTATATAAATATATAAAGTCTTTTGATTGGAGGATTTCTGAGTATAAGTTCTAAATTCGTAATGCCTGAACTCACTCTCAGTTTTCATGTGGATAGTTGTCCTCATATTTTAAATGCATCGCTATGTATTATGAAGATGAGTGTGAATTCCGTACATTGTTCGGCTTGTCACTCCCCTGTATTTTTTTTTTTTTTAGCAATTTAACTCGTCCTTGTTAGATCACCCTACTAGTTGTATTTAGAAGGGCTCAAGTGTAAGGCACACCATTAAAATGTAATGGTTCCCTTTCATAAAGAGACGAAGTTCAGGCCCATAAAACAGTTAAGTTTTAACCCGTCACTTTTTATCTACATACATGTATGTAGGTAGAGGAGTGAGCGGTCAATTATATGTGTATTAGGGGCATCTATTTTGCCTCTTGTTTCTTCGATTTTACGACTGGATTTTGGAACTGCTTTGACGGTTTTAATTTTAATTTTATTGTTAGTTTGTTTGTTCATGTTACTACACATTTATATACAATGTATCTATTACTACTTACTTTGTCTTTTTTTTTCCAGTGGATTCAGCATTAGATATCGTCGCTACAGATCGTAGTGTGAAAGTTTCATGGAAAAAACTTTTTTCTACACATCAATATATATTTTACGAAGTTTCTGCTGGAACTGTTTTGGGTAGTGCAGACATCATACAGTGGCAGGAAACAAAAAATACATTCATTGAATTTGCCATTCCTCCACAAATTAAATCTTTATCAGGGTTAATTATTTATGTCACTATTCGTGGAATTAATGATAATGGAATGTATTATATTTATAAAGATGTGGTCAAGCTAAATTAAAAGTAAGATATAAGCCTCTAATATATTTATAACCACATCAGTGGTGTAATGGCTAGTGTGCTCGCCAGGAGTACGGTAGTTCGTGGTTGAGTCCCAATCTGGTCAAACCAAAGACTATAAAATTGGTATTTGCTGCTTCTCCGCTAACCACGCAGCCTTAAAGAGAAAGAGCAAAGACTGGTTGGCTAGGGCTGATGATAATGTGTCCGAGTGAAGCGACATGTCTATGAAGAGTATGAACATACCAAAGGCGTAATCAAAATCCGTATATCGAAGAAGCACAGACAACACAATGACCAAACAAAGAAGTACAAAAGGACAAACAACGATCTGCAAAACATACATATAAGACTAAAGATCGAGTAACACAAACCCCACTAAAAACCGCGGATTGTTGTTTCAGTGAGCGAGCACTATAAATATCCAACTAACCTGGTGGTCTATTACAAAGCTGACCTCGTCATCATCTCATTGCAAATTAACTTGTTCTCGCCATGATATAGCTGAAAAATTGCTGAGTTGGCGTTAAACAACAAGTACTTACTCACTCTAATATATATTTATTGAAATACGATATGTCACAATCAGTTTTACTTCTATCTGTGAAAGGATGGGAACAAGGTGACCGGGAATGTAGGCAGAACCAGTTTTGTGGTCCCTTCACTAGTCACTGGGGGCTTGGAGTTTTACGCATGTCCATCCGTACCTACGTATGTACTGCTCATGAAAAACAAGTTTGAAAATACCAAAGGGGTAATCAAAAGCCTTAACCAAATCATTGAAATTTATACACAAGGCCAGGAACCTTATTTTCTCCCTCGTTTCACTCCTCCCAAAAAAAAAAATTTCTTGACTAAAATAATGTAAAATAAATAAAACTAAACAGTGTAGGGTTGTGCATTCGTTACAAAATCGCATTTAATATTAGAATATATTAGACATAACAATGCCCTCAATAATCTGTCCTTTCTACGCCTAAAAAGATCAATATACAACTGAATATACAAGTAGTTGAAATGCTATTGGTATTAATTTGGATTGGGGAGGAGTGGGTGGGGTGGGCGAATGTCTATAACACATAAAGCACAAACTTTTGTCGTACTACACTTGTAACAAACCTCGCATTAATCGAGCAAGCCTAACATTTTCTGTATATACCAACTGCCAGAATCGTCTGTGTGGAAAGGAATTCAATACTAATTTGCATATCTATAACGTTAATGTAAAACATTATACTGTGATGAAATTTAAATAAAGTCAGGCCAAATTCAATTTCGATTTCGGACATTAACACTTTTTCTGTAGCTGGAAGCGGATATCTGTGTTCATTTGACATATTCTTCCATTGTTTTTATTAAATACGAGCTATGCATCTGAATGTCTTGGTAATGTTAGTATATATCAACATGTACATAGCTAAGATTATGCAAAGTAAGCAAAAAATACCACTCATTCGGCAAGGGGCATAGATAGCGGAGTTTAATGTGCACTCGACAGACATTGATAAGATGGCGACGACCATGTTGTAGTTTGTAAACACACATCTATTTACTCCTGTTATTTATTCTGAACACATTATGCATATTCTGTTGTATATAAAAAGAGTATAAACGTATGTACATTTCTAATTATTTCAGAATATTAATTGTGCATTAGGTGCAAACAATCCAAAACGCCACCGTTGGGTTTTTGAAGTGAAAATTTTGAAATAGTGCGATCACACAAAATATCGGAAAACAGTTTAAATAGATCAATAATCGTCCATATAAATAATGGGATAATATGAAACAGCCGGCCGCGATACTGGTATTACCAGTATTTTACCAGAATCTTCCAGTATCTGCAATACTGGTACAGATACTGGTAAATACTAGAATCCCAGTATCTTCCAGAATTTTCCAGTATCTGCATTACTAGAAGATACTGGTCATTGCCAACATATGAGTATTGCAGATACCGGTAGATTCTGGGAAATACTGGTTATACCAGTATTGCAGATACTGGAAGATTATGGAAAATACTGGTTATACCAGTATTGCAGATACTGGAAGATTCTGGAAAATACTGGTTATACCAGTATTGCAGATACTGGAAGATTAGGTACGAAGTTGCGGAATGTACTTGTATATTGAATGTTTTTTTTGGGGTCCTGTCTGTGCGTCTGTTATGAGAGGACTTAGGCTCTGCCCACTCATGTCAAATTACCAGAGCAATACATAAAAATGCCCTTCTCTTCATGTTATTTTTGGTGGGGAATTAGGGGGGGTCAATTCGGCATCTACCTGATGGAAGCAGGTCAAATTGGCCCCAAACCAAATCGGCCCAAAGTCAAATCGGCCCCAAATTAAATCGGCCCCAAGTCAAATCGGCCCCAGTCAAATCGGCCCCAAGTCAAATCGGCCCCATTTTTGTTGTTTACTATTGTCAACATGCAAAGTTAAATAGTTTGAACACTATTCAGCAAAATATTTAAATATATCCAATACGTTTTAATTAGTAAAGAATTAAAACTGTCTAGTAAGTACAGTTGTGTTTTGTACCAGTAAATGTTTACCATTGATACGAAAATAAACTAAATATAAAGTTGGTCAATTACTTGGTTGTTGGTTTTCTATTACCGTAAAACCGAAATATTGTTGAGAGTGGCGTATACGGTAAACCATTAAAAAATAAGATTAAAACGATATGAAATATTTTGCCAGCTTTGACAGGAGTCACATTTTAAGGCATGCTGTCTTGGTCTAACATCATTATAACATATTACACAAGGAAAAGACATAATGAAGTATTCAAAAAGAATGATCGCGATTGAAGTTGACTCTCTTTTATAAACTAAAGAATTTCTCAATCCGAGTTGTTTTTCTTGGCTTGGTTATTTAGATGCCCTCTTTTTATTAAAAGGCCAATTTATAGACAATAGAAAAAATCATCAAAGAATGTTCCTAATCAACATAAAGATCATTATATAATTGCCGCCAATCACGTTTTATGTAAATTGCTAATCACTTAATTATGCCATAAATTAATCATTAATTAATTTCTTTGATCCTTTCAAAAGAATCCGCTCACCAATAAGATTTAAATTTTACATCTTTTAACTAAAAATATTAATTTATATTAATAAATAATTTTTATTTATTTATTCGTTTTTTATTTTTATTTTTTTGGGCCGATATGACTTTCAATTTGAGGCCGATTTGACTTGGGGCCGATTTGACTTGAGGCCGATTTGAATTGGGGCCGATTTGACTGGAGCCAATTTGACTGGAAATCTACCTGATAAGTCAATTCGGCACCTGGTAAAATCAGCACTTGGTCAGTTGGACAACAATCATTGGTTAATGTATTGTAAAGTTTACCAGTTATTTGCCCAAGGTCGGGAGTTTTACTGGTGTGTGTTTTACAATACTAGTATTACCAGTATTGCTGGAAGAAGAATACTGGAGATTCCGGTATTGTGCGTTTTACAGTGCTAGTATTACCAGTATTGCTAGATGAAGAATACTAGAGTTTCCAGTATTGTGTGCTTTACAATACTAGTATTACCAGTATTGCTGGATGAAGAATACTAGAGTTTCCAGTATTGTCATAGCCAGAAATGATGGGTACTTTGTTCATTTGCATATCTAAGATGGCGACGCCGGGACGTCTACAATTTTCATATGATCTATATAGACGATATCATTCATAATTGCATGTGTGTCATTTTCTGAACTTGAAAATGATACATTGAATCAAGCTGAATTAAATGAAATAAAAATTAATGACTAAATGAAAATCCGAGGCTTTAAGAGTCTATGTAAAAATGTCTGAAATACATGAAACTGGTGGCGTGTGACACAAAATTTAACAATGAATGACATTTGGCGACATATTTTCTGAAATTAATTTAGATTCCTCAATGCAATATGTAATTATATTAACTAACCTTATATTTCTAGCTTCTAAACTCGGGGTTCCCACATTAAATATAATATGATCATTTTTGCATGATCGCGATATCAAAGACATGTCTAAAATCGTTACAAAACAAAAATATTTGAATTTTGACAGAAGAAAAACTTTGCGGAAATAAACAATAACTTTTAATTTTCGAATCATTGACGGACACATTGAATTTCCGTACTATATACTATTTTTTGACAAATCTAATAAACGATCCATCAAGCTTGAAACTGCAGTCACGTGATCAAAATCTAATTTAAATATGATGAATATTTATGAGGAAAGTACCCTCAATTTCTGTGTGCTTTACAATACTAGCATTGCCAGTATTGTTGGATGAAGAATACTGGAGCTTCCAGTATTGTGTGCTTTACAATACTAGTATTACCAGTATCACGGCTGGTAATCGGCACAAGCAGAACAGTCGGTTCTGCAAAGAAATTCGTGAGGATAACTTCCGGTTTTGGTGGAGAAGAGTTCACAAAGACGCTTCGCAAGGTATGTACATGTCAAAAATTGAAATTTCCTTTTTTACTGCTCGAATATTGCAAAATCAGAGAATGCTATGCTGTGGCGAATGCTTTCACGATTAGAAACATGTATAGTTTATTGTTGTATATGAAGTGTAACTCTCGCAAAATCAATCGTCCCACGAAAAACATGACGAAAATTGTGACACTCTTACATTTCTAAGTTGTTCTTGACACAGATGCAAGTTATATTTTCAATATTTTTTTTTCATCGTGGGAGTCTAAATGTAATCCGGGATAAATTCCGATTCGTCAGAAGTAAATTGAAGTCTAGATAAATCTACAAACTGTCAATTTTCTCGTTTTCACTTTCAATTGACACTTTAAAACATAAAACTGATAAATACTCTAATCAAAATAAACTATTCTCTGTCCACTTTCAGGAGATACCAGGATTCAAGGGAAAGAGGAAAAGGGGACTGACATTGACTCTTTACAAAAAACCATATCGATAAAGATAAATATATTTAGGTAAAGCTTGAGGTGTTAAGTAAACGCTACAACAATCCATGGTAGACTTATATCCATCTGAAAATTTGAATGCATGAAATCTTCTTTCTGTCCAACATTTTGTTTACAAGTTGCTATTTCACGTGCACTTGCCTCGTTTTTGGAGATATCCTTATTTGGATCGATTGCCGTAAACATCGTAGTAAAAGTTTTCCATATTTGGCATTCAGATCCATATATGGATAGGCTCCGGCCATCACGAGAGTCTACGTAAGGTGTCATGGCGGACAAGAAACAATTTTCGAATACGAAATCGATCGTGATGGTAGAAACAGATATTGTAACACTTATTTCGTATCACCATTACTTAAAAATTGTAGGGAATAATAAGTTATGACCACATATGCAAAAAGAAAGTTGAAATATTCACGGAAAGAAAATTTTATTTTGCTCCATTACGTTGAATGGGACCGAATCGTAACCCTCACTGGACGCACAAGCGGACTGCGGGTTACGTTATCGTATCTACTATTCGGCGTAACATTTTTACTAAAGATGACGGAAACTTCACCGCAGATCTACAACATGTTTCCTTTATGAGTCTTGATGAAAGTATAGGCAAGATAGAAGTTGACCCGAAGGAAGAAGCTTCAGTAGCTGAAGTTTTTCAAGATGTTCTTGACAAACTTTCTGATGTTGGGAAAAAAAACAAGCTATTGAAATTCTTTAAATTAGTACAAGATGGAAAATTCCCTTTGAATAACATTGCATTTGAGTTGTTTTTGGACATTGTAGAATGGTTTGACTAAGATGAATCACGTCAAATGAGATATTCGCCATCAACTCTCCAATTTTTGTGGCTTGGGAGAAAATTATTTGGTGGTCGCTTCATTCGGTTTATGTCTGGCCCAAAACATGAAAGTGACATTTTAACAGGATCTTCAACGCCGAATAGGTGTGGAAACCCGTTTGAAAGGATATAAATATTTTGAAATTGAAAGAGATTTTTTTAATAAACTTGGTGTCCTGATTGATGGGGATTTTAAATTTGGTTGTACTGCTACTTGTTTTTGTTCGTTTCCTTGGCGGTAATACAGGCAATCTATATCGAAATGGTTTTTTGTAAAGAGTCAATGTTAGTCCCCTTTTCCTCTTTCCATTGAATCCTAGCATCTCCTGAAAGTGGACAGAGAATAGTTTATTTTGATTAGAGTATTTATCAGTTTTATGTTTAAAAGTGTCAATTTATCAATTTTGCAGAAAACAATTAACAAAACTAGCAAATCTCCTCATGCATTCGCAATGTGCTCTATCAGAACCGATCTCCTCAAGCAGGAAGACGAGAAAATTGACAGTTTGTAGATTTATCTAGACTTCAATTTACTTCTGACGAATCGGAATTTATCCCGGATTACATTTAGACTCCCACGATGAAAAAATATTGAAAATTTAACTTGCATCTTTGTCAAGAACAACTTAGAAATGTAAGAGTGTCACAATTTTCGTCATGTTTTTCGTGGGACGATTGATTTTGCGAGAGTTACACTTCATATACAACAATAAACTATACATGTTTCTAATCGTGAAAGCATTCGCCACAGCATAGCATTCTCTGATTTTGCAATATTCGAGCAGTAAAAACGGAAATTTCAATTTTTGACATGTACATACCTTGCGAAGCGTCTTCGTGAACTCTCCTCCACCAAAACCGGAAGTTATCCTCACGAATTTCTTTGCAGAACCGACTGTTCTGCTTGTGCCGATTACCAGCCGTGCAATATTGCTGGAAGAAGAATACTGGAGATTCCGGTATGGTGTGTTTTACAATGCTAGTATTACCAGCATTGCTGAATGAAGAATACTGGAGCTTCCAGTATTGTGTGCTTTACAATACTAGTATTACCAGTATTGCTGGCTGAAGAATACTGGAGCTTCCAGTATCGTGTGTTTTACAATACTAGTATTACCAGTATTGTTGGATGAAGAATACTGGATTTTCCGGTATTGTGTATAGATAAGATAAGATAAGTTTTATTTCTATCCTGCAATCAGTACATTTGCTGTACAAATATGCTATATGAATAAATTTTTGCTTTATTCGTAGTAGACGAATAAACTTTTCGTACTATGCGAATAAACTTTTCAGCCTACGAATAAACTTTCCTGGTACCCTGTAGCTATGCACAGCGGAGGGCGCAGACAAGTATGAAACTGGTACAGTTAATGTAATGCGGACCACGAAGAAGACACCATTGACAACATTTATGAAAGGCGAGGAATGACGCTTGTTTCTGTCCTTTTTGTTTAAATCTGACAAGTTTTCCGAGTTTTTTTGACATTGCAGGATAAACACAATATATGTACATTGTCGTTAAATATAAAATTCATTTGTACTGGCTGCGAAGCAGGCCTGAAAAGCTCGCCGAAGGCTCGCTATTCTGCCTGTTTCTAAAGCTCGTGCAAATAAATTTTATATTTACCGACAATGTACGTATATTGTATATATAGTCGGCATATATAATATTAGTTATATAGGCTTTAGACAGGTTATATGAGCCCGTATTACCTGTCTAAAGCCTATATAACGAATTTGTCATACTGCAATACCATGGGTCCATATTACCTGTGTAAAGCCTAAATAAAGAACATGACTACTAAACATGTATTGTCTCATGAACATTTAACCCCAGATATGACTTTGCTTTAAAGAAGAAATTAATTCTTCAACATATTTAATAAACAACTTAACAATTTTAACAGAAAAATAACAAATGATTTAAAATTGCCTCAATATCGGCGTCAGCGTGACAGGCGAACCTGGGGGTCGCCATCTTGATTGCGTATGATTTCAAAATGAGTTATCTTTCTTGGCACGTGCTTTCATATTACCGGCTAGAGCCGTATAATATGGATTAGTAAAATCGAGTAAATAACCAATCGGATCACTTAGATTTTCTATTGCAGTATGACAAATAGCAATACAACACAAGCCCTAGTGGTATTCCAGTATTGTAAATGCACGATACTGGTACAACCAGTATTGTATAATACTATATATACGATACTGGATTTCCGGTATTGTAGCATTACAATACTGGTATTTCTAGTATTGTACAGTGTTACAATACTGGTATTACCGATATCGCGATGTAACTGTAAAGATAATGCATTGCTATATAAAATTATACTGTATAAAGTTGCAAGCCTCCATTTTTGAAAAAAATTACATTTTTCCATGGCTCTCATATTGGGTGATAAATTTCCAATATGGCGGTAATCAAATCGTTGATCACACCTGCTGTCGGAACTATTGCACAAACGGGCTCAAAATTTGGTATTTCACAAAATGTTTTGTGAATGGACATATTAGCAATAATTATGAAGAATGTCGATACTGGTAATAAAAACCTGTAATTCACAATAGCAATAATATATAATGAATGTTCATATAATGATTAAGTGTCGGGAGTGTCACTAAAGAAAAGAAACAGTTGTTTGTAATTCTACTATTCCATTGCACCAAATACACACTATCTATCTTTTTATTTGTATTTGAGGGCCCGGGTGGCTCAGTGAGCTAGGTAGTTGGATTACCTAACAACTCATACAAGCCTATCACCAATACGGCGTGGGTTCGCGCCCGGTTTTGTAAATTACAAAAAGGATGCACTCGACTCGCAGCCGCAAGTAATAAAGCTTACCAGTTGCTTGCCCATGATCGGTGGTTCTCTCCGGGTACTCCGGCTTCTTCCACCACTAAAACTGGTCGCCATGATATAGCTGAAATATTGCTGAAAGTGGCGTTAAAACATCAAAAATAAATCAAATCAATCCATTTGTATTCTGCAATCTCCTTCTGTAGTTTTCGCACCTCAGCTTCGAATATTCCTTTGATTTCTCTCCTGAGCAGGGGTTCGATACCTACAAGTCCTCAAATATTTACAACATGTTTTAAAGCCTGAAATGATAAAAGGTTAAAGTTCATATACGTAAGAATAAATAAACTGTAGATTCTTTAAAATAATCCACTCTCCGAACAATAGATCTGAAGATAATGACGAAAAATCTTTTGAATATTTAAGATTGATATATATGAACAAGTTAAAATAAGACGAGTTGGGAATGATAAACTTTTTTTCAATACATGGATAGTACCACTCGTTCATCATTTGATTGTCCTAAGGAATTATAAGTCTGACGTAGTTAATATTGGATGACAAACTTTATCTAGTCGACTCGTGCTGAAGAGTAATTGTGGCTTTGTGTACTATCTAATATTTAAATAAAAGTTGAGACCATCGACTCTCTTTAATAGAATTAATATTAAGCATATGACAACTTGTGTCGAAGGTTAAATATATTATGCATAATGTTCAAGATTATAGCATTGTTTATAATAAAGTTTTTCGCCCGGTATTATGTGAGGGTTGACATTTTACTTACATTTGGAAAACACTTGCACGACAGCATCATTTCACAAAGGGGGGAGGTTTGGGTGCATAAAACTAATTTAATCTCGCCACTTTTATTTATTTACGTGTCTATACCAAGCCAGAAAGTAAACGGTCATGTATTTGTGTGCTCAGATGTCGATTGTATTCTCTTACAATTTAAATGTCCGGTTCGTCACAACCAATAGCTATGTATGTATGTATGTGTGTCGTTTTTTTAAAATTTAATTACTTATTTGTATGAAGGGCATATGCGAGGGTTGCTGCTAACAAGGAAGCAACCAGACCAAGTGTTCCTAGCAGCTAAGTTGAAGTCATCATTTCGGAAGTCTTACGATGACCTGGTTGACCGTTACGTAATAATATTTGTATCACAAATGACCAGGGATATGTTCCATTGTCGTAATCATCTTCCTGTCCTTTCCTCGTTCGTGGCATATCGTCAAGTTTGTAACAAGAGTAACACGACAGGTGTCACCTGTGAAGCAAGAAACTGCTGGCGTTCATTCCTGGTTTTTATTGGGTTTGTGTTGCCATACCTTAGTTGCTGGTGCAATATTTTGTAGATCATTGTCTCTCCTTTTTGGCCATTGTATTGTCTATCCTTTTTGGCCATTGTATTGTCTATCCTTTTTCGATTTATGGCTTCTGATTAAGCTTTTGGTATTATCAAACTTTTCTTTATGTTTATGCGTTAATTGGTGTATTTCGATGTCAACAGGGAAAGTTTGCATAAACATGATCCATCTATATACTCATTGGGTGTCATGCAGAAGATGCTGACATTAATACTATTTAAACTTTGGAATTGTGAGGACCTGGTAGTGTGGCAGTTTTTTATATTTACATTTTATAGGTTTCACTCAGTTTTTTATATTTACATTTTATAGGTTTCACTCAGTTTTTTATATTTTCATTTTATAGGTTTCACTCAGTTTTTTATATTTACATTTTATAGGTTTCACTCAGTTTTTTATATTTTCATTTTATAGGTTTCACTCAGTTTTTTATATTTACATTTTATAGGTTTCACTCAGTTTTTTGGTTTGTTTGTTAGACTGTTCTCTATATTTGCCATTTTTCCAAATCATTCGAGTTGGCAGTGAGAAGATATAATTAATATACAAAATGCATCCTGATTATATTCATAATGGTTCATTTAATGTACTTTCAACACCAGAATGCTTTAGATAAAACACATGATAATTTTATAATTAAGACGTCTGTATCCAATTACTGTGAGTACATGTTTTATCAGTGAAGAAAGGCTAACAGCTGTTCTATATATCATGTACTACTAATGTTTATTTAAACGCAATGTGAATCTTTGCAAGTTACCAGAAATACAATGGCGCAGTTTCTAGGATGTTGGAAATTAGACAGGAATTCCTACACAAATTTCGATGAGTTTTGTAAAGTATCAGGTATCTATTTTTTTACTTTTAATTATTTTTCACATTGGTAATTACACGAATTTGTACATCATGGCTAATACCAATGATGTTTATATTACTTTATTGAATTCTGTAATCTTTCACTGGTAAATGTTTTTTCTTTGAATTATTATGCTAATTTATTGAAGGTTGTTAAAACGGAAGGGAATATTTATAGAATGTGACTAATGTTGTTTTGATTTAACATATTGCACAGATGCAAATATTTAACATTTGACGAAGAAATTATTTGAATGTAAGCGATTTCGGTATCCTATAATTAGAAATAACATAACAAAACACCATGGAGGTTCTGTGGTTATTTCTGGACATCAATCACTCGCAACATTTATAAACTTATTGATACTGAAAATGTGATGTGGCGA
Source organism: Bathymodiolus brooksi (assembly GCA_963680875.1). NCBI lineage: Eukaryota > Metazoa > Mollusca > Bivalvia > Mytilida > Modiolidae > Bathymodiolus > Bathymodiolus brooksi. The sequence goes on from OY804585.1 coordinate 91,250,314, forward strand.
TGTTTAGTGTAAGATTGATATCCGATTCGTCAAAAATACACAAATTAATGAATTATAGCTATATGGGTCATTATCAAAAAACACGCACTTTTCTGTTATTACGCAATTAAAAGACAAATATCAACCAAACTGATTGGAGAAAACATGTTTTGGATGAAGGCACATTAGCTTTCTATAGTTTTACCATCTAAATCCAGATTGGTCCAATTGCGAATTTATACTAGCTACACGAAGACCTGTTTTTTCCTTGGTGTTACGTGTTATTTTTCCAGAATGACTTACTTTTGGTCATTTGTACTATTCAGATGTTATGATTTTATTCGATCTTTATATTATTTTTGAACTATTCCTAAAACTCTAATAGCACAACATTATTGTTGCTTGATATATATTGATATTCAAAAAGAAAATTAGCAAAAACCTGCTGTTATAGATTTTCATGTCTGTGGTGTTACCCTTCCTATTAAGGCTGGTAAGAGTTAGCTGTCTTGTCATATTTGAAGCAAAAATAGTTTCCCCCTTTGCTTATTTCCTGTTTCATGACATGTGCAGACGACAAAAACAAAAGTGATCCATAAACTAATGTAGAGCCGAAAAGGTGCGTGCGATTGGTATAGTATATAAATTTTATGTCTGTGGTGTACTTCTCACTACTTCTTTTTGTTAGAATTGAACAAAAAGTAAAAATATACAATACATTACATTTGGTATTCTTCACAGGATATACATATAAAATATAGTCAGGAAGAAATTATTTTCCTTTTATCCTGAAAATACTTACCTGTTTTTTGTGGTGTTACTGTCAATGGTGTTACCATAAAGATTGTGTAACACCACAGACATTTAGCATTAAAATTGTGAATAAACACATTATTCCATAAACAGTAATATACAGAACAAAATATTGCTCTTTAACCTATGCAGAAATTTTTTTCAAACATCGTCATTTACGTGTAAGATATAGTTTAACAAGCTGATGGGAGTATACTTTTTAGACCTGGTAACACAAGGGACATATTTTCATAACACCATGGACATATCTTCATAACACCATGGACAAAACTGATATTGCTCATGCATCAAACCAATATGTTGAAAAACTGAATATTGTACTGAAAACTTTAAGAAAACAACAAATATAGGTTGATAGTTGTGTTTTTTTCTTGAATTAAATGTTACATTCATGAAGATGTCCCTGGTGTTACTTTTGTCATCTGTGGTGTTACCTCTTGTCAATGGTGTTACCTCATGTAAATTGTTTCATATAAAGGATAAATGACATATTTGAAGTAAATTATTTCATATAAAGGATAAATGACATATTTGAAGTAAATTATTTCATATAAAGGATAAATGACATATTTGAAGTAAATTATATTATAGTTGAATAAAATTGACTTTTATAACTATGTATAAGTCATCTTTTCTTTATATAAAGTGAAACAAAATACAATTATGAAAACTTGTTTGTTTTATAATGCAGCTTAAATGGAATTCCACAACTACATATCCAAATATTGTGAAAAAAAACAAGTGCTCCAAAGAAAATATTCTACATTATGCATAATTTCCCTGTATATTATGTATGTAACCACTTTTTACATAAAATTTATTTGTCAATTTCCTGAAAAGAATAATTTTATGTTGGTAACACCACGGACTGAAAGGTATTAGGGGGTGCTACATATCTAGAAATATTTTTTTTCATGGTGGTTTTCCCGACTGCATATTATGTAAATATGTCATTGTAATGTAGGAAAAACTAATAGGCTAAAGCAAAACGGGAACGAAAATATTTGATGTCACCAAAATATGAACAGGAAAAAGTGCGTGTATTTTGATAATGACCCATATATAGACGTATGTTTTGTCCTTTAGTTACTGCTAAAATGTTATTTCTGTTCAATCATACAAACAACATATTGCATTTTATTACGATCTCGAATCCCCATCTTAATTCAGCGCTCCACAGACAATTCGTTGTTAATTACTTTCTGCATGCACTTCCATTATCGTCACAACCCTTGCTACGTCCCTGTAGATATGTCTTTCTTAGCTCACCTGGACAAATTAAACTCCATGTGAAATTATGACATCATTTAGCGTTCGTCGTCTGTTCGGCCTTCGTCGATCCGAGAAAGTTGTCATATTGTAATCGTCTCCAGTGAAACCACTGAGCCTTATGAATCGATAATATCCAGGAATTATGTTTGTTAGGTCCTATGCAAAAGGTCATTATTTCGTCCTGACCAAGAAAAACACATGACCGCCGTAGCCAATTCCTGTTTTTGGTTGGCTCATTTTTTTAAATACTCTTCTCTGAAACTAGAAATCAAAATAATTTGTTCGGTGGTATATGTACAAATAATGTATATAAGGTCCTCTACTTAATTACCTCATTAAAGGAAAAGGCCATGGTCTTAACAAGTTAGCGTGAAAATTTAAATGACAGTAAATAAAAGACATGTGTGCTAATGAATGTTAAAAATAATATACCGTAAGGTAGAATTTGGTGATTGAAGTTACCTGTAGCACCAAATAATGGGGATCGCCATTTTTCAAAACTCTTCAATGTGGAGGAGACAAAAGGCATAATCCATTCTCGGATTTATCCTGCCCGTGACGTCGTACAATCAGTATGGTATATATATAGAACAGTATTGATCAGGTGCAATTTTATCATTAATAATTATGTAAATCGTAAAATAACGTCGTCTAGTTATCTTTTGATATTTACAATATCATTATGGCTTCATGTCAAGCATTTTATTACACTAAAGCACGAAAAGGGAAAGTGTGAGAAGATTTTTTTTTTATAATTACCGGTCAGGACTATCCTTGTCAACACATCGACCAGTGACCACGAAAGACTCGGGCAAGTACGATAGCATTGGCGACAAAAAAAGAAAAAAGAATGTTAAAACTGACAGTTATTTAACCTACGGACATTCACGTAAAACATGAAATTATACGTAGTCTTGATCCGGTATATAATGGTCAGCATGGACAATTCTTGTGTCTTATTGGCTACAAACCTTCTCCTCCTCAAACGGTAATGTCCTGCACCAAGAATCCTTATTTCGTATTGATCCGACCACAAATGACCACTTTTAATTTTTTTTTCTTTATGATTGGCTGAAGTTAAAGAAACTCTTTTCCTCAGAAACTACAATCCGCGATTTAAAATGCCATCAGGAGAGATATCATTTTATGCGATACAACAGAATTACAGAAGCTATGACCTTTAAACTCATATTGAGGTATATCGATAATGTTCTGTCTATTAAAAAACAAAATTTTGCTAATTGGATTCCATTGATATACCCCAAAGAACATGAGACAATAGAAGCAAAAATAAACTCAACCTCATCTTCCCAATTTCTTGAGATGTGCCTCAAATTGTCACCAATGGTCGGAGATATTTCGTCATAAAACTTCACACATGGTTTTATCTATCATATTTCTTGAAGACAAACATAAAGTTTTATTGCATTTATCAATATTTTATGAGTATCAACAGTTTTTTTCAACACCGTATCTGTTTCTCGATACAGCCGCAACTTCAACTCGTAAATTTACATAGAAATCGGAGATATTTCGTCATAAAACTTCACACATGGTTTTGTCTATCATATTTCTTGAAGACAAGCATACAATTTTATTGCATTTATCAATATTTTATGAGTATCAACAGTTTTTTCAACACCATATCTGTTTCTCGATACAGCCGCCCGATTACAGTGACGCGTGACCCAGATTAACACATCCCAGCAGTTTTTTTATTAATAAGGTTGTTTAATAATATGAAATATTGACATCCACACTTGCCTTTTGGACAGCACATTTCTGTGTCCACACTTGTTAAAATAAAAATATATTCTGTCCAGTAGTGAAAGGAATAAGGACTACAAAAGAGCAAGTACCTACCTGAAAAAAATGGAGCGATAGCCCCTAATACTAAATCTTATTTCAAAACTTATGATAGAAACAATGTTTAATAAACGTTAGAGAATACCGAGGGGGCAATCAAAAATGGACAATCCAGAGAAACTGGCAACATAGGGTAGACAAGACGAAGAAAAACAAAACAAACGCACAATATGTGTTGGACACCATTATTCACAAACACACACAAATAACGTAAATAAGACATGAACACTTCTACAAATAACTGGAGGTAAAGACGAACCGAACATCGTTTTTATGCGGAAATTGCAGACCCACCAAAACACCGGGGGTGAAATCAGTTGCTTGCGAGGGGTAAGCAGTTCCTGCTTCTTATAAGACACCCGCCGTTTTACTCATATTTACAGTCAAGTCCGGTAAAAGCCTTGGTACAAATGCAAGTTGATATATATATAATGTCATCGTTAGACAATGTCTGTCTAGGTTTTTTTTATTATCAAGGTTTTCCCGATGATATGATAGACAAGCTCAGAAATATGGAAACTACTATAGAACTTAAAAAAGATGGAGATATGTGGTCATATGAAATCAAAAGTTCTATAATGCCAGATAAAGTTGTCAAGTTTAAATCCGGAGAAGAAGTCGTTACTGATTTCATGGGGAAAGACGTGAAGGTAAAATATATGTATGTGGTTAAAACAATGATATACTTATGATCATGTTTTTGCTTCTCACAACATGGTATATTGCATAGCATGGACGTGTGCCATTAGTGAATTCACAAACTTTTAAAGCTAAACTTGATCCTTGGAATTACGTATTTCCTCAAGTTGCCAAAGTCGTTCACATTATGGATCTCTACCAATACCAATATCAATAGATCCTATTTGTTCTTCAGGTCATCCAGATATCCTGTTGTCAATCAAAATATTTATCTATGGTCATATTCCAGGAACATCTATTAATACATATACCATTGTTTGTAAGCATGTTCTTTTGATGAATATAGCTGAAATACTGCTCACCTGACATCCAATTAATCAAATTAACGGTAGAGAAAACCAAAGGGCAAAGCAAGAATGAAAAATTTAGAGACACTGGCAAGATTATGTACACAACACACAGGACGTAGACAAACAAAACAAAAAACACAACACAGAAAACTACAAAGATGAGCAACACGGGCTCCACTTAAAACAGGGGTGAACAAAGGTGTTCGAGAATTGTAAGCAGTCCCTACCTCTTATAAGACACCCGCCATATTACTCATATAAACAATACGCATTGGACACCACTATACGAAACAAATACAAATAACATAAATAAGATATGAGCTCTCCTACAAACAACAGGAGGTAAAGACGAAACGAACATCGTTTTTAAGGGAAAATCTTTGCGAACATCACAACACGGAACTCAAAGCGTAAAGAATAAGAACTATGTTGGACATCATTATATACAACCAAACAAAAATAACATAAATAATACATCAACCTTGGTACACACAACTGGGGGTAAAGACGATCCGAACATAGTTTTAATGCGGAATTCGTGACGAATATCACAAGTATGCACATCACCGAACTAATGTTGTATGGAATTAAGTAATAATGGTGAGGATGATAGGAACATTTCCTTCAATGCTTAAATACTCCCGGTTCTTTTTTCCCCTCTTGTTTCTTTGCTAATTCAGAATTGATTTGAAGTTACCTATATTGTGATTTGTCGTTTTCAACGTTTTCAATCAACGTTTTATGTGGTAGCACCTGTAAATATAAGCTATATAATCTTATTTTGTTTTCTTTCTCTTTTAGTTCACTATAACATTCGAATCGGATAGCAAACTAAAACAAATTGAAGCATCTGCTTTGAATGACTGGAAGCCAATGACAATTACACGGGAAGTGAAAGGAGATGTCATGCATTGTGTAAGTTAATATATACATATATTTATCGTATAAATAAGTTTCAAATTGATCAGTTTTGTCACAAATCTACATTTGCCATTAACAATGAACTAATATTTACATTGTTACTAAGCTGGGGGATGTATCAACACGATTTCCGTATCAGATGACATTCGTGTTGTCACTAGTGGTGCCGGAACTGCTAATCATTCCAGAGCACCTGAGTTAACCCCCGGTCTTAGTGGCTTCCTGTTGCTCGATCTTTAGTTTTTTGTGTAGTGGTTTGTAGATTACTGTTTGTCCTTTTGTCTTTCGGTCATTGTATTGTCAGTAATCCAATTAAGCGTGTTGGCCTAGTAGACCTTCTCATCATCTGATTGAAATTTAAAAGTAACTTGTTCCCGCCACGATAGTGCTCACTTGTTGTGAAACAACAATTACTCACTCACCCATAGAGTAAAGTTCAAGCGTTATGCCATTATGGATCTCATCTCATGTGTAACCTTTTAATCACCTTTGACTGCTCACTAATACACAAGACAGTTATATATATATTGACCAGTGTGACAACAGCTATTGGTGTCTTACTTAGTTTTGATACCTAAAGACTTAGTAGGCTCATGGGTGATTTGTAAGTTGATGATATGAACCCTGACGTGATACTATGCGGAATGTCATTAAATGTTAGTGTATCGCCAAAGAAAAAACAATAAATATACAACAAGCATCTAATTTTTGTTTTTCCTTCCTCAATATTGTGTTGATCGTCTTCCATCACAAACATTAAAGAGATGTAGAATATTGTGTGTATACCATTAACATGTGAAGAACTTCGTGTTTATATAAAGTACCTAGGTCATCATAGAAAATTATTAGTTTGCTTATTAGAAAAACACACCATGTTATTTCATTATATATCTTAGACAAACCTAGGTCAAAAGTTCACTGTTAATTATAGCTTTATTCTTCACTGTAAGTGTATTTGCAGTTTATAATTACCCACACATTTAAGTGCGGCTTTCGATGCACATTGTTGAAAAACAGGAAGGCATTCCATAAGCATACATTTCCTTCTTTTTAATGGAAGTTTGGTTTTTAGACTGTTTGGGACGGTTGTGCTCCATTGAAAGCTTAAATACAGAAAAGCGCTGCTGGTGCATTAAATCAATGGCGGTATCTTTACAGAGAAATTTATTATATATAATTTATAATTTTGAGTGGAAATCATACACAACTGTTACAAACCGCTAACACATCCAGCGCACGTGAGTTTGCCTCCGTTTATAGTCAGGTTCAAGTTGTTCATTTTGTCAAATTACCTTTTCCTTACGTTTCTAGTTCCGTGTTGTGACGTCCGCTACGATATTTGGTTCGTCTTTAATTCTATCTGTTTCTATAGGGGGTTCATGTTTTATTTGATATTGTATTGAATTACCTATACTGGTGTCTAACACGATTTCCATGTAAGATGATGTTCATGTCGTTTAAAAGTAAGACGACAGGTCCCACGTATGGTGTACCCGATTTCACCCGCTGTGCTTTGTGGGGTTCGTGTTTTTCTGTCTAGTGTTTATAGATAGCTGTTTGTCATGTTGTCCTATGTCTTTTGGTAACTGTATTTTTGTCCTCCTTCGACTTACGGCTTTCGATTACCACTTTGGTATCTTCAAACTTTTCTTATAATTATTAGTAGTACTGATTTTTACATTATAATATACCATGTACATACATTTTGTATATCAGTATTCATTTAATCTAATTTTACAAGACGCTATGTTTTATTGCAGACTAACGAAATAGATGGTGTTCAAATGACATTACAGTTAACCAGGTGTTAAAAGAAAGTGTACCAGTGCGGCATTATCGTCAGTTGTTTTGAATCTGAACATTTGTCTGTGCTTTCTGTTTTCTTAAGTTGTTACATTGACGTTGTTGCGAACTATGTTGATTTTTCACGTATCTGCTATTTTTCTTTCATATCAAACTTCTCTTCTAATTATAATGTGACAAAACAAAATACAAACAGCAAATTCGTAGTTATCTATACCGTGGGTATTGAAGACTACTAGCCCAGTGAATCGCTATATCTAGTCCAATATCCTTAACCTTACACATTAAAGTAACATATGCTGTCCGATATCGTATATCTAGGCACCTCGAAGGATTATATACAGTCCAATATCTTAAATCTAACCCAATCATCTGTTTCTTTATTAGTATGAAAGGGGATCGTCGTGGTCGTGAACGCATGGTAGTTGGATTTACAACTACCTATGTAATCAATATCTATCATCACCTAAGTTGTGAGTTCGAATCCCACTCATGGCGAGGTGTACTCGATACAACTCTATGTGATAAAATACCCCTCAGTGGCTTGCGACAGGTTGAAGATTCCATCCGGTTTCCTTCACCAATAAAACTGACCGCCACAATATAACTGAAACCATAACACTAACCGGAAGAAACGAGTAAGAATAGCATTAAAATTAGATGATAACTGTTTTGTATTTGAAAATTTCACGGCATCAATTGGAGATTTGATGGTCGCAAATTGAGTTTACTGGCGACGCGTTAGCGGAGTCATTAAACGGATATTTGCGACCATTAAATCGACAGTTGTATGGTGACGGTCAGTTTTATTGGCGGAGGAAACCGGAGTGCCCAGAGAAAACAACCGACCTGTCGCAAGTTACTGACCAACTTTATCACATACTGAACTTGATCTTCAATTATGTTCCCAAAGCTCAACAGGCAACACATGAAAGGGATACCAAAAAAAAGCTATATTTCGGTCTGTGATTGTATCCGAGTCATTATCATAAATTGGCAAGTTTTAATTGTAAGGAAACTTGAAAATAAAGTTGTTTTGAATGAACATTTTAATATCGCAAAATGAAGCAGAACCATCATAGATCACAAAATTACTGTTTGTAATTCTGAATTATCACCTGTCTGGAAACCATGGCAACACGAAATAAAGGTTCTTTCCTGTTACCATTGTACACATTTTTAAAAGTGATTTATGTCAACCAGAATGACATAGAAAACAAATAATTATGTTGTTAAATGTTACTAGAAGTAATATAATTTACAAAAAATATGTGGTAAATTACGGGTAATTCACACATTTTCATGAAACATGCAAATAACACGAATGAATAATGATGGTTACAAACCGTTGCATTTTCATTGCAAAACATATCTTGTACACACTATGCGATTATATATTTGCGAAATCAAATTTGAGAATCATGTAAGAGACAATCAGACATATACTTAACAAAAGAATTTAAGTTCAGATTCTAAGGCATGTTTAATTTAATTTAGGAGTAACATCATAGAAGTGGGTAACAGTTAACCTAAACTTTATTAAGTAAAGGGTTCTTTTCTAAGCTTCCTCCAGGTAAGTATCATTGTCATAAAACATTTACAAGCGTTCCTATGCTAAGCATATCCATGTTTTTGACTTGGCTCATAACCGATTTTTAATCTAGATTGTTATGTGCAGATAACTTTTCCTTTCCACAGTTTTCCATCATTTGTTCCTCGACTTACATTATCATTAATATTGCCAGCGATGTTCTCTGTATCCCTGTTGTTGACTGTTGTTCATGTAGTGTTCTTTGATGTTCTCAGTACCGCTGTTAATGGCCTCTGTGATCCGTTCTAAGCTTTATATTCCATCATCAATGTGTGTTTGTACTACCACAGTCTACATTGTACCAATGTCAACTTCGTCTTGTTCTCTGATATTCTTTATTCCAGTCAGGTCAATCAACATAATATTAAGTCCATTTGTATTTGTATTTGATATTTCCCATCCTACCTGCCTTCATTGTGACACAAGGTAATGGGCTTCATATCAGAAGAGTTTGAAGAACCAAAGAGGTAATCAGAATCCGTAAATCAAAGGACAGACAATACAATGGCTAAAGAAAAGGGACAAAAGGACAAACAACAATATAAAAAACAATACATAGAAAACTAAAGATAAGATCGAGTTACCAGAACCCAACTAAAAACAGAGGTTTTTGAAGGATAAGCAGTTCCTTCTCCACTAGTGGCACCCGTGGTGCTACTATAGTTACAAACCTTGTGATGAATGAGGAAATAACTGGGGAGTGCTTACGACAAGTGAAACTTATCGATGGTCATTTGTGACACAGATATTCCGTAACGGTTAAATAAGTCATGGTGTTGACCGTAAATATTTCGAAGTAATGACTTCAACTTGACCAATAGAAACCCTTGGTTCGATAGGTTCCCTGTTAGCAGCTACCCTCTTTCATGAAATACTGATAGAAACCGCAAGTTCTGGAATGTCCGATCAACTGAGCATACTCCATATGCAGATACTGCTGGAATGTTGTTACATATAAAAGGAAGGTTCATATAATGGGAAAATTGCAATCATCTCATTCGTAAGGTTTCGTTCTTAACCGGACATCACTGTCAATTTTGAGGTTTATGTCAAGGTATGAAGCAGACCTAGCTGTATCTGTGGTATCCTTTATCTAAAGCTCAATGGGATAGGTGGTATCAACGAAATCACCAAACTTAGAATTATTCATCTATATAGCGGAACGTGAAATAAAGGATTGGGCTAGCTTCTTTTCGTTTTACTTGAGAAGCCCTGTATGAAATCTACCTCATACGAATAAAGGAGTAAGTCGGCGAGAGGAGCACAGTTTGTACCCATTGGTATGCCGATTGTCTATTGAAAAACATGTCCACCAATAGGTTCCTAGATTATTCTCATTTCGGCGACATGACTATCATTGCCATAAACAAAAATATTCCTACAGCCTAGACGCCATTCACAATATGTCCTAACAAAAACAGGAAACACGGCTTTGTCGCTTGGTATATCATATGGGCATTAGTCTAAGGAAATCTAATATACAGTGGAACTTTATATATAACATATTTCTCTGCTGTTACATATATAAATTCTGTGCTGTTGTATTACTTTGACTTTACTATGAAAAATCAAAAATAAAATAAATCAGACTGTGGTTTAGTCGTGGACAGGAAATTTGCCAATTTTTGATAATGACCCATCTAACAAATCTTCATCCAGTCAATGCAATTGCTCAAATAGAACAAGCGCAGATAAATATATGTGTACGAACTTGACCTCAAATGAGATCTTTTCATTGGCTATAGTCGGCATTTTAACAGCCGATGTGTATACAGAATGTAATTGCTCAAATATAACAAGTGCAGATAAATATATATATTGATGATAACACATCTAGATTACGTACATCCTTACTAATCCTACAAGTGATAATTGTTAACCCTCCTAGTATTTACACATGTATCTATATATTGACAATATTTTGGCAGATGCGTTCAAAGATTTATTATAGCCTTGACGACTTGCCAGTGTAATTTAGGTAGAACATGTTCCTGTTTCCTCATTACCTCAATAAATTTTTCCAGCAATATGCATTTTCACCTGTTATTTTTTAACAATAGGCTACCGTTTGTAGCAATATTGTTGGATCCAAAAATCAAATCTTTCATCAGGAACTGCCCTACCCTGCCTGAGTACCTGAGTTCACCCCAGGTTTTTAGTGGGTTCGTGTTACTCGATCTTTAGCTTTATGCGCATGTTTTGTACATCTTTGTTTTTCCTTTTGTACTTTTTCTTTTGGCCATTGTGTTGTGTGTTCTTCTTCGATATACATATTCTGATTACCCCTTTGGTATCTTCAAACTCTTCTTATGTTGGTGTGTCTGACATTCTAAATAAATGTCCATGCAAACATGAATCGGCTGTGTGCAGACATGATTAGTATGTGTGCAGACATGATTCGGCTGTGTGCAGACATGATTAGTATGTGTGCAGACATGATTCGGCTGTGTGCAGACATGATTCGGCTGTCTGCAGTCATGATTTGGCTGTGTGCAGACATGATTCGGCTGTGTGCAGACATGATTCGGCTGTATTCAGACATGATTCGGCTGTACTCAGACATGATTCGGTTAGGTGCAGACATGATTCGGCTGTCTGCAGACATGAGTCGGCTGTGCGCAGATATGATTCAAATTTTAATTTGTCGGTCATCGCTATATTCTTAGTTCTTTAGCAAAAAGAACGAATGCAAAATTAGACTGAGAAATATTTGTTAAATTTGAAGAAAAATTACCGATACCAATATGGCGGTAATCAAATCGTTGATCACACCTGCTGTCGGAACTATTGCACAAACGGGGTCAAAATTTGGTAATTCACAAAATGTTTTGTGAATGGACATATTAGCAATAATTATGAAGAATGTCGATACTGGTAATAAAAACCTGTAATTCACAATAGCAATAATATATAATGAATGTTCATATAATGATTAAGTGTCGATAGTGTCACTAAAGAAAAGAAACAGCATATGCAGGTTGTTTGTAATTCTACTATTCCATTGCACCAAATACACACTATCTATCTTTTTATTTGTATTTGAGGGCCCGGGTGGCTCAATGAGCCTATCACCAATACGGCGTGGGTTCGCGCCCGGTTTTGTAAATTACAAAAAAAGGGTGCACTCGACTCGCAGCCGCAAGTAATAAAGCTTACCAGTTGCTTGCCCGTGGTCGGTGGTTCTCTCCGGGTACTCCGGCTTCTTCCACCACTAAAACTGGTCGCCATGATATAGCTGAAATATTGCTGAAAGTGGCGTTATAACATCAAAAATCAATCAAATAAATCCATTTGTATTCTGCAATCTCCTTTTGTAGTTTTCGCACCTCAGCTTCTAATTTTCCTTTGACTTCTCTCCTGAGCAGGGGTTCGATACCTACAAGTCCTCAAATATTTACAACATGTTTTAAAGCCTGAAATGATAAATGGTTAAAGTTCATATACGTATTGTCTATCCTTTTTGGCCGTTGTATTGTCTATCCTTTTTGGCCATTGTATTGTCTCTCCTTTTTGGCCGTTGTATTGTCTATTCTTTTTGGCCATTGTATTGTCTATCCTTTTTGGCCATTGTATTGTCTATCCTTTTTGGCCATTGTATTGTCTCTCCTTTTTGGCCGTGGTATTGTCTCTCCTTTTTGGCCGTTGTATTGTCTCACCTTTTTGGCCATTGTATTGTCTATCCTTTTTCGATTTATGGCTTCTGATTAAGCTTTTGGTATTATCAAACTTTTGAGGATCTGGTAGTGGGGCAGTTTTTTATATTTTCATTTTATAGGTTTCACTCAGTTTTTTGTATTTTCATTTTATAGGTTTCACTCAGTTTTTTATATTTTCATTTTATAGGTTTCACTCAGTTTTTTATATTTTCATTTTATAGGTTTCACTCAGTTTTTTGTATTTTCATTTTGTTGTGTATTTGACTAAAACATTTCTATGTTCTTTAATGTCATTAAAGAAATAAAACACGACTGCATTCTAAGATTACATTTACTAAGACTAAACTTTCTCATGAATATAACAATGCATGCTGAAGTACAGAAGATAGAAACCAGATGTCAATTTTCACAGGATATAAGAAATATATAATCTATTTACAATATGGTAAATGATATATTGAAAGTAAAAGTTCACGGCGGGTCACACACATCATTAGTGACAAACGGATTAATCAAGTTAATGTCTTTCTTGATAATAAACATTAGTAAAGATAATATGGCAATACAATATATTTCCTCCCTGATAATTCCAGATGTACGCCTGAAATAATTTATCAATGAAACCTTAATCATGTGATTTGAAAATATAAACAAAGAATAAAGATAGAAAGATAGCACATGCATTTTTTTACAATATTTTCATATTTCATGCAAGACCAGACTATTGTCTGATATGACAACACGAGGATTATTATGCCTCATACCGTGTAGCCATACAGTCCTATTCATGCACAATTATATTTCTGTTATAAGTCTTTTCGGTGGATTTCTTTCTCGTCTAGGGTTACGACGCGGAGTTGTCTCAGGTACTTTGTGTTTCGGTGAATAAGTGTTTTCAGTGATCGATGTTGATTGTTCATCACCATCATGTACAACAATACAGTCATCAACATTCGGTGCTTCACGAGATTGTTCCATTTTTGTGGCTTTTAATTGTTCTGTGTGTCGTCTCCATATTTGTCCTTTGTCGGTTGCCACTTTATACATAAGTGGTCCCTCACGCTCACTGATATTTCCTGCTACCCACGGGTCTTTTCCTCTATAGTCTCTCGCAATAACTCTTTCGCCTACTTCGAATTTTCTATATTTCTTTTCCTGTCGCATTTCACAAGCTTTTTCCTAGTTACTTCTAACAGTGTTTTTAATATTTGGTTTTAACAAATGAAGTCTCGATCTTAATTCTCTGCCAAGAAATAATTTTGATGGCGTTTCATGGGTACTAGAGTGCGGGGTCTGTCTATATGTTAATACAAAATTAGCAATCTTTTTGTTCATATCACTAGTCTCCTGTTTCATCGCTTTCATTGACTGTTTGAATGTTTGAATAAATCTCTCGACTAGTCCATTCGTAGCGGGATGATACGGTGGAGATTGTGTATGCTTAATCCCGTTGCTACTCATAAATTCTCTGAATTCTTCTGAGATGAATGTTGGTCCATTATCACTGACGATTTGTGAAGGTACACCATTTCTTGCGAACACTTGTCTCATAATGTTTATGGTTTTAGTTGCTGTGATAGATTTCATTTAAAAAATCTCCGGCCATTTGCTGTGTGCATCCATCATAGCGAAAACCATTCGGTTCATGAACGGACCTGCGAAGTCAATATGGACTCGTTGCCATGGGGTTTAAGGCCACTCCCATGGATGTAACGGTGCAAGTGTTGGCGCGTGTTGTGTTGTCTGACATCCTGTACAACTCTTCACTAACTTTTCAATTTCATGGTCCATCCCAGGCCACCACACATGACTTCTTCTGGCTAGTGCCTTCATTTTCACCACTCCAGGATGACTACTGTGTAACAATTCTAGGATTCGGGTCCTGAATTTTACCGGAATAATAACTCTTATTCCCCACATTAAACAGCCATGACTCACTGTTATCTCATTTCTACGATTATAATACGGATTTAAAGTTTTATTGTCAGTATTTTCCCATCCATTCATGGTCTGGTTCAACACGGATGCTAACACCTTGTCCTTTCTCGTCTCCCGTTGTACTTCTGCACTTGTCACAGGTAAATCGTCAATTTGTGACATGTGAAATACATCATCTGCATCTGCAGTTTTCGTGTCATTATCATTTTGAACTGGCAATCTTGATAACGCGTCTGCATTATTGTGTCTCTTAGTACTTTTATATTCAATATCATACGTGAATCCAGAAAGAAAAATAGCATAACGTTGTAATCTAGCTGCAGTAGTGACAGGTATTGATTTCTCTGGATTAAAAATTGTGGTTAATGGCATATGATCAGTTAATAATGTAAATTTCCTACCGTACAAATATGTGTGAAATTTCTTCACTCCCCACACTATTCCAAGGGCTTCCTTCTGAATCTGCGCATAGTTCTTTTCCGTCTTTGCAAGACTTCTTGACGCGAACGCAATCGGTCTTTCATATCCATCCGGCATAACATGAGACAGTACTGCCCCCAGTCCGAACGGTGACGCATCACAAGCTAAACGTACCGGTAAATCAGTGTTGTAATGTGTAAGCACTTGATCTGAGGTAATCATTGTTTTTGTGTCCTCAAACGCTTTCTCACATTTATCTGTCCAGTCCCATTCTCTGTCCTTTTCAAGCAGTTCGTTTAATGGTTTTAGTACGGTTGCAGAATTCGGTAAAAACCTGTGGTAATAATTTACTAGTCCTAAAAAGCTCGTACTTTCTTTACATTTTTCGGGGTCGGTGTTTACCATACAGCTTGTATTTTGTCCGGCGTTTTTCTCAGTCCCTCTGCACTGATTTCATGTCCGCAATAGGTAACATTTTCCTTTAAAAACTAACACTTCTGTAAGTTCGCCCTCAAACCATAGTTCTGAAGTCTCTGAAGTACGTTTCTCAAGTTATGCGAGTGCATCTCATCACTGGATCCTGTGATAATCATGTCATCTAACATGCAATGAACTCCACCAAGTCCATTAAGCACTTGGTCCATTGTCCTTTGCCATATAGCTGGGGCTGACGCTATCCCAAATAATAGTCTGTTATATCGATAGAGTCCCTTGTGTGTGTGTATTGTCATTAATGGTTTTGACTCATCATCTACTTCCAGATGTAAATAAGCCTGACGAAGGTCAATCTTTGTGAATTTCTGTCCTTCTGCAAGCGTTGCAAAATTTTCATCAATTCGCGGGAGCGGGTATTGGTCCACGTTAAGCATTGGATTTACTGTTGTTTTGAAATCTCCACAGATACGTACGCAACCATTTGGTTTCATTACGGGGACTATCGGGGATGGCCACTCACTTGTGTCAACTTTTGACAATATTCCTTCATTTT
Source organism: Bathymodiolus brooksi (assembly GCA_963680875.1). NCBI lineage: Eukaryota > Metazoa > Mollusca > Bivalvia > Mytilida > Modiolidae > Bathymodiolus > Bathymodiolus brooksi. Next base: position 91,266,550 of record OY804585.1, read on the forward strand.
CCAGTCTGGAAAGTTCACGTTCCACTTGCGGTTTAATTGAGAACGGTACGGGTCTTGCCTTAACAAACTTGGGAGTTGCATTTTCCTTCAGTGTAAGCTTGGCTTTTATTTCAGCAACACATCCTATTCCATCACTGAAAACATTTGAATATTCCTTCAGAAGTAAATCCAAATTCTCATTTGTATTCCCGGATACGGATATTTTATTTATCCATTTAAGATTTTTCCAATCAAGATTGATTTTCTTGAGCCACTCTCGACCAAATAATGCAGTGCCACCTTTTTGCACTACATACAATTTAAGACTTTCACACTGACCATTATATTTCACTTGAACATTAATATATCCCTTTGGAATCAATAATTCGCCTGAATATGTTTTCAGTGTGATTTTTGCACTTTCTAGCTTTTCATTTTCAAAATACTTTTTATAATCCAGCACAGAAATTATTGATACGGCTGAACCGGTATCCAGCTCCATTTTAATCTCCTTTCCATTCACATTTGATGTAATCCAAATTGAATCTTGTGCGTTTTTATTTTTCACACAATTAATTCCCAAATAATCATCATCATCACTACACCTCTCATTATGTACGGCATGAATTTTCTTTTGTGGTTTTTGTTTTGATTTCACAGCTGATTTGCACGCTTTACGAATATGTCCTCTTTTATTGCAGTTGTGACATATGACGTCTATGATCCCATCCTCGTCGCCAAAAATTGTTGTGTATTTGACTAAAACATTTCTATGTTCTTTAATGTCATTAAAGAAATAAAACACGACTGCATTCTAAGATTACATTTACTAAGACTAAACTTTCTCATGAATATAACAATGCATGCTGAAGTACAGAAGATAGAAACCAGATGTCAATTTTCACAGGATATAAGAAATATATAATCTATTTACAATATGGTAAATGATATATTGAAAGTAAAAGTTCACGGCGGGTCACACACATCATTAGTGACAAACGGATTAATCAAGTTAATGTCTTTCTTGATAATAAACATTAGTAAAGATAATATGGCAATACACTATACATTTTATAGGTTTCACTCAGTTTTTTATATTTTCATTTTATAGGTTTCACTCAGTTTTTTATATTTTCATTTTATAGGTTTCACTCAGTTTTTTATATTTTCATTTTATAGGTTTCACTCAGTTTTTTATATTTACATTTTATAGGTTTCACTCAGTTTTTTATATTTTCATTTTATAGCTTTCACTCAGTTTTTTATATTTACATTTTATAGGTTTCACTCAGTTTTTTATATTTTCATTTTATAGCTTTCACTCAGTTTTTTATATTTTCATTTTATAGCTTTCACTCAGTTTTTTATATTTACATTTTATAGGTTTCACTCAGTTTTTTATATTTACATTTTATAGGTTTCACTCAGTTTTTTATATTTTCATTTTATAGCTTTCACTCAGTTTTTTATATTTTCATTTTATAGGTTTCACTCAGTTTTTTGGTTTGTTTGTCAGACTGTTCTCTATATTTGCCATTTTTCCAAATCATTCGAGTTGGCAGTGAGAAGATATAATTAATATACAAAATGTATCCTGATTATATTCATTTAATGTACTTTCAACACCAGAATGCTTTAGATAAAACACATGATAATTTTATAATTAAGACGTCTGTATCCAATTACTGTGAGTACATGTTTTATCAGTGAAGAAAGGCTAACAGCTGTTCTATATATCATGTACTACTAATCGTTATTTAAACGCAATGTGAATCTTTGCAAGTTACCAGAAATACAATGGCGCAGTTTCTAGGATGTTGGAAATTAGACAGGAATTCCTACACAAATTTCGATGAGTTTTGTAAAGTATCAGGTATCTATTTTTTTTTACTTTTAATTATTTTTCACATTTGTAATTACAAGAATTTGTACATCATGGCTAATACCAATGATGTTTATATTACTTTATTGAATTCTGTAATCTTTCACTGGTAAATGTTTTTTCTTTGAATTATTATGCTAATTTATTGAAGATTGTAAAAACGGAAGGGAATATTTATAGAATGTGACTAATGCTGTTTTGATTTATACATCTCTTAACATATTGCACAGATGCAAATATTTAACATTTGACGAAGAAATTATTTGAATGTAAGCGATTTCGGTATCCTATAATCAGAAGTAACATAACAAAACACCATGGAGGTTCTGTGGTTATTTCTGGACATCAATCGCTTGCAACATTTAGAAACTTGAAATTATTGATACTGAAAATGTGATGTGGCGATGTTTAGTGTAAGATTGATATCCGATTCGTCAAAAATACACAAATTAATGAATTATAGACGTATGTTTTGTCCTTCAGTTACTGCTAAAATGTTATTTCTGTTCAATCATACAAACAATATATTGCATTTTATTACGATCTCGAATCCCCCATCTTAATTCAGCGCTCCACAGACAATTCGTTGTTAATTACTTTCTGCATACACTTCCATTATCGCCACAACCCTTGCTACGTCCCTGTAGATATGTCTTTCTTAGCTCACCCTGGACAAATTAAACTTCATGTGAAATTATGACATCATTTAAGCGTTCTTCGTCTGTTCGGCGTCCGTCGATCCGAGAAAGTTGTCATATTGTAATCTTCTTCGGTGAAACCACTGAGTCCATACTATCCAGGAATTATGGTTGTTCGGTCCTATGCAAAAAGTCATTAATTCGTCCTGGCCCAGAAAAACACATGGCCGCCGTAGCCAATTCCTGTTTCTGGATGGCTCATTTTTTAAATACTCTTCTCTGAAACTAGAAATCAAAATAATATGTTCGGTGGTACATGTACAAATAATGTATATAAGGTCCTCTACATAATTACCTCATTAAGTCTTGATCCGGTATATAAGATGGTCAGCATGGACAATTCTTGTGTCTTATTGGCTAAAACAGTACAAACTTTCTCCTCCTCAAACGGTAAGATCCTCCACCAAGAATCCTCATTTTATATTGATCCGACCAAAAATGGCCACTTTTGATTTTTTTTTTCTTTATGATTGGCTGAAATTAAAGAAACTCTTTTCCTCAGAAACTACAATCCGCGATTTAAAATGTCATCAGGGGAGATATCATTTTATGCAGTACAACAGAATTACAGAAGCTATTACCTTTAATCTCATATTGAGGTATATCGATAATGTTCTGTAAATTAAAAAAACTAATTTTGCTAATTGGATTCCATTGATATACCCCAAAGAACATGAGACAATAGAAGCAAAAATAAACTCAACTTCATCTTCCAATTTCTTGAGATGTGCCTCAAATTGTCACCAATGGTCGATTTTCCACTATCTTCTATGATAAACAAGATAAAACGACTTCAATTATGCCGTTATGAATTCTCTACACCTTGAGATTTCACAACTCGTATGTTACAATCGAAATTGCAGTTTGTATTCAGACTTTTTATTCTTGAAGCTTACAGATACGATACTTAATCTTCGTGAAACTGCATAGTATAAGTTATATGAAGGAGAGCCGATGACTTCAGCCATTATTTAAACATTATACAGCACACAAGGCCATCGGGAGTCATAACAATGAAATAATAGTCAGCTTTGAACCTGAATCTAATTGCAAATGCCATTTCTAAGATAAACTTACGGGACTGTTAGTGAAAGTGGAAATCAATTATATTGATTAAAATAAAAATATATTCTGTCCAGTCGTGAAAGGAATAAGGGCTACAAAATAGCAAGTACCTACCTGAAAAAAATGGAGCGATCGCCCCTAATACTAAATCTTATTTCAAAACTTATGATAGAAACAATTTTTAATAAACGTTAGAGAATACCGAAGGGGCAATCAAAAATGGACAATCTAGAGAAACTGGCAACATAGGAGGCTACATAAGACGAAGACAAACAAAACAAACACACAACACAATATGTGTTGGACACCACAATACGCAAACAAACACAAATAACGTAAATAAGACATGAACACTTCTACAAACAACTGGGGGTAAAGACGAACCGAACATTGTTTTTATGCGGAAATCGCAACAGACATCACAAAACGGAACTGAGAACGTAAAGATACATACATAAAATGATAAGCAACACAGACCCACTAAATATCCGGGGGTGAAATCAGCTGCTTGCTAATGGTTAGCAGTTCCTGCTTCTTATAAGACACCCGCCGTGTTACTCATATATATAGTCAAGTCCGGTAAAAGCCTTGGTACAAATGCAAGTTGATATATATATATATATATATATAATGTCATCGTTAAACAATGTCTGTCTAGGTTTTTTTTTATTATCAAGGTTTTCCTGATGATATGATAGACAAGTTCAGAAATATGGAAACTACTATAGAACTTAAAAAAGATGGAGATATGTGGTCATATGAAATTAAAAGTTCTATAATGCCAGATAAAGTTGTCAAGTTTAAATCTGGAGAAGAAGTGCTCACTGATTTCATGGGGAAAGATGTGAAGGTAACAATATATTGATTGTTTGTTTGTTTGATGGTGTTTAACGCCACTTTCAACAATATTTCAGTTATATTGTGGCGGTCAGTTTTATTGGTGGGGGAAACCGGAGGACACGGAGAAAACCACCGACCTGTCGTAAGTCACTGACAAACTTTATCACATAATGTTGTACACCTCGCGGTAAAATACATATATTTGGTTAAAACAGTTATGTTCTTTATTATCATGTTCTTGCTCCTCATAACCTGGTATACTGTATCGCATGGACACATGCCTCAAGTTAATGGGAATTCTGAACCCTCCCATACCCAAGTTAGATTCACAAACTCTTAATATGTGCTTGAATAAATAGATCCTTTGAATTCCACATTTCCACAAATTGTTTGTTTGTTTGATGGTGTATAACGCCACTTTCAACAATATTTCAGTTATATTGTGGCGGTCAGTTTTATTGGTGGAGGAAACCAGAGCACCCGAAGAAAACCACCGACCTGTCGTAATTCATTGACAAACTTTATCACATAATGTTGTACACCTCGCCCTGATCGAGATTCGAACTCATAACATCAGTGGTGTTAGGCCCTAATAACAACTACCATACGATCACGGCCACTACGGCTCCTACAAATAGATTCTGTATAATAAAAATATTCCAGCACCTCATTTTTAAGGATTATGAATACATGATGCATTGATTGTAAACTTGTAAAGCATATCTGAAATAATATTTACCTGACATCTAATCAATCAATCAACAGGGACCAGTAATAGTGAGAGTGAAAGAAAGTATCCCCTAATACCTAAATACACCCAGTTTCTTTTCTTTCTTATTTTTTGCTGTCTGATTCACAATTGAATTGTTAGATTGTATGCGATTGGTTATTACATATTTGTCTTTTTCGAGTTTTGTTTACAATACATCATTAACACTTTAAGTGGGGGTACCTGTAAATATATGTTATATACACTTTTTTTTTCTCTCTCTCTTTTAGTTCACCATAACATTCGAATCGGATAGCAAACTGAAACAAATTGAAGCATCTGCTTTGAATGACTGGAAGCCAATGACAATTACACGTGAAGTGAAAGGAGATGTCATGCACTGTGTAAGTAAATATACATATATATATATGCAACGTATTATAATTTTCAAATTGATTAGTGAGTGAGTGAGTGATTGTTGTTTAACTCCAATTCAACCATTTTTCAGCTAAATCATGGCGAGAACAAATTTATTTTCAATGAGACGATGGTCATATCAGATTTGTTACTAGAATAACACGCTGAGTTGGATTTTTATAGTCCTAGCTCACTGAAACAACTGTCCGCGTATAGACATTTTGATTAGGTTCGTCACAAATCTACGTTCGTCATTAACAATGAACTATCTGTTACAACGTTACTAAAGCTAGGGGTCTTGTCACACTCATGTTAGGGTATGATAATCGTTTCAATTGAAATCAAAGCAATTGTACACCTGTTGGTGTATGGTACACATAGACGTGCTTAAAACATATTAGTAAGTAAGACAGGATATGGATGTAGATGAACAAGAGAGACTATCCAACATTACACTCAACAAATCAACAAGATTCTATATACATTTGTAATGATAAAAATAAGTTTCGCCATTCTTATTATGTGACACTGGCTGGTTTATCTTTTGATCATAAAACTGAAATTTGCTGTTTCTCTTCTAAGTACGCAGAATTTAGGAGTAAGGACAAAGATTTGACTGGATTGTTATATCAGTGTGCGAGCACTATTAATGTACATGAAACGTGTTTATCTAGTAGACCTTATCATCATCTCATTGAAAAGTAACTTTCCCCCGCTATCATATAGCTCGCAATCGTTCACTTGGCGTTAAGCAACCACCACTCGCTCTCCCAAGCGTTACCACATACTGGATATTATACACTGCCAGTCGGTTCTGGCAATATAATTATTAATGGGTACTATTCCAAACAATAAAACTATGAAAAATTAAAAATAGAAAAAATACCATACTGTCGGAACATTTAAAAAATCTGATAGAAAAATCGTAGAAAGAGGTAAAATCGATAGCACTATCACAAATACATGGCCGCTCACTTTCCTGGAATTATTTAAGAAAAGAAAACCTGATTTGTGGATTAGAAAAGATTTAAATGACACACATTATGTAGGGGCCGTCGTGGCCGTGTTCGTATGATAGTTGGAATTTCAAATATCTATGTAATCAGTGCCTATCGCCACTGATGTTGTGACTTCGAATCTCGATCAGGGCGAGGTGTACAACATAATGTTTTAAAGTTAGTCAGTGACTAGCGACAGGACGGCGGTTTTCTCCGGATCCTCCGGTTTCCTCCACCAATAAAACTGACCGCCTCGATATTGTTGAAAGTGTGGTTAAACACCATCAAACAAACAAACAGTATATTATGTACATGTGTCGATTCAAAAGCTCACTAGAGCTTATGTTATGTGTTATAGATATTTCGACTTTAATTAAAACTTATTTGATTTGATGTGAGATTCCATAATGTTATTTTGCGTTTTAGCATTAAATGAAATATTGCCGTTAAAACATAATTATGTATTGAGTTGATTATCTTTTGTACCTTTCCCAACCTAATTAAATTTAGATGTATATTTTTGAAGAAGTAAAGGGTTACTTCTTTGGCAATACACAAACATTGAACAACATCGTATTTGGGGTCATGGCATGTGTAACCTTTCATTCATCTTTGACTGTCCAACCACATGCAAGACAGGTATATATATTGACCAATCGGACAACAGCTCTTGGTGTGTACTCACAAAAATTTGGTAGGTTCATCGCTGATTTGTCAGTTGAAAATACTAACCCTCACCTGACCCCATAAAATATTAGTGAATCGCCAAAGAAAAAAAAAACAATTTAAAAAATATACAACAAAAACAACTACTGTTCATAAGTTTGTTCTTTCCTCAATATTCGGTTGATTGGCTTCCATGACAAACATGTGTTATATATAGAGATGTAGAATATTGTGTTTATGTCGGCTTCCATGACAAACATGTGTTATATATAGAGATGTAGAATATTGTGTTTATGCAATAAATGTGTTTAGAACTTCGTGTTGTTATAAGATACCTTGGTCATTATAGAAAATCACCAGTTTTTTTATTAGAAAAACACATTGAGTGTATTTACTATGCTATTTCATTATATATCGTAGACAAACCAAGGTTAAAAGGTTACTGTTAATCATGGCTTTATTCCTCACTGTAAGTGTATGTGCAGTTTATAATTACCCACACATTTAAAAAAAAAAAGACAGGAAGGGCATTCCATGAGCATATACTCCCTTACTTTTTAAGGGAAACTTGGTTTCAAACTGTTTTGGAACGGTCGATTTCCATTGAAAGCTTAAATACAGAAATTTATTATATACAATTTATAATTTTTAGTGTAAATCATACACACCTGTTACAAACTGCTAACACATCCAGAGCACGTGCATTTTCCTTCGTTTATAGTGAGGTTCAAATTGGTCATTTGTCCAATTACATTTCCTTCCGTGTTGTGACGTCCGCTACGATATTTGGTTCGTCTTTAATTCTATCTGTTTTGTAGGGGTTTCATGTTTTATTTGATATTGTATTGAATTACCTATACTGGTGTCTAACACGATTTCCATGTAAGATGATGTTCATGTCGTTTAAAAGTAAGACGACAGGTCCCACTAATGGAGTACCCGATTTCACCCGCTGTGTTTTGTGGGGTTCGTGTGTTTCTGTCTAGTGTTTATAGATAGCTGTTTGTCATGTTGTCATATGTCTTTTGGTAACTGTATTTTTTGTCCTCCTTCGACTTACGGCTTTCGATTACCACTTTGGTATCTTCAAACTTTTCTTATAATTATTAGCAGTACTGATTTTTACATTATAATATAACATGTACATACATTTTGTATATCAGTATTCATTTAATCTAATTTTACAAGACGCTATGTTTTATTACAGACTAACGAAATAGATGGTGTCCAAATGACATTACAGTTAACCAGGTGTTAAAAGAAAGTATACCAGTGCGGCATTATCGTCAGTTGTTTTGAATCTGAACATTTGTCTGTGCTTTCTGTTCTCTTAAGCTGTTACATTGACGTTGTTGCTAACTATATTGATTTTTCACGTATCTGCTATTTTTCTTTCATATCAAACTTCTCTTCTAATAATAATGTGACAAACAAAATACAAACAACAATTCTTAGTTATCGTGGGTATTGAAGACTACTAGCCCAGTGAATCGTTATATCTAGTCCAATATCCTTAACCTTACACAATAAAGTAACATATGCTGTCCGATATCGTATGTCTAGGCACCTCGAAGGATTATATACAGTCCAATATATTAAATCTAATCCAATCATCTTTTCACCAAGTTGTTTCTTTATTAGTATGAAACGGGGTCGTCGTGGTCGTGATCGCATGGTAGTTGGATTTACAACTACCTATGCAATCAATATCTATCACGACCTAAGCTGTGAGTTCGAATCACACTCATGGCGAGGTGCACTCAATACAACTCTATGTGATAAAGTATGTCAGTGGCTTGCGACAGGTTGAAGATTACATCCGGTTTCCTTCACCAATAAAGCTGACCGCCACGATATAACTGAAACCATAACACTAACCAGAGGAAACCGGAGTGTCCAGAGAAAACAACCGACCTGTCGCAAGTTACTGACAAACTTTATCACATAATGAACTGGATTTTCAATTATGTTCCCAAAGTTCAACAGGCAACATATGAAAGGGGTACCAGAAAAAAAAACTATATTTCGGTCTGTGATTGTATCTGAGTCATTATCAGAAATTGGCAAGTTTTAATTGTAAGTAAACTTGAAAATAAAGTTGTTTTGAATGAACATTTTAATATCGCAAAATGAAGCAGAACCATCATGGATCACAAAATTACTGTTTGTAATTCTGAATTATCACCTGCTTGGAAACCATAGCAACACAAAATAAAGGGTTCTTTCCTGTGACCATTGTACACATTTTTTAAAAGTGATTTATGTCAACCAGAATAACATAGAAAACAAATAATTCTGTTGTTATATGTTACTAGAAGTAATATAATTTACAAAAAAATATGTGGTAAATTACGGGTAATTCACACATTTTCATGAAACATGCAAATAACACGGATGAATAATGTTGGTTACAAACCATTGCATTTTCATTGCAAAACATATATTGTACACACTATGCGATTATATATTTGTGAAATCAGATTTGAGAATCATGTAAAAGACAATCAGACATATACTTAACGAAAGAATTTAAGTTCAGATTCTAAGGCATGTTTAAAATATATGTAAATATATCATCAGTAACAGTATGGAATTTAGGAGTAACATCATGAAGTGGGTAACAGGATGAAGCCCTCAAACAATGACATTATCTGGAGATGTGAATTTCTATTGTTTTTCAATGTAAAATAACGTCCAATACAAACATATATACAATGTGAGGCTAGTAAGAACAGTTTGAAGATAGCGAAGGCCGGGTTAATCAGAGGCCGTTAGTCGAAGAAGACAGACCATATAATGACCTAAATAGATAGCAACTAATTGTATTTAAAAAAAATTAGTAGATCTCATATCAGCCAAAATGTCGATAAAATCTAATCAATGTTAACTACTTATATGTATCAATAACTGAATATATGAGATTTCTGACTGCTATTGTATACTCGAGTTATTTCCCTTTGAGTATGAAATTCTATATTGTGTATTGTAAATATTAACTGCATGCATTATTGATTGTTGCTGTTGCCTTGTGTATGGAGAGGATTTATATAGGCTATTGCCTGCTATCCAATCCATTTCATTTATTTATGAATAAAATATGTTTAAAATGAAAATGATCTAAAGAAAGAGGACAAATAATGATCTACAAAACGCTACACAAAAAACAAGATTGAGCAACTTGAATCTCACAAAAATCAAGGGTGAACTGATGTACTTCTTTAGGGTAAGCAGTTCCTGCTCTACTAGTGACACCCATCGTGGTACTCTTGTTACAAACCCTGTGAAAAATCATGACAGGATTATGATTACCACAAACGGAACATATCCGTGGTCATTTGTGACACAATTATTCACAACGGTTAACCAGCCCAGGTCATGGTGACGTCTGTAAAACTGTCGAAGTGATGACATCAACTTAACTACTTTTTTTCTGTGTGAATTATTGTCCTATGTCCATGAAATAGTTTTTAGTTCCAGGGATTGCTGCAGGTGATCTTGTTAGACCGACGACATTATCTAATGGATAGCAACACATATCTTGTCCTTTTGGCCACACGTGTAAATTCCGTTTCTTGTTGATTTTTTTCCCATACAGTTAACCTAAACTTCATTAAGTAAAGGGTTCTTTTCTAAGCTTCCTCCAGGTAAGTATCATTGTCATAAAACATTTACAAGCGTTCCTATTCTAAGCATATCCATGTTTTTGACTTGGCTCATAACAGATTTTTAATCTAGATTGTGATATGCAGATAGATTTTCCATTCCACAGTTGTCCATCATTTGTTCCTCGACTTACATTATCATTAATATTGCCAGCGATGTTCTCTTTGTCCCTGTTGTTCACTGTTGTTCATGTAGTGTTCTTTGATGTTCTCAGTACTGCTGTTAATGGCCTCTGTAATCTGTTCTAAGCTTTATATTCCATCATCGATGTGTGCTTGTACTACCACAGTCTACATTGTACCAATGTTAACTTCGTCTTGTTCTCTGATATTCCTTATTCCAGTCAGGCAATCAACATATATATTAAGTCCATTTCATTTTTGTATTTGATATTTCCCATCCTACCTGCCTTCACTGTGACACCAAGTAATGGTCTTCATATAGGAATAGTTTGAAGATACCAAAGAGGTAATCAGAATCCGTAAATCGAAGGACAGACAATACAATGGCTAAAGAAGAAGGACAAAAGGACAAACAACTATCTAAAAAACAATACATAGCAAACTAAGGATAAAATCGAGTAACAAGAACCCAACTAAAAACAGAGGTGAACTCAGTTGCTCTTGAAGGATAAACAGTTCCTTCTCCACTAGTGGCACTCGTGGTGCTACTATAGCTACAAACCTTGTGATGAATGAGGAAAGAACTGGGAAGTGCTTCCGACAAGGGAAGCTTATCGATGGTTATTTGTGACACAGATATTCCGTAACGGTTAAATAAGTCATGGTGTTGACCGTAAATATTTCGAAGTAATGACTTCAACTTGACCAATAGGAACCCTTGGTTCGGTAGTTTCCCTGTTAGCAGCTACCCTCTTTCATTAAATCCTGATAGAAACCGCAAGTTCTGGAATGTCGGATCAACTGAGCATACTCCATATGCAGGTACTGCTGGAATGTTGTTACATATAAAAGGAAGGTTCATAATGGGAAAATTGCAATCATCTCATTCGTAAGGTTTCGTTCTTAACGGACATCACTGTCAATTTTGAGGTTTATGTCAAGGTATGAAGCAGACATAGCTGTATATGTGGTATCCTTTATCTAAAGCTCAATGGGATATGTGGTATCAACGAAATCACCAAACTTAGAATTATTCATCTATATAGCGGGACGTGAAATTAAAGGATTGGGCTAGCTTTTTTTCGTACGAGAGGAGGTGCACAGTTTGTACCCATAGGTATGCCGATTGTCTATTGAAAAACATGTCCACCAATAGGTTCCTAGAATATTCTCATTTCGGCGACATGACTATCATTGCCATAAACAAAAATATTCCCACAGCCTAGACGCCATTCACAATATGATCCCTAACTATAAGCTAAAGTAGACATATTTTTGATGCATTGTTAATGTTTTATTGTTTATCGAAAAAGTATAAATTATTGCTTCAAAATTCAGTTTATATCATTTTTAAAAATACAATATAATATACTAATCTTTCAAAGAAAACCAAATTTTACTATGAAAAATCAGAAATAAAATAAATCAGACTGTGGTTAAGTCGTGGACAGGAAACTTGCCAATTTTTTATAATGACTCATCTAACAAATCTTCATCCAGTCAATGCAATTACTCAAATAGAACAAGTGCAGATAAATATATTTGTACGAACTTGACCTCAAATGAGATCTTTTCATTGGCTATAGTCGGTATTTTAACAGCCGATGTGTATATAGAATGTAATTGTCAAATAGAACAAGTCCAGATAAATATATATATTGACGATAACACATCTAGATTACATACATCCTTACTAATCATACAAGTGATAATAGTTAACCCTCCTAGTATTTACACATGTAACTATATATTTGACAATATTTTGGCAGATGCGTTCGAAGATTTATCATAACTTTGACGACTTGCCAGGCTAATTTGGGTAGAACATGTTCCTGATTCCTCATTACACTACCTCATTAAATTTTTCCAGCAATATGCATTTTCATCTGTTATTTTTTAATAATAGGCTACCGTTTGTAGCAATATTGTTGGATCCAAAAATCAAATCTTTCATCAGGAACTGTCTACCCTGCCGGAGTACCTGAGTTCACCCCGGGTTTTCAGTGGGGTTCGTGTTACTCGCTCTTTAGTTTTATGCGTATGTTTTGTACATCGTTGTTTGTCCTTTAGTACTTTTTCTTTTGGCCATTGTGTTGTCTGTTCTTCTTCGATATACGGTTTCTGATTGCCCCTTTGGTATCTTCACACTCTTCTTGTCCTTTTGACCTTTTTTTCGGGCCATTATATTGTCTGTCCTTCTTCGATTTACGGATAGCCCGGGTGGCTCAATGAGTTAGGTAGTTGGATTACCTAATAACTCATACAAGCCTATCACCAATACGGCGTGGGTTCGCGCCCGGCTTTGTAAATTACAAAAAGGGTGCACTCGACTCGCAGCCCCAAGTGATAAAGCTTACCAGTTGCTTGCCCATGGTCGATGGTTCTATATGGGTACTCCGGCTTCTTCCATCACTAAAACTGGTCGCCATGATATAGCTGAAATATTGCTGAAAGTGGCGTTAAACACCAAAAATAAAATAAAATCAAATGAAATCGATTTACGGATTCTGATTACAAATTTGATATCTTCAAGTTTTTCTTAATTTCATCAATTTACTTTGTATTGAGTTCCGAAATAGTACCATTTACTGGCGATGAGGGAACAGCTGGTTTCTCGGGGAAATAAGCTTGTCATTGTCCAAATAGCCAGTAAATTGGTATGTTATACTTAATATTGCGAAAATACTAAAAGCAACTTAGGAAATTTGAAACGAGATGCAATTAAAGAGACACAAATAAAACGTTGTAACGTAAGACACTATATTCTGAGGTTTAATGAATAAGTATATTTCGTACACATTTAAACATGAGACAACAAATAACATGGATTTCAGATGGTAAACTTAATGTCATAACAGAAACCATAGTAACCATTCAGATTGGTCAAATGAATCTTCATATTAGCATCGTTTATACTGGACGTGCATTGTGACACCATTCACCTCACTCGACTACAAAGAAACATACAATAGCATGTTATAAAGTTAAATAAATATACAGTAAGTTGTTTATTTACTTCTAAGATAATACATTTTGTTTGTTAACCCTTGGTATTACTATTGTTTTAGTAAATACTCGCCATATAATAATAAATACACTAGAAAATGAATGAAACATGATACTACAAGAAATAACGTTCAAATACCACACTACTGTTGACTGAGATGTTTAATGAAATTATGGATACAGAGAATATTCACAGAACGTTAGGGAACTCTACATATATATTCATTGCTTAACAGAAATTTATTAGTAAAGAAAGATGTCCGTATGAAAACGATGCTCGGTTCGTCATTGCACAAACTGTTTGTAGAAGGATCCATGTTTTATTTATGTTATTTGTGTTTGTTTATAGAGTGGTGTCCAACTCGTCTTCACTATACGAGTAACATGACAGGTGTCTTATAGGAAGCAGGAACTGGTTATCCTTCGCGAGCACCAATTGTACACTTGGATATAAATTAAAGTAAAGAATATCGTTGTCATTGCTGTTTTACATTTCACACTCGGAGTAGGGTCTTCAACAATCAGCATAACTCATACCCTAATTTGAGTTTGAAATGACCCCCCTAGCCTGCAGTGGAGTGTGAAATGACCCCTGACCTGTAGTTGTGATACTCTTTACTTCAATCGACAAACTCATTATATGTTCCTCTTTGTCGTTTGATGTTTGATGTTATTTGGAATTTTATTTCCCAGATTCGATTTATAAACAAAAAAACAGGACACGGGCGAATGCATCCTACAAAAACCGACATCGCATATTTGGTCATTTTTGTCGTTTGATGTTAGAAGTCATTGGTTGTATATAACTTTTTTTCTCAGATTCGTGCTATCAACGAGAAAACGAAATACGGGTGAATGCATCTTACAAAAACCGGCATCTCATAACGAGGTTACAAATACAGACAACTTTAGTTGTTTTTTGTATGTAGACAACTACATTTTTTTTTGTATAACAAAAACATAAACAGAAGGGCAATAATAAAATAAGTTGGTAATACAAAACTGAGTATAGAGTAAAAGCCCATCACACACACCAACGATGTGTCAGTTGTAGAATGTCATTGTTGAGGGTGAGGGTTATGGTGTCTAACGCCACTTTCAACAATATTTCAGTTATATCGTGAGCGGGTTTCGAACTCACATCTTTGTTGGAAATAGGCAGTGATTGTACAAGTCGTTGTAAATCCAACTATCATACGACCATTACCACGACAACCCCCGATATACTAAACAAATACTGTAGAAGTCAAACATTGATCTGTGGATTAAGAATAAGAATGGCAGGTTGTTAAGAAATATTATCTCACAGGAGATGAAATCACATTGGTTGTCATGCCAAATGTTTATATGTATCATTTAATTACTTAGTTGTCAATATCGCTGTTTATCAAATTAACTATACATATGCTTGGTCATGTTATCAACAGTAAGTCCGGGCAGTATGTGGGGTGACAATGTGTGTTAGATGTTATGACATGACTTAATTAACCATAATCTCAAGATGTGGACTTTTACAACAGCACTGTTCACCAAGTCATGTGTGAGACTCGGTAGTTTTATTAACATGTTGAATAAACTTAATTGCTTGACTACATCATTTCACTAAGCTGGGAGGATCATCTCATGACTGTTTAAACCAATGAACCCTCCACTTTTTAATTGAAGTGTCTGTACCATGTCTCGACAATGAGTGGTCATGTAAATGTGTGTTAGGGGTATCCATTTTGCAGCTACGAGTTTTCTATTTAATTTTGGAAGTGTTCTGACTGTAAAGTGTTTTCTGTTTTATTTTTTAATTTAATTTCGAAAACATAGAATATCTTTTCAGAAGTAATAAGTATGTGATAGTAATCATATAAACACTATAAATTCATTTTTTAAGCGATTCAAAATAAAGAACACTTTTATTACATTTTTTCTTCTATTATATCATTGGTCACACAACATGAAAATAAACACATAATCGGTTATATAAGGTAGTACATGTAAAACATGAATTGTTACCTCTATTGTTAAGTGTAGCTATGTAGAGGAACTTGTTATCACCTATTGTAGATTGTGTATGGCATTTGAATGAATGATACGAGTGAGGGGGAAATTGTTTTATAACGTAAAGTGAGCAATTTTTTAACTATACATATCATGGCGAGAATGTTCTGCTCGATGAGAAGGTATCCGCTTTATACTAAACCAACACCCTTACCATGATTGCTATAGCGCTAGCTCACAAGAACAACATTCCGCGTGTATGTATTTCGCTCCATCCTGACACAGTAATATAATTCTGAACCAACCAATGTGTGTTCTTACTCATTAATACTGTGTGTTCTTACTCATTAATACTGTGTTCTTACTCATTAATACTGTGTGTTCTTACTCATTAATACTGTATGTTCTTACTCATTAATACTGTGTGTTCTTACTCATGTTCTTACTCATTAATACTGTGTGTTCTTACTCATTAATACTGTGTGTTCTTACTCATTCATACTGTGTGTTCTTACTCATCAATACTGTGTGTTCTTACTCATCAATACTGTGTGTTCTTACTCATCAATACTGTGTGTTCTTACTCATTAATACTGTGTGTTCTTACTCATTAATACTGTGTTCTTACCCATTAATACTGTGTGTTCTTACTCATTAATACTGTGTCTTCTTACTCATTAATACTGTGTTTTCTTACTCATTAATACTGTGTGTTCTTACTCATTAATACTGTGTGTTCTTACTCATTAATAATGTGTGTTCTTACTCATTAATACTGGGTGTTCTTACTCATTAATACTGCGTGTTCTTACTCATTAATAATGTGTTCTTACTCATTTATACTGTGTGTTCTTACTCATTAATACTGTGTGTTCTTACTCATTAATACTGTGTGTTCTTACTCATTCATACTGTGTGTTCTTACTCATTAATAATGTGTTCTTACTCATTAATACTGTGTGTTCTTACTCATTAATACTGTGTGTTCTTACTCATTAATACTGTGTGTTCTTACTCATTTATACTGTGTGTTCTTACTCATTAATACTGTGTGTTCTTACTCATTAATACTGTGTGTTCTTACTCATTAATACTGTGTGTTCTTACTCATTAATACTGTGTGTTCTTACTCATTAATACTGTGTGCTCTTACTCATTAATACTGTGTGTTCTTACGCATTAATACTGTGTGTTCTTACTGATTAATACTGTGTGTTCTTACTGATTAATACTGTGTGTTCTTACTCATTTATACTGTGTGTTCTTACTAATTAATACTTTGTGCTCTTACTCATTAATACTGTGTGTTATTACTCATTAATACTGTGTGTTCTTACTCATTAGTAATGTGTGTTCTTACTCACTAATACTGTGTTCTTACTCATTAATACTGTGTTCTTACTCATTAATACTATGTGTTCTTACTCATTAATACTGTGTGTTCTTACTCATTAACACTGTGTGTTCTTACTGATTAATACTGTGTGTTCTTACTGATTAATACTGTGTGTTCTTACTCATTAATACTGTGTGTTCTTACTCATTAATACTGTGTGTTCTTACTCATTAATACTGTGTGTTCTTACTCATTAATACTGTTTGTTCTTACTCATTAATACTGTGTGTTCTTACTAATTAATACTGTGTGTTCTTACTCATTAATAATGTGTTCTTACTCATTTATACTGTGTGTTCTTACTCATTAATACTGTGTGTTCTTACTAATTAATACTGTGTGTTCTTACTCATTAATAATGTGTTCTTACTCATTAATAATGTGTTCTTACTCATTAATACTGTGTGTTCTTACTCATTAATACTGTGTGTTCTTGCTCATTAATACTGTGTGTTCTTACTCATTTATACTGTGTGTTCTTACTCATTAATACTGTGTGTTCTTACTCATTAATACTGTGTGTTCTTACTCATTAATACTGTGTGTTCTTACTCATTAATAATGTGTGTTCTTACTCATTAATACTGTGTGCTCTTACTCATTAATACTGTGTGTTCTTACGCATTAATACTGTGTGTTCTTACTCATTAATACTGTGTGTTCTTACTCATTAATACTGTGTGTTCTTACTCATTAATACTGTGTGCTCTTACTAATTAATACTTTGTGTTCTTACTCATTAATACTGTGTGTTATTACTCATTGATACTGTGTGTTCTTACTCAATGATAATGTGTGTTCTTACTCACTAATACTGTGTTCTTACTCATTAATACTGTGTTCTTACTCATTAATACTATGTGTTCTTACTCATTAATACTGTGTGTTCTTACTCATTAACACTGTGTGTTCTTACTGATTAATACTGTGTGTTCTTACTGATTAATATGGTGTGTTCTTACTGATTAATACTGTGTGTTCTTACTCATTAATACTGTGTGTTCTTACTCATTAATACTGTGTGTTCTTACTCATTAATATGGTGTGTTCTTACTGATTAATACTGTGTGTTCTTACTCATTAATACTGTGTGTTCTTACTCATTAATACTGTGTGTTATTACTCATTAATATTGTGTGTTCTTATTCATTAATACTGTGTTCTTACTCATTAATACTGTGCGTTCTTACTCATTAATACTGTGTGTTCTTACTCATTAATATTGTGTGTTCTTACTCATTAATACTGTGTGTTCTTACTCATTAATACTGTGTGTTCTTACTCATTAATATTGTGTGTTCTTACTCATTAATACTGTGTTCTTACTCATTAATACTGTGTGTTCTTACTCATTAATACTGTGTTCTTACTCATTAATACTGTGTGTTCTTACTCATTAATACTGTGTGTTCTTACTCATTAATACTGTGTGTTCTTACTCATTAATACTGTGTTCTTACTCATTAATACTGTGTGTTCTTACTCATTAATACTGTGTGTTCTTACTCATTAATACTGTGTGTTCTTACTAATTAATACGGTGTGTTCTTACTCATTAATACTGTGTTCTTACTCATTAATACTGTATGTTCTTACTCATTAATACTGTGTGTTCTTACTCATTAATACCGTGTGTTCTTACTCATTAATACTGTGTGTTCTTACTCATTAATATTGTGTGTTCTTACTCATTAATACTGTGTGTTCTTACCCATTAATATTGTGTTCTTACTCATTAATACTGTGTGTTCTTACTCATTAATACTGTGTGTTCTTACTCATTAATACTGTGTGTTCTTACTCATTAATACTGTGTGTTCTTACTCATTAATACTGTGTGTTCTTACTCATTAATACTGTGTGTTCTTACTCATTAATACTGTGTGTTCTTACTAATTAATACTGTGTGTTCTTACTCATTAATACTGTGTGTTCTTACTCATTAATACTGTGTGTTCTTACTAATTAATACTTTGTGTTCTTACTCATTAATACTTTGTGTTCTTACTCATTAATACTGTGTGTTCTTACTCATTAATACTGTGTGTTCTTACTAATTAATACTGTGTGTTCTTACTCATTAATACTGTGTGTTCTTACTCATTAATACTGTGTGTTCTTACTCATTAATACTGTGTGTTCTTACTAATTAATACTGTGTGTTCTTACTCATTAATACTGTGTGTTCTTACTCATTAATACTGTGTGTTCTTACTCATTAATACTGTGTGTTCTTACTCATTAATACTGTGTGTTCTTACTCATTAATACTGTGTGTTCTTACTCATTAATACTGTGTGTTCTTACTCATTAATATTGTGTGTTCTTACTCATTAATACTGTGTTCTTACTAATTAATACTGTGTGTTCTTACTCATTAATACTGTGTGTTCTTACTCATTAATACTGTGTGTTCTTACTCATTAATACTGTGTGTTCTTACTCATTAATACTGTGTGTTCTTACTCATTAATACTGTGTGTTCTTACTCATTAATACTGTGTGTTCTTACTCATTAATATTGTGTGTTCTTACTCATTAATACTGTGTTCTTACTAATTAATACTGTGTGTTCTTACTCATTAATACTGTGTGTTCTTACTAATTAATACTGTGTGTTCTTACTCATTAATACTGTGTGTTCTTACTCATTAATACTGTGTGTTCTTACTCATTAATACTGTGTGTTCTTACTCATTAATACTGTGTGTTCTTACTCATTAATACTGTGTTCTTACTCATTAATACTCTGTGTTCTTACTAATTAATACTGTGTGTTCTTACTCATTAATACTGTGTGTTCTTACTCATTAATACTGTGTGTTCTTACTCATTAATACTGTGTGTTCTTACTCATTAATACTGTGTGTTCTTACTCATTAATACTGTGTTCTTACTCATTAATACTCTGTGTTCTTACTAATTAATACTGTGTGTTCTTACTCATTAATACTGTGTATTCTTTAGGAGAGAAGCAGCAAATACCAAATCCATAGTCTTATGTTAAACCCTTTCGGGGCCCGAACCCACGATCTATCACGCTGAAGGAGATCTCGTTAGCAATCCCGCCACCAATGAGGTTCAATTTAGAAGATATTCACATATTGACTTACGCTGTACATGGTGTCTCCTTTGACCTCGCGTACGATGTTCAATGGCTTCCAACCCATCATCTCAGCAGTTTCAACCTGCGTCTGTTTTGTATCAGATACATCAGTTATAGTAAACTAAAATAAAGGTATACATATTATACTGTTTACAGGACCACAAATTGTGCTAAACCAGGAAATGCTTACCCGTCACGACCACATGGGTACTTGTGCTAAACCAGGAAATACTTACCCGTCGCGACCACATGGATTCGCCTCCACTTTTTGATGGAGAATGTGTTGTTCATCATTTTTAGTTTTCTGTGTTGTTTTTTTTTCTTCGTCCTGTGTCTTATGTATCCAATATTGCCCTTGTGTCTTCTGTACGCAATGTTGGCAATGTCTCTAGATTGCTCATACTTAATTGCCTCTTCGGTTTTCTCTAACGTTTATTCACTAGTTTGTAATATGGTCGATACATGACTGTTGTCTAATGTTAAGCTATTTATTATAGCTGTAGTATGTATGGTCTGTTCATAAATACCGATATATAAATTTTATGAATTTTCTATACCTTAATAGTAGTATACCAACCACCCCCTGATATGCACAACTCACATGCTACGCTCGAGCTTGCAGTTTGTATTCGGACTTTTTACAACGTCACCGTATTCTGAGTGCTAAACTATTAAATCAAGGATTGTTTTTAAAGAATCGTCTCATTTTATCATTCAAAATGGTTTTCAGGAGATCGTGTCTTTATGTTTCACAATACTGATCTCTGAAAACTTTGTAGCAAAACAGAAATACATATTCTGTAAAGTACATACATTATATTAATAGACTAGTGCTTATATTACCTTTATTCCTTTCCCCATGAGATCGGTAACTACTTCTTCCCCCGACTTAAAATGGATTGTTTTTTCGGGAATAAGTGAACTCTTCATTGTGTACTGCCACATGTCGCCATCTTTCTTTACAATAATAGTAGTTTCTGCAGTTCGGAACTTCTCTACCATTTCATCAGCAGCACCTTTTAAACATCAAGTATAGATTGAAAACCAAGCAATCTGATTAAAATTACATCTCTCACGTGACCCCTCCTTTACTAATATTTCGCGGCGCGGGAGATTTGAGAAAACCCCATTATAGGTCACATGTGAGTGATATGTCATGAAAATATAATGATATCTCATGACAGTGACTGAAATGTAGAGCAGCAATAAAACATAGGTCCTTTATATTAATTTGGGTCCAAAAATGGGATGTTGGAATGTTGTTCATGCTCATTCACACTTGTATCCTTTAATGGTAATAGTTTTACTTATGTGGTACGAATGTTCAAACCAATGTTTACTTTTAAGTTTCAATTCAAAACGAAGGGTTCAACTAACTACAACGTGCATATTCTACTCATAAACTTAAAAAATGAAGGCAGTTTAAATGTTGTGTTACTGAGACATGTTAGGGTTAGTGTTATGGTTATGGAGTTTAACGCCACTTTCAACAGTATTTCAGCTATATCGTGGTGGTCAGTTTCATTGGTTGAGGAAACCGGAGTATCCGGAGAAAACCATCGACAAGCCGCCAGTCACTGACAAAGTTTATCACAAAATGTTGTATCGAGTACACCTCGCCCGAGCGGGATTCGAACACACAACGTTAGTGGTGATAGGCACTGATTACACAGGTAGTTGTAAATGTATCTACCATACGATAACGACCACGACTGTCCCACTGAGACATGTGGATAGTTACTAGCCATAATCAGTTAATCTGCTCGCTTTTTGACAAAGTACAAGGACATTATGTTCTGTTGTTTATGAAAGAGTAGGTGATTTTTGTTTGAACATGGGCATTATAATGAAACTTTTCAGCTCATCCTCTCACACATGCTTGTTTTGTAGTATAGCAACATGTTGAGTTTCATTTCAAACCAACAATTAGCAGTAAACACCATTTTCCCGCTCAAGACCAGCACAGCAATCGTTACACAAGGGACCGTTCACACTCATTTTAGCAAATGCGTTATGTTCATTAGTAGAAACCCTATATTATATGGGGAGCGTAGCTATAATCCGACATCCCGTTAGTCCGACAGCCCGCTGGTCCGACAGTGCGATAGTCCGACAGCTCGATAGTCCGACAGAGATGTGCTTGTTTTTCACTTTCACCGTTCAAGTAAGAACAGCAACAAAGTAAACATTCGCGGGAATACATCTAAATATCTAAAGCTTTAGTTTGACCAATTTTCTTGAATATTCGTTTGCATTTGTACTTGTATGACGGAATTTTTTCATTCACTTAAATGAAGAAATAGAAAACTTCTTTAATTCAATGATAATCTCAAAGTCACTACCATACAATTTTCGAGGGGGTATTTTGGATCAAATTAAATCTTTTCGTCTTCTTCGCCGATAAATTATTATTTTTCCGACATAGCCGATGTAGCAGGCAATTTGTTCCGGACTGAGTGAGTGATTGTTGTTTAACACCAATTCAACAATTTTTCAACTATATCATGAGGAGAACAAGTAAATTTTCAATGAGATGATGGTGAGGTCCGCTTTGTACTAGACCAACACGTTAATTTGGATTTTTATAGTGTTAGATCACTGAAACAACATAGCTGGATAGACATGTCGCTCCACTAGGACACATTATCCTGATTCCGAGCCCACCAGTCTTTGATTTTTCTCCTTAATGCTGCGAGCTTAGCGGAGAAACAACAAATACCAATTTTATAGTCTTTGGTTTGACCCGACCGGAGCTCGAACCCACGATCTACCGCACTCTAGACCAACACGCTAACCATTACTCCACCCATTGGATACGATTTGTTCCGAACTGAAAAGACTGCCTTGGCTAGATGAGCCAACCGGAATAAAAGCAAAGGCTACGTCTTCCGGATATGGACAATATATTCAGATCTGTTTTCTTTAATTCTCTAAAGTAAATGTCTTGAAAATTAACTTGATGACAATATTTTAAACATATGCTTCAGTAAACCTTATAAGAATCTTTCAACACCAGTTTTTAATATATGCATCAGTAAACCACAATAAGAATCTTGCAACGCCAGTTTGACGACGGATCTTGCTTTCACACACAAAACTTGACTAAGCGAAAATTTCTCATAAAGAACATATATTTTATTTTCATAGAATAACTATTAAATGTACTTAGTCAGTCGGACTATCGGACTGTCGGACTACCGGACTGTCGGACTACTGGACCGTCGGACTATCAGGCTGTCGGATTATAGGTCTGACCCCATATTATAGTGACTCTTAAATATAGATCAGCAATT
This sequence comes from Bathymodiolus brooksi, assembly GCA_963680875.1. Taxonomy (NCBI): domain Eukaryota; kingdom Metazoa; phylum Mollusca; class Bivalvia; order Mytilida; family Modiolidae; genus Bathymodiolus; species Bathymodiolus brooksi. The sequence continues at coordinate 91,290,379 of OY804585.1, forward strand.
AAAGGGTTGTTCCTTTACTTTCATTTTTGTATCTAAGTGTAAAATTGGATTGCTTCCCATGTTCATTTACATCCATATGTACCTGATGAAGGTTGATTCAGAAACGCGTTGTGCGCACTAAATTTGATATCTACGTTTTAGTTCTAGCGGACAACAAGGTTGTTTGTATTATTTAGTTGTTAGATTGATGATTTCAAAACTAAGGTCAATATTGGTCAATAGATTGTGCTGGCAATCATGTTTATCGTGCACTGGTTCTATTTGAGCAGTCAAATTGCATTGATTGGATAATTTGTGTTATACGTCACTGATCAAGATTAAACTGTAAGAAGCGGTAACAATGTTAGCACGGAGTTCATAGAAAAAAACCATTAGAACGATGCTTGTTTCAGCTCTTTTCAGACAATTTGGCTGTTGTTTTTTTTTACATTGCAGGATAAACAAAAAATATACGATTATAATCAGTATATATAAAATTCATTTCACCTCACTGCCAAACAGGACAGAAAGTTCGCCAATGACTCGCTTTTCCACCTATTTCTACATTTCTACAGCTTAAATACGTACAAATAAATTTTATATTTTCCGACGATATACGTATATTGTATATATACTTTCCCTGTACATGCTTTAATTGAATCAAAGTGTAATTCAAGAATTTATAACTGTTATGCATAAATTAAAACAACTATTATAAAGATGAAATATTAATACAGTCTTATAAATACCTGTTTCTTTCCAAAATGCATCAAAATTTTGATAGGTAGAACGGTCTAATTTCCATGTTCCTACAATCTGTGACATTCTTATATTTCGTTGTTGACTGAGTATTTCAATATAATTAATAATAAATAAAAGCAAATTATTGCTATGTTCTGTTCGCTAGAGTTAGTTAGCTGCTCTGTCCAAATTTTGAAGTAAAAAAAATTAAAGTTTCTAGCTATATATCCAATAATTGTGTCCTAAAAATGACACCCACTATTGAGTCATATTCTAGAGTGAATACGATTGATTCGTTATCGTAAGTAGAACGGTCATAATATGAGAGTGCTATTTTTATTTCGTTAATTTTAATGTCGTTGTCAGATTAAATCAAGGTCAATAAATATACCTAAGTAAAATAAATGTAACGTATCACAATACCCATCCTCTCGTAGGTGATAACAGGCTAGGTAACTTAACTATTTGTAGGTGGTATAGACTGGACATGTAATACGACGGGATGTGCAGGAGGAAATCTCACCCAAAACTGAGATAACAATGAAAAGTAAGGGAACATCGCTGTTATTGTAGTTCTTCAACACAAATCACTGTGAGATCATCAATGATGTGTATCACATATACCTCAAAATGAGTATGAGATTACCTAAAACTATAGTATTGCACATACCTCAAAATGAGTGTTATACGGCTCCTAATTGTAGTACAACAAATATCTTGTTAGACGGTCCTTAAATATAGTATGCAATGCAACATCCTATGCAATGCAATGCAATGCAATGCCCCTACCTGTAGTACAACACAGTCATCAAAGTTAATGTTACCCCCCTTAACTGAAGTATAACAGATACCTCACAGTAAGTTAGACGGCCCCCACCTGTAGTACAACACATTCATCAAAGTTAATGTTATCCCCCTTAACTGAAGTATAACAGATACCTCACAGTAAGTTAGACGACCCCCACCTGTAGTACAACACATTCATCAAAGTTAATGTTATCCCCCTTAACTGAAGTATAACAGATACCTCACAGTAAGTTAGACGACCCCCACCTGTAGTACAACACATTCATCAAAGTTGATGTTATCCCCCTTAACTGAAGTATAACAGACACCTCACAGTAAGTTAGACGGCCCCCACCTGTAGTACAACACATTCATCAAAGTTAATGTTATCCCCCTTAACTGAAGTATAACAGATACCTCACAGTAAGTTAGACGGCCCCCACCTGTAGTACAACACATTCATCAAAGTTAATGTTACCCCCCTTAACTGAAGTATAACAGATACCTCACAGTAAGTTAGACGGCCCCCACCTGTAGTACAACACATTCATCAAAGTTAATGTTACCCCCCTTAACTGAAGTATAACAGATACCTCACAGTAAGTTAGACGGCCCCCACCTGTAGTACAACACATTCATCAAAGTTAATGTTACCCCCCTTAACTGAAGTATAACAGATACCTCACAGTAAGTTAGACGACCCCCACCTGTAGTACAACACATTCATCAAAGTTAATGTTACCCCCCTTAACTGAAGTATAACAGATACCTCACAGTAAGTTAGACGACCCCCACCTGTAGTACAACACATTCATCAAAGTTAATGTTACCCCCCTTAACTGAAGTATAACAGATACCTCACAGTAAGTTAGACGACCCCCACCTGTAGTACAACACAGTCATCAAAGTTAATGTTACCCCCCTTAACTGAAGTATAACAGATACCTCACAGTAAGTTAGACGACCCCCACCTGTAGTACAACACAGTCATCAAAGTTAATGTTACCCCCCTTAACTGAAGTATAACAGATACCTCACAGTAAGTTAGACGACCCCCACCTGTAGTACAACACAGTCATCAAAGTTAATGTTATCCCCCTTAACTGAAGTATAACAGATACCTCACAGTAAGTTAGACGGCCCCCACCTGTAGTACAACACATTCATCAAAGTTAATGTTACCCCCCTTAACTGAAGTATAACAGATACCTCACAGTAAGTTAGACGACCCCCACCTGTAGTACAACACATTCATCAAAGTTAATGTTACCCCCCTTAACTGAAGTATAACAGATACCTCACAGTAAGTTAGACGGCCCCCACCTGTAGTACAACACATTCATCAAAGTTAATGTTACCCCCCTTAACTGAAGTATAACAGATACCTCACAGTAAGTTAGACGACCCCCACCTGTAGTACAACACATTCATCAAAGTTAATGTTATCCCCCTTAACTGAAGTATAACAGATACCTCACAGTAAGTTAGACGGCCCCCCCCTGTAGTACAACACATTCATCAAAGTTAATGTTATCCCCCTTAACTGAAGTATAACAGATACCTCACAGTAAGTTAGACGGCCCCCACCTGTAGTACAACACATTCATCAAAGTTAATGTTATCCCCCTTAACTGAAGTATAACAGATACCTCACAGTAAGTTAGACGGCCCCCACCTGTAGTACAACACATTCATCAAAGTTAATGTTATCCCCCTTAACTGAAGTATAACAGATACCTCACAGTAAGTTAGACGACCCCCACCTGTAGTACAACACATTCATCAAAGTTAATGTTATCCCCCTTAACTGAAGTATAACAGATACCTCACAGTAAGTTAGACGGCCCCTACCTGTAGTACAACACATTCATCAAAGTTAATGTTACCCCCCTTAACTGAAGTATAACAGATACCTCACAGTAAGTTAGACGGCCCCCACCTGTAGTACAACACATTCATCAAAGTTAATGTTATCCCCCTTAACTGAAGTATAACAGATACCTCACAGTAAGTTAGACGGCCCCCACCTGTAGTACAACACATTCATCAAAGTTAATGTTACCCCCCTTAACTGAAGTATAACAGATACCTCACAGTAAGTTAGACGACCCCTACCTGTAGTACAACACATTCATCAAAGTTAATGTTACCCCCCTTAACTGAAGTATAACAGATACCTCACAGTAAGTTAGACGACCCCCACCTGTAGTACAACACATTCATCAAAGTTAATGTTACCCCCCTTAACTGAAGTATAACAGATACCTCACAGTAAGTTAGACGGCCCCCACCTGTAGTACAACACATTCATCAAAGTTAATGTTACCCCCCTTAACTGAAGTATAACAGATACCTCACAGTAAGTTAGACGACCCCCACCTGTAGTACAACACATTCATCAAAGTTAATGTTACCCCCCTTAACTGAAGTATAACAGATACCTCACAGTAAGTTAGACGACCCCCACCTGTAGTACAACACATTCATCAAAGTTAATGTTACCCCCCTTAACTGAAGTATAACAGATACCTCACAGTAAGTTAGACGACCCCCACCTGTAGTACAACACAGTCATCAAAGTTAATGTTACCCCCCTTAACTGAAGTATAACAGATACCTCACAGTAAGTTAGACGACCCCCACCTGTAGTACAACACATTCATCAAAGTTAATGTTACCCCCCTTAACTGAAGTATAACAGATACCTCACAGTAAGTTAGACGACCCCCACCTGTAGTACAACACATTCATCAAAGTTAATGTTATCCCCCTTAACTGAAGTATAACAGACACCTCACAGTAAGTTAGACGACCCCCACCTGTAGTACAACACAGTCATCAAAGTTAATGTTATCCCCCTTAACTGAAGTATAACAGATACCTCACAGTAAGTTAGACGGCCCCCACCTGTAGTACAACACAGTCATCAAAGTTAATGTTACCCCCCTTAACTGAAGTATAACAGATACCTCACAGTAAGTTAGACGGCCCCCACCTGTAGTACAACACATTCATCAAAGTTAATGTTACCCCCCTTAACTGAAGTATAACAGATACCTCACAGTAAGTTAGACGGCCCCCACCTGTAGTACAACACATTCATCAAAGTTAATGTTACCCCCCTTAACTGAAGTATAACAGATACCTCACAGTAAGTTAGACGGCCCCCACCTGTAGTACAACACATTCATCAAAGTTAATGTTACCCCCCTTAACTGAAGTATAACAGATACCTCACAGTAAGTTAGACGACCCCCACCTGTAGTACAACACATTCATCAAAGTTAATGTTACCCCCCTTAACTGAAGTATAACAGATACCTCACAGTAAGTTAGACGGCCCCCACCTGTAGTACAACACAGTCATCAAAGTTAATGTTACCCCCCTTAACTGAAGTATAACAGATACCTCACAGTAAGTTAGACGGCCCCCACCTGTAGTACAACACATTCATCAAAGTTAATGTTATCCCCCTTAACTGAAGTATAACAGATACCTCACAGTAAGTTAGACGCCCCCACCTGTAGTACAACACATTCATCAAAGTTAATGTTACCCCCCTTAACTGAAGTATAACAGATACCTCACAGTAAGTTAGACGGCCCCCACCTGTAGTACAACACATTCATCAAAGTTAATGTTACCCCCCTTAACTGAAGTATAACAGATACCTCACAGTAAGTTAGACGGCCCCCACCTGTAGTACAACACATTCATCAAAGTTAATGTTACCCCCCTTAACTGAAGTATAACAGATACCTCACAGTAAGTTAGACGACCCCCACCTGTAGTACAACACATTCATCAAAGTTAATGTTACCCCCCTTAACTGAAGTATAACAGATACCTCACAGTAAGTTAGACGACCCACACCTGTAGTACAACACATTCATCAAAGTTAATGTTACCCCCCTTAACTGAAGTATAACAGATACCTCACAGTAAGTTAGACGGCCCCCACCTGTAGTACAACACATTCATCAAAGTTAATGTTATCCCCCTTAACTGAAGTATAACAGATACCTCACAGTAAGTTAGACGGCCCCTACCTGTAGTACAACACATTCATCAAAGTTAATGTTATCCCCCTTAACTGAAGTATAACAGATACCTCACAGTAAGTTAGACGACCCCTACCTGTAGTACAACACATTCATCAAAGTTAATGTTACCCCCCTTAACTGAAGTATAACAGATACCTCACAGTAAGTTAGACGACCCCCACCTGTAGTACAACACATTCATCAAAGTTAATGTTACCCCCCTTAACTGAAGTATAACAGACACCTCACAGTAAGTTAGACGGCCCATAGCTGTAGTACAACACATTCATCAAAGTTAATGTTATCCCCCTTAACTGAAGTATAACAGATACCTCACAGTAAGTTAGACGGCCCCCACCTGTAGTGCAACACATTCATCAAAGTTAATGTTACCCCCCTTAACTGAAGTATAACAGATACCTCACAGTAAGTTAGACGACCCCCACCTGTAGTACAACACATTCATCAAAGTTAATGTTACCCCCCTTAACTGAAGTATTACAGATACCTCACAGTAAGTTAGACGGCCCCCACCTGTAGTACAACACAGTCATCAAAGTTAATGTTATCCCCCTTAACTGAAGTATAACAGATACCTCACAGTAAGTTAGACGACCCCCACCTGTAGTACAACACATTCATCAAAGTTAATGTTATCCCCCTTAACTGAAGTATAACAGATACCTCACAGTAAGTTAGACGGCCCCCACCTGTAGTACAACACATTCATCAAAGTTAATGTTACCCCCCTTAACTGAAGTATAACAGATACCTCACAGTAAGTTAGACGGCCCCCACCTGTAGTACAACACATTCATCAAAGTTAATGTTATCCCCCTTAACTGAAGTATAACAGATACCTCACAGTAAGTTAGACGACCCCTACCTGTAGTACAACACAGTCATCAAAGTTAATGTTATCCCCCTTAACTGAAGTATAACAGATACCTCACAGTAAGTTAGACGGCCCCCACCTGTAGTACAACACATTCATCAAAGTTAATGTTACCCCCCTTAACTGAAGTATAACAGATACCTCACAGTAAGTTAGACGACCCCCACCTGTAGTACAACACATTCATCAAAGTTAATGTTATCCCCCTTAACTGAAGTATAACAGATACCTCACAGTAAGTTAGACGACCCCCACCTGTAGTACAACACATTCATCAAAGTTAATGTTATCCCCCTTAACTGAAGTATAACAGATACCTCACAGTAAGTTAGACGGCCCATAGCTGTAGTACAACACAGTCATCAAAGTTAATGTTACCCCCCTTAACTGAAGTATAACAGATACCTCACAGTAAGTTAGACGGCCCCCACCTGTAGTACAACACATTCATCAAAGTTAATGTTATCCCCCTTAACTGAAGTATAACAGATACCTCACAGTAAGTTAGACGACCCCCACCTGTAGTACAACACAGTCATCAAAGTTAATGTTACCCCCCTTAACTGAAGTATAACAGATACCTCACAGTAAGTTAGACGACCCCCACCTGTAGTACAACACAGTCATCAAAGTTAATGTTACCCCCCTTAACTGAAGTATAACAGATACCTCACAGTAAGTTAGACGACCCCCACCTGTAGTACAACACAGTCATCAAAGTTAATGTTACCCCCCTTAACTGAAGTATAACAGATACCTCACAGTAAGTTAGACGACCCCCACCTGTAGTACAACACAGTCATCAAAGTTAATGTTACCCCCCTTAACTGAAGTATAACAGATACCTCACAGTAAGTTAGACGGCCCCCACCTGTAGTACAACACATTCATCAAAGTTAATGTTACCCCCCTTAACTGAAGTATAACAGATACCTCACAGTAAGTTAGACGACCCCCACCTGTAGTACAACACAGTCATCAAAGTTAATGTTACCCCCCTTAACTGAAGTATAACAGATACCTCACAGTAAGTTAGACGACCCCCACCTGTAGTACAACACATTCATCAAAGTTAATGTTACCCCCCTTAACTGAAGTATAACAGATACCTCACAGTAAGTTAGACGACCCCCACCTGTAGTACAACACATTCATCAAAGTTAATGTTACCCCCCTTAACTGAAGTATAACAGATACCTCACAGTAAGTTAGACGACCCATAGCTGTAGCATAATGCTTATCTCAAACTAAGTTAGACAGTTAACTGTAGTATAACACCTACTTCATACTGAGTGTGAGACGGCCGCTAATTGCAGTATAGCAAATTCCTCAATAATAATTCTGAGACCTACCTCTTAAGACATACATCAAAGTTGATTAGACGACCCCATTTGTGACACAGATATTCCGTAACGGCTAAGATCTTTTATAAGGAACTGCTGACTAATCGCGATCATCCGGTGTTTTGGTGGAGTTCATTTGTTTTCTGTATTGTGTTTTTTTGTTGTTGCTGTCTTCGTTCTTTATGTTATGTGCAATGTTGCATGTGTCTCTGGAATATATATTCTTGATTGCCCTTTTTGTATTCTATAACGTTTGTCTCGTGAGACTTCCTCTAGCCTGTATCATAACATATACCTCGAAATAAACTTACCATTAACCATTACAGAATTGAAACGTTTGTGTTTTCGAGTATTTGTTAACAATGGGAATATAGCTTTAAAATCTTTCACGAAATTAAGTGTAATATATTTTTTCTTTAATTTTATTTATAATTTTGCTATATCAACAAATAAAGAGTTTAATGTTAAGATATTGAGCAAATTATATAAGACTGTGAATGAATGATGCTTTCCAAATGTCACCAACATTGTCCTAAACCAGGAAAGTTACCCATTTTACACCCTCTCTTCGATTTTTCGGAATTGTTTTGTTTTATTTTACTATATAAATCATTTCTAGAATCTATTATACTAAGCTATTTTTATCTCTCGTCTTTTTACTGATTATTTCAACGTTCACAACATAAATGATTGCGATATTGTTTTGTTTTTGACAACAAAAATCTTGATAGATTTAGTTAGTTGCTATGACGAAATTTTGAAATAGAAGTACATTCTTTAACTATATAACCAACAATATTGCATAATATTATATTCTGTCATTTAAACTTTGTTTTCAGTAATTTTCCATTTTCAATACACAAATAAGTAGAACGGTCAATCTATTAAATAAATAAACACAAAAAAGTAGAACGGTAACCTTTATGAAAAGTGTTTTTTTGTTTAAAATCGTTGACTAATCATTCAAAGGAGAAAAACATAATAAAAATGTAGATTTCGAATTCAGTGCGTACGACTTGTTTCTGTAGTAACATTCATCAAAGAATAAAAATATACCCATATTAGGTACAATGTATAGCTGTTTTGTAAATACCCATATTCTGTACACTTTAGCCTTGCTAGATTAGGTACAATGTATAGCTGTTTTGTAAATACCCATAGTCTGTACACTTTTAGCCTTGCTAGATTAGGTACAATGTATAGCTGTTTTGTAAATACCCATATTCTGTACACTTTAGCCTTGCTAGATTAGGTACAATGTATAGCTGTTTTGTAAATACCTATATTCTGTACACTTTAGCCTTGCTAGATTAGGTACAATGTATAGCTGTTTTGTAAATACCCATATTCTGTACACTTTAGCCTTGCTAGATTAGGTACAATGTATAGCTGTTTTGTAAATACCCATATTCTGTACACTTTAGCCTTGCTAAATTAGGTACAATGTATAGCTGTTTTGTAAATACCCACATTCTGTACACTTTTAGCCTTGCTAGATTAGGTACAATGTATAGCTGTTTTGTAAATACCCATGTTCTGTACACTTTTAGCCTTGCTAGATTAGGTACAATGTATAGCTGTTTTGTAAATACCCATATTCTGTACACTTTTAGCCTTGCTAGATTAGGTACAATGTATAGCTGTTTTGTAAATACTCATATTCTGTACACTTTAGCCTTGCTAGATTAGGTACAATATATAGCTGTTTTGTAAATACCCATATTCTGTACACTTTTAGCCTTGCTAGATTAGGTACAATGTATAGCTGTTTTGTAAATACCCATATTCTGTACACTTTTAGCCTTGCTAGATTAGGTACAATGTATAGCTGTTTTGTAAATACCCATATTCTGTACACTTTTAGCCTTGCTAGATTAGGTACAATGTATAGCTGTTTTGTAAATACCCATATTCTGTACACTTTAGCCTTGCTAGATTAGGTACAATGTATAGCTGTTTTGTAAATACCCATATTCTGTACACTTTAGCCTTGCTAGATTAGGTACAATGTATAGCTGTTATGTAAATACCCATATTCTGTACACTTTAGCCTTGCTAGATTAGGTACAATGTATAGCTGTTTTGTAAATACCCATATTCTGTACACTTTAGCCTTGCTAGATTAGGTACAATGTATAGCTGTTTTGTAAATACCCATATTCTGTACACTTTAGCCTTGCTAGATTAGGTACAATGTATAGCTGTTTTGTAAATACCCATATTCTGTACACTTTAGCCTTGCTAGATTAGGTACAATGTATAGCTGTTTTGTAAATACCCATATTCTGTATACTTTAGCCTTGCTAGATTAGGTACAATGTATAGCTGTTTTGTAAATACCCATATTCTGTACACTTTTAGCCTTGCTAGATTAGGTACAATGTATAGCTGTTTTGTAAATACCCATATTCTGTATACTTTAGCCTTGCTAGATTAGGTACAATGTATAGCTGTTTTGTAAATACCCATATTCTGTACACTTTTAGCCTTGCTAGATTAGGTACAATGTATAGCTGTTTTGTAAATACCCATATTCTATACACTTTTAGCCTTGCTAGATTAGGTACAATGTATAGCTGTTTTGTAAATACCCATATTCTGTACACTTTAGCCTTGCTAGATTAGGTACAATGTATAGCTGTTTTGTAAATACCCATATTCTGTACACTTTAGCCTTGCTAGATTAGGTACAATGTATAGCTGTTTGGTAAATACCCATATTCTGTACACTTTTAGCCTTGCTAGATTAGGTACAATGTATAGCTGTTTTGTAAATACCCATATTCTATACACTTTTAGCCTTGCTAAATTAGGTACAATGTATAGCTGTTTTGTAAATACCCATATTCTGTACACTTTAGCCTTGCTAGATTAGGTACAATGTATAGCTGTTTTGTAAATACCCATATTCTGTACACTTTAGCCTTGCTAGATTAGGTACAATGTATAGCTGTTTTGTAAATACCCATATTCTGTACACTTTTAGCCTTGCTAGATTAGGTACAATGTATAGCTGTTTTGTAAATACCCATATTCTGTACAATTTAGCCTTGCTAGATTAGGTACAATGTATAGCCGTTTTGTAAATACCCATATTCTGTACACTTTTAGCCTGGCTAGATTAAGTACAATGTATAGCTGTTTTGTAAATACCCATATTATGTACACTTTTAGCCTTACTAGATTAGGTACAATGTATAGCTGTTTTGTAAATACCCTTATTCTGTACACTTTTAGCCTTGCTAGATTAGGTACAATGTATAGCTGTTTTGTAAATACCCATATTCTGTACACTTTTAGCCTTGCTAGATTAAGTACAGTGTATAGTTGTTTTGTAAATACCCATATTCTGTACACTTTAGCCTTGCTAGATTAGGTACAATGTATAGCTGTTTTGTAAATACCCATATTCTGTACACTTTAGCCTTGCTAGATTAGGTACAATGTATAGCTGTTTTGTAAATACCCATATTCTGTACACTTTAGCCTTGCTAGATTAGGTACAATGTATAGCTGTTTTGTAAATACCCATATTCTGTACACTTTAGCCTTGGTAGATTAGGTACAATGTATAGCTGTTTTGTAAATACCCATATTCTGTACACTTTAGCCTTGCTAGATTAGGTACAATGTATAGCTGTTTTGTAAATACCCATATTCTGTACACTTTAGCCTTGCTAGATTAGGTACAATGTATAGCTGTTTTGTAAATACCCATATTCTGTACACTTTTAGCCTTGCTAGATTAGGTACAATGTATAGCTGTTTTGTAAATACCCATATTCTATACACTTTTAGCCTTGCTAGATTAGGTACAATGTATAGCTGTTTTGTAAATACCCATATTCTGTACACTTTAGCCTTGCTAGATTAGGTACAATGTATAGCTGTTTTGTCAATACCCATATTCTGTACACTTTAGCCTTGCTAGATTAGGTACAATGTATAGCTGTTTTGTAAATACCCATATTCTGTACACTTTTAGCCTTGCTAGATTAGGTACAATGTATAGCTGTTTTGTAAATACCCATATTCTATACACTTTTAGCCTTGCTAGATTAGGTACAATGTATAGCTGTTTTGTAAATACCCATATTCTGTACACTTTTAGCCTTGCTAGATTAGGTACAATGTATAGCTGTTTTGTAAATACCCATATTCTGTACACTTTAGCCTCGCTAGATTAGGTACAATGTATAGCTGTTTTGTAAATACCCATATTCTGTACACTTTTAGCCTGGCTAGATTAAGTACAATGTATAGCTGTTTTGTAAATACCCATATTATGTACACTTTTAGCCTTGCTAGATTAGGTACAATGTATAGCTGTTTTGTAAATACCCATATTCTGTACACTTTTAGCCTTGCTAGATTAGGTACAATGTATAGCTGTTTTGTAAATACCCATATTCTGTACACTTTTAGCCTTGCTAGATTAAGTACAGTGTATAGTTGTTTTGTAAATACCCATATTCTGTCCACTTTAGCCTTGCTAGATTAGGTACAATGTATAGCTGTTTTGTAAATACCCATATTCTGTACACTTTAGCCTTGCTAGATTAGGTACAATGTATAGCTGTTTTGTAAATACCCATATTCTGTACACTTTAGCCTTGCTAGATTAGGTACAATGTATAGCTGTTTTGTAAATACCCATATTCTGTACACTTTAGCCTTGCTAGATTAGGTACAATGTATAGCTGTTTTGTAAATACCCATATTCTGTACACTTTAGCCTTGCTAGATTAGGTACAATGTATAGCTGTTTTGTAAATACCCATATTCTGTACACTTTTAGCCTTGCTAGATTAGGTACAATGTATAGCTGTTTTGTAAATACCCATATTCTGTACACTTTTAGCCTTGCTAGATTAGGTACAATGTATAGCTGTTTTGTAAATACCCATATTCTGTACACTTTTAGCCTTGCTAGATTAAGTACAGTGTATAATTGTTTTGTAAATACCCATATTCTGTACACTTTAGCCTTGCTAGATTAGGTACAATGTATAGCTGTTTTGTAAATACCCATATTCTGTACACTTTAGCCTTGCTAGATTAGGTACAATGTATAGCTGTTTTGTAAATACCCATATTTTGTACACTTTAGCCTTGCTAGATTAGGTACAATGTATGGCTGTTTTGTAAATACCCATATTCTGTACACTTTTAGCATTGCTAGATTAGGTACAATGTATAGCTCTTTTGTAAATACCCATATTCTGTACACTTTAGCCTTGCTAGATTAGCTACAATGTATAGTTGTTTTGTATATACCCATATTCTGTACACTTTTAACCTTGCTAGATTAGGTACAATGTATAGCTGTTTTGTAAATACCAATATTATGTACACTTTTAGCCTTGCTAGATTAGGTACAATGTATAGCTGTTTTGTAAATACCCATATTCTGTACACTTTAGCCTTGCTAGATTAGGTACAATGTATAGCTGTTTTGTAAATACCCATATTCTGTACACTTTTAGCCTTGCTAGATTAGGTACAATGTATAGCTCTTTTGTAAATACCCATATTCTGTACACTTTTAGCCTTGCTAGATTAGGTACAATGTATAGCTGTTTTGTAAATACCCATATTCTGTACACTTTAGCCTTGCTAGATTAGGTACAATGTATAGTTGTTTTGTAAATACCCATATTCTGTACACTTTTAGCCTTGCTAGATTAGGTACAATGTATAGCTGTTTTGTAAATACCCATATTCTGTACACTTTTAGCCTTGCTAGATTAGGTACAATGTATAGCTGTTTTGTAAATACCCATATTCTGTACACTTTTAGCCTTGCTAGATTAGGTACAATGTATAGCTGTTTTGTAAATACCCATATTCTGTACACTTTTAGCCTTGCTAGATTAGGTACAATGTATAGCTGTTTTGTAAATACCCATATTCTGTACACTTTTAGCCTTGCTAGATTAGGTACAATGTATAGCTGTTTTGTAAATACCCATATTCTGTACACTTTAGCCTTGATAGATTAGCTACAATGTATAGCTGTTTTGTAAATACCCATATTCTGTACACTTTTAGCCTTGCTAGATTAGGTACAATGTATAGCTGTTTTGTAAATACCCATATTCTGTACACTTTAGCCTTGCTAGATTAGGTACAATGTATAGCTGTTTTGTAAATACCCATATTCTGTACACTTTAGCCTTGCTAGATTAGGTACAATGTATAGCTGTTTTGTAAATACCCATATTCTGTACACTTTTAGCCTTGCTAGATTAGGTACAATGTATAGCTGTTTTGTAAATACCCATATTCTGTACACTTTAGCCTTGCTAGATTAGGTACAATGTATAGTGTGTTGTAAATACCCATATTCTGTACACTTTTAGCCTTGCTAGATTAAGGTACAATGTATAGCTGTTTTGTAAATACCCATATTCTGTACACATTTAGCCTTGCTAGATTAGGTACAGTGTATAGTTGTCTTGTAAATACCCATATTCTGTACACTTTAGCCTTGCTAGATTAGGTACAATGTATAGCTGTTTTGTAAATACCCATATTCTGTACACTTTTAGCCTTACTAGATTAGGTACAATGTATAGCTGTTTTGTAAATACCCATATTCTGTACACTTTAGCCTTGCTAGATTAGCTACAATGTATAGCTGTTTTGTAAATACCCATATTCTGTACACTTTTAGCCTTGCTAGATTAGGTACAATGTATAGCTGTTTTGTAAATACCCATATTCTGTACACTTTTAGCCTTGCTAGATTAGGTACAATGTATAGCTGTTTTGTAAATACCCATATTCTGAACACTTTTAGCCTTGCTAGATTAGGTACAATGTATAGCAGTTTTGTAAATACCCATATTCTGTACACTTTTCGCCTTGCTAGATTAGGTACAATGTATAGCTGTTTTGTAAATACCCATATTCTGTACACTTTAGCCTTGCTAGATTAGGTACAATGTATAGCTGTTTTGTAAATATCCATATTCTGTACACTTTAGCCTTGCTAGATTAGGTACAATGTATAGCTGTTTTGTAAATACCCATATTCTGTACACTTTAGCCTTGCTAGATTAGGTACAATGTATAGCTGTTTTGTAAATACCCATATTCTGTACACTTTAGCCTTGCTAGATTAGGTACAATGTATAGCTGTTTTGTAAATACCCATATTCTGTACACTTTAGCCTTGCTAGATTAGGTACAATGTATAGCTGTTTTGTAAATACCCATATTCTGTACACTTTTAGCCTTGCTAGATTAGGTACAATGTATAGCTGTTTTGTAAATACCCATATTCTGTACACTTTTAGCCTTGCTAGATTAGGTACAATGTATAGATGTTTTGTAAATACCCATATTCTGTACACTTTTAGCCTTGCTAG
Organism: Bathymodiolus brooksi; assembly: GCA_963680875.1. Taxonomy (NCBI): domain Eukaryota; kingdom Metazoa; phylum Mollusca; class Bivalvia; order Mytilida; family Modiolidae; genus Bathymodiolus; species Bathymodiolus brooksi. The sequence continues at coordinate 91,305,540 of OY804585.1, forward strand.
ATTAAGTACAGTGTATAATTGTTTTGTAAATACCCATATTCTGTACACTTTAGCCTTGCTAGATTAGGTACAATGTATAGTTGTTTTGTAAATACCCATATTCTGTACACTTTAGCCTTGCTAGATTAGGTACAATGTATAGCAGTTTTGTAAATACCCATATTTTGTACACTTTAGCCTTGCTAGATTAGGTACAATGTATGGCTGTTTTGTAAATACCCATATTCTGTACACTTTTAGCCTTGCTAGATTAGGTACAATGTATAGCTGTTTGTAAATACCCATATTCTGTACACTTTAGCCTTGCTAGATTAGCTACAATGTATAGTTGTTTTGTATATACCCATATTCTGTACACTTTTAATCTTGCTAGATTAGGTACAATGTATAGCTGTTTTGTAAATACCCATATTCTGTACACTTTTAGCCTTGCTAGATTAGGTACAATGTATAGCTGTTGTGTAAATACCCATATTCTGTACACTTTTAGCCTTGCTAGATTAGGTACAATGTATAGCTGTTTTGTAAATACCCATATTCTGTACACTTTTAGCCTTGCTAGATTAGGTACAATGTATAGCTGTTTTGTAAATACCCATATTCTGTACACTTTAGCCTTGCTAGATTAGGTACAATGTATAGCTGTTTTGTAAATACCCATATTCTGTACACTTTTAGCCTTGCTAGATTAGGTACAATGTATAGCTCTTTTGTAAATACCCATATTCTGTACACTTTTAGCCTTGCTAGATTAGGTACAATGTATAGCTGTTTTGTAAATACCCATATTCTGTACACTTTAGCCTTGCTAGATTAGGTACAATGTATAGCTGTTTTGTAAATACCCATATTCTGTACACTTTTAGCCTTGCTAGATTAGGTACAATGTATAGCTGTTTTGTAAATACCCATATTCTGTACACTTTTAGCCTTGCTAGATTAGGTACAATGTATAGCTGTTTTGTAAATACCCATATTCTGTACACTTTAGCCTTGATAGATTAGCTACAATGTATAGCTGTTTTGTAAATACCCATATTCTGTACACTTTTAGCCTTGCTAGATTAGGTACAATGTATAGCTGTTTTGTAAATACCCATATTCTGTACACTTTAGCCTTGCTAGATTAGGTACAATGTATAGCTGTTTTGTAAATACCCATATTCTGTACACTTTAGCCTTGCTAGATTAGGTACAATGTATAGCTGTTTTGTAAATACCCATATTCTGTACACTTTTAGCCTTGCTAGATTAGGTACAATGTATAGCTGTTTTGTAAATACCCATATTCTGTACACTTTAGCCTTGCTAGATTAGGTACAATGTATAGCTGTGTTGTAAATACCCATATTCTGTACACTTTTAGCCTTGCTAGATTAGGTACAATGTATAGCTGTTTTGTAAATACCCATATTCTGTACACATTTAGCCTTGCTAGATTAGGTACAGTGTATAGTTGTCTTGTAAATACTCATATTCTGTACACTTTAGCCTTGCTAGATTAGGTACAATGTATAGCTGTTTTGTAAATACCCATATTCTGTACACTTTTAGCCTTGCTAGATTAGGTACAATGTATAGCTGTTTTGTAAATACCCATATTATGTACACTTTAGCCTTGCTAGATTAGCTACAATGTATAGCTGTTTTGTAAATACCCATATTCTGTACACTTTTAGCCTTGCTAGATTAGGTACAATGTATAGCTGTTTTGTAAATACCCATACTCTGTACACTTTTAGCCTTGCTAGATTAGGTACAATGTATAGCTGTTTTGTAAATACCCATATTCTGTACACTTTTAGCCTTGCTAGATTAGGTACAATGTATAGCAGTTTTGTAAATACCCATATTCTGTACACTTTTCGCCTTGCTAGATTAGGTACAGTGTATAGTTGTTTTGTAAATACCCATATTCTGTACACTTTTAGCCTTGCTAGATTAGGTACAATGTATAGCTGTTTTGTAAATACCCATATTCTGTACACTTTAGCCTTGCTAGATTAGGTACAATGTATAGCTGTTTTGTAAATACCCATATTCTGTACACTTTTAGCCTTGTTAGATTAGGTACAATGTATAGCTGTTTTGTAAATACCCATATTCTGTACACTTTAGCCTTGCTAGATTAGGTACAATGTATAGCTGTTTTGTAAATACCAATATTCTGTACACTTTAGCCTTGCTAGGTTACGTACAATGTATAGCTGTTTTGTAAATACCCATATTCTGTACACTTTAGCCTTGCTAGATTAGGTACAATGTATAGCTGTTTTGTAAATACCCATATTCTGTACACTTTAGCCTTGCTAGATTAGGTACAATGTTTAGCTGTTTTGTAAATATACAATTCTGTACACTTTTAGCCTTGCTAGATTAGGTACAATGTATAGCTCTTTGTAAATACCCATATTCTGTACACTTTTATCCTTGCTAGATTAGGTACAATGTATAGCTGTTTTGTAAATACCCATAGTCTGTACACTTTTAGCCTTGCTAGATTAGGTACAATGTATAGCTGTTTTGTAAATACCCATATTCTGTACACTTTTAGCCTTGCTAGATTAGGTACAGTGTATAGTTGTTTTGTAAATACCTATATTCTGTACACTTTTAGCTTTGCTAGATTAGGTACAATGTATAGCTGTTTTGTAAATACCCATATTCTGTACACTTTAGCCTTGCTAGATTAGGTACAATGTATAGCTGTTTTGTAAATACCCATATTCTGTACACTTTTAGCCTTGCTAGATTAGGTACAATGTATAGCTGTTTTGTAAATACCCATATTCTGTACACTTTAGCCTTGCTAGATTAGGTACAATGTATAGCTGTTTTGTAAATACCCATATTCTGTACACTTTTAGCCTTGCTAGATTAGGTACAATGTATAGCTGTTTTGTAAATACCCATATTCTGTACACTTTAGCCTTGCTAGACTAGGTACAATGTATAGCTGTTTTGTAAATACCCATATTCTGTACACATTTAGCCTTGCTAGATTAGGTACAGTGTATAGTTGTCTTGTAAATACTCATATTCTGTACACTTTAGCCTTGCTAGATTAGGTACAATGTATAGCTGTTTTGTAAATACCCATATTCTGTACACTTTTAGCCTTGCTAGATTAGGTACAATGTATAGCTGTTTTGTAAATACCCATATTCTGTACACTTTAGCCTTGCTAGATTAGCTACAATGTATAGCTGTTTTGTAAATACCCATATTCTGTACACTTTTAGCCTTGCTAGATTAGGTACAATGTATAGCTGTTTTGTAAATACCCATATTCTGTACACTTTTAGCCTTGCTAGATTAGGTACAATGTATAGCTGTTTTGTAAATACCCATATTCTGTACACTTTTAGCCTTGCTAGATTAGGTACAATGTATAGCAGTTTTGTAAATACCCATATTCTGTACACTTTTCGCCTTGCTAGATTAGGTACAGTGTATAGTTGTTTTGTAAATACCCATATTCTGTACACTTTTAGCCTTGCTAGATTAGGTACAATGTATAGCTGTTTTGTAAATACCCATATTCTGTACACTTTAGCCTTGCTAGATTAGGTACAATGTATAGCTGTTTTGTAAATACCCATATTCTGTACACTTTTAGCCTTGCTAGATTAGGTACAATGTATAGCTGTTTTGTAAATACCCATATCTGTACACTTTAGCCTTGCTAGATTAGGTACAATGTATAGCTGTTTTGTAAATACCAATATTCTGTACACTTTAGCCTTGCTAGATTAGGTACAATGTATAGCTGTTTTGTAAATACCCATATTCTGTACACTTTAGCCTTGCTAGATTAGGTACAATGTATAGCTGTTTTGTAAATACCCATATTCTGTACACTTTAGCCTTGCTAGATTAGGTACAATGTTTAGCTGTTTTGTAAATATACAATTCTGTACACTTTTAGCCTTGCTAGATTAGGTACAATGTATAGCTCTTTGTAAATACCCATATTCTGTACACTTTTATCCTTGCTAGATTAGGTACAATGTATAGGTGTTTTGTAAATACCCATAGTCTGTACACTTTTAGCCTTGCTAGATTAGGTACAATGTATAGCTGTTTTGTAAATACCCATATTCTGTACACTTTTAGCCTTGCTAGATTAGGTACAGTGTATAGTTGTTTTGTAAATACCTATATTCTGTACACTTTTAGCCTTGCTAGATTAGGTACAATGTATAGCTGTTTTGTAAATACCCATATTCTGTACACTTTAGCCTTGCTAGATTAGGTACAATGTATAGCTGTTTTGTAAATACCCATATTCTGTACACTTTTAGCCTTGCTAGATTAGGTACAATGTATAGCTGTTTTGTAAATACCCATATTCTGTACACTTTAGCCTTGCTAGATTAGGTACAATGTATAGCTGTTTTGTAAATACCCATATTCTGTACACTTTTAGGCTTGCTAGATTAGGTACAATGTATAGCTGTTTTGTAAATACCCATATTCTGTACACTTTTGGCCTTGCTAGATTAGGTACAGTGTATAGGTGTTTTGTAAATACCCATATTCTGTACACTTTTAGCCTTGCTAGATTAGGTACAATGTATAGCTGTTTTGTAAATACCCATATTCTGTACACTTTAGCCTTGCTAGATTAGATACAATGTATAGTTGTTTTGTAAATACCCATATTCTGTACACTTTTAGCCTTGATAGATTAGGTACAATGTATAACTGTTTTGTAAATACACATATTCTGTACACTTTTAGCCTTGCTAGATTAGGTACAATGTATAGCTTTTTGTAAATACACATATTCTGTACACTTTTAGCCTTGCTAGATTAGGTACAATGTATAGCAGTTTTGTAAATACCCATATTCTGTACACTTTTCGCCTTGCTAGATTAGGTACAGTGTATAGTTGTTTTGTAAATACCCATATTCTGTACACTTTTAGCCTTGCTAGATTAGGTACAATGTATAGCTGTTTTGTAAATACCCATATTCTGTACACTTTAGCCTTGCTAGATTAGGTACAATGTATAGCTGTTTTGTAAATACCCATATTCTGTACACTTTTAGCCTTGTTAGATTAGGTACAATGTATAGCTGTTTTGTAAATACCCATATTCTGTACACTTTAGCCTTGCTAGATTAGGTACAATGTATAGCTGTTTTGTAAATACCAATATTCTGTACACTTTAGCCTTGCTAGGTTACGTACAATGTATAGCTGTTTTGTAAATACCCATATTCTGTACACTTTAGCCTTGCTAGATTAGGTACAATGTATAGCTGTTTTGTAAATACCCATATTCTGTACACTTTAGCCTTGCTAGATTAGGTACAATGTTTAGCTGTTTTGTAAATATACAATTCTGTACACTTTTAGCCTTGCTAGATTAGGTACAATGTATAGCTCTTTGTAAATACCCATATTCTGTACACTTTTATCCTTGCTAGATTAGGTACAATGTATAGCTGTTTTGTAAATACCCATAGTCTGTACACTTTTAGCCTTGCTAGATTAGGTACAATGTATAGCTGTTTTGTAAATACCCATATTCTGTACACTTTTAGCCTTGCTAGATTAGGTACAGTGTATAGTTGTTTTGTAAATACCTATATTCTGTACACTTTTAGCTTTGCTAGATTAGGTACAATGTATAGCTGTTTTGTAAATACCCATATTCTGTACACTTTAGCCTTGCTAGATTAGGTACAATGTATAGCTGTTTTGTAAATACCCATATTCTGTACACTTTTAGCCTTGCTAGATTAGGTACAATGTATAGCTGTTTTGTAAATACCCATATTCTGTACACTTTAGCCTTGCTAGATTAGGTACAATGTATAGCTGTTTTGTAAATACCCATATTCTGTACACTTTTAGCCTTGCTAGATTAGGTACAATGTATAGCTGTTTTGTAAATACCCATATTCTGTACACTTTTAGCCTTGCTAGACTAGGTACAATGTATAGCTGTTTTGTAAATACCCATATTCTGTACACATTTAGCCTTGCTAGATTAGGTACAGTGTATAGTTGTCTTGTAAATACTCATATTCTGTACACTTTAGCCTTGCTAGATTAGGTACAATGTATAGCTGTTTTGTAAATACCCATATTCTGTACACTTTTAGCCTTGCTAGATTAGGTACAATGTATAGCTGTTTTGTAAATACCCATATTCTGTACACTTTAGCCTTGCTAGATTAGCTACAATGTATAGCTGTTTTGTAAATACCCATATTCTGTACACTTTTAGCCTTGCTAGATTAGGTACAATGTATAGCTGTTTTGTAAATACCCATATTCTGTACACTTTTAGCCTTGCTAGATTAGGTACAATGTATAGCTGTTTTGTAAATACCCATATTCTGTACACTTTTAGCCTTGCTAGATTAGGTACAATGTATAGCAGTTTTGTAAATACCCATATTCTGTACACTTTTCGCCTTGCTAGATTAGGTACAGTGTATAGTTGTTTTGTAAATACCCATATTCTGTACACTTTTAGCCTTGCTAGATTAGGTACAATGTATAGCTGTTTTGTAAATACCCATATTCTGTACACTTTAGCCTTGCTAGATTAGGTACAATGTATAGCTGTTTTGTAAATACCCATATTCTGTACACTTTTAGCCTTGCTAGATTAGGTACAATGTATAGCTGTTTTGTAAATACCCATATCTGTACACTTTAGCCTTGCTAGATTAGGTACAATGTATAGCTGTTTTGTAAATACCAATATTCTGTACACTTTAGCCTTGCTAGATTAGGTACAATGTATAGCTGTTTTGTAAATACCCATATTCTGTACACTTTAGCCTTGCTAGATTAGGTACAATGTATAGCTGTTTTGTAAATACCCATATTCTGTACACTTTAGCCTTGCTAGATTAGGTACAATGTTTAGCTGTTTTGTAAATATACAATTCTGTACACTTTTAGCCTTGCTAGATTAGGTACAATGTATAGCTCTTTGTAAATACCCATATTCTGTACACTTTTATCCTTGCTAGATTAGGTACAATGTATAGGTGTTTTGTAAATACCCATAGTCTGTACACTTTTAGCCTTGCTAGATTAGGTACAATGTATAGCTGTTTTGTAAATACCCATATTCTGTACACTTTTAGCCTTGCTAGATTAGGTACAGTGTATAGTTGTTTTGTAAATACCAATATTCTGTACACTTTTAGCCTTGCTAGATTAGGTACAATGTATAGCTGTTTTGTAAATACCCATATTCTGTACACTTTAGCCTTGCTAGATTAGGTACAATGTATAGCTGTTTTGTAAATACCCATATTCTGTACACTTTTAGCCTTGCTAGATTAGGTACAATGTATAGCTGTTTTGTAAATACCCATATTCTGTACACTTTAGCCTTGCTAGATTAGGTACAATGTATAGCTGTTTTGTAAATACCCATATTCTGTACACTTTTAGGCTTGCTAGATTAGGTACAATGTATAGCTGTTTTGTAAATACCCATATTCTGTACACTTTTGGCCTTGCTAGATTAGGTACAGTGTATAGGTGTTTTGTAAATACCCATATTCTGTACACTTTTAGCCTTGCTAGATTAGGTACAATGTATAGCTGTTTTGTAAATACCCATATTCTGTACACTTTAGCCTTGCTAGATTAGGTACAATGTATAGTTGTTTTGTAAATACCCATATTCTGTACACTTTTAGCCTTGCTAGATTAGGTACAATGTATAGCTGTTTTGTAAATACACATATTCTGTACACTTTTAGCCTTGCTAGATTAGGTACAATGTATAGCTTTTTGTAAATACACATATTCTGTACACTTTTAGCCTTGCTAGATTAGGTACAATGTATAGCTGTTTTGTAAATACCCATATTCTGTACACTTTTAGCCTTGCTAGATTAGGTACAATGTATAGCTGTTTTGTAAATACCCATATTCTGTACACTTTAGCCTTGCTAGATTAGCTACAATGTATAGCTGTTTTGTAAATACCCATATTCTGTACACTTTTAGCCTTGCTAGATTAGGTACAATGTATAGCTGTTTTGTAAATACCCATATTCTGTACACTTTTAGCCTTGCTAGATTAGGTACAATGTATAGCTGTTTTGTAAATACCCATATTCTGTACACTTTTAGCCTTGCTAGATTAGGTACAATGTATAGCAGTTTTGTAAATACCCATATTCTGTACACTTTTCGCCTTGCTAGATTAGGTACAGTGTATAGTTGTTTTGTAAATACCCATATTCTGTACACTTTTAGCCTTGCTAGATTAGGTACAATGTATAGCTGTTTTGTAAATACCCATATTCTGTACACTTTAGCCTTGCTAGATTAGGTACAATGTATAGCTGTTTTGTAAATACCCATATTCTGTACACTTTTAGCCTTGCTAGATTAGGTACAATGTATAGCTGTTTTGTAAATACCCATATCTGTACACTTTAGCCTTGCTAGATTAGGTACAATGTATAGCTGTTTTGTAAATCCCAATATTCTGTACACTTTAGCCTTGCTAGATTAGGTACAATGTATAGCTGTTTTGTAAATACCCATATTCTGTACACTTTAGCCTTGCTAGATTAGGTACAATGTATAGCTGTTTTGTAAATACCCATATTCTGTACACTTTAGCCTTGCTAGATTAGGTACAATGTTTAGCTGTTTTGTAAATATACAATTCTGTACACTTTTAGCCTTGCTAGATTAGGTACAATGTATAGCTCTTTGTAAATACCCATATTCTGTACACTTTTATCCTTGCTAGATTAGGTACAATGTATAGGTGTTTTGTAAATACCCATAGTCTGTACACTTTTAGCCTTGCTAGATTAGGTACAATGTATAGCTGTTTTGTAAATACCCATATTCTGTACACTTTTAGCCTTGCTAGATTAGGTACAGTGTATAGTTGTTTTGTAAATACCTATATTCTGTACACTTTTAGCCTTGCTAGATTAGGTACAATGTATAGCTGTTTTGTAAATACCCATATTCTGTACACTTTAGCCTTGCTAGATTAGGTACAATGTATAGCTGTTTTGTAAATACCCATATTCTGTACACTTTTAGCCTTGCTAGATTAGGTACAATGTATAGCTGTTTTGTAAATACCCATATTCTGTACACTTTAGCCTTGCTAGATTAGGTACAATGTATAGCTGTTTTGTAAATACCCATATTCTGTACACTTTTATCCTTGCTAGATTAGGTACAATGTATAGGTGTTTTGTAAATACCCATAGTCTGTACACTTTTAGCCTTGCTAGATTAGGTACAATGTATAGCTGTTTTGTAAATACCCATATTCTGTACACTTTTAGCCTTGCTAGATTAGGTACAGTGTATAGTTGTTTTGTAAATACCTATATTCTGTACACTTTTAGCCTTGCTAGATTAGGTACAATGTATAGCTGTTTTGTAAATACCCATATTCTGTACACTTTAGCCTTGCTAGATTAGGTACAATGTATAGCTGTTTTGTAAATACCCATATTCTGTACACTTTTAGCCTTGCTAGATTAGGTACAATGTATAGCTGTTTTGTAAATACCCATATTCTGTACACTTTAGCCTTGCTAGATTAGGTACAATGTATAGCTGTTTTGTAAATACCCATATTCTGTACACTTTTAGGCTTGCTAGATTAGGTACAATGTATAGCTGTTTTGTAAATACCCATATTCTGTACACTTTTGGCCTTGCTAGATTAGGTACAGTGTATAGGTGTTTTGTAAATACCCATATTCTGTACACTTTTAGCCTTGCTAGATTAGGTACAATGTATAGCTGTTTTGTAAATACCCATATTCTGTACACTTTAGCCTTGCTAGATTAGGTACAATGTATAGTTGTTTTGTAAATACCCATATTCTGTACACTTTTAGCCTTGCTAGATTAGGTACAATGTATAGCTGTTTTGTAAATACACATATTCTGTACACTTTTAGCCTTGCTAGATTAGGTACAATGTATAGCTTTTTGTAAATACACATATTCTGTACACTTTTAGCCTTGCTAGATTAGGTACAATGTATAGCTGTTTTGTAAATACCCATATTCTGTACACTTTTAGCCTTGCTAGATTAGGTACAATGTATAGCTGTTTTGTAAATACCCATATTCTGTACACTTTAGCCTTGCTAGATTAGCTACAATGTATAGCTGTTTTGTAAATACCCATATTCTGTACACTTTTAGCCTTGCTAGATTAGGTACAATGTATAGCTGTTTTGTAAATACCCATATTCTGTACACTTTTAGCCTTGCTAGATTAGGTACAATGTATAGCTGTTTTGTAAGTACCCATATTCTGTACACTTTTAGCCTTGCTAGATTAGGTACAATGTATAGCAGTTTTGTAAATACCCATATTCTGTACACTTTTCGCCTTGCTAGATTAGGTACAGTGTATAGTTGTTTTGTAAATACCCATATTCTGTACACTTTTAGCCTTGCTAGATTAGGTACAATGTATAGCTGTTTTGTAAATACCCATATTCTGTACACTTTAGCCTTGCTAGATTAGGTACAATGTATAGCTGTTTTGTAAATACCCATATTCTGTACACTTTTAGCCTTGCTAGATTAGGTACAATGTATAGCTGTTTTGTAAATACCCATATCTGTACACTTTAGCCTTGCTAGATTAGGTACAATGTATAGCTGTTTTGTAAATCCCAATATTCTGTACACTTTAGCCTTGCTAGATTAGGTACAATGTATAGCTGTTTTGTAAATACCCATATTCTGTACACTTTAGCCTTGCTAGATTAGGTACAATGTATAGCTGTTTTGTAAATACCCATATTCTGTACACTTTAGCCTTGCTAGATTAGGTACAATGTTTAGCTGTTTTGTAAATATACAATTCTGTACACTTTTAGCCTTGCTAGATTAGGTACAATGTATAGCTCTTTGTAAATACCCATATTCTGTACACTTTTATCCTTGCTAGATTAGGTACAATGTATAGGTGTTTTGTAAATACCCATAGTCTGTACACTTTTAGCCTTGCTAGATTAGGTACAATGTATAGCTGTTTTGTAAATACCCATATTCTGTACACTTTTAGCCTTGCTAGATTAGGTACAGTGTATAGTTGTTTTGTAAATACCTATATTCTGTACACTTTTAGCCTTGCTAGATTAGGTACAATGTATAGCTGTTTTGTAAATACCCATATTCTGTACACTTTAGCCTTGCTAGATTAGGTACAATGTATAGCTGTTTTGTAAATACCCATATTCTGTACACTTTTAGCCTTGCTAGATTAGGTACAATGTATAGCTGTTTTGTAAATACCCATATTCTGTACACTTTAGCCTTGCTAGATTAGGTACAATGTATAGCTGTTTTGTAAATACCCATATTCTGTACACTTTTAGGCTTGCTAGATTAGGTACAATGTATAGCTGTTTTGTAAATACCCATATTCTGTACACTTTTGGCCTTGCTAGATTAGGTACAGTGTATAGGTGTTTTGTAAATACCCATATTCTGTACACTTTTAGCCTTGCTAGATTAGGTACAATGTATAGCTGTTTTGTAAATACCCATATTCTGTACACTTTAGCCTTGCTAGATTAGGTACAATGTATAGTTGTTTTGTAAATACCCATATTCTGTACACTTTTAGCCTTGCTAGATTAGGTACAATGTATAGCTGTTTTGTAAATACACATATTCTGTACACTTTTAGCCTTGCTAGATTAGGTACAATGTATAGCTTTTTGTAAATACACATATTCTGTACACTTTTAGCCTTGCTAGATTAGGTACAATGTATAGCTGTTTTGTAAATACCCATATTCTGTACACTTTTAGCCTTGCTAGATTAGGTACAATGTATAGCTGTTTTGTAAATACCCATATTCTGTACACTTTAGCCTTGCTAGATTAGGTACAGTGTATAGTTGTTTTGTAAATACCCATATTCTGTACACTTTTAGCCTTGCTAGATTAGGTGCAGTGTATAGCTGTTTTGTAAATACCCATATTCTGTACACTTTAGCCTTGCTAGATTAGGTACAATGTATAGCTGTTTTGTAAATACCCATATTCTGTACACTTTTAGCCTTGCTAGATTAGGTACAATGTATAGCTGTTTTGTAAATACCCATATTCTGTACACTTTAGCCTTGCTAGATTAGGTACAATGTTTAGCTGTTTTGTAAATATACAATTCTGTACACTTTTAGCCTTGCTAGATTAGGTACAATGTATAGCTCTTTGTAAATACCCATATTCTGTACACTTTTATCCTTGCTAGATTAGGTACAATGTATAGCTGTTTTGTAAATACCCATAGTCTGTACACTTTTAGCCTTGCTAGATTAGGTACAATGTATAGCTGTTTTGTAAATACCCATATTCTGTACACTTTTAGCCTTGCTAGATTAGGTACAGTGTATAGTTGTTTTGTAAATACCTATATTCTGTACACTTTTAGCTTTGCTAGATTAGGTACAATGTATAGCTGTTTTGTAAATACCCATATTCTGTACACTTTAGCCTTGCTAGATTAGGTACAATGTATAGCTGTTTTGTAAATACCCATATTCTGTACACTTTTAGCCTTGCTAGATTAGGTACAATGTATAGCTGTTTTGTAAATACCCATATTCTGTACACTTTAGCCTTGCTAGATTAGGTACAATGTATAGCTGTTTTGTAAATACCCATATTCTGTACACTTTTAGCCTTGCTAGATTAGGTACAATGTATAGCTGTTTTGTAAATACCCATATTCTGTACACTTTAGCCTTGCTAGACTAGGTACAATGTATAGCTGTTTTGTAAATACCCATATTCTGTACACATTTAGCCTTGCTAGATTAGGTACAGTGTATAGTTGTCTTGTAAATACTCATATTCTGTACACTTTAGCCTTGCTAGATTAGGTACAATGTATAGCTGTTTTGTAAATACCCATATTCTGTACACTTTTAGCCTTGCTAGATTAGGTACAATGTATAGCTGTTTTGTAAATACCCATATTCTGTACACTTTAGCCTTGCTAGATTAGCTACAATGTATAGCTGTTTTGTAAATACCCATATTCTGTACACTTTTAGCCTTGCTAGATTAGGTACAATGTATAGCTGTTTTGTAAATACCCATATTCTGTACACTTTTAGCCTTGCTAGATTAGGTACAATGTATAGCTGTTTTTTAAATACCCATATTCTGTACACTTTTAGCCTTGCTAGATTAGGTACAATGTATAGCAGTTTTGTAAATACCCATATTCTGTACACTTTTCGCCTTGCTAGATTAGGTACAGTGTATAGTTGTTTTGTAAATACCCATATTCTGTACACTTTTAGCCTTGCTAGATTAGGTACAATGTATAGCTGTTTTGTAAATACCCATATTCTGTACACTTTAGCCTTGCTAGATTAGGTACAATGTATAGCTGTTTTGTAAATACCCATATTCTGTACACTTTTAGCCTTGCTAGATTAGGTACAATGTATAGCTGTTTTGTAAATACCCATATCTGTACACTTTAGCCTTGCTAGATTAGGTACAATGTATAGCTGTTTTGTAAATACCAATATTCTGTACACTTTAGCCTTGCTAGATTAGGTACAATGTATAGCTGTTTTGTAAATACCCATATTCTGTACACTTTAGCCTTGCTAGATTAGGTACAATGTATAGCTGTTTTGTAAATACCCATATTCTGTACACTTTAGCCTTGCTAGATTAGGTACAATGTTTAGCTGTTTTGTAAATATACAATTCTGTACACTTTTAGCCTTGCTAGATTAGGTACAATGTATAGCTCTTTGTAAATACCCATATTCTGTACACTTTTATCCTTGCTAGATTAGGTACAATGTATAGGTGTTTTGTAAATACCCATAGTCTGTACACTTTTAGCCTTGCTAGATTAGGTACAATGTATAGCTGTTTTGTAAATACCCATATTCTGTACACTTTTAGCCTTGCTAGATTAGGTACAGTGTATAGTTGTTTTGTAAATACCTATATTCTGTACACTTTTAGCCTTGCTAGATTAGGTACAATGTATAGCTGTTTTGTAAATACCCATATTCTGTACACTTTAGCCTTGCTAGATTAGGTACAATGTATAGCTGTTTTGTAAATACCCATATTCTGTACAATTTTAGCCTTGCTAGATTAGGTACAATGTATAGCTGTTTTGTAAATACCCATATTCTGTACACTTTAGCCTTGCTAGATTAGGTACAATGTATAGCTGTTTTGTAAATACCCATATTCTGTACACTTTTGGCCTTGCTAGATTAGGTACAGTGTATAGGTGTTTTGTAAATACCCATATTCTGTACACTTTTAGCCTTGCTAGATTAGGTACAATGTATAGCTGTTTTGTAAATACCCATATTCTGTACACTTTAGCCTTGCTAGATTAGATACAATGTATAGTTGTTTTGTAAATACCCATATTCTGTACACTTTTAGCCTTGCTAGATTAGGTACAATGTATAACTGTTTTGTAAATACACATATTCTGTACACTTTTAGCCTTGCTAGATTAGGTACAATGTATAGCTTTTTGTAAATACACATATTCTGTACACTTTTAGCCTTGCTAGATTAGGTACAATGTATAGCAGTTTTGTAAATACCCATATTCTGTACACTTTTCGCCTTGCTAGATTAGGTACAGTGTATAGTTGTTTTGTAAATACCCATATTCTGTACACTTTTAGCCTTGCTAGATTAGGTACAATGTATAGCTGTTTTGTAAATACCCATATTCTGTACACTTTAGCCTTGCTAGATTAGGTACAATGTATAGCTGTTTTGTAAATACCCATATTCTGTACACTTTTAGCCTTGTTAGATTAGGTACAATGTATAGCTGTTTTGTAAATACCCATATTCTGTACACTTTAGCCTTGCTAGATTAGGTACAATGTATAGCTGTTTTGTAAATACCAATATTCTGTACACTTTAGCCTTGCTAGGTTACGTACAATGTATAGCTGTTTTGTAAATACCCATATTCTGTACACTTTAGCCTTGCTAGATTAGGTACAATGTATAGCTGTTTTGTAAATACCCATATTCTCTACACTTTAGCCTTGCTAGATTAGGTACAATGTTTAGCTGTTTTGTAAATATACAATTCTGTACACTTTTAGCCTTGCTAGATTAGGTACAATGTATAGCTCTTTGTAAATACCCATATTCTGTACACTTTTATCCTTGCTAGATTAGGTACAATGTATAGCTGTTTTGTAAATACCCATAGTCTGTACACTTTTAGCCTTGCTAGATTAGGTACAATGTATAGCTGTTTTGTAAATACCCATATTCTGTACACTTTTAGCCTTGCTAGATTAGGTACAGTGTATAGTTGTTTTGTAAATACCCATATTCTGTACACTTTTAGCCTTGCTAGATTAGGTACAATGTATAGCTGTTTTGTAAATACCCATATTCTGTACACTTTAGCCTTGCTAGATTAGGTACAATGTATAGCTGTTTTGTAAATACCCATATTCTGTACACTTTTAGCCTTGCTAGATTAGGTACAATGTATAGCTGTTTTGTAAATACCCATATTCTGTACACTTTAGCCTTGCTAGATTAGGTACAATGTATAGCTGTTTTGTAAATACCCATATTCTGTACACTTTTAGCCTTGCTAGATTAGGTACAATGTATAGCTGTTTTGTAAATACCCATATTCTGTACACTTTTAGCCTTGCTAGACTAGGTACAATGTATAGCTGTTTTGTAAATACCCATATTCTGTACACATTTAGCCTTGCTAGATTAGGTACAGTGTATAGTTGTCTTGTAAATACTCATATTCTGTACACTTTAGCCTTGCTAGATTAGGTACAATGTATAGCTGTTTTGTAAATACCCATATTCTGTACACTTTTAGCCTTGCTAGATTAGGTACAATGTATAGCTGTTTTGTAAATACCCATATTCTGTACACTTTAGCCTTGCTAGATTAGCTACAATGTATAGCTGTTTTGTAAATACCCATATTCTGTACACTTTTAGCCTTGCTAGATTAGGTACAATGTATAGCTGTTTTGTAAATACCCATATTCTGTACACTTTTAGCCTTGCTAGATTAGGTACAATGTATAGCTGTTTTGTAAATACCCATATTCTGTACACTTTTAGCCTTGCTAGATTAGGTACAATGTATAGCAGTTTTGTAAATACCCATATTCTGTACACTTTTCGCCTTGCTAGATTAGGTACAGTGTATAGTTGTTTTGTAAATACCCATATTCTGTACACTTTTAGCCTTGCTAGATTAGGTACAATGTATAGCTGTTTTGTAAATACCCATATTCTGTACACTTTAGCCTTGCTAGATTAGGTACAATGTATAGCTGTTTTGTAAATACCCATATTCTGTACACTTTTAGCCTTGCTAGATTAGGTACAATGTATAGCTGTTTTGTAAATACCCATATCTGTACACTTTAGCCTTGCTAGATTAGGTACAATGTATAGCTGTTTTGTAAATACCAATATTCTGTACACTTTAGCCTTGCTAGATTAGGTACAATGTATAGCTGTTTTGTAAATACCCATATTCTGTACACTTTAGCCTTGCTAGATTAGGTACAATGTATAGCTGTTTTGTAAATACCCATATTCTGTACACTTTAGCCTTGCTAGATTAGGTACAATGTTTAGCTGTTTTGTAAATATACAATTCTGTACACTTTTAGCCTTGCTAGATTAGGTACAATGTATAGCTCTTTGTAAATACCCATATTCTGTACACTTTTATCCTTGCTAGATTAGGTACAATGTATAGGTGTTTTGTAAATACCCATAGTCTGTACACTTTTAGCCTTGCTAGATTAGGTACAATGTATAGCTGTTTTGTAAATACCCATATTCTGTACACTTTTAGCCTTGCTAGATTAGGTACAGTGTATAGTTGTTTTGTAAATACCTATATTCTGTACACTTTTAGCCTTGCTAGATTAGGTACAATGTATAGCTGTTTTGTAAATACCCATATTCTGTACACTTTAGCCTTGCTAGATTAGGTACAATGTATAGCTGTTTTGTAAATACCCATATTCTGTACACTTTTAGCCTTGCTAGATTAGGTACAATGTATAGCTGTTTTGTAAATACCCATATTCTGTACACTTTAGCCTTGCTAGATTAGGTACAATGTATAGCTGTTTTGTAAATACCCATATTCTGTACACTTTTAGGCTTGCTAGATTAGGTACAATGTATAGCTGTTTTGTAAATACCCATATTCTGTACACTTTTGGCCTTGCTAGATTAGGTACAGTGTATAGGTGTTTTGTAAATACCCATATTCTGTACACTTTTAGCCTTGCTAGATTAGGTACAATGTATAGCTGTTTTGTAAATACCCATATTCTGTACACTTTAGCCTTGCTAGATTAGGTACAATGTATAGTCTTTTTGTAAATACCCATATTCTGTACACTTTTAGCCTTGCTAGATTAGGTACAATGTATAGCTGTTTTGTAAATACACATATTCTGTACACTTTTAGCCTTGCTAGATTAGGTACAATGTATAGCTTTTTGTAAATACACATATTCTGTACACTTTTAGCCTTGCTAGATTAGGTACAATGTATAGCTGTTTTGTAAATACCCATATTCTGTACACTTTTAGCCTTGCTAGATTAGGTACAATGTATAGCTGTTTTGTAAATACCCATATTCTGTACACTTTAGCCTTGCTAGATTAGCTACAATGTATAGCTGTTTTGTAAATACCCATATTCTGTACACTTTTAGCCTTGCTAGATTAGGTACAATGTATAGCTGTTTTGTAAATACCCATATTCTGTACACTTTTAGCCTTGCTAGATTAGGTACAATGTATAGCTGTTTTGTAAATACCCATATTCTGTACACTTTTAGCCTTGCTAGATTAGGTACAATGTATAGCAGTTTTGTAAATACCCATATTCTGTACACTTTTCGCCTTGCTAGATTAGGTACAGTGTATAGTTGTTTTGTAAATACCCATATTCTGTACACTTTTAGCCTTGCTAGATTAGGTACAATGTATAGCTGTTTTGTAAATACCCATATTCTGTACACTTTAGCCTTGCTAGATTAGGTACAATGTATAGCTGTTTTGTAAATACCCATATTCTGTACACTTTTAGCCTTGCTAGATTAGGTACAATGTATAGCTGTTTTGTAAATACCCATATCTGTACACTTTAGCCTTGCTAGATTAGGTACAATGTATAGCTGTTTTGTAAATCCCAATATTCTGTACACTTTAGCCTTGCTAGATTAGGTACAATGTATAGCTGTTTTGTAAATACCCATATTCTGTACACTTTAGCCTTGCTAGATTAGGTACAATGTATAGCTGTTTTGTAAATACCCATATTCTGTACACTTTAGCCTTGCTAGATTAGGTACAATGTTTAGCTGTTTTGTAAATATACAATTCTGTACACTTTTAGCCTTGCTAGATTAGGTACAATGTATAGCTCTTTGTAAATACCCATATTCTGTACACTTTTATCCTTGCTAGATTAGGTACAATGTATAGGTGTTTTGTAAATACCCATAGTCTGTACACTTTTAGCCTTGCTAGATTAGGTACAATGTATAGCTGTTTTGTAAATACCCATATTCTGTACACTTTTAGCCTTGCTAGATTAGGTACAGTGTATAGTTGTTTTGTAAATACCTATATTCTGTACACTTTTAGCCTTGCTAGATTAGGTACAATGTATAGCTGTTTTGTAAATACCCATATTCTGTACACTTTAGCCTTGCTAGATTAGGTACAATGTATAGCTGTTTTGTAAATACCCATATTCTGTACACTTTTAGCCTTGCTAGATTAGGTACAATGTATAGCTGTTTTGTAAATACCCATATTCTGTACACTTTAGCCTTGCTAGATTAGGTACAATGTATAGCTGTTTTGTAAATACCCATATTCTGTACACTTTTAGGCTTGCTAGATTAGGTACAATGTATAGCTGTTTTGTAAATACCCATATTCTGTACACTTTTGGCCTTGCTAGATTAGGTACAGTGTATAGGTGTTTTGTAAATACCCATATTCTGTACACTTTTAGCCTTGCTAGATTAGGTACAATGTATAGCTGTTTTGTAAATACCCATATTCTGTACACTTTAGCCTTGCTAGATTAGGTACAATGTATAGTTGTTTTGTAAATACCCATATTCTGTACACTTTTAGCCTTGCTAGATTAGGTACAATGTATAGCTGTTTTGTAAATACACATATTCTGTACACTTTTAGCCTTGCTAGATTAGGTACAATGTATAGCTTTTTGTAAATACACATATTCTGTACACTTTTAGCCTTGCTAGATTAGGTACAATGTATAGCTGTTTTGTAAATACCCATATTCTGTACACTTTTAGCCTTGCTAGATTAGGTACAATGTATAGCTGTTTTGTAAATACCCATATTCTGTACACTTTAGCCTTGCTAGATTAGGTACAGTGTATAGTTGTTTTGTAAATACCCATATTCTGTACACTTTTAGCCTTGCTAGATTAGGTGCAGTGTATAGCTGTTTTGTAAATACCCATATTCTGTACACTTTAGCCTTGCTAGATTAGGTACAATGTATAGCTGTTTTGTAAATACCCATATTCTGTACACTTTTAGCCTTGCTAGATTAGGTACAATGTATAGCTGTTTTGTAAATACCCATATTCTGTACACTTTTAGCCTTGCTAGATTAGGTACAATGTATAGCTGTTTTGTAAATACCCATATTCTGTACACTTTAGCCTTGCTAGATTAGGTACAATGTATAGCTGTGTTGTAAATACCCATATTCTGTACACTTTTAGCCTTGCTAGATTAGGTACAATGTACAGCTGTTTTGTAAATACCCATATTCTGTACACATTTAGCCTTGCTAGATTAGGTACAGTGTATAGTTGTCTTGTAAATACTCATATTCTGTACACTTTAGCCTTGCTAGATTAGGTACAATGTATAGCTGTTTTGTAAATACCCATATTCTGTACACTTTTAGCCTTGCTAGATTAGGTACAATGTATAGCTGTTTTGTAAATACCCATATTCTGTACACTTTAGCCTTGCTAGATTAGCTACAATGTATAGCTGTTTTGTAAATACCCATATTCTGTACACTTTTAGCCTTGCTAGATTAGGTACAATGTATAGCTGTTTTGTAAATACCCATATTCTGTACACTTTTAGCCTTGCTAGATTAGGTACAATGTATAGCTGTTTTGTAAATACCCATATTCTGTACACTTTTAGCCTTGCTAGATTAGGTACAATGTATAGCTGTTTTGTAAATACCCATATTCTGTACACTTTAGCCTTGCTAGATTAGGTACAATGTATAGCTGTTTTGTAAATACCCATATTCTGTACACTTTTAGCCTTGTTAGATTAGGTACAATGTATAGCTGTTTTGTAAATACCAATATTCTGTACACTTTAGCCTTGCTAGATTAGGTACAATGTATAGCTGTTTTGTAAATACCAATATTCTGTACACTTTAGCCTTGCTAGGTTACGTACAATGTATAGCTGTTTTGTAAATACCCATATTCTGTACACTTTAGCCTTGCTAGATTAGGTACAATGTATAGCTGTTTTGTAAATACCCATATTCTGTACACTTTAGCCTTGCTAGATTAGGTACAATGTTTAGCTGTTTTGTAAATATACAATTCTGTACACTTTTAGCCTTGCTAGATTAGGTACAATGTATAGCTCTTTGTAAATACCCATATTCTGTACACTTTTATCCTTGCTAGATTAGGTACAATGTATAGCTGTTTTGTAAATACCCATAGTCTGTACACTTTTAGCCTTGCTAGATTAGGTACAATGTATAGCTGTTTTGTAAATACCCATATTCTGTACACTTTTAGCCTTGCTAGATTAGGTACAGTGTATAGTTGTTTTGTAAATACCTATATTCTGTACACTTTTAGCTTTGCTAGATTAGGTACAATGTATAGCTGTTTTGTAAATACCCATATTCTGTACACTTTAGCCTTGCTAGATTAGGTACAATGTATAGCTGTTTTGTAAATACCCATATTCTGTACACTTTTAGCCTTGCTAGATTAGGTACAATGTATAGCTGTTTTGTAAATACCCATATTCTGTACACTTTAGCCTTGCTAGATTAGGTACAATGTATAGCTGTTTTGTAAATACCCATATTCTGTACACTTTTAGCCTTGCTAGATTAGGTACAATGTATAGCTGTTTTGTAAATACCCATATTCTGTACACTTTTAGCCTTGCTAGACTAGGTACAATGTATAGCTGTTTTGTAAATACCCATATTCTGTACACATTTAGCCTTGCTAGATTAGGTACAGTGTATAGTTGTCTTGTAAATACTCATATTCTGTACACTTTAGCCTTGCTAGATTAGGTACAATGTATAGCTGTTTTGTAAATACCCATATTCTGTACACTTTTAGCCTTGCTAGATTAGGTACAATGTATAGCTGTTTTGTAAATACCCATATTCTGTACACTTTAGCCTTGCTAGATTAGCTACAATGTATAGCTGTTTTGTAAATACCCATATTCTGTACACTTTTAGCCTTGCTAGATTAGGTACAATGTATAGCTGTTTTGTAAATACCCATATTCTGTACACTTTTAGCCTTGCTAGATTAGGTACAATGTATAGCTGTTTTGTAAATACCCATATTCTGTACACTTTTAGCCTTGCTAGATTAGGTACAATGTATAGCAGTTTTGTAAATACCCATATTCTGTACACTTTTCGCCTTGCTAGATTAGGTACAGTGTATAGTTGTTTTGTAAATACCCATATTCTGTACACTTTTAGCCTTGCTAGATTAGGTACAATGTATAGCTGTTTTGTAAATACCCATATTCTGTACACTTTAGCCTTGCTAGATTAGGTACAATGTATAGCTGTTTTGTAAATACCCATATTCTGTACACTTTTAGCCTTGCTAGATTAGGTACAATGTATAGCTGTTTTGTAAATACCCATATTCTGTACACTTTAGCCTTGCTAGATTAGGTACAATGTATAGCTGTTTTGTAAATACCAATATTCTGTACACTTTAGCCTTGCTAGATTAGTTACAATGTATAGCTGTTTTGTAAATACCCATATTCTGTACACTTTAGCCTTGCTAGATTAGGTACAATGTATAGCTGTTTTGTAAATACCCATATTCTGTACACTTTAGCCTTGCTAGATTAGGTACAATGTTTAGCTGTTTTGTAAATATACAATTCTGTACACTTTTAGCCTTGTTAGATTAGGTACAATGTATAGCTCTTTGTAAATACCCATATTCTGTACACTTTTATCCTTGCTAGATTAGGTACAATGTATAGGTGTTTTGTAAATACCCATAGTCTGTACACTTTTAGCCTTGCTAGATTAGGTACAATGTATAGCTGTTTTGTAAATACCCATATTCTGTACACTTTTAGCCTTGCTAGATTAGGTACAGTGTATAGTTGTTTTGTAAATACCTATATTCTGTACACTTTTAGCCTTGCTAGATTAGCTACAATGTATAGCTGTTTTGTAAATACCCATATTCTGTACACTTTAGCCTTGCTAGATTAGGTACAATGTATAGCTGTTTTGTAAATACCCATATTCTGTACACTTTTAGCCTTGCTAGATTAGGTACAATGTATAGCTGTTTTGTAAATACCCATATTCTGTACACTTTAGCCTTGCTAGATTAGGTACAATGTATAGCTGTTTTGTAAATACCCATATTCTGTACACTTTTAGGCTTGCTAGATTAGGTACAATGTATAGCTGTTTTGTAAATACCCATATTCTGTACACTTTTGGCCTTGCTAGATTAGGTACAGTGTATAGGTGTTTTGTAAATACCCATATTCTGTACACTTTTAGCCTTGCTAGATTAGGTACAATGTATAGCTGTTTTGTAAATACCCATATTCTGTACACTTTAGCCTTGCTAGATTAGGTACAATGTATAGTTGTTTTGTAAATACCCATATTCTGTACACTTTTAGCCTTGCTAGATTAGGTACAATGTATAGCTGTTTTGTAAATACACATATTCTGTACACTTTTAGCCTTGCTAGATTAGGTACAATGTATAGCTTTTTGTAAATACACATATTCTGTACACTTTTAGCCTTGCTAGATTAGGTACAATGTATAGCTGTTTTGTAAATACCCATATTCTGTACACTTTTAGCCTTGCTAGATTAGGTACAATGTATAGCTGTTTTGTAAATACCCATATTCTGTACACTTTAGCCTTGCTAGATTAGGTACAGTGTATAGTTGTTTTGTAAATACCCATATTCTGTACACTTTTAGCCTTGCTAGATTAGGTGCAGTGTATAGCTGTTTTGTAAATACCCATATTCTGTACACTTTAGCCTTGCTAGATTAGGTACAATGTATAGCTGTTTTGTAAATACCCATATTCTGTACACTTTTAGCCTTGCTAGATTAGGTACAATGTATAGCTGTTTTGTAAATACCCATATTCTGTACACTTTTAGCCTTGCTAGATTAGGTACAATGTATAGCTGTTTTGTAAATACCCATATTCTGTACACTTTAGCCTTGCTAGATTAGGTACAGTGTATAGTTGTTTTGTAAATACCCATATTCTGTACACTTTAGCCCTGCTAGATTAGGTACAATGTATAGCTGTTTTGTAAATACCCATATTCTGTACACTTTAGCCTTGCTAGACTAGGTACAATGTATAGCTGTTTTGTAAATACCCATATTCTGTACACTTTAGTCTTGCTAGATTAGGTACAGTGTATAGTTGTTTTGTAAATACCCATATTCTGTACACTTTTAGCCTTGCTAGATTAGGTGCAGTGTATAGCTGTTTTGTAAATACCAATATTCTGTACACTTTAGCCTTGCTAGATTAGGTACAATGTATAGCTGTTTTGTAAATACCCATATTCTATACACTTTTAGCCTTGCTAGATTAGGTACAATGTATAGTTGTTTTGTAAATACCCATATTCTGTACACTTTTAGCCTTGCTAGATTAGGTGCAGTGTATAGCTGTTTTGTAAATACCCATATTCTGTACACTTTAGCCTTGCTAGGTTAGGTACAATGTATAGTTGTTTTGTAAATACCCATATTCTGTACACTTTCGCCTTGCTAGATTAGGTACAATGTATAGCTGTTTTGTAAATTGTTCACAGACCTGTACGTATACTCATGGACAGGATATCCAACCCCCTTTTTTGCAAAAACTACGAAAAAAGTATGTAGTATCCTTCGGCTTTTATTTTTGATTTAATTATAAGATAAACTGATTAATCATCAAATAATTACCCTTCTATACCAAACAGTTGTTTTAAAAAATCCATCATTGATTTATATTTATACTTATAAATATACAAATCGAAGATGGATTGTTTTAAAACGCCTGTTCTAATAATAGCAAAATGTATAAGTTCACCGTTCTACTTATGAAATCCGGTGAAAACAAAGTGTATATTACATACAATACAAACTATTTGATGCATAGTTAGAACCTTTACTTCTATTACATACTTGATACTTTTATTGAATACTTTATACTTTTATTGCATACTTTAATCAAAGCAGCTGCACACATTGCACCTAAATCTAGTAAGCCTTTGTAGTAGTACAAAATATCCCATTTACATTCTTTAACCTTATAACAACAAGCAAACGACGTAATATATAAAGTTACTTTTCATATGCTACTTATTTCCGTATATACATTTCGTCATTTGACCGTTTTACCTTTTTGTGTATAAAATTATGTTGTTTACCGTTCTACTTTTTTGAGTGTGTATACATTTCATATGTTTACCGTTCTACTTTTTTGAGTGTGTATACATTTCATATGTTTACCGTTCTACTTTTTTGAGTATGTATACATTTCATATGTTTACCGTTCTACTTTTTTGAGTGTGTATACATTTCATATGTTTACCGTTCTACTTTTTTGAGTGTGTATACATTTCATATGTTTACCGTTCTACTTTTTTGAGTGTGTATACATTTCATATGTTGAACGTTCTACTTTTTTGAGTGTGTATGTACATTTCATATGTTTACCGTTCTACTTTTTTGAGTGTGTATACATTTCATATATTGAACGTTCTACTTTTTTTGTGCATAGTGCATAGGTTGAGTGTTCTACTTAATTTTTTTGGCTTTGTTTATTGACATTTATTTCAATGTCAGAACGTACAAAATATTGTCATACATAGAAAAAGGCTTCTATTATATTATGGAGAGAGAGAGAGAGAGAGAGAGAGAGAGAGAGAGAGAGAGAGAGAGAGAGAGAGAGAGAGAGAGAGAGAGAGAGAGAGAGAGAGAGAGAGAGAGAGAGAGAGGGGGGCTTCTATTATATTATGGAGAGAGAGAGAGAGAGAGAGAGAGAGAGAGAGAGAGAGAGAGAGAGAGAGAGGCTTCTATTATATTATGGAGAGAGAGAGAGAGAGAGAGAGAGAGAGAGAGAGAGAGAGAGGGCATCGTATAATATATCCATTTTCTTTATTAAATATTTTAACATTAAAATATTTATTTCTTCATATATTAGTAACATAATTTGGATCTCCAAGGGCAATACAGATATAAACAAACGATTAACTTGCAGAGATTCACTTACACTCAAAAAAGATCACATACTATAAGCTAATCTAAGGTGAATTAACCTAAATTTGTTACGATATCTCACGTTTTAACAATGATAGCATACCAGGTAACTCAAAGGTTTTATATGTGGTATGTACTACATATTTAACACGATATGATAAATATACTGAACCGCCAAAGAAACGTCGGGTAAATTAGAGT
This sequence comes from Bathymodiolus brooksi, assembly GCA_963680875.1. Taxonomy (NCBI): domain Eukaryota; kingdom Metazoa; phylum Mollusca; class Bivalvia; order Mytilida; family Modiolidae; genus Bathymodiolus; species Bathymodiolus brooksi. The sequence continues at coordinate 91,331,349 of OY804585.1, forward strand.
ATCAAACTGCCTTTTCTTTTTAAATTAATATTACACCAGTTTTGGGTGAAGAAAATTTTTCCCTGAAAATTCAATTTGGAATACGGCGGTACCTTTACTAAGCTATTCATGCATGTTTCAACGCAGGTGTGTTAATGCTGTTTCTAAGATTGCATGCAATAAAAAAGTGGGGTCAGGTATGTAATACAAATTAATGAGTAAAACATAACAATATTTGATGCATATTGCAACCTGCAGTTATTTATGCATGTTCGAAAGTGAAAATGTTTCAACTTTGTGCGAGTCAACGTGGATTTCTGTAAATAAAATGATGGTCACGTGACTACAATCAGTGCCTTAACTAATTTCGGAAAGTTCTAGTATTTAGAGTGAAAGTTGAATTAAAAACTGGATATTTTCTGAAAGATTTTTTGTTTTTGTTTAAGAAAAGTGCTACGAGAGCTACTATGCAGCCAACAATGGAGATTAAGACAAGATAAAACGCGGAAAATTGACGATTCCTGTTGGCCAATGGTGTAACATTGTAAATCGTCGTCTTCTGTCAAGTTTTTCATTGATCTCGTAGCAAAATCATATATCTTTATTATCTGCTCTTTATGAATATATTTTTAACTGTGAATTTATTGACACGTACATTCTAGAACTTTCATGACGAAGTGTACTCACTCAATATTTAATCAATCTCGAAAACAATAAAACACTCAAGTGATCCGGCGCACCGATAAAGGGAGGTAACAATATGTGTTAACTCTATCGGCGGCAAATATGAAAACAATATAATTTTTTGGTTTATTTAATTAGAGTAAACTAAATTTGTCGTCGATTCGATAATTAATCAATTGTTTATTTCACATATAAAAAAAAGGTTTCTGTGAAGTGATTGTTAATAAATTGTAAAATGGTGTAATTATCCATGTCAACTTCTATCACTATCAGTATCACACAATCTTGTACCTGGTCACGGGCGTCATATACAAAACAAAATATTGAATATCCATGTATTACTTATTCATGTATCAGAGACATATAACACAATTATGTCTCTGCATGCATTGGGTATATCTACAAGCATATCAACAAAAACTAAAGATTGCGCAACACGAACCCTACTAAAAACCGGGGGTGAACTCAGGTTCTCCGGAAAGGTAAGCAGTTCCTGCTCCACATGTGCCACCCGTCGTGTTGCATTTTGACAAGCCCAACTCCTACGACGTTGGTTCCAGTCCCGTCATCCACCTGAAATGTTGAAGTTTTCAAACATCAACCCAGGGCCTGGTGTTTCACATGTCAGCTTGATATATTTGGTCGCGCTTTCTTCTCCCATTCAGTCTGGTAGTTTTTATACTGAAAAATTGCTGAAATAAAATGAAAAACTAAAAATAGAACACTGTTGGAACTGTTTCAAAATCCAATAGAAAAATCGTTAGAAATAAGCAAAATCGATACCACAAACTCACAAATTACGCTCACTATCATAGCTTGGTATAGACACTTCAATAAAAAGTGGCGGTGTTAAACTAGCTTTATGGGCTCAAACCTCCTCTATGAGTGAAATGATGTGATCATACAAGTTTTTTCCACGTGAGGAAAAATCCAATCTTCTCATAACCTGGCGAACAGTGAAAGTGATGATAAAATAGCTTGGAGTGTTCCTAGTAACATCAGTACTTAGCTCAAAACATCTACAACTTTGCATATGGTTAAATAATCGAGTTAAACCAGACAACCGCATCGGTGGCGTAATTGTTAGCGTGTTCGCTTCGATTGCGATAGATCGTGGGTTCGAGCCCCAGTCGGGTCAAACCAAAGATTATAAAATTGGTATTTGGTGCTTCTCCGCTAAGACTGGTCGGCTCGGAATAAGAATAATGTGTCCGAGTGGAGTGACATGTCGATATATTTAAGCAGTTATGGACAATTCCATTAACCATACATGGCACTTAAAGTTGACCCAACCATAATAGTCATTTTACTTTATCTGTTGCATTTTAACTTGGTAAGACACCCACCCATACAGGTGAATTAAAAGTGCCATCTCTGGGTGCCATGTTTTAATACAAGAGCCATAATGAAGAAAACCTCAATAAAACAATGCTTTAGATTTGTACCAAAGAAACATTCATAAAGAAAAAAGAAAGAAAAAAAAGATATTTGAGCTTCAGTTTCAAGAGCTCAATTATATAATTAATTTTATGTATAAAGAAAAATAATGTATACCTGTGCTACAGTTTCAAAATGTGCATGGCTTTTCTGTAAGGCCTTCACTCTCTGTAGACTACTGCCAATTGTTGTATACTTCTTTAAAAAAGCCATCACCATGGCTATCCAACCAGTCTATTACCTGTTGATATCACAAAAATCATTAACAATATTTTGAGGAAACTTTATTTGTACTCTTAGACATATCAGAATCGAAATAAATCATTTTTTGAGTTTTAACATGGATTGGCGGATATTAGTAAATTTTATCCCTCGCTTCTGGCTCGGGATAAAATACTAATATCCGCCGATCCATGTTAAAACTCACAACACATTCTGGCTTCCATGATTTATTTCTTAATTATTTTTGATTTTATTCATATTACGTGCCTACATTGGTTATACATTGACTTTGTATTGAATTATATATATATATATATACCTTATTGTAATTAGACATTTACGGAAAGTGTAGGACTATGAATCCTAGTACGAATACGAGTACTACTTCGACAGGAAATATACAGGGATGGTCTCAAAAGAAATAAACAAAATCTTTTGAAGTCGTTGGATAATCTTGTTCTCGTAATTTTGAATTTTATATTGCGACAATCGTTGGTGACTTTGCATCATTTCGTTACTGCGCGTTATTTTTATGAATGGAATTTTCTCCTGGCCAGCTAAAGCGTATTAATCTTTTTCTCTAGATTTCCATATATGGCTCTCCTTTCTATCGTTATTTTTAGGAATGATTTTATCCAATCATAGGTCGTCAAATAAATACAACATCGTACAATAATGACCCCCTACACTCTAGACAACAGATCGCTAGGAAACCAGAATGTTTAAACTAAATCGCCTCATATCTGAATACCGGATTAAAGTTGAACACGCAATATGTGGACTTAAATGTTACAAGGTGATGGGAACACTTTGGATGCATCCTCGACCAAAGCTTAAGAATTTAGTCAAAATATGTGCAGGATTTGTTAATCGTCGAAAAACACTGTTCAACGATTAAATATATACATGTTTTAATATAAGTCTTTTTAATACCTGTATGAATATTAGTATGATTCATACTCTTAGTCTGAGTCATACACTTTCCGTAAATACCTAATACTGGCATTTTATCCTTATATTTTACTTTGCTTTTGTAAAATTTCCTTATAAGTGTAAAAAAAACATACGACGATCAAATTACATTTGTTAAATAACCATTATCGTTTTCTACTTTGACAATAGACCGAATAATCTGTCTCTTGTGTGTCTATATTTGTCATTATATATTTCCTTTTTATTATTTGGACATTTTTTTTTTGACACAATATTCTCTGAAAACCTTAGGGCAAGGTGGGATTGAAACTAAAACAATCATAATTTCGTTGTGCACAAGTAGAACAGTATAGTCTCCAGAGTTAATTCTTGTTACTGATTGCTCTAATTTTCAAATCTTCTCGGGGGCTCATTGTATGTGTGTCATAAAAAAAATGTCCAAATAATAAAAAGAAAATATATATGTATTTTACTTTGCAAACCTGTGGTCATTAACGTTTCTACCTTTTTCAAATCTACTCGTGGGAAATTTCCACTTTCCCAAACGTCCTGCAAGATTTCTCTTATATCATGGTTCTAACGTGTAGCGAATTTACACGTGGGGAAAACTAGCTGGTAGCTAGATATAAAAAATAAAACTGGTTTCAGCTAAATGTTCTATCAATAAATCCAAATAATATTTTACAAAACAAATTAACAATGTTCATATATGGTAGTCCAATATAACAATTACGGTAAGTCCAGTATAACGATAAAATGTTCACAACATACGATGTCCGTACACTATACGATCAGGAATCCTCATTGATTATTTACACTATTTCGGGTCTCAATTTATACAAATTTTCATGACAACGACTTGTTGTTACTCATGAAATGACATATTGAAACGTATCGGATTAAGTGCGAATAATAACAATAGATATGAAATTAACAAAAAACTGAGTAATTAAAACTTAATCTCCTTAGATACAATAGTTTTTTATATTGTCATTTTCATCACGACAAACGATAATGTTTATACAACGTTACACGGATATAAAGTACAGATGACTTTCGATCCTTTGTTAACGATTGGAAACGATAATGAGAATTTGGACTGGACGCTATCGTCTTCTTTACAAAATGTTACAGTATCAGATATGGAAGTTATGGCTAACGCCTTCACAAGACTCGTAGCGATTGTAAACAGATTTGCTGATGTAACTATTTCCTCCTCCCGTCTTCATGGCGACCTTCTTGATCGTCTGAACCGTACCCGTATTGAATCTGAGGGCATCGGTCTTTGTCTTGCTGGGAGAAAGAGACGGTCACGTAGGGATCTACCACAGTTCTCAGAGTCTCCAACATTTCGTTTATGACGTACATCGTTCCTTCGTACTGTCACTGGAAACCCACTACTACAGAAATCTCCGAACTAGTTTCCTGTACTACTTCGACACAGAATAGCTCGAAGGTAATCTCCGTCCCGTTCTTCACGCCCTTCACCATAAATTTTCCCGGGGTCGTGGTGACTATGCGGACGGGAGACTTTTCGTCCACGCAGGCCAGAGCGTCCAGCAGCGGTTTCAGGTATAGACGAATGACCAACATGTTTCCATCACTACAGTGTAGGAGCTAATTCATGAGATCTGCAGCTATTATGATTATGATCGTAGACATGAACTGGTTATTTACGTCTACGATCGACAACTCCGCGCTGGTAAATCGCAGGTCCACATGGTCCGAAGTGTAACTCGCTACTCGTAACGGAGACAGCAAATACAAACTACTGGGTAGAAAGAATCCGAGCGAATCATGGTCAGTAGACATGTTCTGTACTTTCTTCGATGCAGGAGATTGTCCGGTAAACATATCCTGTTCCTCGGCAGAAGAATATCCGAAACGTGGTCTGTACTCTTCGCTGGCTGGACAATATCCGAAACGTGACAATTTTTTCCCAAAAAATACACTAATTATTATTTTTTTTTATAATTTTTTTTTTTCAATCCGAATAAACCGACTCGGATTATTTCTGTTTAATGAAACAACAAAAGAGTTAACTTATTTTATAGATGGGAAAACGTTCGTCTGGATTTATATATTTTTGAATATTTGTTTATCAACAAATATTTGTTTATCAACAAAATATTTGAAATGAAAAATATATCTTTGAATGATATATTTTTTTTTAACTTATTTTATAGATGGGAAAACATTCGTCTGGATTTATATATTTTTGAATATTTGTTTATCAAAAACATATTTGAAATGAAAAAATATATCTTTGAATGATATATTTTTTTTTTAAATTATTTTATGGATGGGAAAACGTTCGTCTGGATTTCTTTAATTTTGGATGATACCTTTTTTTTTTACCTTATTTTATAGAGGGGAAAACAGTTCGATCAGTAGTATATGGTTGGTTACAAAGTCATATTTGAGGGGGATCGATGAGGGTGATCGGACCATTGCGCATGCTTGACCGGAAGTGACCAGAAGTCGCGTGACCGAAAATGACGTGACTTTCTCCCTTACTTTCTTTTTCCCGTACTTTTTCCCCCGTACTTTTTCGCGTACTTTTTTCCCGTATTTGTTTCCCTTATTTTCCCCCCGTATTTGTTTCCCGTATTTTCCCCGTGTTTTTTTTTCGTACTTTTTTTTAGTAATTTTTTCCCGTCCTTTTTTCTTAGTAGTAGATGGTTGGTGGTGTTCTCTATGACGTCCGCGTCCTATAACCATAGGAAACTACCACCCCTTTTATTTTCATATATTAGGTGTTCTCTACAACGTCTGCGTCCTATATCCATAGGAAACTACCACCCCTTTTATTTTCATATAGTAGGTGCTCTCTACGACGTCCGCGTCATATAACCATAGGAAAATACCCCTTTTATTTTCATATATTAGGTGTTCTCTACGACGTCCGCATTTTGTGTAGTACTCCAAGGGTGTCCGAGTCCCATGACCTACGAACTAGACCTTATCATTATCTGCCCCTTTCCTGCCATTTTATTTTCATCATGTGCGTCCTATAACCTTATTATTTTCTACGAACTAGCCCTTTCACTGGTTATCTGTCCCTTCCCCGCCATTTTATTTTCATAATTACATTATTTATTTCAATAATGGTTTTCACTTACGGTGTTTTCGGATATAGTCTATGTTGTGTAGTACTCCAAGTAGTCTATCACGTCCGCAAATGCGCGCATGCGCGATCTGAAGGGACCAAAATGAATTGATTTAACCTAAAAGAGGATTGAAATGTTTTATAGCACCAACCAATCATATCACTGGAAATTGAACCAATAAGAAGTCGCTATTTCCGGCCGATTAGCCAATCAGATTGTAAGAATTGAACCAATCAGAAGAGGGTTTACTTGTAATACGTCCGCGTCCGAACAATATATACATTTTATCATTTTATTTTCCATTTTTCTTTTTTTTTATTTCATTTTTTTTTCATTTCATTTTTTCTTTCTTTTTTTATATCAGTCCTATTATTTGTGATATTTTTTTTCATACAACATTTTCAACAAGTAACAACACAAAATTCTGTACAATGGTTGTCGCTTCCACGGGATTTTGTAAGAGCCTGGTGACTAATTGTTCGTTTTTGGTGTATTTTCCGTGAACTTTCTATCTATAACGACGTTTCATGATTCCATCCTCTAGTTTTCGTGTTTATTCAACATCTTAGTCACTATTTGTTGACTTGTTGCAGTTTTGTCATAGATGCTTACGTTAATGTATGATTTTTTCATAATGTGTTTCGTTTTGTTTTTGTTTGTAACGTGTTTTGGGTGGAATTTCAACCCTATTGCTGCTGCTGCTGCTGCTACTGCTGCTGATGCTACTGCTGCTCTGGGGTATATGGCTGCTGCTGCTGCTACTGCTGCTCTGGGGTATATGGCTGCTGCTGCTGCTACTGCTGCTGATGCTACTGCTGCTCTGGGGTTATATGGTTGCTGCTGCTACTACTGCTGCTGATGCTACTGCTGCTCTGGGGTATATGGCTGCTACTGCTGCTACTGCTGCTGATGCTACTGCTGCTGATGCTACTGCTGCTCTGGGGTATATGGCTGCTGCTGCTGCTACTGCTGCTGATGCTACTGCTGCTCTGGGGTATATGGCTGCTGCTGCTGCTGCTCTGGGTGTATTTACCAAATCTTTGCACTATTCGACTTGCCTTTCGTCCATATTTTTCATATCATTTCACATTTCAACTTGAGTTTCTTCCATATTTTACATATCTTTTCACTATTTTCTTCTGTATTTTCCAAATTTTCCATATCATTTCACATTTCAACTTACTTTTTTTCCCTATTTTCCCCGCCATTTTATTTTCATAATTACATTATTTATTTCAATAATTACATTTCATACAAAAGTTTGCCACCATTTTATTTTCCAAACCTTTACACTATTCAACTTACCTTTCTTCCTTATTTTCCAAATCTTTTCACCATTTTCTTCCGTATTTTCCATTTCTTTTCACTATTCAACTTCGGTTTCTTCCATAATATCCATATCATTTCACAATTCAACCTACTTTTCTTCGATATTTTCCATATCATTTCACTATTTTCTTCCATATTTTCCATATCTTTTCATTATTTTCTGCCATATTTTCCATAGCATTTCACATTTCAACTTACTTTTCTTCCATATTTTTCATATCATTTCATTATTCAACTTGCCTTTCTTCTGTATTTTCACTATCTTTTCACTATTTTCTTCCGTATTTTTCATATCTTTTCCGTCTTTTCTTCCATATTTTCCATATCTTTTTACTATTCAACTTGCCTTTCTTCCATATTTTTCATCTTTTCACTATTTTCTTCTGTATTTTCCTATTTTCCATATCATTTCACCTTTCAACTAACTTTTTTCCATATTTTCCAGTTATCTGCCCCTTCCCCGCCATTTTATTTTCATTATCCGTGCCCTATAACCTTATTATTTTCTACAAACTAGCCCTTTCACTGGTTATCTGCCCCTTCCCCGCCATTTTATTTTCATAATTACATTATTTATTTCAATGATTACATTTCTTACAAAAGTTTGCCACCATTCTATTTTCCAAATCTTTCCACCATTCAACTTACCTTTCTTCCTTATTTTCCATATCTTTTCACTATTCAACTTATTTTTCTTCCATACTTTCCAAATCTTATCACTACTCAACTTTCTTTTCTTCCATATTTTTCATATCTTATCACTATTCGACTTGACTTACTTCCATATTTTCCATATCGTTTCACTATTTTCTTCTGTATTTTATTCCCCGTACTTTTTCCACCGAACTTTTTCCCGTGCATTTGTTCCCGTAAAAACGGGGGGTAATCTCCTATGGCTATAGGACGCAGACGTCGTAGAGAACACCTAATATATGAAAATAAAAGGGGTGGTAGTTCCCTATGGCTATAGGACGCGGACGTCGTAGAGAACATCCCAACCAACATTTTGTACTATTACTAAGAAAAAAGGACCGAAAAAAAGTACAGAAAAAATCCGAGTCAGTTTATTCGGGTTGGAAAAAAACAATTATAAATAAAAATAATAATTAGTGTATTTTTTGGGAAAAAATTGTCACGTTTCGGATATTGTCAAGCCAGCGAAGAGTACAGACCACGTTTCGGATATTCTTCTGCCGAGGAACAGGCCATGTTTACCGGACAATCTGCATCGAGGAAAGTACAGAACATGTCTACTGAACATGATTCGTTCGGATTCTTTCTACCCAGTAGTTTGTATTTGTTGTTTCCGTTACGAGTAGCGAGTTACACTTCGGACCATGTGGACCTGCGATTTACCAGCGCGGGGCTGTCGATCGTAGACGTAAATAACCAGCTCATGTCTACGATCATAAACATAATAGCTGCAGATCTCATGAATTAGCTCCTACACTGTAGTGATGGAAACATGTTGGTCTCTATACGCTCTGGCCTGCGTGGACGAAAGGTCTCCCGTCCGCATAGCCACCACGACACCGGGAAGATTTATGGTGAAGGGCGTGAAGAACGGGACGGAGATTACCTTCGAGCTATTCTGTGTCGAAGTAGTACAGGAAACTAATTCGGAGACTTCTGCAGTAGTGGGTTTCCAGTGCCAGTACGAAGGAACGACGTACGGCATAAACGAAATGTTGGAGACTCTGAGAACTGTGGTAGATCCCTACGTGACCGTCTCTTTCTCCCAGCAAGACAAGACCGATGCCCTCAGACTCAATACGGGTACGGTTCAGACGACCAAGAAGGTCATAACTTCCATATCTGATACTGTAACATTTTGTAAAGAAGACGATAGCGTCCAGTCCAAATTCTCATTATCGTTTCCAATCGGTAACAAAGGATCGAAAGTCATCTGTACATTGTATACGTGTAATTCGTTGCATAAACATTATCGTTTGTCGTGATGAGAATGAGAATATAAAAAACTATTGTATTTAAGGAGATTAAGTTTTAATTACTCAGTTTTTGTTAATTTCATATCTATTGTTATTATTCGCACTTAATCCAATACGTTTGTATATATCTTTATTCTCATACAGCCAAATACAATGGTACAGAGAAAAATAACAACATAATAATAACATAACAAGACTTTATACAAAATATACATAGGTTAAGGAACAACAGTGGGTAAGCCAGGTGTACAAAAGACCTTATTGATATGTTTGATAAATATACATAATTTTCGTAACAGCCATTGTTTTTTGGTAGATAGAAGTTCAAAGAATTTGACAAAATTATGTCTTTTCATAAAATATTTTGGAAGAAGCTGCTTGCGTTTATCGTTTAAAGAGGAACACTCTAAAACATAGTGGTATTCATCGCCTAATTTCTGACAATTACATAAATTACAGTACCTGTTTTCTCTATCAATATTTCTCCATCTACCGGTTTCAATCGGTAGATAGTGATTTGTTGTCCTAAATCTACACAGTCTGATTGCATCACCTATATTTGAAATATTGAAATATTCCTCGAATTCGAATTTGGTTTTAAAAATCCTATAATTTAATGCTTTTGAAGAATCTGATAGAGATGTTTGCCAATTCTGTACAAACTGATCTATCAATCGCTGTTTCACAACACATTTTAACCATTCTTTATTATTAACATTTTCTGTTTCCCATATATATGTAAATCCACACTCATTTAGAATTGTTCTGATAAAATAAACCCAATTTAAATTAGTATCACCATTTTCATTCAAATTTCTAGAAAGCCTATAAAATACATTTGAAAATTTAGCCTGCTTACCACTTAAAAGTCTAGCCCAGTATGAAATTGTCCTTACTTTTATATCAATATCAATTGGATACCTGCCTAGCTCACCATAAACCATATAGTTTGGAGTAGAGGACTTTAAATTTAAAAGTATTTTGCAGAATTTCAAGTGAACTCGTTCTAGTACTTCATTTTTGCCAAATCCCCAGACCTCGCAACCATATAGGAGAATAGGTTTTATCATTTAATCAAAGAGATCTAGCTGGATTTTCACTGATAATTTAGATAATCTTCCCATTTTAAGAACTTCGTATATTGCCTTAAGCGCTTTGTCAGAAAGATGCTTTTTAGTAACATCAAAATTACATGTTTTTGTAAAAATTACCCCTAAATAAATATATTGTTTGACTATTTCGATATCAACGTTTTTATATGTGAATTTGAGATTTTGTCGTAGTTTTCCAAATCCAAATACCATTATTTTTGTTTTGTTCACATTCACCTTCATTTCCCAATTGTCACAATATTCACCAAAAGCATTTAATTGTACTTGAAGATCTTCAGCTGATTCAGCTAATAAAATTGTGTCATCGGCATATAACATTACAAATATTTTTAGATAATTTTCAAGTTCAGTTTCTAACTCGTCGGTGATACTTTTTAAACCAACTATATCTTTTGTCAGCAAAAATTCTTCTAGATCATTAAGAAACAATGAAAAAAGAAAAGGGAACAAGTTTTCTCCTTGTCTATCTCCAATTTCACAGTTAAAATATCCTGTAGTGTGATTGTTATATGAGATACATGACTTAACACTGGTATACATATTGAATATAATATTATACATTTTACCATTTATGTTGTTAAGTAATAATTTGTGAAAAAGGCCATCTCTCCATACTCTGTCAAAGGCTTTTTCAAAATCAATAAATGCACAATATAATTTCTTCTTTTTTGACTTTAAGATTTGAAATAGTGTAAATATAGAGAAAATATTATCTAGTGTTGAATAACTTTGCCTGAAACCACTTTGATTTTCTTTAAGTATCATGAATTCTTCAGTATAATCATTTAATCTTGCTTTCAGTATTGCAGTAAACAGTTTCCCCAAACAACTAACTATTGTGATTGGTCTATAATTCATTGGGTCTTCAATATGTCATTTCCTGAGTAACAACAAGTCGTTTTCATGAAAATTTGTATAAATTGAGACCCGAAATAGCGTAAATAATCAATGAGGATTCCTGATCGTGTAGTGTACGGACATCGTATGTTGTGAACATGTTATTGTTATACTGGACTTACCGTAATTGTTATATTGGACTACCATATATGAACATTGTCAATTTGTTTTGTAAAATATTATTTGGATTTATTAATAGAACATTTAGCTGAAACCAGTTTTATTTTGTATATCTAGCTACCAGCTAGTGTTCCCCACGTGTAAATTCGCTACACGTTAGAACCATGATATAAGAGAAATCTTGCAGGCCGTTTGGGAAAGTGAAAATTTCCCACGAGTAGATTTGAAAAAGGTAGAAACGTTAATGACCAAAGGTTTGCAAAGTAAAATACATATATATTTTCTTTTTATTATTTGGACTTTTGTTTTTGGACACACATACAATCAGCCCCCGAGAAGATTTGAAAATTAAAGCAACCAGTAACAAGAACTAACTCTGGAGACTATACTGTTCTACTTGTGCACAACGAAATTATGATTGTTTTAGTTTCAATCCCACCTTGCCCTAAGTTTTCAGAAAATATTGTGTCAAAAAAAAATGTCCAAATAATAAAAAGGAAATATATAATGACAAATATAGACACACAAGAGACAGATTATTCGGTCTATTGTCAAAGTAGAAAACGATAATGGTTATTTAACAAATGTAATTTGATCATCGTATGTTTTTTTTACACTTATAAGGAAATTTTACAAAAGCAAAGTAAAATACGCTAATGGTTTATTTTAAAAAAAATCGTATGTTCTTTTTTGTACCCTTATAAGGATAAAATGCCAGTATTAGGTATTTACGGAAAGTGTATGACTCAGACTAAGAGTATGAATCATACTAATATTCATACAGGTATTAAAAAGACTTATATTAAAACATGTATATATTTAATCGTTGAACAGTGTTTTTCGACGATTAACAAATCCTGCACATATTTTGACTAAATTCTTAAGCTTTGGTCGAGGATGCATCCAAAGTGTTCCCATCACCTTGTAACATTTAAGTCCACATATTGCGTGTTCAACTTTAATCCGGTATTCAGATATGAGGCGATTTAGTTTAAACATTCTGGTTTCCTAGCGATCTGTTGTTTAGAGTGTAGGGGGTCATTATTGTACGATGTTGTATTTATTTGACGACCTATGATTGGATAAAATCATTCCTAAAAATAACGATAGAAAGGAGAGCCATATATGGAAATCTAGAGAATAAGATTAATACGCTTTAGCTGGCCAGGAGAAAATTCCATTCATAAAAAATAACGCGCAGTAACGAAATGATGCAAAGTCACCAACGATTGTCGCAATATAAAATTCAAAATTACGAGAACAAGATTATCCAACGACTTCAAAAGTTTTTGTTTATATCTTTTGAGACCATCCCTGTATATTTCCTGTCGAAGTAGCACTCGTATTCGTACTAGGATTCATAGTCCTACACTTTCCGTAAATGTCTAATAATAACAAACTGAGTGTTGATAAAGTGTTGTCATTTGTATATGACGTAGAGCATTCAGTATTGTACATGTAATTTAAGAAAATCACTTTGTATATACATTGTAGTTAAAAGAACGTTATACTTGTGGTGTAGTATAATATCGTAACTTGATGATTGATTTTTTGTCAATTTTGTTTTTATCTTTAGTGAATATGTTTATTGGTAGTATTGAACTTGCATAGTTATACAATTGTATATTTTGTGAACTATGATTTAGTGTGAATGTAGATTTTAGGTATAAGAGTATTTTGTTTTCACTTCAATTCTAATATTTCTTATTTGCAATTAATTTACCAGACTTAACATATGTGACGTACCGGACGTGTAGTTGATCTTTGATTAGTACTTGACCTAGTTGTATCTCTGATTGTGACTACGAGTTATCACCTATTGATTGTGACTTAGATCAGTTTTGATTGATTTATTGACAGGTTGTAGTTTTACACTCTTCTTTTGTGACTGATTGTAATTTGTTAGTTATTATCGTGTATAGAAGACTTTGACTCATACAATATAATTTGTATTTTTTTGTGACCTGTGACCAACAGTTTGTTTTTAATCAGTGGAACTTTGAAACTTGTAACTGAAGGGGAATTTTGACTAGTGTTTTTTTTTCAACATTTTTTCTTGAAAAGAATATTTTGTTTTTGACTTTTGAGTGACTTTACTTAGGAAGCATTGCTTCACTTTTGGAAAAGGTTTTATGCCATAAAACCTAGCGTTGAAACTTGATACTTGATTGTGATTTATCTGATTATACTTTACATAATTTGTACATTGTTTATTGCAATTGAATTGTGTAATCAATTATTTGTTGTACAACTGTTTAGCTTAAATATGTGCATGTGCATGTTTACTAAGCATACCTTATTTACAGGTGTAGTAGTTACATCTGTAGTCCTTCTGCACTCGGAAACTTTGTTTATCTGATGTTGATTTTGAAAAAGAAACTTATTTATACACGACAGTGACTTACTTGATAACTAATATAGTTATTTGTTCCAGAAAGACGTTTCAGAATTTCAGAACTTTATTTTTGCTGTAGACAATTTATTTCTCTTTTATGTTTATTTTTGTTTAAGTTAGCCATCATCGACACTTCAAAAATGTTAGTAAATGATTTTACTAGGCATGTTTTGAATTAATTCTAGGTTACTTGTCCATTTCGTACCATATGGATCCTATGGATGATCACATACCCGAACAGTATGGTTCTCAGAGGAAACGTCGTCGACGCCGATACAGAACACGAAGACAGCGACCCTTCTGGGATGATAATGAATCATCTGATCCTGATTAATCATATACTCATCGACCTGCTCCGACTCATACTCATCACGACTATTAAATGTTTTCGTTGTGGTAGACCAGGACATATAACTATGGGTTGTCGAGTTAGGCTCATATCCAGAAATGACATTACATTTGCTAATTTGCATATCTAAGATGGCGGCAACTCAATTGTCTGCATTTTTTATATGATCTATATAGAAGATATTTTTTTTTAACTGCATGCATATTAATTGCCGCAATTGAAAATGGGACTTTGAATTAAGTCAAATTAAATGAGATAAAAATGAATGACAACCGTGAAATATTCGAGGTTCCTGGAGTGTATGAAAATCCGAGGCGGCAAACCCTTACACTGGCCTTAACAGTCTATGAAAAATGTCTGAAATACATGAAATTGGTGGAGTTCGACACCAAATTTACCAACGAATAATATTTTGTGGTCAACTTGCCGGAATTAATTTGGATTCTTGAACTGTGGATAAATTACTATTCGCAAACCTTATAGTTCTAGCTTCTAAACTCGAGGTTCCCATGATAAATAAACAAATATCATTTTTGCAAGCATGCAAGTTCAAAATTGGCTAAATTTGAAAGAAAACAACAAAACTATTTGTTGTATTTTAGCAGACGAAAAACTTTGCGGAAGTCAACAATAACATGTTAATTATTGAGCCGTTGACGGAAGCAATAAATTTCCGAGTTATAAGCAATTATTTGAGAAATCTGAGGAGCAATCAATCCAGCTTGAAAATGCAGTCACGTGATCAAAATCTAATTTAAATGTAATGAATGTTTATGAGGAAAAGTACATTAAATTTCTGGATATGTGGATCACCCCAGACAGGCTTACAACTTCCAACAGATCAACGCGGAAGATAGAACATACGCCTATAAACATCAGTCAACTAGAGAAACAACTGGACTTTTGGAAAGTCCCAACGAAGTAACCGTGAAGGCCAACGGAATTATTGCTTCGGCCCTCTTATATACTGGTTCTACAGTTAGCACTGTAAGCGAATCTTTCTATCTGCAGTACCTTGGTAACCAACATATCCAAACACTCAACCGTATACTACACATTGAGTGTGCTGACGGAGAAGAAATGCCATACCTAGGTTACATCACAGTCGACTTTGAACTACCAGGAACTTCAACATCAGATAGACCCCAACATTGTCTACTTTTAGCTGTACCAGACAGCATGTACAACAGCAGTGTACCTTTGATGATTGGCACCAACATACTAAAGGTAGCCATTGATGATGCTAAGCAACGATTCGGAGTCAGATTCCTACAGGAAGCAGAATTATTTACACCATGGTATGCTACTAAGGGTGAAAGACCAGCACAAGAAATCCTGACCCTCATTAAGTGTGCAGAGAACAAGGATACACTGCTCACGAATTACCATACCAACCAGTTTGTTGCATTATGCAACCTACAGACAGAGCAGCGATACCTGATGACTTAGATATTGCACCATCCCTTGTGTCCTACCAATATCGAAACAACCAACTTGTTCCAGTCACATAAGTAATGTCACTACCAGGACGACCACTGTATCACCAAACGCCATCTTGTGTGAACTTCAACCAGTTTCGGTTGTTGACATTTACTTACCTGAGGATACCAGCTCCGCCGTTCTGCACAACATCACATTACCAACTGACCTCAGTGACGAACAACTGGGACAAGGAAAAAGACTACTTCACCAGTTCAGAGATGTGTTCAGTACATCAAACACGAACATAGGACACACAACGGCAGTTCCTCGTCACATTGACTTGGTTGAGAACACACCATTCAAGCAACGCATCGACGTATTCCACAGGCGATGTTCGACGAAGTCAGTGATCACTTAAGACAGCTACTTGCAGCAGGAATAATTCGTCGTTCCCATTCACCTTGGTCGTCGAACGTCGTTTTATGTCGGAAGAAAGATGGCAAGTTGAGAATGCGCATTGACTAGCGACAGCTGAACGCACATACCATCAAAGATTCCTACGCTTTACCTAGGAGTGAAGAAAAACTTAAAACCATTATTATACCGTATTAGACATGAAGTCCGGTTATCATCAAGAATCACACAAGCAAAGGACAGCCTTTACAGTAGGACCTGTAGGATTCTACGAATTCAACCGTCTACCCTTTGGCCTTGTGAATATCCCAGTGACATATCAGAAACTCATGGAAGAAGTACTTGGAAACTTGCACCTCGACATCTGCTTCATTTACCTAGACGACCTGATCATTTTCTCCAAAACCTACGAAGATCACCTTGATATAATAAAGAGAGTATTACAGCGACTACGAGAAAGCGGCTTGAAACCCTCACCAAAGAAATGCACGTTCTTCCAGGAAAAGGTGAAGTACATCGGTCATATAGTCTCCAAAGATGGCATTGAGCACGATCCAACCAAAATCGAGAAAGTCACTAATTGGCCACACCCTACAACGCCAGAAGAAGTTCGACAATTTCTCGGGTTCATAGGCTACTACCGAAAGTTTGTTAAGGACTTCTCCAAGATAACTAGGCCACTGACAGACTTGATGCCTGTACCAAAAAAGACAAAGAGATGTAGAGCCAAGCTACTCACTACAACATCATGGATCTTGGGTCAACAACAGGAAGACGCATTCCAACAACTAAAGAGACAACTACAGAAGCCACCAATTCTTGGATTTCCACAGAACAACAAGCCATTTGAACTCCATACAGATGCATCCATGCTCGGACTTGGAGGCTGTACTGTATTAAGAACAAGATAACAAAAAGCGAGTGATAACATATGCCAGCAGATGACTTAGTAAATCAGAGAATAACTAACCAGTACACAAACTAGAATTCCTTGCTTTGAAATGGGCTGTCACTGAAAAGTACCATGCCTACCTCTACGGGAACACATTCACTGTACTAACTGACAACAACCTGTTGACATATATACTTACATCAGCTAAACTAGATGCCACTGGTCATCGTTGAATTGACGCTTTGACATCATACAACTTCAATAGCATGTACATACCAGGAAGTAGCAACGCTTACGCTGATGGCCTCTCCAGATTAACTAGAACAGAAAAAAAATTACCCTTGAGTGAAATAGTGTTGTAATAAAATATAGTGAACGTGATGTAAAAGTTTGAAAGAATGTCAAGGTATATTTTAAATGAGGTTGAAACCTGTTGCCATTTGATATCAATTCGGTTGTATTTCATTTTGACGATTTTAATTACGGAAGACGATCACAACCATATTTTATTTTAACAATTGCAACTCAGCTGTTTTTTTTCATAGCGTATAATAAAATGAAAAAATATATATCACACTGTTCCAAGCACCTCCGTAGTCGTGCACCAGACAATATTTTCCCAGATTATTAAAATAAATAAAACACAACTACTGTTAAAGTATTTTTTTGGTGCACGAGGTGTTAAATTTCTTGAAAAAGGACGGGAAAATGTTCAAATATTACAAGCGCTTAGATGACGTTTTGATGTTTGAGAAGCAATAGTTGCCGTAAGAAAACGATGGTATGTCGGCACGTAACAGTTATATAACATAAAAATAAAATAAACACCACTTAATCCAAAATAGTTTTTTTTCATAAGCCCCCAATATTGATTATATATTTTCTCCCGGGAAACTGAAATAGTTATTACTACCGGGATACTGAGGTAGGTTTAATGGTCTATCGATGCTACTTCTAAAATGAATTAAAGTAGTTTGATCCAAAAGGAGTAGATATTTTTTGGGCACAATCCAACATATCCTTAAGAAGAGTTTGAAGATACCACCGGGGCAATCAGAATCCGTATATGCGTTCTGTCATGTGCATAAGTTATTGTTTGCATGATTGACAGACAATATTCATCATATTGTTTTCTAGCTTCTGAACTGTCGATCAAGAAAAAAATTAAATATTCTAGACAGGCAGCATATAGCCAGTCAATGGGGTTTGCAATTAATATTTCGCATGCACAATAGCGACCCACCACCACAAGGTGTGGAAAATAGAAATATTCTTCTGTGGTTTAAATGGGTATTAACTGCATTACATGTAAACTGTATTATTCTGTTTGATAAAGTCCTTTAACTAGAACAGAAAAAAATTTACCTTGAGTGAAATAGTGTTGTAATAAAATATCGTGAACGTGATGTAAAAGTTTGAAAGAATGTCATGGTATATTTTAAATGAGGTTGAAACATGTTGCCATTTGATATCAATTCGGTTGTATTTCATTTTGACCATTTTAATTACGGAAGACGATCACAACCATATTTTATTTTAACAATTGCAACTCAGCTGTTTTTTTTCATAGCGTATAACAAAATGAAAAAATATATATCACACTGTCGGAACAGTTCCAATATTCAATAGAAAAATCGTAGAAATAATATCATTTAGTGTCCGTCGTCTGTTATCCATAACTTTTCATATTAATATTTAATCTTTTTCTTAGAAACTGCAAAACCAAATGCTTTATTTTACGTTATCAAGTTCTCTCAACCGCACCTTGGCATTTTTTTTTATAGATTTATGATGGTTGTCCGTAAAAATGTACTGGAATATATCATAACATTGGTTGTCGTTAAAAATAAAGTACGGTTAAAAAAGTGTTTAAAAAAATTTCAAATATGACAAAGTTCTATTCCTCAAATAAATCTATCTATTACTTCTTTAAGGTTAATACCAAAATTTCGACCAGTTTTCGACAATCAATGTTAATAAGTTTCTGAATTTATATGATCTCAATATGTACATTACCAATGGCATAGCAGACGATGAAACCAAAATTGGTCTGTATGAGATATATTTATTAAATGATTAAAGCTTTGTTAAGGTGAAGAAAAAATGAATTACGAAAAAATACAATTTGAACGTGAAATAATAGATGTGGTACGTAGTTCTTACATTTAAAGATGACATTTTTAGATCAGATTTCTTGAGATCATTCATGCAATTTCAGCATCATAATATAACCTCTGACAAATGAAGCGATCAAAATAATGAGAGATTTTATCACGTGAAACAAACCGTCGAAAATTGTACGTTGTGACATTACTATTCGTTCACTTTAATTTCATAATACAGTTTCAGAACATGTTTTTATTCCTGAAATCAATCCACATTGCATATTAAGTCAAATTTATGCTTTGTTTATTGAGTTTTATTATGCTTTGTTTTTGTTTTTGTTTTTCAAAGATATGCATTATAATACAATGATACGTACATTCTGTATTCTGAAAAAAATGACGTTCAGTGCTTTTCATTACCTGACTTTGTCGGTCCGCTGTGAAGAATTGGATGCACATATTAACTAACTGTATTTATTTATGAAAATCACATATTGTGAAAACATTTTGGAGAAAATTTTATCGACATCTGAGGTGGGGCCGATTTTGGCTCTTATAGCTCCCAGTCCTTTCTAAATTTTCCATTTTTTTTTTCAAAATTTCAAAATTTTACAAAATTTCATAAAATTTTAAAAATTTTCAACAAAATTTCAAAATTAAAAAAATTTCAAATTCCCAAATAAATTCCAAATTTTCATCAATTTTCAAAATTAAAAAAAATATTTAAAAATTCAAAAAATTAAAAATTTTCAAAATTATTTAAAAAATTTCCAAAAAAATTATTATAGGATTAAACACTGTTTTTTAGGAAATTATCTATGTATAAACTCCGGCAGCTCACTCACAAACTTAAAAAAGTCCAGCAGAAACCCTTAGTATCATTGCTCGTAGATTTATACGCGTGGAATGACCGGGGAAAAAGGTACAGTCGTTTGCCATGAATGAGTTCGCAATATGGCCGACGTCATTTGCGAAAATTTGTTTCCAATTTTTTACTCCTTATTAAATCAGTGTTATTTACCTTTAATTAGTAACGTTCACATTTTACACAATGCCAAAATGTTCCAAAATTAGGCCAGTGACGTCATTTAAGAAAATACCTTGTAATTCGGTCAAAATATCGTCTGTCAAAAATTGGCACCGCACGGTAAACAAATGACACTAGAGGAGAAACAAATCATCGTAGCTTTGTCACAACAAGGATATTCTAGCTACAAAATTGCTGAAATGACGGGTAAAAACAGGAGAACAATCAATAAATTTCTCAGGAGGCGTCGGGTGCGAGGATCGGAAGAAAACTTACTGCGAAGTGGAAGGGGTAGAAAAACGGGAGTTCGGGGAGAAAGGATTATGTACCGTATGCTTCGTTCGGGCAGAAGACAAAGTTTAGGAGAAATAACAGATCAATTTAACCGCCAGTGTATGACCAAAATTTTTTCTAGAACAGTTCGGAGGCCTTTGAACTTTGAAGGATACAAAACACATCCAGTTTGTAAGAAAACTACGATTTCACCTGTCAACCGAGAGAAAAGAAAACGATTTTGTCGATCAAAATTCACGTGGACAGTGAGAAATCATTGGAAAAAAGTTATCTTCAGTGATGAGACGAATATTGAGATTGGAAATAACATGAAAGTTTATGTTTGGCGTAAAGTGGATGAAAGATTAAGACCGGAATGTAATGGGTGTTACCAGGGTCGAAATTACAAAACGAAATTCTCTGTCATGTTCTGGGGCTACATTTCGGCTACATTTATGGGGTAGGTACACTAACACCAGTTGTTGGCAATTTAAATAGTGAAAAGTATATAAACATTTTAGATGACAATTTATGGCCTGTCATTGCCCAAAATTTTCCTACAAGCCGCTACATATTCCAGGAGGACAATGTCCCATGCTATGAGTCTCGGAGGACAAATCAGTGGAAAACGGAAAATGATATTCCAACTTTAGAGTGGTCCCCACAAAGCCCAGACTTAAATATAATAGAAAATGTGCGAAAGTTATAAAAACAAAATTTCAACGACGAATAGATGACATTCGAAATGCTGAGGACCTAAACACTGTTGTTGCTGAAATTTGGACCTCACTTCAACTACATTATATAAGAAGTTTATATGACTACCTTCCAAGGAGTTTACGGGTTATTTTAAGAGCTAGAGGCAATATCACAAAATACTAACAGTTTGAGGTAAGTTTGATTATTTATTTCAGTAAGAAAAACTAAAATTTTTCTCAGCTTGGAATACAAACGTTGAAATGACGTCGACCATTTTGCGAACTCATTCATGGCAAACGACTGTAGTCCGGCAAACGGAAATATTGATTTATAAATTCCTTTCGAATGACGTAGAATAAGTGACGATATTCAATCGGATTTACCAGTTATTGATAAATTCTAGTAAGAATAGAATTATAACATATCAATTACAAATTATCACAGACTTAATTCTATTACATATTATACAAATACAATGTGTTACAACCGGTAATTTTATCCTAATTTATCTTCTAACAAAGTACAAACTACTTTCTACAAGAAAGTTTGTCAGCATGTGTTTTTTTTATATACAATGTAGTTATCACAGTATTGCAATATAACTTGTTAATATTATAACAATAAACTACAATTGTCTGGTAACAATATAACTGACATATTTATATAATAATGTTGTGTTAGCAATGACCACTATATGGCATAGTCATTGCTAAAACAACATTATTATTATTATTATGCTGACTGTTATATGTAGACAAAATATATTGAGAACTATTACAATAAAGGAGGTCCTGATATTGGTGACTAATATATTGGATCAGATAGTCTTGAAAGTGTGAGAATATTCTTTGTTTCATTTAAGGCTTTAAAAATATAAAGATTTTTGAAGTTTGAAATTTAATTAACAACAATAACAAGTATTAAAAAACAGTAACATGAATAATAGACGACTATGATAGATTGACAGATTGGATCCGTCCCCTTGTACGTGGACTAGCTATATATAGCTTGTCAGACAGCTGAAAAACCCAACCTTCCCCGCGTGAAACTGGCATAGTAGATGTACTATTTTCGCATAGTATATCAACGCTATATAATTCTTTGTGATATATGCCAAAATATCGTATGAACTTATATTACAGGAAAAATTTACAGAAAGCATAATAATTCTAAATTATACCCTTCTAATTATAATAACATGTATATAAGTATACAGTATTCTGTGTATTTATTATAATTTTCAATTAATTTCAAACATTATTGATTTAATACAAAAGTTTAGTCTGTATTCCAGATTTGGTTAAAAATTGACAAATCTGACAAGGGAGAATACTCTATATGAATTTTACAAATATACTATGCAAGACAAAATCGTCTGTTCATAAAATATGTAAACAACAACAATGCTTACCACTTGTTGAGCGTGTTTACTTGGTCGTAAAATAATGGTACAGCTAAACAATCTAAATACACCAGTACTAGTTATACATCAAGTCCTGCAAACCAAAATTACACATTTATAATAATATGACCAAATGCAAATATTATACGTGTAATAAAAAAAAATACATATAAATACAATTCATATATTTGATGTAAATAAATATACAGTGTACTTTTAAAAATACAATAAACATATTAACGTAGCGAATTGAGCTACCGATTTGTTTACATCTGTATCTTGTCCGTTCATTCACGAATTGGATCAAGCGAGAAAAGTACTCTATCATTAAAATATTACACAGCTAATAACATTTAAAAATACCGACCTAGATATAACTGAATTAATTACAATGTACTCACGTCTTTCACTCACTCAGATATTCTGGACGTGCGACCAAAAAGGGGGAAGGTTTAATCGGAAAATGGGATATCGTTGTGAAATTTGTTAATGTGGGTAAATAAATAGAACCAGTTAAAAGAAGTGCAACTTACAGTTGTTAGTGTTAATTCTCAGTCTCAGTTAACGTTGGTCAATGTGTGTGGACATTATTGTCAGTAGTTTTCTGTCGTTATGGTATGTACGACCAAATGGTTCAATGTCCAGTGTTCGTCTGTCTAGCCTTGCACGAGCAAATTAACATTTCCCGCCAGAAGAAAACAACCAATGAAATATGTTTCAAATATAACCCCCATAATTATTTACATGAACTTTACTGAGTAAAAAGTACTCATAGTAAAGTTATAAGTGTCTATGGATAAAACCCTTAATACAAATACTCTGCAAAAGTTAAATAAATCGTTTGCAAATACTAATTTTAATACTAATTTTATTTATAAGAATATCACACTATTAAAATGCATAGTAAATACGAATTTAATAAATGGTGAAAATATTACTCTGCTACATCCTCCCCTCTGTTGAAAAAATAAACTTCCATGTCATCTGAATAGTTCCCCTTCTTTTGAAATCAGACGTCCTCGACAGTGCTATTCTCGGCGGTCCCCTTCATTATTTCCATGATGGTTCTGGCTAATTCCATCTCTAGTACCTTGAACTTTCCGTCCTTAGCTTCCTGCTTTAACCAATTCACCTTCATCATCCATTCTGGCTGAGTGATAGCCTGTTTGAATGTGACATAGTTCGATAGGTACTGGGGTGGTCGTCTGTTCCTCCGTGGTCGAGTTACTGACGAATCTGCTTGTTGTGGTGGTGTTGGTAAAGTACGACGATGTCTTTGTCGTGGTGGTGGTGGTGTTGGTAACAATCTTGGAGTTGTGGGTATATCAGAAGTGTGTTCTTCTGTGTCCTGACCAACCGTATACCATCATCACTGAAAGGAGTTGGTTCCTCAGCATCATTTATCTCAGCTGAAGGTAGTGTCCTAGCCTCTATCAACTCCAGCATGACCGCCATCAGTAAAGTTGATAGTCCTTCCCTGGTCACTATCCACATTATGTACATCACTATTGGTGTTGCTCTGTTGATCTTCATTAGGCGTATAAATCACATAATACTCCTGCTCCGACTCCTCATCCGATTCCAATTCAACTGTGTCTTCGTTGTTGTCGGGCTTCGTCGGTTTCTTCTTCGGCTTTCTAAGTCGTTGCCGTTTGGGTGCAGGGTTTCTCCCATTCGGTTTCTTCGAATTCTCATCTTCCGACAGGAATCCGATTGGCAGAAGGAGGTTTCTGTACAGTGTTCTCTTCCGTCCTTCCCTATTCTCACGTTGAACCAAGTACACCGGGATATCTCTGTTAGGTTGGCTAACAATCCTGTGCGGTTCCTCTTCCCACTTGTTTGCGATCTTATGTTTCCCGTCGAAGGCAACTATCTTAACTACTACTCTGTCGCCGGGTTGCAGAATGGCTCCTTGTACTTTCTTGTCGTTTTCACATTTCTGGCGTTCTTGTGCTGTTCTAGTTGCTCTGGATGCAAGTTCGTATGCCTTCTTCAATCTCTCTTTCATGGTCTTGACGTACTTTGTAGATGGTTCTTTCTTTCCCTCAACTTCTAATCCAAAGGCGATGTCAATCGGTAATCTAGGTGTTCTACCAAACATCAGGAAGTACGGATAAAATCCAGTCGTCGTCGTTTGTCGAGCACAGTTATACGCATGGACGAGTCCAGCAACATGAGACTTCCAGTCCTTATTTTGATTTGAGTCTAAGGTACCAAGCATGTTGAGTAGCGTTCGGTTGAAACGTTCCGTAATGCCGTTCCCCCATAGGATGGCAAGGTGTTGTTCTCGACTTCTTCATTCCGGTGATGTTACATAGCTCTTTAATGATCTTCGATTCAGAGTTGGCCACTTGGTCGGAATAGATTCTTTATGACAAACCATAATGTACGACGAAGTTGTTGAAGAAAGCTTCGACAGTGGTCTTTGCAGTCTGGTTTCTTGATGGAATAGCTATGGCATACCGTGTGAAATGGTCGGTTATGACAAGGATGTTCTCATATCCGCCGTTGGATCTCTCAAGTGATAGATAATCGATGCATACCAATTCCAATGGTTGGGAAGACTCGATGTTGATGAGTGCTGCTTTCTCGCTGGTTGGTTTCTTTCTACGTATGCATCTGTTGCTTGCAGTTGGTAATCTACGCTTCGACATCGCTAGTCATACCATACCATACCATACAAAGTGATCTTTGACGAGTGACAGTGTCTTGTCGCGGTCCTGATATCGTCATGAAGTGAAGTCATGACTGTAGCAATACAGGTCTCTGGAAGGACAAGTTGTCTAACTAGTTCACCGTTGGTGTTGATCACTATAAAGTATTCCATCAATCAGTTTGAACTTCTCGAAGTTGTTGATGAACCATGTGTTGAGTGGATTTCTTTCAAGTTGTTCTTTCGTTGGCTGTCGGTGTTCCTCTACCCAATACCGGGTATGTCCATTCTTTCATACAATTGTCACTCTTCTGTTTAAAATGGACGTCTACCAGGTGTCTTTTTGGCAAAGATGGTTCATCAGCTGTAGTGACAGACAACGATAAACACTGTGCATAGTGTTGAACATGTTGTATGTTGCAGATGGCTTTTACGGATTCCGTGCTAATATTGGAAACGCTCTTACCAAGTAGTCCTGGTAATCTGGAGAGGCCATCAGCGTAAGCGTTGCTACTTCCTGGTATGTACATGCTATTGAAGTTGTATGATGTCAAAGCGTCAATTCAACGATGACCAGTGGCATCTAGATTAGCTGATATAAGTATATATGTCAACGGGTTGTTGTCAGTTAGTACAGTGAATGTGTTCCCGTAGAGGTAGGAATGGTACTTTCAGTGACAGCCCATTTCAAAGCAAGGAATTCTAGTTTGTGTACTGGCTAGTTATTCTCTGATTTACTAAGTCATCTGCTGGCATATGTTATCACTCGCTTCTTGTTATCTTGTTCTTAATACAGTACAGCCTCCAGGTCCGAGCATGGATGCATCTGTATGGAGTTCAAATGGCTTGTTGTTCTGTGGAAATCCAAGAATTGGTGGCTTCTGTAGTTGTCTCTTTAGTTGTTGGAATGCGTCTTCCTGTTGTTGACCCAAGATCCATGATGTTGTAGTGAGTAGCTTGGCTCTACATCTCTTTGTCTTTTTTGGTACAGGCATCAAGTCTGTCAGTGGCCTAGTTATCTTGGAGAAGTCCTTAACAAACTTTCGGTAGTAGCCTATGAACCCGAGAAATTGTCGAACTTCTTCTGGCGTGTATGGTGTGGCCAATTAGTGACTTTCTCGATTTTGGTTGGATCGTGCTCAATGCCATCTTTGGAGACTATATGACCGATGTACTTCACCTTTTCCTGGAAGAACGTGCATTTCTTTGGTGAGAGTTTCAAGCCGCTTTCTCGTAGTCGCTGTAATACTCTCTTTATTATATCAAGGTGATCTTCGTAGGTTTTGGAGAAAATGATCAGGTCGTCTAGGTAAATGAAGCAGATGTCGAGGTGCAAGTTTCCAAGTACTTCTTCCATGAGTGTCTGATATGTCACTGGGTTATTCACAAGGCCAAAGGATAGACGGTTGAATTCGTAGAATCCTACAGGTCCTACTGTAAAGGCTGTCCTTTGCTTGTGTGATTCTTGATGATAACCGGACTTCATGTCTAATACGGTATAATAATGGCTTTAAGTATTTCTTCACTCCTAGGTAAAGCGTAGGAATCTTTGATGGTATGTGCGTTCAGCTGTCGCTAGTCCATGCGCATTCTCAACTTGCCATCTTTCTTCCGACATAAAACGACGTTCGACGACCAAGGTGAATGGGAACGACGAATTATTCCTGCTGCAAGTAGCTGTCTTAAGTGATCACTGACTTCGTCGAACATCGCCTGTGGAATACGTCGATGCGTTGCTTGAATGGTGTGTTCTCAACCAAGTCAATGTGACGTGTTTGATGTACTGAACACATCTCTGAACTGGTGAAGTAGTCTTTTTCCTTGTCCCAGTTGTTCGTCACTGAGGTCAGTTGGTAATGTGATGTTGTGCAGAACGTCGGAGCTGGTATCCTCAGGTAAGTAAATGTCAACAACCGAAACTGGTTGAAGTTCACACAAGATGGCGTTTGGTGATACAGTGATCGTCCTGGTAGTGACATTACTTATGTGACTGGAACAAGTTGGTTGTTTCGATATTGGTAGGACACAAGGGATGGTGCAATATCTAAGTCATCAGGTATCGCTGCTCTGTCTGTAGGTTGCATAATGCAACAAACTAGTTGGTATGGTAATTCGTGAGCAGTGTATCCTTGTATCGTGACATCCCTGTTTGGTGGTATCTGTATGCTTTTGTTCTCTGCACACTTAATGACGGTCAGGATTTCTTGTGCTGGTCTTTCTCCCTTAGTAGCATACGATGACGTAAATAACTCTGCTTCCTGTAGGAATCTGACTCCGAATCGTTGCTTAGCATCATCAATGGCTACCTTTAGTATGTTGGTGCCAATCATCAAAGGTACACTGCTGTTGTACATGCTGTCTGGTACAGCTAAAAGTAGACAATGTTGGGGTCTATCTGATGTTGAAGTTCCTGGTAGTTCAAAGTCGACTGTGATGTAACCTAGGTATGGCATTTCTTCTCCGTCAGCACACGCAATGTGTAGTATACGGTTGAGTGTTTGGATATGTTGGTTACCAAGGTACTGCAGATAGAAAGATTCGCTTACAGTGCTAACTGTAGAACCAGTATATAAGAGGGCCGAAGCAATAATTCCGTTGGCCTTCACGGTTACTTCGTTGGGACTTTCCAAAAGTCCAGTTGTTTCTATAGTTGACTGATGTTGATAGGCGTATGTTCTATCTTCCGCGTTGATCTGTTGGAAGTTGTAGGCCTGTCTGGGGTGATCCACATATCCAGAAATTTAATGTACTTTTCCTCATAAACATTCATTACATTTAAATTAGATTTTGATCACGTGACTGCATTTTCAAGCTGGATGGATTGCTCCTCAGATTTCTCAAATCATTGCTTATAACACGGACATGTATTGCTTCCGTCAACGGCTCAATAATTAACATGTTATTGTTGACTTCCGCAAAGTTTTTCGTCTGCTAAAATACAACAAATAGTTTTGTTGTTTTCTTTCAAATTTAGCCATTTTTGAACTTGCGTGCTTGCGAAAACGATAATTTTTTATTTATCATGGGAACCTCGAGTTTAGAAGCTGGAACTATAAGGTTGCGAATAGTAATTTATCCAGAGTTCAGGAATCCAAATTAATTCCGGCAAGTTGACCACAAAATATTATTCGTTGGTAAATTTGGTGTCGAACTCCACCAATTTCATGTATTTCAGACATTTTTCATAGACTGTTAAGGCCAGTGTAAGGGTTTGCCGCCTCGGATTTTCATACACTCCAGGAACCTCGAATATTTCACGGTTGTCATTCATTTTTATCTCATTTAATTTGACTTAATTCAAAGTCCCATTTTCAATTGCGGCAATTAATATGCATGCAGTTAAAAAAAATTATCTTCTATATAGATCATTTAAAAAATGCAGACAATTGAGTTGCCGCCATCTTAGATATGCAAATTAGCAAATGTAATGCCATTTCTGGATATGAGCCTAACTCGACAACCCATAGTTATATGTCCTGGTCTACCACAACGAAAACAGTTCATAGTCGTGATGAGTATGAGTCGGAGCAGGTCGATGAGTATATGATTAATCAGGATCAGCTGATTCATTATCATCCCAGTAGGGTCGCTGTCTACGTGTTCTGTGTCGGCGTCGACGACGTTTCCTCTGAGAACCATACTGTTCGTGTATGTGATCATCCATAGGATCCATATGGTACGAAATGGACAAGTAACCTAGAATTAATTCAAAAAATGCCTAGTAAAATCATTTACTAACATTTTTGAAGTGTCGATGATGGCTAACTTAAACAAAAATAAACATAAAAGAGAAATAAATTGTCTACAGCAAAAATAAAGTTCTGAAATTCTGAAACGTCTTTATGGAACAAATAACTAAATTAGTTATCAAGTAAGTCACTGTCGTCTATAAATAAGTTTTTTTTTCAAAATCAACATCAGATAAACAAAGTTTCCGGGTGCAAAAGGACTACAGATGTAACTACTACACCTGTAAATAAGGTATGCTTAGTAAACATGCACATGCACATATTTAAGCTAAACAGTTGTACAACAAATAATTGATTACACAATTCAATTGCAATAAACAATGTACAAATTATGTAAAGTATAATCAGATAAATCACAATCAAGTATCAAGTTTCAACGCTAGGTTTGATGGCTTAAAACCTTTTCCAAAAGTGAAGCAATGCTTCCTAAGTAAAGTCACTCAAAAGTCAAAAACAAAATATTCTTTTCAAGAAAAAATGCTGAAAAAAAAACACTAGTCAAAATTCCTCTTCAGTTACAAGTTTCAAAGTTCCACTGACTAAAAACATACTGTTGGTCACAGGTCACAAAAAAATACAAATTATATTGTATGAGTCAAAGTCTTCTACACACGATAATAACTAACAAAATTACAATCAGTCACAGAAGAAGAGTGCAAAACTACAACCTGTCAATAAATCAATCAAAACTGATCTAAGTCACAATCAATAGATGATAACTCGTAGTCACAATCAGAGATACAACTAGGTCAAGTACTAATCAAAGATCAACTACACGTCCGGTACGTCACATATGTTAAGTCTGGTAAATTAATTGCAAATAAGAAATATTAGAATTGAAGTGAAAACAAAATACTCTTATACCTAAAATCTACATTCACACTAAATCATAGTTCACAAAATATACAATTGTATAACTATGCAAGTTCAATACTACCAATAAACATATTCACTAAAGATAAAAACAAAATTGACAAAAAATCAATCATCAAGTTACGATATTATACTACACCACAAGTTCTTTTAACTACAATGTATATACAAAGTGATTTTCTTAAATTACATGTACAATACTGAATGCTCTACGTCATATACAAATGACAACACTTTATCAACACTCAGTTTGTTATTAATTACAATAAGGTATATATATATATATATATAATTCAATACAAAGTCAATGTATAACCAATGTAGGCACGTAATATGAATAAAATCAAAAATAATTAAGAAATAAATCATGGAAGCCAGAATGTGTTGTGAGTTTTAACATGGATCGGCGGATATTAGTATTTTATCCCGAGCCAGAAGCGAGGGATAAAATTTACTAATATCCGCCAATCCATGTTAAAACTCAAAAAATGATTTATTTCGATTCTGTTATGTCTAAGAGTACAAATAAAGTTTCCTCAAAATATTGTTAATGATTTTTGTGATATCAACAGGTAATAGACTAGTTGGATGGCCATGGTGATGGCTTTTTAAAGAAGAATACAACAATTGGCAGTAGTCTACAGAGAGGGAAAGCCTTACAGAAAAGCCATGCACATTTTGAAACTGTAGCACAGGTATACATTATTTTTCTTTATACATAAAATTTATTATATAATTGAGCTCTTGAAACTGAAGCTCAAATATCTTTTTTTTTCTTTCATTTTTCTTTTTTTTTATGAATGTTTCTTTTTTTTTATGAATGTTTCTTTGGTACAAATCTAAAGCATTGTTTTATTGAGGTTTTCTTCATCATGGCTCTTGTATTAAAACATGGTACCCAGAGATGGCACTTTTAATTCACCTGTATGGGTGGGTGTCTTACCAAGTTAAAAGGCAACAGATAAAGTAAAATGACTATTATGGTTGGGTCAACTTTAAGTGCCATGTATGGTTAATGGAACTGTCCATAACTGCTTAAATATATCGACATGTCACTCCACTCGGACACATTATTCTTATTCCGAGCCGACCAGTCTTTGCTCTTTCCCCTTAATGCTGTGTGCTTAGCGGAGAAGCACCAAATACCAATTTTATAATCTTTGGTTTGACCCGACTGGGGCTCGAACCCACGATCTATCGCATTCGAGGCGAACACGCAAACAATTACGCCACCGATGCGGTTGTCTGATTTAACTCGATTATTTAACCATATGCAAAGTTGTAGATGTTTTGAGCTAAGTACAGATGTTACTAGGAACATTCCAAGCTATTTTATCATCACTTTCACTGTTCCCCAGGTTATGAGAGGATTGGATTTTTCCTCACGTGGAAACAACTTGTATGACCGCATCATTTCACTTATAGAGGAGGTTTGAGCCCATAAAGCTAGTTTAACACCGCCACTTTTTATTGAAGTGTCTATACCAAGCTATGATAGTGAGCGTAATTTGTGAGTTTGTGGTATCGATTTTGCTTATTTCTAACGATTTTTCTATTGGATTTTGAAACAGTTCCAACAGTGTTCTATTCTTGGTTTTTCATTTTATTTCAGCAAGTTTTCAGTATAAAAACTACCAGACTGAATGGAAGAAGAAAGCGCGGCCAAATATATCAAGCTGACATGTGAAACATCAGGCCCTGGGTTGATGTTTGAAAACTTCAACATGTCAGGTGGATAACGGGACTGGAACCAACGTCGTAGGAGTTGGGCTTGTCAAAATGCAACACGACGGGTGGCACATGTGGAGCAGGAACTGCTTACCTTTCCGGAGCACCTGAGTTCACCCCCGGTTTTTAGTAGGGTTCGTGTTGCGCAATCTTTAGTTTTTGTTGATATGTTTGTAGATCGTTGTTTTTTTTTCCTTCGACCATTGTCATGTTCCTTCTTCGATTCCGTTTTCTGATTACCCCTTTTTTATCTTCAAACTTTTCATACCATTATGGAACTTTTAAACCTCTTTACATTGGTTTCAAGGCATTTATATCGATTGTCAAGAAACAAAATAACACTGTAATTTCACTTGCCTTTGTCACGTCTATATGAACTTCATTTTTATATGGTTAAGCCAAAAATTTTTTATTGACATATAAATGTATTGCTTTAACCTCGTTTTCTAAATATAGCCAGGAAATTCACAAGGAAGTTGATAAATCCCCAGTATTGACACTTGATATACTGGGAGGGTATATGTGCGTGTAGGTAATTTACCTATAATGACGTGGCATATCTACTGATTATAAAACTCGTGATTGAACGGCCACATTACAATTGTAGAAGGAACCACAGAAACAAAGTATGTATATTTAAAAGTTATCTTGATGTTTGTACTCTTTATGATAATATGCGTTTATATTTTTTTCAATTCAATAATTATTGTCATTTAAATCATAAAACAGATTTGTGACAAAATAAAGACAAAAATATCTTACAAGTAAGAAAAAAAATAAGAATAACACATGCACAATGTATTATGAGTTCCTTGTCCTCAGTTCAATAGAAGGCACTATAAATTAATCAAATAGAATCATAATATGCATGCAAGGTGTTTCTCGATTCGAAATGCATGCATAGGAAATATCGTTTCACGGGTCAAATATCAATTTGCAACATTTTTGTATTGATAAAAAATGGCTCGATTTCATGTAGACATTGATAAATGAAGAAATATGTGACCTCGTGTATTTCTACAGAATTTTAAATATTATTTTTTGTGGGTATAATTATGATCTTACCTGATATTGACTTGTGTGGTATAAGTATTTACCCCCTCCCCGGTATAATAAATAGACCCATGTTCCACGAAGATAATTGCTGAGTAATCCGAGAAGAATCCAATATTACATGTTGTTATTTAGATTGATGCCTCTTGTTTGGACACTGGCACGTATGCAGCTCCGAATTTCGAGATAACAATTTGTTACGACTTGTTGGTGATCTGTTCAAGACATAATTTTCCAACCCTAGTATCAATTACCCCCTCCCCCTTTTTTTGCTGCATGGTTGCTATCAAAACCTCACCCGTATGCATATCCCAGTGCCATCTTTTTAGTATCTGAATAATTGTCTACTATAAACAGTCTCTCGCAAATAATTTGCAGTGGTTACAGTAATAACTTTCTGAGAAAAAAAATATATCTGTCGCCAAATTTTATAGAAACACTAAACTGACCTGAAAGATTAATATATCCTGACTCAAAAAACGAAAATCAGGTAAAATTTGAGAAAAAATATATAATTTGGTTTTTTTTTCGTAAGGATATTTTTTGACAGTGAGAGGACCCACCTAAAGTTAAGTGGTCTATTTAATACCCAATGTTTCATTAGCGATGAAATTATTTGTTATTTTCTAAAACGAAAGTAAAAACACATTCTTGCCAAATTCGTGACAAGTCTATCACTATTTGATAGGAATAATATATGTTTCTTCTCTAGGGATTTCTCTGTGGTTTTGTGATATAAACATAGAATAAAGTACATAAAAAATATAAATATTTATACCCCCCACAACAAAGTTGTAGGGGGGTATACTGGTTTCACCATGTCCGTCCGTCCGTCCGTCTGTCCGTCCGTCTGTAGACAAATCCTATGTCGTACGATAACTTGAGTTGTGTTTCTTAGAATCTTTTAAAATTTTATCAGCTGTTTACTGGTGAAGAGAGGAGGATCCCTTTCATTTTTGACGATTTTCACTTTTGCCGTTCCAGAGTTATTGGACTTGAGATGACGGAAAATAGGATGTTTACCCTATGTCGTATGATAACTTGAGTAGTGTTTCTCAGAATGTTTTGAAATTTTATCAGCAGCTTACCGGTGAAGAGAGGAGGGTCCCTTTCATTTTTGGTCGGAACAATCAGTAATGTTTTGGTTATGAAAATAGGTTGGATAGATGTGGGGAGTGGGGGGTATATCTTAGTGAGCCGTGCTCACAGTAATACTAGTTATATTCTGATATTGTAGATGAATTAATTATTATGCAAGAGTATCCGTTGAAATACATCTATCAATCCATGGCGAACATAATAAATTGTGTATGTATTCATTTTCACACATGTTTTTTCTATTGTGCATACAAAGATATTTTAAAGTAATATTACACCAGTTTTGGGTGAAGAAATTTGTTCCCTGAAAATTCAATTTGGAATACGACGGTACCTTTATTAAGCTATTCATGCATGTTTCAAGTCGAAATATGTTCATAACAATTAGAAATCTGCAAATCCGTGTGCATGTTTATTGTCCTCGCCATTGTTGTGGAGACTCATTAACTTTCGGTTGTTTTGTTCCGATGATTGCCGATCATGACCTCGTGACGAAAAAATAAACAATCATGGATGCTGAGGTAAGCACGCACACATTCCTGACAATGATTATTGAGGAATCTGTCTGTTTCATGTCGTGTGAACCATTTTTTGGGGTGCAATTATTCTTATGTGGTACACACGGAATATATTTTTACTTGCATCCGACATTGTTTTCATCAACTGAAAAGTGCGCATGAGCGATAATCTCCCCGAAAGAGTTCAAATCTTGGGTCACGCGCATATCATTTGCATTACTGTACGGGAAAACAGAATTATCTGCTGTTAAATATTTTGCGATTTGCTCTTAAAATCTGCTTTTGAGCGGATTGTTTATGTTATGCAGTTGACATTAGTTAAAATTAAGTGACAAATTAAGTGAACATATTTAATCCAAAAATTCTACGATATTTGCCATTCATATTACTTTAAAGGGACATTATCTGCCAAAATCGTAAATTTTTGTTACCCAAAAAAACTATCAGATATTATTGAAGTCTAAATAAAACGTGTTTCTGTAACTTATAAATGTTATGAAATGTACGCGAATCGGGGAAAAAAGGTGCAACTGCTCGTGTTTTGAGATCGATCAAGAAATGGACGCCATCTTATTAATTATCGGCATTGTTTACGGAGTTTGCCGAATCGTCATTAAATCAGTACAACAATGTACATATTTCTTATTTTCGGTGAATCTGCTTTTAGACGGCGTTAATTACGGACAAAGAACCATGCAAGTTTACAGTTAATAAGCGACAAAATACAAATTATTCATTTTTTCCTGTCACTATTAAGGTCAGTTGTATACGGAGAAAGCGAGGTCAAATTATTTGCTTGCAAGGAAATAATAAATCGATGTTAATTTTCGTTCTCAAAAGGCGAAAAGTGGTACGATAAGCTGCTTAATGTGAAATATTTACCTTTATTTCATCATTTTAAAGCTATTTACCAATTTCCAAAAACATATAATTGTTTTGGTCAAAATCGTAGCTAATGCCTCTTTAACTAGTAAGTATATATTTTCACAATTAGCGGCATACTATTTATTTTCACATGAAATCAAAGCAAAAATAAAATTATAAAAACCTTAATAAAATTTCTTTTTGAAATTTTGAAAAGTGAAGGGTCGGATTAAGTATTCTTTGTATCTTTCAGGTAAAGATATATTTTCTATAAAGTTTGACGACAGAAATTACACCCCCCCCCCCCCCCCCGAAAAAAGGGTGTTCCTATAGTTATTGTAGTCTTTGACTATTTAAAAACATTGTGGTCGATAAGGCACTATATAACAAGCAGGATACGACTACAAAATCCTTTGTAATTGGAACAATTATATCTTCAATTTATAAAGAACAAGAACACTGTACTATTTTTTAAACAAGAACACTATATTATTTTTAAGCTTCCAAACTTTATATTTCTAGGTGTATTAATTGATAATTAATTAAATATGGCTACGGAAACAAAAATACTCGTTACAAGCGAAAATGAGGATACTGAGAGAATAATGGCTGTAGTTAAACAATGGACTGGTACACGTGTTGAGGCAGATATAGACAACAGTTCATCAACAAAATCTCATCTGAAGATTATGATTATGAATACTGCTGGTGGCAACCAAGTAGAAAAAGACAAAGACAAAAAAGGCAAAAACGGCAAAAAAGGCAAAAACCAAAAAGGCAGAAAAGACGAAGACAAAGACAAAAAAGACAAAGACAAAAAAGACAAAGACAAAAAAGAAAAAGACAAAAAAGACAAAGACAAAAAAGACAAAGACGAATGCAACACTAGGCAAAACGCGATTTTTGATGTTGTCACGAACACACGTGCCACATTAGTTTTATTTCAGGAGTTTCATTGGAAAAGTATTCGTAGTCGAGGTTGGAAAGGTCACGTTTGGCCTGAACATTTACAGTACACTGGTCATGAAGAAGCAAGTATTCTATTCGATACTAATGAAGTAACTCTGGAAGAATATTCTCAAATATTTCTAAAACAAACTCTTTCAGAACTTATCAGAATGAATCACATTCAGCAAGACTTTGCACCACTTTCAAGGATGTGTCTTAGAAAAATAAAGACGAAGGGAGTTCCAATCGTTACATTTATCTGTATTTCTTGGCATGGGATACATAACACAGGATTAGAAGAGAAAAAAAAACAATTCAAAAGCCTCCTTACATACATTTCAAAACTCTCGGAGAAGCAATCATTGCCAGTTATTTTAGCTGGTGACTTCAACGTGGAAATTAAGACCATTGAGACACTGGTATCACCACCACTTGTCTTACACAAATACACACCAACAGAAAGGCGGGAAACAAATACAATCGATTTCTACATATCTTCTGAATCATTGGCAATGTCCGACATTAAACCTTTGACACTAACATCTGAAACAGGCGCTACGGAAGTTCTTTCACTTTTTGATCACGATCCTGTGGTATCAATGATGAGTACTGAAACAGAGAATAAAGATACGACTAAAACACAATCAGGTGAGGTAGAGAACAAGTACAAGCACCTCAGATTTATAATACTTTTAACGAATCTATAATTTGTAAGTATTAAGTACAAGCACCTCAGATTTATTCTACTTTTTAACGAATCTATAATTTGTAAGTATTAAAATTGGATTAATTTATGGTAAAGCTGTTTTCGAAAAGTTCATTTTTTTTATATCATACCATATCAAGTTTTACAAATACATATATATTTATAAATATGCATTGACATTAACAGGATGTTAGTCTGAACAGTCTTGACGGTATATAAACGAATTAGTTTAATATCAATAGTTTTTTAAATCAGGATCGCATACATGAATTTCCTTCACCCATGTTAAATATAATTATACACATAGATTTCCTACAAGTCCCTTATCTATATTCTTGTATACTTTAGTAAATAAGTTTCTATAAGTAATATATCTCTACCGACAATATTTATATAGTACAGATACATTGCTTTCAGCAGCAAACGTATTAAAGAGGTACGCACAAGATACAAATAGGTTAGAAAGGGACTTATTGTAGCAAGTCTATAATTGTTTACATTGACATGATTACGATGTTTCATGGATCATCAAGTCTTCAACTGTCAATAAGTCGCATGTGACGCTAAAACAAATCAACATCCTAAAAATGTGAGAAAGGTAGAATACTGTACATGTATGCGACCCTGAATTGTTTTTTCTTCTTAATACTCGTTCTATATGCTTTCGTTTCGTTGTTTATTGTTCTTTTTATTTTTAAGTTGTTTGCATGCTTAATTTTGCTTTTAAATTGAAACCAAGAGTCTTCTTAGATTAAATATGTTAAAATAATATAGAAATAATTAATTCACACTGAGGGTTTGATAAAAATATTCAGAATAAAAGGATTGGAAATTCAATCTTGGTTTATTTAGTTTTGAAGTGTAAAAATGCATTATTTCATATTAGAACTAGAAAGAACTGTTTTAGAAACCTAAAACTTATGTCTTTCCTTAATGCGGCCATCTGTACAACAATAAGTTACACATTATGAGTTGAATGATATTATTTAGCATTTGTTTGTTCATTTATATTATGAAATATAATTACGATATTGTTTCTTTATTTTAGGTTCCCTTCCAGATGTATCTGCCATTGACGGCTCTCTCCTGGTACTGAACGTACCCCAGAGCACCCCAAATAAAGTAGTGATAACAGGTACTAGTATATAAGTTAGGAATTTTAAATACAGAGCTTTATCATTACAGATGATCGACCGAAAAAAAATCCAAAAAAACTAGGATGATTGAAAGTTTAAGATTAATGACATTTATGATAAACATCGAAAAAAAAAGGTTCGGCTATTTTAACGCCATTAGGGCTGTCCGCCCGTCGCACTTCGATATCATAAAAACTTCTAGAACAGTTTTTGTCGGACCAAAACAATTTTTTTGATTTGGGTTCCCAGTAACTTAAATTTCAAGCGTATAAAGGTTTTGGAATTTGATGTAGGTATAGGATTCCGAAACATGTGTCAAAAATGGTAAACTCACAATTCTGACTCTGTCATTGAAACTACCTCTTTAGATTTGAGTTTCTCAGTTCGTGTTTTGCGTTACAATGCTTGCATGCAAGTTGAAGATGCACGATAAGTTTTGATATTTTTTAATATGAAATTTCTTATTTCATTAAAGTCTCAAAGACCTTAATTTTTTTAAGAAAATCTTTCTTTTTATAAATCAGGGTACAAAGCCTTAAGTGTTATGAAAAACACTTTTCATTAAAAAAATGTTTCCAAAAATACATGATTTGTAGGTAAAATCTTGGGGTCACATATCACGCTATGTGTGTCAAGCGTGTTACGGTCATATTGTGTGCGTTCGATGACGCTATTTATTGACAGCAACTTCTAGTGTATTCATTGACATAAACAAAAAATATATTTTCTTCGAAAATACTTTGCATTGAAATTTTGTCTATTTGTAGATCGCCATGTATTCGTAAAATGTGGGCAGAGTTACAAATCTATTCCAGGATTAGAAGACCATCAGGCAAGGGATCATGAGATGACCAGATATACATGTGCAGGGGCGGATCCAGGATTTCAAGTTAGAAGGGGCGCACTTAAAAAAATTGCGCCGAGTGAAGGGAGGCGCGAAAATATTTGGGGTATTTCGTGTGAAACATCACGATTTTACGCCAAAAAATCATATTTTTTCCAATTTTAGGGGGGGAGGGCCGGGTGCGCCTCCCCCTGGATCCGCCCCTGGTGTGGTGAATGCCAACAAGGCTTTCAGTCAAAAACACTATTCAAGTCACACGTGCTTCTACATATTGAGGTATGCATATGCTTGACAAACCATGAGCTACTCGACGGGTGCCATTAGTGGAACAGGAACTGCTTACTCTTCCGGAGCACCTGAGATCACCCCCAATTTTTGGTGCGGTTTGTGTAGCTCAATATTTAGTTTTCTGTGTTGTGTTTGGCGAATTACTGCTTGACTTTTTTATTTTGGTCATACTGTTGTCTGTCTTTATTGACTTTTGTTGAGTTTGATTGACCCTTTTGGTACTTTATACTTCTTGTTTCTTTTACAGTTTAAGAACAATTTTATTAGTTGGTGAAAGTCTAAATTCAAGAATTTTATGTAGATGTATCGATTAAATACTGACTTTCAACTTTTTTTTCAGGAAAAGCAGTACACATGTACAGATTGTGACAACAAATATTGTCACAAGCAGTCTCTTGTTACCCACCAGAATGCTGCACATGGTATGAGGGAATTCAAATGCAAAGATTGTGGTAGCGTCTTTGGATATGAGAGCGATTTAAAGCGCCATTTTAGAAGCAAACACGAAGGAAAACGGTTTGTTTGCTCTGTGTGCGGAAACACGTTTACTTATAGAACAAATCTTGTGTGTCATTTGAAGAAAAAACACAGCGATGTCAACTGAAAATGTCGTGTTTTTACCAATACACCGCGACTCATGATAAATAAAAAACATCTTAAAGCAATAAAAGTATTTTTTGCATTTTTTATTTTCATTTTCAGGCTAGTATACTATTCAGTATAAAAGATCCTCGTCATTTAATCCACATCTCCTATGTGACATTATCTTTTCCTCGTTTGCTTTATGAAAAGCTCTAGCACCCTCAGCACCCTTTGCGGGTTTCCCAAATGACGAGATGATACCAGACTTTCTCTTTGGTTTGCCTGACAGTCGTTGGACTGTATCAAAATGATGAGATCTGAAAAATATGAGTTTTATAATAAGACACAGATATAGTGTTATTGCTGCTGTTGGTCTATCAGTCCCGAACGGAACCATCCGTCCATAGCTGGTGCTTTTGTACTGACATGATTTAAATGATATATTTGTTTCTAAATTTACATTTGAAAACAATTGTATTTTTACTAAAACTAAAGTTGCAACTCCCTCACGCAAAGTTGACCTTAGACGGTTTTTGGCTTTTATGTTTAGACTCTTTTGACTTGTTAGCTCCAAACATTCTATATTTTTGGCTTTCCAAAATTTCGGTCTCGGTCGTAACTGATGATGGTAAATCCAGAAACACATGTTGTGCACACGGTATTCAATTGTTATGCCATACTGGTTTTTATTAAAGAAGCACTTTCTCTGTTGATTAAAGCACAAGGATTGTTACTTGTTATACCTACCTGATTCGAATTATACGTTCAACAAAAGGGTCATATCTAGGTTCATTTAAGACAACTTCTTGATTCATTAGCCCCAATGGTTTAACTGGATATACCCTTGTTTTCTGCAAAGTTTTCATGTGAAATTTTCTGAAAATAGATTAGAAAAAATGTCATATTTGCTTAAAAAGTTTTTCATCAACCGAGTAGTCAAGAGTTGAACAATCTTATGTAATATTTCAAAATTTCATTGATCTTTGCTTAAAATGAATGAGGGAGACATATATAAAATTGGCATATTGTGTCTCAAATTGTTAGGATATTAAACCCATATGAGATTAATTGTTATTTGAGTAACTGAAACTTTATATTTGTAAACCAATTGGCGATGATGACCATAGAACTAATTAGGCAGAGATTACTTCTACCTATCGTGTTGTGAAGTTTACACGGGTGCATCGGGCCCTTATTCAGGAAAAAAATCAACAGGACATGGATTACATTATCAACAGTATTATGAAGAAAGTTCATAACTATCACAATAATTTACTTAAACTATGTATTTTAACGATTTACTATATTTATACCCCCCGCAAACAAAGTTTGGGGGTATATAGGAATATAGGAATCACCCTGTCCGTCCGTCCGTCCGTCTATCCGTTCATCCATGTACCTTGTAAGCGCAACTCCTCCTAACCGGCTTATTGGATTTTTATGAAACTTTACACATTTGTAGTACACTACCTGCAGATGTGCATGCAGGAATATGGTTGCTGTCCAAAATTTAAAAGGGGAGATAATTCAACTTATACTTTCACGAAAAGGGAGGGGGCATGTACCTTGTAAGCGCAACTCCTACTAAGCTGCTTATTGAATTGCTATGAAACTTTACACAGTTGTAGTACACAACCTGCAGATGTGCATGAAGGAATACCGTTGCTGTCTAAAATTTAGAAGGGGAGGTAATTAACTTGCTAATATACCTGTATTCCAAAGTTTGAACATCATAGTATTGCAAGCGAGGGGATATCACTCAGTGAGGTCACTCACAGTTCTAGTGGAATTACCTAACACAATATTACGTTACTTAAAGTAATGATATCATGAACAGTGGCTGCTGTTAATGAGAATATTCTTACCTGTTTGGATCAAGTCTTTGCTTGTATATAAAAACTGCTGTTCCTAAAGCAGTTGGAATATCATCTGCCCGTAAGACGCCAGTGCCTTTTGGATCATAGTCCTGTAACAGAAAAATAATAAATTGCATACAGTACATTTGAATCTTTATGAAAGCTTTGATATTAAAACAATTTGATGGATTTTACTGAAATTTGCAGGAGAGATATATATTGTGCTGATCATTTTTGCAATTTACAATATTAATCCCCCCCCCCCCCTTAAATTAGGTCTTGAAAACTGCGAAAATCTCTGAATATCGGAATTTCAGGGACAATAACTCAAAAACAGATTGTCATTTGTTTTCCAGAAATGTATAAGATAGATAGATGGTGTCCTGCTTATCATATTAAGTAAGATTTTCTCTATCTGTTATTAACTTTTAGCTATATGCCAGAAATCGCTTTTGACAACTTTATTCTATTTTTAGCCATCGAGACCATAATTGAAGTACGATCGGCATGAAAAAGGGAAATTTCTTAAACGACCCTTTATACATCATTCCTATAAAGTTACAATTTATCTGACAAGGTAGTTTCAGAAGAGATTTTGCTAATTTCGATCAATGAGAAACAAGTATTACCCATAGCAGCAATGATTGCAATCGCCACGAAATGAGGTTTTTTAGTACGTAGCTCTGCTAAATACCATTACTGTAAAGTTATGTTTCAACTGTAAGTAGTTTCAGAGGAGAATATTTATCATTAAAATTCGCACAAAATATAAATGTACCTGAAAGCCAGAAAAGAAGGTTTCAGAATCCAAGCTTGTGACTGATCTCTGGTTATATGAACTTTCCTTCACCATTGCATACAGCTGTAACCGACGATCCACATTACACAAAATCCCTTCAAATTGAGCCATAGGCATCCCTGCAACGTATGATCCTACCGGGGGGAAATGCCATGTTTTGA
This sequence comes from Bathymodiolus brooksi, assembly GCA_963680875.1. NCBI lineage: Eukaryota > Metazoa > Mollusca > Bivalvia > Mytilida > Modiolidae > Bathymodiolus > Bathymodiolus brooksi. The sequence continues at coordinate 91,373,955 of OY804585.1, forward strand.
AAAATCCCAGCAAGTATGTCCTCATTTCTAGCAGATACTGTAGTCGTGTTTCTACAGAAAATCCGGCGTCATCAACCGCATTGTACCAATGTCGGATCAATCTACACCACTGTGCTTCATTTTGGTTTCCATTTTTCTCCATCTCTAACTGGACGTTTTCACTGAACGTAGTTTGAGCATAACTATTGCTTTGACGATCGCCCAATTCTTTTGCAATTTCCCATGATAATCCTGTTCTATTTTGCCGTGAATTCTTTGCAACTTCCCACCAAGCTTCAGCTGCTATTCCCATGCCACGCATCCCCTGCGAACAACACTTACTTCTATTATTAATAAAAATGTGATGTGGGTCGATTATGGTTTGGAATATTTTATCGTCAATCTTAGCTGGCTGTGCATACCATTGTGGGATAACAAAATTCTTTCCATCTTCGGTTGAAATATTCCATGCACCATTAAACAAGTTACTTGCATCCCAGCGTTTAAACGCATCTAGGAAATGAAATTGTGCATAAGCAACGTTTATTCCTTCTATCGACCATGACTTGATCTGACTAGATGCTAAGACTCGCAAAGATTTCGGACTCGTGATTGGGATGTCTAACTCGGAGCCTTCCCCGAATAACTTGGAAATAAGGTTAACGAGTTCAGATTTGTTGAGGTCCTTTGGGCATTTAGGAGATTGTCTTGACAATCCAGCCAACATTTTCAATTCTGGAACTGTTAAGATCTTTTTTATACGTTTTGCATCAGTAAATATCTCTCGGAATTCATCTACAGAATATCCATTGGTTGCTTCATCTCCTGACATTGCAATCAAGCTAATCAATGCCTCTTCATAGTCCTCGCTCTTTATATTTTCGACAGCTTCGTTATGACTATCTCTGTCGTCGGATACGCTTTTCTCCCTTCCTATATTTCTGAGAATATCAATAGATTCGTCATCTAAACTCGCAATGACTTCATCTGGTAGGAATTGCAAAATGTCTTGCTGACTTGTAGTTTCAACATTTTCGTCTGTGTCATTGTTCGGTTCCCTTTCAACACTTGAAAGCTGTTTGTTCTTTTTCAAAGCAGTTGTAATATTTTGAGGAGATCCTAAAGTTTTGACGTTGGATTTCAGTTTCAACGTGATGCCATTTCCTGCCTTCCTAGTGTATTCAAAACTGCGAAAGACATCATCCATAGTTTCAATTTTAGGCATATTGTACATATCTAGCAGATACTGTTTCTTTACATTCTTTTCAATCTTCTTAACACTTTCCCAAAACTGCTTCATGAAACGACAAATTGTTAAAGATTTTTCGTCTTCGTCTTCAAGAAACAATTCAAGAAATTGGCCATCGAATGCCACGGCTTTGACGTTGTGATCTCTGTCACAAATAGCGTTAACAATCTCTCTCAAAATACCTCTAACTGTTTTCATGTTCAGACTGAAACCACTTAGACCATAGTGGATAGGAACAGCATGTGCAACTGAATCAATACTTCTGGCTTGTCTCTCTAAATCTGATATTACAGTTACCAACACCTCTTTTGCAGGTTTCCTCAATAAATCGTAAGCTTGATTTATAGCTTGTTTAGAAGTGTCTAAAGCTGCCAATATTCTCCCTATCGAGAAGGATTCGTTACTTATACTTCCACCGTCCATGTGATGTCCGAACACACTATCTTTCTTTTCAGTTGGTTGACAGGTACACGGTACAGCTTTTAAAGACGGAAATTCAGCTATGAAAGAACAGTTTTTTGAGTATTGTTCAAGTTGCTCGAGTAACGGTTTTGCGCTTTGATTTCGTTTTGTTGGTCTAGATTTGTTTATTGAACCATACAAATCCTCAGTATGTCTCCAAATGTGCGACCAGAGACCAGGATCCATGTCTGCATGGATGTAAGAGACACTTTCTGGCGTAAAACTAACGAAGGCTAGACTTTCACATTTCTTGACAGCCATTTGACTTAAAATTTGAGTTGTGTATCGAACTGGAAGGCTATAATGTAGATCTGTTTTGTACTTCTTCCCTGGAATAGGACATTTGAACTCAAAAGCAACAGTGTTGATCTTTTCTCTTGTTATACCAGTTCCATCACCACTTATAATTGCCCTAGAATCTCCCAAATCCATTAGTTCACAACCATCCTCGATGTATGTCAGCTGTGGAAAATATACAGGTACTATTTTCCCAAGTAACGTTCCTAAAGCATTTAATTCCTCTCTTGTTCCATAATCAAAAAAAGATTGTAGCTTATCAGAAATTGGTCTTTCAATTCCATGGTACACACAATCAAAATGTTCTTGTTGTTCTCGAAGTGTCGCCAGACCTAAAGCTCTGAATAAAGTACTTCCAGTTACTCTACTTTCCTTTCTCAATTGTAGCCATATATCTGTCCGTTGCTTCGTTATGCTGCTATCTTTAGCATCTAATAATATGTCTTGTTTAGTTTCCCTCAAGCAAACATAGATGGACTGTTTGTCTAACAATATTGTTGTTTTGTTCCCAAGTATATAATTGTCTGATGTTCCGTTAATACACGAGATGTCGATGCATTCTAGTAACTCAGCAATATAAGACTGGGCATGTATAAGTTTGGTTTGCCAATAACTTATCGCACCAGAGAGCTTGCTTTGTTTCCAATCGCCTTCCACCAATTTCAGAAGATTTTGTAGGTGTTGTTTGCGTTTAACAACAAATTCTCTCAGCTCTTTAATTCTTCTGCTCATGTGAGTAATCGAAATCAACAGACTTTGTTTCATCAATCCTTTGAAGTCACCTTCCATTTTGTCTACTTTTTCGACTCCATCGACGAATGTTTCCTTTAAGCGTGATGTTATGATTGTAAGGTTGTCCGTTTCTGTTTTAAGCCTGTCCTTCCGTTCCATAAGAGTAGGAGAAACTTCAAAACCACCCAAATTTTCATCGCCATTGTCTCCTAGTCCAATTGCAAGTTTCTTGCCATCAATAGATAACTTAACATCTTTTCCTTTATTGACATTGGCAAAGGCGTCCAGTGGTATATTTAATAATCCTGGAGAACCTGCATCTAAATAATATTTAAACGTTTCTTTTGATAACGTAGGATTAGAAGGAACAGAGAAGTTTATTCTGCAATCAATTGGTGAAATACTCGACAAAGTTTCGTTCATTGTATTCAATCCTTGTGCTTTGAATCCTCGGAAGAAATTAACACCTTTACCTTTAAACAATTTCTGAACTATTAACCAGAATTCAAGAGTTTCATTACTGTACCTAACGCATTGATGGAATCTTTTGAGTAAAAATTGCCAATATCTAGAAGTAGATGGAATGCAATGTTTTCTGTAAGTATTCTTTCTCGGATGCATTTCGTAACTGTTACAAAGTCGTCGTACCGTTGCATTTCTTTTAAAACATTAATGTCATCGGGGAGTATGCTATACAATTCTGAAAAGTCGGTTTGAGTCCATTTGTCCGTATGTATCGTGTCTGTTTGGAATTCACAGCAGTCAGTTTCAACTTTCAGTTTTCTCTTGAACGAAATATTTTTTTCCTCGCAATTTACATTGCTTATATAACCTTTTTTGTGGTTTTCCTTCAATTTAATAATGTCTATGGCAAAATGAATTGATCTGTATGCATAGTGTCCAATACTTTCATCGAAAATCCGTTGTCTTAAGCTGAATTTATCTCCTGTTTCATGTTGGTTAACGGTGTGTATCAATATATCATTGGGGTTCTTTGACACTGTATTGCATTGGTAACACATGAAACTATCTGCAATAATGAAAATATATTCTTGTAATCGAACGAACAGACATTGGTTTGATGTAGACTAAACTAAAACATACACCACAAAATATTGTATATTTGATCACGAGAGAGAACAAATAAAATCTACATAAAACCAGTACTAAAAATAAAATTTATGAAAGACCATCATTTGATCAGTCATGCAGAAACTAGGTTCAATCTCTCAAACTGTTTCTTAACGAGCAATTAAGCACCTTCTTATTATTTAACAGTTATGGAAATCTGCAGTTACGGACATCTCTTTAAATATCTTTCTAAAGTTACGAACATCACTTCAAAGAGTTACGTACATTCTTCAATTTTTTTCAAGTTAATATTTCATTGTTTTCATAAGAGTTTCGTCATTTTTATGTATGCATTCGAGTATCTAATATTCCCACCTGTAATCATACGTATGGACTTACTAATAAACACTACTGATAAAGAGAAAACAAGGATATTCTAATTTACCATTTTCCGTGTCCGCCATGTTGGGATGTAGGTAACTTAAGTTACGAACATCAGTTTAATACCAGTGATAAAATCATAGTTCAAAGAGTGGTACAAGAGGGCACAATTTCGTTCGATTCATAATTAATATGAAATACTTAATCAAATATTAAAGTGTTTATTCTGTGTGAAAAATATTGACTCGGGTATAGTTTTATCTCCAGAGTAAAATAGTTAACATTTTCTGGACCTAGGAGGTGACCTAGAAAAACAATGTTATATCAGAATTGTTGAAATAGAATATTACTTAATCAAAGTAATTAGATCATATTAATCTAGCAAGATGACCGACTTTACCCCTCGCCTAATATAAAAAGAAAGAATTGTTGGAAAACCCAGTGCGGTTCCAATTTCTTTTCTTTCAAGGTGAGAAAATAATTTAAAACATTTTTCAATTTCTATTTAGGAAATTACTTATATTATTTCTTTTAAATTATTTTCAATAATTATTTTTAATTCAAGTTAATGCAGAAAGATAAATAAAAAAACATTGATAATTCATTTTTATGCACAATTTTATTTAAATAAATATTTAATGTTATGTTATAATATTTAGTATAGATGTTGTTATTGGTATATTTTAGTAAGTAGAAAAAATTAATAAAAAGGAACTTGTTACTTGTTAATTGTAATTTAAGGAATTAAATGGAAAAAGAAATGCTCAGATTTATTTCATAATTTATTTATAATAAGAAATTTTAAAGACAAGAGAGATATTTGAGCACTTTAGAATAATAAATTTCTATTTGAAATGTTACTTTGATTTATTTTTAGAAACAGAACTAGTGAAATTATGTATTTTGTAATTTGTTTTGCATTGTATTTGATATTGAATTTTATCTGTATAATAAAAGTGCGGTTCCAATTTCTTTTCTTTCAAGCCTTCAACGAAGCAGGAGTCTCCCTCGTTCCCGGCCTAGCTGTTCCCCGAACGACCTTTCCGAAGTTATCTATTAACCATCCAGAACTGGTGAACTTTATCTAAGCAATAGTTAGCACCGGTACAATAAGTGCCGGAGAAACAAAGCAAAAGAACAACAACATTTGTATCAGAACTACAGCATAATAATCGTATTGGTGCTGCCTTGCGATGGAATGGATAATTCTAGAAGGTGGTTCGAATCCCATCAGTTCTTTTGTTTGTTTGTCTACATTGTTAAGCTTAGCTTCAGAACGGGATTTTTGGCTGTAAGATTATGAGACTGTAAATGCATTTATTGCAAAATAACCTATTTGTCGTCAGTACGTAGACGGTATCCGAAATCATGGGTAGCGATCGAGAAGTGCATATGTCTAAAAATACCTCTTTAATATGACAGATAAGTTTCAATGGACAGAGGTACGATCTCCAAATACACCATTGTTTTTTAAACGATAGACCGATTGCTTGTTCTTGATATATTAAAAACAGAAAAAAGCCGCGTTTCGTGATCGCTTTATTTCCTATTCACAATATTCTAGACGAGGGACATTATTCATTCAGAAAAAAGTGGGATCTGCTCTGACGGAAACCGAAAATTGGGATTTGCTTGTTGACTGTACAAGTCGAGATGGGCGGCAAATGTTAGATGCAGGTGTCCACCTATCTGATAAGCGCACATTGCTAATGAAGACGCACACACCGTTTCAAACACAGTACAAAATATTCTACCGAATCCGCTTCTGCTTTTACAAATGGTGAAGAAACAACAGATTCTATTATTTCTAAAATGCTTTCAAATTTATCTTGCCTCGTCTTCGACCGTTCGAGTGTAATGAAAAAAATCAAATACGCTTTTTAATGCAAGGAGAGAAAACCTTTTTTAAAGAAAATATTCCCGCTTTCAGTGTACAAAGAAAATCGCGCAGTATTTTCGTTTTGCAGAAAAATCTGGTGACAATCATCCAAAACATTTCAGAAAGTGAATTATGTAACATGTTCATTGGTATTATGAAAATACAGATTTGGAGTTATTTGTAAAAAAATGTTACAAATCCAGAGAAATATATGTTAAATAAGTAAATAACTTTTTTTAATAGAAGTTTAAAAAAAGGGAATGTCGTGTATATAATTTTCTTTATAAAAGTTAAAGCCTATATTGAACTGTCTATAGCAGCTCATTTTTTCATTGTCATCTGACCGGCTTTTTAAAAGATACGTCTCTACATCTTTGTCGGAGCGCAAGTTCATTCTTGTTACCACTGATTGTTTCATTACATTTCCGTAAAAACTGTACAAGTTCAGTCTTTTTTTTAAAGTTATGAAGTCTTCAAGTGTTGCCCTGGAATCTACGTCAATTAATTTCATATTTTTTCGCACTTATTATTCATTCAATCAATTTATTAAAAACCGTCAGGAAAACTTTTGCAACCGGAAATGCTATATACCCACTGCCAAGGACGATAATTCAAATTACGAACGATAACTCCATTTTCCGCAAAGAGGGAATATACCCATTTCCAAGACTTATACATGAAGTACAATTTTGCATATAAGTAATAGAGGTAAAACTAAGCTATTGCTATACATGTAACTCCATGCATACTAGTATATATTTGTTATAATGGCATAGTTTGATAACATGTTTTTCATGGTTTATAATGATCTACATGTATAAATCGGTGTCCATATCATTGACTCTTACATGTACACGTACATGTAATGTATACATTTGTATGCCCAGTAAATGAGTTTGTGACAGGTTAGTTTCAGATGTTGATACTACAACTTAAATCTCAGTTCTTTTTCTAATGATCATGAACATTTAAATAACAAGTACATAGTAAATGTACATCAAAAGAAAAGTGTGTATTCAATCTAAATCAATAAATAAATAATTACCAGATCCTTCTGAGCACACTCCAAACACATTACATTTTCTTGGTGTTTTAAAATAAATAGGTCCCACTTGTTGAGCATGGTGAGGAAAGTGAACTTGTTGAGCATAATCCCATGAATAATGTAGGGTGGTCTGCACTGACTGTGGAGAATTACCTGTAGCATACATGTAAAACGTAAACAACAAAAACAATTGAGAGTTTCTTGTAAATAAAAATTATTTGATAGAAAATGTCAACTCTGTCAAGAAAATCAAATTGGGGACGAATTTCATTATATAATGCGATGCAGTTATTTCCATGACAAAAGAGAATCATGCATTGAAAAGCGGTACTTAACTAGAATTAATGTCTTGAAATTTACAGAAATAATAAGTAGTAAAACACAATCAAAATTAAGGAAACTCTGTCAGTTGATCAGAAACATTAATTCTAGTTTACTACCTCCTGGGTAATTACTATTGCATTTATTGTTTTTATTTATTTTCTGTATATATTGTATATATTGTATCTCTATTCCAATGTATTACGATGGTTTATGAGAATAAAGATTGTGTTGTGGGTGTCAAATAACCACGTTAATGTATTTGAGTATTATATCACTCAATCCATATCAAGTTAAGTAAAAAGGTATAAGTACATGTATGATAAACTGAATTTCAGTTTATGGTCATATTTCTTAATGTTTACTTTCAGAAAGTAAACATTAAGAAATATGCCCATACAAAAATCATACTTTCATGACTTTGGTTGAATAAATTACCTGATTGTTTAAGTGCATCTGATAAGTCCATGTAGTTATGTTTACTAAGTTTCACTTGGGCACGGTAGTAATCTCTCTGCTCTTTGGCAAGCTGTACATGCTTATTATATTCAGTTAGCAATAACTCTTTTTCTTCTTCAGTAATATTTCCACTTTTTGAAATTTTACATGCAAATTCCTGACACTTTTGGCATAAATCAGTACAAGGCTTTGTAATTACAATATGAGGACACAAATTATGCCACTGTCTCTGAAATGTTCTGAGACTTATACTCCTATACTTCATCACAACTGCAATTTTCTCATATTCCGAATGAATGTCCACTGATGTCTTATCAGATGGCAGTAGTAAAACTTGACAGGTTCTTATAATTAGGCAACCTGTCTGGGAGAGGCAAAGCATTGTCAGCAGCATATTTGACAAGGAAAGTTTGTATCCTTTCAGAGTCCTGAAATGTAAGGGCATGCTTTGGAAGCTTCCCAGTACTAGCATGAGTTCTAGGAGAGAGTCCATCTGTATCGAGTGATTTTGCAATTGAAAGTAGTTTCTTCTTTTCAATTCCATGAATATAACAAAATGTCTGCCTACATACCCGCTTTCCTTTGAAGTAAAACTCTTAGTATGGGCATTCCCTTTCTTTTATTTTATGTTTCTTGGCTTCGGTGACACTACCAGAACGCGTATGGGCAAACAATTCAGCTTTAATGATCATATCAAGTTCATCTTTAGATACTTCCTTACAATGTTCCCGAAATTCAATAGCTGCATCCATGTCAATGATTTGGAAACAAAACAGTTCGGCACCCGTTGAAAAGACAGTTCGGCACCCGTTGAAAAAAAGTGTCAAATCGGCACCGCATTTTCTTTCAAATATAAATTGGGTAAAAATTGGCAAACAAGAGCCTGGGACCCCGTTTTCAAAACTGCTGGATCCGCGCCCGATGCAGCAATGATTCTGGGGCTATTTTCACAAAAATAAATTAAGATTAACATTGATTGTAAGTTATATTGAATTGTTCATTTTTATCTTGATTTGTTTTTGTGCCTCATCAGAATGATATAGCAACAACCAAAATTATGAAGAAAGCAGGGTGAACAGGGCAGGGTAGAAAATTCTTCTTGCAAACCCCAAAAAGCAAAATAGACAAAAACCATTCGTATGCAATTTTTCCTTATAAAAACAACAACCATAATTTTTATGACTTCTGAGATTAATCAGAAGGGTCCGCCAATTCGAAAGACGTGATTAAAATAAACAAAAAATGTTTTCTTTACGCAGAGAAAATATTATATGTTACGCTTTGTTCAAATCAGAAATAACCGTTATGAAAACAGATTAATCTTTTTACTGTTGGTGAATAAGAATATTTTATTTCCATAATTGGAAGTTTTGTACGTAAAATCAAAGAAAAAAACACAAGTGCCGAATTGTCCGGGTGCCGAACTGTCTTGGTGCCGAAATGTCTCACATAGGTGCCGAAGTGTCCCGGTGCCGAATTGTCCTGGTGCCGAAGTGTCTAGCATTCTTCATGGCCGACACATATCAATGGAATGTATGTGTGCGTACTGGGGATCCCCAAATGTAAATTTTCAAAACAAATGATAAAAAAATACTTAGTTACAGAATATTTATTTATAACTGAGGGGAAATTTTTATTTTAAGGACTTTAAACATACGTTATATGCCGGTGTTTTGTTTGTTTACACTCGGTCGTCACGGTAATTTCACAGCGGGAGTCACAATGGAACAGCCAGATTTGTTGTGTACTGCACTTGCGCTAAATATAGAGTTGTTGAGTATTATCGTGTGTGCCATTTTATAGACGTCATATTAGAATCCATAGTTTATAATCTTTTCTGCAGAGACGGAATATATTTCGACAAGATCTTGGTATCGGAATATAAACTTTTTAAGAGATCGAATAAGGCGAATATTTTTAAAGCCCTGGTTCAGTAGCCTGTTTCTCAGATGAAGATGACGTTTCAGGAATTCTGAATTATTGCTACTGGCCCTTGCATAGCGAATCAATTGCGAGATGTAAACACCATATGCAGGAGAAGCTGGTATATTACTGCACATATTTGGAAAATTTATGATTTTAAAATTGAAGTCGTCCCGTTTATCATAAATTTTAGTACTGATTTGACCACTGTCGTCAAATTCGAGGCATAAGTCCAAAAATGATGCGGACCAAGCGGTATCTGTGGTGTCTTTAACGTACCAGCTCTGGAGGATATATCAATGGAAGAAATTCTGCAAATCTAGAATTATTGATAGATAAAACGTCATCAATATACCTGTATGTGAAATTAAAGGCTCTAGCCTCATGAATCTTCTTATCTTTTACAAGCTTTTGAAGAAACTCCGACTCATATGAGTATAAAAATAAATCTGTTAGAAGAGGGGCACAATTCGTACCCATTTGTATGCCGACGACCTGCTGAAACAGTATCCCTCCAAAGGAGACAAATATGTTATCGATGAGGAACTCCAGCATACTGATCACTTGTTCCTCGGAGTAGCATGTTTTACCTTTTTGAATTTTGTTTGAAAAATATGTGGAATTGTAGCCTAACACAACAAATTTTGAGCCATAGTTTCTATGACTGAAAGCTTTGTGAATTGTTTCTTTTAAGCGAGTTTTTAATTTGTCATCCGGTAGGGTAAACAAACCGACGTGAAACAGCCTTAACACACACGCGAAGTCGAAATATGTTCCCAACAACTAGAAATCTGCAAATCCGTGTGCATGTTTATCGTCCTTCGCCATTGTTGTGGAGACTGATTAGCTTTCGGTTGTTTTGTTCCGATGATTGCCGATCATGACCTCGTGAAGAAAAGTTTTGGTTCGATGATTGCCGATCATGACCTCGTGAAGAAAAGATAAACAATCATGGATGCTGAGGTAAGCACGCATACATTCCTGACAATGATTATTGAGGAATCTGTCTATTTCATGTCGTATGAACCAATTTTTTTTTGCAATTATTCTTATGTGGTACACACGGAATATATTTTTATTTTTTTCATCAACTGAACATTGCGCATGAGCGATAATCTCTCCGAAAGAGTTCAAATCTTGGGTCACGCACATATCCTTTGCGTACGGGAAAACAGAATTATCTGCTGTCAAATATTTTGCGATTTGCTCTTAAAATCTGCTTTTTAGCGGATTTTTAATATTAATAATCTGTATTGCAAATAAAACCCTTACGGGTAAAGCAATACAATACAATACAACATTACAAAACATATATACATGAACAACATACAGAAATGTTATATATTCATAATTAAAGTTATACATTGACCAATGTGAACCTCATTTTCGCAATTCTAACGATTGCTTTATATAGTCAACAACACTGGGCAAAAATTATTTATGTTATCCAGTTGATTTTAGTTAAAATTAAGTGACATATTAAGTGAAAATATTTAATCCAAAAATTCCACGATATTTGCCTTTCATATTACTTTAAATATAGCATTCTTAATAATAAATATCGGAAGTAGACCAACTACCATACGATCACGACCACGACGGCCCCTTCGCAGAATGCGAAAAAGTTTAAATATGTTAAAGGTTTACAAAATAATTTATCTGGATTTAAAAAGAACTGAATTACAAGTCAGAAATCGAATCTTGGTATCGGCCAATTGAAAGTGACACAAAAGTATTTGTTACATATAGCAGGGTGCCCGACGAACGATTTTTGCAAATTTGCCTTAACGGAATTACACACACCTGTATGATACATTGTTGGAATGAGGAGAACAAGCCGCATCGAAATAAAGATGTCGTCGTTATGTATTGTGGTCACTTTTTTTTTAAATTGGGGTCAAAGGTCAAGATCTAAAAATTGAAACTAATACACCACAAGTTTTAAAAGGCTTCTTCGACAAGACTGTGAAGAACTTTAAACTGGAATGCCAATTTTATTTGTTAAGCTTAATATTATATTATTTTATGCTTATTTTTTATTTTATATTGTTTGAATAAAGGCCATTTTCTTAAAAACAAAATGCCATTTTACAATTTTCGTATATATGAGAAATAAATGTGACCTTGACCTGTCATAGTTTGAACATTTCTCATTTTTATTTGATATTCATTTAAAGGAAATCTTCAAATTATTTTTTAACCCTTAACATTTGACAACTGGTGGACGGATTAAAAAAAATCATGTTTCAGTTATGGTACACCTTGACTAATTACTGGTAAAATATCTATTAACCTCAAACTTCGTAAAAGATACCAAAATTCAAATTTAATGGCTTATGTGTTTACAACATATCATTTGTAGCAGGAGCTAAATTAAACATGTCTAGAATGTATACAGGTAACCATCTAGAATAGCTTACTCTGTTAGTGACAAACATGAAGGGTAGCATAGCCGACACTGCATCTTCGCTAGCCAAGGGTTACGATTCTGGTCCCCCTTCTCTCCACCCTTGGCGGATCTAGAATACATTTTGAAATTCGCGCGCAATGCCACCTGGTGGTTTATCGAAGTTGCGCCCCTTAGATAGTTGTCATCGCCAGCCAATCAGAATCGTTTTGTTATACGTATGTTGGAGATTTGAAAATGGCAGAGCCCAGTGAAGAAAAACTTATTTGTGATAAATTTAATTTGGAAGCACCACTTACTGTCAACCAAGTGAAAGTTTCTAAGCTTTGGCAGACGGGAAAGATGTTTTCATTGGAACCAAAACGGGAAGTGGCAAATCGTTGTCATGAGAGCATTCCGGTGCCATCTTTGTTTACATTTCGTCGATAACATGTGCTCCGTGTAAAGTGTCTTCTGATGGTATACGTGTACTGGTAGCCGTAACCAATGAAATATTAAAGCGTGAATCCTCAAAATGTATTCTAGATCTGCCAAGGGTGGCGAGAAGGGGGACCCGAATCGTAACCCTTGGCTAGCGAAGATGCCGACACTGATGACAAATGCAATTTTCACAACCCATCTCTTTCGGATCGAATATTTTGCAACACTATTTCAATGGCATTGAGAAACATATCCCAAAATTTGAATGTCGGTGATTCACTACAGCCCCATTTTCTGAAATCATCCATCAAAGGAAGCATATAGTTGTCAATTACAGATGTTGCTACATTTCAAGTCTCATTGGTATTTGGCTTTGGTGGAAATGTGACAGCAAGTTCAGATAAATCTGACCAAAAATTGTCAAGTCATTTTCATTACACCAACTGAAAAAGGCAGACAATACAAAAGCTCTTGTCGCACGATTGAATTCTTTACCATTCAGCATCTGATCAACTGTCCCGGCAGCATATACAGAAGAATCAACCAACAAATCTTTAAGACCACCATCACCCCACAACTTTCCAATCGCTGCAATATAGCAGGATAACATGTGAAAACCACCTAATCGTACTGTATGGTTGCGAAAAGTCTCGGGGATCGCCCATTCAACTTGCTTAGCTATCGCATACAGTTTTTGATCGAATGTTTGTACTGAATGTACCTGACCCATAGCTTTTGTCATATCAACACACCTTTTCATCGTTGTAAAGACAGTTGACATATCATTTGGTTTTGACTCAATGATATGTGCGTAAGACACTACCGATAATTCAGATTTATATTCTGATAAACCGCTGTTATAGCCGGTCCGAAAAGGAATTTGCTGGGAAGCGAATTGGAATGTCAAGATTTTTTCTAGAAATAGAACGTAGAAGAAGCCAAAGAATGTCTGATGTCTTGGAAAGGTTACTTGAACATTCAGTTATCCTGTCAAACGCATTCTCAATTCTACCAGGAACTCCCCTTGTCTTTGGTTTACTAAATGCTAAGCAAGCTGTCAAAGATGATGCACTGTTGCTGATCTGTACAGACCTTTCCTGTGATCTTTTTTTCTTTGATTGGCTAATATTGGGGTCTACTGTATAGTGACGGATTTGAAAAACTGCCCTTGCCATATTTTTACTCAACTTCGTAACTTGTATTCCTTTCTATATTACGATTTATCAAAGGTTAATATAGTAAATGGTGCTGCTTGTTCCTGTGGAGCTCCACGGGAAGATACATTCCATTATTCTTTTACCTGTCCTAACTATTCTGATATAAGACTTATTATGATGAACAACTTAAAGTGGGTACAGACAAGCGATTTGAATCTACTAACCTGTGGGTCGGATGATTTAACATACGAAGAAAATATTAATTTCATCAAACACGTTTTCAATTTTTATTAAATCTTCAAAAAGATTCCTTGTAGTATAATTACTCGATAATTATCTACTCTCCAACCTCGCATCCATCCAACACAACCTTTTTATTAATTCGTTAATTATTTACATTATATTTCTATATGTATTATATGCATGCTCAGAATGATCATTATACTATGTGAATTTATTGTATTAATGGGAGAAGACTTCATAAGATGGTAAAACTTGTGTCCTATCCCTTTTGTTAATTTAACAAATAAAATCATCATAAACTAATGGAAAGTGTTTTTACCGTCAACGGTTTCAGTGTTGATACCGATGTTGTCAACACCCTCCTGAACTAAATCACCACCCTGATGCATAGGGATTATACAATCAGGAACGTAGACACCATCTTGATTTTTTTCAATTTCATGGTGTGCAATGCTGGTTAGATATCGTCTGACTTCTCCATAAGAAGCACAGAAACCATTAGAGTGTAATGTCTCGATAAGTTGCTTTGAACCGATATCGTGGTACAGCTGTACAGCAAGACCAAGGTGGAATGGAGTAAACACATCTCTTGAGACAGAAAATATGCATTCAGTTATACCCATCACTTTCTGCAGCTTATCGTTTAGAATATTGTAAGGTTCTGATAATCAAGATACTTTTAAAGTAATTGTGTTATTAGAAAAGCCTGTTTACGCACTGTTAGGTCTTCGTGAATATCAGCTATAAGCATTTTAAAAGCATAGTCATGAACACTAAATTCTGGACAATCGTCTTCCTGAAATTTTGATTTCACAGGGGTATACCTTAGCAAGTACTTAGTAATACAACCGGAATGATAGACAGCATTATCAATAAATTCTTCGCTGTCAAGTATTTTAATGATTCTTTGATCATTTTTGAAAACAGTCGATTCCCGTAGGTTATTCCGACGATCATTTGATTCAATTTTTTTCAGTTTTCTATCTTTTTTAAACGTTTTCTTTTCACAGAGAAAAAATACTTCCCAATTTAACAGTTGGTTAATACTAGAATCTGGCACAAATGATTCTGTTATACATGTAGTATGTCCCGGTTCAACTGCAGTGGGTTCTGACATAGAATAACTGCATTTGCACCTGCTTGCGTATGATTTGTAACAAGCGCGATGGTACAAAATTTTTAAATCTTCACAGCGAATACAATCTAAACTAGAAACATCCTGCAAAATTCTAACATAAACATCATCTTTCCTGGCTTCCACCCAGTCTGCAGGATGACGTCGAACCAACGTCGGTAAAAGGTCGTAATGGTCGGCTGTAGGTCGGCGTCGGCTTGACGACGTTGAACCAACGTAGGATTAGCGTAGGCAAAGCGACAATCGAGTTTCCGTTCTTCAGCCGACGTTGGGCTAGATATGGCATAACGACGGTCGGGTTCTCGGTTCCTCGCCAACGTCGGGTTAGATTTGACAGACCAACGGTTGGGTTCTCGTCTTTTCACCAACGTTGGGTTAACTTTGACAAAACGACGGTCGGCATTGGGTTATTTGCCGACGCTTGGTTTGAATATTTCACGTATGATTGTTTATATCTTAATTCTAGATTTAAAACCCGTATTTAAAACACACACACACACACACACACAAAACAATGATTGTAAATGCACGGCCGTAGGCCGGGTCTGAATAAAGTGAGGCAAAAGAGGTGAATTTAGACAAATTTTGAAGAAAAAAAAGATTTGATTTGCTTTCAAAAGGTTACACTTGCCGTTTCAAAAGTGAGGCATTTGCCTCATTTGCCTCCATTGCGTTACGGCCATGAAATGAAATTTAGTACGTGGGGATTTCATTTATCATCATTAACAACATCGATACTGATTCCTGTGGTTTTCCCGCGCGACCAATTAAACCGCATACGCCATTTTCATTTTGAGACTCGCGGCTAGCAGAAACTTATGTAAGTTATCTCTTAATTTTATTTATGCTTTAAGTCATACGTGTAACTGATTTATATGGAATTTTGTTAGCAACGATTTACTAAGACTACTTTTTTTTAAACAAAAGGCTGAGTAAGATTTTTATATAGCCAAAATGGCTTTTGATTTATTTAGCTTGTGGTGATCCAGCTATTTTGAATATAGGAGTGATGATAGATCCTGCAAGTAGTGACTGAAAAAAATGGGTTAATTATAGCCTAATTTTGTCAAAATTTAAGTAATATATTAAGAAAGGCGAAGTTAATTTGCAACACTTCCCCCTTCTGAATAAAACTTTAAATAGAAGTTTAAATCGAGAGTTTTTATAAAACTTTTAGGGATATTTTGAATTTGATACGTTATTTTTCAAATTTGTTTATGAAATTGAAATTATTCAGAGAGCGATTATGCAGTTACAATTTACTAAAATATAAATCTGGTGGGTCACATTCTTCAAAGTTTATTGCTATATAAATGTAACCGTCTCAAAGGTCAAACATGAAATTTAATGCTTCAGAGTTTTATTGCGTGTGTGTAATGATCAAGACAGTTTAGCTGATAGAATATATTGTTTAATACTAAGGGAAGAGGTCAGATACATAAAAGGTTGCCATAGCAACCATATTTATGAAGGAATCTCGGGGAATTAATGCAATTTAATATTTAAGAGGTCAATTGGATGCTGTCTAAGCATTTATATTATAGTCAATGTGTATGTCGTGTATATATTTGTATGTGTAACTATGTAAATAAGACACAAACTATGACAGGTGTTTGTGAGCACCTGTGACAACTATAAGACAAATGCAGCACTAAAGTGAAATAGTAGATGCGGTATTACATTACAACTTATTACTTTATCCCAAACCGAACAGATGTTGATCTTGCTTTACACGAAATCCCCAGATGTTGTGTATCAAATATAAAATATACTTGTGGGAATATTTTAAAGTGATTAATGATTACTCATGTAAACGTAATTCGTGGTAAACGGTTTAAAAGCATTGGCCATATAGTGAGGCTGCACACATAATAGTTATGATATTTTAACTCAAATTTATTTTTATTCTCGTAGATGAATGTCTTATATTTTATAATAAGCGACAAAATACAAATTATTCGTTTTGACCTGTCACTAGTAAGGTCAGTTGCATACAGAGAAAGCGACTTCAAATTATTTGCTTGCAAGGAATAAATCGATGGTAATTTTCGTTCTCAAAAGGCGAAAAGTGGTACGATAAGCTGCTTAATGTGAAATAGTTACCTTTATTTCATCATTGTAAAGCTATTTACCAATTTCCAAAACATTTATTTTTTTTGGGGTCAAAATCGTAGCTAATGCCTCTTTCATTTTATTTGAACATTCAATGTCATTGAACATTTTTAGAAAACAAATCGGAACAAATTTGTATCAATACTGCAACTGTATCTTTTTAAATCATTTTCTGATAATATCCTACTAACAATTATGGTACTTTGTAGATAAGCTATTTGGGTAGAATTGGTGGAGACAATGTAAGGGAACGACCATTTAACTTGAAGGGGGGGTTATGGTTTTTTTCTAAAAAAATATTCTGATTCCCAATGTTGCTGAAAAAAATATTCTGATTTTGGTGGAGGGAAAAAAAAATAATCTGATTCAGAGTTTTTGTCATATAAGGGAACGACCATTTAACTTGAAGGGGGGGGGTTATGGTTTTTTTCTAAAAACATATTCTGATTCCCAATGTTGCTGAAAAAAATATTCTGATTTTGGTGGAGGGAAAAAAAAATAATCTGATTCAGAGTTTTTGTCATATAAGGGAACGACCATTTAACTTGAAGGGGGGGGGTTATGGTTTTTTTCTAAAAACATATTCTGATTCCCAATGTTGCTGAAAAAAATATTCTGATTTTGGTGGAGGAAAAAAAAATAATCTAATTCAGAGTTTTTGTCGTATAACCTAAAGTTGTATTATAGAAAAAAAAATCGCGCTTTGCGCGACAAAAAAACAAATATTCTAACTCTCGTGTTGTCCGAAAAAAAATTTGTGAACGAAACAAAAAACCATAACCCTCCCTGGCAAGTTAAATGGTCGGTCCCTAACTTAATGTTAAATTGTGGAAAAAAATTTCGCGCATCGCGCGACAAAAAATAAATATTCTAACTCTTGTGTTGTCCGAAAAAAATATTCTGAACCAAACAAAAAACCATAATCTATACACCTTTACAAAACATGCAAGGTCGACTTGATCAGCGTGGAGACATTAGCTAGAAGTGTCAAAAATCTAATAAAACCTGCGCTATTTAAAGAATGTTTTCGTCAATGGAAGCCTTGCTGATTTAAAAACTAAATCTGCTTGAATTTGCCTTCCAAGAGCAGTGTTCAAAGTTAAAAATCCCTAACCTCTTTTTGTTAAATCATGTTTCATTTCATTTTACATTAATTTATCGAGTTTAACCATCGCTAGTTTAACAGATACATTTGATATCTTTTCTAAATCCTATTTTCTTATTTTACAGCTGCAGTACGAAAGAACAACACGACTAAAAACGAAACGGATGACAGAATTGAAGGTGTAATAAAAAAAACTGGCTGAAACGGCGGCCGGAAGGCAAGAACATGTAAATAAAAATGCATAACTGTGCTTTCTTCTCATTTAATGGCACATTAATTAAAAAGGGTTTCCGAATTGATATTAACAATTTATGATTTGATTTGATTTTTGGTGTTTTAACGCCACTTTCAACAATATTTCAGCTATATCATGGCGACCAAATTTAGTGGTGGAGGAAGCCGGAGTACCCAGTGAGAACCACCGACCATGGGCAAGCAACTGGTAAACTTTATCACTTGCGGCTGCGAGTCGAGTGCACCCTTTTTGTAATTTACAAAGCCGGGCGCGAACCTACTCCGTATTGGTGATAGGCTTGTATGAGTTGTTAGATCCAACGACCTAACTCATTGAGCCACCCGGGCCCCCTAGTAATAATTTAACGTTTATAAATGAGTAAAAGGAGTATTAACCTCCTAAAAAGATTAAGTAAGACAAACGACATCAAAATTGTTCTCATTTTTGGAGTAAAGTGACGGCAGTGTACCGTTATTCAATAAGTATTGAACAAGCTAAGTACTACACGAATCAGAAAGGCATACAAGACTAATACACCCTAACGTGTGTGTGTACACTAAATGTTACAAATAAGGTGATGGTTTGCTTTGTGGTTATACAAAAAAGATGTTGGATTATACTGATTTGACGTCGGCCCAACGATCAAACATACCGTCGGGGCAGACGTCTTGCCGATCAATGCACAGTATTTGAACGTTGGATATTGGTCGGGAAACCATTGGAAATAAGACATTGCAACGTCGGGCCAACGTCGAACCAATTAGTCGCGCCAATGTCGACACGATGAGCAAAATGACGACGGGCCAACGTTGGCATTCGACGTCAAACCAACGTCAGAGACGACCGTTAACCGACGTTGGACCAACGTCACTTTGCAGACGGGGCAGTGCTTCAATAAATCTATTTTTGCTAATATTTCGCATAGTTATCACTAGCGAGTCACAAAATGAACTTTGACAAATAATGCATTTGTCCCAATTCACTTCATTTCGACTTCTTTTAGGAATAGACGGACAAAGTTTTACCGGGCTGTGAAACTGAGCCATTTCCGGACTTATAACGTATCCTGCAGGATTGGTTCGTGTATTAGAAACACATGAATTAAACAAATTTTAAAAACAGTAAAACCAATCAACGGTCGACATAAAAATGAATGTTTTTAAAACATAAAAACCACAAACAATTCTACTGAACAATTAAAACCAATATATTTGCCATAAAAGAAGAGAAAATACTAACTGCATTGAGACAGAGATCGTGCTAGTTAATGACTGGCGAGCGACACATCATTAACAAAAACCGGTACCAATCGGCAAACCTCGGGTGAGTCCCTTCTCTCCCTGTATTTGATATGCGTCTACGCGTCACATTTCTTCGCCGGAAGACCGTATCACTTCAATCAAACATTGCGCACCGCGAATAAGTTCTAAAATGGCGACAATAGATGAGTTTGCTTTGAAAAATATTGGTCTTTGATGAAGGTACGGATTCAGCCGACATTGCGACGAATGAAAATATATTATTATTGGACGAATATTCGATAGTGAAATTATTTTAATACCTCCTTCATTGAAGATTTCCGAAAGTAGTTCCAATGGGAGCTATCGTAATACGGACGAAGTATGATGAAGGTACGGAATCAGCCGAAGTTGCGACGAGTGAAACCGGTGCATGACAATCCGTGTATGAATGAGGAAATTTACACTGTTATTTGAGTATATAATTTGCCAATTTCTCAACAACCGCTGACATTTAGATTATGATTTTTGGCACACATGTACATTTCATTAATATATTTTCTTCAAAATCAAAGTACATTTATAATGTAGTGTAATTACTTTGCTTTTGTTGAAAATACGGTTAATTTGGGGTCAAATTTGAGGCTTAAAGTAAGGCTGATATACTCTTTCAAAAATTAATTATTTACACCCCGTTTTTATTTTAATTATATCTTTGATGCATTATCTCTTAAGTAAAAACCTTTTTAGCTATTTAGATAGTGGAGAATATTTTTATTTTTCATCCTGAAAATACCATGTACAATGTGTCAGCCGAGGGTACCTTTGAAAAACGTGAAATCAAAAAAATCGTGACCACAGAAACTTACGACGACAATTAAAAATACAAAATGTAATAATTTTTCTAGCGTTTAAAA
This sequence comes from Bathymodiolus brooksi, assembly GCA_963680875.1. Classification (NCBI taxonomy): domain Eukaryota; kingdom Metazoa; phylum Mollusca; class Bivalvia; order Mytilida; family Modiolidae; genus Bathymodiolus; species Bathymodiolus brooksi. The sequence goes on from OY804585.1 coordinate 91,394,722, forward strand.
CCAAAATTAGCCGTGTGTAATTCCGTTAACCCAAACTCGATAACCAAGCGTCTTTTTTAACACTGGGCACCCTACTGATAGGGTCAGCCAGAAGGCGATCGTGCACGGTTAACTAACAATGCTATTTATATGAGAAATAAGGGACCGACCATTTAACTTGATGGGGGGGGGGAGGGGTATGGTTTTTTGTTTCGTTTAGAATTTTTTTTTCGGACAACACGAGAGTTAGAAAATTTAATTTTTTTTGTAAAGCAAAGCGCGAATTTTTTTTCCAGAATTCAACATTAGGTTATATGACAAAAACTCTGAATCAGATTTTTTTTTTTCCTCCACCAAAATCAGAATATTTTTTTCAGCAACATTGGGAATCAGAAAAAAAATTTTAGAAAAAAAACCATAACCCCCCCCCCCCCCCCTCTCAAGTTAAATTGGTCGTTCCCTAAGATGATTGATGTTAATGCATAGCTAAGCAAAATACATGTACGTGTATATCATCAGGCTTACTGATAATATATATTATCTAATGTTATAATCGTGTGAGTAATACATCTATTACTATAATATTAATATATGAAGCTTTTTCGTGTTCGACTTGTTGCAAGTCCAAGGTCAGTTATCATGCACTGTTGGCTGTATTATCAGGGAGATGCCTCGAAGGCCAAATCAACAAGCGTGGCATTTTGACTGACAGAGGAAATAAAACAGGACCAATATGGTAACCAATTCCCATTTATAAGTTCCTGTTGCATGTCACCCAAGCCTATGTCTGTAACTTTGTTGTTGTATGGTCATATTAAGAGTTCTTTCTGGCTAGGGTCAGTGTACGGCATGTGGCAGAGTAAGGACCTCTAACTGGTTCACGCCACACAGGTCCAAATGTGTATATAGGTTGTATGGCGGTATGAAAGGATAATATATGGGTTTGAATGTGTAAACAGTTCTTTTACCTTTAAACTATATTTATGCTTTGTGGAAATGTGATCCATAAGCCGACCCTAAACAGACACTACCCCTGATATAATCATAAAACAAATGTACCCACCAGTACATGCGTGACATATAACACCTATTGGCCCATGCTATCCAATATCTACCAGTTGTCCAGGGCTTGACCGTATGGAACATATCCCTCGGACAAAATATGACCCTCCCCTATAGGTTTTTTTAATTACTTATAGAGCATATAAATGTGGCACAATTGTTTGGCGTTTTTACTATAATTTTAGTCACTGAAGCTGGTCATGAATGCATTTTTGGCAAAGATACATGTACTCTATCACAAGGTCGCTCACTGTCACGTCATATATTATGAGTCGTTATATAAATGGATCAATAATTCCATTCAAAAAAATATTATTGATAACTAATATCTTTTCACCAAACGACCAAGTATTAGTGGGCATGGAAAGGATAAAAATATATAAGTAAATATCAACGTTTAATAACAATTATCTAAATGATACTACAGACTATCTTCTAGTAGAAATAACACTTAATTATTAGTGTGATTTGGGATGTTCAATAGAAAGAATAATCCCAACAATTGCAGCCACCATACCAGTCGATAAGTGTCTAATAATATGAAACAGGCATCGCCTGAAAAGCTCGCGAAACCAGTATCAATCGTGACTACTCGGCAATTTCCGCTACACTAGGCGTGGCGAGAATGGCCGAGTAGATACGATTGGACCGGATGTTCTGCTCTTCGATACCTTTCGTGTCTCTTTCGTAAGTTCTCAAGGGTTCTCGAAAAACGGTAACCCGGATGTGTTGAAGCTTTTTCATAAGCATAGTGTATGGATGATAAGGATTTCTGTTTTAGTCAAAGTAAATGGTATTCTAGTCAAAGTAAATGGTATTCGTCATTATTCCTTTATTGATTTAATTTTACCATGCTTCAGTCATAAATACCTCGCTTCACGAGCTTATAACATGGGTATTATATATTAACAACATTACATTTTTTTTTTTTTTTTTTTTTTTTGTGTAAATTATATTATAATATTATATTATTAACAAAATACCAGAGATATTAATTCATACGAAGTTCTCGTGTCAAAACGGATTTTAATTCATAATAGTTGTCTATATATGTCTGTGTTCTATAACAGTCAATAAACGATATTTCACACTAAACCCATAATTAAATTTTATATATCTTTATTTCTGGTAACCTTTGTTAACACAATGGTCTGCAAATAGCAAATTAAATACATACATGATATACAATAATATACACATACAAATTAAAATTTCAATGAAATAACATATATGATGCAAACTAAAGCCATTTAAAATAAATAACAGCAATAAAATTGCTAAAAAAAAACGTAGATATAAAATATAGTGCGCAAGCCCCGGTTCTGAAATAACCTTTCATCAGGAACGCTCAAACCTTTCATCAGGAACGCTCAAACCTTTCATCAGGAACGCTCAAACATTTCATCAGGAACGCTCAAACCTTTCATCAGGAACGCTCAAACCTTTCATCAGGAACGCTCAAACCTTTCATCAGGAACGCTCAAACATTTCATCAGGAACGCTCAAACCTTTCATCAGGAACGCTCAATCCTTTCATCAGGAACGTTCAAAACTTTCATCAGGAACGCTCAAAATCAAAAGATTGGAAAGTCAAATAATCTGTAAAAGTCTTCGAGTGCAAGAACACCAAACATGATAACCAAAAATTTCCTAAAGTCGCCCATGTCTGAAGGAGGTAACCTTAATTTTAATAATGAATTGTAAATCTACATTTTTTTTAATCAACATTTGTTTTACACATACGTTGTAATATTAGAGTGATTGTTGTTTAACGCCAATTCAGCAATTTGTCATCTATAACATGGCGAGAACAAGTTAATTTTCATGAGATGATGATAAGGTCAGCTTTGTACTAAACCAACACGCTGAGTTGGAGTTTTATAGTGCTAGCTCACTGAAACAACAGTCCGTGGGTAGACATGTCGCTTCACTCGAACACATTATTCTGATTCCGAGCCAACCAGTCTTTGTTCTGTCTTCTTAGTGCTGCGTTCTTAGCGGAGAAGCAACAAATACCAATTTTATTGTCTTTGGTTTGACCCGCCAGGGTTCGAACCTACGATCTACCGCTCTCGAGGCGAGCACGCTAACCATTACGTCACCGATGTGGTTCGTTGTAATATTAGAACTAGGTATTAATTGCCATATTTATCTTTAAACGATATCAGACTAATGAATTAAAATATAACTATTAATATCAATAAAACCAACCAACTTGAATTGAAAATGAATTAAAAGTCAATAATATAATCAGCCATAGGTGACCACCATTTTTTTGTTTTTTCTATTATTATTTGGCTTTCCAATATTTTGACCCAATGAAGATTATTCCAGAAACATTCCGTGCGCACTCACGGGTCAAAAGTATTTCCGCACCAAGATATTTCCCTATATATTTCATATAAAACCACTTATTTTCATAACATTCTCATGAAGTCATTCCTTAGCAGATTTTCATGAAATTTTCACCTTTAATAGTAGAATTATTAGAGTTTATTTTAATATCTTCATGTAATTTTTTCGAACTTTTATTTACAAGCATTTATGATTTAAACACAAATGTAAATTCTTGACGTCACAATTTTATATGATTATATAGTAAGATTTGGTGAAAAAAAACCTGTTTTTAAATCAATTCTTAAGGAAAAGTAGAAATAAAATTATTTGAAAATTATACGAAAAAGAAACTATATTTATTTCTGCATTTAATGCTGAAAATTTCATGAAAATCAGATAATGAATGACTTCAGGAGAATGTTTTCAAAATAAATGGTTTTATATGAAATATATAGGGAAATATCTTAATGTGGAAATACTGTTGACCCGTGTGTGTACATATTTATTCGAAACAATTTCAGAGAATGTAGTAAGGTGGAAATTGTTTTTTTATGGTCAAATGTTCGTTCTCTTGCTATAGTGAAATACGTCGCGGAATTGTTTTCGTCAGTGTTTATTACGTCGCCGGATTGTTTTCGTCAGTGTTTATTACGTCGCCGGATCGTTTTCATCAGTGATTATTACGTCGCCTGATTGTTTTCGTAGGTATTTATTACGTCGTCGGATTGTTGAATGAATGAATGAATGAATTTTATTCTCATAAGCCAAATACCTATAGTTACAGAGAGGTAAATAATAGTATACAACATATTAAATTGCGTACATGTGTGGAAATATTACAATTACATTAACCAAGAGGTGGGACCTTCAAATTAATAATATTTATTATCAATTTACATAGTTTTTCTAATACAACAATATTACATGAAGAAAATTACTCATTGAATTTGAAGGTATTGACTTTATTACAGCAATAACTCGGTTTTAGTTTAATATTATTTTATTGCAAATAAAACAGCAATGGGATTGGACATAAAGTTACCACAACTTATGGACTGTCCTCTCCCTACAAATAATACACATATAATAATGTCAACAAATCTAGCACATATACACAAATATAGATAATATTTATCACAATATAGTGAAACATGGGAAATAACTAGGTAAATATTTTTTCCCTTTTTTGTTTTAAATAATGACATGACATTATATAATGACACCCATCACCTATATCATTGTTGTCGTCAGTCTTAATGCTTTTCTCCCAATGGTTTCCAGTCTGGTGGTGGCATTGGCAGACTATCTAGGAATTCAACTCCTTGTTTTCTAAAAAATATTTCAGCAGTTGTTGGTCCAGGTTTCGGTTTACCGATAAACAACTCAACAATAGAAAGAATAATGCCAACAATTGCAGCCACCACACCAATTACAGGAGCTACCTCTATTGACAATGCCATGTCTGCCACTGCTGCACCAAGTTGTATCACATTACAAACAAGCTAAAATATAACAAGTGATAAATTAACTAATAATCAAGGACAGGATGATGTGTGTAGGATTGTATTACATTATAAACAAGCTTAAATATAACCGGAGATGAATTAAGTATTAATCAAGGACAGGGTGGCGGATTTAGGATTGTATTACATTACAAACAAACTTAAATATAACAAGAAATAAACTAACTATTCATCAAGGACAGGGTGGCGGGTGTAGGATTGTAATACATTACAAACAAGCTTAAATAGAAACAAAGATAAATTAACTATTCATCAAGGACAGGGTGGCGGGTGTAGGATTGTGATACATTACAAACAAGCTTAAATAGAAACAAAGATAAATTAACTATTCATCAAGGACAGGGTGGCGGGTGTTAAGGATTGTATTACATATTAGACAAACTTAAATATAACAGGAGATAAATTAACTATTCATCAAGGACAGGGTGGCGGGTGTAGAATTGTATTACATTATAAACAAGCTTAAATATAACAGGAGATACATTACTATTGATGAAGGACAGGGTGGCGGGTGTAGGATTGTATTACATTATAAACAAGCTTAAATATAACAGGAGATAAATTAACTATTCATCAAGGACAGGGTGGCGGTGTAGGATTGTATTACATTATAGACAAGCTTAAATAGAAACAAAGATAAATTAACTATTCATCAAGGACAGGGTGGCGGGTGTAGGATTGTATTACATTACAAACAAGCTTAAATAGAAACAAAGATAAATTAACTATTCATGAAGGACAGGGTGGCGGGTGTAGGATTGTATTACATTATAAACAAGCTTGAATAGAAACAAAGACAAATTAACTATTCGTCAAGGACAGGGTGGCGGGTGTAAGATTGTATTACATTATAGACAAGCTTAAATAGAAACAAAGATAAATGAACTATTCGTCAAGGACAGGGTAGCGGATGTAAAATTGCATTACATTGCAAACAAGCTTAAATATAACAGGAGATAAATAAAGTATTCATCAAGGACAGGGTGACGGGTGTAGGATTGTATTTGACAAAGATGCTGTCTGCAGTAAAAGAGGGACAACAGAAATATTGTGAAACTGTTTACTCGCGTAGTGGCATAAATCATATGTGGATTTTGAAAAACTCTAAAGATCTTTTGGATAACCTGAAATCAAGATCTATCTCTCATGTATCCTCCATCAAAACTTTTGATTTTTCAACTCTATATATACCCCCACCGCATGACAAATTAAAAACCCGCTTAAAAGAAACAATTCACAAAGCTTTCAGTCATAGAAACTATGGCTCAAAATGTGTTGTGTTAGGCTACAATTCCACATATTTTTCAAACAAAATTCAAAAACGTAAAACATGCTACTCCGAGGAACAAGTGATCAGTATTCTGGAGTTCCTCATAGATAACATATTTGTCTCCTATGGAGGGACACTATTTCAGCAGGTCGTTGGCATACCAATGGGTACGAATTGTGCACCTCTTCTAGCCGATTTATTTTTATACTCATATGAGTCGGAGTTTCTTCAAAAGCTTGTAAAAGATAAGAAGATTCATGAGACTAGAGCCTTTAATTTCACATACAGGTATATTGATGACGTTGTATCTATCAATAATTCTAGATTTACAGAATTTCTTCCATTGATATATCCTCCAGAGCTGTGGAAGTTAAAGAGACCACAGATACAGCTTCGTCCGCATCATTTTTGGACTTATTCCTCGAATTTGACGACAGTGGTCAACTCAGTACTAAAATTTATGATAAACGGGACGACTTCAATTTTAAAATCATATATTTTCCAAATATGTGCAGCAATATACCAGCTTCTCCTGCATATGGTGCTTACATCTCGCAATTGATTAGTTATGCAAGGGCCAGTAGCAATTATTATGATTTCCTGAAACGTCATCTTCATCTGAGAAACAGGCTTCTGGACCAGGGCTATGAAAAGATTCGCCTCATTCGATCTCTTAAAAAGTTTATATTCCGATACCAAGATCTTGTCGAAATATATTCCGTCTCTGCAGAGACGATAATAAACGATGCATTTTCATATAGTGAAAATGTATAAAGATAAGGAAGTCAACAAAAATGTCAAAAATATTTGTTATCAATGTGTGACGTAAAATTGTTTTTGACATTTACTTCACTGAATTTGATACTGCTTTGACAACTATTTTTACCTATTTTGTTCCATTATTGTTATAAATACTGTTATAGTGACAGCCAGAACCTTTGAGCCGTAATGAAAGCGGGAGGTTTGGCGCTTTAAAATCTGATTCAACCCACCATTTCTTTAGAAATGCCTGTACCAAGTCAGGTTCATTACGGTTTTCACAGTTTTCCGGTTGTTGACTGATTTTGTCTGTTTATATACTTATGAGTTTTGACTTTCCCTTTGTAAGATTGTTCGGAGTTCGGTAATTTTGTTATTACCCTTATTTACATTATAAACAAGCTTAAATATAACAGGAAATAAATTAACTTTTCATCAAGGACAGACTATTACTTAATATACTCTTCAAATATTGAGTTAAAAGAAAACTCACCGTTAAGATGTCCAAGGTTTTCTTAGTGACAGGCTCGCCGTGTATAAAATCGTTCATTACAGATACACCAATAGACACTGATGACACAATTAACCCTAAGATATTCAAGACTTTCAATGTTGCTTTAGCTATTCTACTGAAGGTCCAACGCTCTACCTCATAGTTAACTGATGCTGCTTCTGATATGGTATCAACCGTTGATACTCCAGCTCGTTCTGCAGCTTCTTTTGTAATCAATTGTAGAAAAGTCTCCAATTTGTCCACGAGAGAATAACTCTTCCATAGATTTTGAATTTCACCTATTATCCAGTAACTACCGTCTTTTATTAGTAAATCTATATAGTTTTCTATCTTTGTAAGAAAGTCTGGAACATTGGTTGATAATTGGAAAGCTTGGCCAGCAGTAATGGCTATTAATGCGCATTTGTCATCAGCTAGCAAATCATCCCAGTGTTGATACTCGAACATTGTATGGAATACACTTAATCCCCAAACTGCCAAGGGTAGAATTTTACTGACAAATTTTCCTCCAACCACCGTCAGAAAACTGTTCCGATTGTTTTTCATAGCATCAATTAATCTATGAAGGATAGGACCTTTACTCCCTAACATGCTGTTAACTACTTCAACTGCCGCCGATTGAAAAGTTTCTGAAACAGCTGCAGTATATGTTTTCAAGTCCATTTGATATTTATTCATGTCAGCTTCTAGTTCATCCATGAGAGATTTTCGAGTCTCTGGTGCTATTTTGTCAGAACCATCAACAACTACATGGAATAAGGCATTAAACAATTCTATTAATATGTTGATCATCTTGTCTTTATCTTTATCACTACCTGTGAAATACTCAATCATGCGGTTAAGCATGAATACGTGCACTTTCTCTTGAAATTGCTGTGGGTAGTCAGCTTTAGGCGCCAAGCAATATAAGACTGTGGTATATCTTTGAACCATTGATTGTATCTGTGGTAGACGTTGTTCAGTGGTTAAACCATGCAAGAACGTAGACTTTGTCATCTGAGTTAACATCTGTTTTGCCCAGTAATCTCCGCCTTGGGGTGAAGATATATATTTCTCTAGATCTGGACATACGTCCAAAAAGGCTAACCTTGAAACTCCTTTGTTGACTACATGGAAATTTATCTCAGCATTGATCCCTTTGTCTGCTTTGTCCGGATTAAAATAATATTCCAGTTTTCTTCGATCATCTTCCGTCATTTTTTCACTAATGGGATCAATATCCTTCAGGCAGTTCAGAACATAGGCCACGGCTAAACGATTCTGTAGAAAATCTTTATTATCATCCGCAATCTTCTTTAGATCTGTCCCTATCTCAGGTCTTCTAAGTCCGAATATATCTCTCAACACCTCATCGGTCATGAAATATTTCGACAGACAGAGCAGCTTTCCAATCGACAGTCTACTTAGAATGTCCTTGCTTGGAGTAGTAAGTCCCATCAATTCCTCGACTGATAAGTGGTTCTGTAATTTGGAAGCAGCTTCTAGCATCATCGGATGGGGGGTTGAATTCTTCAATGGCGGTGACGAACTTGGCTTCGAATGCATATTAGTTGGCTTCGAATGCATATTAGTTTTATTTTCATAACGCATGCTTGTTGGTCTTGGCATATATAAGAGTGATTTCTCTGTTGGTAATATTGTACCCTTCGAGTCGTAATGAACTCCCTCGTCAAATGGCGACGACGAACTTGGTTCTGAATACATTTTAGTTCTATTTCCACGACGAATACCTGCTAGTCTTTGCTTATATAAAAGTGATTTTTCTGTTGGTAATATTGTACCATTCCAGTGGTAATCTGGTCCCTCGAACTGTTCACCATCATCATCGTATGCAATAGCTTTTCCACTAAAGGTACTAAAATCATTGTCAAACTGCCCCGTCAGTCTGATATAATCGAGGGATGGTGCTGCCGTCGGAGTAATATTAACTTCCACATATAAGGTCTGTTGATCATCAATAAAGAAGCTTACAACCCCATCATGGGGAGATAGAGGGTCGGAATCGTTTAATGTTATATTTCCAACAATGTCAAGGGCCCCTGTTGCATCAGGTTTGAATCCTATTTCTAATTCTCCAAAATCTGTCATTTCAGGGTTCTTGGTATTTTTGTTGATTATCTTGTCACTTATTAAACATCTATATTTGTTCGTGGTAGTGGCAACAAGGTAGAAGGATTCTGTTGGACTGTCTGTATAAGATTCATCTGTTCTGCATAAATAACCATAAGCCAAAAGACCACTCTGATAAAACCTCACACAGCCGTACTCCCAGTAATTACCCTCAATTTGTATTGCCCATAATACCATATCTTGACCCAAATAAGCGATAGTCTCTATGAATTCACCATCCAATCTCAAATGTCCATCCGTTAGACCAACTGAGTGTGGTAGAGTTGACAACTGGTCGTCGGTAGCCTCTGATAGATATTTAATATCCATATAGGGGATCGTCAGGTCTGTTATATGTATGTTTGTATTCCCACGTGAGGTCCCCATATCATATTTTGGTTCTGTCAGCATACGGTTCATTGCTTTTCCACAACCGGGACCAAGGAGTTTATTGATAAATGGCTGTAATACCGATAACGCGTGGTGAATATTGCTTTGTTCTTTAACAGGAAGGTATCGAATTCCACTTTCAATACGATCCATTGTTATCTCAGAATAATTTGAATGAACAACATATCCATTGGCGTGGTATGATCGGATGCCTTCTCTTAAGTGTACACCATATATTACAGTACCACTTGGATATGTTTCATGTCCTATTCTCTCTATTTCCTCCCAAGTATGGACCACTGATTTTCTGTCCTTATCATGGTATTTGATCTTTCTGACAAAGTCTCCTTCTTTTAGTTGTCCCACCATTAACCATGCATTTTCTGCCCTAACACCCTCTGGATGAATAGCTTTCCAACCATGTTGTGTCCAGAATGGATGACATGATGTAAAGAAAGGCTTTTCGTTGTTGAAACCAAAGAGACAGATTTCATTATCCATTTTGAATGTGACCGTTTCCGATGAAATTAAACCTTTGCTTCCATCTCCACACAATATAATGTCCCCTTGACGTAAATTTTGAATTTTCTTGGTCTGGGCATCATATAGCTGAATCTCAGTATCACCATGGAAACATCCAAATGGAACATTTGCTTTGCTTGTGACATTATCCGGTATATGGCGGGTTCGTAAGTCAAACATTCTTGGCCCTCTTTTTGAATCTAGCCATGTATTTATTACTCTGCCGTATGTAATTTCAACTAATCCATTCGGGGAAACACCTGACATAAGACTCATGCTGGGTTGCACATGTTTTGTGGTAGTTTTCATGCATGCATTTCTAACGTTGTTCAGAAAAATACCCTCTTCATAAAGAGAAACGATTGAAGTGAAATAATTTCTATTGATGAAATCTTCCGTGTGTGGCAATATATCTTTGCCTTTGACATAATTTACCAAAAACTCCATAGCCTTTTTATACGATTCTTCGTGTAAAAAATACAAGAATGTATATGGCATTGTAACAAGAAGACTGGTCCCAGTTGCAGTCATCTCTTCTGCCATTACTCTATCAATGAACTCTGTATCTGTCAATACAGTAAACAGCTTCTCGGCCCAAAGTGCTCGTGTAGAAAGGTACTTGCCGAAATGTGTGTGTCTTATAAGATATTCTAATAATACACAGCGACTGGCATCAGTTCCTGCTTTACCATTCATTTGTTGTTTCCAAGACTTTTCTGCAGCTTCCTTGTCGATAGTTTCATTAAATCCATGAGCAGATATCTACAACAAAGTGGCATAGTTTGAATGTATATATAAAAAAAGAAAAAAAAAAAAAAAAAAAAAAAAAAATACCGCACTGTCAGAACAGTTTCAAAATCCAATAAAAAAAACTGTAGAAACTGGCACACAATTACATGACCGCTAACTTTCCTGGCTTGGTAAAGGCACTTAGATAAAAAGTATCGGGATTAAGCTAGTTTATGGACCCAAACCTCCCTTATTAGTGAAATAGTGCGGTCATGCACGTTCCAACCCCCACATATAACCGGGTGAACAGTGTTATTATAAAATACCAACCCCCACATATAACCGGGTGAACAGTGTTATTATAAAGAACGCTATGATCTTAAAAAACATCAAAAGATGAAATAGAAATTCGGCATTTATGAAAACATAAATAGCTACTGACCTAGATTGTTTTTAAATAATGGAATAATTATATAATGTATATCATAATTCAATTGTTATACCATATATTTACAAATAATGATATACGTATAAATAAACATAATTGTTTATGAGCTAATCGGACTAAATATCAACCTATCAGTTAAAGATTTTATACATTTTACAATCAATATGTTTACCCAGTGTCTACATTTTTTAGATTGTGTTAATTCTGATGTCATTTTAATATGTATTCAATGGAAGATGTTTACATTTGATTAGGCATAAAATATATGGCTTTTTGGTGAGTTCCGTGTTGCTCATCTTTTAAAGGTTTGTTTGTGTTGTCTTAGTATTTGTCTTTACATTCTGAGTTCCGTGCAACTCATCTTTTAAGGGTTTTTTTTGTGTTGTCCTACTATGTGTCTTTACATTCTGAGTTCCTTGTTGTGATGTCCGTTACGATTTCCTCATAAAAACGATATCCGGTTCGTCTCTACCTCCAGTTGTTTGTAGGAGGATTCATGTTTTATTAACGTTATTTGGTTTCTTTTTGCATACAGTGGTGTCCAACACATATTGTGTTGTGTGTTTGTTTTGTTTGTCGTCGTCTTGTGTACCCTATGTTGCCAGTTTCTCTGGATTGTGTTGTGTTTTTGTTTTGTTTGTCTTCGTCTTGTGTACCCTATGTTGCCAGTTTCTCTGGATTGTGTTGTGTGTTTGCTTTGTTTGTCTTCGTCTTGTGTACCCTATGTTGCCAGTTTCTCTGGATTGTGTTGTGTGTTTGCTTTGTTTGTCTTCGTCTTGTGTACCCTATGTTGCCAGTTTCTCTGGATTGTGTTGTGTTTTTGTATTGTTTGTCGTCGTCTTGTGTACCCTATGTTGCCAGGTTCTCTGGATTGTGTTGTGTTTTTGTTTTGTTTGTCTTCGTCTTGTGTACCCTATGTTGTCAGTTTCTCTGGATTGTGTTGTGTGTTTGTTTTGTTTGCCTTCGTCTTGTGTACCCTATGTTGCCAGTTTCTCTGGATTGTGTTGTGTGTTTGTTTTGTTTGTCGTCGTCTTGTATACCCTATGTTGCCAGTTTCTCTGGATTGTGTTGTGTGTTTGTTTTGTTTGTCTTCGTCTTGTGTACCCTATGTTGCCAGTTTCTCTGGATTGTGTTGTGTGTTTGTTTTGTTTGTCGTCGTCTTGTGTACCCTATGTTGCCAGTTTCTCTGGATTGTGTTGTGTTTTTGTTTTGTTTGTCGTCGTCTTGTGTACCCTATGTTGTCAGTTTCTCTGGATTGTGTTGTGTTTTTGTTTTGTTTGTCTTCGTCTTGTGTACCCTATGTTGCCAGTTTCTCTAGATTGTGTTGTGTGTTTGTTTTGTTTGTCGTCATCTTGTGTACCCTATGTTGTCAGTTTCTCTGGATTGTGTTGTGTGTTTGTTTTGTTTGTCTTCGTCTTGTGTACCCTATGTTGCCAGTTTCTCTGGATTGTGTTGTGTGTTTGTTTTGTTTGTCTTCGTCTTGTGTACCCTATGTTGCCAGTTTCTCTGGATTGTGTTGTGTTTTTGTTTTGTTTGTCTTCGTCTTGTGTACCCTATGTTGCCAGTTTCTCTGGATTGTGTTGTGTGTTTGTTTTGTTTGTCTTCGTCTTGTGTACCCTATGTTGCCAGTTTCTCTGGATTGTGTTGTGTTTTTGTATTGTTTGTCGTCGTCTTGTGTACCCTATGTTGCCAGTTTCTCTGGATTGTGTTGTGTGTTTGTTTTGTTTGTCGTCGTCTTGTGTACCCTATGTTGCCAGTTTCTCTGGATTGTGTTGTGTGTTTGTTTTGTTTGTCGTCGTCTTGTGTACCCTATGTTACCAGTTTCTCTGGATTGTGTTGTGTTTTTGTATTGTTTGTCGTCGTCTTGTGTACCCTATGTTGCCAGTTTCTCTGGATTGTGTTGTGTGTTTGTTTTGTTTGTCGTCGTCTTGTCTACCCTATGTTGCCAGTTTCTCTGGATTGTGTCGTGTGTTTGTTTTGTTTGACGTCGTCTTGTGTACCCTATGTTGCCAGTTTCTCTGGATTGTGTTGTGTTTTTGTTTTGTTTGTCGTCGTCTTGTGTACCCTATGTTGCCAGTTTCTCTGGATTGTGTTGTGTGTTTGTTTTGTTTGTCGTCGTCTTGTGTACCCTATGTTGCCAGTTTCTCTGGATTGTGTTGTGTGTTTGTTTTGTTTGTCTTCGTCGTGTGTACCCTATGTTGCCAGTTTCTCTGGATTGTGTTGTGTGTTTGTTTTGTTTGTCGTCGTCTTGTGTACCCTATGTTGTCAGTTTCTCTGGATTGTGTTGTGTTTTTGTTTTGTTTGTCTTCGTCTTGTGTACCCTATGTTGCCAGTTTCTCTGGATTGTGTTGTGTGTTTGTTTTGTTTGTCGTCGTCTTGTGTACCCTATGTTGTCAGTTTCTCTGGATTGTGTTGTGTGTTTGCTTTGTTTGTCCTCGTCTTGTGTACCCTATGTTGCCAGTTTCTCTGGATTGTGTTGTGTGTTTGTTTTGTTTGTCGTCGGCTTGTGTACCCTATGTTGCCAGTTTCTCTGGATTGTGTTGTGTGTTTGTATTGTTTGTCTTCGTCTTGTGTACCCTATGTTGCCAGTTTCTCTGGATTGTGTTGTGTTTTTGTATTGTTTGTCGTCGTCTTGTGTACCCTATGTTGCCAGTTTCTCTGGATTGTGTTGTGTGTTTGTTTTGTTTGTCTTCGTCTTGTGTACCCTATGTTGCCAGTTTCTCTGGATTGTGTTGTGTTTTTGTATTGTTTGTCTTCGTCTTGTGTACCCTATGTTGTCAGTTTCTCTGGATTGTGTTGTGTTTTTGTATTGTTTGTCTTCGTCTTGTGTACCCTATGTTGCCAGTTTCTCTGGATTGTGTTGTGTTTTTGTATTGTTTGTCTTCGTCTTGTGTACCCTATGTTGCCAGTTTCTCTGGATTGTGTTGTGTTTTTGTATTGTTTGTCTTCGTCTTGTGTACCCTATGTTGCCAGTTTCTCTGGATTGTGTTGTGTGTTTGTTTTGTTTGTCGTCGTCTTGTGTACCCTATGTTGCCAGTTTCTCTGGATTGTGTTGTGTTTTTGTTTTGTTTGTCTTCGTCTTGTGTATCCTATGTTGCCAGTTTCTCTGGATTGTGTTGTGTTTTTGTTTTGTTTGTCTTCGTCTTGTGTACCCTATGTTGCCAGTTTCTCTGGATTGTGTTGTGTGTTTGTTTTGTTTGTCTTCGTCTTGTGTACCCTATGTTGCCAGTTTTTCTGGATTGTCCATTTTTGATTGCCCCTTCGGTATTCTCTAATGTTTATTTACTGAACACAAGAAATATTCTTATATTAGACTCAGAAGTGATAGGATTGTCAATGAACACGCAAGAAGGTATTATTTTACACACAGATACAAGAACTGGTAGGGCTGTAAATATAGTGAGTGAATGATTATTGTTTAACGTCAAATGAGCAATTTGTCAAGCAATATCATGGCGAGAACAAGTTACATTTTGAGATGATGCTGATGATGAGGATGTACTAGAACAACACGCTCAGTTGGATTTTTATAGCGCTAGATCACTGACGCAACAGTCCGCATGAAGACATGTCGCTCCACTGTGACACATATTAGTCTAATTCCGAGCCAACCAAGTATTTGCTCTTATTCCTTAGTGCTGCATGCAGAGAAGTAACAAACACCAATTTTATAGTCATTGGTTTGACCCAACCAGGGCTCGAACCCAGATCTACTGCACTCGATGAGAGCACGTTAATCATTACATCACAGATACGTTTGGTCGTAAATATATATATAATGTTTATGTAACATGTATTCTCTCACACAGGTCATTAAAGTCTTTCAATATATATCACTAATTTATATTAAGCCTATTAGAAGTATCATTTTGAGATGTGTGTATCCTTAGATTAAACATTCAAGCTGTATGTTCTATTTTTCGTCGCTAGTATTCAATCGCATCGGCTAACGTACTCAACCCCAAAGCGGTATATTGTGGGTTCGGTCCACCGTCGAGTCAAACTAAAGATCATAAAATTAAAATGTGCTGCTTTCCCTCTAAAAACACAGCATTTAGGATGTAAGATGATGAAAAAACTGGTTGAATCAGGGTAAAATTATATCATGTAGAGGTATGTGTACCTGTGGACTGTTGTTTCAATGATCTAGCACAATAAAAATCAACCTTACCTCGTTGCTCTACACCGGAGTAAGAGTGCACCGGACAGTGGGGTTATAAGGGATATGAATGGACATTGGAGGAAAGTAATAGGATATGACTGGACAGTGGAGGAAGACGTTTATGACTAGCCCGGACAGTGGGAGCAAACCTCATTGTTATAAGCGGTAAGTAATTGCCTTGGATCCCCGGCTCCTACTCCCCTTGTCTAGTACAAAAGGGTAATAACAAAATTACCGAACACCGAGCAATCGTACAAAGGGAAGGGCAAAACTCATAAGTCAACAAACAGACAAAATCAGTCAACAACCGGAAAACTGGGAAAACCGCAATGGCCCTGACTTGGTACAGGCATTTCCAAAGAAATGGTGGGTTGAATAAGATTTTACGTCGCCAAACTACCCGCTTCCATTACGGTTAAAAGGTACGACATAATAATCCCATCAGAATGTAACTTGCTTTCGCTATGCTATTGTTGACCGCATGGGTAATGTAATGGGTAGCGCGCTTGTCTGTTTCATGCACCAATAATGCCGATCGCTATTATATTATTAAAATATTGTTGGAAATGTCGGTAAGCACCAAAATATCTATAATCACTAATATGTGTATGAGATGTAACATAGTGAAGATGCATGTGTGTATAGAGTACACCGATTTTCCGGTCCTTTCCTCATTCATGACTAATTGCGTGTGTGTAGCAAGAGTTACACGACGGGTGCCACCTGTAGAGCGGAAACTGCTCACCCTTCCAGAGCACATGAGTTCATCCCCGGTTTTAGTGGGATTCGTACTGCTCAATCTTTAGCTTTCTGTGTAGTGGTCTACAGATCATTGTTTGTCCCTTTTTTTGTTTTGCTTTTTCTTTTGACCATTGTGTTGTCTGTCCTTCGATTAACGGCTTGAGATTTTCTCTTTGGTATATTCAAACTTTTGACCATTGTGTTGTCTGTCCTTCTTCGATTAACGGCTTGAGATTATCTCTTTGGTATATTCAAACTTTTGACCAATGTGTTTTCTGTCCTTCTACGATTGGTGTACGCTTCTGATTAACCCTTTGGTATCTTCAAACTTTGCTTACCTTCATTCCCGAATGCTATATGCTAAACAAGTACTGTACTCACCTTTGTTAATGTCCAAGCAATAAGTTTCACTGCCAGTTCATCCCTGAAAGGGGAACAATCAGTTTCACCCCATTCGGCATGTTTCCAATCTGTGTCAAAAATAAATTGTGCCACGCCATGCCCTGCATGCTTTATTGATTCAGAGACTATCTGGCTCAATTGTGACGTTGGTACTGTGTTTATTTCTTGTGCTAAATATAATATTTCTTTAGCATCAGAAAACTTTGTGTCGCTAAAGTATCTATAAAAGAAAATGTTTGCATAATATAGCAGTTTGTTTCAGCCTCTCCATTTATTGTAGGTTTTTTGCCGATAGTGACAGGCAAATAATAATTCAACAAATATCAACAAATCGACCAATTAACTCTCACCTCAAATAATGTAACAAATAAAAAGATTACGATATATGCCCGATGAACACTCAGGTCCTGGCGTGGTACAGACATAACACTGTGGCTTTTTTATTTGCAATCTTTAATTTAATCTAACTAAAATTATTCATTTCTTATTATTTGTGTTTGTTTGAAGTGTCAAATGCTTCTTGACTGTATGGATAATATGGCGGGTGTCTTATAAGAGACAGTAACTGCTTACCCTTCGCGAGGTTCTTTACTTTGTTTGTCTACGTCCTGTGTCTTATGTACCCAATGTTGCCAGTTTTGTTTTCTTTAACGTTTATTTCAATCTTTCGTTCTCGTCTAAATCAATCTAATCAAATTATGTTGTCATTTTGAAACAATGACATTTGTTTTTAATCTGTTTCAATTACAGTCAGCCATTACGTACCAGTACAAACTGTACGAACAAAAACATTGAAAACACACAGACAACTAAAGTCGTCCACAAGAAGATTTGATATCAATTTTTTAATAGATGTGAAGCTGAAGTATAATTGAATAATATACATGAATATTTTTTTTAACAGAAGGAACATCTTACAAACCTGTTTAAATTTTCATTCCAGTTTAATGTACTCTTCTCCATTGCCTCTGTAGCTGTACCACGAATCATTAATCAATGTGTCTGAAAATAAAATGAAAGAAAAATGTCCCAGTTCTACAATCTAAAAATGTCCCAGTTCTACAATCTAAAAATGTCCCAGTTCTACAATCTAAAAATGTCCCAGTTCTACAATCTAAAAATGTCCCACTGTCTGTACAGTTCTACAATCTAATAGAAAAACAGTACAAATAAACAAAGTCGATATCCATTCATGCATAACCACTGATTTGTTTTATTTAGTGTTAATATTTGAAGACTCAGTGTGAATGATAAGGTTAGAGATATGGATGGTTAACTCTACCTTCAACAATATTCTGACAGTTGGACTTATACCTCTTCAATCAGTGCCTAACACCATTAACGTTGTGAGTTTGAATCCCGCTCAGGGAAGGTGTACTCGATGCAACATTATGCGATAATGTTTGTCACTGACTTGCGGCAGGTCTGTAGTTTTCTCTGGGTACTCCGGTTTCCTCCACCAATAAAACTGACCACCACGATATAACTGAAATATTGTTGACATTGTCGTTAAACACCATAACCTTAATCCCTCTTATTATTATTTTTATCTTATTTTTATTTTTCGTTGGTTTACTTATTTTGACATGAGTACAATACTATTATCTGGGTATACAATCATTGACTCGAAGATCACAAAGTATTTTCTCAGAGTTTTATTAAGCAAGTATACAAAATTATTGTCTCTTTTAAAATAAAGCAATATATGTTGGTTTGCGAGAACTACTATAACATAGATCAATCATTCAATTATTGATGAAGGTTAGGTACATGGGATACACCATTATTATAATAATACTAATAATAACATGTCTTGTAGATAACAGTATTACCATAAAAAAAACTCTGCAATTGTACCTCAGTATAAGATTCCTGTTAAAAGACATCTTCACAAATATTATATTTACTGCTAAATTGTGTCATGAACTATTCACCGGTGAATTCACCTATCTTTTTTCTGTAATGTTTTGTAGATCATCGTTTGTCTTTCTTTTGGTCATTGCATTGTTGTTTGTCCCCCTTCAATTTGCGGCTTCTGATTATCCCTTTGGTTCAATCCTTTCTTGTAATTGTTAGCTAATGAATTATCTTAATACGAATTTAGATATCAAATTTAGTGCGCGTTTCTGGAATAACCTTCATCAGGTATGCTCAAAGCAAAAATATTTGAGAGACAAAGAAAACCAAGTGGCCGACACAGAATACTAGTACCCAAAATCGGCTAAGGTCACCTATACTACACAAATTTTCACATAAAGCTGGGACATTGACCAGAATGCAGGAATTTCCACTTTTTAACCTCGATCCATCACGTGCAAAAACAGTTGTGCCTTGTCTAATTTAAAGCCCTAGATACAGCCAGGTACATGTTTTATAATAGCTTATGATGAGGTTATATGTTGCGCTCAGATGAGGCCAAACTATTGGTGACGTTTTCTATTCATTGATCAACAGAGCTGCCCAACGCATTCCCATGTGGCGGATAGGAGATACCCTCTCGATGAGAGGTTGTCCGGTAATCAAACAGACCGTGGAACATAATGGGTAACGTGTATTGAGAGTGCTTTTGTAGATTTCAAAAATAGCATACGCATTGTAGCGACTACAGAAGACTACATTTCCCATCCCGACACAGCTCTCTAGTGGCAGTCTCCCGACACAGCTCTCCAGTGGCAGTCTCCTGACACAGCCTCTCCAGTGGCAGTCAAATGTCTTTGTGTCAGTTGTCATCCTGACACAGCTCTCCAGTGGCAGTCAAATGTCTTTGTGTCAGTTGTCACATTCCTCCCTTCATTTCTGTGTAGTTTTGTGATAGTGTTGTGATATTAAACAGTAGAGCCAAACATCAGCTAAGGATAACTATTCGTGAGGGAAATTGACCTTAGTTTTAATAAATTACATTACCTAGGAACTGTACATTTAAAACATAGATATCTCCAATATACAACACCAGTAACGTAGTAGATGATGCCCTCGGCGACTAATAATCTACCAACAGAGCCATCGACCCAGTGGTATTAACAAATTCATAGATACATAATACAGTGCGTAAGGCGCGTTTATGGAATAGCGTTCAGAGTCAAAAGATTGAAAAGCCAAACAAAGAAAACACTGCTTTCAGCTTACCTTATTGGTCAAAAGGAGTGAGAAACTCGCTTTCGGTTTTCCTCTTTGCTTATAAGTCAAAACATTTCTTTGAAGATTAAGATAATTTCCCGTTTTATTTATATATGTCAATTAAGTACTACATTAAGTAGATATAATACATACTTATATTCGAGGAATAATATTTTAAGTAGATTTAAGGGTCATATTAAGTCCATACAACATGGTGCTTATCTGTAATATCATCTATATCTACATAGTTACAACACTTAGAATTATGTAGCGAAAGCATATGTGAGGTGTACTCGATACACTAGTATGAAATACAGCTTGTCAGCGACTTGCGGCAGGTCGGTGGTTTTGTCCGGGTACTCCCGTTTCCTCCACCAATACAACTGACCGCTACGATATAACTAAAATATTGTTGAAAATGGCGTTAACCAATATAACCCTAATGTATGGAAAGGGTATCATTTATATAGCAGAACATGAAATTGAAGAATCGTGCTATTTTCTTTTAATTGTTCTTGCGAACTTCCTACTTTATACGAATAATAGAACAAGACGCCGAGAAGAGAATCACATTTGGTACCCATAGGAATGCCGACTCTGTTGCAATTAACGTTCATGAAATACAACTTACATATTGTCAATCCGTGAATCCATGATGAAGCAGCTACAAGGAAGATCAATAATAGATATATCTAATAAGCCATGTCAGTGCCGAAACACATACTACTGGGTGGATGATACCCTCGAGAACTGATAGTCCTCCAGCAGAGGTATCGACTCAGTGATAGTAATCAAAATGTGAATATCGAAGATTCTTCCCAACAGTGTAGCTCATTAAGCTACGTGTGAGTGTTTACTCGCATTAAAAAACCACTTATATTTCAATAAGAGGGGATGTTTAAGGGCATTAATCTAACATAACCCTTGTACCAAGGCAGGAAAGTCATTTATGTATATATGTGTTAGGAAGGGCATTAATCTAACATAACCCTTGTACCAAGGCAGGAAAGTCATTTATGTATATATATAACCCTTGTACCAAGGCAGGAACGTCATTTATGTATATATATAACCCTTGTACCAAGGCAGGAACGTCATTTATGTATA
Source organism: Bathymodiolus brooksi (assembly GCA_963680875.1). Classification (NCBI taxonomy): domain Eukaryota; kingdom Metazoa; phylum Mollusca; class Bivalvia; order Mytilida; family Modiolidae; genus Bathymodiolus; species Bathymodiolus brooksi. The sequence goes on from OY804585.1 coordinate 91,415,893, forward strand.
TATATAACCCTTGTACCAAGGCAGGAAAGTCATTTATGTATATATGTGTTAGGAAGGGCATTAATCTAACATAACCCTTGTACCAAGACAGGAAAGTCATTTATGTATATATATATAACTCCTAACGTCATTTATGTATATATATAACCCTTGTACCATGACAGGAACGTCATTTATGTATATATGTGTTAGGAAGGGCATTAATCTAACATAACCCTTGTACGAAGGCAGGAAAGTCATTTATGTATATATATAACCCTTGTACCAAGGTAGGAACGTCATTTATGTATATATATAACCCTTGTACCAAGGCAGGAACGTCATTTATGTATATATATAACCCTTGTACCAAGACAGGAAAGTCATTTATGTATATATGTGTTAGGAAGGGCATTAATCTAACATAACCCTTGTACCAAGGCAGGAAAGTCATTTATGTATATATATAACCCTTGTACCAAGACAGGAACGTCATTTATGTATATATATAACCCTTGTACCAAGACAGGAAAGTCATTTATGTATATATGTGTTAGGAAGGGCATTAATCTAACATAACCCTTGTACCAAGACAGGAAAGTCATTTATGTATATATGTGTTAGGAAGGGCATTAATCTAACATAACCCTTGTACTAAGGCAGGAACGTCATTTATGTATATATATAACCCTTGTACCAAGGCAGGAACGTCATTTATGTATATATATAACCCTTGTACCAAGGCAGGAACGTCATTTATGTATATATATAACCCTTGTACCAAGGCAGGAAAGTCATTTATGTATATATGTGTTAGGAAGGGCATTAATCTAACATAACCCTTGTACCAAGACAGGAAAGTCATTTATGTATATATATATAACTCCTAACGTCATTTATGTATATATATAACCCTTGTACCATGACAGGAACGTCATTTATGTATATATGTGTTAGGAAGGGCATTAATCTAACATAACCCTTGTACCAAGGCAGGAAAGTCATTTATGTATATATATAACTCCTGTACCAAGACAGGAACGTCATTTATGTATATATATATATAACCATTGTACCAAGACAGGAAAGTCATTCATGTATATATATAACCCTTGTACCAAGGCAGGAACGTCATTTATGTATATATATATTAATCTAACATAACTATAGAACCCTTGTATCAAGGCAGGAACGTCATTTATGTATATATATAACCCTTGTACCAAGACAGGAAAGTCATTTATGTATATATGTGTTAGGAAGGGCATTAATCTAACATAACCCTTGTACCAAGGCAGGAAAGTCATTTATGTATATATATAACCCTTGTACCAAGGCAGGAAAGTCATTTATGTATATATGTGTTAGGAAAGGCATTAATCTAACATAACCCTTGTACCAAGACAGGAAAGTCATTTATGTATATATATAACCATTGTACCAAGACAGGAAAGTCATTTATGTGTATATGTGTTAGGAAGGGCATTAATCTAACATAGCCCTTGTACCAAGGCAGGAAAGTCATTTATGTATATATATATAACTCCTAACGTCATTTATGTATATATATAACCCTTGTACCAAGACAGGAATGTCATTTATGTATATATGTGTTAGGAAGGGCATTGATCTAACATAACCCTTGTACCAAGGCAGGAAAGTCATTTATGTATATATATAACTCCTGTACCAAGACAGGAACGTCATTTATGTATATATATAACCCTTGTACCAAGACAGGAAAGTCATGTATGTATATATATAATCCTTGTACCAAGGCAGGAACGTCACTTATGTATATATATATTAATCTAACATAACTATAGAACCCTTGTATCAAGACAGGAACGTCATTTATGTATATATATAACCCTTGTACCAAGACAGGAACGTCATATATGTATATATATAACCCTTGTACCAAGGCAGGAAAGTCATTTATGTATATATGTGTTAGGAAGGGCATTAATCTAACATAACCCTTGTACCAAGGCAGGAAAGTCATTTATGTATATATATAACCCTTGTACCAAGGCAGGAAAGTCATTTATGTATATATGTGTTAGGAAAGGCATTAATCTAACATAACCCTTGTACCAAGACAGGAAAGTCATTTATGTATATATATAACCATTGTACCAAGACAGGAAAGTCATTTATGTATATATGTGTTAGGAAGGGCATTAATCTAACATAACCCTTGTACCAAGGCAGGAAAGTCATTTATGTATATATATAACCCTTGTACCAAGGCAGGAAAGTCATTTATGTATATATATAACTCCTGTACCAAGACAGGAACGTCATTTATGTATATATATAACCCTTGTACCAAGACAGGAAAGTCATTTATGTATATATATAACCCTTGTACCAAGACAGGAAAGTCATTTATGTATATATATAACCCTTGTACCAAGACAGGATAGTCATTTATGTATATATATAACCCTTGTACCAAGACAGGAAAGTCATTTATGTATATATATATTAATCTAACATAACTATAGAACCCTTGTATCAAGGCAGGAACGTCATTTATGTATATATATAACCCTTGTACCAAGACAGGAAAGTCATTTATGTATATATGTGTTAGGAAGGGCATTAATCTAACATAACCCTTGTACCAAGGCAGGAAAGTCATTTATGTATATATATAACCCTTGTACCAAGGCAGGAAAGTCATTTATGTATATATGTGTTAGGAAAGGCATTAATCTAACATAACCCTTGTACCAAGACAGGAAAGTCATTTATGTATATATATAACCATTGTACCAAGACAGGAAAGTCATTTATGTGTATATGTGTTAGGAAGGGCATTAATCTAACATAGCCCTTGTACCAAGGCAGGAAAGTCATTTATGTATATATATATAACTCCTAACGTCATTTATGTATATATATAACCCTTGTACCAAGACAGGAATGTCATTTATGTATATATGTGTTAGGAAGGGCATTGATCTAACATAACCCTTGTACCAAGGCAGGAAAGTCATTTATGTATATATATAACTCCTGTACCAAGACAGGAACGTCATTTATGTATATATATAACCCTTGTACCAAGACAGGAAAGTCATGTATGTATATATATAATCCTTGTACCAAGGCAGGAACGTCACTTATGTATATATATATTAATCTAACATAACTATAGAACCCTTGTATCAAGACAGGAACGTCATTTATGTATATATATAACCCTTGTACCAAGACAGGAACGTCATATATGTATATATATAACCCTTGTACCAAGGCAGGAAAGTCATTTATGTATATATGTGTTAGGAAGGGCATTAATCTAACATAACCCTTGTACCAAGGCAGGAAAGTCATTTATGTATATATATAACCCTTGTACCAAGGCAGGAAAGTCATTTATGTATATATGTGTTAGGAAAGGCATTAATCTAACATAACCCTTGTACCAAGACAGGAAAGTCATTTATGTATATATATAACCATTGTACCAAGACAGGAAAGTCATTTATGTATATATGTGTTAGGAAGGGCATTAATCTAACATAACCCTTGTACCAAGGCAGGAAAGTCATTTATGTATATATATAACCCTTGTACCAAGGCAGGAAAGTCATTTATGTATATATATAACTCCTGTACCAAGACAGGAACGTCATTTATGTATATATATAACCCTTGTACCAAGACAGGAAAGTCATTTATGTATATATATAACCCTTGTACCAAGACAGGAAAGTCATTTATGTATATATATAACCCTTGTACCAAGACAGGAAAGTCATTTATGTATATATATAACCCTTGTACCAAGACAGGAAAGTCATTTATGTATATATATAACCCTTGTACCAAGGCAGGAAAGTCATTTTATGTATATATATAACCCTTGTACCAAGGCAGGAAAGTCATTTATGTATATATATAACCCTTGTACCAAGGCAGGAAAGTCATTTATGTATATATATAACCCTTGTACCAAGGCAGGAAAGTCATTTATGTATATATGTGTTAGGAAAGGCATTAATCTAACATAACCCTTGTACCAAGACAGGAAGGTCATTTATGTATATATGTGTTAGGAAGGGCATTAATCTAACATAACCCTTGTACCAAGGCAGGAAAGTCATTTATGTATATATGTGTTAGGAAGGGCATTAATCTAACATAACCCTTGTACCAAGACAGGAAAGTCATTTATGTATATATATAACCCTTGTACCAAGGCAGGAAAGTCATTTATGTATATATATAACCCTTGTACCAAGACAGGAAAGTCATTTATGTATATATATAACCCTTGTACCAAGACAGGAAAGTCATTTATGTATATATATAACCCTTGTACCAAGACAGGAAAGTCATTTATGTATATATATAACCCTTGTACCAAGGCAGGAACGTCATTTATGTATATATATAACTCCTGTACCAAGGCAGGAACGTCATTTATGTATATATATAACCCTTGTACCAAGACAGGAAATTCATTTATGTATATATATAACCCTTGTACCAAGGCAGGAACGTCATTTATGTATATATATAACCCTTGTACCAAGACAGGAAAGTCATTTATGTATATATATAACCCTTATACCAAGGCAGAAACGTCATTTATGTATATATATAACCCTTGTACCAAGGCAGGAAAGTCATTTATGTATATATATAACCCTTGTACCAAGACAGGAAAGTCATTTATGTATATATATAACCCTTGTACCAAGACAGGAAAGTCATTTATGTATATATATAACCCTTGTACCAAGACAGGAAAGTCATTTATGTATATATATAACCCTTGTACCAAGGCAGGAACGTCATTTATGTATATATATAACTCCTGTACCAAGGCAGGAACGTCATTTATGTATATATATAACCCTTGTACCAAGGCAGGAACGTCATTTATGTATATATATAACCCTTGTACCAAGACAGGAAAGTCATTTATGTATATATATAACCCTTATACCAAGCAGGAACATCATTTATGTATATATATAACTCCTGTACCAAGGCAGGAACGTCATTTATGTATATATATAACCCTTGTACCAAGACAGGAAAGTCATTTATGTATATATATAACCCTTATACCAAGGCAGGAACGTCATTTATGTATATATATAACCCTTGTACCAAGACAGGAAAGTCATTTATGTATATATATAACCCTTGTACCAAGGCAGGAACGTCATTTATGTATATATATAACTCCTGTACCAAGACAGGAAAGTCATTTATGTATATATATGACCCTTGTACCAAGACAGGAAAGTCATTTATGTATATATATAACCCTTGTATCAAGGCAGGAAAGTCATTTATGTATATATGTGTTAGGAAGGGCATTAATCTAACATAGCCTTTGTACCAAGACAGGAAAGTCATTTATGTATATATATAACCCTTGTACCAAGGCAGGAAAGTCATTTATATATTTATATAACCCTTGTACCAAGACAGGAAAGTCATTTATGTATGTATATAACCCTTGTACCAAGACAGGAAAGTCATTTATGTATATATATAACCCTTGTACCAAGACAGGAAAGTCATTTATGTATATATATAACCCTTGTACCAAGACAGGAAAGTCATTTATGTATATATATAACCCTTGTACCAAGACAGGAAAGTCATTTATGTATATATATAACCCTTGTACCAAGGCAGGAACGTCATTTATGTATATATATAACCCTTGTACCAAGACAGGAAAGTCATTTATGTATATATATAACCCTTGTATCAAGGCAGGAAAGTCATTTATGTATATATATAACCCTTGTATCAAGGCAGGAAAGTCATTTATGTATATATATAACCCTTGTACCAAGACAGGAAAGTCATTTATGTATATATGTGTTAGGAAGGGCATTAATCTAACATAGCCCTTGTACCAAAACAGGAAAGTCATTTATGTATATATGTGTGTCGATTTTAACTCTGTTTCCACTATTTTTCTATTCGATTTTGTAACTGTTTTAGTCAGTGTGGTATTTTTCTATTCGATTTTGTAACTGTTTTAGTCAGTGTGGTATTTTTCTATTAGATTTTGTAACTGTTTTTGTCAGTGTGGTATTTTTCTATTCGATTTTGTAACTGTTTTAGTCAGTGTGGTATTTTTCTATTAGATTTTGTAACTGTTTTAGTCAGTGTGGTATTTTTCTATTAGATTTTGTAACTGTTTTAGTCAGTGTGGTATTTTTCTATTAGATTTTGTAACTGTTTTAGTCAGTGTGGTATTTTTCTATTAGATTTTGTAACTGTTTTAGTCAGTGTGGTATTTTTCTCTTTTCATTTTATAGCAAATACAAAAATGTACATATTATTTCGTCGATTTCTGATAAAATTATTTTATTTATGAGTCGTATTTGGTTTGATAAAATTATTAATTATTTTCTGTATGTAGATATTGTTAATCTGGTAGTTCCTATTTCGTTTTTTAAATGTAGTTTTAAATTGAAATTCCTGTTTTGATATGTAGAAAAATATCATGAAATCATTTGATCTTCAAGGAAGTAATTTATTTGATTATAAGCTAGCACATCCGATTATTTTTTCTGTCAAATAAACAAATCGATATGTCCGGTAATTAATAATAAAAATAATAATAAAGTAATAACCGGAAAATTGAATTAAAAATTAGATGCCTTCTTATTTATAGGAGGGATCAAGTCTTATTTACGTTATTTGTGTGTGTTTGTGTATAGTGGTGTCCAAAACATATTGTGTTGTGCTTTTGTTTTGTTTGTCTTTTTCTCACCTCTTGGATAACGTAGTTCGTTAATTTAGGTGAAAAAGATTCTTCTATCTTACCCCGGCTCCTGGGTAAGACAAGCTACACGCCCTTATTCCCACAAAATTGTTTTCCATTGTTGAATTAAACTGTCGATTTATAGATATGCATCCGTATCTTGGCAGTATTTTCAATGTATTTCACAATAAACTACAATGTATTTTATAAATATATTATATATATATGCTACTACAACAGCGATAAATACCTGTAAAAAGGTTATTTGACGTTGGTCAAAGGGAGGTAAACAAAAATCATTTACGTTAGTTACTAACAAGGGAGAGCACTCTATATTTTCTCAAAGTAAACAAATATTGACACGATAGAAAGAGATGAGAAAAAGAGTCAAACATCGTTAAAGGTGCAGGATTTTTTTTTTATTGTAGAATATATCACAAGTTGTTAACTTTATTATTTTGAACCCTTTTAAAGTAGTAAAATTAAAATCTTGTTTTATTTTGATATGAGGCAGATGCAACCTGAAACGCTCCCGAAGAACAGTAATTTTTCTTCCTGTTTACAAAATATCAAGCTTAAAAATAACACCACCTAAAACTTCAAACTCCGGACAGTTTTCGTATCCGCTACCGAACATTGTTTTATTTTTATTTGAAAAAAAAATCGACTAGAGTTCCGGTTTAGGTCACGTGATTTTTCTATTAATTTATTTCCGGTTTGGCAGCCATATTGTTGAAGATTTTGAAGTGCCATAGTATCTATTCAAACTTCTACCATTAACGCTCCCAAAAAGGGAGCGTATTACGTGGCATTTTGGTCCTGTGATGCGGTTCGCAAATTAATGCGCCAAACTACACAAAAAGTAAGCAAGCATCGACACGGTAGAAAGGGGTGAGAAAAAGAGTCAAACACCGTGAAAGGTGCAAGATAGTAAAATCTGTGAGACCCTCGGGTGTCACATATTTTACTATCTTGCACCTCTCCTGGTGTTAGATCCAACATTTCTCACTTCTGAGACAGACCAGTTCCTATTTTTAGCGATGTGAGAGTTTCTTATCTTACACTAGTGCAAGACAATAAAATCACGTGCGTTTTACCGGTAAATGCATGCTGTACAGTTTATGTCAACTGCCCCCCCCCCCCCCCCCCCCCCCCCCCAATTCTCCATGCTTTTCCTTTTTAAAATAAACAAAGCACTTTATATAAGTTTTCAATCTTTTATAATCACGCAAATCCTAACAATCAGCCATATTATTACATAACAACCTTCACGCAATACACAAAAATACGGAACTACTATTTTGATTGACATGAAGGGGAAATAACTCATATTGCTTACATGATGTGCTGTTTACATACAAACACGAAACTAAAAACAGCTGATAAAAATGAGAAATGAAATCATACACCGGCAAAAAGTGCAAGACAGGGAAATCTCCGACACCCTCGGTGTTAGATTCTATATGTCTTGTGTACCCTATGTTGCCAGTTTCTCTAGATTGTCCATTGTTTATTGCTCCTTCGGAATTCTCTAACGTTTATTTATCAATTATGAAAAGAAAGTTTAAACAGTGATGGCCAACAATTCCACCAATATCAACAAAAAAAACAATCACCTCTCATCCCAACTGAACTCACTGAACCAAAAAAAAAGACCACGACATATGACGTTGGAACTCTACATCCGGGCTTGGAACAGACTCTACATCCTGGCTTGGAACAGACACTACATCCTGGCTTGGAATAGACACTACATCCTGGCTTGGAACAGACTCAAAATTGTTAAATGGATAAATTGATAAGTGGATTTCCAACGTCAATTCATATATAAACAAACGATTTAGAAAATATGCACAAATTTGCATGCACTCAAAAGAGATCACATACTATCACAAAAATAAAGGACAACATAAACATGGACAATACAATAGCAGTGTCGATAACTAACTACTAGGTAAGAAGGTAGAATATGTTGGTTAAAGACCATTACTCTTTGCTACCGACATATAAAATAACAAAGTCTGGGCTACTAGGAAGTGCGCTCCAGAATTGGTCTAATGAAATTAAAAACAAACAAAAAACCACACCATTAGTTCCAAAATCTAATTAAAAAAATGCAGGAACAGACAAAATCGACAGTCCTAACATAAATACACGACCGCTCATTTCCCTGGCTTTGTTTGGACGGGCACTTCAATAAATACACGACCGCTCATTTCCCTGGCTTTGGACGGGCACTTCAATAAATACACGATCGCTCATTTCCCTGGCTTTGGACGGGCACTTCAATAAATACACGACCGCTCATTTCCCTGGCTTTGGACGGGCACTTCAGTAAAAATTAATCGCGGGATTAAAATAGTTGTATGGTCCCAAGCCTCCCCTCTTAACGAAATGATACGATTATGCAAGTGTTTTCCACATGAAAGAAAAATGCCGCCAACCCTCGCATAAAAGCGGGCGAACGAACAGCATTGCTATATTACGCTCTAATCTTTATCATTGTACATAATATATTTAATCTTCGTGATACAGAAGTTGTCATGTGCATAATATTAAGTGTTCTTTTATAGAAAGTCATGGCCTCAACCATCATATAAAAATTAGATAGGACGGAAGGCAATCGTAAGACATAATAGTGAAACAATAGTCAAGCTATGAATCAAAATTTAATTGCTAATACAATCTTTCGTACGCAACTGACAGAATACTTTTCAACAAGATGTTGATATCTTCCGAAAAGAATAAGATTAGACGGCTCTTTAAAAATAGCTTAGTACTCAGAAAATGATGACGTAAAAAGATCAAATTACAAACTGTAACCCCGAGCGTAACGTATGAATTGTGAAATACATCCTCCATATGTGGGAGCGGTTGATATATTGCTATTGAGGCGTGGAAAATTTATACTGGCAAAATTGAAGTATCATTTGTCATAGAGTCTAGTAGAAAGTTAACAATTGCTATGAAATTAGAGGTAAATGTCTAGAAATGAGGCAGAGGAAGTTGTTTCTGTTGTTTCTTCTATCTCAAGTTCTTTGGGGGGTATATTATTGGAATCCAGTGAGGAATGTTGGCTACATCAAATGGCCACATCTTAGTAAATCTTATCACTATAATAATTTATAGCGCAACGACGGCTAAAGCGCAAAATACCTCATTAAAAAGATTATTGCACTAACTGGACACGCGGATCAAATTTAGATTAAATAAAAGTTAAATAAGTCTGATTAAGAATATCCATACTTTAATGTTTGACGTCAATGCACTCACCGATCACACACTTCTAATGTATGTGTTACAAGAACTATTATGATCAGGTCGTCAAATGATGCTATGATTGGATTTTCAATAAATCGAGGTAAAATGTCACAATTTTCTTGCTACATGTATTTGGCATTATAAATCAGTAAATTCACTTTGAAAGGTAACTTGGGAGCAACATGAATAACTGGAACACAACCTCCATTACTGTATTATATGCAATCTATCAAACTTTTTACAAATTCACCTCTTTAGTTCTAGGAAATATAGAATGGCGTTACTATTAGAAATAGACACTGTTGTTCATAAATTTTGACCGCTATATTTTTAGCGATGTGTTCCCCAACTTTCTTAAAATCACATATGGTACATACTGTTGTTTTAGCAATTATAATCTATTAAATTGAGGTTCATTAAGGGTATGCTACCTGAACATCAACTTTCCTAAGATTAAATAGACATTGGGAAAATATCAGAAGTGTTTTTCCTCCTCGGGCATAGGTGATCTTTAGTCGATTTTTGATAATCTGTTTCGGTCTTTTGGTTTTCTTGCTCCCAAAGATTAAAAAAAAATTAGTGTTCCAATCTTTTGACTTTGAGTGTAGTTGATTAGATGTCTAAGATTTTATTACGTATTTCTGAGTAGTTTTAGTAAATTACATTATTTAATTTAATGATTTTTGGTGTTTAACGCCACTTTCAACAATATTTCAGCTATATCATGGCGACCAATTTTAGTGGTGGAGGAAGCCGGAGTACCCGGAGAGAACCACTGACCATGGGTAAGCAACTGGTAAACTGTATCACTTGCGGCTGCGAGTCGAGTGCACCCTTTTGGAATTTACAAAGCCGGGCGCGAACCCATGAGTTGTTAGATCCAACGACCTAACTCATTGAGCCACCCGGGTCCCTACATTATTTAGGAATTGTAAATTTCAAATAAAAAAATATATAATAAACAATGTCAGTGCCGGTGCATTTACTACTGGACAGATGATTCCATCAGATATTTGTATTCTACCAGCCAGGGTATCGTCCTAGAGGTAGTAATACAAATTAGATGTCCTATTTAGTGTGCATAAAACTAACTGTTATGTGCATATTCAATATTGACAAAACATGAAAGGAATGTACGAACACTATTTCCTAAAATGTAAATTATAAATGTCAACAATCATAGTTATTATTACATGTATTAGTATAAATACTGAAGTACGACTTTTCTGAAATACAAGTTCATTTGATCTTTTTAGAACAAAATTCAAATTCCCATAGAAAAATCGTGGAAAGAGGCAGCATCAATATCTCTAATACACAAATACATGACCGTGCGTGCGTGCGTGCGTGCGTGTGTGTGTATATTTTTCTCTCAAAAATTCTGCATTGCATTTGAAGATCCAATTGTGAAGAGTCAGCGAGAAAGTGACGCCAACTGAATATATTTTCAGCTAGTATATTATGGCAGGAGCAAATTCCATATCGATAGCATAAATGCGAAGGCCGTTTGGAACTACACCAACATGCTTAGTTAGATTTTTAAAGTGCCCGCTCACTGAAACAACGGTCCGCGGGTAGACATGTCGATCCACTCTGGACACATTATCATGATTCCGAGCCAACCAGTCTTTGTTCTTTCTCCTTAATGCTACATGCATAGCGAGAAAGTAACAAATATCAATGCTATAGTCTTTGGGTTGATCATGCCGCGGATTCAGTTCACACTACCACATTCGAGGAGAACAAACTAATCATTACACCACAGAGGTGGTTCAAAATATCAAGAGGAGGGTTGGGATCCCAATAACCAGCTTAACCCAGCCACATTGTTGTACGTGTGCCAAATTAGGGCATTAATATCCATCAGCTTATTAGGTGTTCGTTCTCTTTGTTGATATTGATGGAATTGCTGAAGATCACTGTTTAAGCTTTTTTTCATTACAACGTTTCATTTTTCATAGTGGAAATTTCATTTAAGAAGCAAAACAAAACAAAGCAAAAACAAATCAGAGATTACTCTTTAATTACAAAATTAACTGTTGGCATGGCAACCTCTTGCTTGAATATTTCTCCAGTAGCCAAGTGTGTTGTCATGTTTACAACCTGCCGGTCCTCCGTTGTGCATTCGAGCGTAACTCTCGCAATTATGTGCACATCCATAATGATTTATATATCTGGCCATATACTTTTGGATGCACTGGGAGGCGCAATGTTTATCTTTGGAACAAGCCTCCAAGCCTAGTAAAATAAACATGACAACATTCTAGTACACATCTTATTAGTATTCATCTTTGGAAATATACCAAAATCATAAACAGATTAATTTCGAGTGAAACCTGTTTAAACCGAACCTTGGATATCACAAATCTTGTATAAACCGAACTTTAAATAAAGTCTTATTATAGAAAATCTTAATTTCTTAACCTTTATAAACTGAACACCAGTCTATTCCGAACACAAAAATTGGTTCCAATGAGTTCGGTTTAAACAAGTTTTACTGTATAAGAAAACGTATACAGCATTTATATAGTAAAATGTTCAACCTATGTTGAAACCAAACCAAAAAACTGCATAAAGACTAACTAACAGATTAATTAATATTGCCATTTGATTATCAATCAATGAATGGTTCCCATTTTATAGTTAGTACAACATTTTTAAAAGTTGCTTATGACCGACCCAACCTCTTACACCAGAAAAGACCCATTTTACATGTTGTCTTCAAAATCATTTGTTTTATGCTTGTTGCAATAGGTGTTTAGTTGGAAATTGATTCATTCAATTTAAATATCCATGATCTTATATTTCACAGGGGGCCATCGTGGTCGTGATCGTATGGAAGTTCGATTTACTTCTACCTATGCAATGAGTGCCTATCACCACTAATGGTGTTAGTTCGAATCCCACTCAGGTGATGTGTACTCAATGCAACATTATGTGATAAAGTTTGTCAGTGACTTGCGGCAGGTCGGTGGTTTTCTACGGGTACTCCGGTTTCCTACACCAATAAAACTGACCGCCATAATATAACTAGTTTGTACGAGTTATCGGTAAATTCTCATTAAATACACATTTTCATATTCGTACTATAGTATAGTATCACATCCTTATCACAAAATGACGTGAGGAAACGACTGATTACGATCATTCAACACATCACTCGTCATTATTCGCTTATTTTAAGCAAGACATAATTTATCTATAAATACACCTATTAATACTATTGGACAACATGTGAAGTCTATGCCTCTCCCTGATACATTATATGTTCTCTCATTAATAAGTACAAGTTTAATATATGAGTAATCAATTACAGGGTTCGCGAAATTGCATGTGGGCTTGGTGGTCCTAGTGAAAAGAATGTCAGTCCTCATTAATTTTCTATTTCAAAATACCAAACTTGTGTCAGTCCTTGGTAAAATCTGTCCAAATTTTGCTGGTCATGTCTGACAGGACTGACACAAGTCGCGAACTCTGCAATTACATGTAAATATTTATGATATTAAATAATCTGTACCATGAATATAATGATATTAAATAATCTGTACCATAAATATAATGATATTAAATAATCTGTACCATAAATATAATGCAAGAAAAGCTCTAAAAGTTTCCCATAAGGAAAAATAAATCCGTGAAGTGACTTGCAGATCCTGCTTTCCCTTCCGAGACACCTACTTTCACAAGCCCTCCCCCCTTTTTAGTAAGGTCCGTACTGCTTTAGCTTTCTGTATAGTGTTTAGTGTTATGTAGATCATTGTTTGTCTCTTTGTTCTTTTTCTTCAACATTTTAGACTAAGTTGAAATAGAGATGGTATCAAATTTATGTGTTGTGTTTATTGTCTTTTTTCTTCTTCTGTGTTTTGTGCCCGCTGTTCCCTATGTACGTGGAATGTCCATTCTTAATTGCTTCTTTGGTTTTATTTTGCATCATGTTTAATACCTGGGTAAAGTCAACTCAGCGAGTAATGCTTGTAGTGATTACTGAACAAATTATTTAGTTTGTCAGTGACTTGTGGCACGTCGGTGCTTTTCTCCGGGTACTCCTGTTTCCTCCACCAATAAAACTGACCGCCACGATATAACTGAACTATTGTTGAAAGTGTTGTTAAACACCATAAAACATTAAAAAAAAAAAATTTAAATCGACTTACTTGAACCTGGTTTACCACAATCCTCCCAGTAAACCTGCTTTATTTGGAAGTACCCACAAGAGGGTGAATTTACATCCCACCTACAATCTAACGGATGACATTTCGATTCCAACTGAAATAGCAAAGACCTAAATGATATGTAGGTATAAATACAAAATGGTACAATCTGCCTGGATTCTACAACTTAAAAACAATAATAACAAAAGTAGATATCAAATTTAGTGCGCACGACGTGTTTCTAGAATAACCTTCACCAGGTGGCGCTCAAAATAACCTTCACCAGGTACACTCAGAATAACCTTCACCAGGTACGCTAAAAATCGAAATGTGTACAAAGTAGATGAATAGATATTTCATTTCGTCTTACTGTCTCATGTTCCAAAATGGTAAGAATATCTCTATTGGTGAGTTATTAGTAGTCGTGTATATCATCAGCCCAGTAGTCAGTGTTCCGGGACTAACATTGTTTATTATTAAGATTTACAGTTCATAAATAATGTAATTATTATAAAAACTAAGGTTCCTCCTCTCTCAGGCATTGGTGACCATACCTGAGGTTCCCCCTCTCTCAGACATTGGTGACCATACCTGATCTTGACTATCTAATTTAGGCCCTTTGAAGTTCTTTCTACCAAAGACTTACATTATTAGACTTCCCCATCCTTTGACTATGAGCCTACCTGATGAAGACTATTACAGAAACGTGTCGTGCGTGTTAGATATCTACGGGTGTTTTTTTTTATTGCTGTTTAGTTTAAATAAATCTTATTTTGTTTCTATTAATAAATAATTTATTACATTTAGACCATTTTTTGTATAATTATTCTCCTTTTATCCTTTGTCGTATGATTACTTCGTAATTGTTTATAAATGATCAAATAAAGCACTTTATTTCTTTCTTTCTTTCTTTCTTTCAATATTTTGACCACGGTCATTAGAGAGTTATCGTTCTTTATTTGACAAGAAAAATCCTATTGTTTACTATAATTACTTAAATATTGTTAGATGAATCATCTTAAAATGTGTACAGATAAATAATCACATTTTCATTTTTTGTGTGTGGTGATTTTCATGTTCTTAGTCCGATTTAATTGGTGTAACAGGATTGGAAGGATAACATGTTGCTCTGTCGTAATATAACTAGTGTATCTCCTGAGAAATGCTGCATAATATTTAAAATCCATAACTAATTTTAGTCTCTTTTACATGATCAACGTCTGAATCTGTTTTCTCATTTTTTCCCCGCATTAAATCTATTTTACTGTTTATATATGACTTCAGAAGTTCCCGAGAATTACATACATTTAATATACAACAAAACAATACTACAAATTTACAATTTGGAAAGTTACAACTTTTGATAATATTGTGTACGAGCAAATGGTAGGTGTATCAAGTCACTTGGAAAGTGCAAATTATATAAATAATTTTTTTAAATAAATTCTGAAGTACTTATGACTATATAATACTACTTACATCACACATACACTGTAAACAATGTTGAGAAACCAGACCTAAAACAATGTACAATGGTGTTAACATATATATGTGTATACTTTCACCTAAACAATGTACAATGGTATATATATATGTATGTATACTTTCAGTGAATGCATTATTATTATATATTAACATTTTCAATAGAAAGTCATCCATCGTAATTTGAGTTTATGGTTACAATCAATGCCTACATGACTTATCACAGGATGTGTAACAAAATCAACACAGCGGGTGCAATGAGTGGAGCAAGAACTGATTACCCTTCCGGGTCATCTGTGCGCAGCACCGGTTTTAGTGAGGTTTGTGTTATTTCTTCTTTTTTTCTTTCTACCGTTGTATTGTTTATCTTTTTACCGTTGTATTGTTTATCTTTTTACCGTTGTATTGTTTCTCTTTTTACCGTTGTATTGTTTATCTTTTTACCGTTGTATTGTTTATCGTTTTACCGTTGTATTGTTTATCTTTATACCGTTGTATTGTTTATCTTTTTACCGTTGTATTGTTTATCTTTTTACCGTTGTATTGTTTATCTTTTTACCGTTGTATTGTTTCTCTTTTTACCGTTGTATTGTTTATCTTTTTACCGTTGCATTGTTTATCTTTATACCGTTGTATTGTTTATCTTTTTACCGTTGTATTGTTTATCTTTTTACCGTTGTATTGTTTATCTTTTTACCGTTGTATTGTTTCTCTTTTTACCGTTGTATTGTTTATCTTTTTACCGTTGTATTGTTTATCTTTTTACCGTTGTATTGTTTCTCTTTTTACCGTTGCATTGTTTATCTTTTTACCGTTGTATTGTTTATCTTTTTATCGTTGTATTGTTTATCTTTTTACCGTTGTATTGTTTATCTTTTTACCGTTGTATTGTTTATCTTTTTACCGTTGTATTGTTTATCTTTTTACCGTTGTATTGTTTATCTTTTTACCGTTGTATTGTTTATCTTTTTACCGTTGTATTGTTTATCTTTATACCGTTGTATTGTTTATCTTTTTACCGTTGTATTGTTTATCTTTTTACCGTTGTATTGTTTATCTTTTTACCGTTGTATTGTTTATCTTTTTACCGTTGTATTGTTTATCTTTTTACCGTTGTATTGTTTATCTTTTTACCGTTGTATTGTTTATCTTTATACCGTTGTATTGTTTATCTTTTTACCGTTGTATTGTTTATCTTTTTACCGTTGTATTGTTTATCTTTTTACCGTTGTATTGTTTATCTTTTTACCGTTGTATTGTTTATCTTTTTACCGTTGTATTGTTTATCTTTATACCGTTGTATTGTTTATCTTTTTACCGTTGTATTGTTTATCTTTATACCGTTGTATTGTTTATCTTTTTACCGTTGTATTGTTTATCTTTTTACCGTTGTATTGTTTATCTTTTTACCGTTGTATTGTTTATCTTTTTACCGTTGTATTGTTTCTCTTTTTACCGTTGCATTGTTTATCATTTTACCGTTGTATTGTTTATCTTTATACCGTTGTATTGTTTATCTTTTTACCGTTGTATTGTTTATCTTTTTACCGTTGTATTGTTTATCTTTATACCGTTGTATTGTTTATCTTTTTACCGTTGTATTGTTTATCTTTTTACCGTTGTATTGTTTATCTTTTTACCGTTGTATTGTTTATCTTTTTACCGTTGCATTGTTTATCTTTTTACCGTTGTATTGTTTATCTTTTTACCGTTGTATTGTTTATCTTTATACCGTTGTATTGTTTATCTTTTTACCGTTGTATTGTTTATCTTTTTACCGTTGTATTGTTTATCTTTCGATTTACGGCTTCTGATTATCGTTTTGATATTTATTTTTCGATTTTTCTTTTGATATTAGGAGTTTTAAATATTCCTATGATAAGCCATACTAGTTTATAGTTGTGAGTTGGGATGGTCAATGAACGAAGATGGATTATTCAGGTTAGACAAGAAAAGTTTGAATATACCACTGGGGTAATAAGAAGCCGTAAATAGAAGAACAGACAATACAATGACCAAAAACAAAACACAACACAAACAATTATAGATTGAGCAACACGAACCTAACCAAAAATGGAGGTTGAACTTAGATGCTCCAGAAGGGTAGGTAGTTCCTGCTACAGATTTAGCAACTGTTGCGTTACTCTTGCTACAAACCCGGTGATAGTCAGAAATGAGGAGATTACCGAGGAGTGCTTACGACAAACGGAACATATCTATGATTTCACAACTAAATGTTTACTTAGGTATCCATTTTGTATGTTTCACTTAAGGTTAATAAGAAACAAACGTCAAATATTTACAATCCACCATAACGCTGAAGATTCTCTTGATCTTTTCTTTCATTGTAAAGTACCCGGCATATTAAATTATGTAATAAAAGAAATCCTATACTATGCAAACTTTAAGCATACAAACGAAAGAATAACAACGTGCAAAAATGCACTCAAGAAACTGATGAGTACACAGTAATCTTATGAAATATTTATAATTAAAACAAAGCTATTATTTAGATCATTGCCCACTAAATACTATCTACGTTTCTATTGATATGGTATTAAAGTGAGTGAGTAATTGTAGTTCAACTCCAAGTGATCAATTATTTTGTTATATCATGGAATTTACTTTTCGATTCAATGATGATGATGTCCGCTTTGTAGTACGAGCTTAGTTGAATGCTATAGTGCAGACCGTATACAACAGCAGTCCTCCGCGGGAATACATGTCACTCAACTCCTCCGCGGGAATACATGTCACTCAACCCCTCCGCGGTAATACATGTCACTCAACTCCTCCGCGGGAATACATGTCACTCAACTCCACGGGAATACATGTCACTCAACTCCTCCGCGGGAATACATGTCACTCAACTCCGCGGGAATACATGTCACTCAAGTCCTCCGAGGGAATACATGTCACTCAACTCCTCCGCGGGAATACATGTCACTCAACTCCTCCGCGGTAATACATGTCACTCAACTCATCCGCGGGAATACATGTCACTCAACTCCTCCGCGGGAATACATGTCACTCAACTCCTCCGCGGGAATACATGTCACTCAACTCGACATTAGCTTGATGCTGACTGAGCCAGTATTTATCCTTGCTCCGTAATGCTGCGTGTTTAGCGGACAAGCAGCAAATCCCAATGTTATAGTCTTTGATTTGATCTGACCACGATCTACCGTACTCGACTATGTTAACCATTACACCACCAACTCGATTCATCTCTGTGATGTCTTTGTTCATTAATTGTTTGTACAAATTGCATGTAAAATTGACTCATCGTAATTGTTTCTTAAAAATATATAGATACATTTTTTGTTTATCATATACGATACCCATGTTATACCGAACATTAGTTAGTTCTTACCTGAGGTATATGTAGCTCTCTGTGTACGTACAGAAGAATTGTCACTACAGTTTAATGATGAAGAAACAGACAGGAAACTGCCGGCAACCCAAGCATGCTGTTAAGAATAAAGCAAAGAAATTTGAATTATGTAGGTATATTTCATTAGGATTGATCGATTTGTGGATAGAAACGTGCCAATGTAATGAATAAAATGTCAGTTTTCATCCTACAGAATACATGAAAAGACTATTTTGTCAAAAACTATCCTTGTAGGGAATGACAGTACAATATCGATAAACATGAAACCAAAAAGAAAAGAAAAACAAAGATAACAAGGGCAACACAAAGCGTGGTGTATCCCCTCGCCTAAAAAATTGACCCGGTGACCTTGACCTTTGACCTATGACCTTGAAAATCAATAGGGTCCAGATTCTTTTAAGGACTAACATGTACCAAGTTTGGTCAAAATCCATTGAAGGATGTTGATTCTAGAGTGTTCACAATGATGTTACAGAAGGACGGACGGACGGTAGCGTTACTATATCCCTTCGCAACTTCGTTGGCGAGGGGATGGTAAGCTGCAACCCACAACACGCCCCCAATAAAACTAAACAAATGAAAACCTAGAGTAATACCATGCTTTTTGAAAGACAGATTCTCTTTAATACTAAATATGACCACCAGCATAATATATATAATTCTAATGACATAGTGGCTACCTTAATAGAAACAAGAAAACTGCAGCAGAGCTGCGAGAGGAGTCGATTAAAAAAATTAATAAAACATAAATTAAATCAAAGTATCCAATATCTCATTTTATTTAACTAAAGATTTGTCCTCGTATTTCAAGATTAGATGGGATAATTCCATCAAGCGGGAAAATTTTGTTTGACGGAAAGGCCCGAAAAAGTCGTTTGCCAAAACATAATTATTACATTTTAATATTGATAGCATATTTAGAGCCTTCGGCATGAATGCAAATCAGTATGACATGACGAATTTGTGGTACGAATTTGTTTGGTAAATACCTGTAACAATTAACTTCCGGCAATGGGTTGCCATGGGATCCATTCCAACTATACTCTTTTCGTGCCTTCGGCACGAAGACTTTTGAAATTTTATTCGTAATGGTCGTGCCTTCGGCACGACTAGTAAATTAATTGTATTATATAAGATATGCCTTCGGAACGAAAACTTAATGTTTCTTTGTCTATGAAAATAAAGGGCGAATCAACTTCCGTCAAGGTGTTGCCATGGGACCCATTTGCAACATTTAATGTGGCCGTGCTGATTCATTCTTTTGTTCATATCGGTTGTGCCTTCGGCACGACGATTTTGTTTCTTTATTCGTAGTGTTCGTGCGTTCGGCACGACACAAAGTTTATTATTTATTTCAATTACGAAACCTTCAATGACAACTCTGCCTTCTTCAAGTTCGAAAGTAAACCCTGTTTTCTATTTGAATGATATAGTCGTGCTTTCGGCACGAAGCGTAAGTTTTAATTCTCAATACAATTTTAAAGTCATTCTCTTATTTTATTTGTTTCGTGTTGGTCGCGCCTTTGGCGCGACAAAGATGTTCAATTACGAGAACAGGCAAATGGCTTAAGCTCCTCACACTTCCGCTTCCGATTTCAAAGTGTTTACAAGTATCAACCATGTTCGCTTCGCTTACAGCTGGGTTGATAAAAAAAACCCAGAATGATAACAACTTTAATGAATGGCATATTGGTTTACTTGAGGAACGTATAATAAAGGAATTACTTAGTCTACCGGAGCACGTGAAACGTATAACACAGGAAGTACTTATTCTTCCGGAGCACGTGAAACGTTTAACACAGAAATTACTTATTCTTCCAAAGCACGTGATACGTATAACACAGGAATTACTTATTCTTGCGGAGCACGTGAAACATATAACACAGGAAGTACCTATTATTCCGGAGCACGTGAAGCGTTTAACACAGGAATTAAATATTCTTCCGGAGCACGTGAAACGTATAACAGAGGAATTACTTATTCCTCCGGAGCACGTGCAAAGTATAACACAGGAAGTACTTATTCTTCCGGAGCACGTGAAACGTTTAACATAGGAATTACTTATTCTTCCGGAGCACGTGAAACGTATAACACAGGAATTACTTATTCTTCCGGAGCACGTGAAACGTATAATACAGGAATTACTTATTTTTCCGGAGCACGTGAAACGTATAACGCAGGAACTACTTAGTCTTAATCTTCTGAAGCACATGAGTTCACCCCAGTTTTTTGTGTTGCTAGATCTTTAGTTTTTTGTGTGGTGTTTTGTAAATTGTTATTCTTTCTTTTATTCCTTTGACCTTTGGATATTTCAATGCTGTCCTTCTTTGATTTACTACATCTGATTACCCGTTTGATATCTTCAAACATGGTAGCGTTGAAGACGGTGTAGTTCATATGCATTGTCTTTGATTCGTATTATGTTTAAAGAGTACATATTATAGCTTACCTCTCCATGAACATGTTGTAGGTGATACCACGTGTACCCGTCTACTGTATGTCTTCTACCATTGACTGTATAGCATTCCCCCTTTTCAACCTGTCCAACTATAGAACCGTCTAATCCGGCTGTAATGCAATAAATATGCAAATGTAAGAAAAGAAACCATTTAACACTGTCTTACTCTTCTCGCCGACTTGTTCCTTTATTCGTATGAGGCAGGCTTCACATAATGTTTTTTCAAGGAAAACGAATAGAAGCTAGCCCGATCCTTTAATTTCACGTTCCGCTATATAGATGATGTCCTTTCACTAAATAATTCTAGGTTTTATGATTTCGTTGATCGCATCTATGACATTAAGCTTGAAATAAAGGATACCACAGATACAAATAGGCCTGCTAAATACACTGACCCACACCTCGAAATTGACAGTGAGGGGCGTTTAAGAACGAAACTTTACGACAAATGAGATGATTTCAATTTTCCCATTGTGAAATTTCCATTTATATGTAGCAACATTCTAGCAGCACCTGCATATGGAGTATATATCTCTCAGTTGATACGATATTCCAGAGCTTGTGGTTCATATAAGGATTTCCGTGATAGAGGGTTGCTGCTAACAAGGCAGCTACGGAGCCGAGGGTTCATATTGGTTAAGTTGAAGTCATCACTTCGATAGTTTTACGGTCGCCACCATGACTTAAGCACTTCCCGGTCCTTTCCTCATTCATGACTTATCATTGAATTTGTAATTAGGTTAACACGACGGGTGCCACTAGTGGGGCAGGAACTGCTTACCCTTCCTGAGTACCTGAGTTCACCCGCGGTGTTTAGTGGTGTTCGTGTTATTCGATCTTTAGTTTTATGTGTATGTTATGTAGATCGTGGTTTGTCCTTTTTTCCTTTTTATTTTGTCCATTTGTGTTGTCTGTCTGTCTTTGATTTACGGATTCTGATTACATTTTTGGTATCTTCAAACTCTTCTTTAAGAAGTTTACAATTGAATAATTGCAATTAACAGATGATAAAAGTTACAAAAACTTACATCTACAACACTGCAATTCCAAGGGCAAAGGAACTGTTAATCCTTCAAGAGCATCTGTATTTACCCTAGTTTTAACAGGGTGTATGCCTCTCAAATAAAAGTTTGCTGTGTAGTGTTTTATGGACAAGAAACGTTTGATAAAGAGGTAATCAGAATCCGTAAATCGAAGGACAGACAACACAATGGTCAAATGCAAAAGGTCAAAAGGACAAACAACTACATAAAAACATTACACAGAAAACAAAAAAGATAGAGTAACTAAAAACAGGTGGGGGAGGTGGGGGCTGTGAATTAATGAATGAGGAAAGAACCGGAAAGTGCTTACGACTAATATTTATTTTGTCCTTTTATATTTTTTGCCATTATCTGTCCTTTTCTCGCTTTGGTATTTTTTTCAAACTTTTGTTACAATAGCAAAACTGTGATATGCAAATTCAGTACATATGCATACATGCAATATGATAATTACAATGTTAGAATTTTGAACGCTTTGGCCTTCCATACAAACCAGTTATAGTTTCATGTGTAAAATTTAAGAGTTTGCAGTGACGTACTTTACACCAGTGTTTCAGTGACGTACTTTACACCAGTGTTTCTGTGACGTACTTTACACCAGTGTTTTTGTGACAAATTACATTCGTAATATTTAATGTATATAGCAGAAGGTTTAATAAAACTGTAAGGTTCTCCTCCCTCGCACATATGTGACCTTGGTCGATTTTGGCTTTCCTGTTAAGGTCCTTTGGTTTTATTGCTCCAAAAACTTTCCATTATTTGCCTTTCAGATCTTTCGATTTTGAGAAATTTGATATCTACGTTTTTATTACATAAAATGTAATAAAATGAGAACAAAATCCAACCGCAAAATGGTAGAAACACTAACACTCACTGACCAGGAACGTCAATGAAAAGTGGCGGGGTTAAGCTATTTTTAGGACCCAATTCTCCTCTTTGTTTTTTTTAAGTAAAATGTGTTTCTTAGTCAACGTAATACTTAATGATTATAAAATGTGTGATATACCACCACTCTAGGGACCTCTGTATCATGCGAAAATTATAAAATGTGTGATATACCACCACTCTAGGGACCTCTGTATCATGCAAAAATCATAAAATGTGTGATATACCACCACTCTAGGGACCTCTGTATCATGTGTGTTATACCACCTCTCTATGGACCTCTGTATCATGTGTGATATACCACCACTCTAGGGACCTCTGTATCATGTGTGATATACCACCTCTGTATCATGTGTGAAATACCACCACTCTAAGCACCTCCGTATAATGTGTGATATACCACCACTCTAGGGACCTCTGTATCATGTGTGTTATACCACCTCTCTATGGACCTCTGTATCATGTGTGATATACCACCATTGTAGGGACCTCTGTATCATGTGTGAAATACCACCACTCTAGGCACCTCTGTATCATGTGTGTTATACCACCTCTCTATGGACCTCTGTATCATGTGTGATATACCACCACTCTAGGGACCTCTGTATCATGTGTGATATACCACCACTCTAGGAACCTCTGTATCATGTGTGATATACCACCACTCTAGGGACCTCTGTATCATGTGTGATATACCACCACTCTAAGGATCTCTGTATCATGTGTGATATACCACCACTCTAAGAACCTCTGTATCATGTGTGATATACCACCTCTGTATCATGTGTGAAATACCACCACTCTAGGCACCTCCGTATAATGTGTGATATACCACCCCTCTAGGGACCTCTGTATCATGTGTGATATACCACCACTCTAGGAACCTCTGTATCATGTGTGATATACCACCACTCTAGGGACCTCTGTATCATGTGTGATATACCACCACTCTAAGGACCTCTGTATCATGTGTGACATACCACCCCTCTAGAGACCTCTGTATCATTTGTGATATACCACCACTCTAGGAACATCTGTATCATGTGTGATATACCACTACTCTAGGGACCTCTGAATCATGCAAAAATCATAAAATGTGTGATATACCACCACTCTAAGGACCTCTGTATCATGCGAAGATAATAAAATGTGTGATATACCACCACTCTAGGGACCTCTGTATCATGCAAAAATCATAAAATGTGTGATATACCACCACTCTAGGGACCTCTGTATCATGTGTGTTATACCACCTCTCTATGGACCTCTGTATCATGTGTGATATACCACCACTCTAGGGACCTCTGTATCATGTGTGAAATACCACCACTCTAGGCACCTCTGTATCATGTGTGATATACCACCCCTCTAGGGACCTCTGTATCATGTGTGATATACCACCACTCTAGGGACCTCTGTATCATGTGTGATATACCACCACTCTAAGGATCTCTGTATCATGTGTGATATACCACCACTCTAAGAACCTCTGTATCATGTGTGATATACCACCACTCTAGGGACCTCTGTATCATGTGTGAAATACCACCACTCTAGGAACCTCTGTATCATGTGTGGTATACCACCACTCTAGGGACCTCTGTATCATGTGTGATATACCACCACTCTAAGGACCTCTGTATCATGTGTGACATACCACCCCTCTAGGGACCTCTCTATCATGTGTGATATTTCACCACTCTAGGGACCTCTGTATCATGTGTGATATACCACCATCTAAGGATCTCTGCATCATGTGTGATATACCACCACTCTAAGGACCTCCGTATCATGTGTCATATACCATGACTCTAGGGACCTCTGTATCATGTGTGATATACCACTACTCTAGGGACCTCTGTATCATGTGTGATATACCACCACTCTAGGAACCTCTGTTTCATGTTTGATATACCACCACTCTAAGGATCTCTGCATCATGTGTTATATACCACCACTCTAAGGACCTCTGCATCATGTGTGATATACCACCACTCTAGGGACCTCTGTATCATGTGTGTTATACCACCTATCTAGGGACCTCTGTATCATGTGTGATATACCACCACTCTAAGGACCACTGTATCATGTGTGATATACCACCGTTCTATGGACCTCTGTATCATGTGTGATATACCACCACTCTATGGACCTCTGTATCATGTGTGATATACCACCACTCTAAGGACCTCTGTATCATGTGTGATATACCACCACTCTAGGGACCTCTGTATCATGTGTGAAATACCACCACTCTAAGGACCTGTGTATCATGTGTGATATACCACCACTCTAGGGACCTCTGTATCATGTGTGATATACCCCCACTCTAAGGACCTCTGTATCATGTGTGATATACCACCACTCTAAGGACCTCTGTATCATGTGTGATATACCACCACTCTAAGGACCTCTGCATCATGTATGATATACCACCCCTCTAAGGACCTCTGTATCATGTGTGATATACCACCACTCTAAGGACCTCTGTATCATGTGTGATATACCACCACTCTAGGGACCTCTGTATCATATGTGATATACCACCACTCTAAGGACCTCTGTATCATGTGTGATATACCACCACTCTAGGGACCTCTGTATCATGTGTGATATACCACCACTCTAAGGACCTCTGTATCATGTGTGATATACCACCACTCTAAGGACCTCTGTATCATGTGTGATATACCACCACTCTAAGGACCTCTGTATCATGTGTGATATATCACCCCTCTAAGGACCTCTGCATCATGTGTGATATACCACCCCTCTAAGGACCTCTGTATCATGTGTGATATACACGGTTTAACCCTGCCATATCTTTATGTCTGTCCCAAGGTGCTGGATTTCCAACGTCATATGTCGTTTTTTTTTTTTATTGAGTTAAAGGTGAGAGATGATTTTTCGTTTTATTGATTATGGTGGCATTGTTTAAACTGTATTTACATAATATAATCAAAACATTGAGATGTGCTTAATCGCTTTATTCGTATTGTAAGAAAGGATGATGTACCCAAAGTACACATATACATTGTTACTATAATTGATAAGGAAGTCACGAACCTGATTAGATAACGTAAGAACATTACCATTTGACCATCACGGACAATACACTACAACACAATGACTTCTTACGAGTCGGAAACACCCTAAACCACGTTATACATCTACGTCTTGATATCTCTTGTATTTATCATTAAATACTTTTATTAAAAAACATTTTGTCCAATCAGTCCTTGCTACTGTTAATGCTATATATAGTTTTATAGAAATAATGTTTTGACTGTCCAGACTGGACACTATGTGCTCATTAACGACAATTGTATTTAAAGAAAAGAGAAAATTATCATTCCTGAATCTTGTTTGCTTTCCTAAAATAAATAAGATACAATTTCTGTCCATTGAATCGTAATTAAAAGGAGAGTTTGAAGATACCAATGGGGTAATCAAAATCCGTAAATCGAAGAAGAACAGACAACACAAATGTCCAAAAGGGAAAAAGGACAAACAATGATCTGTAAAACATACACATAAAACTAAAGATCAAAAACCACCAGCCCCACTAAAAACCGGGGGTGAACTCAGGTTGTTTATGCTGTTTTCAGTATGAGAATGCATACCATTTATTCTTTCAATGTTCACTATGTAATCAAAATGAAAAGTTTTAAAGATTCCAAAAGGGGTAACCAGAAGCCGTAAATCGAAGAAGGACAGACAATACAATGACCAAAAGAACAAGTACAAAAGGACAGACAAACAATGATCTACAAAACACTACATAGAAAAGTAAGATCTAGCAACACGAATCCCACTAAAACCCGGAGTAAACTCGTGTGCTACGAACGGGTTCACGCAGTTTTTTCTCTCCTAATGGCACAGTTAAACGAAATAGACATAATGTGATATGGAAATAGGGTTGGGTACCAGTATACATAAATAATTACAGGGTTGGGTACCAGTATACATAAATAAATATACATAACAAACATCATGCACCACCTACAAACAAAGGGGCAATAAGAAACGATAATTTGTAGAACAGACAATATAATGGCCAACAGAAAGGGTACAAAATGACAAACTATAATCTACAAATAACTACACAAAAAGCTAAAAATCGAGCACAACGAATCTAACTTAAAACCGGTGTTGAACTCGTGTGCTCCGAAAGGATAAGTAGTTCCTTCTCCACATTTTGTACCCGTCGTGTTACTCTTGTTACAAATGTTGTTTAATGCCAATTGAACAATTGTTCATCTATTTCATGACGGAAACAAGTTACATTTGATGAGATGATGGCCGTTTTGTACCAACACGCTGAGTTAGATATTGATGGCCGCTTTGTACTAGACCAACACGCTGAGTTAGATATTGATGGCCGTTTTGTACCAACACGCTGAGTTAGATATTGATGGCTGCTTTGTACTAGACCAACACGCTGAGTTAGATATGGATGGCCGTTTTGTATTAGACCAACACGCTGAGTTAGATATTGATGGCCGTTTTGTACTAGACCAACACGCTGTGTTAGATATTGATGGCCGTTTTGTACTAGACCAACACGCTGAGTTAGATATTGATGGCCGTTTTGTACTAGACCAACACGCTGAGTTAGATATTTATAATAGTAGCTCACTGAAACAACAGTCCGCGGATAGACATGTCGCTCAACTAGATCACATTAACCTGATTCTGGGTGGGTCAACCAGTCTTTGTTCTTACTCCTTAATGCCGAGTGCTTACCGGAGAGGCAGGGATGGTTTGACCAACCAGGTCTCAGAACCCACGATCTACCACACACGAGGCAAGTATGGTCACAATTACACCATCGATACAATTTAAGATAATTTGGACGAGGAGCAAAATGTTGACATCTTTTGTACAATTCAGAACTAACACATCCACCTGTTCAACCGATTTCAGTTGGATATTTGGATAGATTATAATTCCCCACATATTACTTTATCTATTATTTGAACTGTCATCTAATCATTGGTGTTATTATTATGAAATATCTATATCTATATCTATATCTATGTTGATGTCATCTTATTACATGTTGTAAATTAGAGATAAATGGCTTTAATGTTGTAATTACTTGATCTCATTTTGCTTTGATATTATGCAAATTGAAATATGTTAAAATCAAGTGAATAAGTCAATTATTATATCCTACAAAGCAATTCACTACCTGAACAAAACAAACGTCTAAAAGACACAACACAGAAAACTAAAAATACTAGCAACACGGACACCGTAAAAAACCCGGGTTGAACACCTGTACTGGCGACGGGTAAGCAGTTCCTGTTTCTTATATGTTACTAATAGTCACTTTCGGTAAACTTCTTGTCAGTGATAGAGGAAAGAACAAACTTATCATCATTTTACTTATATTTACAAAATAGGCCTCGTTTGCAACAACCATACATAAACGACTATTTCTTGACATTGTGAAAGTTATTGTCAAAAATACGGTACCTGTATGTCTGGCATTTACATTGCTTCCTGTAACACAAACACATGTTCCTGGTTGAATGTGACCTGCCACAGATCCATGGGCTAGAGCTATGTAAACACTTATGACTACCAAACGTTGCCACATTGTTGTTTATTCCCTCTTATCCTTGTTATAATCCCGGACTGATAGACTGATAGACATGCCTTTACATAGTGTAGCGTGGTGTCGTAATTTAAGAACATGACTATCAAATGTGACACTTTCATGGGGACAATATAGAGATAGCTTTAGACCATAGAATGACCATGAATACAAAGTTCGTTCTGATTGAGTGATTTAGTGCATTCTTCTTATTTTCTGTGTTTTCCTTTTTTGTGTTGTTTGTCTTCGCCCTGTGTCTTGTGTGCCAAATGTTTTCAATGTGTCTCTGTATTGTCTCTATGTTGTCCATTCGTGAATTTCTCTAACGTTTAAGTAGTGGTTTTTTTATGGCTACCACACAACAGGACTATTGTTACCTATTGTTCTCAGTAATGAGCTCCACAAATTCTTCAGTGTCATGTATATTCATAAATATTACATAACCCATATGTAATATATGTATATAATGGTAAAAAATGCAACGTCATGGTGTGACATTTTAGGCAGTGACAATATTGTTAAATCATTTTGCAACATCTTCACTACACCCCCATTTTAATTTTTCAATAGAAAAATACTATTTCAGTACCACATGTTTTCATCCAACATATTTTCATGCATGATGTTATTCAACGAGGCATGTATATGTGTTTTTATCTTTTACTAAAACGGAAACTAATTATACGCTGTTTCAGAATTTATACTTCAATAAAAAAAATGGCGGAGTTAAGATAGTTTTATAGGCCATCCTAGTTTATAAGTATTCGTGTGGATTTTTGGACATTTATCTCCGGTATAAGTTGAGATACAAGACGTAGAAGTGAGCTGTATAAACTTTCGTTGTTATCCTTCTTGGTTTAATAGTATTTATCCTGCACTGGTTCTATTTGAGCAGTCAAATTGCATTGACTGGATAAAGTTTTGTTATATATGGTCACCTGACCAAATTACAGCTTTTCTGGTACCTGGTTCATGTTGAGCAACAAAAAGAAACGGTAACAGCATAAGCACTGACATCACAAATGACACCTTTTAAAACGTTTAGAACGACACTTGTTTCAGCTATTGCCAGACAATTTTGCTGTTGTTTTGGACCTTCTGATAATGCAGGATAAACATAATATACGTACATTGTCGTTAAATATCAAATTAATTTACACTCGCTGCGAACCAGGCTACCTGTTTATAAAACTTGTGCAAATAAATTTTATATTTTCCGACAATGTACGGAATATTGTACAATGATAGTTACTGGCCCCTGTGAATATAGCACACATCTGTGTTCGGTCATATTAATGTAAGTACCTATGTTTGTGTTATAGAAACAATCACGGACAACATCTCATTGTTGACACGATTTAGCACTATATCAGATATACAAATTTGGAAATAGCTGTCCATCTTAATTACGAACTTGTGCATGGATGCTAATATTGAGGTCCGTTTCGAATTATTATTAGAATTGAATGATATATCATCTTTGAACATGATAATATTTTCCTACGCCTTTTTTCCTTCAGTTGATTCATTCGTAGGATTCGAGAAAACAATTTGTAATTCATTTCGTTTTATGCACACGATTTAGAAATGATATTTTTTTCATTTTCGTTAATTTAAGCATCACATTAAGGCATCGTGTCTGGTCTAGACAACCAAGAAATTATATCTATACAAAATTCAAATTGTTTCAGTGGAAGTTTGCTATGAAACTTAATCTTGTTAAATGAATGATAGAAATATTTTATGCAAGGCATTATAATTTTGAGTGGATAAATTCTTTTTCATTACCAATGTACAATGCCAGACGTACTATTTTATGTGATGCAAACGTAGATATCTAGTTTAATGGGCGCGACACGTTTCTGGATGACCTTCATTATGTATGATGATAGTCAAAATATGTCAAAAACCAAATAATTGAAAAGTCTTTGGGAGCGATAAAGCCAAAGGGACTAAACGGGGTTAGCCAACGTCGGCTATAACGTGACTGATGTCCGAGTTTCATTATATTATAACGTGTTATAATTCAAAACAAGAAAGGGAAAACAATAGTTACCAAGTTATTGCTGTAATAATGTCAACACCTTCATATTTATTTCAATTATTGTCTTCATGTAATGCCATTGCATTAGAAAAACTATGTAAATTTGTAAACATTATTTATCTATCACCATGATTTTAGCCTGAACATTAATTATATAGCTTTGTGCTAAGCAGGTCAACTCAAGCAAACAACAACTCTGCTCGTTTTGGATAGTAAATGAATTGAGACGATTCCAGTTTCATGTCATTTATTAAATGACTTATATATATATGTGTGTGTGAATTCAACAAGGGGAGTGTACAGATACATTGAAACAAATCTGACATAATCTCAAACATGTGAGTATACTCCCCAACAACAAATTTATACTATACAAAAGGGGTGGCGACTAATAGGGCCATTTAAAAAACATGAAAGATATATGGCAGCATACAAGTGGTACAATTAAGTTTGGCATGGATGAGGGAACTAAAATTTTTGATGCGAAGAATCGTGCGTGTCCCACTCGAGAAATTTGTCAACAATTACACGTGACTGAAACTGACCACTGTCATTGATTAGTAGCAAAATTTTCGTAAAATTAAATATTAAAATGTATACTTTTTGAAATATTAATTAGTATTTATTTACTTATTATAATTAAGCTGATTTCCTCATATTAAACTTAATCTAAAATTATAATTAATTTGCAAATATTACATAATACATGTATGCCAACATCACCACCAGATCATGGGTTATATAAATAATTTTATCAAGATAAAATATGATTAATTCGAAAATCCCACCTCCTGGTTAGTGTAATTGTAGATTTTTCCACACACGTGCAAAACGTAATATGCTGTTGTACTTGTTACATTCTCTGTAACTATTTGTATTTCGTTTATGAGAATAACATTCATTCATTCCCATCATTCATTCATTCCTTTATTCATTCATTCATTCATTCTTCATTCATTCATTCATTCATTCATTCAAATTTGAAATATAAATATATCTAATATCAGCTGGCAAAATACTATATAATATTGTGTATCATCACAAAACATGTCATTTCTCAAAGTGCCAAATCAAGACTTTTGATTCCGATCTGATATTTGTTAAAGCAATAACATTTGAGGTCCACTCGTTAAAACTTTGTATCTTAATATCAAACTAATTTTTTTTTTTACTCTGTGTTGTGTCTAGTGATTTCCAAAATATTTGTTTTCAGTAAATGATAAACGTGTTTTTGAAATTATATTACAGACGTAGGCATTAATTTATTCCAAGATAAATGATACCGTCGCTCTGGCAATTGATGGAACATCACACCTTAAATATGTAGGTCAAGGACAATTCATATACGACACGAAAACGCTTGTGCTGACTGACCGACTAAAATAAATTATTTACAACACATTTTAATTTAAAGATAGTAGGAAACTTTCCAAGTTCACAGTTTTCGGTCACTAATTAACTTACTTTGTCAAGGATGAAACAACAGGCAACAAGTCCTACACAGAAAATGATGTCATATGTATGTTAGAGTTCCTTATCGAAAGCATATTTGTCGGGTTCGGATGGCAAATTTGTCAACAGAGTGTCGGCATCCTTATGGGAATATACTGTACCCCTTCCATGTCAATCTTTTCCTTTACTCGTATCAGATCAAGTTTATGCAAAAATACAGAGGCTAAAGCCTTTAATCTCACATTCAGTCAATTAATAAACCAAACTTTGCTAACTGGAGTCCATCTATATACCTAAATGAACTTGAGATAAAAAAAAAAAAACAACAGAAAAGACTTCCTCTGTCTCAATTGTTTACCTCAAATCGCACAAGTTAATAGTCCAAAGACTTTTTTAATTATGTGACTTTCAAATATGTTGGCCTTAAGCGTGCCTGATGAAGGTTATTCCAGACATTTCATTTCCAGTAATACGTGTTTTGTCCCCCTTTCTTTCTTGTATGTTTGCGTTTTTGTGTGATATATTTTCTCAATCTGTTTCCATCTAATGTTTGTACTTGTTCGATTTTTACAGGAAATAACGTTACACCCTGGAATGTGTTCCATATCATATGTTAGTTTGTCCACATCTACAATATAACGTGATTCAACGGAGTACTATATACAACAGATTTATAAAAAACACTAACACGGATGTCACGAGTGGTGAAGGAACTGCTGTTTAACACGGATGTCACGAGTGGTGAAGAAACTGCTGATTAACACGGATGTCATGAGTGGTGAAGGAACTGTTGTGTCTTTCTATGCACCATAGTTCATCACGGTGTTAGTGGGGTTTCTTGTTGTTCATATGAATTACATGTCTTCGTATTATTAGTGTCGTGTGGTAATATTCGCTACGCTATCGGAGTAAAAACAATGTTAGGTTTGTCTTTACTCTCATTAGTTTGTAGGCGGTGCATGCTTTATTTGTATATTTACGTATACGGGTGTCCAACGGTATTTCCATATCACATGATGTCTGTCTCGTTTAACAGTACACGACGATACCTTTAGGGGAGAGAAAAAAAGTTTACCCGTCCGTAGCATCTGAGTTCAATTCCCGGATTTTGTGGAGTTCATGTTTGTATTTGTCATTTTTGCAGTTTGTTTTGGTCTTTGTATATTCTGTCCCTTACTACGGCTTCTGATTGCCCCTTTGGTATCGTAAAACTTTTTTCATAATCATTCAGGGTGCACTCGATTATTATTAGAATGTTTCACTTAACATCTGCATTACATATAAACATACTTTGATACCTGATGTTGGTGTTTCTATTATTTGGTTTTCCAACCGTCCGACTTTGAGCGTCACCTGATGAAGGTTATTCAAGAAACGCGCCGTGCGCACTAAATTAGATATCTATGTTTTCATTGCATGGCTTGGTTATATTAGTAGATTATTGTATTTAAGATGTGTCCATGTTTATAAAAGTGATAGGATAATTTTTTGAAAGGATGTTTTAAGAAACAATTGAAAAAAAAATCAAAGCTTGATTAGATCATTAGTTTTCTGTGTAATGTTTTGTAGATCATTGTTTGTCCTTTTGTATTTTTTCTCTTGGCGATTGTGTTGTCTATCCTTCTTTGATTTACGGATTCTGATTACCATTTTGGTATCTTCAAATTCTTCTTCGATATATATGATCAACTGATGTAATCTTTAACTGTCTTTTCCCACCACAAAAAGTATCAGCTGTATGTGTTCGTCTTTTGGCCACTGTATTAAAGGATTATATATCCTTCTTCAATTTACAGCTCCTCTATTTTCACCCTTTTCATGACTCATTATACAATCCTATAATACAGTGGCCAAAAGGCGAACAGAGAATCAATGGTTTACAAACTACACATAAACCTAAAGATTGGCAAAAAGATTCCCTGTAAGACCGGGACGTGCACTCATATGCTTCAAAACGTTAAGCAGTTCCTGCTCCACTGTAATATTTATGTAAGTAAATAATCAAAGCTTTGCCAGCTACTACAATTACTAGACTTTACTATTGTAGTATACATATTAATTATCTCGTTATAGCTATGCTAGTATTCTAACAAAGAAGCTTCTGAATCAAGGGTTCTAATGAATAAGTTGATGTTTTTACGTTGACCACCATGACTTGGTTAACCGTTACGGAGTATCGTGTCACAAAAAGTCACGGATATGTTCCGTTTGATGTAATCACAATCCGGTCCTTTCCTCATTCATGACTTATTACCAGGTTTGTTGTAAAGAGTGACACGATGGCTGCCGCTCGTGGAGCAGGAACTGCTTACCCTCCCGGAGCAGCTGAGTTGACGCCATTTTTAAGTGGGATGCGCGTTGTTCGATCTTTAGTTTTCTGTGTTCTATTTTCTAGATCTTTATTTGTCATTTGGTCTTTTTTTTTTGCCATTCTGTTATTAGTCTGTCTCTTTTTGGTCATTCTGTTATTAGTCCGTCTCGAAATACATCCTTCGCATCTTCAAACTCGATCATCACTGTTTAAGGTAATAATATCATAAAATCAAATCGAAGTGGGGAACAGCTGATTACTGGTATCCAAGCAGATATAACAACTGCTTACTGGTACCCTAGTAAATATAACAACTGCTGACTGATATCCAGTTCATAAAACAAGTACGGACTGGTACCCAAGTTCATAGAGAAAAACTACTAACTGGTACCAAAGTTCATAAACTAACGATTGACTGATACCCACTGATACCCAAGTTAATAGAACAAGTACGGACTGGTACCCAAGTTCATAGAGAAAAACTACTAACTGGTACCAAAGTTCATAAACTAACGATTGACTGGTACCCACTGATACCCAAGTTAATAGAACAAGTACGGACTGGTACCCAAGTTCAAAGTACAACCACTAAATGGTACCCCAGTATAGATCTATTTGATACGTTATAATATCCACAGATTCATTTTTTCACGTTAACAAATGCGCACAGTGGAAATGAAATGAAAAACAAAAAATACCACACTGTCGGAAAAAAAACTTTATTCGAGAAAGAAACAAAAATATTATGAACATTTTACTACAATGATATTTTTAAAGCTATGTACAAATTTCATCTTAATGTAAAATGATATTGTCATGTCTCATTAGAAAATACCTGATGCTGTATTTAAACATATATCAAGCATGCCACTCTCTGAAAAAAAAATGAATATTTTCACTGAAGGATTGCATTGAACATTCGTGAATCTTGGATAAAGAATAGTAAACATTTACTGTGAACATTTCCCTTTGATTTTCGTGAGAAACGAGTAATTATAACATTAGAATCTTAAATTTTCTGTATTCTTTTTTTTTTTGCATATAATTATTTATCCCTTGTCCTTTTCCTTTTGGCAACTGCATTGTATTTCGATTAGCGGTCTCTGATTGTATCATTGGTATCTTCAAGATTTTCTTATGTATGCTGATATTACATGTGTCGATATTTAAACTTTATTATCAATATATGAATTGTCATTAAATATATATTTTCAGGGTCTCACTATAGCATCAAGCGCATTGGAGGTGTAACGGTTAGCATTGTCCATGGAGTGCTGAAGATCGTTAGTTCAAACCCTGGAAAGGTCAAAAGGTCAAACTCAAGACAATACAACTGATATTTACTGCTTCTTCTCTAAACACGCAACAGTAACATGATTAAGTAGAAAGACTGGTTGGGTCGAAATCGGGATAATGTATCCGAGTGGAGCGAAATGTCTACCAATGGACTGTTTTGTCAGTGAGATGGCACCATTGAAATCCAACTTAGCGGGTTGGTCTAGCACAAAGCGGACATCATCAGCATCTCATTGAATGTAACTTGATCATGATATAGCTGACATATTGCACACTTGGCGTTAGAAAACAATCTTTCACTTAACATAGTATCTGTCATGTTTGTTAACTTCAAAAAACAAAAAAGACTTCCTGAAACATAATTGTATTGTTACAATAATACAACAATAATTGAGGACGGGTGTTCATTATACGTAGTATGCCTTCGCGTATTAATATATGAAGGCTACTGCCCCTTGTTTTGTTTGTCTTCGTCCTGTGTCTTGTGTATCCAATTTTTGCCAGTGTCTCTAGATCGTCTATACTTGATTGCCCCTTGCTTTGTTTGTCTTCGTCCTGTGTCTTGTGTACCCAATGTTGCCAGTGTCTCTAGATCGTCTATACTTGATTGCCCCTTGTTTTGTTTGTCTTCGTCCTGTGTCTTGTGTACCCAATGTTGCCAGTGTCTCTAGATCGTCTATACTTGATTGCCCCTTGTTTTGTTTGTCTTCGTCCTGTGTCTTGTGTACCCAATGTTGCCAGTGTCTCTAGATCGTCTATACTTGATTGCCCCTTGTTTTGTTTGTCTTCGTCCTGTGTCTTGTGTACACAATGTTGCCAGTGTATCTAGATCGTCTATACTTGATTGCTTGTGTACCCAATGTTGCCAGTGTCTCTAGATCCGTCTATACTTGGTTGCCCCTTGTTTTGTTTGTCTTCGTCCTGTGTCCTGTGTACCCAATGTTGCCAGTGTCTCTAGATCGTCTATACTTGATTGCCCCTTGTTTTGTTTGTCTTCGTCCTGTGTCTTGTGTACCCAATGTTGCCAGTGTCTCTAGATCGTCTATACTTGATTGCCCCTTGCTTTGTTTGTCTTCGTCCTGTGTCTTGTGTACCCAATGTTGCCAGTGTCTCTAGATCGTCTATACTTGATTGCCCCATCGGTTTTCTCTAACATTTTTTTCAACATTTTTCTTTATTTTCGCTAGATGTACCTTTAGAATCCTATAATGTTAATAAACATTGACCATATTTAAGGCCTAATGATTACTAATGAGTTACATGTGGAAGTGATAGAGATCTCAATGCTGAGCAAAGGTGCATACCTCGCATTGACACATGACAATACAAATGTACTCAGATAAGTTTGAAAATATCGTTAGTATGAAGAATAAAACAGCAGATATTGATTTTAGTGAGCAAGGTTTTCAAAAGATTTTTACAATGCACTATCTAAAACGAGATAAATATTTTCAAAAACCTAGCGTTCGTTATAATTGAATGTTAATAAAATGTACCTTTTAATGCTAAGAACATCATGAATTCATCCATGATCGCATCACCCATATCATCCTCTGAAGCTTTTGGTGGATAATCCGGAATATTATTGATATGATTGTCCAGCTTTGATCTTTTCCAAGGCAGTCGACCTTAAAATATAATCAAAATTTAAAATCAAATTATACAAATTTAGTCAAATTGTCTTCTTTTAGATTTCACAGAACACATTATCAACCAATCATCTACATCATCATGTGAACAAACTGTGTTTTTCATTTTACCCATTATTCACTCTCTGATATTTAAACTTTTACAAGAGTCTACATGTTGCATTGCTTTAGATAAAATTCATTACTAACTGATTGGATCTTGTCAAATTGAGCAATGTTACAGAACATTTGTATGCCAAATAGTCTTGCCAAATAGTCTTGCCAAATGTCTCAATGAAGGCTTTGTAGTTATTTAATCGATAAAACCTTTTTATAGATCGTGTATACTTTGGACAGTGTTTAAAAAAAAAAAATCTCGTATTTAATTACCTTTCTGATATCACTGCATTTGTAAAAACAAAAATAAAAAGAAACATACAAAAATCAAAAAAACAAAAAAAAACAGAAAAAAAGAAGGAAAAAGAAAGAAAGAAAGAAAGGCCCCCCCCCCCCCCCCACACACACACACAGGTCCACAACTGCAGTGTGTTTATGTGTGAGCTTTTAGCCTTATTACGCTTACTTTGAGGTGAATTATACACAGTATTGTAAACCTGATTGTGATTGTAAAATGATAACAGTAAATGAAAATATCCAGTAGGTTTACAGGTTAACTTTATGTCATGTTGACTTACTTCGCATCCAACTGAGTTCACGGACAGATAATACAATGACCACAAGGAAAGGGACACACAATGATGTATAAAACACTACACAGAAAACTAGAAATGGAACAACCCGAACTCAACTGAAAACCGAGATGAACTCAGGTCAGGTGCTCCCGAATGGTAAAGAGTTCCCGCTCCACTGTGTCGTTAAAAAAAGAACACGACAGTATGATGAGAAAGGGAATGTGTGAATCTTAAGTGAAGAAACTAAAACATAATACTATATTCTAATATTCAATATTACCAAATGTATTCCAAAATCTTGGACTTCCTCTTTTAAAAAGTCGATGCTTCTGACCATTTACAATATTAGCTGAAAACAAAGATGCATTCAGTTCAGTTTGTTTTGTTTGTTTGATGATGTTCAACAATATTTTAATTATAT
This sequence comes from Bathymodiolus brooksi, assembly GCA_963680875.1. NCBI lineage: Eukaryota > Metazoa > Mollusca > Bivalvia > Mytilida > Modiolidae > Bathymodiolus > Bathymodiolus brooksi. The sequence continues at coordinate 91,454,746 of OY804585.1, forward strand.
CATGGCGTCAGTTTTATTGGTGGAGGAAACCGGAGGACCCGGAATAATCCACTGACCTCTTGCAAGTCACTGACAATCTTTATCACATAATGTTGTACACCTCGCCCTGATCGAGATTCGAACTCACAACATCAGTGGTGATAGGCACTGATTGCATAGGTAGTTGTAAATCCAACTACCATACGATCACGGCCACGACGGCACTGCATTTGATTCAGTATGAATAAGCTATATCAATAAATTCAATCTAAAAGTACGTCCTCTATCTATTAAGAATGACATTCAATATTGTATTAATTCTATATCACGTCTTGATCTCAAAACATTAGTCTAGTTCAAGTGTAAATTGGCTGGGATCAAAAGATGTAAAAACTCCAGGTATCTCTTATTGCGAAGGAGTACGACATTATTCGTCGTAATATCATTATTTCATTTGTAATGTAATGACAAACGCAAACTCTCTTTAAGAAGTTAACAGTACTATAGCATTGTATTTGATTTTCTTTTTAGACACAAATATGCTATTTATTAATTATATAGATGGCGCGTTCTTGAAAGCTTATTCATGTTCTAGCTGATGTGATTATATATGAACATTCTTCTTGGTTGCCAGTAATTATCCAAGATAATGCCTGCATATATAGAATTAGCATTACCAGCTGCGAAACAGAGTGGACTACAAAATGTAATGTACGTGCCATTACCATATTGTATGAAAATAACTGTATTTTAATGCCGTGGTCATTTTGCCAGACATTCCCCCTTTTTTTGTCTATTTACAAACCACAAAATGTTATGTTTAATCTAATTAGCGTTAGTGTCTTATATTAAGAGGCCTCCTAACGGGAGACAATTAAGAGGAGTAGAAGATGATGACACTTCCAGAGAGTATGTCCTAAGTTTTATATTTATTCCTTGGTCAATTTGTCAGACTTTCCCTCCTTTTTTTCGTCTATTTACAAACTACAAAATGTTATGTTTAATCGAATGTATTGATTGATGTTAATGTTTTATCTCAAGATACATATTAAAGGGAGACAATCTAGAGGAGCAGAGGACACTGACACTTCCAGAGAGTATGTCCTATTTATTATATGTATTCCTTGGTCATTTTGCAAGACGTTCCTCCTTTTTTTCGTCTATATACAAACCACAAAATGCTATGTTTAATCGAATGTATTGATTGGTGTTAATGTTTTATCGTTAGATGCCTCTTAAATGGAGACAATCTAGAGGAGTAGAGGGCATTGCCACTTCCAGGGAGTATGTCATACGTATTTTATTTATCCCTTGGTTAATTTACCAGACATTAACACTTCCAGGGAGTATGTCATATGTATTTTATTTATCCCTTGGTTAATTTACCAGACATTAACACTTCCAGGGAGTATATCATACGTATTTTATTTATCCCTTGGTTAATTTACCAGACATTGACACTTCCAGGGAGTATGTCATACGTATTTTATTTATCCCTTGGTTAATTTACCAGACATTCTCTTGCATTTTTCTCGTTTATTTACAAACTTCAAAGTCTTATCCTTAATAGAAAGCATTGAATGGTGTTAGAGTTTGTCTATAGATGCTACATAAAGTGAGACCAATCTAGAGGAACAGGAGATACTAACATCCATTTTTTCTTAATTTACATATGTGTTGTATCCGTACGAGAAAAATAACGACGAACTTCTTGCAATTTTTTTTTTTAATGTTTCCTGATCTGCTGATGACAAGATTTTTATTTTCAGTTGTTATGCACATATGGAGCATATGTGTTGAATTATTCCACAGTAAAATATAATGCAAAAAGTGTTGACAGTATAGTGCATTTAAAGAACACGTCACTAACCTTTCAGACCGGCAAGTTGCATTCAACCATTATTACGAATTCGTGTAAATAGTACGAATACATCATTTCCGTCTGCCTTAAGAGTACAGATTTATTTATGATAAACCAAATGGAAAAACCTTCATTATCACAGAGGGTCGTCCATAACATTTAAAACATTTGACCCGGAGAACGATTCATTAAATTTAATTTAAATATGCCTTCATTGTAGAAGTGACAATCTTCTGGATGTATTGAACTGTCCTCAATAAAAGTTAAGTTTCTAAATCATATAAATTTAATTCCATTAGATTTCTTTTTCGTTTTATAACATAAAACGGACGTGTCATATTGCGCCCATTACATTTTTGAGCTGATCAAAATCAGTTCCAGTGATATAAAAAGTAAAATGGCTTACCTGAAAGTCCTCGAGAAGTTTTCTGAAATAAAGGATATCTTATTAGACAAAGTAAACATCATTAACACATTATATAACTACAAACAATAAAGGGTAAAAGATCATCTAAATTTATGAAAAAATAGCTCAAATTTTCAATATTGGACCATTAAAACTGAAGTCGTATTATCGTGGTTAATAAGACATATTGACTACTCGATGTCACTTTTCATATTTTGATATGTTAACTGGTTTATAGGAATTATAGGAATCCTTTATTATCGGGGAATGGTCTGACTAAATGTTTCTATTGTCAAGATAATGAAAGCAATATCACAAATATTGCTACTTTTATAAACAACCAACTCATTTCTGATAATTTTACTTGATATCTACAAATAGTACCACATCTAAATATGTTACAATGCATATTCAATATTAATAGTCAACGAGCGCCAAGGAATCAAAGACATAAGAAAGAAATATGCCCAAGGCATGTCAACAGAATGTGTATTTAAAAAAACACCATTTAGCATCTGTCAAAAAGGTGCTTATATCTCCTTAGGGCAGCTTTATAAGGAAAATGTTTATTGCAAGATGGAACGAAGATGTGATTGACCTATATATCAGGCTGATAGGTGGAACATACTTTAAAGCGATCGACTATTAGTATATTTAATTCAATACTTCACAAATGAGTGGGGTAGGGCTATGGTGTTTGGCGCCACTTTCATGTTTCAATGTTTCAGTTATATCGTGGCGGTCGGTTTTATTGGTGGAGGAACTCGGAGTACCAGGAGACAACCTGCCTCCGGTCACTGGCAAACATTATCACATAAAGTTTGATCAAGTACACCTCGCCAAGAGCGGGATTCGAATTCAAAACTTTAGTAATGATAGGCACTGATTGCACTGGTAGTTTTAACTCCAACTAAAATACGATTACGGTCGCGACGGCCCCTGAACATTCCAAAAATGAGTATCTATGTATTTGTGTCAATGAGTTAGGTAGTTGGATTACCTAACAACTCATACAAGTCTATCACCAATACGATGTGGGTTCGCGCCCAGCTTTGTAAATTACAAAAAGGGTGCACTCGACTCGCAGCCGCAAGTGATAAAGTTTGTCAGTTGCTTGCCCATGGTCGGTGGTTCTCTCCGGGTACTCCGGCTTCTTCCACCACTAAAACTGGTCGCCATGATATAGCTGAAATATTACTGAAAGTGGCGTTAACACACCAAAAATAAAAATCAAATCAAATCAATTTTTTTTCTCTTTTTATTATATGTAAATTACGTCTGTGAACAATTTACCTCTAAAAACCAGGTAGTTGGATTTACAACTACCTATGTAATCAGTGCTTATCACCACTGATGTTGTGAGTTCGAATCTCGATTAGGGCGAGGTGTACAACATTATGTGATAAAGTTTGTCAGTGACTTGCGACAGGTCGGTGGTTTTCTCCGGGTACTCCGGTTTCCTCCACCAATAAAACTGACCGCCACGATATAACTGAAATATTGTTGAAAGAGCCAATAAACAACATCAAATAAACAAACAAACAAACATCCAAGAACCAAGTAACCTCAATGGTATATACAAATATCTACAGTAAAAAACAAATACAGTAGATGTGTCAATAACCCCTATCTTATCTCTCATATTTGTCCACAGTTAATTTTGTTCTATTATCAGTATTTATTTTACATACATAATTATTACTGATATTCACTTAGTTGCTGAAACTAATTTTGACTTGTATTGATTCGAGTCTAAATACCACAATACCGAAGTATAATCACGGCCGAAAACTAACCTCACGTTTACATCACAACAAAGACGATTCATTAGTGTATCTATTCATTCCTTGAATCATAATACTTGCTCCCAAAGATACTTAATTTATTTGGCTTTCCAATCCATTACCTATGAGCGTAACTGACAAAGGTTATTCCGTGTGCACTAAATTGGATATCTACGTTTATATTTATTTTTTACGTGTACATCACATGATTCAATAGGAACAACGTTAAGTACAGGTAGAACATGTACATCACATGGTTCAATAGGAACAACGTTAAGTACTGGTAGAACATGTACATCACATGGTTCAAAAGGAACAACGTTAAGTACAGGTAGAACATGTACATCACATGGTTCAATAGGAACAACGTTAAGTACTGGTAGAACATGTACATCACATGGTTCAAAAGGAACAACGCTAAGTACAGGTAGAACATGTACATCACATGGTTCAATAGGAGCAACGTTAAGTACAGGTAGAAAATGTACATCACATGGTTCAAAAGGAACAACGTTAAGTACAGGTAGAACATGTACATCACATGGTTCAATAGGAACAACGTTAAGTACTGGTAGAACATGTACATCACATGGTTCAAAAGGAACAACGTTAAGTACTGGTAGAACATGTACATCACATGGTTCAATAGGAACAACGTTAAGTACAGGTAGAACGTGTACATCACATGGTTCAATAGGAACAACGTTAAGTACAGGTAGAACATGTACATCACATGGTTCAATAGGAACAACGTTAAGTACTGGTAGAACATGTACATCACATGGTTCAATAGGAACAACGTTAAGTACTGGTAGAACATGTACATCACATGGTTCAATAGGAGCAACGTTAAGTACTGGTAGAACATGTACATCACATGGTTCAAAAGGAACAACGTTAAGTACTGGTAGAACATGTACATCACATGGTTCAAAAGGAACAACGTTAAGTACTGGTAGAACATGTACATCACATGGTTCAAAAGGAACAACGTTAAGTACTGGTAGAACATGTACATCACATGGTTCAAAAGGAACAACGTTAAGTACTGGTAGAACATGTACATCACATGGTTCAAAAGGAACAACGTTAAGTACTGGTAGAACATGTACATCACATGTTTCAATAGGAACAACGTTAAGTACTGGTAGAACATGTACATCACATGGTTCAATAGGAACAACGTTAAGTACTGGTAGAACATGTACATCACATGGTTCAATAGGAACAACGTTAAGTACTGGTAGATATATTGCTATAATAGTATATAGTGAGTGGTTGTTGTTTAGCACCAACTCAACTATATCTTAGCGAGAACAAGATCATTTCCAATGAGATGATGATGAGGTTCTCTATGTACTGGGCCAACACGCTTAGTTGGATTTATTTAATGCTAGCTCACTGAAACAACAGTCCGCGGATAGACATATCACCCCCATTCAGACACATTACCCTGATTCCGAGCCAACCAGTCTTTGCTCTTTCTCCTTAATGCAGAGTGTTTAGCGGAGAAGCAACAAATACCAATGTTATAGTCATTGGTTTGACTCCATCGGGGCTAGAACCCACAATATAACTTGCGTTTGATATAATATTTTCATCCATGTTATTGTAAAACAACAATCGGTTTGGGCCAATAAATCTAGTTTAACCCTGCCACCTATTATTGAAGTGTCTGTACTAAACCAGGAAAGAGAGCGGTTTGTATTTGTTTGTTAGTGGTATCGATTTTGCCTTTTATGCGATTTTTGTATTGGATTTTGGAACTGCTCAGACAGTGTGTTTTTTTAGTTTTGTTCTCCATTTGATAGATACAAAACATGTAAAAGCTTATAATGCCTTTATATACTTGATAAATTTTAAGCATATTACGAGTGGATCGTCTTGTTCGTGATCGTCTGACGTTGGATTTACAATAACCTATGCAATCACTACCTATCACCATTAACGTTATGAGTTCGGTATAACATTATGTGATAAAAATTTGTCAGTGACAAGCGACAGGTCGATGGGTTTCTCTAGGTTTCCTCCACCAATAAAACTGACCGTCATGATATAGCTGAAATATTGTTGAAAGTGGCTTTAAACACCATAACTCTAACCCTACATATTACGTCATTAGTATTTATCTCGGCTAATTCCCATGAAAGTCAAGCCTAATTACTGCTAATGAACGAACGAACGCTTCATTGACAATCATTGACCCAATAGAATAGGCACATTCCCGTTAAGTTAACAACAATGACACGGATAGAAATATAGAACGTAAAACAAATTGGGTTTTAGTTTGTCGAAAATAGATATAGGTCAACTCTAGAAAATTTAGTATTTCGTTCAATAAATATTCTGACGTGGAAAAAGGAAGTTGAAAATTATTGAGTGATACGACTGCTGCCACGTGTGGAGCACACACTGTTGACCCTTCTGGAGCATCGGAGTTCATCCTGGTTTTTAGTGAGGTTCGTGTTGCCCGATCTTTAGTTTTCTATAGTGTTTTGTATATCATTGTTTGTATTTTTCCCTTGGACCATTGTATTTTCTCGAGTTGTCCTTGCTTATTTGTATTGCTTTACCTTTGTGTTTGTGCTATGTGGGTTGAACCTTGACTCACAAAGCTCATCGGCAACCTTGACTACCTCCATAAAGCTACAGTATATATTGTGTACAATATTGATAAAGTAGGTTTGTGTTATCGTATTAAGAGAATGTTTAGTGCACAAAAGTGTTAAGGTACATTAAGTACAACAAATAGTTGGGCTATATTTAGTGCACAAATTAGTAAAGAAAATTTGAAGATACCAAAACGATTATTAGAAACCTGTAAATAGAAGAAGGACAGACAATGCAATGGCCAAAAGAAAACTGTCAAAAATACAAACAATGAATTACAAAATATATACTACACAAAACACCAAATATTGAGCAAAACGAACCTAATTAAATACCGGTGTGAACTCCGGTGCTCCGGAAAGGTAAGCAGTTTTTCTTCCACTGGTGGAACGTTCTGTATTAAAGTATGGCAATAAACGTTAAAAAATGATTGGTCAATCACGAATTGACAATTCAGAGATACTGGCAACATTGGGTACACAAAAAACAGGACTGAGACAAACAAAGACAAAACAACAACACAGAAAACTAAAAAGATGAGCAACACGGACCCCAACAAAAACCACAACACAGAAAACTAAAATGATGAGCAACATGGACCCCAGCAAAAACCCAGATGCTCGCGAAAGGCAAGCAGTTCGTGTCTCTCATACTACACCCTCCATGTTACTCATATAGTCAAGACATGTTGGACACTACTTTATGCGGAAACAAACACAAGTAACATAAATAAAGCATTAGCCCTCCTACAAGCAACTTGGGGTAAAGACGTTTTTATGAGGAATTCGTAGCGCACATCACAACCTCGAGCTAAAACGTAACGACATATGATAGAAAAAATATCGGACACCATTATACGTAAACAAACACAAACAACACAATAAGGCATGAACCCTCCAACAAACAACACAATAAGGCATGAGCTCTCCAATAAACAACACAATAAGGCATGAGCCCTCCAACAAACAACACAATAAGGCATGAGCCCTCCAACAAACAACACAATAAGGCATGAGCTCTCCAACAAACAACACAATAAGGCATGAGCCCTCCAACAAACAACACAATAAGGCATGAGCCCTCCAACAAACAACACAATAAGGCATGAGCTCTCCAACAAACAACACAATAAGGCATGAGCTCTCCAACAAACAACACAATAAGGCATGAGCCCTCCAACAAACAACACAATAAGGCATGAGCTCTCCAACAAACAACACAATAAGGCATGAGCTCTCCCACAAACAACACAATAAGGCATGAGCTCTCCAACAAACAACACAATAAGGCATGAGCCCTCCAACAAACAACACAATCAGGCATGAGCCCTCCAACAAACAACACAATAAGGCATGAGCCCTCCAACAAACAACACAATAAGGCATGAGCCCTCCAACAAACAACACAATAAGGCATGAGCCCTCCAACAAACAACACAATAAGGCATGAGCCCTCCAACAAACAACACAATAAGGCATGAGCCCTCCAACAAACAACACAATAAGGCATGAGCCCTCCACCAAACAACACAATAAGGCATGAGTCCTCCAACAAACAACACAATAAGGCATGAGCCCTCCAACAAACAACACAATAAGGCATGAGCCCTCCAACAAACAACTGGGGCAAAAACGAACCGAACAGCGTTTTATATGGAAATCATTAATGATATAGGAACTAAGATGCTAGGTTAAAATTATGGTGTTTAACGCCACTTTCAACAATATTTCAGTTATATCGTGGCGGTAAGTTTTATTGGTGGAGGAAACCGGAGTACCCGAAGAAAACCACCGACCTGTCGTAAGTCACTGACAAACTTTATCACATAATGTTGTATCTCCTGAGTGGGATTCGAACTCACAACGTTAGTGGTGATAAGTAGTGATTGCATAGGTAGATGTAAATCCAACTACCATACGATCACGATCACGACGGCCCCTAGGAAATAGGAAGTGCACCATATTGTTGAAATATGTTTAGTGCACGATATTGTTAAGGTATGGTTAACACATCATACTGTAGATCACACTAAGAACGTGTTGTAAAGGAGAACATGGTAAATGATCATGCCATGCGCTTTAACATACAGAAACTCATAATGACCAATAGTTTGCCAGGAGCGGTCGTTAGTCGGCCATTGCAAGGCAAAATTTCCGACGTCCTCAATTATCTCCTATTTTGTGGCTCATACCTGTCTCACCTTTACCCCCGATTTATTTACATGTAGGTAAGCTTGTTCTACAATGTTCTAGTAAATGATTACTGAAATACTGTTCATTAGACGTTAATCGACAGCCAATCATGTTGTTCCCTCCGTGGTTATCTTGACGAGGGGATCGCAAGGATTATATGATATTCAATGCCGTTTCGAATTCTCGTTTGATCTTAAGCTAACTTATCAAAACATGTCTTTCCAAATAATGCACCATAAAGACAATTGACCAGTTCTTTTGGCCAATGCATTAACTGTCATTCTTCTAATCTGATTACATCTTTGGTGTCTTCAATCTTTTCTTCATTCCATTATGTTCGTTGTAAACTTATTGACAATTTGTTTAGTTGTTCAAGGCCTGTTAGTGGTAAAACCGTTCCTTCCAGTTAATATGAAAAGACAATAGTAAGGTGGAATGTAAGGCGTTTTCCCGTTGTAGAAATCCTGATATGAGGCGATTTGATTGACAAGTCACATTATCATGAAAAAAAGGCTCCAACAAAAAGCTGATATTGAACACATTCTGAGTTGACAATTTTCAATTTTGAAGTGTTAATATATTTTATATTTTATTCGTATACCTGTGATTTACATCACATTGACCAGTAATGTAAATAAAAATGTAAAATTGTTCCTTCTATTAAACATAAACAATTATATCTATGATGACCATTACGTAGATTTGATCTGATAATAAGTAATCTTAGTACAATTATAATCCATGAAAAAGACTCATTTAAAATTCCAGTCAGACGACGACGTGTCGCATGATGTCCTCTTCACCACTGACAGTCAGACGCCAACAATGAAAACGTAGATATCACTTTTAGTGCGCACGACGCGTTTCTGGAAAAACCTTCATCAGGTGACGCTCAAAGTTGAACGATTGGTAAATCAAATGCATTGTAATTTAAAGTTTTGGGAGTAATAAATCCAAAGGGCTCAAAATCGGTTATGGTCACCTTATCCTATGCGAATAAACTGTTAGTTGATAATTATAATTGATGTACTTTTTATGCGATAACGTCTAGATGTAATGCCAATAATCGTTTGAAACCACCGGCTTTAATAAACATCACATTCGGTCGAGCAATATGACAACTGTCGACGTTGTATCACGCTGTACTATTCCTTTCAAAGAGTACACGATCAATAACGTAAGTATATATAAAAACGAAATCAAATTTTGTAGTGTACATTTTACCAGTGTCATGGAACACAACAAATCTAGCTGAACACCGCCGATGTTTATTCAAGTATCTGTACCAGCAATGGAAGTAAGTGGTGATGTATAACTGTGCTTCAGATAATGATATTGCCTCTGAGTCTATGCATTTTCTATTGAATTTTGAAACTGTTCCGATAGTGTTAATATTTTTGTTTTTCATTTTATACCTTCTTATAAATAAATATATTTTAAAAAAAACTTCCTAAATACTAGTAGTCGTCCAAGTTCCACCATTGTTTTGCTTGCTTGATTTTGTTTGTTTCTTTGGTTTTTTGTTTTTCTTTTTGCACTACACTTTCCTGTTAAAAAATATGGGTCAAGGAGAACTTATGCAATTTTTTTTTATTTTCCGTTGATATTAGTTGGAAGGGGATCTAGCTATCAAGGGAAGGTTAGAATCATATTATTTGTTTAACTCCTCCATAATTTAATAATGTCCCTAGATTAGCATCGCCTTCAACAATTGTCAGTTCCGTGATTTGGAGTTTGAGGAAATTAGTAGATTTAAAACGACAGTTTTTTGTTTGCAAATTGTCATTATTCAAACAATTTAAATCGTTATAACAGTTGGATAGTACTTTGATAATAACAAAATGACTTGAATAGAATTAAAAGATTAAAATATTCCCTTTTTACTTCCTTATTGTCTTGTTGGTATTGCATTTATCCGTCAGAAAAATACGCTTTGTGCATTGCCAATTAGAAAAAAAAAGAGAGATTTCATGTCAAAACAGTTTTTTTTCAAACTGACAAACTAAGTTGTTTTTAACATTATACATATATCTATTTTGTTTTTTTATTTGCATTTTTACATAGTGCAGGTAGTACATTTAGAACTTTGGCACCACTCTTCTGTGTGGAGGCCCAGAGAGTTTTCTTCCATGATATGTGTCATCCACCAAAACTAGTCCGTTTGTCGCACTGACTTTTATGTTAATATATGTAAACTGGTGTCATTATTTGTAATACAATGTATATATGTTGATAGCCTCTTTCATTGTTATGTACAAATCATTATTTCATGTATATTTCATTGTTATGTACAAATCATTATTTCATGTATATTTCATTGTTATGTACAAATCGTATTTCATCACCATTTTTGCATGTTCTTAATGCTCAAGATTTTGTTTAAGCACAAAGAACGAGTCACTCGCAGTTCACTGTTATTAAACGGATGGTTCTTTTAAAAGATGACATTCGGTTTACGTTCTGATATGCTTGGTGATTGTATTTTGTGATTGCAGTCGGCATTCGTATTACAAGAAGAGTTTGAAGATACCAAAAGGGGTCATCAGAATACAGCATTCTGTGAAAAAGTTTGTCAGTGACTTGCGACAGGTCGGTGGTTTTCTCTGGGTACTCCGGTTTCCTCCATTAATAAAACTGACCTCCACGATATAACTGAAATATTGTTGAAAGTGGCGTTAAACACCATAACCCTAATCCCTATTACCCCTTTAGTATCTTCACACTTTTCTGTATAAAAATCACAATGCGCTTTGCTTAATGTTCTATGATATACAATGTATATGCTTTCATGCTGTATATAGCTAGGCCAAATATCGCCTGTTGAAAGTCCTAAGCAATTGATATTAGAAATAATATGCCAATGTGTTTATCCTAATCTGAAATACAAGATTATCATATTTGATAGCTTAACCTGGTATTCGGTTTAGAATTTAGATACCAGTAGAAACAACATTTAATGCATCTTCAAAAACTTTTCTTTCAGACACTAATTCGTTTAGTTGTGTAAAAGGTGTGATTTGGATTGGCGAAAATTATGATTGCTACTGGAAAACAATAGTATAAATGCTCTAGTATAAAGGATAGTAGATGACATTGCTGCATTGAAACAGACCACCAATAATCACTCCTAGCAAACTGTTGCTTATTAGCAGCTGTTTCAAGTTGTCTTACGTTCCCGGAGCGTGACACCCTCCATACACAAGACACAGATTTTCGAGATGTATGTTCGATTCGACAAACACGGAATCGGATAACCAATTTCGGGGAGCGAGGGGGGGTGTTCGCAGTGGAGATTCTGGGTCATATTTTCATACCCCGTTGGAATTTTAGAATATGACAGGAGCCTAAATTCTAATATAAATGTTATGTGTACTTTAATCATTGTCTTGGGCATCGTTAAGATGTGAGATATATAATAACACTGACCTGGTTTTCTTGTGCCAAACAGCAGACTACTACTACCCCAACAATTACTATATAGGCACTGTTCATCATGAGAATCTTCTGTCTGAAAAATAATATAGAAACATAATTATTGTTAGCAGAATGACAAATGTGGTGAATATAACATGTAGTCGACGTGCACTAAAGTGAAAAGCTACATTTGAATCAGAATACTAAGTAATATCGTTATTATAATACATTATTATATATACTTTCTTCATTAATGTAATCGTGGTTGTGATCGTATGGTAGTTGGATTTATAACTACGTGTGCAATCAGTGCCTATCACCACTATTGGTGTGAGTTCGAATTCCACCCATGGCGAGGTGTACTCTACAACATTATGTGATAAAGCTTGTCAGTGATTTGCGACTGGTCGTTGGTTTTCTCTGGGTACTCAGGTTTCCTCCACCAATAAAACTGACCGGCACGATATAATTGAAATATTGTTGAAAGTGGTGTTAATCACCGTAACACATAACCCTAGCCTACCCATTAATTAAAAGAAGAAAAGTTTAAAGTTACAAGAGGGGTAATGAGGGAGAGAAAAAGAACAAAACACTACAATGGTCTACAAAACACTACACAGAAATACTAAATATTTGGTTAAATGAACTCCACTAAAAGCCATGGTGAACTCCTGTGCTCCGGAAGGATAGCAGTGCCTGCTCCATGACTGGCGCGCGTCGTGTCTCTGTTACACGACACGAACAGCACCTGATACTGAATCGTGTAGGATACCTGTATGCGTAAGTCATTACAAATAGCATGCATGAAATGTGTCTAAAATTTAGAAATTGCAAAAAAGACAAATGAAAACAAAAAAATCCCAAGCAAAACAATGAGTAACTGTTCGTAAGTAAAAATGGCAACCATTTCCTTTTCAGTGTAAAATCATACAGTGTACTAACGTAAATAAATAGCATATGGAACAAGATCTCTGAAATAGCGGCCAGAAAAATCACACAATATATCAATGAAGATAATCCAAGTAATAAGTTACTACATGATCTCTAACCTTTTTATATGTATAATCTTGATACACAATATAAAATTAGAAATCTAATTGATCTATTCTTCTATTATACTTTACAATGTTCTACTACATACGTGAACTATGAGAAAAATATAGGACGTAATTAAAGAAGGTGAAGAGGAGCAAAAATACTTATAAATATACTAGCGTCTATTATTTCATCGCGAGCAGCAGAATAGGTGGAATAGAGGTAGTTGGTGTTAGTTTTATTGATATTGATGAAAATTGCTGTTAAGTTTTCCTTTCTCTTTTCGCAAAGGAAATATACAATAAGCAACTGACGGTATGATTGTGCAATCAAAACAATTTTAACTAACTTCATCGCTAGTCGACTGTTGAAATAACGAAATTTTGGTTCGGTTGTCTGATTGCAATATGTGTATGTTTCGATGCAGCGCCATGCTGTATAAAGTTATATTTTATTTTCTTGATTAGGGATACCTGGTTATTACCCTTATCTGTGAAGTTCTAAAACAGTAATATTGATACAATAGAAAACAATTACGCTCTACTTTGCATATACTTTTCTTTTTTGTTCACTATTGACAACATGGAAAACTAGGATCAGGCACAGCAATAAGCGGATTAAACCGGTTAAAGGAATCATAACCTTCACATTTTTATAATTGGATTTCTAACGACAATACAGATATAAACAAGTAATGAACAAAAACCAACACAGATTCCTTCTACTCACCAACCAAGTAAACAAGTAATGAACAAAAACCTACACAGATTCCTTCTACTCACCAACCAAGTAAACAAGTAATCAGCAAAAACCTACACAGATTCCTTCTACTCACCAACCAAGTCAACACACAAAAACCAACACAGATTCCTTCTACTCACCAACCAAGTAAACAAGTAATCAACAAAAACCTACACAGATTCCTTCTACTCACCAACCAAGTCAACACACAAAAACCAACACAGATTCCTTCTACTCACCAACCAAGTAAACAAGTAATCAACAAAAACCTACACAGATTCCTTCTACTCACCAACCAAGTCAACACACAAAAACCAACACAGATTCCGTCTACTCACCAACCAAGACAACAAGTAATAAACAAAAACCTACACAGATTCCTTCTACTCACCAACCAAGTCAACACACAAAAACCAACACAGATTCCTTCTACTCACCAACCAAGTAAACAAGTAATCAACAAAAACCTACACAGATTCCTTCTACTCACCAACCAAGTAAACAAGTAATCAACAAAAACCAACACAGATTCCTTCTACTCACCAACCAAGTAAACAAGTAATAAACAAAAACCTACACAGATTCCTTCTACTCACCAACCAAGTCAACACACAAAAACCAACACAGATTCCTTCTACTCACCAACCAAGACAACAAGTAATAAACAAAAACCTACACAGATTCCTTCTACTCACAAACCAAGTAAACAAGTAATAAACAAAAACCTACACAGATTCCTTCTACTCACCAACCAAGACAACAAGTAATAAACAAAAACCTACACAGATTCCTTCTACTCACCAACCAAGTCAACACACAAAAACCAACACAGATTCCTTCTACTCACCAACCAAGTAAACAAGTAATAAACAAAAACCTACACAGATTCCTTCTAATCACCAACCAAGACAACAAGTAATAAACAAAACCCTCCACAGATTCCTTCTACTCACCAACCAAGACAACAAGTAATAAACAAAAACCTACACAGATTCCTTCTACTCACCAACCAAGTAAACAAGTAATAAACAAAAACCTACACAGATTCCTTCTACTCACCAACCAAGACAACAAGTAATAAACAAAAACCTACACAGATTCCTTCTACTCACAAACCAAGTAAACAAGTAATAAGCAAAAACCAACACAGATTCCTTCTACTCACCAACCAAGTAAACAAGTAATAAACAAAAACCTACACAGATTCCTTCTACTCACCAACCAAGTAAACAAGTAATGAACAAAAATCTACACAGATTTCTTCTACTCACCAACCAAGTAAACAAGTAATAAACAAAAACCTACACAGATTCCTTCTACTCACCAACCAAGTAAACAAGTAATAAACAAAAACCTACACAGATTCCTTCTACTCACAAACCAAGTAAACAAGTAATAAACAAAAACCTACACAGATTCCTTCTACTCACCAACCAAGTAAACAAGTAATAAACAAAAACCTACACAGATTCCTTCTACTCACCAACCAAGACAACAAGTAATAAACAAAAACCTACACAGATTCCTTCTACTCACAAACCAAGTAAACAAGTAATAAGCAAAAACCAACACAGATTCCTTCTACTCACCAACCAAGTAAACAAGTAATAAACAAAAACCTACACAGATTCCTTCTACTCACCAACCAAGTAAACAAGTAATGAACAAAAATCTACACAGATTTCTTCTACTCACCAACCAAGTAAACAAGTAATAAACAAAAACCTACACAGATTCCTTCTACTCACCAACCAAGTAAACAAGTAATAAACAAAAACCTACACAGATTCCTTCTACTCACAAACCAAGTAAACAAGTAATAAACAAAAACCTACACAGATTCCTTCTACTCACCAACCAAGTCAACACACAAAAACCAACACAGATTCCTTCTACTCACCAATCAAGTAAACAAGTAATAAACAAAAACCAACACAGATTCCTTCTACTCACCAACCAAGACAACAAGTAATAAACAAAAACCTACACAGATTCCTTCTACTCACCAACCAAGTAAACAAGTAATAAACAAAAACCTACACAGATTCCTTCTACTCACCAACCAAGTAAACAAGTAATAAACAAAAACCTACACAGATTCCTTCTACTCACCAACCAAGTAAACAAGTAATAAACAAAAACCTACACAGATTCCTTCTACTCACCAATCAAGTAAACAAGTAATAAACAAAAACCTACACAGATTCCTTCTACTCACCAACCAAGTAAACAAGTAATAAACAAAAACCTACACAGATTCCTTCTACTCACCAACCAAGTAAACAAGTAATAAACAAAAACCTACACAGATTCCTTCTACTCACCAACCAAGTAAACAAGTAATAAACAAAAACCTACACAGATTCCTTCTAATCACCAACCAAGACAACAAGTAATAAACAAAAACCTACACCGACTCCTTCTACTCACCAACCAAGACAACAAGTAATAAACAAAAACCTACACAGATTCCTTCTACTCACCAACCAAGTAAACAAGTAATAAACAAAAACCTACACAGATTCCTTCTACTCACCAACCAAGACAACAAGTAATAAACAAAAACCTACACAGATTCCTTCTACTCACCAACCAAGTAAACAAGTAATAAACAAAAACCTACACAGATTCCTTCTACTCACCAACCAAGACAACAAGTAATAAACAAAACCCTCCACAGATTCCTTCTACTCACCAACCAAGACAACAAGTAATAAACAAAAGCCTACACAGATTCCTTCTACTCACCAACCAAGACAACAAGTAATAAACAAAAACCTACACAGATTCCTTCTACTCACCAACCAAGTAAACAAGTAATAAACAAAAACCAACACAGATTCCTTCTACTCACCAACCAAGTAAACAAGTAATAAACAAAAACCTACACAGATTCCTTCTACTCACAAACCAAGTAAACAAGTAATAAACAAAAACCTACACAGATTCCTTCTACTCACCAACCAAGTAAACAAGTAATAAACAAAAACCTACACAGATTCCTTCTACTCACCAACCAAGACAACAAGTAATAAACAAAACCCTCCACAGATTCCTTCTACTCACAAACCAAGTAAACAAGTAATAAACAAAAACCAACACAGATTCCTTCTACTCACCAACCAAGTAAACAAGTAATAAACAAAAACCTACACAGATTCCTTCTACTCACCAACCAAGTAAACAAGTAATGAACAAAAATCTACACAGATTTCTTCTACTCACCAACCAAGTAAACAAGTAATAAACAAAAACCTACACAGATTCCTTCTACTCACCAACCAAGTAAACAAGTAATAAACAAAAACCTACACAGATTCCTTCTACTCACAAACCAAGTAAACAAGTAATAAACAAAAACCTACACAGATTCCTTCTACTCACCAACCAAGTCAACACACAAAATCCAACACAGATTCCTTCTACTCACCAATCAAGTAAACAAGTAATAAACAAAAACCAACACAGATTCCTTCTACTCACCAACCAAGACAACAAGTAATAAACAAAAACCAACACAGATTCCTTCTACTCACCAACCAAGTAAACAAGTAATAAACAAAAACCTACACAGATTCCTTCTACTCACCAACCAAGTAAACAAGTAATAAACAAAAACCTACACAGATTCCTTCTACTCACCAACCAAGTAAACAAGTAATAAACAAAAACCTACACAGATTCCTTCTACTCACAAACCAAGTAAACAAATAATAAACAAAAACCTAAACAGATTCCTTCTACTCACCAACCAAGTCAACACACAAAAACCAACACAGATTCCTTCTACTCACCAACCAAGACAACAAGTAATAAACAAAAACCTACACAGATTCCTTCTACTCACCAACCAAGTAAACAAGTAATAAACAAAAACCTACACAGATTCATTCTACTCACCAACCAAGTAAACAAGTAATCAACAAAAACCTACACAGATTCATTCTACTCACCAACCAAGTAAACAAGTAATAAACAAAAACCTACACAGATTCCTTCTACTCACCAACCAAGTAAACAAGTAATAAACAAAAACCTACACAGATTCCTTCTACTCACCAACCAAGTCAACACACAAAAACCAACACAGATTCCTTCTACTCACCAATCAAGTAAACAAGTAATAAACATAAACCAACACAGATTCCTTCTACTCACCAACCAAGACAACAAGTAATAAACAAAAACCTACACAGATTCCTTCTACTCACCAACCAAGTAAACAAGTAATAAACAAAAACCTACACAGATTCCTTCTACTCACCAACCAAGTAAACAAGTAATAAACAAAAACCTACACAGATTCCTTCTACTCACCAACCAAGTAAACAAGTAATAAACAAAAACCTACACAGATTCCTTCTACTCACAAACCAAGTAAACAAATAATAAACAAAAACCTAAACAGATTCCTTCTACTCACCAACCAAGTCAACACACAAAAACCAACACAGATTCCTTCTACTCACCAACCAAGACAACAAGTAATAAACAAAAACCTACACAGATTCCTTCTACTCACCAACCAAGTAAACAAGTAATAAACAAAAACCTACACAGATTCATTCTACTCACCAACCAAGTAAACAAGTAATAAACAAAAACCTACACAGATTCCTTCTACTCACCAACCAAGTAAACAAGTAATAAACAAAAACCTACACAGATTCCTTCTACTCACCAACCAAGTAAACAAGTAATAAACAAAAACCTACACAGATTCCTTCTACTCACCAACCAAGACAACAAGTAATAAACAAAAACCTACACAGATTCCTTCTACTCACCAACCAACTAAACAAGTAATAAACAAAAACCTACACAGATTCCTTCTACTCACCAACCAAGTAAACAAGTAATAAACAAAAACCTACACAGATTCCTTCTACTCACCAACCAAGTAAACAAGTAATAAACAAAAACCTACACAGATTCCTTCTACTCACCAACCAAGTAAACAAGTAATAAACAAAAACCTACACAGATTCCTTCTACTCACCAACCAAGACAACAAGTAATAAACAAAAACCTACACAGATTCCTTCTACTCACCAACCAAGTAAACAAGTAATAAACAAAAACCTACACAGATTCCTTCTACTCACCAACCAAGTCAACACACAAAAACCAACACAGATTCCTTCTACTCACCAACCAAGTAAACAAGTAATAAACAAAAACCTACACAGATTCCTTCTACTCACCAACCAAGTAAACAAGTAATCAACAAAAACCTACACAGATTCCTTCTACTCACCAACCAAGTAAACAAGTAATAAACAAAAACCTACACAGATTCCTTCTACTCACCAACCAAGACAACAAGTAATAAACAAAAACCTACACAGATTCCTTCTACTCACCAACCAAGTAAACAAGTAATAAACAAAAACCTACACAGATTCCTTCTACTCACCAACCAAGTCAACACACAAAAACCAACACAGATTCCTTCTACTCACCAACCAAGTAAACAAGTAATAAACAAAAACCTACACAGATTCCTTCTACTCACCAACCAAGACAACAAGTAATAAACAAAAACCTACACAGATTCCTTCTACTCACCAACCAAGACAACAAGTAATAAACAAAAACCTACACAGATTCCTTCTACTCACCAACCAAGACAACAAGTAATAAACAAAAACCTACACAGATTCCTTCTACTCACCAACCAAGTAAACAAGTAATAAACAAAAACCTACACAGATTCCTTCTACTCACCAACCAAGTAAACAAGTAATAAACAAAAACCTACACAGATTCCTTCTACTCACCAACCAAGACAACAAGTAATAAACAAAGACCTACACAGATTCCTTCTACTCACCAACCAAGTAAACAAGTAATAAACAAAAACCTACACAGATTCCTTCTACTCACCAACCAAGACAACAAGTAATAAACAAAAACCTACACAGATTCCTTCTACTCACCAACCAAGTAAACAAGTAATAAACAAAAACCTACACAGATTCCTTCTACTCACCAACCAAGTAAACAAGTAATAAACAAAAACCTACACAGATTCCTTCTACTCACCAACCAAGACAACAAGTAATAAACAAAAACCTACACAGATTCCTTCTACTCACCAACCAAGTAAACAAGTAATAAACAAAAACCTACACAGATTCCTTCTACTCACCAACCAAGTCAACACACAAAAACCAACACAGATTCCTTCTACTCACCAACCAAGTAAACAAGTAATAAACAAAAACCTACACAGATTCCTTCTACTCACCAACCAAGTAAACAAGTAATAAACAAAAACCTACACAGATTCCTTCTACTCACCAACCAAGTAAACAAGTAATAAACAAAAACCTACACAGATTCCTTCTACTCACCAACCAAGTAAACAAGTAATAAACAAAAACCTACACAGATTCCTTCTACTCACCAACCAAGTAAACAAGTAATAAACAAAAACCTACACAGATTCCTTCTACTCACCAACCAAGTCAACACACAAAAACCAACACAGACTCCTTCTACTCACCAACCAAGTAAACAAGTAATAAACAAAAACCTACACAGATTCCTTCTACTCACCAACCAAGACACCAAGTAATAAACAAAAACCTACACAGATTCCTTCTACTCACCAACCAAGTAAACAAGTAATAAACAAAAACCTACACAGATTCCTTCTACTTACCAACCAAGTAAACAAGTAATAAACAAAAACCTACACAGATTCCTTCTACTCACCAACCAAGTAAACAAGTAATAAACAAAAACCTACACAGATTCCTTCTACTCACCAACCAAGTCAACACACAAAAACCAACACAGATTCCTTCTACTCACCAACCAAGACAACAAGTAATAAACAAAAACCTACACAGATTCCTTCTACTCACCAACCAAGACAACAAGTAATAAACAAAAACCTACACAGATTCCTTCTACTCACCAACCAAGTAAACAAGTAATAAACAAAAACCTACACAGATTCCTTCTACTCACCAACCATGTAAACAAGTAATAAACAAAAACCTACACAGATTCCTTCTACTCACCAACCAAGACAACAAGTAATAAACAAAAACCTACACAGATTCCTTCTACTCACCAACCAAGACAACAAGTAATAAACAAAAACCTACACAGATTCCTTCTACTCACCAACCAAGTAAACAAGTAATAAACAAAAACCTACACAGATTCCTTCTACTCACCAACCAAGTAAACAAGTAATAAACAAAAACCTACACAGATTCCTTCTACTCACCAACCAAGACAACAAGTAATAAACAAAAACCTACACAGATTCCTTCTACTCACCAACCAAGTAAACAAGTAATAAACAAAAACCTACACAGATTCCTTCTACTCACCAACCAAGTAAACAAGTAATGAACAAAAATCTACACAGATTCCTTCTACTCACCAACCAAGTAAACAAGTAATAAACAAAAACCTACACAGATTCCTTCTACTCACCAACCAAGTAAACAAGTAATAAACAAAAACCTACACAGATTCCTTCTACTCACCAACCAAGTCAACACACAAAAACCAACACAGATTCCTTCTACTCACCAACCAAGACAACAAGTAATAAACAAAAACCTACACAGATTCCTTCTACTCACCAACCAAGTAAACAAGTAATCAACAAAAACCTACACAGATTCCTTCTACTCACCAACCAAGTAAACAAGTAATAAACAAAAACCTACACAGATTCCTTCTACTCACCAACCAAGTAAGCAAGTAATAAACAAAAACCTACACAGATTCCTTCTACTCACCAACCAAGTAAACAAGTAATAAACAAAAACCTACACAGATTCCTTCTACTCACCAACCAAGTAAACAAGTAATAAACAAAAACCTACACAGATTCCTTCTACTCACCAACCAAGTAAACAAGTAATAAACAAAAACCTACACAGATTCCTTCTACTCACCAACCAAGTAAACAAGTAATAAACAAAAACCTACACAGATTCCTTCTACTCACCAACCAAGTAAACAAGTAATGAACAAAAACCTACACAGATTCCTTCCACTCACCAGCCAAGACAACACACAAAAACCTCCACAGATTCCTTCTACTCACCAACCAAGTAAGCAAGTAATAAACAAAAACCAACACAGATTCCTTCTACTCACCAACCAAGTAAACAAGTAATAAACAAAAACCTACACAGATTCCTTCTACTCACCAACCAAGTCAACACACAAAAACCAACACAGATTCCTTCTACTCACCAACCAAGTAAACAAGTAATAAACAAAAACCAACACAGATTCCTTCCACTCACCAACCAAGACACCATCTTAGAAATTAACTACATGTACATTACGTATAAAACTCACTACTAGATTAGAAGGCAAATTGTGTTGCTTAAAATACTATTTATAAATAAATCGTAAACATCTAGAGAAATGATTGGTCTTCGTGGGATACCAGAACAAATAGGTCATCAATTTGTGCTGAGGAACAATTATATTTCTGTATTTAATGTCAATATTATTGCTCGACATCATACATTGTACAACCAAAATTTAAATACAAAAAATTGAAGAATAGAATGTTAAAACGGTCAAATATCCATAAAAAAAATACCTCAAAACGAATATAATTCTACTTATGCTCAAGGGAGATGCTACTCAAGTTTATAAAAATGCCTTAATTTATTGTCATTAAATTACTCTAATATACATTCGCGAAAACTGAAGGGACACTCGAGAATGGAAAATCCAGAGACACTGGCAATATTGGGTACACAAGACACAGGATGAAGACAAACAAACAAAAAAACACAACAAAACACAAAAGAATAAAAAGTTGAGCAACACAGACCCACCAGAAAACCTGAAGTAAACGCAGATACTCGCGAAGAGTAAGCAGTTTCTGCTTCTTATAAGAATTCCGCTATGTTAAGCATATAGTCAAGACGTCTTGGACACCACTTTAGGAATAAATAAGAACTTGTCAATATTTACAATAAAATAACGACTTAGATACAACTAATTTAATAATATACCGTATCATAAATATAATAATATACCGTATAATAATATACCGTATCATAAATATAATAATATACCGTATCATAAATATTTACTTCACTTAACTGTTCCTAAGACATATAAAGTGGTCGTTTGAACACACCCTTCATAATAAGAACCAAATAAACATCTATTTTCTTTTAATACAAAGAGCGTGACTAACGCACTTACATCATAAACTCTATTGTTATCGTTAAGTAATGCCTTTTTTAGATATATTACTACCAATTATAGGTTTTGTCTGACGTAACAATGTTTGCTTGTATTCCAATATCATTGGAATCAATTCCTTTAAGACTAAACATTTGCATATCTTTGAATCTGCTTAGAGTTACATTGTTTAATTACATAATGGAATTTGATTAACAGTCTCATATTTCACACCCACACGTATATATTGAATGTAAATGAACACGAGATTACCCAACATTACACTTAGACACAAATTAAAGTAAAGCAACAGCTTGTAGTAAGAAAGTATATGGATGTAAATGAACATGAGAGTCTATCCAACATTACACTTAGACACAAATTAAAGTAAAGGAACAGCTTGTAGAAAGAAAGAATATGGATGTAAATGAACATGAGAGACTATCTAACATTACACTTAGACACAAATTAAAGTAAGGGAACAGCTTGTAGTAAGAAAGGATATGGATGTAAATGAACATGAGAGACTGTCCAACATTACACTTAGATACAAATTAAAGTAAAGGAACAGCTTGTAGTAAGAAAGGATATGGATGTAATGAAAACGAGAGACTATCCAACATTACACTTAGACACAAATTAAACTAACGGAACAGCTTGTAGAAAGAAAGGATATCGATGTAAATGAACATGAGAGACTGTCCAACATTACACTTAGACACAAATTAAAGTAAAGGGACAGCTTGTAGTAAGAAAGGATATGGATGTAAATGAACATGAGAGACTATTCAACATTACACTTAGACACAAATTAAAGAAAGGGAACAGTTTGTAGTAAGAAGGGATATGGATGTAAATGAACATTAGAGACTATCAAATATTACACGTAGACACAAATTAATCTAAAGGAACAGCTTGCAGTAAGAAAGGATATGGATGTAAATGAACGTGAGAGACTATCAAAAATTACACTTAGACACAAATTAAACTAAAGGAACAACTTGTAGTAAGAAAGGATATGGATGTAAATGAACGTGAGAGACTATCAAAAATTACACTTAGAAACAAATTAAACTAAAGGAACAGCTTGTAGTAAGAAAGGATATGGATGTAAATAAACATGAGAGACTATCCAATATTACACTCGAGACATAAATTAAAGTAAAGGAATATCGCGTTTATTGCTGTTCTACATGGGAATGCATATCTAGTAAGCATGAGACCGTGTATGAATTGTGGTTATAAGTGGTTTATATTTAGCATTTAATATCTCTCAAAAAAAAGATCAGTACAGAAATTATTAAATACAGTCGATTTCTTGGGGGAAAACGTAGATATTGAATATATTGCGCACGACGTGTTTCTAGCATAACCTTCATCATGTGCGCACGACGTGTTTCTAGCATAACCTTCATCATGTGCGCACGACGTGTTTCTAGCATAACCTTCATCATGTGCGCACGACGTGTTTCTAGCATAACCTTCATCATGTGCGCACGACGTGTTTCTAGCATAACCTTCATCATGTGCGCACGACGTGTTTCTAGCATAACCTTCATCATGTGCGCACGACGTGTTTCTAGCATAACCTTCATCATGTGCACACGACGTGTTTCTAGCATAACCTTCATCATGTGCGCACGACGTGTTTCTAGCATAACCTTCATCATGTGCACACGACGTGTTTCTAGCACAACCTTCATCATGTGCGCACGACGTGTTTCTAGCACAACCTTCATCATGTGCACACGACGTGTTTCTAGCATAACCTTCATCATGTGCGCACGACGTGTTTCTAGCACAACCTTCATCATGTGCGCACGACGTGTTTCTAGCACAACCTTCATCATATGCGCACGACGTGTTTCTAGCATAACCTGCATCATGTGCGCACGACGCGTTTCTAGCATAACCTTCATCATGTGCGCACGACGTGTTTCTAGCACAACCTTCATCATGTGCGCACGCGATGTTTCTAGCATAACCTTCATCATGTGCGCAGGACGTGTTTCTAGCACATCCTTCATCATGTGCGCACGACGTGTTTCTAGCATAACCTTCATCATATGCGCACGACGTGTTTCTAGCATAACCTTCATCATGTGCGCACGACGTGTTTCTAGCACAACCTTCATCATGTGCGCACGCGATGTTTCTAGCATAACCTTCATCATGTGCGCACGACGTGTTTCTAGCACAACCTTCATCATGTGCGCACGCGATGTTTCTAGCATAACCTTCATCATGTGCGCACGACGTGTTTCTAGCATAACCTTCATCATGTGCGCACGACGTGTTTCTAGCACAACCTTCATCATGTGCGCACGCGATGTTTCTAGCACAACCTTCATCATGTGCGCACGACGTGTTTCTAGCATAACCTTCATCATGTGCGCACGACGTGTTTCTAGCATAACCTTCATCATGTGCGCACGACGTGTTTCTAGCACAACCTTCATCATGTGCGTTCCTAATAAAACATTAATGTCTTTGAGAGCAAGTAATTACACGAAGTAGGAATATCTTTAGGTCATAGCTAGATTTGATGGGATAACTCAAATAGTCGGACCGAATTGATATTGTAATGTTTAGTTTTTTCGCCTCGACTGCGGTAGACTGTGATTTCCAGTCATGATTGGATCAAACAATCAACTATAAAATTTGGTATTTGCTGCTGAACACAAAACATTGAAGAGTAAGAACAAACATTGGTTGACTCGAAATAAAAATATGTCCGTGTGGAGTGTTTTCCCGCGGACTGTTGTTTTGGTCAAATAGCATAATATAAATCAAACTAAGCTTGTTAGCCTTGTAAATCTAATCGATCATTTCATTAAGAAGGAAGGTTTGGATACATAACACAGTTTAACCCCGACACTCCTGATTGAAGTGCCTGTATACCAAGTCAGGAGAGGCTGTAGTCTTTTACATGAGTGTGAGTAGTATCACATTTTAACCCCGACACACCTTATTGAAGTGCCTGTACCAAGTCAGGAGAGGCTGTAGTCTTTTCCATGAGTGTAAGTAGTATCAGAGTTTAACCCCGACACTCCTTATTGAAGTGCCTGTACCAAGTCAGGAGAGGCTGTAGTCTTTTCCATGAGTGTAAGTAGTATCACAGTTTAACCCCGACACTCCTGATTGAAGTGCCTGTACCAAGTCAGGAGAGGCTGTAGTCTTTTACATGAGTGTAAGTAGTATCACAGTTTAACCCCGACACTCCTTATTGAAGTGCCTGTACCAAGTCAGGAGAGGCTGTAGTCTTTTCCATGAGTGTAAGTAGCATCACAGTTTAACCCCGACACTCCTTATTGAAGTGCCTGTACCAAGTCAGGAGAGGCTGTAGTCTTTTCCATGAGTGTGAGTAGTATCACATTTTAACCCCGACACACCTTATTGAAGTGCCTGTACCAAGTCAGGAGAGGCTGTAGTCTTTTCCATGAGTGTAAGTAGTATCAGAGTTTAACCCCGACACTCCTTATTGAAGTGCCTGTACCAAGTCAGGAGAGGCTGTAGTCTTTTCCATGAGTGTAAGTAGTATCACAGTTTAACCCCGACACTCCTGATTGAAGTGCCTGTACCAAGTCAGGAGAGGCTGTAGTCTTTTACATGAGTGTAAGTAGTATCACAGTTTAACCCCGACACTCCTTATTGAAGTGCCTGTACCAAGTCAGGAGAGGCTGTAGTCTTTTCCATGAGTGTAAGTAGCATCACAGTTTAACCCCGACACTCCTTATTGAAGTGCCTGTACCAAGTCAGGAGAGGCTGTAGTCTTTTCCATGAGTGTAAGTAGTATCACAGTTTAACCCCGACACTCCTGATTGAAGTGCCTGTACCAAGTCAGGAGAGGCTGCAGTCTTTTCCATGAGTGTAAGTAGTATCACAGTTTAACCCCGACACTCCTTATTGAAGTGCCTGTACCAAGTCAGGAGAGGCTGTAGTCTTTTCCATGAGTGTAAGTAGTATCACAGTTTAACCCCGACACTCCTTATTGATGTGCCTGTACCAAGTCAGGAGAGGCAGTAGTCTTTTCCATGAGTGTAAGTAGTATCACAGTTTAACCCCGACACTCCTTATTGAAGTGCCTGTACCAAGTCAGGAGAGGCTGTAGTCTTTTCCATGAGTGTAAGTAGTATCACAGTTTAACCCCGACACTCCTTATTGAAGTGCCTGTACCAAGTCAGGAGAGGCTGTAGTCTTTTCCATGAGTGTAAGTAGTATCACAGTTTAACCCCGACACTCCTGATTGAAGTGCCTGTACCAAGTCAGGAGAGGCTGTAGTCTTTTCCAAGAGTGTAAGTAGCATCACAGTTTAACCCCGACACTCCTTATTGAAGTGCCTGTACCAAGTCAGGAGAGGCTGTAGTCTTTTCCATGAGTGTAAGTAGTATCACAGTTTAACCCCGACACTCCTTATTGAAGTGCCTGTACCAAGTCAGGAGAGGCTGTAGTCTTTTCCATGAGTGTAAGTAGTATCACAGTTTAACACCGACACTCCTTATTGAAGTGCCTGTACCAAGTCAGGAGAGACTGCAGTCTTTTCCATGAGTGTAAGTAGTATCACAGTTTAACCCCGACACTCCTTATTGAAGTGCCTGTACCAAGTCAGGAGAGGCTGTAGTCTTTTGCATGAGTGTAAGTAGTATCACAGTTTAACCCCGACACTCCTTATTGATGTGCCTGTACCAAGTCAGGAGAGGCAGTAGTCTTTTCCATGAGTGTAAGTAGTATCACAGTTTAACCCCGACACTCCTTATTGAAGTGCCTGTACCAAGTCAGGAGAGGCTGTAGTCTTTTCCATGAGTGTAAGTAGTATCACAGTTTAACCCCGACACTCCTTATTGAAGTGCCTGTACCAAGTCAGGAGAGGCTGTAGTCTTTTCCATGAGTGTAAGTAGTATCACAGTTTAACCCCGACACTCCTGATTGAAGTGCCTGTACCAAGTCAGGAGAGGCTGTAGTCTTTTCCATGAGTGTAAGTAGCATCACAGTTTAACCCCGACACTCCTTATTGAAGTGCCTGTACCAAGTCAGGAGAGGCTGTAGTCTTTTCCATGAGTGTAAGTAGTATCACAGTTTAACCCCGACACTCCTTATTGAAGTGCCTGTACCAAGTCAGGAGAGGCTGTAGTCTTTTCCATGAGTGTAAGTAGTATCACAGTTTAACACCGACACTCCTTATTGAAGTGCCTGTACCAAGTCAGGAGAGACTGTAGTCTTTTCCATGAGTGTAAGTAGTATCACAGTTTAACCCCGACACTCCTTATTGAAGTGCCTGTACCAAGTCAGGAGAGGCTGTAGTCTTTTCCATGAGTGTAAGTAGTATCACAGTTTAACCCCGACACTCCTGATTGAAGTGCCTGTACCAAGTCAGGAGAGGCTGTAGTCTTTTACATGAGTGTAAGTAGTATCACAGTTTAACCCCGACACTCCTGATTGAAGTGACTGTACCAAGTCAGGAGAGGCTGTAGTCTTTTCCATGAGTGTAAGTAGCATCACAGTTTAACCCCGACACTCCTTATTGAAGTGCCTGTACCAAGTCAGGAGAGGCTGTAGTCTTTTCCATGAGTGTAAGTAGTATCACAGTTTAACACCGACACTCCTGATTGAAGTGCCTGTACCAAGTCAGGAGAGACTGTAGTCTTTTCCATGAGTGTAAGTAGTATCACAGTTTAACCCCGACACTCCTTATTGAAGTGCCTGTACCAAGTCAGGAGAGGCTGCAGTCTTTTCCATGAGTGTAAGTAGTATCACAGTTTAACCCCGACACTCCTTATTGAAGTGCCTGTACCAAGTCAGGAGAGGCTGTAGTCTTTTCCATGAGTGTAAGTAGTATCACAGTTTAACCCCGACACTCCTTATTGATGTGCCTGTACCAAGTCAGGAGAGGCTGTAGTCTTTTCCATGAGTGTAAGTAGTATCACAGTTTAACCCCGACACTCCTGATTGAAGTGCCTGTACCAAGTCAGGAGAGGCTGTAGTCTTTTCCATGAGTGTAAGTAGTATCACAGTTTAACCCCGACACTCCTTATTGAAGTGCCTGTACCAAGTCAGGAGAGGCTGTAGTCTTTTCCATGAGTGTAAGTAGTATCACAGTTTAACCCCGACACTCCTGATTGAAGTGCCTGTACCAAGTCAGGAGAGGCTGTAGTCTTTTCCATGAGTGTAAGTAGCATCACAGTTTAACCCCGACACTCCTTATTGAAGTGCCTGTACCAAGTCAGGAGAGGCTGTAGTCTTTTCCATGAGTGTAAGTAGTATCACAGTTTAACCCCGACACTCCTTATTGAAGTGCCTGTACCAAGTCAGGAGAGGCTGTAGTCTTTTCCATGAGTGTAAGTAGTATCACAGTTTAACACCGACACTCCTTATTGAAGTGCCTGTACCAAGTCAGGAGAGACTGTAGTCTTTTCCATGAGTGTAAGTAGTATCACAGTTTAACCCCGACACTCCTTATTGAAGTGCCTGTACCAAGTCAGGAGAGGCTACAGTCTTTTCCATGAGTGTAAGTAGTATCACAGTTTAACCCCGACACTCCTTATTGAAGTGCCTGTACCAAGTCAGGAGAGGCTGTAGTCTTTTGCATGAGTGTAAGTAGTATCACAGTTTAACCCCGACACTCCTTATTGAAGTGCCTGTACCAAGTCAGGAGAGGCTGTAGTGTAAGTAGTATCGATTTTGCCTCCGTTTGTACAATTTTCCGATACGTTTTTAGATGGTATGGTAGTTTTGTTTTTCATTGTATTGACTTTGAGATATCTTTGGGCAAATTTAATTGATGTTGTAAACTTGTGTAATAAAAGACTTTAGAGGTCATTTTTATTTTTACTTCTTTCATTTTCATATTTAAACATAGCGAGTGTATATTGTAGTATTATAATAACATTTCGTAAGAATATTTAACCATATCTGTAATATATTATATATATTATTTCTATGTTTGTGTTGTTAATTGTGGCATGTTTTTATTTCTGTATAATTATTAATTACACCCACCCCACCTCCACTAACATTTATATTACATGACAATAGATTGCGATGCGAAAGATAAAAAGATATTTACATAGCTAAATTAATTGTCAAATATATTGCTATGTTATATTGGTAAATATCTATCTGAATACGTAAACATTGAATAATTTGTGGGAAAATATTATAATTTGACTAATTGGCCATGAATACTACATATCAATCACGTTTAATTAATGACATAACTTAGTTTTTAATGTGACAATCATCTGATAGTGACTGTCGGTATACTGTGAAATCCCCCACATTCACCGAAATTTAACCGACATTGATGGAAAATTCTGATTCAGTTGAGAAAAAAACAATTGTTTCAAATTGAATATATGATTTGTTATTTGTCACAACGGTACAAGAAAACAATGTACACAATCAGATATTAACGTCAATTATATACGTTAACAAACGGCAACTGAAATCATCGTATCTAAAACACTAAATTCGACATTTTATATTTACATTTTAAATCTAACAGGCTAGCCTTGACTTTAAATCAACCCGTGTAATAAAAAATGGCGAATATGTGGCATATTTATTTTAGAACTAGCTTATCCACGCCGCTTTTTATCTAAGTGGCTGTACCAAGTCAGGAGAGTGAATGGTCATGTACGTATTTGTTTGTTAGGGGTATCAATTTGCCTCTTTCTACGATTTTGATATTTGATTTTGGAATTGTTTAGACAGTATGTTATTTATTGTTTTTCATTTTATCTTAGATAGGGTATAAATGATATTCTCAATGAAATATTTTAATTCTGAACATTGAATGTATTACAGTCATTGTAATTTCGAGTACGATTTAATTTGTGTATTCATACTCCACGATTGTGTATTCATACTCCATGATTGTGTATTCATACTCCACGATTGTGTATTCATACTCCATGATTGTGTATTCATACTCCAAAATTGTCCAGTCATAATACTTTACTTATTGGATACACCATTCTGATTGGTTGTTTTAGGAGTACGAGCATAAAATTGTTGGTTGATAAAATTAAATAAACAAGATCCATGACAAGAATAGTTATATAACTTTGGATAGCCGCCATCAAACCCCAAAATAATTAAGTTGAGAATAGTAATAATAGGATATACTTCCTATTAATAAAAAAAAAGATTTATTTAAATTCATGCTTTCCTACTGGTTCATCAATATTTAATCATGTATGATGAGATATTTGCGGGGAAGGCCAGTAAACTTTATGACGCATATAATATCGACGTCGCACCAACGACGTCATGGCACGAATTTTGTGATATAATAAAAGTATTATATATTTCCATTGTGTCCCCTAGTTAAAATAGAATAAAATACAGATACGTACCGACACTTATTAAGGTCAAGATAATATATGTATACAACGTAAACAGAATGACACCCATCAGGGTCAATGTAATTAAAGGAAATACTAAATAAATATACAATTAAAACTTTAATTACATTAAATAACATATCATACAAACCATTCCTGAAATTCTGGAGAAAGAAATGATCAACAAATACAACACCGTTAGATCCAATATATAAGTCGTAGAAACAGATGAAAAATCAAGAATAATAAACACATAATACAGAACCGCTCTCCTGGCTTGATACAGGCAATTCAATAAACAGGTGCTTCGTTGAAATAGTTTATAGATTGACTGATTAATTGCTTATTGGTTAACGTCCAGCAAGCAGTATTTCAGCTATATTCAGGGCACGAACAATTTCAGTAATACATGTATATATATAACAACTGTACAGAAATGAGGAACATTTTGATCAACGATTTTTGACTGTCACTGAAAAAGTATGGAGAGTTGGGTACGGACGAAAAGTATGGAGAGTTGGGTACGGACGAAAAGTATGGAGAGTTGGGTAGGGACGAAAAGAATGGAGAGTTGGGTACGGACGAAAAGTATGGAGAGTTGGGTACGGACGAAAAGTATGGAGAGTTGGGTAGGGACGAAAAGTATGGAGAGTTGGGTACGGACGAAAAGTATGGAGAGTTGGGTACGGACGAAAATTATGGAGAGTTGGGTACGGACGAAAAGTATGGAGAGTTGGATACGGACGAAAAGAATGGAGAGTTGGATAGGGACGAAAAGTATGGAGAGTTGGATACGGACGAAAAGTATGGAGAGTTGGGTACGGACGAAAAGCATGGAGAGTTGGGTACGGACGAAAAGTATGGAGAGTTGGGTACGGACGAAAAGTATGGAGAGTTGGGTACGGACGAAAAGTATGGAAAGTTGCGTACGAACGAAAAGTATGGAGAGTTGGGTATAGACGAAAAGTATGGAGAGTTGGGTAGGGACGAAAAGTATGGAGAGTTGGGTATGGACGAAAAGTATGGAGAGTTGGGTACGGACGAAAAGTATGGAGAGTTGGGTACGGACGAAAAGTATGGAGAGTTGGGTACGGACGAAATGTATGGAGAGTTGGGTACGGACGAAAAGTATGGAGAGTTGGGTACGGATGAAAAGTATGGAGAGTTGGATAGGGACGAAAAGTATGGAGAGTTGGATACGGACGAAAAGTATGGAGAGTTGGGTACGGACGAAAAGTATGGAGAGTTGGGTACGGACGAAAAGTATGGAGAGTTAGGTAGGGACGAAACGTATGGAGAGTTGG
This sequence comes from Bathymodiolus brooksi, assembly GCA_963680875.1. Classification (NCBI taxonomy): domain Eukaryota; kingdom Metazoa; phylum Mollusca; class Bivalvia; order Mytilida; family Modiolidae; genus Bathymodiolus; species Bathymodiolus brooksi. The sequence goes on from OY804585.1 coordinate 91,487,597, forward strand.
GTACGGACGAAAAGTATGGACAGTTGGGTACGAACGAAAACTATGGAGAGTTGGGTAATGACGAACAGTATGGAAAGTTGGGTACGAACGAACAATATGGAGAGTTGGGTACGGACGAAAAGTATGGAGAGTTGGGTACGGACGAAAAGAATGGAGAGTTGGGTACGGACGAAAAGTATGGAGAGTTGGGTAGAGACGAAAAGGATGGAGAGTTGGGTAGAGACGAAAAGTATGGAGAGTTGGGTAGGGACGAAAAGTATGGAGAGTTGGGTAGGGACGAAAAGTATGGAGAGTTGGGTACGAACGAAAAGTATGGAGAGTTGGGTACGGACGAAAAGTATGGGGAGTTGGGTAGGGGTGAAAAGTATGGAGAGTTGGGTAGGGACGAAAAGTATGGAGAGTTGGGTAGGGACGAAAAGTATGAAGAGTTGGGTAGGGACGAACATTATGAAGAGTTGAGTAGAGACGAAAAGTATGGAGAGCTAGGTAGGGACGAAAAGTATGGCGAGTTGGGTAGGGACGAAAAGTATGGAGAGTTGGGTAGGGACGAAAAGAATGGAGAGCTGGGTAAGGAGGAAAACTATGGAGAGTTAGGTAGGGACGAAAAGAATAGAGAGTTGGGTAGAGACGAAAAGCATGAAGAGTTGGGTAGAGACGAAAAGTATGGAGAGTTGGGTAGAGACGAAAAGTATGGACAGTTGGGTAGGGACGAAAAGTATGGAGAGTTGGGTAGGGACGAAAGGTATGGAGAGTTGTGTAGGGACGAAAAGTATGGAGAGTTAGGTAGGGACGAAAAGTATGGAGAGTTGGGTAGAGACAAAAAGTATGGAGAGTTGGGTAGGGACGAAAAGTATGGAGAGTTGGGTAGGGACGAAAAGTATGGAGAGTTAGGTAGGGACGAAAAGTATGGAGAGTTGGGTAGGGACGAAAATTATGAAGAGTTGAGTAGAGACGAAAAGTATGGAGAGTTAGGTAGGGACGAAAAGTATGGAGAGTTGGGTAGGGAGGAAAACTATGGAGAGTTAGGTAGGGACGAAAAGTATGGAGAGTTGGGTAGAGACGAAAAGCATGGAGAGTTGGGTAGAGACGAAAAGTATAGAGAGTTGGGTAGAGACGAAAAGTATGGAGAATTGGGTAGGGACGAAAAGTATGGAGAGTTTGGTAGGGACGAAAAGTATGGAGAGTTAGGTAGGGACGAAAAGTATGGAGAGTTAGGTAGGGACGAAAAGTATAGAGAGTTGGGTAGAGACGAAAAGCATGGAGAGATGGGTAGAGACGAAAAGTATGGAGAGTTGGGTAGGGACGAAAAGTATGGAGAGTTGGGTAGGGACGAAAAGTATGGAGAGTTGTGAAGGGACGAAAAGTATGGAGAGTTAGGTAGGGACAAAAAGTATGGAGAGTTGGGTAGGGACCAACAGTATGGAGAGTTGGGTAGGGACGAAAAGTATGAAGAGTTGGGTACGGACGAAAGGTATGGAGAGTTGGGTAGGGACGAAAAGTATGGAGAGTTGGGTAGAGACGAAAAGTATGGAGAGTTGGGTAGGGACGAAAAGTATGGAGAGTTGGGTAGAGACGAAAAGTATGGAGAGTTGGGTAGAGACGAAAAGCATGGAGAGTTGGGTAGGGACGTAAAGTATGGAGAGTTGGGTAGGGACGAAAAAGTATGGAGAGTTGAGTAGAGACGTAAAGTATGGAGAATTGGGTACGGACGAAAAGTATGGAGAGTTGGGTAGAGACGAAAAGTATGGAGAGTTGGGTAGGGACGAAAAGTATGGAGAGTTGGGTAGGGACGAAAAGCATAGAGAGTTGGGTAGGGACGAAAAGCATGGAGAGTTGGGTAGAGACGAAAAGTATGGAGAGTTGGGTAGAGACGAAAAGTATGGAGAGTTAGGTAGGGACGAAAAGTATGGAGAGTTAGGTAGGGACGAAAAGTATGGAGAGTTAGGCAGGGACGAAAAGTATGGAGAGTTGGGTAGGGATGAAAATTATGAAGAGTTGAGTAGAGACGAAAAGTATAGAGAGTTGGGTAGGGACGAAAAGCATGGAGAGTTGGGTAGAGACGAAAAGTATGGAGAGTTGGGTAGGGACGTAAAGTATGGACAGTTGGGTAGGGACGAAAAGTATGGAGAGTTGGGTAGGGACGAAAAGTATGGATAGTTGGGTAGAGACGTAAAGCATAGAGAGTTGGGTAGGGACGTAAAGTATAGAGAGTTGGGTAGGAACGTAAAGTATGGAGAGTTGGGTAGAGACGTAAAGTATGGAGAGTTGGGTAGGGACGTAAAGTACAGAAAGTTAGGGACGAAACAATTAGTCTTTTGTAGAGGTTACTATGAGCTTACTCTTTTTCGAAATGTACAAAGGAGGTATTTAACATGAAGGGAGTGTGACACTCTCCAGACTGGTTAACCACTATGGTCCACGGTCAGACTTTCCGTATTATAACATGACAACCCCCATCGAGTGTGCTCCACTATCCGTCATCCAGGGACACGCTGAACAGGTCTGTGTGTTTGTCATCCAGGGACACGCTGATGACAGGTCTGTGTGTTTGAGCCATTGGAATATTCAACAGTACCGGGAGTAGTTCATCAGTAATAATATGCAAGTTGGAAGAATGCAAGAATTGCCATGATTATTGATAACTTGATTTATGTGTAATTTTCATGTGAAAAAGTAGGATCGTTTGTTGACAAATTATTTCCAATTCATATTCTATTGGAAATGTTACTTCAATTATGACAAAATACCTCATTATTGATATTTTGTTAGCTTATTCCTTTTTATCTTATCTTATGTATTATGGAACAAAATATCATTTTGAAAATACAATATTAATGACATTATAACATCGACCTTGTCTAATTACTTCGTACTTTGCATTTTATTATTGCTAAACAAAAACGTAGCTCTAATGCTGAACTGCTTACACAAATTTGCCCATTTATACCATTGCTACATGCTGCTTATTGTTTAGATATTAAGCATTATTACAGTCAAATTCGAAAGTGCATGAAGAATATTTTTTGTACATTATCCAGATCCTGTTCATGGTACGGCGTATTGGTGTTATGTTTGTAATTGTAGTGGTCATTTTGAGCGGAAGCGATTCTGTGCAGTTCTTTTTATCTTTTGCTTTATTTATGTATTGCCGTTGGAGATACGGTTATCAAGAGGAGAGGGTTGAAAATCCATTACCCGATCGGTTTAACTCGCCACATTTGTGTGCCGGTCGCAGCCAGGAAATGGATTACCATTTGTCATATGTCGTTGTTCCCCCCCTTTTTTTTATGTTAATTGAGTTGAGTTAAGATGAGATCGCTGGTTTTGTTGATATTGGTTGTCTCTGAATTGTTCATTTCTGATTGCCTCTTTGGATTTCTCTAATGTTTATTCATTATCCACGATTGCCCTCCATGTATATAAAACCGAATGAAATAAAGAATACAAGAATGAAAATCGAAGAAACAGAACAAATTGATGTGGTCTTTAACTGGTAAATGACCACATTCCGATACCAATCCTCCTGTTCCATATTTAAATTTACCGATGAATAAATGTTATAAATTAGACACCAAATTAAAAGATATATATTTCATTAGATTTTCATATCTTGAATTGATACACTCCGCTATTCCGCAACACAATTGTTTGAAAATACCGTAGAAACAGGTAAAATCGACAATCGTAACTACTCGGCCATTCTCGCTATCCTGCAAATAACCTCGTATGCATTAGGCGTATAAATCGCACTACTTTTCACATGTCAGTTACATGAAAGTTTGATAAAGTTATATTTTTAACAATTTTCTATATTTCAATTAAAGTTTTAATTAGTTTTGCATGATTAGATTTTACTTAGTATGTCTTCCATATTGGATTTTTGTGGACTATATTTTTGTGCGGCTTAACTTAACTTAACTTCCGGCAAACAATTTAAGAAGAATTTCTACTATGTACGTACGAGGTTATTTGCAGGGTAGCGAGAATGGCCGAGTAGTTACGATTGGTAAAATCGATACCCTCTAGAACACATATATTTAATCTTCGTGACATAAATGTTAGCATATGTATAATATTAGTTCTATAAAGTGATTTGATGAAATTGCTTTAGAACTATCATCACCTTGCGTGTTACAGCTTTTTAATCAGTCACATGATGTTCAAACTCGTAATTTATTGGCTGTGAAAAAAAAATAATCTTTTGATTTAAAGAAGATCTTATAAATTATATGTACTGACATAGATATCCTTATTACGATATCACATGAACATGTTTTCAATTAAAGTTTAAAAGATTGAGTAAGTGGGTTGCAATTCAATGCTAAACTTATCAAAAAGTCTCTTAGAATAGAATCTAACGTAATCAAAGATTTAATCTGAGCTATATAATTAATTTTATTTACAATTTAATTTGATTGTTGCTGCGATTTACATCTCAAATTACGTCATACTGGGATCATCGTGTAGGATTACATCACATCAACAGTTACGAAAAATAATTGTGATGCTATTTTTATTGCGGAATAACGATTTATTTTATTTGCACGTGAACCTCTTTTCAAACCATGCATATTAATGTTAACTACAGATACACTCCTGTTTATGGCGTAATGATCAGATTAATTTGACAAAACTATTAAACATTTCTCAAACTAATTCCAGTAATTCCTGCTGGATTCAAATTCTGGTAATTTTAAGTCTTTTTTTCGATTTAACACAAAGAGTCTTAAGGTGTAAGAAAGAATAATCTAATTCTAGTGTTAAATTTTTCAAATATAACACACAAATAAAATTACACTCATTTTGTTTACAAATAAAGCATTGCATCGAATAACCTCTACAATATCAAATAAGGACATACAACATTATGCATTATGTCATGCCCAGTAGGCTGTTCTTTCGTTGCATGTGCATCCGGCAGAAATTATTCGTATGCACATGCATTCATGTGTTACTATATTTTAAATAAAAGGAAAAACAAAATATAGCACACGTCAAAAAAGTAATTGACAAGTCGTAAAAACGTTCAAACGAAATCGATACACGTAGAACAAATGTACACAACCGTGACAACCGCCCACTTGATATATATTAAAACGCAAAATGTAATATAAGTAACTTTGAGATCCAGTGGGACAGATATATTGTATGGTTGTCACTTGCTTAGACGTTTGTATAATATACTTTATTTCCTGTGACTGCTTAATGAATTCTTCATTATCCTATACAATACCGGTATATTAAAAATTGCTGAGTTAGATTGCTGTCAAATTATAATATTAAGTATATATGTACCATCTACACACGCTTATACACATGTCTTATGTCTATCTCTAGATTTGCCTTACGAGACAGGGTAACACTACGATTATTGAAGCTCCTTTTATAGGGAGCGGATGTGGTCGAGTGGTCTAGGGCGCTGGACGTAAGGCTAAGCGAATTGTGCTGCAGTGTATCAATGGTGTGAGTTCAAATCATGTCGAGGGAGGAACAAAAAATTGACAGCTATAAAATCTAATTCTAACACTGTTTGGTTTAATTTTCAGACGTATATATATATATATCTCAACATCTACTGAGAACATTTAAAATAATGAGTAGGCTATCCCAACTTGTAATATATATATAACATGTATATACATCAACATCTACTGGGCTTACTTTCTTTATTTGAGTCTTAACACGTCATCATAGACAGTGTTTTTATATATACATGTATACATCAACATCTACTGGGTTTACTTTCATTATTTGAGTCTTAACACGTCATCATAGACAGTGTTTATATATATACATGTATACATCAACATCTACTGGGCTTACTTTCTTTATTTGAGTCTTAACACGTCATCATAGACAGTGTTTTTATATATACATGTATACATCAACATCTACTGGGCTTACTTTCTTTATTTGAGTCTTAACACGTCATCATAGACAGTGTTTTTATATATACATGTATACATCAACATCTACTGGGTTTACTTTCTTTATTTGAGTCTTAACACGTCATCATAGACAGTGTTTACTCACTTTATTTGAGTTGCTTCAAAACTTTCCGTCTACTATTGTGCTATACCTCAGCGTTTATATTGATATTTCACTATTACTAAGCATTGTAACGACTCCTGGTGTACACTCCCACATAGCTGCCAAGTGCGTCTCCAGATGGTGAGTCTTTTCGATACGAGTTATAATGCAAAAAGCCTAACCGTAGACCATAGTGGGCCAGGCTTCCTGTGGGTTAAAGACCTCCTTTGTAAATTTCGCTAAAAAAAAGAGTAGGCTCATTGTAGCCGCTATTAAACGAAATTTTACTTCCCTACCCAGCTCTCCATACTTTTGAGGTAGCAATCAAGAATCATTGTCCCGATTAGCCAATCCTTTCTTCATTTACACATAGTTTTTTTTATATGGTTGACCTTGTTTTCACCTTTACTATGTGTGAAGTGCTTGCAGCTGGATGTTAAACAACAAACAATCAATCGTTCACATTAGTATTTGTCGGAACATCTGTTCTTTCTCTGATATTTTGTGTTCTAATTAGGTCTGGAATCTCTATTGGGATAATTTTCTATGGTTAATAAAAACGTAGATATCTAAATTAGTGCGTGTGACGATAAGGTCAAATATACCTGAGGGAGGAAAACATTAGTATTAATAATAATTACATTATTTAGAAACTGTAAATTTCAGTAATAAATTAATCATCTAACATGTGGGCTATATTTTATTTGTCTTTGTATCTATTTATACAGTATGTAAAGTATTAAGGCAAACTGACGGATTTGAGCACTGGAGATTATTTGTATTTATCTTAATCGGGGGAATTTAAAGAATACTCTATTTTTAACATATAAAAATCAGCAATTAGGGGACAAATATGGATTAAAAAAAAATAATGCTGTAAATTGCAACATACACTCTTTAAAATAAATATTGAATAAAGTGAAATTTGACATTAAAGACAAACACGTGAATAATAGCGTAGATAACAAATTCGATGCACACGACACGATTCTGGAACAACATTCACCAGGTACGCTCAAGGCAAAGCAATTGGAAAAGCAAATGATTCTAAAGTCTTTTGGAACTAGAAAACCAAAGCACTTAACAGGACATAAGCTTTCCTTTCATAATGTGTTTCAATATTGTTTAGAAGAAAGAGCCCATTCAATAACATTGATACACGAGTGGCGTTTTATTCTAAGGTTGTCCTAAATTAAAATGGTCCCTATTATATTTAGACCATTCAGAGGGCCTATATTTGCAATTTATTATTGATAATTGTTATGTAGAATATATCTGTATCATTTTAGCTCATATGGAGGGGACGTCGTCATCGTATGGTAGTTGGATTTACAACTACCTATGCAATTAGTGCCTATCACCACTAACGTTGTGAGTTCGAATCCCGCTCATAGCGAGACGTACTCAAAACAACATTATGTGGTGAAGTTTGTCAGTAACTTGCGGCAGGTCGGTGGTTTTCTTCGGGCACTCCGTTTTCCTCCACCAATAAAACGGACCGCCGCTACATAGCTGAAATTTTGTTGAAAGTGGCACTAAACACCACAAAGCTAACCTAACCATAGCTTATGTGGACAAACGAATTCAATGTGTTATTTTCACTACTCTGTGTGGGTCGTCGTCAGATTCATTAGTTGCTATTAAAGTTCGCCACACTCTCTTGAAACATTAAACTGCATACAAGGCAGCAGATTCTTTGAATAATTTAATATAGCATGTGTATGTTTTCATGCTACGTAGGTCTCATAGCGCCTGTTGAAAGTTCTAAACAATTGATTTTTATAACACTATGCCAAGGTGTTTACTCTATTCAGAAATACAAGATGATCGTATTTGCTAGCTTAAGACTTTTAAATTATTTGGCTCCTAGATCTTTTGATTATGAGCGTACCTGATGAAGGTTATTCCAGAAACGTTTTTATTAACATGGTTGTCGCTTAAATTTTTACAGATACCAGTAGACACAACATGCAATGTAAAATAAATTGATGGGTTTTAATAAATCCTGGTTATTTTTTTATATTGATAAGAATTCCAATATGTCTACCAAAGCTAGTTATTTTTTACGCATATTAAATATATTTCAACATCGCCGTTCATAATGATATAAACCTTTCAAATAACCGACCATAGATACCACAGTGGTAGTCAGAAGCCGTAACTCGAAGAATAGATAATACAATGGCCAAAACAAAGGGACAAACAATTATATACTACACATTACAACTCGAAGAATAGATAATACAATGGCCAAAACAAAACAAAGGGACAAACAATTATATACTACACATTACAGAACAAACTAAAGATCGAGCAACACAAACCCCCACCTAAAAACCCGGGGGTTTACTCGGGTGCTCTTGTTACAAAGCCGATGGTAAGTCATAAAGAAGTAAAAGGACCAGATTATGATTACGAAACACGGAACACATCCGTGGTAATTTCTGACACAGATATTCCATATAGGTTAAACAGGTCATGGTGGCGACCATAAAGCTTTCGAAGTAATGACTTCAACTTTATCAATAGGAACCATTGGTTCAGTAGCGTCCTTCTTAGCAGCAACCATCTAACAAGGACATCATGATATGAACCACAGGCTCTGAAATATCGGAACAACTGAGAAATATATACTCCATGTGCAGGTGCAGCTGGAATGTTGCTACATATAAATGGAAAGTTCACAATGGGTAAATTGAAATCATCTCTTATGTCGTAAAGTTTCGCTTGTAATCTGACCTCACTGTTAATTTCGAGGTGTAGGGCAAGATATTAAGAAGATCTAACTGTACCTGTGGTATCCTTTGTTTCAAGATAAATATGATAAATGCCATCATCAAAATCACCAAACTATTAACTTTTTGATGTAATTCATACGATGTGTCTTTTCATTAGTTCAATATGCTGAACAGCTTGTCTTGGCGATACTAGCTACTCAGAAAGTCTTGGCGGTACTAGCTCGCTGACACAAGTTATTCTACTCAGAAAGAGACACAGTATCCTGACTCCGTACAAACCAATCTTCGTTCTTACTGTTAATAATACATACCTAATTCAAATTCAACAAATACTGATTGTATAATTTAGGCCAACTGTCGAACAGACGATCTTACGCGGGATCACATAGAAAACTTTGAAGACACCAAAAGGCTAATAAGAAGCAAAGATTCAAAGAAGAACCTACGACACAATGGCCAAAGACAAGGAATAAAAAGACAAACTGCTTGACAAAATACTACACTGAAAACTAAAGATAGATTCAGCAAGAATAACCCCACTGTAAAACAGGGATGAACGATGGGTGAGTAGTTCCTGATCAAGTAGTGGTACCAGGTGATACGATGGGTAAGCAGTTCCTGATCAAGTAGTGGTACCAGGTGATACGATGGGTAAGCAGTTCCTGATCAAGTAGTGGTACTAGGTGATACGATGGGTAAGCAGTTCCTGATCAAGTAGTGGTACCAGGTGATACGATGGGTACGCAGTTCCTGATCAAGTAGTGGTACCAGGTGATACGATGGGTAAGTAGTTCCTGATCAAGTAGTGGTACCAGGCAGGTGATACGATGGGTAAGCAGTTCCTGATCAAGCAGTGGTACCAGGTGATACGATGGGTAAGAAGTTCCTGATCAAGTAGTGGTACCAGGTGATACGATGGGTAAGTAGTTCCTGATCAAGTAGTGGTACCAGGTGATACGATGGGTAAGTAGTTTCTGATCAAGTAGTGGTACCAGGTGATACGATGGGTAAGTAGTTCCTGATCAAGTAGTGGTACCAGGTGATACGATGGGTAAGTAGTTCCTGATCAAGTAGTGGTACCAGGTGATACGATGGGTAAGTAGTTCCTGATCAAGTAGTGGTACCAGGTGATACGATGGGTAAGTAGTTCCTGATCAAGTAGTGGTACCCGTCGTATTGCTCTTGTTAAAATTCCGATGGTAATTCAAGAATGCGAAAATGACGGGATTGCGATTACCACAAACGAAACATATCCGTGATCATATGTGATACTCAATCCTGAAGTGGTTATTCATGGTGGCATCCGTAAAACTATTGTGGTGAAGATTTCAGCCTAACCACTAAGAATCCTTGATTCAGTAGCTTCCTGCCTAGCTGCGACGTTGTATCAAGGAATCAGCACCATTGGTGTGGCGCTTGATTGATTTATCTACGAGGGATCTATATTCTTGTCATGTCATGTTGCAGGACCGTCTCTTTATTGTATTTAATAAGAAAAAGAAAATATTCTACGTAAATAATTCATACAGCTTGGAAAACGATTAATACACGTATCGACAAAGCAAAATGTTCTGACAGTGATAGTAAAGCACCAACTTGCTAAGCGATACACGTTTTTATCTTGCATAGATAAAAAAATAATAGTCACTTCAGATATTGATGTCAATTTTCAAAAGATTACGTCTTTAACTCCAAATTAACTGCATAATCAACATGACTGGGGCATCCCAGTGTGATTAATATGCTGTGCACGTTCATCAATAAACAATTCTACGGAAACCCAAATCCCGACATCCATTAAATTATATTTCTAAACGTTATTGTGTTGTCTGTCACTCTTTGATTACGGCTTCTGATTCCAACCTTTGGTATCTTCAGCTTTTCTTATGAAGAATTAGAAACAATATAAAAAAAAAAGTTCGGACAATACTAACTGCAATTTTAAACTTGTGTACTATCAAGTCCATCAATAGGGTCAGCAGGGCCTGCTTCGTTTTTACTCAGAATTCTTTATAGACTAATCATGCTTTAAAATTGTTCAATTGACAAAAGATTAATAAAAATTACTTATGCAAAATTTATCATATATACCAGTATAATATTTCACGTAGAATTTTAGTGTTAGGGTTATGGTGTTTAACACCACTTTCAACAATATTTCAGTTATATCGTGGCGGTCATATTTTATTGTTGGAGGAAGCAGGAGGACCCAGAGAAAATCACCGACCTGTCGTAAGTCACTATCATGTAGAATATGACAAAAAGTAAGCATGGAAGGTCGTGTTATACAATAAACGATTATTGAGCGAATGTTAATGAATAGTGTTCCTATCAGATAATTAATTACACTGGTACCATTGTGAAATATAATATTCTGCTTGGAATAATCGTTGCCAATATTCGTGCTATATAACCTATAAATTCGTTTGAGAGTTGTTGAGTCAGTTTTGTTTTTAATATTCGTGAGAAAGAAAAAAAGTGTATTCCCGAGTTACAAAATGTGTTCCATTTTCCGTATTTTCAAGACAAGCCGTATTATATTCCATTTCGTTAATTAACACAATTAGACACACATAGTGAGAACAAGTCACGTTAAGTCTCCAACGTGTTAATCCAGGTTGGAAATCTCCAATTCTTAAAAGTTTAATTTAAATAAGAACAACTTAATTATCTGGAGTCGAGAATTACTTTTAATCCCAGGATAATTATATGAAGATACAACGGCGATAGTGGTTAAATTACATGTTAAATGTGTGATTTGCAATAATTTCTAAAACGCTTACTTCAAAACTATTCGTGAACTTGGGGTATCAATAAAATGAAAAACACTAAGATACCCAACAGTTCTAAAATACAATAGACAAATTATATGTTCAAAGGTCAAATCGATACCACTAACGCACATATTCATGACCGGTCACGTTCATGGTTTTAATACAAACACTTCAATAAAAAGTGGCGGGGCTAAATTTATGGGCTCCCACCTCCGCTCTTGTTATATTATTAATAAGCAGTCATATATTAGTTACCTTGTCACTGTGCTGTATGACAAGTATGAAGATACCAAAGGGATGATCAGAAGTCGTTAATTGAAAAACAGGCAATACAATGGTCAAAAGAAAAAGGACAAAAGGACAAAAAATAATATACAAAACACTACACAGAAAACTAAAGATCGAGCAACATTAACCCCACTAAAAACCAGGGTGAACTCATGTGCGCCTGATGGGTAAGCAGTTTCTGCTCCGCTAGTGTCACCCGTCGTGCTACTCTAGTTACAAACCCGGTAACTTAGTGTCTTGTAAATCGTTGAGAAATAACAAATATATTGTATTGTATTTCAACCCATAACAGAATGTTTCACAGATCTATTGTCACTTTATGTCAATTTGTAGAAATTTGGATCGAATTAACTAAATTCTTCTGTATTTAATTTCAAGATTATAAAGATATATGTATATCCGATATAATGGTTTCAGGATAGATGTAAAAAAAAAAAGGGAAAACTTGTCAGATCAACCTTCGTCTTTTATAAGTCATAGGGGGTGTAGACAGTGGTCAACTCAGTACTAAAATTTATGATAAACGGGACGACTTCAATTTTAAAATCATACATTTTCCAAATATGTGCAGCAATATACCAGCTTCTCCTGCATATGGTGTTTACATCTCGCAATTGATTCGTTATGCAAGGGTCAGTAGCAATTATTCTGATTTTTATATTCCGTTACCAAGATCTTGTCGAAATATTTTCCGTCTCTGCAGAGACGATGATAAACGATGCATTTTCATATAGTGAAAATGTATAAAGATAAGGAAGTCAACAAAAATGTCCAAAATATTTTTTTATCAATGTGTGACGTAAAATTGTTTTTGACATTTGCTTCACTGGGTTTGGTACTGCTTTGACAACTATTTTACCTATTTTGTTCCAGTATTGTTATAAATACTGTTATAGTGACAGTCGGAACCTTTGAGTCGTAATGAAAGCGGGAAGTTTGGCGCTTTAAAATCTGATTCAACCCACCATTTCTTTAGAAATGCCTGTACCAAGTCAGGGTCATTACGGTTTTCAGTTTTCCGGTTGTTGACTGATTTTGTCTGTTTATATACTTATGAGTTTTGACTTTCCCTTTCTAAGATTGTTCGGAGTTCGGTAATTTTGTGATTACCCTTATTTGTCTCTGTTACCACCATTTAAAAAAACAGTAATTGTTACGACGGTCTAGTATTTCCCCCCGATTTATTACAGTAAATTCGTAATATACAGCCAATATCTAGACATCACAGAATAATTGTTTGGTTAAATAGCAATATCACTATTCTGTTAGAATATAAATCAATATTAAATATAATTAATAATTTCTCATGGGGTTCAATTGATTGAGATATGTCAATAAATCAAAGACGCGAGCTAGTGCAGTGTTTTGGTATTGTTCGTGGTCACATTAAGCTGACTAAGTGGGTATTGTCCGTGGTCACATTAAGCTGACTAAGTGGGTATTGTTCGTGGTCACATTAAGCTAACTAAGTGGGTATTGTCCGTGGTCACATTAAGCTGACTAACTGGGTATTGTCCGTGGTCACATTAAGCTGACTAAGTTGGTATTGTCCGTGGTCACAGTAAGCTGACTAAGTGTTGGTCCTTTTGTATTTTATGGTCTTTAATATTTTGAATTTCTTGGGTTTCCAACCTTTCGACATAAAATGAAAAACAAAAAATACCACACTGTCTGAACAGTTCTAAAATACCACACTGTCTGAACAGTTCTAAAATACCACACTGTCTGAACAGTTCTAAAATACCACACTGTCTGAACAGTTCTAAAATACCACACTGTCTCAACAATTCTAAAATACCACACTGTCTCAACAATTCTAAAATACCACACTGTCTGAACAGTTCTAAAAAACCACACTGTCTGAACAGTTCTAAAAAACCACACTGTCTGAACAATTACAAAATCCAATAGTAAAATCGTAGATAGAGGCAAAATCGACTCCTCTAAAACACAAATACATGGACACTAATTTTTCCTGGTTTGATATATGCACTCCACTGACACGTGGTTCGGTTAAACTAGTTTTATGGACCCAAACGTCCATTCTTACTGAAATGATGCAGTCATGCAAGTGCTTATTTTATGAAATATGTTAACGAAATGCACAGTACGTAAATCAATTTATCGTATCGTTTCCTTACATGCTTTCTCACATAATGTCTTACAATTTTATCACTGTCGTGTGAACCAATATTACCTAAGAGACGGACCATTTAACTTACAGGGGGGGAGGGGGGCTATGTTTTTTTTCTAAAAAATTATTGTGATTCCCAATGTTGCTGAAAAAATATTCTGATTTTGGTGAAGGAAAAAAATAATAATCTGATTCAGAGTTTTTGTCATATAACCTAATGTTAAATTCTGGAAAAAAAATTCGCGCTTTGTGCGACAAAAAAAATAAATATTCTAAATTTACGTGTTGTTCCCTGCAAGTTAAATGGTCGGTACCTAAGGACATTGTGCTTAAATGGAAAAAAGATTTTCTTGACTTCGAATATACAGTTTAAGCTTAGAAACATGTGTTTGATTCTGTACATCTGACAGAAACAAAATGTAGTAAGGATATTTGAGGAAACAGTATAATACACGTCTATTTTTTTTTATTTTTTTTTTAACTGTATTCTAATTTGTGTCAGCTGATTATTTCCTTGTGCAATGAGTGGAGTGTAACAGGGTACATCAAGACAAGCTTGAGCATATTTGTAACAAGCAAGAATTCAAAACAACTTATAAAAACGTAGATATCAAATTTAGCGTGCACGACACCGTTTCTGGAATAACCTTCATCAGGTACGCTCAAAATCAAAAAATTGGAAAACCAAATAATTTAAAGTTTTAGTATAATTAGGTTTTAATAAAAATTCTAGTCCATATTTTCCATTTTAATTTTTCAGTCATTAACATATCCATATGTCCCTTCTAACTACAAGAAATATGGAAGAAAAAATGTTCCTACTAATATATCTGCAAACAGTAGATAAAACAACATAAAATAAAATAAATAAAAATAAATAAAAAATAAATAAAATATAAAAGAGCACTTACCTAGTCCTATCTTTGAAGTATTCTGAAAGCACCGATCTGATAATCACCATTTATTGAAATTCTGTAAGGGAGGAGCATTGAGTTCCCGACTGTCACATATAATTGTATATTACTATACTTCATTTTCTTTTAATAAATAATCTGTCATTTGCATAAATCTTGACTGAAGGCATAATGGACAGTACTCCTCCATCTATTCTTTACTTTAGAAAGATCGTTGATTGAATTTGATTAAAGATTAGACTGTGATGAGCTTCGATTAGTCTTCCATTAACTAGGGAACAATACATTTGTAAGTAGAAATATTCTACGTTTGTTGTATCAGAAGAATAGCACTAGCGTTTTCATTTATTTTTTCTTAATGTATTTAGGAGAGAGTTAACAGACCTACTATTTTTGGATGTATATAACTAATTTTTAATAAACTAATATTGGATCTCATTGATAGTATTTTGAAACGAGATTTCTAATTAATTAAAGTTGATTGACAATCATGTTATGAATGTTTATCAAGGTACTACGCCAGTTCTAAGAAATCACATAAAACTACACTTATATCACAAGAGGAAAGGTTTGACCACACCAAAGGGGTAATCAGAAGACGTCAGTGGAAGAAGTACAGACCATACAATGGCCTAAAGAAAGTACAGACCATACAATGGCCTAAAGAAAGTACAGACCATACAATGGCCTAAAGAAAGTACAGACCGTACAATGGCCTAAAGAAAGTACAGACCATACAATGGCCTAAAGAAAGTACAGACCATACAATGGCCTAAAGAAAGTACAGACCATACAATGGCCTAAAGAAAGTACAGACCATACAATGGCCTAAAGAAAGTACAGACCGTACAATGGCCTAAAGAAAGTACAGACCGTACAATGGCCTAAAGAAAGTACAGACCGTACAATGGCCTAAAGAAAGTACAGACCATACAATGGCCTAAAGAAAGTACAGACCATACAATGGCCTAAAGAAAGTACAGACCATACAATGGCCTAAAGAAAGTACAGACCATACAATGGCCTAAAGAAAGTACAAACCATACAATGGCCTAAAGAAAGTACAGACCATACAATGGCCTAAAGAAAGTACAGACCATACAATGGCCTAAAGAAAGTACAGACCATACATTGGCCTAAAGAAAGTACAGACCATACAATGGCCTAAAGAAAGTACAGACCATACAATGGCCTAAAGAAAGTACAGACCGTACAATGGCCTAAAGAAAGTACAGACCATACAATGGCCTAAAGAAAGTACAGACCATACAATGGCCTAAAGAAAGTACAGACCGTACAATGGCCTAAAGAAAGTACAGACCATACAATGGCCTAAAGAAAGTACAGACCATACAATGGCCTAAAGAAAGTACAGACCGTACAATGGCCTAAAGAAAGTACAGACCATACAATGGCCTAAAGAAAGTACAGACCGTACAATGGCCTAAAGAAAGTACAGACCATACAATGGCCTAAAGAAAGTACAGACCATACAATGGCCTAAAGAAAGTACAGACCATACAATGGCCTAAAGAAAGTACAGACCGTACAATGGCCTAAAGAAAGTACAGACCATACAATGGCCTAAAGAAAGTACAGACCGTACAATGGCCTAAAGAAAGTACAGACCATACAATGGCCTAAAGAAAGTACAGAGCATACAATTGCCTAAAGAAACAGGACAAACAATGATCTACAAGTACTACACCGAAAACTAAAGATTGAGCAACACGAAGCGAAGACAATTAAAACAGGGATGAACTCTGGTGCTGCGGAAGGGTAATGAGTTCCTGCTCCACTAGTGCCACCCGTAGACCATTGAACAACATGTATATATATATATCTCTGCTCTTTTTCTTGCTATTTTATTTAGTTGATTTGGTTTTTTAACATTTAGTAAAACATAAAGCTAATTTTTCACTAATCATTTTACGAATTAAATGTAATGATAAGAGTTTTAACACATAATTGACAATTAAAGGAAAGACAAGTTTTATTATTCTTCTAATAATGACAGCAGTAGATAGTTTGCAGTCGATTCAACCTTTGTGTGTTTAAGCAAGTTTAATCTATATTGAATATATTCTGTGACAACAAATTTCTTTTTTTTTTAAATCGTAATATTCTCGTAATGTATTGCTTGTTCTGTAAAGCATCCTTAACCCAAACAATCTTCTTGTTCAATTTAATGTGTGATTTCGGTATAATTGAATATATCAAAGGTTTATATTCACCTTGCCACGTGACGACCTATTTATTAGTTTTCAATTCTGACGTCTTGTAAACGACCACTTCAGAAGCATTTTTTTTTCTAAAAAAAATAATAATCAGGTTATTTATAACAAAAACGAATACAGAAAACATTAAATGTTTGACAGCACCTGATGCTTAGCAACACACAATAACTAATGGTGTGTCATTGTATTCCATTCAGTTGATGAACTGACTTTGTGTAGTCTAGTACGACTATCGTGGATTACTAAAGGTCAAGGTCAACATAATATCTAATCTGCAGAAACCACATGATTTCACTTCCAGTTTTTGTTGGAGTTCGTGATGTTCGTGATTTTTGTTCCTGGTATTACCGTAATATGCATGCAGTTGCTGTCTGTATTCGGATGGTCTCTTTACTACAGCATCCCTGTTTATGTTTGTACTAGATGCGTTCGATCTATATTTCTGTGTTGATATATTGTCTCACAAGAGTAAAGGGGTTAGCACCACATAACATAAGCAAAACTATTGTCATGGTTGAGCTTACCGAAAAAAATGTATTTTTTATATAGTGATCCAAAGAATCGAAAAGTGAACATTTTTTAGCCTACTCTTCACGCGAGTTCATCTACTTTTGTTGAATGGTGTGTTCGTGTTGCTCAATCGTTAGTTTTATGAGTATTGTTTTGTCGACCAATGTTTGTCATTTGATCCTTCTTGTTTTTGGCGCCATGGAATGTTGCTCATCTTTTTAGTTTTCCGTGTTGTGTTGTGTGTTTTGTTTGTCTTTGTCGTGTTTGTCCAATGTTGCCAGTGTCTCTGAATTGTCCATTATTGATTGCGGCTTCGAATTTCTCTAATTTATTGTGCTGCATGTCCTTCGATTTGCGGTACCACTTAGGTATCTTCAAACATTGTGTATCATCAAAATCATCACTGGAGTAGGGCTATAGAAGAAACCAATTACAATATTTTTCCAAAGAGGGTTAAATTGTTAATAATGTTTGTCTTCTTCTATGTCTTGTGAGCCCAATGTTACTAATGTCTCTGGATTGTCATTTCTTGATTGCCTCTTCGGTTTTCTCTAACGTTTATTTTCTGCACAACAAAATGATCGTGTCCATTTCCAAGCTGTCTGTATCATTAGTACGTATGAAATATGTGATGCATAATGCCTGGAAATACACCATCATGTTCCATCATGTGTCAAGTATATCTACCTATATTGTATTTCATAATACACTTTAATTGTCATGTACTGGAATATAATTACCCTTCTAAAGCAAGCAATGTGCAGCAGGAATTCTTATCTCTCTTTTATATACGAACAGCTTAGACTATAAATCAGTGAAAATTAATATTTTTCAGACAATCCATTTAAGATGTAAATCATTAATGCATGGTGTAAGTTCTTAAAGGGAAATCATCATCATCGTAATACTTATTCATGGAATAAAACTTAAAATGAATCATTTATTGTGTCAAGTTAATCTGTAATTTTGTAGACAGTACATTATTCGAGCACTGGGTACACCCACGACAGCTTGAGTACATTATTCGAGCACTGGGTACACTCACGATTTTTGATGGGTCCGTGTTGCTCATTATTTTAGTTTTATGTGTTTTGTTTTGTTTGTCTCCGTTCTGTGTCTTGTGTCCCTAATATTGCCAGTATCTCTGGATTTCCCATTTTTATTGCCCCTTTGATTTTCTCTAACGTTTATTTGTTACACACTGGGTGTCAAATGTCATTGTCTAAGATATAGATTCAAATGAAAAAAGACTTGGTAGCATTTTAAATCAATCAAAAATTGGAAGTTATGAGTGCTAAATTCACAGACCTACAGATAAATTACCGCATTACTCAGCTTCATGCATGGAATCCTGATCGCATCTTTAATCGATCATTTTTTAATTAAGAGATGACCATGGATAGGTTTTGTTTGTCATACATTTAGTCACAATCCTGTCTCTTTTCCTCTTTGATGGCATATGCATATTTTAACACGACGGGTGCTACATGTAGAGCCCGAACTGCATACCCTTCCGAAGCACTTGGGTTCACCCCCGGTTTGCGTGGGGATCGTGTTACTCCATTTTTAATTTATGCATAGTGTTTTGTAGATCTTTGTTTGTTCTTTTACCCTTTTTCTTATGGTCATTGTGTTATCTGTCGTTCTTCGATTTACGGACTCTGATTATCCCTTTGGTTTCTTCAAACTCTTCATGAATGAGGAAAGGACCGGATTGTGATTACGACAAATGGAACATATCCGTGGTAATTTGTGACACATATATTCGTTAACGGTTAACCAGGTCATGGTGGCGACCGTAAAACTTTCGAAGCGAAGGCAAGTTCCTTATTTTTATAACGGTTTAAACTTTAAAATTACACTTTCAATATACCGTTAGTAGAATAACCTTTAATTTGCCAATTAAAATGTCTCTCAAAAACTATTTTATTTACAGATCAATGTTTTATTTTCCATATTGTTGAATGACTGGTCAGATTAATGTAAATTTAATGCGAAAAAAGGGAATAACAATATTACATCTAAATATAGGACAAGTGAAACAAATAATCAGAACAAAACATTCCTTCCTCTAATACACAATATAATTATAATTACAAAATGTTTATCTTTAATTGCTCCCCTTCTGTGATATGTCGCCTATAACTATATAACGAAATTCTCTACGGGATCACATGCAGGTGACATTTTTTGATAAAGTTAGAGCTGGCCAATCGGGTTACTCGTTACTTCAATGACAGTATATTAGTCGTTGGTTGGTGGAAATTGTAAGAAAGCTTAAATATTTGTTATCATCTAAGAAAGCTGTACATCTTATCCATAAATTATCTTTGTTTGTGTAGTCTGTCATAAATAGATTTTTTGAACTTAATGTTTAAATCGACGAATTATTCCTCGTTTATAGGCACTATTGTTATTCGGCTTAGTGAATTATGTATTTCTTATAGACGCGGATTATACGTTCTGTACCTGTAAATGGACCGAGGTAAATCATAGTCACCAAATCAGACTTCAAAGCTCTACGACAAACGTGATGACTTTTCCAGTATTCAACTTCTCATTCACCAGTAGCAATATTCCAGTAGCACCAGCGTATGGAGTTTACATTTCACAAGTCATTCATTATTCTAGAACTTGTACCGATTACAGTGGTTTTCTTAGCAGAACTCAGTAGCTGACGCAAAAACTACTAAAACAAGGTTACGTTGCTACTAAGTTGAATTCATAGCTTCAAAAATTCTACCGTTGTTAGCATGATTTAGATAACAGTTCTGAAATATCCATTTCTCAAAGGGCAATGGATCTTTTTCTTTTTGCGACAAGACTTTAACTGTACTTATGAGTAATGCGGTGGGTTTCTTATAAGAAACAGTTTTCGTTCTGGACCTTGTGCCCAATGTCGCCTATGCCTCTGTAATGGCCATTCTTGATTACCTATTAGGTTTTCTCTATAATGTTTATTTAATTAAATACACCATTGTATTGTCAAGGAAAATACAGCTATATTGAATCATTCAATTTACTTCTTTACTGGGATCGTTCGCAGATTGCTATTCATAACATATTGTTTACCTGTCACTTCCCATCGTTTTACTTGTTCGTCGCAAAATAAATATATAGTAGATGTCTGTAAAAACTACGGCAACACGCAGCTATTAATCTTAGTTTCCATGTCAACAGAATTTGTTCTGTAAGCAGTACTGTTGAATGACTTTTTATGAAACTTAAAACCGTAGTGTCAATCAGGAATGGACAACCCAATGACATGTGCAACATTGGGCACAAGAGATAGAACATTGGACACAAGAGATAGAACATTGGACACAAGAGATAGAACATTGGGCACAAGAGATAGAACATTGGGCACAAGAGATAGAACATTGGGCACAAGAGATAGAACATTGGGTACAAGAGATAGAACATTGGGTACAAGAGATAGAACGAAGACAAACAAAGTAACAACACAACATTGGGTACAAGAGATAGAACATTGGGTACAAGAGATAGAACATTGGGTACAAGAGATAGAACATTGGGCACAAGAGATAGAACATTGGGCACAAGAGATAGAACATTGGGTACAAGAGATAGAACATTGGGTACAAGAGATAGAACATTGGGTACAAGAGATAGCACATTGGGTACAAGAGATAGAACGAAGACAAACAAAGCAACAACACAACATTGGGTACAAGAGATAGAACATTGGGCACAAGAGATAGAACATTGGGTACAAGAGATAGAACATTGGGTACAAGAGATAGAACATTGGGCACAAGAGATAGAACATTGGGTACAAGAGATAGAACATTGGGTACAAGAGATAGAACGAAGACAAACAAAGCAACAACACAACATTGGGTACAAGAGATAGAACATTGGGTACAAGAGATAGAACATTGGGTACAAGAGATAGAACATTGGGCACAAGAGATAGAACATTGGGCACAAGAGATAGAACATTGGGTACAAGAGATAGAACATTGGGTACAAGAGATAGAACATTGGGTACAAGAGATAGCACATTGGGTACAAGAGATAGAACGAAGACAAACAAAGCAACAACACAACATTGGGTACAAGAGATAGAACATTGGGTACAAGAGATAGAACATTGGGTACAAGAGATAGAACATTGGGCACAAGAGATAGAACATTGGGCACAAGAGATAGAACATTGGGTACAAGAGATAGAACATTGGGCACAAGAGATAGAACATTGGGTACAAGAGATAGAACATTGGGTACAAGAGATAGAACATTGGGCACAAGAGATAGAACATTGGGCACAAGAGATAGAACATTGGGCACAAGAGATAGAACATTGGGTACAAGAGATAGAACATTGGGTACAAGAGATAGAACGAAGACAAACAAAGTAACAACACAACATTGGGCACAAGAGATAGAACATTGGGTACAAGAGATAGAACATTGGGCACAAGAGATAGAACATTGGGCACAAGAGATAGAACGAAGACAAACAAAGCAACAACACAACATTGGGTACAAGAGATAGAACATTGGGTACAAGAGATAGAACATTGGGTACAAGAGATAGAACATTGGGCACAAGAGATAGAACATTGGGCACAAGAGATAGAACATTGGGTACAAGAGATAGAACATTGGGTACAAGAGATAGAACATTGGGTACAAGAGATAGAACATTGGGTACAAGAGATAGCACATTGGGTACAAGAGATAGAACGAAGACAAACAAAGCAACAACACAACATTGGGTACAAGAGATAGAACATTGGGTACAAGAGATAGAACATTGGGTACAAGAGATAGATCATTGGGTACAAGAGATAGAACGAAGACAAACAAAGCAACAACACAACATTGGGTACAAGAGATAGAACATTGGGTACAAGAGATAGAACATTGGGCACAAGAGATAGAACATTGGGTACAAGAGATAGAACGAAGACAAACAAAGCAACAACACAACATTGGGTACAAGAGATAGAACATTGGGTACAAGAGATAGAACGAAGACAAACAAAGTAACAACACAACATTGGGCACAAGAGATAGAACATTGGGTACAAGAGATAGAACGAAGACAAACAAAGCAACAACACAACATTGGGTACAAGAGATAGAACATTGGGTACAAGAGATAGAACATTGGGTACAAGAGATAGAACATTGGGCACAAGAGATAGAACATTGGGCACAAGAGATAGAACATTGGGTACAAGAGATAGAACATTGGGTACAAGAGATAGAACATTGGGTACAAGAGATAGCACATTGGGTACAAGAGATAGAACGAAGACAAACAAAGCAACAACACAACATTGGGTACAAGAGATAGAACATTGGGCACAAGAGATAGAACATTGGGTACAAGAGATAGAACATTGGGTACAAGAGATAGAACATTGGGCACAAGAGATAGAACATTGGGTACAAGAGATAGAACATTGGGTACAAGAGATAGAACGAAGACAAACAAAGCAACAACACAACATTGGGTACAAGAGATAGAACATTGGGTACAAGAGATAGAACATTGGGTACAAGAGATAGAACATTGGGCACAAGAGATAGAACATTGGGCACAAGAGATAGAACATTGGGTACAAGAGATAGAACATTGGGTACAAGAGATAGAACATTGGGTACAAGAGATAGCACATTGGGTACAAGAGATAGAACGAAGACAAACAAAGCAACAACACAACATTGGGTACAAGAGATAGAACATTGGGTACAAGAGATAGAACATTGGGTACAAGAGATAGAACATTGGGCACAAGAGATAGAACATTGGGCACAAGAGATAGAACATTGGGTACAAGAGATAGAACATTGGGCACAAGAGATAGAACATTGGGTACAAGAGATAGAACATTGGGTACAAGAGATAGAACATTGGGCACAAGAGATAGAACATTGGGCACAAGAGATAGAACATTGGGCACAAGAGATAGAACATTGGGTACAAGAGATAGAACATTGGGTACAAGAGATAGAACGAAGACAAACAAAGTAACAACACAACATTGGGCACAAGAGATAGAACATTGGGTACAAGAGATAGAACATTGGGCACAAGAGATAGAACATTGGGCACAAGAGATAGAACGAAGACAAACAAAGTAACAACACAACATTGGGCATAAGAGATAGAACATTGGGTACAAGAGATAGAACATTGGGCACAAGAGATAGAACATTGGGCACAAGAGATAGAACGAAGACAAACAAAGCAACAACACAACATTGGGTACAAGAGATAGAACATTGGGTACAAGAGATAGAACATTGGGTACAAGAGATAGAACATTGGGCACAAGAGATAGAACATTGGGCACAAGAGATAGAACATTGGGTACAAGAGATAGAACATTGGGTACAAGAGATAGAACATTGGGTACAAGAGATAGAACATTGGGTACAAGAGATAGCACATTGGGTACAAGAGATAGAACGAAGACAAACAAAGCAACAACACAACATTGGGTACAAGAGATAGAACATTGGGTACAAGAGATAGAACATTGGGTACAAGAGATAGAACATTGGGTACAAGAGATAGAACGAAGACAAACAAAGCAACAACACAACATTGGGTACAAGAGATAGAACATTGGGTACAAGAGATAGAACATTGGGCACAAGAGATAGAACATTGGGTACAAGAGATAGAACGAAGACAAACAAAGCAACAACACAACATTGGGTACAAGAGATAGAACATTGGGTACAAGAGATAGAACATTGGGTACAAGAGATAGAACATTGGGCACAAGAGATAGAACATTGGGCACAAGAGATAGAACATTGGGTACAAGAGATAGAACATTGGGTACAAGAGATAGAACATTGGGTACAAGAGATAGAACGAAGACAAACAAAGTAACAACACAACATTGGGCACAAGAGATAGAACATTGGGTACAAGAGATAGAACATTGGGCACAAGAGATAGAACATTGGGCACAAGAGATAGAACGAAGACAAACAAAGTAACAACACAACATTGGGCACAAGAGATAGAACATTGGGTACAAGAGATAGAACATTGGGCACAAGAGATAGAACATTGGGCACAAGAGATAGAACATTGGGTACAAGAGATAGAACATTGGGCACAAGAGATAGAACATTGGGTACAAGAGATAGAACATTGGGTACAAGAGATAGAACATTGGGCACAAGAGATAGAACATTGGGCACAAGAGATAGAACATTGGGCACAAGAGATAGAACATTGGGTACAAGAGATAGAACATTGGGTACAAGAGATAGAACGAAGACAAACAAAGTAACAACACAACATTGGGCACAAGAGATAGAACATTGGGTACAAGAGATAGAACATTGGGCACAAGAGATAGAACATTGGGCACAAGAGATAGAACGAAGACAAACAAAGTAACAACACAACATTGGGCACAAGAGATAGAACATTGGGTACAAGAGATAGAACATTGGGCACAAGAGATAGAACATTGGGCACAAGAGATAGAACGAAGACAAACAAAGCAACAACACAACATTGGGTACAAGAGATAGAACATTGGGTACAAGAGATAGAACATTGGGTACAAGAGATAGAACATTGGGCACAAGAGATAGAACATTGGGCACAAGAGATAGAACATTGGGTACAAGAGATAGAACATTGGGTACAAGAGATAGAACATTGGGTACAAGAGATAGAACATTGGGTACAAGAGATAGCACATTGGGTACAAGAGATAGAACGAAGACAAACAAAGCAACAACACAACATTGGGTACAAGAGATAGAACATTGGGTACAAGAGATAGAACATTGGGTACAAGAGATAGAACATTGGGTACAAGAGATAGAACATTGGGTACAAGAGATAGAACGAAGACAAACAAAGCAACAACACAACATTGGGTACAAGAGATAGAACATTGGGTACAAGAGATAGAACATTGGGCACAAGAGATAGAACATTGGGTACAAGAGATAGAACGAAGACAAACAAAGCAACAATACAACATTGGGTACAAGAGATAGAACATTGGGTACAAGAGATAGAACATTGGGTACAAGAGATAGAACATTGGGCACAAGAGATAGAACATTGGGCACAAGAGATAGAACATTGGGCACAAGAGATAGAACATTGGGTACAAGAGATAGAACATTGGGTACAAGAGATAGAACATTGGGTACAAGAGATAGAACATTGGGTACAAGAGATAGAACATTGGGTACAAGAGATAGCACATTGGGTACAAGAGATAGAACATTGGGTACAAGAGATAGAACATTGGGTACAAGAGATAGAACATTGGGCACAAGAGATAGAACATTGGGCACAAGAGATAGAACATTGGGTACAAGAGATAGAACATTGGGTACAAGAGATAGAACATTGGGTACAAGAGATAGCACATTGGGTACAAGAGATAGAACGAAGACAAACAAAGCAACAACACAACATTGGGTACAAGAGATAGAACATTGGGCACAAGAGATAGAACGAAGACAAACAAAGTAACAACACAACACAGAGAACTTAAACGATTACCAAAACAGGCACCATAAAAAAAACGGAAGATAACTCTAGTGTCCCCGAAAGGTATGCAGTTCCTCTTTCTTATAAGACACCCACCATGTTACTCATAAAGTCATGTCCGGTAAAGATTTTGTCGGTAATAGAGTAAAGGAAAAATCTATGTAAAAGGGAAAGACTCTTGGCCATTTAATTACGGTCAACCAGATCACAATGAAGACTACAGCATGTTTGTAGCGTTGACTTTAACATCGGAGCAACGTAGTCTTGTTTGTGCAGCTGAGCAATGTTCAGAAAATATCTGTAATGTGCACAAGTTCTAACGTATGAGATATGAAATGTAAAATCCATACGCTGGTGCTGCTGAAATATTGGTACTGATGAATGAGAAGTTGACTATTGGAAAAGTGAAGTCAACACGTTTGTCGTAGAATCTTGTTTTTTCAATCTTCTTCTGTTACCGATTTCAAGGTCAAGGTCAAGGTAAGAAGCAGACCTATCATTGTCAGTAGTATCCTTTTGATAGATGAGATGCAGATAATCATCGAATCGAGAATTATTCAGTAGCAAAACATCATCTATATAGCGGAAGCTGGAATTAAAGGTTAATTTCGTATCTTTATTCTTGAGAAGGCCTTGAAGGAAGTCTGCTTCATAAACGGGTAGAAACAAATAAGCGAGTAGTGGAGCACAATCAGTACCCATTGAAATGAAAATCGAGTCCACCAAACTAGACAAATCTAATGTCAATACAATGGTTAGAGTTATGGTGATTAACGCCACTTTCAACAATATTTCAGTTATATCGTAGCGGTCAGTTTTATTTTTGGAGGAAGCCCGAAAAAAAAACCACCGACCCCGCAAGTCACTGACAAACTTTATCATATAATGTTGTATCGAGTACACCTCACCATGAGCATGTCAATACAAAATTATCGGAAAAAGATTCAGATTTATATTAACTACATATTAACTGATTGATTGAAAATACAAAAACTCGCCATTCAGAAAGGACGGAAATCAGTGTCTCTTGAATGGAAGGTGCCGCATTACATGAACTAGATACGATAACGTAACCCTTAGTCCGCTTTTGCTCCCAGCGAGGGTTACGAATCGGTCCCATTCAACGTATGGGAGCAGCGCCCGGAGTGATTCACACGGGCGGTTTTTTGTCCTAATTCCGTTGTAAGTGGTTGGAAAAATTAACGGGGGTGAAAGATAAATATATTTAGGTAAACCTTGAGGTGTTAAGTAAACGTTGCATCAATCCATGGTAGACTTATATCCATCTGAAAATTTGAATGCATGAAATCTTCTTTCTGTCCGACATTTTGTTTACAAGTTGCTATTTCACGTGCACTTGCCTCGTTTTGGAGATATCCTTATTTGGATCAATCGTAGTAATATATCATAGTAAAGTTTTTCATATTTGGCATTCAGATCCATATATTGATAGGCTCCGCCCATCACGAGAGTATACGTAAGGTGCCATGGCGGACAAGAAACAATTTTCGAATACTAAATCGATCGTGAAGGTAGAAACAGGTATTGTAACACTTATTTCGTATCGCCATTACTTAAAAATTGTAGGGAATAATAAGTCATGACCAGATATGCAAAAAGAAAGTTGAAATATTCACTTAACGAAAATTTTAATTTGCTCCCATACGTTGAATGGGACCAATTCGTAACCCTAACCCTAACAAGCGGAATGAGGGTTACGTTATCGTATCTATACATGAACGTAATAGACTTGTTACAGCTCCTAACTGACAACAGATTGTTAAGAATGGTCGTTCTGTCTAGACAAATGACCACGGATAGCTTCCCTTTGTCGTAATCAGTATCCGATCCTTTCCTCATAGTCATGATCTACGTTTAAATTCTTCCTGTGTGGAGGTTGTTTGTATGGTGCTTTCTCGAATCTGGGCTTCCAGATTCAATGTGTTGTTGTGTAGTTTTCTCAGTCTCAGTATTGTCTGTCCGTCGATTTGTTTTACGACCAACTTTTCTTAATATATATAGTGGCAATATATAAGGGAGCAATTCACTTTCCGTAATATTGGAGAGTGATCATTGTAACAAAAATCATTATAGTGTCATATTTTGTATGTAAGAAAAGTATGAAGATACCAAAAGTGTAATCAGAAGTCGTAAATCTAAGATACCAAAAGTGTAATCAGAAGTCGTAAATCTAAGATACTAAAAGTGTAATCAGAAGTCGTAAATCTAAGAAACCAAAAGTGTAATCAAAAGCCGTAAATCTAAGATACTAAAAGTGTAATCAGAAGTCGTAAATCTAAGAAACCAAAAGTGTAATCAGAAGCCGTAAATCTAAGAAACCAAAAGTGTAATCAGAAGCCGTAAATCTAAGATACCAAAAGTGTAATCAGAAGTCGTAAATCTAAGATACCAAAAGTGTAATCAGAAGCCGTAAATCTAAGATACCAAAAGTGTAATCAGAAGTCGTAAATCTAAGATGCCAAAAGTGTTATCAGAAGCCGTAAATCTAAGATACCAAAAGTGTAATCAGAAGTCGTAAATCTAAGATACCAAAAGTGTAATCAGAAGCCGTAAATCTAAGATACCAAAAGTGTAATCAGAAGCCATAAATCTAAGATACCGAAAGTGTAATTAGAAGTCGTAAATCTAAGATACCAAAAGTGTAATCAGAAGTCGTAAATCTAAGATACCAAAAGTGTAATCAGAAGTCGTAAATCTAAGATACTAAAAGTGTAATCAGAAGTCGTAAATCTAAGATACCAAAAGTGTAATCAGAAGTCGTAAATCTAAGATACCAAAAGTGTAATCAGAAGTCGTAAATTTAAGATACCAAAAGTGTAATCAAAAGTCGTAAATCTAAGATACCAAAAGTGTAATCAGAAGTCGTAAATATAAGATATCAAAAGTGTAATCAGAAGTCGTAAATCTAAGATACCAAACGTGTAATCAGAAGTCGTAAATCTAAGATACCAAAAGTGTAATCAGAAGTCGTATAAATCCAAGAAGTACCAAAAACACAATGGTCAATAGAAAAGGGACAAACAACGATAAAAACGATCTTCAAAACAACACTGGGCCCTGGTGGCTCGATGAGTTAGGTAGTTGGATTACCTAACAACTCATACAAGCCTATCACCAATCCGGCGTGGGTTCGCGCCCAGCTTTGAGAATTACAAAAAAAGGTGCACTCGACTAACAGCTGCAAGTGATACAGTTTACCAGTTGCTTGCCCAGGGTCGGTGGTTCTCTCCGGGTACTCCGGCTTCCTCCACCACTAAAACTGGTCGCCATGATATAGCTGAAATGTTGCTGAAAGTGGCGTTAAACACAATCAAAATAAAATCAAAGCAAAACAAAACATTACATAGAAAACTAAAGATCGAGCAACACCAACACCGCTAAAAACCAGGGGTGAACGCAGGTGCTCCGGAAGGGTGGGCAGTTCCTGCTGCACATGTGGCATCTGTCGTGTTACACTGTTACAAACCCAGTGATAAGTCATGAATGAGGAAAGAACTGGATTGTGATTACGACAAGCGCAACATATGCGTGGTCATTTGTGAATTTTGTATTCTTGCAAAAATGGAATGTCTTAAAATCAATAACAGTAGATGAATAAAGTAACCCTGAAGATAACATAAATATCTGTACAAAGAAAGATAACTCTTATTTATTCAATAAGTACTGTATATAAAAATATAAACTGAGTTGTTTTGTTTGTTTGCATATATGTATACATTCCATAAAAATATTTTAGTATAAAAAATATAAAGATTTGTGTAAAGCTTGACAGTTACACGATAAAAATAGTTAACAATAATAACACAAGCAAAAGCAAAGCAGATTGTAGATAAACATTACAGGGGCGGATCCAGGATTTCAAGTTAGGGGGGGGGCGCAGTTAAAAAAATCACGATTTTACGCCAAAAAAGTATATTTTTTCCAATTTAAGGGAGGGCGCGCCGGGTGCGCCCCCCCCCCCCCCCCCCCGGATCCGCCCCTGCATTAGCATACGTATAAGCATTAGTATTCAAATATACATTAATTTTAGAGTCGCATGTCATTTTATACGTGTTTTGATTGGCTTCAAAAGTTGAGGTTATTTTCCAATTTACGAAATCTGAAAATGGACGTCGTTCTCAAGGCGTCACGTGCCGCTGTCTTCAGGTGATTTTCTTTAAATGAGGCACCTTTGGGGTTATTTAAATTTATTTCCGATTATTTGCCTTATTTTGAAAAAATAGATAATTTTTCAATATAACAGCAAAAAAAGTTTGAATTAATTTATAAGGATTGATCGAAATTATTTGTTCGGTTCATTCGAAATAACTTCACGCAGGCCCTATAACGGAACAAGAAATAAAATATGCTGTTAGCAATTTGAAAAATGGCAAGTCATCAGGTAGTGATGAAATATTAAATGAATATATTAAAAACACACTAGATACTTAGATGCCTATTTATATCAAACTTTTTAATATTATATTGGATTCTGGAATTATACCAGAAAATTGGAATACAGATATAATGGTAACAATTTTTAAAAACAAAGGATCTAGAATGGATCCTGAGATGTATAGAGGTATTACATTGAACTATAGTGTTTAAGTAAAACATGTTCTTCTGTATTAAATAATAGACTAAATAATTATTCAGATTACATTGAGTTAATTTCGAAGTCTCAGGCAGGTTTTCGTAGAGGCTTTTCTACTTTGATAACATTTTTGTATTACATGCCTTGATTTCTATTTATTTCTCTATGGGTAAAAAATAATTTTGTACATTTGTAGACTTTAAAAGTGCATTTGACACGGTATGGCAAAAATCTAACATAAAAGGAAAAATATTTACAGTAATTTATAATATGTATAAAAATATCAAGACATGTACATGTATTAAGCAGGGAAAAAAAGTATTCGGGGTTTTTTAACAGTGATGTGGGAGTAAAACAGGGAGAAAATCTTTCGCCATCATTCTCTTCTTAAATGATTTGGAAGACTTTTTTACCGAAAACAATATAGATAGTTTAGAGAACATTTCAAATTTATGTCAAGAATCTTTACTTGTATATATAAAGTTGTTTATTATTCTTTATGCTGATGACACCGTGCTACTGTCTGAATCTGCAGAGGGGCTACAGCTAGCACTCACTTATTTTGAGGAATATTGTGACATTTGGAAGCTTACAGTAAACACAAGTAAAACCACGATAGTTATTTTTAGTAAAAACAAAGTTAAAAACAATCATGGTTTATGATCTATGACAAAATTATAGATATTCAAGATTCTTATTCATACCTGGGAATTGTTTTTAATTATAATGGAAACTTTTGTACCGCAAGCAAAAAACTATTAGAACAAGCACAAAAATCGATGTATGCACTATATAAAAAGATTAAGAATATTAGTATTCCAGTAGATTTACAGTTGAAACTTTTTGACTCGTTAGTAGCACCAGTGTTATTATATGCATCGGAAATCTGGGGATTCGAAAATAAAAATTCAATTGAGAGAGTGCATCTCCAATTCTGTAAAAGTATTCTTAAAGTTCGTGATAGTACTCCAAACTTCTTAGTGTGCGGAGAACTAGGACGATTTCCACTGGAGAATGATTTTGTTTTGGAATAGTTTACTCACGGATTCAAATAAATTGTCACATATTATGTATAAACTTATGCTAAAGATACACGAGACTCGTCCCTTGAAGTTTAAATCGATATCATATACGAAATCTACATTGGATGATTGTGGTTTAAGTTTTATTTGGAACGACCAGATACCTATAAATAGAATATTATTAAAATCAATAGTTAGACAAAAATTAAATGATCGATTTATACAATATTGGTTTTCACAAATAAATAATACTTCCAGGGGAGAATTTTATTCACTATTCAAAGAAGAGTTTCAACTTGAATCCTATTTATTAAAGGGATATTAAAGATCATTTTGGTAATTTTTTGTATCTCATGAAAACTTGCAATTGGTTCAATAAATGATATTTATGAAACATTAACCCGGTTTTTATCAATGAAACTTTGTAAAAGTGACATAATTCGTTGATAATTCTGTCATATCTTCCGGTTTTTCCAATAATTGAATTTTTGCTTCCTGGACAAAAATTCATTTCGACCCTTTTAAGTGATATTTTAACGATATTAGGAATTATATGGGCTTGCAAAGTATTTTTGGACTGTTTTTACAATTAAATTGAAAAGAAACAACCTTCGTCACGAGTTGAAAAAATCTCTGTTAAAACGAGCTTTAATATCCCTTTAAAACTCAATACATGTGACAGAATACAGATTTCAAAACTAAGGTGTTCTAATTTTAAATTCCCAACAGAAACGGGTAGATGGTCAAGAGTGCCTAGACAAGATAGAATTTGTAATCTCTGTATAAATGGTTCGGGGGATGAATTTCACTATTTATTTAATTGTAATAACACAAATATAAAAAAAACTTCGAGATAAATATATACCACATTATTATATAAAAAATCCTAGTGAAAATAAAATGAAGGGTATGCTATCAATCTGCCATGTTCAATTATACAAAAAACTCTCTATATTTTTAAAACACGTTAGTAGACTTTTGTAAATCTAGAATACTTAACGTGTTGGTGTAATCCTACTAAAAACACGTATGATTTGTAATTATATGTACTGTTAACATAGTGAGCTAATTTACACGTGGATATCTACGTGAAAAAGGTCCACTCGACTATTATATGTAATGTAAATATTGATTGTCAATTTACCTGTATCATCATTTTTATGTATATTGAATCACAGGCGCTCGTGGCACGGACCACCCCCCTTTTTCTAACTTTCTGTTTACAAATTTATTTTCAATAAAATTTCTTTATTTCTTTATTATTTCATCTCTTTTTTCCTTATTTTAACTTCGTGTCAATATTCATACATTATGCTAACATCAAATTGCATGTGTCGACCCTATTAGATACTAATAATACACAAGGCATGCAACTCGGCAGGTTTAAAAATCGTACCCCTGCTCGCTTCGAGTACATTTATTGCACCTTATTTCCATTATGTCATTCAAACTAGGACATGTATCCATTCCTAAAAGACGCATCTTGTTGCCCCTGTTTTTGTTTTGTGCATACGATAGCACTGTTCTCCAGAATTTTAAGATTTTCACTCATTTATTGCCAAATTTTTCGTATAAGGACCCACGACTGACGGAAGTGACGTACCACTGAATTAACTTCAACGATAGGGTCAGAAAAGTTCCAAAAATTTAAATATTAACTAAATGTATATGAGTTTTATTCAAATGCTGTAAGTCTGTGCCGTCAAAAGGAAATGTTATATTCAGTGGCTTAAAAAGACTCTGTGTCTTCGGTATTCATTTTCAAAGGATGCTGTTGATTGCATTTCATTTGTTTTATTTGACAGTAAGGCTAGTAGAGACAATAATTTTGTATCTACTCCCTTAAAGGACTGGTCAAACATTCATAACTATATAAAACGACACGAAGTACTGAGTTATCATGTAGCTAGTCAACAGACAGCCGCTCATTTTCTTGATATTAAGTCCAAAACTTCAATTATTTCGTCTCACCGCAAAGAGGATATTGCCAGAAACAAACACATTGCAAAGGAGATAATCGAAGTATTGATTCTTTATGGTTCTCAAAATATTACAATTCTGGGGCATAGCAAAGACAAAAGTAATTCCATGACAATTTTGCGTCATGTGTCCATGAAATACTACAGTACCGGTATCACCTGGATAACACAGTCTCTAATTCGATGAAGTAATAAAATAGACATCCCCAGATATACAGAAAAAGATAATCGAAATTAGCGGTGAAATGGTACGTCAAAACATTGTAAGAGCGTGTAATATCTCCAAAACCTTTGCTTTAATTTGTGGTGAAGAACTGATGTATCAACACATGAACAAGTCTCCGTGTGTGGAAAGTTTGTAGAATGTACTGGTGGTAGAGTCACCTCTTCGAGGGGAATTTCTAGAGTATTTACAAACCAATGGTGACGGGCGTCCATTTATCTGCCCTTTTGCGAATTTTACTGTATTTTGCCACTAGTGGTTTGCAGTCACATTTTGCACGTTGTTGTTCTGATTGCAGCAATGTTGCATATCATCTTCTGCGATTTGATAGAGACTGCGAGTGAATGTCAAATCTTGATTCGATATTTTAAGACTGAGAGAAATGACATTTATAGTGTTTACAACACTTTACACGGTGAAGCTGTAGATCTAGTGGAGCAATTTGGTATTGTCTCGTCTAACACGAACAACCGGTAGACAACGAAATCGTGCCAACCCGTAGGTTACAGATACCAAGGATTACTGGCGGATTACACTGTATTACCAGTTCCTAGATCACTTGTTGAACGAGTTAAGGGACCATTTGGTGAAAAACGAAGATCAATTTCTGGCATAGTTATTGATACTGATCAATTTAAACAAACTAAAACACTACAGGAGGATGAATTGCATATTTATGATGCTTATAGGGCAGATCTGCAAACCCAGGAAGAGCTTACTCTTGAGTAAACAAAAATGGAAAGCAAGGTGGGAACTATATCACAGACCAGGTAACACCAATTCATCTTTGTGAGACATTAGAACTTGTAAACAAAAAAAACTTGTATCCGAAAATCTGTTGTATGTTGAAAATTATGCTGACAATGCCACCCC
Source organism: Bathymodiolus brooksi (assembly GCA_963680875.1). NCBI lineage: Eukaryota > Metazoa > Mollusca > Bivalvia > Mytilida > Modiolidae > Bathymodiolus > Bathymodiolus brooksi. Next base: position 91,522,428 of record OY804585.1, read on the forward strand.
CACAATCAGCTTCCATTGGATGCTGAAGTTGTATACAAGTTTAATAAATCCAGACAAAGACAAATATATTTGCTTTGCTTGTGTGTAAACATCCATCACATTATTAACATGATTAATAAAGGATGTCAATAGTTGTTTTAAATAGATTTTCCTGCTATTTATATAAAATATATATTAGATTTCCCAAATTTCATATGGGCTCCGCCCCAGTACCCCTATATCTTGAATGGGAAACCCCAAACCTCCAGTGCGTGCACTTTTGATCACTCGTTCCTACGCCACTGGGTCAGAGGTTACGACTTGGGTCTACTCGACTCATGTTATATGTATTACCAGGCCATGTGCGTTGTATAGCGAGTATAGGAGAATGTGCGAGTAACTCTCCATTCCTTAAAAATAATGGAGCCGAGGCTTGTAACACAAAAAAGTATGTGTATAGTATCTAAAGTACAAAGAGAACAATAACTCTCCATTCCTTAAAAATAATGGAGAGTTTTGACAATAGATTTACATAACAGGTGGATTTTAATATATTTTAAAGTGGATTACGAATAAACTATAACCCAAATAGTGGAAATATTTAAACAGTGTACATTGAAAACTGCAGAAGTTTTACAATTTTTTGGAGGAACAATGACAGGCGAGTAAGAACTTGTGTATTTCCCATTTTCAACATTGTATTCATTTTTGCTTCACAAGGACAGATTATAAAATAATTTGGAATGCATTTAGTTCATATATCCTTCAATAACTCACAATAAAAAATATAATGGAATGCATTTCCAATGCATAGATTACAAAGGTCAGGGGCGGGTCCAGGGGGGCGCACCCGCACCCGGCGCCCCCCCCCCCCCCCCCCTAAAATTGGAAAAAATATGATTTTTTGGCGTAAAATCGTGATTTTTCACACGAAATACCCCAAAAATTTTCGCGCCTCCCTCCGCTCGGCGCAATTTTTTTTAAGTGCGCCCCCCCCCCTAACTTGAAATCCTGGATCCGCCCCTGAAGGTTGCATAATCTTTCATCCCTAGAGATTCCCAGGTTCAACGTCCCGTTTCAATTGGAAATTTTATATTAGATCTTAATTTACAAATATAGTTTCTATGAACAACATTCAATCGCAAAAGATAATTCGTTGATAATTCTGTCATATCTTCCGGTTTTCTCGGGTTTTTTTCCAATAATTGAATTTTTGCTTCCTGGACAAAAATTCATTTCCACCCTTTTAAGTGACATTTTAACGATATTAGGGATAATATGGGCGTGCAAAGTATTTTTGGATTGTTTTTACAATTAAATTGAAAAGAAACAACCTTCGTCACGAGTTGAAAAAATATGTTAAAACGAGCTTTAATATCTCTTTAAATGAAAAATCTAGCGAAATAATAGAGAAAAATCTGTATATTATACATGTATATATAAAAACACATTTTTCTCTAATATTTCGCTAGATTTTTCATTTAAACGTCAAGATACTGTGCATGGATATACGTTTATATAGAAAATGACCCCCTCTCCCTCCGTGATAAAAGGGCATTCTACCTCACCATTTATATATTGAAGGTGTAATGCCGACGTAACGTTTTTTTTATTTTATTTTAAGACTAAAATAAGAATATATTTGTATAATTAGTTGGTATTCAAAAACATACTGTACTTGTTTGATGTCGGTTGGTATTTGTAAAGCACGCGCAAGAATTTATATTCGTCACGTGATTTTTTCATATATATAAGGGAAAACAATTCTATTCCCGCTAAAATATATTCAAAGCATACTAATAATCTCTATCTTTAATATATTGTAGAAATCAGAATGTCGAATAATGTAGAAATGGCGAATCAGTGTGTTGTCAAGAGGAAGGCGCTTCCCAAACGGTAAGTCAATTCATATATTTTTATGGAATCTTGATATTTTGTTTTAAGTAAAAAAAATTAAAAAAAATATTTATGGTGTAAGTTAATTATATACACCTAGCATAAATACAACATTATTTAATTTGAAAATGCAGTAAAAGTACCTCTGAACCTGAAAACATTGTTAATTTGGCACCTGTCCATTGTGATGTGTTTATCCTGACAACACCCCACCCCACCCCCCTAATCAGAGTATTCATATCTGCACCAGCTGGGAATGTGATGGGATTATCCCTTGGAACCATCACTGATATACCTTTTTTAATCTGAAGATTAAAATGTACTATGTAGGTTGCCATTGCTGTCAAGTTGAAAATGCATAAATGTCTTATAACCACAAGTACCCCAATATTGGCAGTTAGACATGAATTTCATCACCCTTCCAAACAATTAAGAATTATTTTTTCTTGTAATTGTGCCTGTATTTCAGGTCTACTGCTTGTTATACAATTTTATGTCAATCCAAGTGAATACTTAATTAGAATTGGATGTTTGTTGTATCTTTTTTAATTTTTTCCATTGGCGATACACACATATTTAACAACATTCTGTTTGGGTTGTCATTCATCTATGACCATCCAGTCATATAAACATATTTGACCAATCGAACAACAGATCATCTCATGTATTCGATTTTGATAACTAGAGATTTAGTAGCCTCATCGCTGATCTGTTGAAAGTATGAACCCTGACATGACCCCATACAGGATGTTCACATATAATTAAGGGGCATATATCTCAGAAACTACAAATGTCTGAGATCTCAAATTCAGATTTATATTTTATCCCTTTAAACTACTTTTAAAATTTTATGTGTGTATAAATATATTAAGAAAATAATGTAAAAGCAGAGATGACTGTATCATAAAAAAACATAAACGAGTAGATCTGAAAAATAAACATCCAGCAGATTGACAAATTGTTGTTGTTTTTTTACGTTACCTTTACCTGTTTCCGAGGTCTGGAATATGGGCTATTCAGCCCCTTGGACCCTTCTTAATAATTTGTTTTCATCTCCCGGTTGGTAGATATCTGGTGAAAATTTTATATCCAGATTTTTCCAATGATTGTTCAATTGGCTCTTGAAAGTGTTGATTGTCTTTGAGTCTATTACTTTCTTTGGTATTTTGTTCCACTCGTCCACAACTCTTTGCGAGAAGCTATATTTCCTAACATTTGTTCTACAGTTCTTTTTATATAATTTCTTGCTGTGACCCCTAGTGGTAGTTTGATTTAAAGGAAGAATTTGCTCATATTGCACTTTATCAATATTGTTGAGGATTTTGTAAATTTCAATCATGTCAGCTCTGAGTCTTCTGTATTGGAGTGATGGTAGCCCTAAATATTTCAATCTTTGAGTGTAGGTTTTATGTTGTATATTTTTAATCAGTTTGGTGGCTCTTCTTTGAACATTTTCCAATTGTATGGCTTCTTTTTTGTATATCACTGACCATACACTGCTGCCATATTCTAGGTGTGGCCTTTCGTTACTTTTAAATAGTGATAGAAACATATCTTTATCCATAAAATCGAAGCTTCTTTTGATCATTCCTAATCTTTGATTTGCCTTTTTTGTCTGTAGATTAATGTGTTGTTTGAATTTAAGCTTGTCATCGATTATTATCCCTAGATCTTTTTCTTCTGTTACTTGCTGTATATTACTTTCTCCCATTTTAATATCTAAACAACACTGCATACCTTAGGGATCAACTTCATGGTCTTCCTTGCAACCCAGCTGTTAATTATTTTGTTTGCATATGAAACAATGTTGATGAAGAATTTCATTTCTTTTTCGATGTGAAAGAAACTGAAAAGTTAGAAGAAAATACTATTTATCTGTTTGATTCTGAACCCAACATTGGAAATTTTCTTCTCAAGAACCAATATGATATTTACTGCAAAGCATCATTACGACATGTAGATTTACATTGCTCAAAAAACACCCCAGGAGCTATGGTTGAAAGTTGAACATGGGGGGAAAAACAAGTCTTGTACCAGTAATTGAAATATGCAAAATAAAGACTACTAACTGGATCTGTAAGGTCCCAGCTATTGAAGTCCAAAGTTTGTGATAGGCTGTACTATTAGAATAAATTTTAAAATAGAATTCCCAAGAACTAGAAATGAACATGTGGAGCAGGAACTGCTTACCCTTCAGGAGCCCCTGAGTTCACCCTTCGTTTTAAGTGGTGTTCTGTTACTCGATCTTAAGGTTTATGTGTAAGTAATGTTTTGTTGTGTGTCCTGTTGTCCATTTTTATTTGGCCATTGTGTTGTCTATCCTTCGATTTACCAATTCTGATTACCCCTTTGGTATCTTCAAACTCTTCTTGCAATTGTAGTTGGCATGAAATGTCCTTGTGATATGTAAATTTACAAGCTTGCACAAATGAAGACCTCAAGAGTCTGTAGGGTCCGAACCTTTGGGATTCAAAGTATATATAAGCTACATTAGAATAAATTTTAATATAGCATTCCCCAGAACTAGAAATGACATGCAATTGTAAATTGCATGATATTTCATTTACAAATGGAGATTCAATCTAGTACAAAAGAAGGCACCATGGTCTTTAGGTTCCTTTTCTATGCAAATTAGGTTAATTTTATCAAAACCACATTAAAATTTTATATATAAATGTATTTATGGTATATATAGAAGTTCATTGTTACAAATCAGTAATGGTCAAGGGGAGATAACTCCATTCTATTTTCAATAGATGGCTAAACACAATCAGATGGGGATTTTGTGTGTAGCATTTTGCAAAAAATTAAAACTGTTTAGCCGACTTTATTTTTATTTGAAATGATACTGTGATGTATGGGATATGTTACCCCAATAGGATTTTTTTTTCTATCCTGTCATCATTTTTCAAACTGATGTTCATTACTACAAAGGAAATGATCTATGGACACTTCAAAAACTATATATATATACAATGTAACATTCTTTTACAACAAAATATTATACTATGTAACTTAAAACACCTCTCAGTCAGATATATACCTACTATCTATAAAATTTCATCAAAACTTTCAACCTAATGCAGTTTTTAGAAATATCATAACATATGCTAGAGTGATACACTTTTACTGATGAAAAGTGTCATTTTTACAATTTCTGTCTACATTCAAATATTAAAGTTACCTTTCTCAAAATTTAGAAATGCATATAAAATCGGCTTTAAAAAATGTACAATTATGTAAACAGACTTAAAGAGGGGGTCTATGGACACTACCAAATGTGTTGAAATTGAAACTAAATATTGACACCAATGCAAAAGGACATGTATAAACAAATTGTATTTAACCTATTAAGCATCTAAAATTACATTAACAACCAAATAAAGTAAAGGAATACAAAATTTCACTATATCTGGATGTTTCATATTAAATCACTCTATTTAATAGTTATTTGCAAAATATGAGAAGAAAGATGTTTGATACCTCCTTCTTTATCTTTAATTGAATTCATACTTCTTAGTTCAACACACTCCCACAACTCTTAAAAGAATTAACACCTTACATGATCAATTATACTCATGTGGTCTGTGGACATTACATATTTTCCTAAATACAAAAGGAACAATATCAAATACTAAAAATTTTACTTTAACAAACAAACAAACAAATTCTTAAAGACTAAAAGAACATCTCAACAGTTTTCCAAAGCTAGTCACTTTTCAAAGTAGTATTTTAAAGTCTATTTGAACTTATGTGTTCATCAATATTTGGTTTCATTTTTTGAAGATTTATGTCTTTACCATCCCATGATTTTTTAGGCTAACAGGCCAATTGTAGTACACTTTGTTGTTCTTTCTTTTCTCTGTCATATTTGGACCTACTATTGTAGGCTTTCCTCTGGTACTGTTGGTTGTTTGTCAGTATTATCCTCTGGTACTGTTGTTTGTTTGTCAGTATTATCCTCTGGTACTGTTGGTTGTTTGTCAGTATTATCCTCTGGTACTGTTGGTTGTTTGTCAGTATTATCCTCTGGTACTGTTGGTTGTTTGTCAGTATTATCCTCTGGTACTGTTGGTTGTTTGTCAGTATTATCCTCTGGTACTGTTGTTTGTTTGTCAGTATTATCCTCTGGTACTGTTGGTTGTTTGTCAGTATTATCCTCTGGTACTGTTGTTTGTTTGTCAGTATTATCCTCTGGTACTGTTGGTTGTTTGTCAGTATTATCCTCTGGTACTGTTGGTTGTTTGTCAGTATTATCCTCTGGTACTGTTGTTTGTTTGTCAGTATTATCCTCTGGTACTGTTGGTTGTTTGTCAGTATTATCCTCTGGTACTGTTGGTTGTTTGTCAGTATTATCCTCTGGTACTGTTGGTTGTTTGTCAGTATTATCCTCTGGTACTGTTGGTTGTTTGTCAGTATTATCCTCTGGTACTGTTGGTTGTTTGTCAGTATTATCCTCTGGTACTGTTGGTTGTTTGTCAGTATTATCCTCTGGTACTGTTGGTTGTTTGTCAGTATTATCCTCTGGTACTGTTGGTTGTTTGTCAGTATTATCCTCTGGTACTGTTGGTTGTTTGTCAGTATTATCCTCTGGTACTGTTGGTTGTTTGTCAGTATTATCATCTGGTACTGTTGGTTGTTTGTCAGTATTATCATCTGGTACTGTTGGTTGTTTGTCAGTATTGTCCTTTTGCAGTTTGATTCTCAGTCTCCATATCTGTGTTCTAATTGCAGCTTTTCTTTTCTCATTTTCTTTTTGAATTACATTTGTACTTTGATTTTTACATTCATGTATTTTATAGGATGCACTGGTTTTCTATGGGTGTTTGTTTTTGGCTTTTGTTTTGCTCTGTATCTTCTTTGTTCTCTATTTTGTCTCCTCATTTCCTTCAGCATTGCTATATCATTCTATTTACTTCTTTAATTTTCACATTCTTATTGTTTCCTTTCTTCTTCATTTGCTCATATTTGTCTATCTGGTTTTAATTTTGTCTCTATATCTTTTGATTTTGGCTACTATATTGACCCCTTTTTGTCTTTTCTTCTTCTGTATCTATTTCACTTAGTTTATTGTTGTGGAAAAGGTTAATGGTTCATTATCATATACAATGTGGTGTGTAGTGTCCGTAGATCATACATGAATTTATTGAATTTCATTATTTATTATCATAATATAGCAAAATAGATTTTGAATGAAGATTTATGGCAACAATGTATACTAAGCATTAATCATTCATTTGTCTACTGCAAGAAATTCTATTATTTACTCATATTTTACACAACAGAATGAGTATATATTTGTTTATTTTGTACAAATTAAGATGACTAATCAATTAATAACCCTAATTTAAAGATGGAAACATCATTTAATGATTGTAAGATACAAAATTTGAGTTCTAAAGCTTAAAATGTCAACTTTAAAATATTGATCTATGGACAATGTTTTCCTCAACTCGGAGGAAAGCTGTCACATCTATCCAAAATTGTATTGCTTTCTACAATATATACCTTGTCTGATATAGAAAATAATAAAATATTAAACTGAAGTGCAATATGATGCAGTCAGGTGATCTAAAAACTATGGTCTACGGACACTATGTAAAAATGTGCATCTTTAGCATTTCCTTTTTTTAAGGTTATGGTCTGGATTTAATTTCATTGTAAAAATGAATTGGTGTAGAACTTATATGATTAAAATAGTTTCTCATATGCCTTACTTTATCACTATTTTATCATACCTTGTCATTATGTGATCAGATATGTCTTACTTTATCACTATTTTATCATACCTTGTCATTATGTGATCAGATATGTCTTACTTTATCACTATTTTATCATACCTTGTCATTATGTGATCAGATATGTCTTACTTTATCACTATTTTATCATACCTTGTCATTATGTGATCAGATATGTCTTACTTTATCACTATTTTATCATACCTTGTCATTATGTGATCAGATATGTCTTACTTTATCACTATTTTATCATACCTTGTCATTATGTGATCAGATATGTCTTACTTTATCACTATTTTATCATACCTTGTCATTATGTGATCAGATATGTCTTACTTTATCACTATTTTATCATACCTTGGCATTAGGTGAATACCTCTAGAAATTTTAAACACCATAACAAATGCCACTTTTGCAGTTTTTACCATTAAATCACTATTTGTTAAAGTCACAAAAGACATATTTTTATAATACAGTAGCATTTCTATTTTACAAAGCTGAGAACATATAGCAAAATGAAAATGACACAACATAAGGCAGTAAGTCAGTAAATGTAACAATTTCTCAGCTTTGAAATGCATTCTGCACTTCCATGAAAGCACAAACCCCATGGTATGATATACCATTAGAAAAGAGAAAATTATCTGCCACCCCAATATGTAGATTACAACTTGTTTCCTCTTAATATTTATGACATGTTTAAATAGTAACACCTGATTGTGTTTTAGAAGAGAATGTGTTAGCCCATGCACAGAATCACTTGATTCTCTTATGCAATTCATGCTCAGCCACTAAATATCATACTTTGGGGTAATTTTTTATCCTACAACCATGAAAAAAAGCACAACATCCATCAATTATTATGACATAAACATTATTTTGAAAATCTTCTGAAACTCTGATTCAATTAAATCCGAACTAAGGCTATGATAGTTCTTGGACAGTCTTCCTTCAAAATTGAATGCAAACAGCTCCTGCCCCCTCCATGATGGCATCAACAGAAATTTCTTCAAATCAACAGTTTTACTTTTACATTTTTAACTCAATTTTTTTTATTCTGAAATAATTTCATCAAACATTCATGAAATCTCCTAAAACTAGGACATCAGCTTATTTGTGGCCAAAATATTGTATCTAACATAAACATTTTGAAAATTAAGATTTTCATTTCATTTTTGACAGAATTTGAACTTGTTTTTTTTAAATGGTAAATTTTACTTTCTTTAATCAAACATTATTTTTTAATCATAAAACATTCATATAATCTCATGAAACTTTTTAATGTTTCCTAGTTGGATGTACAATGTACACATGTATGTTGAAAATATTATATCTGCATTCAAATTTGAAAATAATTCTTATGAGAATTATTTTTGAATTTGAATGCAGTTATAATACAAGTATACCAATATCAATTTCTATTCTGATCAGTAGTTGAAGTTAAAATCTATTTTTTTGGTCTTTTGATAAGGCATGTTCAATTAATTTTTTAGCTCACCTGGCCAAAGGGCATGTGAACTTTTGTCATCACTTGGTGTCTGTCATCTGTTAACATTTTACATTTGAATTTACTCTGAAACCACATGGCCTAATGAACTGAAACTGGGTAGGAAGCATCTATGTCTTCTATAATGATTGCTCATTTCATCCCAATCCGTTTACAAACATGGTCGCCATAGACAATTCTTGTTTCCTGTTGGTCAATTTCTAAAAATCGTTTCCTCTGCAACTGCTTGACCAAATGAACCGAAACTTGGTATGAAACATCTATGGAAGGCTCTCTATAAATATGGCTAAATTAACAAACATGGCCACCATAGGCAATTATTGTTTCTGGTTGGTCAATTTCTAAAAATCTTCTCTGAAATCGCATGGACAAAATGAACCGAAACGTGGTAGGAAGCATCTATTGAAAATCCTCTATAAAAATTGCTCATTTCATCCCAATCTGTTAACAAGCATGGCCGCCATAAACAATTCTTGGTTCTGGTTGGTCAAATACTAAGAATCTTTTCCTTAGAAACCTCTATAAAGCATATTTTTACAGGAAGCATCTATGGAAGGTCTTCTATAAAATTTCCTCATTTTATCCTGATTGGGCAATTCTTGTTTCTGATTGGCCGAAATTTAAAAAAAATCTTCTCCTGAAACTAGGAGGAACAATGAAATGTTACTTTGTAGGGATGATGTATAGGAAATGATTATGCTGCACAAAATTTCAATATTTCGTGCTGATTGTACAACTAATATAGCCACCATAGGCAGTTCTTGTTTGTGATTGGCCAATTAAGAAAAATATTCTCTAAAACCATTTGACTAAATTAATAAAAATTTGGTAGGAACCTATTATGGAAGGTTATGTATAAAGTTTTCTCGGAATAAAATGGCATGTGAGCGACAGGCTTAACCCATTGAGCCTCTAGTTAAATTTTTTCTCTTTTTAAGGTATGTTTGTTATAAGCTAAAAAAAGTATTTTAGCATTGACTGCTATATAATTATCTTCTGAATCTCTGTACTATAACCTATACCTGTACAACTTTTATTGTATAGACGAGTTCCGTTTGCAGTTTCTCAAGCTCCTTACACAATACCAATTGAAACAGGTAAACTATGAGGTGGTCTGATATAAAAGATAAACAGGTAAACTATGAAGTGGTCTGATATAATAGATAAGTAGATAAACTATGAGGTGGTCTGATATAAAAGATAAACAGGTAAACTATGAGGTGGTCTGATATAATAGATAAGAAGTAAATGATAATGAAAAGAAGGATCTAATTAGAGAAATTGGTATATTTGTTTAACTTTTTTAATTTGTTTTAGTAAACTAAAAATATACAGTTCTTTAGATAAGCTTATTAGAGAAATTGTTTTTTCTATTTGACTGGTGTTCAATTTACATAGTGTACAATGTTTTGAGTGCTGGGATAGCTGACATTTATTGATAGCACTTGCTACTATTTTTGTTACTTTTCGATTTGACAGTTATGACATCACGACGGGTGCTAACATAATGGAGCAGGAGATGATAATCCTTTCAAAGCATCTGGTTTCTTTTCCATTTTTTTTGCTGAATTTAGTGTTTTATCTTTATGTTTGTACTGTTGTAATTATGTATCTGGATTGTCCCTTTGCTACTTGGCATTCCCTGTGTTAGCGGAAGACATTTTTTTTTATTAGCCACTGTGGCTAATGGGTACTAATTTCTTTTAGCCACACTAAATATAAACAAAGAGCATAAAACAGTTGAAAGTTCAAAACTTTATTGTGTAATTAACTAACAATAATAATTCATATATTATCATGATAAACAACAAACTTTGAACATTAGATACATGTGTAAACAGAACATTCAATATTCGTATGATTTTGTTGTTTTTTGCTGTGTCGGGCCGTAGGCGTTGCCAAAAAAGGATAAAATAGATCCTTGGCGCTTGGCGGTATCAGGTCCGTTTGCCCTACATTTGGGTCAGTTCGCCCTGATTATTAAAAATGATATCGGGTCTTTATAAGCCAACAGACAACCCATTGGACCATGTTGCACAACAGAATTAAAACATTACAGCTTCTATACTATGCAACTTTGTTTTGTAACTTGAACATTATGTTAATACATTGTAGTTTGTTTAAACTATCTTTGTTATATTTATTACTTTTTTAATACTTTAATAAAGTATAATGGACTGCAGACTCTTGATTCACTCATCTTTACCTGATTTACTAATTCCAAGGACACATATATTTTCTACAGACTCTGGATTCACTCATCTTTACCAGCTTCATTCATTCCAAGGACTAAAACGTTTAACTTTGTTCATTATAGAAACATACACTTTAGCATACCAATTATTTTTAATATCCTACATTTTCTAGACTGTGGATTCACTAATCGTTACCTGATTCATTTATTCCAAGGACTGAAATGTTTAACTTTGCCCATTATCGAAACATACAGTCCGTGGACATATACATGTATAAGTATTTGTCACTTTCGTTAAAATACAGTATATAGCAAAAATTGTCTTTAAATCATAAGAAAATAAAGGAAATCTAATGGAAAATCATGCTAAAATAAACAAAAATCTTTGTTCTGGTGCAAAAATGATCAAAACCCGTTTAGAAATGACTTCAAAATAAAAATTTTGAACATTGTGGTTATATGAAATATATAGTGTAAATTAGAGTGACGAATACCTATGACTCTATGTTCATTGACTGTACTTTTTAGTATGCCGCATATTTAAAATTTCTCAATTTAATAGCTTTAAGCAATCAAATATCACTTATTTTTCTATTATTTTTAATACCCTACATAATTATAATTATCAGGGCGAACGGACCCGGATTCGCGCTTTGCCATGCTTGACCTTCTCATTGTGAAATAATTTACTGGTTTTAGATTCAAGCGTAGACAGAAGGACAGACAGAATAAAACATAATTTAGGAAACCAGTCAGTCAGTGACTAAATTCGAAACTATTTCCGGAATGGGACCCGGATAATGTTATTTCAACTGAAAAAACTACCGGAAATAATCAATTTGACCGCTTTTTAAAATCATTTTGGATATTATACATCGATCAAATCATTGTCTATAACGCGTTTTATTCGAAGTTGACTTTCTACATAATAAAAGATCGTTGTCAGATGAGATGCACAAGTTTTTCGTTCGCCAGTGTGGCTACTGCTACACAAATTATCCTCGCCACACTACCGTTATATTCGCAAAATGCGATGTGGCGATCGTCTACCGCTAACACAGATTCCTTATAATTTGGGTACCCTAGTTAGTATCTGGTGACCACGTGATAGTATGTCCTGGACACGCACTAGTATCTTGTGGCCATGTGATAAATAAATAATCAAACCTGCCCATGCAGTCACCTGTATTAAAAGGTCAACTTTTTCTCGACCTGCATAGAAAATTTCAGATGTATTGAAACCTGTTTTAAGAGGTCACCTTATAAGACAGGTCTTATGACCTCTTAATACAGGTTTGACTGTATCTGCATGCCCCTTTCATGTTTCCATAGTAAACAGATAAAATCATTACTTAAACTTTTTTGGCATTTGGAAGAAAAATACATGTAGTTATAAAAAAGTAAAAATAATAATACAATTTGTAAGTTTTACTTAAATTTGAAAAAAAATATACTAGTAACACATTGTAAGAGTAAAGACAGTTTGAATTCTTTTGTTAATTCATTAGAAAAACTGATCTTCAATAATTTAAGTCCACTGCATCACTTGACTTCAATCAAACAGCATCACTTAGCTTCAATCAAACAGCATTATGTGACTTCAATCAAACGGGCATCACTTAGCTTCAATCAAACAGCATCAATTGGCTTCAATCAAACAGCTCTGGAGAAAACCACTGACCTGCCGCAAGTCACAGACAAACTTTATCACATTTTTGTTGTACACTTCGCCTTGAGCAGGATTCGAACCAACATCAGTGGTGATAGGCACCGATTACATAGGTAGTTATATATCCAACTACCATACCATCTCGGCCACAACAGCACCCTCATCATTCAGACCATTCAATCTGCTTAATATGGGAACTATGTCAAGAGACACATTATCAAACATTACAATTTACATGATTTACAATGAATAGTTTAAATAGACTCATTTAGTAGGAAAAACATGTTTCAAATATATTTTGATTAGAATATTGGGTTTATTGACATTGGCTCAAATCTAATTTTTAATGGCCCACTTTTTTAAGAGGAGGGGCCACTAGACAATTTTCCCCAAATCCTAGAATGAACTCTGTTAGCCATATACAACATCATTTTTTAGTGAACCGATATATATCGAAGACAATAAATTCTTGTTTTATTATGTGACCATGTTAGAGCATAAACATTTCTCTGAGAATGTTAAGAGTACATTGAAGGTCAATAAAACTTTTAGATTTTTATACTCCCGCTCCCCGAAGGGGGAGGGGGATATACTGTTTTACCTCAATCCGTCTGTCTGTCCATCCTTCCGTTCGTCCAAGATATTTTTCGCCGCATTTTTCTCAGTAACTGTTGACGGCAGAAATCTGATATTTGGTCACAAGCATCATATAGGTATACCATATTGTGGGTAGCATTTTTGGACCCGTCAGATTCCTACTTCCTGTTTGCCGACTTAGTTGGTTTTTATACACATTGAACATATATGCACATTTTTCTCAGCAACTATTGATGGCAGAAATCTGATATTTGGTCACAAGCTTCATATAGGTACCCCATATGGTGGGAAGTGTTTTTGGACCCATCAGATTCCTACTTCCTGTTTGCCAACTTTGTTGATTTTTATACACATTGAACATATATGCTCATTTTTCGTCGCATTTTTCTCAGCAACTATTGATGGCAGAAATCTGATATTTGGTCACAAGCTTCATATAGGTACCCCATATTGTGGGAAGCTTTTTTTGACCTGCCAGATTCCTACTTCCTGTTTGCCGAAGAGCGGGGGTATCATAAGTGAGCATTAGCTCACAGTTCATCTTGTTACTCTTAAGACTTAAAATGTGTAGTAGTTAGGACCAGCCTTTTGTCAAAAATTCCTGAATTTTTATGCCCCTGCGACAAAGAGTCGGGGGTGGAGAGACATATTAATTTACCCTTGTCCTTCCGGATATAGATACATGCTTTGTCCGGCTATCTCCTCCTACAGTTTTAGAGCTACAGCTTTAATATTTTGCAGGATGTTTATACGCATAATGGAGGTGTGCTTGTCCACAGGATTTTGATTTTCTTTAAATATTCTCAAAATGACAGGTAGTTGGACTTAGTAATTTTTTTCGTACTAGCTGCATAAAGGGAACATGGTTTGTCCGGCCAACTCCTCCTACAGTTTTAGAGCTACAGCTTTAATATTTTGCAGGGTATTTATACACATAATGGAGGTGTGCATGTCCACAGGAGTTTGATTTTCATCAAATATTCTCAAAATGACAGGTAGTTGGACTTAGTCATTTTGTTTGTCGGTCCGGATATTAGATACATGGTTTGTCCGGCTATCTCCTCCTACAGTTTTGGTGCTACAGCTTTAATATTTTTTAGGATGTTTATACACATAATGGAGGTGTGCATGTTCACATGCGTGGGCATCATTTGTTTCTTACAGACACACTTCATTTTTTAAAAATCACTCCTAACAACACAACTTTGTCCATAATTATCAAGTGCGGGGGCATACTTCTTTTCTAGTTTCTGTGAAATTTTTCTTTCTGCCGATTTATACCGATTATGCAAATTAGGCATATTTTGATAAAGGTTCACATTTAAATCTTCTCCTCTGAAATCACTGAACCAAATTAAACCAAACCTTTCAATATTGTGTCCGACAGCCCCGCCCTCCATTCAAGATGGCTGCTGTTATTAAAGATAGAAATTTCTTCAATTGTCCATTGCTGCTTTAGTTTAAGTCTGCAGCTACATGGCAAGGAGTAGTTTAACATATATTCCGTTTTTTTCTGTGAAATTCTTCTCTTGTCCGATTTATACCGATTATGCAAATTAGGCATATTTTGATAAAAGATCACATTTAAATCTTCTCCTCTGAAACCGTTGAACCAAATTAAACCAAACCTGGCAGGGATGGTCTCTGGGTGGGTCTCTTTCAAAATTGTGTCCGACAGCCCCGCCCTCCATTCAAGATGGCTGCCATTACTAAAAATAGAAATTTCTTCAATTGTCCATTGCTGCTTTAGTATAAGTCAAAATGAGCTCAAATTTTAACTGCAGCTACATGTACATGGCAATGAGTAGTTTTAACATATATTCTGGGTTTTTCTGTGAGATTTTTTCAGCCAGTTTATTCTGTTTGAGATAAAAATCACATCTAAATCTTTTGCTCAGAAATTTGAGTTGAAATGATCTTTGGGTGGCCCACTTTCAAAATTATATGTAACACCCCCATTTTCTAT
The DNA here is from genome assembly GCA_963680875.1 of Bathymodiolus brooksi. Taxonomy (NCBI): domain Eukaryota; kingdom Metazoa; phylum Mollusca; class Bivalvia; order Mytilida; family Modiolidae; genus Bathymodiolus; species Bathymodiolus brooksi. The sequence goes on from OY804585.1 coordinate 91,537,974, forward strand.
CAACTTTAGATGTCAAATTGAAAACCAGGGGAGTGATTACAGGCTCCCAGGAGCCTCTAGTTTCAATGCCCCCTCCCTAGAGTTTAAAAAAGACAAAGAAACAATTACATCTTTACCTGTATATAAAGCATTTGTTTTCATTAAACCCCCCCCACACACACACACAAAATTTACAAATAAATGCACAATGACACCAGACAATGCTTTTTGCTCTTATTGGATATGACGGCTGATATTGTCTAGTGTTGAAAAATCGGAAGTCATAAATTGTATGTTATTCTTAATATGTAAATTTGATATATAAACTTTAAAATGCAATATTCAATTAATCTTTAGTTTGATAGTTTGCTTAATAATTCATTTTTTTTTCAGGGTGAAGCCTGTACGTCAGGGGGAGAGACGCTCCAGACGTAAGTTGGGGCTAGCCCCAGAGTTTAAGGCCGAGGACCTTCCTGTCCGTACCAGGCGACCCAGGGTTCAGGTACAGTTGGTACCAGTGGAGGCTATGGCCCCTGAACAACCACGGGATTTGCAGAATGCCGTGGTGGTTGCACCTGTAGTCAGACCGTTTGTTCCTTTGCCTGCACCAGCTGTTAATTTAGCAGATGTAGACAATGAAGCAATGGCTGCTATAGACCAGGGGGTGGTAGTTGAAGCACCCTTTGTTGTTTTGGAGGTGGTGGCAGCAGAGCAGGTGTTGGATGCAGTAGACGTCCCAGTTGTTCCTGTTCCTCTCGTCCATGCTCCCCAGTGGGGTTGGACTCGGTTTTTTGTTAGAGCTGCTCTTGTTGTTGGCAATATGATTGTTAATGACGGGCCGGTTTTCTTTTAAGGGGCAAGATTTCTAAATTCAAAAAGGGGTTGCAATTTTCAAAAACATTTCGGAAAGATCATGGTTCAGTTGTAGCAAAGATTTGGAATTTCTAATTATTTTTATGTTTTTATAATGAAGGTTAAAAAACCAAAAAAGGGGAGATAATGTTTTTTTTAAATTGCTTCACAGAACTGATTTGATCTGATATTTATTTAAATTGTCAAAATTTTGTTTTATTTTTAAAAATCATATTGTCTGTTGGTGTTTAAGTTGTGTTCAACATCTGATCATGGTACATTAGGTCAAATGTCACACTGAGGAATTCCATTAGGTCAATTGAGTTAGAGTTTGGTGTGTAATGCCACTTTCAACAATATATCAGTTATGGCGGTCAGTTATATTGGTGGAGGAAACCGATGTGTCCGCAGAAAACCACTGAAGCTTTATCACATAAAGCCATTTTGTCGGTTGTCCTAATATTGAGCACAGATAGGTCAATGTACAACAGCAATAACTAAGGTGTCAATTGATGTCCCCTTCCCACACCACCCAATCCCCATCCAAACCCAGTTTTCAAGTTATTTTAGTGTGATAATCTGTCCCTTCTTCTCCCAAACCCAGTTTCTAAGGTTCTTGGTCCAAGGTCTTACTCTACTTGTAAATAGGCACATGTATATATGTATAGTGTAAATATATTTTTGTATATAGTGTAAATATATTTTTGTATATAGTGTAAATATGTTTTTAATCATTAATATCATGTATTTAGTATGTGATATTGTTACATTTCTGTATGCATCATTAAGATATTGCAAACCTTCATTTGGAAAAGTGATTTTTCTTTCTTGTATTCATTAACTTCCACATCCCATCTCGTGAAAATACTGATTTTCCGAGAATCTTTATGGGTAATTAATTATCCATACTGCCCCAGTATAAAATAGCTAAAAACAGATCGGTGTCAGTGTGAAGCCGATCGATGACTTCTTCTTAAAGATCTGGACAGCAGAACTCGTACCAAAAAAAATCAGCATTTTTAATTAAAATTAGGTTCATCATAGAATTATATATGTTCTCGAGATCATTTTACATTTATGTACTTCAATAAAAATAAAATTTGATAATTATATAAGGTTTATGAGTGAATGTTGTATGCTAGAAATGGGGGTAAGCAAGGATGAATGATAGATAAATAACTTTTTCACAGTTAGGTTTCACATTTAATAAAGGCACATTAGTGCCAAAAATACAATAATTTTTTTATACCATCAGTAATTAAATGGATTAAGGATTGTGAAGTACTAATGGAATGGATCTCAAATGTGTTAGTTCTTGAGAAACTAGTTCTAATTGAAAATGCATGATCAAGGAGAATAACGAGGATGAAAGACTTAAAACTGCACAACCATGGTTATAAAGTATATGTATAATGAACGACTACGCGTAGGGGTTCTTTTTTTGTCAACTAAACAATATGTGCCGTTTGATATTTTTCAGCTAGATCTATCAAGGACATGTGCGGTATCATTGTGGTTTACATATCCTTAGAGTTTGCTGTTTATATACACATTGTAGTGTTGGGGTTTAGAATATTTTCCCAGCTGTATACTATAGTGTAAAATCTTTTTTTAAACTATTTGTCAGATATTTAAGATGTGGTTGTAAACAACACATGGGAGAGAATCCATTTGAATCTTGTTAAAAATCAAATTTTGAGGATGAACACTTTTTTTACCTGTACAAAACTCAGTATTTGTGAGCTCTTCGATGATAAACAATTCACACCTCAACATGCATGTGAGACGATCTCTCTTCTAAATTTGAAACTTGTGTGCTGTAAAGCTATTTTTCAACTATATAAATAAAGCTATTTTTCAACTATATAAATGTATGTATGGTTTAAAATGTTATCAGTTATATCATGTACTACTTGTATGCAGGCTATTTCCCAACAAAAATGTGTACTCTAGCATATTTTTTTTCTCAACTATATCATGATCTCCTGCAAATATACATGTAAGGCAAGTGTTGGTTTGTGATGTTATAATGGTGCTAAACAAGTGTTTTTATAAAAAAATTGCATGAAAAAAAAAAAAAAAAAATTGCATGGAAAAAAAAAAAAAAATTGCATGTACAAAAAAAAAAAAAAAATTGCATGTACTAATCAACTTTTGTTTTTCAGGTTTTCTAATCTATTTTTATTTTTTCAGAAGTAAGAGTGGTCTACATCAATACTTGTAAAGTTATAGTTTTGGTGAATTGTAAAATTGTTTAAAATTAATAATTTTGTTTGTTTTGGATCTTTTGTAAATTTAATATAATTTTGAAAACAAATCTCATTTCTAGTGACTTTTTTAAAGTAATAATTTTGGCGAATTGTAAAATTGTTTAAAATTAATATTTTTGTTTGTTTTGGATGTTTTTTAAAGTAAATACAATTTTGAAAACAAATCTCATTTCTGGTGACTTTTTTTTTTAAAGTAATAGTTTTGGCAAATTGTAAAATTGTTTAAAATTAACATTTTTGTTTGTTTTGAATGTTTTTTAAAGTTAATACAATTTTGAAAACAAATCTCATTTCTGGTGACTTTCTTTTAAAGTAATAGTTTTGGCAAATTGTAAAATTGTTTAAAATTAACATTTTTGTTTGTTTTGGATCTTTGTAAGTTTAATACAATTTTGAAAACAAATCTTATTTCTGGTGACTTTTTTTTAAAGTAATAGTTTTGGCAAATTGTAAAATTGTTTAAAATTAATATTTTTGTTTGTTTTGGACCTTTGTAAATTTAATATAATTTTGAAAACAAATCTCATTTCTGGTGACTTTTTTTTTTTAAAGTAATAGTTTTGGCAAATTGTAAAATTGTTTAAAATTAACATTTTTGTTTGTTTTGGATGTTTTTTAAAGTTAATACAATTTTGAAAACAAATCTCATTTCTGGTGACTTTTTTTTTTAAAGTAATAGTTTTGGCAAATTGTAAAATTGTTTAAAATTAACATTTTTGTTTGTTTTGGACCTTTGTAAATTTAATATAATTTTGAAAACAAATCTCATTTCAGGTGACTTTTTTAAAGTAATAGTTTTGGTGAATTGTAAAATTGTTTAAAATTAATAATTTTGTTTGTTTTGGATCTTTTGTAAATTTAATACAATTTTGAAAACAAATCTCATTTCTGGTGACTTTTTTTTAAAGTAATTGTTTTGGCGAATTGTAAAATTGTTTAAAATTAATATTTTTGTTTGTTTTGGATGTTTTTTAAAGTTAATACAATTTTGAAAACAAATCTCATTTCGGGTGACTTTTTTTAAAGTAATAGTTTTGGTGAATTGTAAAATTGTTTAAGATTAATAATTTTGTTTGTTTTGGATCTTTTGTAAATTTAATATAATTTTGAAAACAAATCTCATTTCTAGTGACTTTTTTAACGTAATAATTTTGGCGAATTGTAAAATTGTTTAAAATTAATATTTTTGTTTGTTTTGGATGTTTTTTTAAAGTAAATACAATTTTGAAAACAAATCTCATTTCTGGTGACTTTCTTTTAAAGTAATAGTTTTGGCAAATTGTAAAATTGTTTAAAATTAACATTTTTGTTTGTTTTGGACCTTTGTAAATTTAATACAATTTTGAAAACAAATCTTATTTCTGGTGACTTTTTTTTAAAGTAATAGTTTTGGCAAATTGTAAAATTGTTTAAAATTAACATTTTTGTTTGTTTTGGACCTTTGTAAATTTAATATAATTTTGAAAACAAATCTCATTTCAGGTGACTTTTTTAAAGTAATAGTTTTGGTGAATTGTAAAATTGTTTAAAATTAATAATTTTGTTTGTTTTGGATCTTTTGTAAATTTAATACAATTTTGAAAACAAATCTCATTTCTGGTGACTTTTTTTTAAAGTAATTGTTTTGGCGAATTGTAAAATTGTTTAAGATTAATATTTTTGTTTGTTTTGGATGTTTTTTAAAGTTAATACAATTTTGAAAACAAATCTCATTTCTGGTGACATTTTTTTTTAAAGTAATAGTTTTGGCAAATTGTAAAATTGTTTAAAATTAACATTTTTTTTTGTTTTTGACCTTTGTAAATTTAATATAATTTTGAAAACAAATCTCATTTCGGGTGACTTTTTTAAAGTAATAGTTTTGGTGAATTGTAAAATTGTTTAAGATTAATAATTTTGTTTGTTTTGGATCTTTTGTAAATTTAATATAATTTTGGAAACAAATCTCCTTTCTGGTGACTTTTTTAAAGTAATGATTTTGGCGAATTGTAAAATTGTTTAAGATTAATATTTTTGCTTGTTTTGGATCTTTTGTAAATTTAATATAATTTTGAAAACAAATAATTTCTGGTGACTTTTTTAAAGTAATAGTTTTGGCAAATTGTAAAATTGTTTAAAATTAATAATTTTGTTTGTTTTGGATCTTTTGTAAATTTAATACAATTTTGAAAACAAATCTCATTTCTGGTGACTTTTTTTTAAAGTAATAGTTTTGGCAAATTGTAAAATTGTTTAAAATTAATTTTTTTGTTTGTTTTGGATCTTTTGTAAATTTAATACAATTTTGAAAACATTTCTGGTGACTTTTTTTTAAAATAATAGTTTTGGCGAATTGTAAAATTGTTTAAAATTAACATTTTTGTTGCTTTGGATCTTTTGTAAATTTAATATAATTTTGAAAACAAATCTCATTTCTGATGACTTTTTTTTTAAATAATGGTTTTGGCGAATTGTAAAAAAAAATTGTTTAAGATTAATAATTTTGTTCGATTTGGATCTTTTGTAAATTTAATACAATTTTGAAAACAAATCTCATTTCTGGTGACTTTTTTTAAAGTAATAGTTTTGGTGAATTGTAAAATTGTTTAAAATTAATAATTTTGTTTGTTTTGGATCTTTTGTAAATTTAATACAATTTTGAGAACAAATCTCATTTCTGGTGACTTTTTTTTAAATTACTAGTCTTGGCAATTTTAAAATAATTGATCAAAAAAAGTTTTAAAAAAAATTTAATATCCATAAAAAATGTGTTTTAAGATGCACTTGCACAGATACCACAGCCAATTGAAGATGGCATCAAAGTGGCTGAAATTACAGTCAAGAATACTTTTGGTAGGTTTAAAATTTAAGGGGTTTTAATAGGGACAAGAAGAGTTTGAAGATACCAAAGGGGTAATCGGAATCCGTAAATCTAAGGACAGAAAACACAATGGCCAAAAGAAAAAGAAGAACAATGATCTACAAAACACTACACAGAAAACTAACGATCAAGCACCACGAACTCCACAAAAACCGGGGTTGAGCTCAGATGCTCTAGAAGGGTAAGAAGAGTTTGAAGATACCAAAGGGGTAATCGGAATCCGTAAATCTAAGGACAGAAAACACAATGGCCAAAAGAAAAAGAAGAACAATGATCTACAAAACACTACACAGAAAACTAACGATCAAGCACCACGAACTCCACAAAAACCGGGGTTGAGCTCAGATGCTCCAGAAGGGTAAGAAGAGTTTGAAGATACCAAAGGGGTAATCGGAATCCGTAAATCTAAGGACAGAAAACACCATGGCCAAAAGAAAAAGAAGAACAATGATCTACAAAACACTACACAGAAAACTAACGATCAAGCACCACGAACTCCACAAAAACCGGGGTTGAGCTCAGATGCTCCAGAAGGGTAAGAAGAGTTTGAAGATACCAAAGGGGTAATCGGAATCCGTAAATCTAAGGACAGAAAACACCATGGCCAAAAGAAAAAGAAGAACAATGATCTACAAAACACTACACAGAAAACTAACGATCAAGCACCACGAACTCCACAAAAACCGGGGTTGAGCTCAGATGCTCCAGAAGGGTAAGAAGAGTTTGAAGATACCAAAGGGGTAATCGGAATCCGTAAATCTAAGGACAGAAAACACCATGGCCAAAAGAAAAAGAAGAACAATGATCTACAAAACACTACACAGAAAACTAACGATCAAGCACCACGAACTCCACAAAAAATCAGATGCTCTAGAAGGGTAAGAAGAGTTTGAAGATACCAAAGGGGTTATCAGAATCCGTAAATCAAAGAATAACAGACAACACAATGACCAAAGAAAAAGTACAAAAGGACAACGATCTACGAAACATACATATGAAACTAAAGATCGAGTAACATAAACCCCACTAATAACCTGCTTTAAAAAGGTGAGGTAACTCTATCATGCACAAATAGTTTAATATCTAGAGATTTGAAGGTGCTCTGAAAAGGATAATGCATCTATGGAGAATTTAACACACTCCAATAAGGGTACCGGTAAACATTTTTATTTCTTTTTTCACACAACATACACACAGTGTACCTTGTTAATTTTTTTTTTAAATGTTGTTATCAATTTTTCATTCATTTAATTTCCTTAAAAACTGCTTGTTTGTAAGATTTACTGTCGCTACCAGACATTTAGAAGAAAGAAGCACACAGCAGACGAATACCAAATCTTTATCCAAGGCATACATGAGGTATATATTTTATTATAGTAGACAATTACAAATTAGTATTGTGTACAATATAACAGTAATAATGAAATTATAAAAAAATTACAATTTACAAATTTATAACTGTGTAATATGAAATAAATGAAGTTTTCTCGGATAGTGTGAATTGATAATTTTATTTGTTGAATACCAATTTTCGTGGTTCCTATTGGTATCATAAAACCATAAAATTTAGTGAACAATGAAAAAGCATATGCAACAACTTAAACAAGAGAAGTTTGGAGTATAGGTGCAGTCACATGATACAATTTCCCGTCGGGTTTTTCTTTTCAACAGACTTTGGCAAAAATATTTCAACATCAGTTGGTTTCCTATTTCCATCTGACATTTTGAGGAGAATTTTATTATGAGAACAGTAAAAAAAAAAAAGTCCTATCAGAATAAAATTTAAAAGTGTGGACACTTGACCATTCGACTTACCTGTGCCACAGATGCAGAATTGCTTGGAATTTAGACAGTTAATCATAACATGTGACCGCACTGTAGGTATCACAACTATGAATTCAAATGTCAATGAATATCTCACTATCCATTTATCTACGAAAATGAATGAAATCACAAATCATGAAATGCAGAACCATTAAGTTTTTGAAATGTAAATGTGCGAAATTAACAATTTTACCAAGCTTATAGTAATGTAACTTTAACTTCATTTTTTCTATCTAAATCTGCGAGTCTCACTGAAAATGTGCAAGATTTTACAGGATGGAATATTCTTTGTCATATTAAGTCATATGTACTTTAAAAAAAACTCAGCAAATTAAAAGTTGATCATAAAATTAAGAAAATTCAGCAATTTTTTCTAGTTATTTTATAGTATTATTGCTGTAATAAGAAGTGTTGTCTCCTTCATGTCAAGGTCACAAAAGAAGAGCTATAGGGAATACACTTTCTGGTGTTTCAAAGAATTGTCCCAAGTTTTTGAAAATCAATTGTTTAAATTAATAAATGCTGCACGATTTATAATTGTGATTTTATAATTTTATTTAAGCACTGAAACGTAATCCAATCCCATACTCTGTCCCACAGAAAGTGGATGATGTCTAACCATGGTATTCATTCAGTAAGTATTGATAAAGTCATGATACAGATCCTTGTAATATTAAATATTTGCCAACATAGATTTCCACAAGTATATTTGATATTTACTGTCAGTGAAAAAAACAAACAAAATATATGCATTATAATTTGTTTTTCTTTTACCCTTTATAAATAAGCTTGGCAAATTCTAGTTCACAACACAACATACTATGACGGGTGCTTGGCAGTACCAGATGAAGCCAGCATAACCAAATGTATGTTGTCTTGCCAATGTACGATTTGGGATTGTATAGAAGTGTACTGTATACATCATGTGATAAAGTTTGTCAGTTTGCAGCTGGTCCGAGTACTCCAGTTTTCTCCATCATTTAAACTGACTTGCCGCGAGATTACGTAATTGGAATGTTATTGATAGTGGTGTTTAACACCCATAGCACTAACCTTACTGTTTTTCAATGTGGTACAATAGTTCCCCTAAGGGCACTCCCACCAAAAGGCCACACCTCTTATTAAGACTTATATCAGATGCACTGGATAGTAAAATACTACAAAATTGTCCAACCTCAAGATTCAATCCTTATCGGGCAATTTTGTTTTATTGTATAAGGGGTAGCATTATTAGCGGGCGTCTACTGTATATAAAAACTGACTCATTGGTGTATATAAGGTTAGGTTACTCGCCTTAAGTGTGGTATATCATGAATTTTATCCTCTTTTGGGACAAACCAAACACTATAAAATTGGTATTTATTGAAAGAAAAATTAAACAGTGATGGAAATAAAATCCACCAATATCAACAAAACAAACAACTACATCTCTTTTCAAATGATTTGAAAAAAAGACCACAACATATGTCGATGGAAATCCAGTTCCTGGCTTGGGACTGGCACAAACATGTATCGGGCAGTATATTGAAGAATGGGATCAAAAACCCTATGCCTTATTGATAATTGGATCTGTAACCACAATACAGATATAAACAAACAAAAAAATGTCTGCCTAGCACGAAGGATCAGGTAAAGAAAAAGAACAAAGACTGGTTGACTTGGAGTCGGTATAATGACTTCAGACACGTGTTCTGTGGACTGTTGTTTCTGTTAAACAACAATCACTCACTCAATATTTTGGTTACTGCTATACCAATGCAAAATCATTGCAACAAGACCTAACAAAATAGGCTTTTATCAGCTTTGTTGGAGATAAAATATTGATTATTTTTTCATTTCAGTACTGCAATGTAGTCTATTCCTATAAGAATATCCAATGGGAAGTAGACGTTGTGTAACCATGGAGTTTATTAGGTGAGTATATACCATTATTGTATTAATAAAAAATTGAGATTGCTTTGGAAATGAAGGTCCTAGCTTGGGACAGGCACAAGAAAGCTAAACTGGTGTAAATAATGAAAAATTCCAGGAATGTGCATAACATAAGTACAAAATAAGTGAGTTTGTTTTTTTCCAGAATATTTTTTTTATTGTCCCCCGCAAAGCAGAGCGGGTGATATGGAAATGCAGGGCGTTAGTCCGTCAGTCCGAGATATGTTGTAAGCGCTCTAAGATTTTATTTGTTGACCAGTTGATTTCAAACTTACACACAAGCATTATATTAGGAATCTCTAACTTAAGTTCGAAATTGGGCAAAATTGATATTTAGAAGATTTTCGACCTGAGGAATGTGATAGTGACAAATGCGATTTAAAAATGGTGGCCATTTTGGCAACTATTTTCAATATGGTCGCCAAAACGCATAAAAAATTTCAAAGTGCTCCAATGCTTCAATAGTTCTACTCCTGGTAGTAGTTATCTACAAGGATATCGTGTTACCAAATATCTCACTAGGTACAAACATCTGTTCTGTTTCTACTAACCTCTTATCAACACACTGTTTACAATGCATTTTTCTCTTGATAATTAAGAATATTTGACTTCACACAATTTCTTTTCAATAAACAAAAAAGTACCGTAACTACATTATTCTGTGCTAATTAATGACAATTTTATCTGAGATTATTCCTTCTCAAAAGTACAGGCAAATAGTGCTGTTCATAAAGTTGCCTTCATTTTGTCCCACATATCTTCATCAAAGTTAACATTAACAGGAAAAATGCCTTTGTTTGTAAAACCAATAAGAACACACTTTGTTATTCCAGTTATTCCAGTTATTCTCATCTGTCCCTGAATTTGATAATTGTGTTTATGTTGTTTTCTTATTTCTAGTTCATCCCCATTTTTTTCACAAATTTTTAGAGCTAATAGAGCTGATGACGGGTGAATATTTTGATGTGAAAACATACATTTGATTTCAATTAAAAATGTTCCACAATGCCGTCAAGGCTAGTCCCTAACATTGGATCACTTGAACTGATACTTAGTCCAGGAACATCCACTTTACGATGTCGAAATCTGTGTGATTTAATGAATAAATCTCTAGCTTTTGCTTCATTTTTTTGACCGTATTCTATTGGTGGTGGTAAATGTTCCTCATTGTTGATTCTTTAAGTAAATGTTCCTGATTGTTGATTCTTTAAGTAAATGTTCCTCATTGTTGATTCTTTAAGTAAATGTTCCTCATTGTTGATTCTTTAAGTCAATGTTCCTCATTGTTGATTCTTTAAGTAAATGTTCCTCATTGTTGATTCTTTAAGTAAATGTTCCTCATTGTTGATTCTTTAAGTCAATTGTTTGCTGTATTATTCATATCTGTAGAATGGTAAATAGTTTTGAAATTTGAACTTGTAAGCAAACCGTTACGAGCAGTCTTCCAATTTGGATTTGTGTGTTGTTCTCTTGTTCCCTCCTCAATCTTTACAATATCCTCAGACAAATAAGACAGATGTTGTAAAAGCTCATGATTACATTCTTGTGAACACAGATGTAATAGATGTGCTTTCCAGAAATCCACAGTTTTTTCCATTGATAATTTAACATTTATTTTAATTTCTTCTTTTTTCTCTTAATATATCCTCCCTGTCTTCTAAAAGTCCATCAGGGATAATATGAAGCAGCCGGCCGCGATACTGGTACTACAATACTGGTAATACCAGTATCTTCCAGTATCTGCAATACTGGTACAGATACTGGTAAATACTAGTATCCCAGTATCTTCCAGAATTTTCCAGTATCTGCAATACTAGAAGATACTGGTCATTGCCAAAATATGAGTATTGTAGATACCGGAAGATTCTGGGAAATACTGGTAATACCAGTATTGCAGATACTGGAAGATTCTGGAAAATACTGGTAATACCAGTATTGCGGATACTGGAAAATACTGGTAATACCAGTATTGCAGATACTGGAAGATTCTGGAAAATACTGGTTATACCAGTATTGCAGATATTGGAAGATTAGGTAGAATTCCGGTTAACCCGAGTTTTTATGTCTACATTATACTAAAAGAATTGAATATAATTCATACTCATACGTCATTTCTGCTGTACATAACATAAGAGGCAAAAGCCCTGTAATGTCAAAATATTTTGTATGGTCCCTTAGAGTTTGATATATATTGGTAAGGTAATTTGACATGACTGGGCGTAGCCTAATACTAACGGTAGATACAATGAGCTGTGATTTACAGTTAGAATTAGGCTCTGCCCACTCGTGTCAAATTGCCAGATACTAGAATTTCCAGTATTGTGTGTTTTACAATACTAGTATTACCAGTATTGCTGGATGAAGAATACTGGAGCTTCCAGTATCGTGTGTTTTACAATACTAGTATTACCAGTATTGTTGGATGAAGAATACTGGAGCTTCCGGTATTGTGTATAGATCAACGATTCTGGTATTCCAATATTGTAAATGCACGATACTGGTACATCCAGTATTGTATTTGTACGATACTGGTATTACCAGTATTGTAACATTTACAATACTGGTATTTCCAGTATTGTGAATATTATAATACTGGTAATACCAGTATTGTAAATATTACAATACTGGTAATACCAGTATCGCGGCCGGCTGCTTCATATTATCCGTCCATCAGGATCTACATCTATTCCTAATCTGTCAGCAGCTTCACATATTTCTACTAATTCAGCCTTTCGTAAATCAGAAAATGTAACACTTCTTACTTTTAAATACTTTTGTAATTCCTTTACAGAATTTCTGTTAAAATTTGCATCAGCCATTTTGCTTAATTAACTTGTAATATGAGATATAATTACACTACTGCATTATCTGTGTGTATTTACTATAGACAAGGTTCAAGATTATGTGTATGTTTGTACCTAGTGCTGATAAGAGATCATTTAAAACAGATGCTGTTTCATTTACCGGATAAGAACTATTGCAAAGAAAATTGATATTTAGGGGTTTTTAGAGGAATGTGATCGTGAACAATGTGATTTCAAAATAGCGGTTATTTTGGCAGCCATTTTTAAGATGGCCACCAAAATGAGTAAAATTTCGAGGTGCTCCAATTTCAACGAAAATTGATATGTAGGGTTTTTCCCACATGAGGAATATGATAGTGACAAAAGTGATTTGAAAATGGTGAGTTATTTATGTTTAATTTTGTAGAATCCAATTAAATTTTAAGGGCATAAAAATAGTGTATGGAGATGAGCACCTGCTGTTTTAAATAGTTTGAATGATTGTTACAAAAACATGGAACTTTTTCATTATTTTGTTTGCTATTGAAATTTGTTAATCTGCAATTCCTTGAAATCCACTCGTCAATACAGGGTATTTGTCTTTCCTGTTTGACTGTCAATCTGCCAATCAAAATTTTTATATACAATAGCTAGCACAATTAAAATAACAAATGATTTCTAATATAGAACCCATATAAAGGCTTACTAGAACACAAGCAAAATTCTTGACTGATTATTGACGACACAGCTTCTTTAAAGATTAGTCCATTTCAGTCATAGAAACTAATGAAAGTAATTTATACACAGATCTATGTAAATAGGTGGGGGACATTGGCTATGGCATAGCAATCTTGTTGAAATAAAGATAATGCCATTGTACATGTCAGGAGAGGACTTGTATATTGTAAAGTGACCAGTAGTCAGTGTAAAACTTAATTATAGGTTCCAGTTGACAGGGGATGAATAACATCTAAAGTGAACACTGTTATATGGGGAGTACTTGTAATTAGAGGGCCCAAATATGAGTTGCATCTGACTAGTTTTTGGAAATATTTAGCGAGTGCAGATTTCATTAAAGATTTTTAATTTGAAGGATCCAGTTACTGAATGCCAATGTGTTTTTTTTCTTGTAGTTTATTAACACCATGGAAAATATTATTGTTTATTCCATGTGGCATTTTTCAAGTTCTGATACCTTTTATGTTTTCAGTGTAATGTACTGAGCCATGGATGAAAGACAAAGGCACAGATGAAGAGGTCACAGATGAAGAATGGAAGACGTGTGCAAAGATCACAGATGAAGATGGGATGAAAGACACAGGCAAAAATCATGATTTCAAGATATTTGACACTGACAATTAAAGTGAAAATAAAAAAAAACCAATCATTTCACAATGAATGTATTAAAAAAGAATATCAGAACTAATTTTTTTTTGTAATATTGTATATTTTTGTAGTTATGTATATTAAGTATGCTATATGAAATATAAAATTTCAAAATTTTAATAAAATTGTAAATATAATCCCCTAAAAAAAGGGGGATTGAATAAGAAACGTCACATTTCTATGCTTAAGGTTAAATTATATTCCTTTTCTTTATTTTTAAAATTTTGTTTTGGTAGAAGTGGTGCGTTTCTTTGTAACTTATGGTCTTGCTAGAAACAAAAACAGACTCTGTAAAGGATGGGATAACAGAATTGTACAAAAACACACACAAATAAATAAAATAAAAAAATAAAACAAAATGTAAGCAGAACCTGTTCTTTTAAATTTTGGAGGGAATTTAATAAACAAAAAATAAAATTCTAGCCAGACCACCAATCAGTTATTTTTGTATATGTGAGATATAAAGACTTCAACATTTTAATAAAATTGTAAATATAATCCCCTAAAAAAAGGGGGATTGAATAAGAAACGTCACATTTCTATGCTTAAGGTTAAATTATATTTGTTTTCTTTATTTTTAAAATTTGTTTTGGTAGAAGTGGTGCGTTTCTTTGTAACTTATGGTCTTGCTAGAAACAAAAACAGACTCTGTAAAGGATGGGATAACAGAATTGTACAAAAACACACACAAATGAATAAAATAAAAAAAAAGAAACCAAAATGTAAGCAGAACTTGTTCTTTTAAATTTTAGAGGGAATTTAATAAACAAAACGTAAAATTCTAGCCAGACCATCAATCAGTTATTTTTGTATATGTGAGATATAAAGACTTCAACATTTTAATAAAATTGTAAATATAATCCCCTAAAAAAAAGGGGGATTGAATAAGAAACGTCACATTTCTATGCTTAAGGTTAAATTATATTTGTTTTCTTTATTTTTAAAATTTGTTTTGGTAGAAGTGGTGCGTTTCTTTGTAACTTATGGTCTTGCTAGAAACAAAAACAGACTGTAAAGATGGGATAACAGAATTGTACAAAAACACACACAAATAAATAAAATAAAAAAATAAAACAAAATGTAAGCAGAACCTGTTCTTTTAAATTTTGGAGGGAATTTAATAAACAAAAAGTAAAATTCTAGCCAGACCACCAATCAGTTATTTTTGTATATGTGAGATATAAAGACTTACATTTTAATAAAATTGTAAATATAATCCCCTAAAAAAAGGGGGATTGAATAAGAAACGTCACATTTCTATGCTTAAGGTTAAATTATATTTGTTTTCTTTATTTTTAAAATTTTGTTTTGGTAGAAGTGGTGCGTTTCTTTGTAACTTATGGTCTTGCTAGAAACAAAAACAGACTCTGTAAAGGATGGGATAACAGAATTGTACAAAAACACACACAAATGAATAAAATAAAAAAAAAGAAACCAAAATGTAAGCAGAACTTGTTCTTTTAAATTTTAGAGGGAATTTAATAAACAAAACGTAAAATTCTAGCCAGACCATCAATCAGTTATTTTTGTATATGTGAGATATAAAGACTTCAACATTTTAATAAAATTGTAAATATAATCCCCTAAAAAAAGGGGGATTGAATAAGAAACGTCACATTTCTATGCTTAAGGTTAAATTATATTTGTTTTCTTTATTTTTAAAATTTGTTTTGGTAGAAGTGGTGCGTTTCTTTGTAACTTATGGTCTTGCTAGAAACAAAAACAGACTGTAAAGATGGGATAACAGAATTGTACAAAAACACACACAAATGAATAAAATAAAAAAATAAAACAAAATGTAAGCAGAACCTGTTCTTTTAAATTTTGGAGGGAATTTAATAAACAAAAAGTAAAATTCTAGCCAGACCACCAATCAGTTATTTTTGTATATGTGAGATATAAAGACTTACATTTTAATAAAATTGTAAATATAATCCCCTAAAAAAAGGGGGATTGAATAAGAAACGTCACATTTCTATGCTTAAGGTTAAATTATATTTGTTTTCTTTATTTTTAAAATTTTGTTTTGGTAGAAGTGGTGCGTTTCTTTGTAACTTATGGTCTTGCTAGAAACAAAAACAGACTCTGTAAAGGATGGGATAACAGAATTGTACAAAAACACACACAAATGAATAAAATAAAAAAAAAGAAACCAAAATGTAAGCAGAACCTGTTCTTTTAAATTTTAGAGGGAATTTAATAAATAAAACGTAAAATTCTAGCCAGACCATCAATCAGTTATTTTTGTATATGTGAGATATAAAGACTTCAACATTTTAATAAAATTGTAAATATAATCCCCTAAAAAAAGGGGGATTGAATAAGAAACGTCACATTTCTATGCTTAAGGTTAAATTATATTTGTTTTCTTTATTTTTAAAATTTTGTTTTGGTAGAAGTGGTGCGTTTCTTTGTAACTTATGGTCTTGCTAGAAACAAAAACAGACTCTGTAAAGGATGGGATAACAGAATTGTACAAAAACACACACAAATAAATAAAATAAAAAATTAAAACAAAATGTAAGCAGAACCTGTTCTTTTAAATTTTGGAGGGAATTTAATAAACAAAAAGTAAAATTCTAGCCAGACCACCAATCAGTTATTTTTGTATATGTGAGATATAAAGACTTACATTTTAATAAAATTGTAAATATAATCCCCTAAAAAAAGGGGGATTGAATAAGAAACGTCACATTTCTATGCTTAAGGTTAAATTATATTTGTTTTCTTTATTTTTAAAATTTGTTTTGGTAGAAGTGGTGCGTTTCTTTGTAACTTATGGTCTTGCTAGAAACAAAAACAGACTCTGTAAAGGATGGGATAACAGAATTGTACAAAAACACACAAATAAATAAAATAAAAAAATAAAACAAAATGTAAGCAGAACCTGTTCTTTTAAATTTTGGAGGGAATTTAATAAACAAAAAGTAAAATTCTAGCCAGACCACCAATCAGTTATTTTTGTATATGTGAGATATAAAGACTTCAACATTTTAATAAAATTGTAAATATAATCCCCTAAAAAAAGGGGGATTGAATAAGAAACGTCACATTTCTATGCTTAATGTTAAATTATATTTGTTTTCTTTATTTTTAAAATTTTTGTTTTGGTAGAAGTGGTGCATTTCTTTGTAACTTATGGTCTTGCTAGAAACAAAAACAGGCTCTGTAAAGGATGGGAAAACAGAATTGTACAAAAACACACACAAATAAATAAAATAAAAAAATAAAACAAAATGTAAGCAGAACCTGTTCTTTTAAATTTTGGAGGGAATTTAATAAACAAAAAGTAAAATTCTAGCCAGACCTCCAATCAGTTATTTTTGTATATGTGAGATATAAAGACTTCAACATTTTAATAAAATTGTAAATATAATCCCCTAAAAAAAGGGGGATTGAATAAGAAACGTCACATTTCTATGCTTAAAGTTAAATTATATTTGTTTTCTTTATTTTTAAAATTTTTGTTTTGGTAGAAGTGGTGCGTTTCTTTGTAATTTATGGTCTTGCTAGAAACAAAAACAGGCTCTGTGAAGGATGGGATAACAGAATTGTACAAAAAACACACACAAATAAATAAAATAAAAAAAAATAAAAAATGTAAGCAGAACCTGTTCTTTTAAATTTTGGAGGGAATTTAATAAACAAAAAGTAAAATTCTAGCCAGACCACCAATCAGTTATTTTTGTATATGTGAGATATAAAGACTTCAACATTTTAATAAAATTGTAAATATAATCCCCTAAAATAAGAAACGTCACATTTCTATGCTTAAGGTTAAATTATATTTGTTTTCTTTATTTTTAAAATTTTGTTTTGGTAGAAGTGGTGCGTTTCTTTGTAACTTATGGTCTTGCTAGAAACAAAAACAGACTCTGTAAAGGATGGGATAACAGAATTGTACAAAAACACACAAATAAATAAAATAAAAAAATAAAACAAAATGTAAGCAGAACCTGTTCTTTTAAATTTTGGAGGGAATTTAATAAACAAAAAGTAAAATTCTAGCCAGACCATCAATCAGTTATTTTTGTACTTTTGTATTAGTTATGTCATGTCAGTCTACTTGGTTTAAAGCGCTTTAAAGTTTTATACTTTCCAAAATTCCAGTCTAAGTATATTTTTTTCCGAATTTAATTTACATTTACATAAAAAAAGCATTGTCAAAAATTAGTCTTTCTAAAAAAAAATAATTGTATTTGGTAATCCATTTTTTTTAGCTTTAAACCAGGTAAGTAATGAATTAACTTTTTTTTTTTGCTGTGATAAAATGTGTATAAAAATTATCCAGAGTCATTGCCCTTTAAATATTTTGAATTTGAATGTTTGCTTATTAAATTGTATAAATATGAATGTTGTACTATTACAGGAATATGGAAGCAAGGTTCATCATATTTTGTGGTAAAACCTATAAAATATGGTTTGGTCCTTACTTTTTTAGTCCTCTAATAATCCAATTATTCCAATAATTATCATAGGTGCAGAACACTTTCTAATTGTTGTCATAGTTACTTGCATGGATTCAAAAGGTGGAGATTCTGATGTTTTATCTTTAACATTTAATTTTTTTAAGTCATTTTCAAAAATAATTCCATTTTAAAAATTTCAGTAAACTTTAATTTTGAGTTTTTTTTTAAATATTTTAAAAAATAAATTATAAGCTGATACATTTTAGAGAGATAAGTAATAATTATTTGTTAAATTTATTTATTGTCTTGCTTGTTTTGTTGTAAACCTCAGCTAACCGAGCACTAAATTTCCCCCATCTAACAAAGCATTGCATTCCCCCTGCACTTTAATAGTCGACTTTCAATAAATATTTATATTTTGAAGCCGACAATTAACATGAACAAAATGAGCAAGCTGTTTGGCATAATAATTTAAATATATTCTTTTAATCTTTCAAAATGTATCACTTTAGTTCTTCTTTGAACATTTTAAAAAGTCCTACTTTTGGTGATTTTTAGTTAAATGATTCAATAATTCTCTAAATTTCCAAAATTAAGATAAATGCAATTATATGCATTAATTCATTACTAATGTAAATATTTTCTTTCTTTTTTTAGAATTTATTTTCTGTTTTTTGCAATCTCTTTTGGCATTTTTTATTGTTTTGTTTTTTTAATCGGAGATCTGCCATGACACAAGACCATGATCAGTAGTATACAACAATACAAGAAATCGGGAACGCCAATGATCATTATACAAATTCTGACATGACATAAACATATTGTACATTGTATATATAAATTTTGTATAATTTGTAAAAGTATTCTATATTGGAAATTTTTGTTTAACACCACTTTCTACAATATTTCAGTTATATCGTGGCAGTTCATTTAGTTGTAGTTGTGTATAATTAGAGGTAGTTATAATATTGTCAGTCATTGAATGGATATACAATTTTAAACCAAAGCTTTTTCCAGTGGACGCCATTGGTTTTAATGCTGGGTTTAAGTATATCAAGGTGTATATATTGCCGATTTGTCATATTTAACTTTATTATAAATATAATTGTATAATATATCTAAATATATAAGTTGTATTAAATCGACAGCTGAGAAAAAAGTTCACTCATGCATCGAGCTGGTCGACAAACTTTAGTTTGTGTTGTGTTTTTCATGTATTGATAAGGGTGTGCTTGAATGAAGATGAGACCTTTAAGGGTTATGAGAGGTATTATCATTACTTGATGTCCATCTCTCCTCATCGTCCGTAAACTTTTACATTTTAATCTCTTCCCTAAAACCATAGGACAAATTGTGTTCAAAGTTGGTAGGAGTGTCCATTTGATAGTTCTTCAAAAAGTTTTTAGTTCACCAGGGCCGAGGGCTCAAATGAGCATTTCCCATCACTTTGTGTCTGTCGTCTGTCATCCGTTAACTTTTTGCATTTGATCTTCTCCAGAACCACTAGGTCAAATTGGATCAAACTCTGATGTGATACTCTTTGAATGCTCCTCTTCCAAAATTGTGTCCGCTGACCTTGCCCAATAGTAAAGATGGCTGCCATGGCTTCTAATTGGTTGAAAAATTGGAAATCTTTGAAAATCTTCTTCAGAACCATGGGATGGATTGAAACCAATTTTAGTCAAAATGCAGGAACTGCTCATCCTCTAGAGCAGATGAGAGCATCCTCAAATCAGATCATTGTGTTTACCCAGTTAGAGATATGCAAATTACAATCTGTTGTGTCTTGTAATTCAAATGGATTTTAATTGAATTTGTCAAGAAATACTAGCAAGTTTTTTTTCTTCAGAATCTTGTATCTTGAAAACTTAAAACATTATGCCATTTTCTAAACTAGGCCTAGTATGCCACTGCATATATCCTCTATAGTATTAAATATCTCGTGTGACATATAAACTGTAAGATTGATACCACGACAACTTCGACCTTTTTCTTTTTAATTGTTGCAGACATTTTCAGTTTTTATCCTCTCGCCAACAAAGTTGCGAAGGGATATAGTAACGCTACCGTCCGTCCTTCCATAACATCCTTGTGAACACTCTAGAATCAACATCCTTCAATGGATTTTGACGAAACATGGTACATACTTAGTCCTTAAGAGAATCTGGAACCCTATTGATTTTCAAGGTCAAAGGTCGAGGTCACCGGGTCAAATTTTTAGGCGAGGGGAGATGCCATGCTTTGCATTGCCCTTGTAAAATTTATATTAGCGAAGTCAGCCTCTCACTTATTCTTTTGAGATTTTGGGGCTGGTAATGTCTCTTCTACTAGCCTATTGCAGTTGGTGGAGAGAGTATAAAGTATCATAGCTGACTCCTATCATTTCTTCTTCGATTGTTCCCATTATTCAAATATAAGACACATTGTTTCAAAATCTCAACTGGCTACCTAATTATTGTGCTTTAGACCTTACACTTTTGACCTGTGGTAATCCTACACTTAACAGAACGTAACTATTTTTAAGAATGTGTTTGAACATATAAAGAGGTCTGAAAGGTTTCTTGTTGTCTAGTTGTTCACCAAAACAACAATCGCACACATCATCACCACTAACACTCTCTCTCATTCCTTTCTTCATTCTCTGTTTTAGTTCAATCTACACATATTAATGTAAAAATATTTATATACATGCATGCTCTATCAAATAATGTTGTAACTTATTGTATATAGGAGAAGACTTCATCAGTTTGTTGTAACTTATTGTATATAGGAGAAGACTTCATAAGTTTGTTGTAACTTATTGTATATAGGAGAAGACTTCATAAGTTTGTTGTAACTTATTGTATATAGGAGAAGACTTCATAAGTTTGTTGTAACTTATTGTATATAGGAGAAGACTTCATAAGTTTGTTTAACTTGTGTTTTATCCTTTTTGCACATTCGAGCAAATAAAATATGTTTAAACTAAACTATCATAGCTGATAAGTAAGTGAAAAATTTCACGGAACCTGTTAATAATTTTCCTGGTTTTTCAATATACAGTCGAACCTTGCAAGGCAATGGTGAAATATGGTCACATAAGGCAGGTGGTCACTTAATACAGGTTTAATAAATATAAAATGCACTGTGAAGGGAATTTAAATTAAGGTCACACAATATAAGATATTGCTTAATAGAGGTGGTCACTAAAGCAGGTTTGACTATGGTTCAAAGTAGTGGTATTTTAAATATAGTCAAACCTGCCTTAAAGGGCACCTCTATATAACAAATCACTGTCTATAAAGGGCAGCCTCATATTTCCCATTGATGAATAGTGTCTATAATTTTAACCTGTATATAAAGGGCACCTGCTTATAAAGGCCACATTTTCAGGTTCCCTTGAATGCCCTTTATACACAGATTTGGCTGTATCTACATTAAAAGTATTTGAATTGACATTAAAAGGGAGTTACAGCATCAGTGGTGTAATGGTTGTCAAACCTGCATTAGTGACCACCTCTATTATGCAAAAACTTGTATTGTATGATGTTATGGTTGTGCGGTAGATTGTGCCTTAGAGCGTGTTGGACTAGTACAAAGCTGACCATCTCATTGAAAATAATGTTAACTTGTTCTCGCCATGATATAGCTGAAAAATTGCTAAGTTGGTGTTAAACAACAATCACTCACTCGGTCACTGGTGAATAATTTATACATTTTTTATTGTCACTCACTTAAAAGGGAGTATGTTGTTCATAAAATAATGATTTGTTGGTATAATTTGATAAACACATGTACAATTCAAAAAATTATGACGGGTCTATTCAAAGATTAGTTAATAGTATAAATCAGCAGAAAGTGATTTACAAGACTACAATTGGTTATAAAGGTATTCATATAAAGAGGTAAATAATTTAAGTCATTGAATTTTGAGTTCGGCTGAAGTCAAAATCCAATTTTGGACATCAAATCTTTTTTTAATGTCTATATCTATCTGCCCAATGTCTACCATTATTGATTTAATTGTGAACCGAAAGTAATTAGTAAGAACGCATCTGATTAGTCAATGACAAAACTTAACCCGATGATGATTGGCTACTACTTTTAAGATAATTGGTAATCACCATTTATATTTTAAGGTATCTGGAGGAGCTTTGGAATATTATGTTCACCTCTCGTGACTTTTTGCGTGTTTAATATAACGTTTTATCAAAGAATGTTACTAGGGGCGTCAGCCAATCAGAAATGACATGATCTGAAGTCATAAAATAATATTATTTATCCACAATTAAGCATTTAAAAAAAAATATTACTATGATAAATAAAAAACTACATATAAATTTGTTTCTTATAGTTAATCCTTTTAATAGAAAATATTATATTTAAGGTTTCAATTACAGTGTGTCAAGCAAAATACTGTGTCCACACTTGTTTGTAATATACACTTGTTCAACTTTCTCTTGTCGACATTCTGTGGTCATATCATGCTTCGTTCGCTCTGTGTAGCCCTTTATTTTATTTTCATAAATAATTTCAGTGTAAATCAGAACGAGTCCATTTAACTCTTAAGGTACAGCAACACACCAGGCAGCTCTGTAATTTAATTAAATATCACTTTGATTGTTATTCTTCATCTTATAGTCACTGTATGGCATTCAATGGCAACAACTAACAACATGTTAATTTTTTATTTGAAAAATAACTTGATTTTTTTTTTTTTTTTTTTACAGATGTTTATATAGAAGATTGTATATACCATGGCCATTACAAAAATATATATGATGAATGTATAATATAAGTTTATGAAGATTATCTTCAGTGTATAGGTATTTATATACAGTTAAACCTGCCCATGCGGTCACCTCTATTAAGCAGTCACCTGTATTAAAAGGTCACTTTTTTCTTGTTCTGTCATAGAGAAATTCATATAAATTGAGCCTCTTTTAAGAGGTCACCTGTCTTATTGAAGGCCATTTTTATTTGTCCCAAAGGTGACCTCTTAATACAGGTTTGACTATGATGATGACATTGTGTTATGAAAAAAAGTTTCAACAGTGAAGGTAAAAAATTCCATTAATATCGACCAGGAACAACCCACGCCCCATTTCCAATCATGGAGCATCCAAAAAGACCATGATATGGCATTGAAAATGCAGGTCCTGCCTTGGGACAGACACAAATATGTGGTGGGATTAAATCGTTTAATGGGATCCTAACACTTGCCTCTTGATAATTGAATGTCCAATGGCAATACAGATATTAAATAATGATAAAAAACCTCCACAGCTTTCCTTTCACTCCAAAAGACCATGCACTTCAGAAAAGCACAAAAATGTGGCAGAGTTAAGCACTTAATTATAGGGTTAGGTTTAATTGTGTTCAACACCACTTTCAACAATATTTCAGTTATATTGTGGTGGCCAGTTTTATGGCAACAGGTCAAAATGCTAATGCCCCCACTTTTTACCAAAATAAATCATAAAAAAAAAAAAAAAAAAATGTGATTCAAATGTTTATAAATGTCTTCCCGCAATTCGTTTTTGTTCGAATATTTTTCTGGAATAGTGTCCAAACAATTTAAGAAATATTTAACTTTGCATGTTGACAATAGTAAACAAAAAAACATGTGATTCCCTGGTCTGGGAAAGAGTGAAACACATTGTTCCTGTTTATAATGCACACCCCTCCTACAAAATAAAGAATCTGGGCAAAATCCTGCGCATTATACAACCCTAAATACGGTATAATGGTATAAGAGAAGATGGTCCATAATAAGAAATACAGTAAATAAAGATTACAGTTGTTGCCGACATCAAGTCGGCTATCTAATTAACTTCTCTAATGATTTTTATTGGAAAAACTTTTATACAATGAACATTCAAATCTGATGGAAGAACTTTACAACTTTTATTAACCTAATATTTGTCTTCCATTTTTAGCTCACCTTGCCAAAGGCAATGTGAGCTTTTGCCATCACTTGGTGTCCGTCGTCCGTTAACTTTTCACATTTTAATCTTCTCTGAAACCCCTCTGCCAAATGAAGTGAAACTTGGTAGGAAGCATCTATGGAAGGTCCTCTCTCTAAAGGTTGCTCATTTTGTCCCGATCTATGAACAAATATGGCTGCCATAAGCAATTCTTGTTTCTGATTGGCTGATTTTTTTTAAATCTTCTCTGAAACCGCTTGGCCAAATGAACCAAAGCTTGGTAGGCAGCATCTATGGCAGGTTCTCTATAAAGATTGCTCATTTCGTCCTGATCCGTTAACAAACATGGCCACCACAGGCAATTCTTGTTTCTGATTGGTTGATTTCTGAAAAACCTCCTTTGAAACCGATTGGCCAAATGAATCGAAACTTGGTAGGAAGCATTCTTGGAAGATCCTCTCTAAAGATTGCTGATTTAGTTCCGATCCGTTAACAAACATGACCGCCATAGGCAATTCTTGTTTCTGATCGGCCGATTTTTTTAAATCTTCTCCTCTGAAACCGCTTGGCCAAATGAACCGAAACTTCGTAGGAAGCATCTATGGCAGGTCCTCTATAAAGATTGCTCGTCCCGATCTGTTAACAAACATGGCCGCCACAGGCAATTCTGGTTTCTGATTGGTTGATTTCTAAAGAATCTCCTCTGTAACTGCTTAGCCAAATGAATTTAAATTTGGTAGGAATCATCCTTGGAAGGTCCTCTATAAAGAATGCTCATTTATTTCCGATCCGTTAACAAACATGGCCACCACAGACAATTATTTTTTCTGATTGGTTGATTTCTAAAAAATCTTCTCCTCTGAAAACACTTGGCCAAATGAATCGAAACTTGGTAGGAAGCATCCTTGGAAGGTTCTCTATAAAGATTGCTAATTTAGTTCCAATCCGTCAACAAACATGGCCACCACAGGAAATTCTCATTTCTGATTGGTTGATTTCTAAAAAATCTTCTCTGAAACCGCTTTGCCAAATGAATCAAAACTTGGTAGGAAGCATCCTTGGAAGGTCATCTATAAAGAATGCGCATTTAGTTCCCATCCGTTAATAAACATGGCCACCACAGGCCATTCTTGTTTCTGATTGGTCAATTTCTAAAAATCTTCTTCTCTGTAACTGCTTAGCCAAATGAACCGAAACTTGGTGGGAAGCAACCAATGGAAGGTTCTGTAAAGTTTCCTCAAAGAAGAATGAAAGATGAGCGACACAGGCTCAGCCCACTGAGCCTCTAGTTTCCTTTCCATTAAACATAAAGAAAAAAACATCAAAAGCAAATATAAATTTTCTGTGTTGTGTTTTGTTTGTCTTCCTCATGTGTCTTGTGTCCTCATGTTACCAGTGTCTCTGGATTGTCCATTATTTGTACGAAAATAAACTAAAGCTTTAATTTCTTTGTTACAAGTAAAGACAACTTGACAAAGTGTGATACAAGAATTAAGTTATTTACTGCAATTTGATTATTCAACTGTTTACATATACAATTATAATAAAATAAAATAAACAAATGGTGAAATTACATTAAGCAACTAAATTCGTAATGCAAATAATGCAAAGCATAGCACAATATCATAATATGAATCTTTTATTGAACACTGTCCAAATACAGGATTTTTCAAACGGTTTGTGTGTGATGGGGTGACTGAATGCTAGTACTGCCCACAGGCGCTCCTGGTATGGAATTAGAACCCCCATCACTTGGCGTCCGTCGTAAACTTTCACATTTAAATCTTCTCCTCTGAAACCACTGAATCAAATTAAACCGAACCTGGCAGGGATGGTCCCTAGGTGGGTTCCTTTCAAAATTGTGTCCGACAGCTACGCCCTCCATTCAATATGGCTGCTGTTACTAAAAATAGAAATTTCTTCAATTGTCCATTGCTGCTTTAGTTTAAATCTTCTCCTCTGAAATCGCTGAACCAAATTAAACCAGATTTGGCTGGGATAGTCCCATTTCAAAATTGTGTCTGACAGCTCCACTCTCCATTCAAGATGGCTGCTGTTACTAAAAATAGAATTTTTTTCAATTGTCCATTGCTGCTTTATTTTAAATTAAAATGAGCTCAAAATTTAACTGCAGCTACATGACAATGAGTAGATTAACAAATATTCTGGGTTTTTCTGTGAAATTTTTCTTTCAACCGATTTATACGGATTATACAAATTAGACATATTTTGATAAAAGATCACATTTAAATCTTCTCCTCTGAAACTGCTAAACTAAATTAAAGCAAATTTGGCTGGGATGATCCTTGGGTGGTCCCCTTTCTATATTGTGTCTGACAGCCCCGCTTTCCATTCAAAATGGCTGCTGTTACTAAAAATAGAAATTTCTTTAGTTATCAATTTCTGCTTTATTACACATCAAAATGAACTGAAATTTTAACTGCAGCTGTAGTTTAACATACTTTATGGGTTTTTCTGTGAGATTTTTTCAGCCAGTTTATTCCATTTAGGAATCTACGAGAGAAAAAAATCACATCAAAATCTCTTGCTCAGAAATTTGAGTTGAAATGATCTTTGGGTGGGCCACTTTCAAAATTATGTGTAACACCCCCATTTTCTATCAACTTTAGATGTTAAATTGAAAACCAGGTGAGCGATTACAGGCTCCTATGAGCCTCTAGTTTAACTTTCTGTTTACATATTTATTTTCAATAAGATTTCTTTATTATTTCATCTCTTTTTTCCTTAATGTAACTAATAAAATCTTATGTGTGTCGACCCTAAATATAATAAGAGTATATAATTCCGTACCCCGAGCCCCTGTGGCACTGCCTACTGGATTCAGGTCCGTAACTAACACTGAGGCAAGGTTTGTCAAGTATGTGTAAGCTAAAGTTAAATTCTGAAGGATCTCATATTTTGAACAGTGTATACACTTATAATAAGCATTGCAAACCATCTTGTACATGTATATATTATGTCGTCGATATATATAGGCGACTTACTTTTGTGATCATATATACCGTACCGGAACCAACAAGTTTTTAAATAGCAAAACATTTTATCAGTATGTTACATTTATTGAACAAAAAGGCGAGTGTATCATCAGATATTTTGGTAGGACATGTGACGAGTTCGCAGAACGAGTCTGGCCTATCAAAATATCTGCAATGGTGCACGAGTAACTTCGTTCAATAAGGGACTTGTATCTTGCGAAGTCAATCAAAGTTTTTTAATTTTGCTGTTTGAGTGAGAGTATGCATGTAAGCTTTATGATGATATCTTGTATATTTTGTTATCGAAGATATTGTATGATGTGACGTCATCTAGCTCCATCTCCTCTCTGGGTATCATGAGATATTGTACGGCTGTTGACAATAGAAAAGACGAGAAAGCATGATACAAAAAGCTTTGTCGTTTTCCCTATGACCAGTACGTATACTCTATTTACATTCAGCGTTCGTTGCGGATCGTTCCGAGTACGTCTGCGTCTACATTGTACTGCATAACAGACTGCGTTATTTTTTTCTTGTTCTGGTTTCGAAATAGTCGAAACATAAAAATTACGTTTTTCAAGCATGAAGACAAAATGTGATTCTTCAATGTTCAAGCGTTACAGAGTCGGGATCGGCGAAAATGTAGGGGTACTGCATACTTATCCAGGAATATCCTCTCCCGAACAAAGCTCTGTATCTACAAATTTGGTTAGAGATAGCATATATCAGTCGATTTTTGTTAACAAAGCACCCACTGAAAATGATATTAATGAATTGTTAACTACGAAATGCACACCGATGGCAGGTTGTAAATACCCAACAAATAATAGGGTATTAGCAGGGGCGGATCCAGGATTTCAAGTTAGGGGGGCGCACTTAAGAAAATTGCGCCGAGCGGAGGGAGGCGCGAAAATGTTTGGGGTATTTCGTGTGAAAATTCACGATTTTACGCCAATAAAGCAGATTACAGAATCTCCCTCCTACCCCTAACCTCCAATTCTAAAAATAAAACCGTGGTGAGCAAACTACATTGTATGTCAAATTTGTAGTTTAAGTTTCACTTCAATCCATTGAGTGGTTATTTAGGAGTTGCGGGTTGCAGAATCATCCTCCTACCCTCTCCACCCGGCCTTCAATGAAAAATCTAAAAACCATTGTGCACAACTACAATGTATTTCAAGTATATTATATAGTTAAGTCAATCAATTGCGTGGTTACAGTCAGGGGAGTTGCGGATTGCAGAAATCTTACAGAAGGACAGACATCAAGTGTTTGAGCAACGGGCGTAAAAACCTCATTACACTAAAAGATCAAAGTTCTCGAGAAATATGTTTACGGAAATCAGGTGTGAGATATGCATAAACCATTTTGTCGAGATTATTTTTACACTTTCATGTGCAGTTGTAGATATTAATTTATTACAAATAAATTGTAGTCAGAATTTTTTGTTAAAAATGTGTAAAAAAAAAATTGTACAGACATCCATTGGTAGATATAAATAATATAAACGTACCCGGACAAAGGATTTGTTCACACTTTATTGTGCAGATACCTCGGGCAGATGCAGAGATTGTTACAAATAAATTGCCGCTAATTTTTTTTTTTATTAATATGTTACTTTTGTATTTTAATGTACAATATACCAACGCGTATTTTTACTGATCTTTACTTGAAAAGTAAAAGGCAACATTTTCGGGTATTTGTATACAAATCAAACTTATATTTTTTTTTCATATGAAATTACAGAATTTCGAATTCAAGAACTATTTGAACCATTATTTAAAGAGAAGTGACCATTTTCTTGGGACACTCAAGAAGTTTCTACACACTCTCAGTTTCATCATCTGATTCTCTCGTTATAGGTTTTCGTTGTATGTTTTATAAATGAGATCAATTGTTAAATTAATTATTCGAAGTATTGATTGAATTTACTTTTTAGTTTACCTTTGAGTTTTCTCGTCTCGTCGAGGAATAAGAAATGTATCCAATCTTGCTTGTTTTCTTGGCCTAGAATTTTCGTCCATTTTATAATTTCTAAATAGCACGTGTACATGTAGTTGTAAAATTGACTGCAAAAATAATGTTTAATTAGCGTGAGAAAATAGTTGATGTCTGGTACCTCGGAACCAATCAGAATGGAATAATCTTTGAACGACTGACGGCGAATACATATATGAATCAGCGAACACATCCAACGTGTATAAATACAATGTGTAAGAATATTTTACTTACAGGTCACGAGTTAACCATTCATGAAAAAGTTATTTATTGAACTGCTTAATTAACGTTGTATAACATATGCTTTGCGAATTTTAGGGGGGGGGGGGGGGGGTTATAATGAAAGATGGGAAACAAAATAGCCCTGGTTGCATTGGGATGTTCCCTTTAATACGATAATGCACCTATTTGTGCCAATTGCATTAATTTGTCTGGTCTAATTTCAGAGACAATTCCATAGTTTGTTAAAAATTGGTTAATTGGAAAAACGCAGTGGGAGAAAAAGGGGGGATAATCATGCTAATTCGGAGAGACAGAAAATGCTGAAATGTTGCTTCTGGTTACTACTGTGAAAACATTCGTTAATACAATATTTTATAGACTGGAAAGCTGAATTTGATCAAATTTTGAAGTCGCAATTTTTTATACTGAGCCAGAGATGCACGCTTTGTCATGATGTATAAAATCTCCCATGACAAGGTGACAGTCAGTAAAAGTGACCGACTTTCACCGCCCCGAGGCACTCCAGAAATATGCACTCCCAGTCATATTAGGTCCCACTATGTAGGACGCATAATGTTTTCCTCGCATCATTGTAGACTGGAACCGCCTACCTCAGACCGCAGTGTTGAGCGACTCTATCGAGTCCTTCAGGGCTGCTATTACTTCATCTAATCTTTAAATTCACCCCTGTTGTACATTTTTTAAACGTATTTTCTTATTGTTAATATTTTTCTTTTTTTTTCTTGTTCGTAACGCAATTTCCTTGACGTAGTCTTCAAACTATTGAAGTACATTGTAGGTCAATAATTAGAAGAAGTAGAAGATCATCAGATGTGTTATTGTCCTCGCTTTCCATTCAATATCTTCTTTTGTTCTCAATGCACTTTTAACTCATAATTCCAGACGAACTCAAATCTTTTTGTATGCATATGAAATGTGTCCGATTTGTCAATTCGGATTATACGTTCTTTCTGCCTATTGGGCAGCTGTGGGATAAATCATGTACCACTCCACGGGTTCAATTTATGAAAAATGTAGTAAAAATTATACCCATGGAATTGAGAAATTTCTTAAGAAATGTTTGTCTGTCAAAAATTGCAAAATTGGCAAGATCGCTAACAGTTAAACTCTGCCTAAAATAGCCTCAGAGTGCATCTCCTGCAATCTAAGTTTTCAAACTTTTCTGTGGAAGGACCCAGATCCACCACCAATGAGATGAGGGACATCGGCGCTCCGGATCGTGCCTTCGGCAGGACCGTATCGGTTGATATACAACCCTAGTTATGGCTCTGAGATTAGACGGTAGAATATATTCGTTGGTTAAAGAACATTACACGTAGGATAAGAATCGACAGTGGACAAGTAATTGTATTTTGAATGAGCTCAGCCTGATACAAATGAAGGCCACATTATCTATGAGATCCAAAACTTCAGCCCAAAGATTAACATACAGAAATGTAGACTGTCATAGATAGAAACAAAAACACGGATCAGTAATTGCGATATCGTCGCTGTTGCGTAACTTCAAGATTGCACGAGTTTAGAAACCAGTGTCCACAGGGTCTTCGGATATTTTTTGTTGTTGATCTGGTCCCGGTTGTTCAACTTGTGGTTAAATTAACCATATGGTTATATTTAACCATTGGTTAAAGATTTAACCATTGGTTAGTAAACCAAGGGTTAAAAAAGAGTTTTTCAACTTCATTTAACCACTTGGTTAAATAACCATTTGGTTAAAATTTAACCAACCAATAACTGCAGGTTTAATATTTAACCAAGACCAATGTATCCCACAATTCCTTGTTTTATCCTAGCAGCAGATAAATAAATAAAAATATGGCTGGCTCAATCCCCCCTTCACAGGACAAAAAGAGGCTGCAGAAATGCAATTTTAGTAGAGGAGATTGTCTTAATACAGAGGAAAGTTGGAAAAAAGTATACCATCATAAATTCAAAGCACTCAAATATAATCACAAATGAAAAGAAGAAAAAGTATGGACTATGGACTGAGATAACTGAGAAGACCCAGCTAACTGGGAGTTGCCATTAGGACCCCAAATGAAATCAAAGAAAAATGGAACAAAAGAAAATGTGGGTAAATGGTTTTATTTTTGAATGAAAATAAAATTAAAAAAAAAAGACATTATAACGCAGAGAATGTTTTTTTTTATTTTTTTTTTTATTATTTTCTTAATAAAGCAATAAAGTTATTAAAATTTAAAAAAAACTGTGAAATCTTACTTGAGGAATATACACGGCTGGTAATCGGCACAAGCAGAACAGTTGGTTCTGCAAAGAAATTCGTGAGGATAACTTCCGGTTTTGGTGGAGGAGAATTCACGAAGACGCTTCGCAAGGTATGTACATGTCAAAAATTGAAATTTTCTTTTTTACTGCTCGAATATTGCAAAATCAGAGAATGCTATGCTGTGGCGAATGCTTTCACGATTAGAAACATGTATAGTTTATTCTTGTATATGAAGTGTAACTCTCGCAAAATCAATCGTCCCACGAAAAACATGACGAAAATTGTGACTCTTACATTTCTAAGTTGTTCTTGACAAAGATGCAAGTTAAATTTTCAATATTTTTTCATCATGGGAGTCTAAATGTAATCGGGGATAAATTCCGATTCGTCAGAAGTAAATTGAAGTCTAGATAAATCTACAAACTGTCAATTTTCTCGTTTTCCTGCTTGAGGAGATCGGTTCTGATAGAGCACATTGCGAATGCATGAGGAGATTTGCTAGTTTTGGTAGGACACATGTAATCCACTGTATAATCACAAATTTTGCATGTCTGTCTGGTAATAAATTCACGAACTGATGCCCTTCTTCCCGTCGGGTTTTTAAAAGTATAAAAGTAATATTTCATTGTTCATGGGCTGTCCACCTAGAAAGAAACATTTCATTTAAGGAATCAATTCATAATTGTAACTGCGGTTTCCCACGATTTAACTTGTCATTATTGATCATTTGTTGTTTGTGACAACTTCCATTGTGTATTGGATACACAAGATTAACTTCCCTTACATTGGAAAAAATTGAAAATGCACTAAGATAATTTTATAATCAAGAATATTTAAACTTAATGTGAATCATATCTTTATAATTTCTAATACAAATGATACACTCTAAATTAAATATCATACAGTTGAGAATAATATTAATTTGTGGTAAAGGAGTGGGTATGATAAGGGTAGATGTTGGCCCAATCTCATGTTTATATAGATATAATATTAAACACAATCATTGAAAGGAAAGAAAAATATTTTTTTTTATGATTTCACTTTGTCCTTTGTTGCTTAGCAACGTAAATGGAGGAGGGTCCAAATAATCATTGGAAATTCAAATATGGTGGTTTTATTTTACACATTTTGCATAGTCTTTTCGACAAAATGTTATGTTCTGTGTATGTACACTCTAAAAATAATATTCCAATTCTCTCTGGTAGCATATAGTATTTTTGTGTAGTTTTGTCACCCTAGCAACGGTTTTGTAAACATTAAATTAGCCTATATTATTGCAATTAATGGTTGAATTTTGACAACTACGATCTTTTGACTTGATATTTGATTAAGCGGTACATTTTTGTCAAGCTATACACACTACAAATGTCATTTCATATTTTCAAAAATACATTTTGATATTTGTATTCATAGTTATGCCTCGTCCATAGCAACAGGTTTCCCTATGCACAGTATTTTCCTGTAGATCTTCATGGACCTTTTATTTAATCAAGAAAAAAAATTCTACAACAGCACCTTAGCAGATCTAGAGACATCTTATCATTTACTAACCAGTATATATTATAAGAATTCCTTAAACCTTACAATGTCCCTAGTAACCAAATATTATCCCTAGCAACCGCAGAAACTCGTCAATGCTGAGCTCTGTAAATTGCTTTTTTTAAATCTTTTTATAACCGAATGTTGATCTTTTTATTTTTTAAATCATGAGAGGAAATTATTCTCAGTAATTAGAATGTCAAAGGAACCAAGTCAACTGCATAACATGGTAAAGCAGCGCTACAGCGGCAAGAGAGGATGTAATCCATGTTGAATAATTAAGAAATAAATCATGGAAGCCAGAATGTGTTGGGAGTTTTAACATGGATTGGCAGATATTATACGTTATTAGTCTCGAGATGTTATATATCCCTTTAAAACGAGATATATAACATCTAGAGACTGATAACATTTTTATCTGAATGTTCCAACATCAATAAGTATGTCCTTATTATAGGAAAAACATAAATACGTGTATCTTTGGACAAAGATCACAGAGAGCGATTATTGATTTTCTGTCATCTTGTGAAATGTGTGTCGTCTGCTGTGCACAATATAAATGGACAGCACATAGGTGAGAGCGATTATTGATTTTCTGTCACCGCACGGCTTCCCTGAAGTTTTAAAAGTACCCTTTTAGCCAATCAAAATTCTACTTGCAACGAGCACATCAGAGAATAGTATTTTATCCCGAGCCAGAAGCGAGGGATACAATTTAGTAATATCCGCCAATCCATGTTAAAACTCAAAACACATTCTGGCTTCCATGATTTATTTCGATTCTGATATGTCTAAGAGTACAACTACAGTGGTATACTTTGATTGGAAGACGGTAATTTATATTTACGGTATCTTCAAACTTTTTTTGTTGAGAAAAGTAAAACGTGATAGATTATATAAATAGAATGCTTGGTAATACTGTATTATCGGTCATGGCCCATTAAAGTAAAATCCACTAAAATTCCAAGTAATACTACACATTTAGCACTGACTTATAAACGATAGACTATATCAATGACATTCTTAGAAAGGATAACAAAAGGACCATTGTAAACAAAACACCGAATATGTAAATCAAACCTGACATCCGTGGACTATGTTAAAACATGCACGTTATATCGTTATATGTACTGTATTAGATGAATTATGAATTATCAAATATATTGTTTGTTTTTCCATACTATATTGAAATAAGTAAGAATAAAATATTGATCTCACGATGTTGTTATCGGCAGTCATGTGTGCTAAACAATAGCTTATAAGTTATATGTCATTGTCTAAAGGTTATTTGTTCTATATTAAGAGTATGTTGTACAAGTTAGTACAGAAGCGTTTATGGACCTCGTCTTAGTTGCTTAATAACATTAAAAGCAATGTTAATAAGACGTGTTTAGTGCATCATATTTACACTAAAGGTGTGTTATTTAGGTGACGATAACTTCTTATAACTCATTAAACTACTTTTAATTAAATCTTCTTATTGTCTTACAATTTCAAGGACTGTTAATTTTCATTATGTAAGTTAGCCTAAGAATATTTTCTTTAGTTTACAACATCTCATTAAAATTGGGTCCATGCATACACATATATGTCAAAAATCTGTTTCTCTCTCTGATTTTAATGTGTGAATTTTCTTTTTATTTCAATTAACATGCAAAAAGTTTTTCATGAATAACAATTAAGAAAAAATATAACCTCCTTTTCAGTATGAAATGAATGGTTGGTGTCTCATATGTAAATTATCCAATTTCTCCAATTGATGAGGAATGTCCATGATGTCATAGAGGTACCTCATGCTATTTTTGAAGTTTTATAATTTTGTTTTTCCAACGTAATTGTACGAAAAGCGTATTTTCTGATTGACTTAGACTTTTCCTCGATATTGATTTTTGATAGCCAATGGTTAAATATTTTAACAGGGCCCCTATACCGTGGTTAAATATTAATCAGTTTAACCATGCGTTAACCAGTAGTTAAATTTAACCATAAGTTGAACAACGCATTGCATGCTTTGGTTAAATTTTAAGGTTATCATTTTTAACCATTGGTTAAAATTGAACTACAAGTTGAACAACTTGCCCAGGGAGTAATAAAAACCACCAGCATTCTGATCAATCTCTCACGGAAACGATATTTCAAAATGTTACTCGCTATTCATATTAAAACCGACAGATGTTTCTAATACCATTGTTTTATGAGAGTATGTATATGTTGTGTTCATTTGATCATGTTTGATCGTGTTTGAAGACAAATCGTGATCACGGCTGCGTGATAAGTCACAGGTACTTGGGTGGGTTTTTTTTTATGTGTGGTATATAAAAAATCTCCTAGGCTGTGCAAGGATTTATATACATGTAGTACTATATAAATCCTTGGGCTGTGTGATAAGTTAAAAGTTGTGATTTTCTACATCAACATTTAAAGGTAACAGAAATTGACAATATTCTTCAATGTCATTGAACTTGGAATTGTTAACGATATATTTATGTAACGGGTTGACTCTTTGTGGAAATAAAACCGCTGTATTTCTAGACTATATTTCAAGGATCAAAGAAACCCCCATGGAGAGACCATTTAGGAAAATGAGTGTCACACATGACATGTCCAAAAGTGAAAGGGAGATAAATAAGCAAAAAGTGCTGGAAGCAAAAGCCATGAATGAACAGGACAAGTCGGGGGAAATCAAGTACATTGCCCCCCTTGGGAAAGGAAAATTATAAAAGTCAAGAAAAAAGAGCAGGAAAGTTAGATGGGAGGAACATTGTACATAGTAATGTAAATTCGTTCAAGTTTAGTTTGTTCAGTTTTTAACCCCCAAAACCTACGTTGTATATATACAAATGCGGACAGTTTTTTAAACGAGATGGAGGAATTTACGATCCGATTTCTGTCGGATGAGAACATACCAGACATTATTGCAATTACAGAAGTTGTACCGAAAAACATGAGATACACTTTGAATAAAACAGAAATTGAACTAAGTGGATATGAACTTTTTCCAAGTAACTTCCCCGGAAGTGCCAGAAGAGGTGTTATAATATATGTAAGGAAGAAATTGCAGGCGGTAGAGGTTGACATTGATACAGAATTTAAAGAAAGTGTATGGGTGAAATTGAATCTCTAAGGTAATGATAAACTGTTGTTTGGATGTGTCTATAAAAGTTCGTCATCAAATGAGGCAAATTTAACCGCACTAAATGGATTGATATCAAAAGTCTGACATGAACTTCTCACATATGGTTACAATTGGTGATTTTAATTACCCGGATATTGATTGGGAACTATGGAATGCTAAGGAAGAATCAAGTGTGAGCTTTATAGAATGTGCAAGAGACAATTTTCTTCATCAAATGATTGATCACCATACGAGAGAACGAATTGGACAGGAACCATCTCTACTGGACTTGTTATTAGTGAATGACAATGAAAACATTGTTAATGCAAAATATCTAGACCCTCTGGGATCAAGTGATCACTGTGTAATAGAATTTAACTATAGGTGCTATTTCTCATACGATCAGACAAAAAATGAGAGACTGAACTATTACAAAGCAAATTATGAGGAAATGAGGAAGGAACTAGATATAGACTGGGAAAAAGAATTGGGAGACTCAAATCCAATAGAAATGTTGAATAAAGTTATGGAGAAACTTAATAAAACCATCGACAAAAACATTCCAAAAAGTAAACCAAGAAATACCATGGGAAGCATACCTTTGAGCAAAGAAACTGTTCAAAACATCAAGAGAAAACATCGACTATGGGAAAGGTACATGGAGGACAGAAGCAAAGAGAAACATAGAGAATACTGCAAAGCACGAAATAAAGTTAAACGATTAACAAGAAGGGGTCGAAAAGAGAGAGAAAAACAAGTAGCAGAATCGGCCAAGACGAATAGCAAAAACTTTTGGAAGTTCGTGAACTCAAAAAGGAAAACTAAGACTGGAGTGTCAGAATTAACGATAAGTCAGAGTCTGGTACCTTCATAGCAAGTAATGATGGTGACAAGGCAGAGATCCTGGCAATTTTGTTCAGTAGTGTATTCACAGATGAGGATGTGAACAATTTACCGAAGATGGAAAAAAGAAACAGCGATATAGCTACTGATGAGCCATTTTCGCAGGAAGAAATTAAAAAGTTACTTCTCGGGCTGAACACTACGAAATCCCCAGGACCTGACAAAGCGCATCCGAAAGTGCTATATGAATTAGCAAATGTTATAGATAAACCTTTGTTCATAATCTTTAAGAAATCATTTGAGACTGGGATTGTACCAGAAAACTGGAAAGTAGCAATTATAACAGCCCTATTCAAGAAGGGAGACAAGAAGTTGGCATCAAATTACAGACCAGTAAGTCTGACTAGCATATTGTGCAAGTTATTGGAAAAGCTCATACGAAAAAGGATTATAGAACATATGGACAAATTCAACCTGTTTAGTGATAAGCAATTCGGATTTATGGGAGGGCGCTCAACATCACTGCAGCTTTTAAAGGTACTAGATAAATGTGGACACGCGTTTTAGATGAAGGAGGGGTATTAAATGCAGTATACATGGATTTTATGAAAGCTTTTGACAAGGTGCCGCACAAAAGGCTACTTGTGAAGATGAAAGCCTATGGTTTAAGTAAGAAAATTTGCATATGGGTACACGACTTTTGTCAGACAGAAAACAATGCGTACAAGTTAACGGAATGAAATCCCAGTGGCACAAGGTTACAAGTGGAATACCACAAGGTTCAGTGCTAGAACCA
Organism: Bathymodiolus brooksi; assembly: GCA_963680875.1. NCBI lineage: Eukaryota > Metazoa > Mollusca > Bivalvia > Mytilida > Modiolidae > Bathymodiolus > Bathymodiolus brooksi. The sequence goes on from OY804585.1 coordinate 91,575,932, forward strand.
GTATTATTTGTTATTTACATCAATGATCTGCCAGAATGCGTAAAATCGGATGTATTTCTTTTCGCAGATGACACGAATTTTTTTTAGAGAAATAAAGGATGATAGTGATGGTAGTATCATACACTCAGACCTCAATGAATTATTCAAATGGAGTGAAACATGGCTGCTTAAATTCCACCCCGACAAATGCAAAGTTTTGCCAGTGCTCAATAAAAATAAACAGTATGCAGAAAATAAATACATAATGAGAAAATCCGAAAGAGGAATTACAACACTAGAAAACGTGGACAGCGAAAAAGATATCGGTGTTACGATAGATCGACATCTAAATTTCGAAAAACACATCCAAACGCAAATTAACAAAGCCAACCAGATTGTAGGACTAACTAGAAGATCATTTGTGCATCTTGACAATATAACATTTAGTCTATTATTCAAAGCATTAGTCCATCCACACTTGGAATATGTGAGTAGCGTATGGTCACCATATAAGAAGAAAGATATAGAAGCAATAGAAAATGTGCAAAAAAGAGCAACAAGAATGTTACCCCAGATGAAGAACTTAAATTATGAGGAATTGGGCTTAAGCAGCTGAAAATGCCAACTTTAAAATTTAGACGTATGAGGGAAGCGTTTAAGATACTGACTAGATTATACGACGTGGAAGCAAAAACGATGTTCCAATTCGAAAATAGATTGGACAGACACTGGGAGAACCATCCAATGAAATATGATTTCACAGCAGAGTATGGCCCAACAACCGGAAGACTGGGAGCTGTGAGAAATGATGAAGAAGAGCTGCCTATAGAGCCCAGACAGGAGCTGCAGGCAGAATCAATATAAGGTAAATAAGGGTAATAACAAAATTACCGAACTCCGAACAATCTTACAAAGGGAAAGTCAAAACTCATAAGTATATAAACAGACAAAATAAGTCAATAACCGGAAAACTGTGAAAACCGTAATGACCGTGACTTGGTACAGGCATTTCTAAAGAAATGATGGGTTGAATCAGATTTTAAAGCGCCAAACCTCCCCCTTTCATTACGGCTCATAATCTACTAGTCCGTTTTAAATACATATCCAATCGGACTCGTTTCTAACTTTTACAATACCCTCGATTCTGGTTTTTATGAATACATGTTTTCAGGATCAAATGTAATATATACCCACGACCTCAATAAGATTTAAAGGTATTGTTCAATTCGTGCAATGTGTAAATAAGTAAACGACACCTGCATTACGAAATAGACCCAATAATAATATAATAGATTTAAGCCGGATTGGCTCGGACACGTTTTACTTCCGGGAAAACACAAATAGATCAATAGTAGTATCTAGTAGTAGTAGTCACGTCGTCTGCACTTGACATACACATTGAATTTTAAGGTAAGACATCCTGTTTCTATATTTCTTCTTCTTTTCCTGAACATTTTGTATTACAGAATGTTATCAATCTCTCACTTTTTAGAGATCATTCATGGTGGTGATGTCACGCCATACACAATCTAATTAAAATTAGATCTACACACTCGTTCCCTATTTTCTATAATAAATAAATAAATAATAAATAAGCTTTATTTAGAGTCGTCATGGTTAAAACAACATACAACATAAGCTCTGTTGAGCTTTTAACCGACATACACAGACACATAATAAATAACAAATAACAAGCATGCAACATACAGCTAAAATACAAGACTAAGTAAGCACTACATGTAAAATACTAACAGTTATAAGATAAGCAAAAAAGCAGATTAAAAGCTGATGTTATAAGCTAAGCATACCAAGAGCTAATGTAGCAAACTATGAACAACTAAAAGCTGATATTATGAGCAAAGCATAAACATTTTATAAGCACAATAAATAAAAACTGGATATGACCTAGATGGTAGAAATTTAAACAAATTTAAAAGTCAGCACAAGTGAACATTTACAAACATTTCCATTCCAAGATTTTAAAATATTCTTAAACTGATTAAAATTGGAAATTTTTCTAAAATCATCAGGTAGGTCATTCCATAAAACAGCTGCTGCATATTTAAAACTATTCTTACCGTAGGTGACTTTCCCTTTGTAAGATTGTTCGGAGTTCTGTAATTTTGTTATTACCCTTATTTACCTTATATTGATTCTGCCTGCAGCTCCTGTCTGGGCTCTATAGGCAGCTCTTCTTCATCATTTCTCACAGCTCCCAGTCTTCCAGTTCAATCGGAATTTTTTTTGGTCGCCGATAGAAAATAGGGAGCATGTGTGTAGATTTAATTTTTGCTAGATTGCGGCATACAATAGCATACAATAGTCGATTTTAAAAACTCATTAGAGCTTGTGTTATATGTATGATTTATATCTATAAAGCTTTGAATTGAATTGAAATCGGAACATAATATACACATATCAACATATCTAGGGCCTACTCAACCAGTACCGAGACGAAAAGACCTATCCTATGAACCCATTCCAAGAAAAAAATGTCATTTCAAGACAGAGATAAGGCATAACCTACCTGCAACTCGAATGACCTACCATTCCAATTGACACTATAAGTAAAAGGAACTCCTCAAAATTGTATCCCACTAATATACATGTACAAGGATCTCATAAGATTATATAAATTGAAAAAAAAAATGTTGTAGAAACTTATTTTCTTTTTATTATTTTCTGACTTGTTCACCCTGGGTTTGTTTTGTTAAAAGTCCAATTTAATTACATGAAATAAAAATGTTAAAAACAGAATATTTTACAGTTTCATACAGTAATATTTAAATTGTTTTACTTCTTATAGTATTCAAATATTAAATTAGTTGAACACAAATTTAAAGTTTTGACTTCACAATTTACATGATGTCAGATATTCAGTTGGGGCTGTCATTGTTGTCATTGTATGATAGTTGGATTTACAACTACCTGTACAATCAGTGCCTATCTCTACTAAAGTTGTGAGTTCGAATCCCACTCAGGCAAGGTGTACCTGATACAACGTTATGTGATAAAGTTTGTTAAAGACTTGCGGCAGGTCAGTAGTTTCCTCCGGGATCTCTGGTTACCTCCCACCAATAAAACTGGCCGTCACAATATAGCTGAAATACTGTTGAAAGTGGTGTTCAACACCATAACCGTAACCCTATGAAAGAAGTAAAATAGATTAAAAATTACTGTATGAAATTTAAACTAAAATATTCTGCTTTTAATGGTTTTTATTTCATGTAAATTAGACAAGAAACAAACTCGTGAGAATATTTTAAAGTGTGATTTTATATGACTATAGGTTTTTTGTTGTTGAAAAATTGACATGTATACTTTTGATACAAAAGTGTAGAATCAAATTGATGAAATTTTAGCAAATAGTTACAATATGATCTGTAGAGAATTGAAATCTGTCTTAAAGACGTACTATAAAAAATTTAAAAATGTTAATTATTTATTTTATTAGTTTAAATGTCATATGATATACAATTTAGTCACAAGCATAAGTTACATGAGAACTTTGAACATTTATTCTTACTATCGAATCATTATTTAAGTATATAAGGGCTTACACATACACATGTATACAGTTTTATAAGTACATGTACATGTGTACAGTGCAGTTGATAAAAATGGTGTAGAGTCATGCTTGGTGGATGAAAAATTTTGGACAGTGGAGCAGAGTTTTCCCTGAGACCCTCCCTACCTATATATATAGCTACATATTTTGTATATATATTTGAAGCACTGAAATTATATCTGTCCATAACTTGTATTCAACTTTTTTATCATAAAATTATCTTTGTTCCCTTAAATTTGTAATTACAGTACTCAGTACTCACCTGAAACAACATGTAGTATAAAATAGGGGTATCCATATATTATATAATGCTGTCAAGGTTGCCCAATATTTTTTTTTTGGTGGGGGGGGGGCTAAATATAGGACATTATCATATGCCAGCTCTTTTATATCTGTCATTAAGGTGTTGCACCCTAAACAAAACATACTTTTTAATGATGTACTGGATGTAGTGCCTTTCAATAAAGTTGGAAAATCAAAGCTTATCTGGTTTAACACCGTCACATTTTTGTGCCTGTCCCAAGCCAGGACCTGGATTTCCAAAGTCATATGTAGCAGTCCATTTTTTCAGTTCAGTTAAGTGAAGGTGAGATATGATTGTGATTGTACGTTTTGTTGATATTGGTGGAATTGTTGACCATCACTGTTTAATCTTTCTTTTATAATTATTTGAGAGCTCAAATCCAAAATGATGAAAACAACTTTAATCAAATGACTTGGACATTCATGTACTTTAGCTTGTATTTTTGTTGTTATGTCTATCACATCTAGCACATTGATACCAGTTTATCTACAAGAAGAATTGTGACCTGAACATTGACCTAAATTATTCCTAGAGATTATTTCTTGACATTTTTTTTTCTTCTTAAAAATTTAGTTGTAACAGATCATTTTTAGAAAAATTAGGGAATAATTAGGTTAACAGTCTTTTACACCATGTTGAAAATATTTCAGCAATATCATGGAAGTAAATTTTATTGGTGGAGAAAACTGGAATACACACAGAAACCAGCTGACCTTCCACAACTGGCACAAGTCACCAAAGCTTTGTCACACAAATACCATGCCATTGGCAAAATCTCAATCTGTCCTGAATCCTGGTTCAAGTTCAATATTTATTCTTGTAAACCAATGTAGTTCAGAGAAATGTCAAGTTTAATTTTTATTCTTGTAAACCAATTTGGTTCAGAGATATGGTGTAAAACAATAAATTAAAGCAATATTTACAAAGCATAAAGAAAGACCTAAGAGAGAGATAATTATGCCTGGAGAGCACATGTATGTACAAATTATTATATTTTTTTTTATTGTGTAACCCATCATTTGTCTAAAATATTTAATGTCTGGTCTATTTATAAAGTCAGACGACCAATTAAAGAAGATAAAGAATATACAATGTAGCTAAATTTATTTCCTATTTCTTCCAAGTTTTGGTGATCACAAAACCAAAATTGTCTATTAGTTTGATTCCATACATATACTAGTTTTTACAGGCACTCTGTTATTGGTAGTTAAAGGTAAAAATATATACACAATGTAATAATAACCTAATTGTGACAATTTATTTTTAGATCCAATCAAATTAAAATTAGATCTTGCACTTGCTCATTTTTTTTTAACACCAAGATGTACATCATGTAGATATCAAATTTAGTGAGTCATTTCAGAACCTCGTCATGTGCACTAACTTTGACATCTACATTTTTATTTCTAGTATCACTGAGTCGATACCTCTACTGGTGAACTATTAGGTATTATAGTCGATACCTCTATTGGTGAACTATTAGGTATTATAGTCGATACCTCTACTGGTGAACTATTAGGTATTATAGTCGATACCTCTACTGGTGAACTATTAGGTATTATAGTCGATACCTCTACTGGTGAACTATTAGGTATTATAGTCGATACCTCTACTGGTGAACTATTAGGTATTATAGTCGATACCTCTACTGGTGAACTATTAGGTATTATAGTCGATACCTCTACCAGTGAACTATTAGGTATTGTAGTCGATACCTCTACTGGTGAACTATTAGGTATTATAGTCGATACCTCTACCGGTGAACTATTAGGTATTGTAGTCGATACCTCTACCGGTGAACTATTAGGTATTGTAGTCGATACCTCTACTGGTGAACTATTAGGTATTATAGTCGATACCTCTACCGGTGAACTATTAGGTATTATAGTCGATACCTCTACTGGTGAACTATTAGGTATTATAGTCGATACCTCTACCGGTGAACTATTAGGTATTGTAGTCGATACCTCTACTGGTGAACTATTAGGTATTGTAGTCGATACCTCTACTTGTGAACTATTAGGTATTGTAGTCGATACCTCTACTGGTGAACTATTAGGTATTATAGTCGATACCTCTACTGGTGAACTATTAGGTATTATAGTCGATACCTCTACTGGTGAACTATTAGGTATTGTAGTCTATACCTCTACTGGTGAACTATTAGATATTATAGTTAATACCTCTACTGGTGAACTATTAGGTATTATAGTCGATACCTCTACTGGTGAACTAGTAGGTATTATAGTCGATACCTCTACTGGTGAACTATTAGGTATTGTAGTCGATACCTCTACTGGTGAACTATTAGGTATTGTAGTCGATACCTCTACTTGTGAACTATTAGGTATTGTAGTCGATACCTCTACTGGTGAACTATTAGGTATTGTAGTCGATACCTCTACTGGTGAACTATTAGGTATTATAGTCGATACCTCTACTGGTGAACTATTAGGTATTGTAGTCTATACCTCTACTGGTGAACTATTAGGTATTATAGTTGATACCTCTACTGGTGAACTATTAGGTATTATAGTCGATACCTCTACTGGTGAACTATTAGGTATTATAGTCGATACCTCTACTGGTGAACTATTAGGTATTATAGTCGATACCTCTACTGGTGAACTATTAGGTATTATAGTCGATACCTCTACTGGTGAACTATTAGGTATTATAGTCGATACCTCTACTGGTGAACTATTAGGTATTATAGTCGATACCTCTACTGGTGAACTATTAGGTATTATAGTCGATACCTCTACTGGTGAACTATTAGGTATTATAGTCGATACCTCTACTGGTGAACTATTAGGTATTATAGTCGATACCTCTACTGGTGAACTATTAGGTATTATAGTCGATACCTCTACTGGTGAACTATTAGGTATTATAGTCAATACCTCTACTGGTGAACTATTAGGTATTATAGTCGATACCTCTACTGGTGAACTATTAGGTATTATAGTCAATACCTCTAAGTGGTGAACTATTAGGTATTATAGTCAATACCTCTACTGGTGAACTATTAGGTATTATAGTCGATACCTCTACTGGTGAACTATTAGGTATTATAGTCGATACCTCTACTGGTGAACTATTAGGTATTATAGTCAATACCTCTAAGTGGTGAACTATTAGGTATTATCCACCCAGTAGTCAGTGTTTCGGTACTGACAGGGTTTATTAGCTATATTTATTATTGAAATTTACAGTTCCTAAGTAATGTAATTATTATCAAAGCTAAGGTTCTCCTCCATCAAGCATACATGTATGTGATCTTAGCAGATTTTGGCTATCCTGTTTAGACCTTTTGGTTTTAATTTAGTTTTAGTAATTTAATTTGGTTCTTTGTAAACTAACTTTTAACCTTTACTAATCAGCCTCTAATTACCTGCCTATCAATTAGTTAAATTCACAATTTATTTGTGAGCTAAGCCTGTCAATTTGTTAATGGTTTATATTTAATGATATGAAAGGATGATATTAATGAGCAGATCAAAGGGTCAGATAAGACAGGATTAATTAAGTGTAATTAACAACACTGGGACCGTAAAACAATGTCAGATGTCGGAACTAACAGGTTGCGGAATACTCAAGGTTTTTTAACAAAAAATGTAAAGAAATATTTTGGGACCTGAAATTCTTGTCGGAAGTCACAGGATGTCGGAAAACTCAGGTGTTGGATCGCACAGGTTCCACTGTATTTGTTTATTTCCTAAAACTAGATCGATACTTCTGCTGGAGGATTAATATTCTCTGATGGTATCAATCAGAGACATCCACCCAGTAGCCATTGTTTAGGCAATGACATGCTTTCTCTGATGGTATCAATCAGAGACATCCACCCAGTAGCCATTGTTTAGGCAATGTCATGCTTTCTCTGATGGTATCAAATCAGAGACATCTACCCAGTAGCCATTGTTTAGGCAATGACATGCTTTATTAGATACATTTATTATTGAAATTTACAGTTCCTAAATAATGTAATTATTATCAAAGCTAGGGTTCTCCTCCCTCAAGCATACAATGTAGGTGACCATAGCCAATTTTAGATATCCTCTTTTGGCCCTTTGGTTTTATTGCTCTCAAACACTTTTAAATTACTTGGCTTTTTAATCTTTTGGCTTTAAGCATATCTGATGAAGGTTATTCCAGAAATGTGTTGTTTGCACTAAATTTGATATTTACGTTTTCAGTATCATATACACCATGGCAGTAAATGTTTGACATAATGTTGTGAAGGTTTATTTCAAGTGTACATTTTAGTTTTTTGAGATGTCAATTGTCATTATATGTTAATGTATTGCCAAAGGAAAAACAGTTAAAAAGATACAACAAACATCATATTTTAATTAGATTGTAATTTAAATTAAATTTTCATGTTTATTTTAAAATTTATTTCAGATTTTATAAACATGATATATTTTTCAGGCCTCAAAGTGAAACAGTTAGAATGGATGTGAATGGCTTAAAGGAGACCCTAGCAGAAAATGGGCAAGAACATTTGTTAAAGTATTGGGATTCACTTTCAGACAATGAAAAACAACAGCTGCACTGTGAATTACTGAAACTGAATTACAGTGAAATAAATAAATACTTTAAGGCAGCGCAGGAAAGTTTGAATGCCGAGGCACAAAAGATTGATGATATTCTTGAACCATTGCCTACAAGTGTTTGTGGTAGAATTACATCCACTAATAAGGATAACCTTGCCAGTTATCTCAAGACAGGTATAATCTGAATTTTAATTTATGCCCTTATGTATTATATTGATGTCATAATTCATTTTGTTAGGATCATCGCGGTCAGTTTTATTGGTGGAGGAAACCTGAGTACACGGAGAAAACCACTGACCTGCCACAAGTCCCTGACAAACTTTATCACATAATATTGATTAGAGTACACCTGGCCTGAGTGGGATTCAAACTCACAGCATTAGTGGTGATGGGCCCCTTAATTTATTTTGTTCATAAAAAAGTTTATTAGTGGTTTCAAACATTCTAAATCCTAACCTTAACCCTAACCCTATAAAGATGACCCTTTTAACTTTTTACTTCACATATCTGTATATAAATATTGAATAACACAAGATTACAAGATTGTAATAGTAATTAAACATAGATATTGAACCAGGTAGTTTACTTTAAAATAACAAACAATGGACAATTTTTATCAAGATCAGCGATTTTAAATATTTTATCAATACTGAACCAGGTAGTAATGAATAATACAAATCTGCAAAAATCAATATAATACACAATTTTTTGTAATTAATAACCATAATTTGAAGGTTCCTGGCGACCGTTTCACTAAAGGTCACAAGTCTTAAACGTAGACGTAAGTGGTTCATTCAACCTATGCCAACATTTTGAAAAATAGGTAAAAAAGTTAAGGAAAAATGTTGGCATATGTTGAATAGGTTAATATAAACATGACTAGTCATGTTTAATTAGTGTAAAGTCGGGGGAGATATCAATTGATTTTTAAAATAGAAGTTAATAAACTAAGTAGGAAGTAAAGATATATTTTATTATCATATTTATCCCAGGATTTATGAAAATAAAAAAAATAATTCAGTACATTATAAGCACATATCTTTTAATATCATACTTTATTAAATAAGTCAAATTTTGAATTAAGGTTTTAAGAAAATTGTTTATTAGCAGAATTATCATGGAATATTTAGAATTTAGACTTTTTAGAAAGATTTTTTATTTAAATTATTCTCAAATTTAAGATTTTCACCTTTTTTATTTACACAATTATTCATATCTTCTAAGTAGAAATTTTATTATACACTGTAAATTGCTTGTTTAATTTTAACAGACTTATTCTAATATTTTTTTTAGATTCTTTTTCCAGTTTACAATTTTTTTTAAATAATTATTCATATCTTTTCAATTTAGATTTTTTTAGTATAAATTGTTACAAAACTTTTTTGTTTAATTTTAAGACTTATTCTAATATTTTTTTTTTAGATTTTTGTCCAATTTACAATTTTTTTTTCTTAATAATTATTCATATCTTTTTTAGTTTAGATTAAAAAATATTTTTTTTTACAATAATTACAATCACTATTTCTTTTTCATACAAATTTTTTTTGTCATATCTTTTTTTTATTTACAATTTTTTTTGGGTCATATATCTTTTACATATTTTGGGGTTAATTTCAATATTTTAATATTTCACTTTTGAGACCTGCATTTTCAATTTACTTACCTGTAATTATCATTAATTGTTATATATACACCTGTAGTAATATGTTTGTTGGCGTTCCTTGAATATGATATTTCAAAATGTTGGCACAGGTTGAAGACACCACGTAAGTGTACTAAGAGTTACGACCGTTTCACTAACAATTAGGATTTACAACTTGCGATAAAAAGTGATCACAAAGTTAAGAGTAGTGGTAGATACACGTAAGTTGTAAATCCTAATTATTAGTGAAACGGTCGTAACTCTTAGTACACTTACGCCTACGTTTACGAATTACGACATTTAATGAAATGGTCGCCAGGTTTTTAAGACAAAAATAATATAAATATACCAGTAGTTTATTCTACTTTACCAAACAATGGACAATTTTTATCAAGATCAGTAATAGTAAATATTTTATCAATGCTGAACCAGCTGGTAGTAATGAATAGTACAAATCTGCAAAAATCAATATAATATACATTTTTTTGGTAATTAATATCAATAAATGGCAGGTTCTTGGTTTTTAAGACAAAAAACAGATATTACACAGTGAAACCTGTCTAAACCGAACCTGCTTGGGACCAACTTTTATGTTCAAAATAGACAGGTGTTAGGTTTATTCAGGTTAAATTAACAAAGATTTCCTACATTAGGACTTTATTGAGAGTTCATTCTTCACAGGATTCTGTACATGTTTTATTCAGGGTTTGGTTTATACAAGTTTTAATGTAATATACATTTTTGTAAATTAATACCACTAATTGGCAAGTTTCTGGTTCTTAGAAAAAAAAAATGATATAATTTGAATAAACTTTTTTTTATTGTGAAGTGGACTTTAAACTTTAAAAAAGAATATTATAATATTTTTCAAGTGTACCAGTACTTCACTATTTACAGGTGATACTTTGTATTAAAATTTGAACATTTTCATGAATATCTTATACAATATTCTTTTGAATAAACTTTTTTTTATTGTAAAGTGGACTTTAAACTTTAAAAAAGAATGTTATAATATTTTTCAAGTGTACCAGTACTTCAATATTTACAGGCGATACTTTGTATTAAAATTTGAACATTTTCATGAATATCTTATATAATACTCTTTAAAATCCGGAGGTACCAAATACCATTTGAAACAGGTAAAAGTATCTGGTACCACCCCTTATTGAAAGACCTGTTGACAGCATGATTTACTAATATTATGAAAGAAAGTTTAAACAATGATGGTCAACAATTCAACCAATATCAACAAAATGAACAATCACCTCTTACTTTTGCTCACTGAACACAAAATAAGACCACAACATATAATGTTTGAAATCCATTATCTGACTTGGGACAGGCAAAAAATGTGGTGGGACCCTCCCCTCTTGATAACTAGATCTCCAACGGCAATAAATAATAAGTGATTAACAATGTTTTTTAAAACGTGAGGACGTTTCTCAGTCATCTCTCATCGAAGGGCGAAGCCCCTGAGATGAGAGATGACCGAGAAACGTCCTCGAGTTTTAAAAAACATCTTTAATTATTTCATCGCTATGATAGTATGTTTATCAAGGATTTGGTAATGTGACATCATTATAACGTCATATTAGAAAACAGCGATATTACTACGTGCGTCCTTGACAGCGATTAGCGATAATTGGAATCATCTCGTGCGCTTACGTGATATGAAATATATTGGTTTTAAACATCAAAGGGAAAATAAACAAAATAGCGATAATAGTGGATATTGAGATAATGTTCAGAGATTTGACTATATTTGTGATTCATGTACTTTTAGCATGTTAAAGCATGTTAAACTTGATAAAAACAAAGACTTATCTTATCTCCATGATGCATAGACATGATAGATAATAACCTTAGATGGCTTCTTTACATGCTTAGATTCTCCATGATACATAGACATGATAGATAATAACCTTAAATGGCTTCTTTACATGCTTAGATTCTCCATGATGCATAGACATGATAGATAATAACCTTAGATGGCTTCTTTACATGCTTAGATTCTCCATGATGCATAGACATGATAGATAATAACCTTAGATGGCTTCTTTACATGCTTAGATTCTCCATGATGCATAGACATGATAGATAATAACCATAGATGGCTTCTTTACATGCTTAGATTCTCCATGATGCATAGACATGATAGATAATAACCTTAGATGGCTTCTTTACATGCTTAGATTCTCCATGATGCATAGACATGATAGATAATAACCTTAGATGGCTTCTTTACATGCTTAGATTCTCCATGATACATAGACATGATAGATAATAACCTTAGATGGCTTCTTTACATGCTTAGATTCTCCATGATGCATAGACATGATAGATAATAACCTTAGATGGCTTCTTTACATGCTTAGATTCTCCATGATGCATAGACATGATAGATAATAACCTTAGATGGCTTCTTTACATGCTTAGATTCTCCATGATGCATAGACATGATAGATAATAACCTTAGATGGCTTCTTTACATGCTTAGATTCTCCATGATGCATAGACATGATAGATAATAACCTTAGATGGCTTCTTTACATGCTTAGATTCTCCATGATACATAGACATGATAGATAATAACCTTAAATGGCTTCTTTACATGCTTAGATTCTCCATGATGCATAGACATGATAGATAATAACCTTAGATGGCTTCTTTACATGCTTAGATTCTCCATGATGCATAGACATGATAGATAATAACCTTAGATGGCTTCTTTACATGCTTAGATTCTCCATGATGCATAGACATGATAGATAATAACCTTAGATGGCTTCTTTACATGCTTAGATTCTCCATGATGCATAGACATGATAGATAATAACCTTAGATGGCTTCTTTACATGCTTAGATTCTCCATGATGCATAGACATGATAGATAATAACCTTAGATGGCTTCTTTACATGCTTAGATTCTCCATGATGCATAGACATGATAGATAATAACCTTAGATGGCTTCTTTACATGCTTAGATTCTCCATGATGCATAGACATGATAGATAATAACCTTAGATGGCTTCTTTACATGCTTAGATTCTCCATGATGCATAGACATGATAGATAATAACCTTAGATGGCTTCTTTACATGCTTAGATTCTCCATGATGCATAGACATGATAGATAATAACCTTAGATGGCTTCTTTACATGCTTAGATTCTCCATGATGCATAGACATGATAGATAATAACCTTAGATGGCTTCTTTACATGCTTAGATTCTCCATGATGCATAGACATGATAGATAATAACCTTAGATGGCTTCTTTACATGCTTAGATTCTCCATGATGCATAGACATGATAGATAATAACCTTAGATGGCTTCTTTACATGCTTAGATTCTCCATGATGCATAGACATGATAGATAATAACCTTAGATGGCTTCTTTACATGCTTAGATTCTCCATGATGCATAGACATGATAGATAATAACCTTAGATGGCTTCTTTACATGCTTAGATTCTCCATGATGCATAGACATGATAGATAATAACCTTAGATGGCTTCTTTACATGCTTAGATATTTGGAGTAATCTTTTCTGTTCTAGTTGAATTTTACTTTCCAAAACAGTTTGGAGTAGATCTAGAACACCAATGATGTATAAAAATGTACATTTGATGTATTAAGTTAATAAAGGGGCCTTTGCAGTCATCGACTTTAGCAGTGGTCCGGTGGCCCATGGCCAGTGAAAATTGATTCAAACCAGTGACTTTTGCCAATTTTTTTCAATAGAATCTATATGAATATTCTAATTTTGAAGTTTTCTGGCCAGTAAATTCAAAAGTCTAATTTCAAAGACTGCTGGCTTTGATGTTTATTAAAAGAAATCTGTTTCTACACAGATGTCTTGTATGAACTTAGCAAGTTTCATAATGTTTAGTTATGTGCCAGGGGTATATATAATTAGTTTTAACTTGTGTTGAAACTGAAAAATTAAACAGTAATGGTTGACAATACAATGTATAACTAACCACAACAATTCAAGCCACTACTTTTTCAAAATTCTTTAAACCCAGAAATGACACTGATAGAACCTGATGGAAATCTAGGTGGTGGCTTTTGACAAGCACAAAAAGTGACTGGGTTAAACAGAGATGAAAGTTTTCCTCTGATCAGTTGATTTCTTCTTTTCTTAACAAATTATTTAGAAATAAAATGTGACAAACTTGGTCCAAATAGCTAGAAAATGAGGTTATTTTGACACTATAGGGGGGTTTCATCTTTTTCATCAATGAACACATTCATCTCAGGTTAAATCAGTTAATGGGATACTCACCTCTCTAATTTTTTCCCAAGTTGCCAATGAAATACACAATTAATAAAAAAGTAATTAAAAACCTGCAACTCTTTTTCTGTCAATTCATTTGTTGTTATGTAAAAACTGTTTTTGTAGTTTTTATGTGGTTAATATAGAAATGACCTTATGTTATTTTCATCTGACATCAGACTTTGAATTTTTCTATTGAAGGTAATAAGTGAAAACAGATATACAAGTAATTAAGGTGTACATATCTGTTTCACTGGGTGTAGAATACACAGAATGTTTGTCTTTAGGAAGGTGTAGGCAGATATTTTGATGTTAATCATGGGATTTTTAAATTTATTGTCATGACTATTTGTATAAAATCCAGATCGTGGTCTAATAACCAGTATACTACATGTAGCCCATATTTTAGTCCAGTAATGTTACATACACCCCTACAATACAAATTTTCATGACTAAGAAGTAAATGCCCTCCTCTGGAGCCCTTAAAATTACCTGTTGATTTTGTGGTTTCCACTATAATCATGATAATGATTTATTTAAAAAGCTTCTTTTTTTTGTGTATTTTTTTTAATTTTGCACATATTTTTGTGTCATTGATTAAAATTATATATTATATATACAATTATAATATTGTCTTAGGTTTAGGAAATTCACACAATTTTATTTGTCTCAAAGTTGCAATAAAATATTTTTAAAAGAGAAATGTAAATTTTCCTCTGATCGGTGGATTTCCTCTTTTTTTTTAGCAAAATATTTGGAAATAAAATGTGTCAAACTTGGTCCAAACAGCTAGAAAATGAAGTTATTCAGGCACTGAATAAGGGGGGGGGGGGGGGTATTCTAGTTTTCACCTTTGAGCACTTTCATCTCTGTTTTAAATAATATATAAAGGTCTAAAAGATTTTGTGTTTCTTAAGTTATCAAAAACTGATGACACACATCTGATATTAGCATGTAACATCTTGTTATAACCCTTACATGATTGTCAATATTTGAACACTAGAGACTAGACATCCACTTTTGTTTGTAAAGGAGATAAACAGATGCAAACATTGTAAATCACATAAATAAATAAAAAATTAAGATTTGTGAATGAATTTACAGATATACCATGTAGTTGACAAAATGACAGTTTTGGTGAGCTTTTGCCATCACTTGGCGTCCGTCTTACGTCGTAAACTTTCACATTTAAATCTTCTCCTCTGAAACCCCTGAACCGAATTAAACCAAACCTGGCAGGGATGGTCCTTGCGTGGGTCCCTTTCAAAAGTGTGTCCGACAGCCGCGCCCTCCATTCAAGATGGCTGCTGTTACTAAGAATAGAAATTTCTTCAATTGTCCATTGCTGCTTTAGTATAAGTCAAAATGAGCTCAACTTTTAACTGCAGCTACATGGCAAGGAGTAGTTTAACATATATTCCGTTTTTTTCTGTGAAATTTTTCTTTCAGCCGATTTATACCGATTATGCAAATTAGGCATATTTTGATAAAAGATCACATTTAAATCTTCTCCTCTGAAACCACTGAACCAAATTAAACCAAACCTGGCAGGGATGGTCTCTGGGTGAGTCCCTTTCAAAATTGTGTCCGACAGCCCCACCCTCCATTCAAGATGGCTGCTGTTACTAGAAATAGAAATTTCTTCAATTGTCCATTGCTGCTTTAGTAGAAGTCAAAATGAGCTCAAATTTTAACTGCAGCTACATGGCAATGAGTAGTTCAACATTATATTCTGGGTTTTTCTGTGAGATTTTTTCAGCCAGTTTATTCCGTTTAGGAATATTATGAGATAAAAATCACATCTAAATCTTTTGCTCAGAAATTTGAGTTGAAATGATCTTTGGGTGGCCCACTTTCAAAATTATGTGTAACACCCCCATTTTCTATCAACTTTAGATGTCAAATTGAAAACCAGGTGAGTGATTACAGGTTCCTGGGATTTTAATCATACCTTGTGTGAATATTATTCAAATTTTTTATGGGTAAATTGTCTTATTCACTGAGAAATTTAGATGGATGTTGTTTTGAAATGTGCATCTCCTCCTTTTAAAAATAAAAGTTATAATGTTGAAAATGGAAATAAAATTGGTTTAGGGACCTCCTTTTTAGATCATCTGACTGAAAAAGGTCAAGTGAGATTTTCATCATTTCTTGGCATCCATCATCCTTCCATTTTAATTAACGTTGTCACACCTTCGATCTCCGACAGATTGCTCAACCAAATTGAACCAAGCTTCACAATGGGGTTCCAATTAAATTTAATAAACGCTACAATGAAGAAAATTACAGCAACTCCTGATGCAATAAAAATTAGATTTCCGCACTTGCTCCCTATTTATAAATAAGGAGCAAGTGCGGAGATCTAATAATAATATGTCTTTGTTTATAGAAGGCAACAATTTTCATTCCAGTGGGTGGTGTTCTCCAGGTCCTCTGGTTTCCGCTACCAATAAAACTGACCGCCACAATATGGCTGAAATATTGTTGAAAGTGGCGTTAAACACCATAACCCTAACTCTCCATTCCAGTGCCATCCTTTTACCTACATGATGTGTTGTATGTAATCTTCATAGATATAGCTGAAATACTGCTCATGTAATCAATCAATCAATCAATACACTGTGTTCAATTCTGGGAAAGGGTAGGGGGTTTAGCTAATTTTATGCTGATTCTGTATATGAATCTGTAATAAAAAAAAAAACCTGTTGTACATCTTTATTGCAGGTTTTGTATCATTTTGATATCTTGTGTTGTAATTCTTTATTGCAGGTTTTGTATCATTTTGATATCTTGTGTTGTAATTCTTTATTGCAGGTTTTGTATCATTTTGATATCTTGTGTTGTAATTCTTTACTGCAGGTTTTGTATCATTTTGATATCTTGTGTTGTAATTCTTTATTGCAGGTTTTGTATCATTTTGATATCTTGTGTTGTAATTCTTTATTGCAGGTTTTGTATCATTTTGATATCTTGTGTTGTAATTCTTTATTGCAGGTTTTGTATCATTTTGATATCTTGTGTTGTAATTCTTTATTGCAGGTTTTGTATCATTTTGATATCTTTTGTTGTAATTCTTTATTGCAGGTTTTGTATCATTTTGATATCTTGTGTTGTAATTCTTTATTGCAGGTTTTGTATCATTTTGATATCTTTTGTTGTAATTCTTTATTGCAGGTTTTGTATCATTTTGATATTGTCACATGTAATTTTATCTATCACAGTCCATACAAATTTTCAGTGCCAATGGTTGGTTGATTTATAGTGTTTAGTTTAATGTCACTTTTAACAATATTTCAGTTATATCGTGGCGTTCAGTTTTATTGGTGAAGGAAACCAGAGTACCCAGAGAAAACCACCGACCTGTCGCAAGTCACCATGGAAATCACAGCATACTTTCACATTTATATTTTATTTTTACCTTTGCTAAAATTCCACTTTATTTTTGTTCTGTTGTAGGTCTAGAGGAAGTTAGTCAAAATAGAGTAGCTGTCCTCTTGCTGGCAGGGGGACAAGGGACACGCCTAGGTGTACCCTACCCCAAGGGCATGTACGATGTTAATCTACCATCAGGGAAGACTTTGTATCATCTGCAGGCAGAAAGGATACTTAAGCTGCAGAGAATGGCTCAGAAAGAGACAGGAAAATCCTGTGTTGTTCCATGGTAATGTATTTAAGTATATAGTTTTTCCCCCTCAACATACTTACAATATTATAATAATGTACTATTGAAATCAAATTAGTGAGTGATTATTGTTTAGCACCAACTGAGCAACTGCTATATCATAGTAATAAAAAGCTCTATTTTGACGAGATAATGATGTCTTCTTTGTACTAGACCAACACATTGAGTTGGATTTTTACAGTGCTAGCTCACTGATACAACAGTCGACAGGTAGACATGTTGTTACACATTTTCCTGATCTGATTCCAAGTCAACCAGTCTTTGGTTTGACTGGATCGAGGTTTGAAATAACAATCGACCACACTCAATGCGAGGGAGGTAACTACTACACCACAGATGCGGTAGATATCAAATTAGTATTTATCAACAGAACTACATTATAGTTATATTACATGATACTCATTGGTCTAAACTTTACTAAATGATGAATAGATGGCAAACACTTAAAAAATGAGTATCAGTAGTAAATGGTCCTTTCATTTCAGGAAATGTCTGGAACCATTATTACATGTTTGATATGACGTTCTGTGAATAGATGGTTTAGTTTAGATTTATGGTGTTTTATGCCACTTTCAACAATATTTCAGTTATATCGTGGCAGTCAGTTTTATTGGTGGAGGAAACCGAAGTACCCGGAGAAAACCACCGACCTGTCGCAAGTCACTGACCGTCTTTATCACATAATGTTGTATTGAGTACACATCGCCATGAACCGGGTTTGAACTCACAACTTTAGTGGTAATAGGCACTGATTGCATATAGGTAGTTATAAATCCAACTACCATGTGATCACAACCACGACGGCCCTGCAGTCAGCCTGCAACTACAAAGAACAGTGTAACAGCAGTAATGAATAATTTTTATATTTTTGAAGAAAAAAAAAAAGACTTCATTTTTATTCCAGGTATATCATGACAAGTGAACATACCAAACAAGCAACAGAAGATTTCTTTACCAAACATAATCATTTTGGTTTACAGAAAGAGAATGTTATCTTGTTTGAGCAGGGCCGACTCCCTTGTATGAACTTTGAGGGAAAGATCATCTTAGAAAAACCCTATAGAATAGCCTTAGCTCCAGGTTTGTATATTGTTTCAAAAGTGCAAAAAGTATTAAATCCAAGTTGGTTTTATTAGGGAAGGGAGACAACTGAAGATAATTTTATCATTCACCATAAACAAATCAAATTAGATATTTAAATATTTGACATTGTTGTCATGTTTGAAGAAGGATATTCATTTGTTTGTATATATCGTAAAGTAATCGTAGATTATTAATTTAAGATTCTAATATGACGTTCTGTATTTGCCTTGTGGTATGTTCCATCTTACAATATTTAATAAATCATGATCAGCACAAATTAACATCACAATAGGTTTTGTGCTCAAAAATGTAAATTCGTGAATAACAAATTCAGATATTTTTGTTTTTGTATATTTTCATATTAGAATCAAAATCATTTATGTCATCCCATGGTTTATTTAAGATTTAACCATGGGTAGGTGTAATATTTTCATGAAAATATGGAAATCAGGCCAATGACTTAATCATGTATTATTATAGAAATATAAAAAAAAACTCATTTACCACGATAACGCCTAGTAAGTACAGTATATGTACTAACTAATTTACATCATTATAAGTGCTAGTTAACATAAAGAATTATTTTCGCTCTTTCAATGTCTATTTAAAATGAAAAACAAATGTTACCACAGTAGGAATAGTTCTAAAATCTAACAGAAAAACAAAAGTTACCACAGTGGAAATAGTTCTAAAATCTAACAGAAAAACAAAAGTTACCACAGTGGGAATAGTTCTAAAATCTAACAGAAAAACAAAAGTTACCACAGTGGGAATAGTTCTAAAATCTAACAGAAAAACAAAATTACCACAGTGGGAATAGTTCTAAAATCTAACAGAAAAACAAAAGTTACCACAGTGGGAATAGTTCTAAAATCTAACAGAAAAACAAAAGTTACCACAGTGGGAATAGTTCTAAAATCTAACAGAAAAACAAAAGCTACCACAGTGGGAATAGTTCTAAAATCTAACAGAAAAACAAAAGTTACCACAGTGGGAATAGTTCTAAAATCTAACAGAAAAACAAAAGTTACCACAGTGGGAATAGTTCTAAAATCTAACAGAAAAACAAAAGCTACCACAGTGGGAATAGTTCTAAAATCTAACAGAAAAACAAAAGCTACCACAGTGGGAATAGTTCTAAAATCTAACAGAAAAACAAAAGCTACCACAGTGGGAATAGTTCTAAAATCTAACAGAAAAACAAAAGTTACCACAGTAGGAATAGTTCTAAAATCTAACAGAAAAACAAAAGTTACCACAGTGGGAATAGTTCTAAAATCTAACAGAAAAACAAAAGTTACCACAGTGGGAATAGTTCTAAAATCTAACAGAAAAACAAAAGTTACCACAGTGGGAATAGTTCTAAAATCTAACAGAAAAACAAAAGTTACCACAGTGGGAATAGTTCTAAAATCTAACAGAAAAACAAAAGCTACCACAGTGGGAATAGTTCTAAAATCTAACAGAAAAACAAAAGCTACCACAGTGGGAATAGTTCTAAAATCTAACAGAAAAACAAAAGCTACCACAGTGGGAATAGCTCTAAAATCTAACAGAAAAACAAAAGCTACCACAGTGGGAATAGTTCTCAAAATCTAACAAAAAAACAAAGGCTACCACAGTGGGAATAGTTCGCAAAATCTAACAGAAAAACAAAAGCTACCACAGTGGGAATAGTTCTCAAAATCTAACAAAAAAACAAAAGCTACCACAGTGAGAATAGTTCTCAAAATCTAACAGAAAAACAAAAGCTACCACAGTGGGAATAGTTCTCAAAATCTAACAGAAAAACAAAAGCTACCACAGTGGGAATAGTTCTCAAAATCTAACAGAAAAACAAAAGCTACCACAGTGGGAATAGTTCCAAAATCTAACAGAAAAACAAAAGCTACCACAGTGGGAATAGTTCTAAAATCTAACAGAAAAACAAAAGCTACCACAGTGGGAATAGTTCTAAAATCTAACAGAAAAACAAAAGTTACCACAGTGGGAATAGTTCTAAAATCTAACAGAAAAACAAATGTTACCACATTGGGAATAGTTCTAAAATCTAACAGAAAAACAAAAGTTACCACAGTGGGAATAGTTCTAAAATCTAACAGAAAAACAAAAGCTACCACAGTGGGAATAGTTCTAAAATCTAACAGAAAAACAAAAGTTACCACAGTAGGAATAGTTCTAAAATCTAACAGAAAAACAAAAGTTACCACAGTGGGAATAGTTCTAAAATCTAACAGAAAAACAAAAGCTACCACAGTGGGAATAGTTCTAAAATCTAACAGAAAAACAAAAGTTACCACAGTGGGAATAGTTCTAAAATCTAACAGAAAAACAAAAGGTACCACAGTGGGAATAGTTCTAAAATCTAACAGAAAAACAAAAGTTACCACAGTGGGAATAGTTCTAAAATCTAACAGAAAAACAAAAGTTACCACAGTGGGAATAGTTCTAAAATCTAACAGAAAAACAAAAGTTACCACAGTGGGAATAGTTCTAAAATCTAACAGAAAAACAAAAGCTACCACAGTGGGAATAGTTCTAAAATCTAACAGAAAAACAAAAGTTACCACAGTGGGAATAGTTCTAAAATCTAACAGAAAAACAAAAGCTACCACAGTGGGAATAGTTCTAAAATCTAACAGAAAAACAAAAGTTACCACAGTGGGAATAGTTCTAAAATCTAACAGAAAAACAAAAGCTACCACAGTGGGAATAGTTCTAAAATCTAACAGAAAAACAAAAGTTACCACAGTAGGAATAGTTCTAAAATCTAACAGAAAAACAAAAGTTACCACAGTGGGAATAGTTCTAAAATCTAACAGAAAAACAAAAGCTACCACAGTGGGAATAGTTCTAAAATCTAACAGAAAAACAAAAGCTACCACAGTGGGAATAGTTCTAAAATCTAACAGAAAAACAAAAGTTACCACAGTGGGAATAGTTCTAAAATCTAACAGAAAAACAAAAGTTACCACAGTGGGAATAGTTCTAAAATCTAACGGAAAAACAAAAGCTACCACAGTGGGAATAGTTCTAAAATCTAACAGAAAAACAAAAGTTACCACAGTGGGAATAGTTCTAAAATCTAACAGAAAAACAAAAGCTACCACAGTGGGAATAGTTCTCAAAATCTAACAAAAAAACAAAGGCTACCACAGTGGGAATAGTTCGCAAAATCTAACAGAAAAACAAAAGCTACCACAGTGGGAATAGTTCTCAAAATCTAACAGAAAAACAAAAGCTACCACAGTGAGAATAGTTCTCAAAATCTAACAGAAAAACAAAGGCTACCACAGTGGGAATAGTTCTCAAAATCTAACAGAAAAACAAAAGCTACCACAGTGGGAATAGTTCTTAAAATCTAACAGAAAAACAAAAGCTACCACAGTGGGAATAGTTCCAAAATCTAACAGAAAAACAAAAGCTACCACAGTGGGAATAGTTCTAAAATCTAACAGAAAAACAAAAGCTACCACAGTGGGAATAGTTCTAAAATCTAACAGAAAAACAAAAGTTACCACAGTGGGAATAGTTCTAAAATCTAACAGAAAAACAAATGTTACCACATTGGGAATAGTTCTAAAATCTAACAGAAAAACAAAAGTTACCACAGTGGGAATAGTTCTAAAATCTAACAGAAAAACAAAAGTTACCACAGTGGGAATAGTTCTAAAATCTAACAGAAAAACAAAAGTTACCACAGTGGGAATAGTTCTAAAATCTAACAGAAAAACAAAAGTTACCACAGTGGGAATAGTTCTAAAATCTAACAGAAAAACAAAAGCTACCACAGTGGGAATAATTCTAAAATCTAACAGAAAAACAAAAGTTACCACAGTGGGAATAGTTCTAAAATCTAACAGAAAAACAAAAGCTACCACAGTGGGAATAGTTCTAAAATCTAACAGAAAAACAAAAGTTACCACAGTGGGAATAGTTCTAAAATCTAACAGAAAAACAAAAGCTACCACAGTGGGAATAGTTCTAAAATCTAACAGAAAAACAAAAGTTACCACAGTGGGAATAGTTCTAAAATCTAACAGAAAAACAAAAGTTACCACAGTGGGAATAGTTCTAAAATCTAACAGAAAAACAAAAGTTACCACAGTGGGAATAGTTCTAAAATCTAACAGAAAAACAAAAGCTACCACAGTGGGAATAGTTCTAAAATCTAACAGAAAAACAAAAGTTACCACAGTGGGAATAGTTCTAAAATCTAACAGAAAAACAAAAGCTACCACAGTGGGAATAGTTCTAAAATCTAACAGAAAAACAAAAGTTACCACAGTGGGAATAGTTCTAAAATCTAACAGAAAAACAAAAGCTACCACAGTGGGAATAGTTCTAAAATCTAACAGAAAAACAAAAGTTACCACAGTGGGAATAGTTCTAAAATCTAACAGAAAAACAAAAGTTACCACAGTGGGAATAGTTCTAAAATCTAACAGAAAAACAAAAGCTACCACAGTGGGAATAGTTCTAAAATCTAACAGAAAAACAAAAGTTACCACAGTGGGAATAGTTCTAAAATCTAACAGAAAAACAAAAGCTACCACAGTGGGAATAGTTCTAAAATCTAACAGAAAAACAAAAGCTACCACAGTGGGAATAGTTCTAAAATCTAACAGAAAAACAAAAGTTACCACAGTGGGAATAGTTCTAAAATCTAACAGAAAAACAAAAGTTACCACAGTGGGAATAGTTCTAAAATCTAACGGAAAAACAAAAGCTACCACAGTGGGAATAGTTCTAAAATCTAACAGAAAAACAAAAGTTACCACAGTGGGAATAGTTCTAAAATCTAACAGAAAAACAAAAGCTACCACAGTGGGAATAGTTCTAAAATCTAACAGAAAAACAAAAGTTACCACAGTGGGAATAGTTCTAAAATCTAACAGAAAAACAAAAGTTACCACAGTGGGAATAGTTCTAAAATCTAACAGAAAAACAAAAGGTACCACAGTGGGAATAGTTCTAATATCTAACAGAAAAACAAAAGTTACCACAGTGGGAATAGTTCTAAAATCTAACAGAAAAACAAAAGTTACCACAGTGGGAATAGTTCTAAAATCTAACGGAAAAACAAAAGCTACCACAGTGGGAATAGTTCTAAAATCTAACAGAAAAACAAAAGTTACCACAGTGGGAATAGTTCTAAAATCTAACAGAAAAACAAAAGCTACCACAGTGGGAATAGTTCTCAAAATCTAACAAAAAAACAAAGGCTACCACAGTGGGAATAGTTCGCAAAATCTAACAGAAAAACAAAAGCTACCACAGTGGGAATAGTTCTCAAAATCTAACAGAAAAACAAAAGCTACCACAGTGAGAATAGTTCTCAAAATCTAACAGAAAAACAAAAGCTACCACAGTGGGAATAGTTCTCAAAATCTAACAGAAAAACAAAAGCTACCACAGTGGGAATAGTTCTCAAAATCTAACAGAAAAACAAAAGCTACCACAGTGGGAATAGTTCCAAAATCTAACAGAAAAACAAAAGCTACCACAGTGGGAATAGTTCTAAAATCTAACAGAAAAACAAAAGCTACCACAGTGGGAATAGTTCTAAAATCTAACAGAAAAACAAAAGTTACCACAGTGGGAATAGTTCTAAAATCTAACAGAAAAACAAATGTTACCACATTGGGAATAGTTCTAAAATCTAACAGAAAAACAAAAGTTACCACAGTGGGAATAGTTCTAAAATCTAACAGAAAAACAAAAGTTACCACAGTGGGAATAGTTCTAAAATCTAACAGAAAAACAAAAGCTACCACAGTGGGAATAGTTCTAAAATCTAACAGAAAAACAAAAGCTACCACAGTGGGAATAGTTCTAAAATCTAACAGAAAAACAAAAGTTACCACAGTGGGAATAGTTCTAAAATCTAACAGAAAAACAAAAGTTACCACAGTGGGAATAGTTCTAAAATCTAACAGAAAAACAAAAGCTACCACAGTGGGAATAGTTCTAAAATCTAACAGAAAAACAAAAGCTACCACAGTGGGAATAGTTCTAAAATCTAACAGAAAAACAAAAGTTACCACAGTGGGAATAGTTCTAAAATCTAACAGAAAAACAAAAGTTACCACAGTGGGAATAGTTCTAAAATCTAACGGAAAAACAAAAGCTACCACAGTGGGAATAGTTCTAAAATCTAACAGAAAAACAAAAGTTACCACAGTGGGAATAGTTCTAAAATCTAACAGAAAAACAAAAGCTACCACAGTGGGAATAGTTCTAAAATCTAACAGAAAAACAAAAGTTACCACAGTGGGAATAGTTCTAAAATCTAACAGAAAAACAAAAGCTACCACAGTGGGAATAGTTCTAAAATCTAACAGAAAAACAAAAGTTACCACAGTGGGAATAGTTCTAAAATCTAACAGAAAAACAAAAGGTACCACAGTGGGAATAGTTCTAAAATCTAACAGAAAAACAAAAGTTACCACAGTGGGAATAGTTCTAAAATCTAACAGAAAAACAAAAGTTACCACAGTGGGAATAGTTCTAAAATCTAACAGAAAAACAAAAGTTACCACAGTGGGAATAGTTCTAAAATCTAACAGAAAAACAAAAGCTACCACAGTGGGAATAGTTCTAAAATCTAACAGAAAAACAAAAGTTACCACAGTAGGAATAGTTCTAAAATCTAACAGAAAAACAAAAGTTACCACAGTGGGAATAGTTCTAAAATCTAACAGAAAAACAAAAGCTACCACAGTGGGAATAGTTCTAAAATCTAACAGAAAAACAAAAGTTACCACAGTGGGAATAGTTCTAAAATCTAACAGAAAAACAAAAGGTACCACAGTGGGAATAGTTCTAAAATCTAACAGAAAAACAAAAGTTACCACAGTGGGAATAGTTCTAAAATCTAACAGAAAAACAAAAGTTACCACAGTGGGAATAGTTCTAAAATCTAACAGAAAAACAAAAGTTACCACAGTGGGAATAGTTCTAAAATCTAACAGAAAAACAAAAGCTACCACAGTGGGAATAGTTCTAAAATCTAACAGAAAAACAAAAGTTACCACAGTGGGAATAGTTCTAAAATCTAACAGAAAAACAAAAGCTACCACAGTGGGAATAGTTCTAAAATCTAACAGAAAAACAAAAGTTACCACAGTGGGAATAGTTCTAAAATCTAACAGAAAAACAAAAGCTACCACAGTGGGAATAGTTCTAAAATCTAACAGAAAAACAAAAGTTACCACAGTAGGAATAGTTCTAAAATCTAACAGAAAAACAAAAGTTACCACAGTGGGAATAGTTCTAAAATCTAACAGAAAAACAAAAGCTACCACAGTGGGAATAGTTCTAAAATCTAACAGAAAAACAAAAGCTACCACAGTGGGAATAGTTCTAAAATCTAACAGAAAAACAAAAGTTACCACAGTGGGAATAGTTCTAAAATCTAACAGAAAAACAAAAGTTACCACAGTGGGAATAGTTCTAAAATCTAACAGAAAAACAAAAGTTACCACAGTGGGAATAGTTCTAAAATCTAACAGAAAAACAAAAGCTACCACAGTGGGAATAGTTCTAAAATCTAACAGAAAAACAAAAGTTACCACAGTGGGAATAGTTCTAAAATCTAACAGAAAAACAAAAGTTACCACAGTGGGAATAGTTCTAAAATCTAACGGAAAAACAAAAGCTACCACAGTGGGAATAGTTCTAAAATCTAACAGAAAAACAAAAGTTACCACAGTGGGAATAGTTCTAAAATCTAACAGAAAAACAAAAGCTACCACAGTGGGAATAGTTCTCAAAATCTAACAAAAAAACAAAGGCTACCACAGTGGGAATAGTTCGCAAAATCTAACAGAAAAACAAAAGCTACCACAGTGGGAATAGTTCTCAAAATCTAACAGAAAAACAAAAGCTACCACAGTGAGAATAGTTCTCAAAATCTAACAGAAAAACAAAAGCTACCACAGTGGGAATAGTTCTCAAAATCTAACAGAAAAACAAAAGCTACCACAGTGGGAATAGTTCTCAAAATCTAACAGAAAAACAAAAGCTACCACAGTGGGAATAGTTCCAAAATCTAACAGAAAAACAAAAGCTACCACAGTGGGAATAGTTCTAAAATCTAACAGAAAAACAAAAGCTACCACAGTGGGAATAGTTCTAAAATCTAACAGAAAAACAAAAGTTACCACAGTGGGAATAGTTCTAAAATCTAACAGAAAAACAAATGTTACCACATTGGGAATAGTTCTAAAATCTAACAGAAAAACAAAAGTTACCACAGTGGGAATAGTTCTAAAATCTAACAGAAAAACAAAAGTTACCACAGTGGGAATAGTTCTAAAATCTAACAGAAAAACAAAAGCTACCACAGTGGGAATAGTTCTAAAATCTAACAGAAAAACAAAAGTTACCACAGTGGGAATAGTTCTAAAATCTAACAGAAAAACAAAAGTTACCACAGTGGGAATAGTTCTAAAATCTAACGGAAAAACAAAAGCTACCACAGTGGGAATAGTTCTAAAATCTAACAGAAAAACAAAAGTTACCACAGTGGGAATAGTTCTAAAATCTAACAGAAAAACAAAAGCTACCACAGTGGGAATAGTTCTCAAAATCTAACAAAAAAACAAAGGCTACCACAGTGGGAATAGTTCGCAAAATCTAACAGAAAAACAAAAGCTACCACAGTGGGAATAGTTCTCAAAATCTAACAGAAAAACAAAAGCTACCACAGTGAGAATAGTTCTCAAAATCTAACAGAAAAACAAAAGCTACCACAGTGGGAATAGTTCTCAAAATCTAACAGAAAAACAAAAGCTACCACAGTGGGAATAGTTCTCAAAATCTAACAGAAAAACAAAAGCTACCACAGTGGGAATAGTTCCAAAATCTAACAGAAAAACAAAAGCTACCACAGTGGGAATAGTTCTAAAATCTAACAGAAAAACAAAAGCTACCACAGTGGGAATAGTTCTAAAATCTAACAGAAAAACAAAAGTTACCACAGTGGGAATAGTTCTAAAATCTAACAGAAAAACAAATGTTACCACATTGGGAATAGTTCTAAAATCTAACAGAAAAACAAAAGTTACCACAGTGGGAATAGTTCTAAAATCTAACAGAAAAACAAAAGTTACCACAGTAGGAATAGTTCTAAAATCTAACAGAAAAACAAAAGTTACCACAGTGGGAATAGTTCTAAAATCTAACAGAAAAACAAAAGCTACCACAGTGGGAATAGTTCTAAAATCTAACAGAAAAACAAAAGTTACCACAGTAGGAATAGTTCTAAAATCTAACAGAAAAACAAAAGGTACCACAGTGGGAATAGTTCTAAAATCTAACAGAAAAACAAAAGTTACCACAGTGGGAATAGTTCTAAAATCTAACAGAAAAACAAAAGTTACCACAGTGGGAATAGTTCTAAAATCTAACAGAAAAACAAAAGTTACCACAGTGGGAATAGTTCTAAAATCTAACAGAAAAACAAAAGCTACCACAGTGGGAATAGTTCTAAAATCTAACAGAAAAACAAAAGTTACCACAGTGGGAATAGTTCTAAAATCTAACAGAAAAACAAAAGCTACCACAGTGGGAATAGTTCTAAAATCTAACAGAAAAACAAAAGTTACCACAGTGGGAATAGTTCTAAAATCTAACAGAAAAACAAAAGCTACCACAGTGGGAATAGTTCTAAAATCTAACAGAAAAACAAAAGTTACCACAGTAGGAATAGTTCTAAAATCTAACAGAAAAACAAAAGTTACCACAGTGGGAATAGTTCTAAAATCTAACAGAAAAACAAAAGCTACCACAGTGGGAATAGTTCTAAAATCTAACAGAAAAACAAAAGCTACCACAGTGGGAATAGTTCTAAAATCTAACAGAAAAACAAAAGTTACCACAGTGGGAATAGTTCTAAAATCTAACAGAAAAACAAAAGTTACCACAGTGGGAATAGTTCTAAAATCTAACAGAAAAACAAAAGTTACCACAGTGGGAATAGTTCTAAAATCTAACAGAAAAACAAAAGCTACCACAGTGGGAATAGTTCTAAAATCTAACAGAAAAACAAAAGTTACCACAGTGGGAATAGTTCTAAAATCTAACAGAAAAACAAAAGTTACCACAGTGGGAATAGTTCTAAAATCTAACGGAAAAACAAAAGCTACCACAGTGGGAATAGTTCTAAAATCTAACAGAAAAACAAAAGTTACCACAGTGGGAATAGTTCTAAAATCTAACAGAAAAACAAAAGCTACCACAGTGGGAATAGTTCTCAAAATCTAACAAAAAAACAAAGGCTACCACAGTGGGAATAGTTCGCAAAATCTAACAGAAAAACAAAAGCTACCACAGTGGGAATAGTTCTCAAAATCTAACAGAAAAACAAAAGCTACCACAGTGAGAATAGTTCTCAAAATCTAACAGAAAAACAAAAGCTACCACAGTGGGAATAGTTCTCAAAATCTAACAGAAAAACAAAAGCTACCACAGTGGGAATAGTTCTCAAAATCTAACAGAAAAACAAAAGCTACCACAGTGGGAATAGTTCCAAAATCTAACAGAAAAACAAAAGCTACCACAGTGGGAATAGTTCTAAAATCTAACAGAAAAACAAAAGCTACCACAGTGGGAATAGTTCTAAAATCTAACAGAAAAACAAAAGTTACCACAGTGGGAATAGTTCTAAAATCTAACAGAAAAACAAATGTTACCACATTGGGAATAGTTCTAAAATCTAACAGAAAAACAAAAGTTACCACAGTGGGAATAGTTCTAAAATCTAACAGAAAAACAAAAGTTACCACAGTGGGAATAGTTCTAAAATCTAACAGAAAAACAAAAGTTACCACAGTGGGAATAGTTCTAAAATCTAACAGAAAAACAAAAGTTACCACAGTGGGAATAGTTCTAAAATCTAACAGAAAAACAAAAGTTACCACAGTGGGAATAGTTCTAAAATCTAACAGAAAAACAAAAGTTACCACAGTGGGAATAGTTCTAAAATCTAACAGAAAAACAAAAGCTACCACAGTGGGAATAGTTCTAAAATCTAACAGAAAAACAAAAGTTACCACAGTAGGAATAGTTCTAAAATCTAACAGAAAAACAAAAGTTACCACAGTGGGAATAGTTCTAAAATCTAACAGAAAAACAAAAGCTACCACAGTGGGAATAGTTCTAAAATCTAACAGAAAAACAAAAGTTACCACAGTGGGAATAGTTCTAAAATCTAACAGAAAAACAAAAGGTACCACAGTGGGAATAGTTCTAAAATCTAACAGAAAAACAAAAGTTACCACAGTGGGAATAGTTCTAAAATCTAACAGAAAAACAAAAGTTACCACAGTGGGAATAGTTCTAAAATCTAACAGAAAAACAAAAGTTACCACAGTGGGAATAGTTCTAAAATCTAACAGAAAAACAAAAGCTACCACAGTGGGAATAGTTCTAAAATCTAACAGAAAAACAAAAGTTACCACAGTGGGAATAGTTCTAAAATCTAACAGAAAAACAAAAGCTACCACAGTGGGAATAGTTCTAAAATCTAACAGAAAAACAAAAGTTACCACAGTGGGAATAGTTCTAAAATCTAACAGAAAAACAAAAGCTACCACAGTGGGAATAGTTCTAAAATCTAACAGAAAAACAAAAGTTACCACAGTAGGAATAGTTCTAAAATCTAACAGAAAAACAAAAGTTACCACAGTGGGAATAGTTCTAAAATCTAACAGAAAAACAAAAGCTACCACAGTGGGAATAGTTCTAAAATCTAACAGAAAAACAAAAGCTACCACAGTGGGAATAGTTCTAAAATCTAACAGAAAAACAAAAGTTACCACAGTGGGAATAGTTCTAAAATCTAACAGAAAAACAAAAGTTACCACAGTGGGAATAGTTCTAAAATCTAACAGAAAAACAAAAGTTACCACAGTGGGAATAGTTCTAAAATCTAACAGAAAAACAAAAGCTACCACAGTGGGAATAGTTCTAAAATCTAACAGAAAAACAAAAGTTACCACAGTGGGAATAGTTCTAAAATCTAACAGAAAAACAAAAGTTACCACAGTGGGAATAGTTCTAAAATCTAACGGAAAAACAAAAGCTACCACAGTGGGAATAGTTCTAAAATCTAACAGAAAAACAAAAGTTACCACAGTGGGAATAGTTCTAAAATCTAACAGAAAAACAAAAGCTACCACAGTGGGAATAGTTCTCAAAATCTAACAAAAAAACAAAGGCTACCACAGTGGGAATAGTTCGCAAAATCTAACAGAAAAACAAAAGCTACCACAGTGGGAATAGTTCTCAAAATCTAACAGAAAAACAAAAGCTACCACAGTGAGAATAGTTCTCAAAATCTAACAGAAAAACAAAAGCTACCACAGTGGGAATAGTTCTCAAAATCTAACAGAAAAACAAAAGCTACCACAGTGGGAATAGTTCTCAAAATCTAACAGAAAAACAAAAGCTACCACAGTGGGAATAGTTCCAAAATCTAACAGAAAAACAAAAGCTACCACAGTGGGAATAGTTCTAAAATCTAACAGAAAAACAAAAGCTACCACAGTGGGAATAGTTCTAAAATCTAACAGAAAAACAAAAGTTACCACAGTGGGAATAGTTCTAAAATCTAACAGAAAAACAAATGTTACCACATTGGGAATAGTTCTAAAATCTAACAGAAAAACAAAAGTTACCACAGTGGGAATAGTTCTAAAATCTAACAGAAAAACAAAAGTTACCACAGTGGGAATAGTTCTAAAATCTAACAGAAAAACAAAAGTTACCACAGTGGGAATAGTTCTAAAATCTAACAGAAAAACAAAAGTTACCACAGTGGGAATAGTTCTAAAATCTAACAGAAAAACAAAAGCTACCACAGTGGGAATAATTCTAAAATCTAACAGAAAAACAAAAGTTACCACAGTGGGAATAGTTCTAAAATCTAACAGAAAAACAAAAGCTACCACAGTGGGAATAGTTCTAAAATCTAACAGAAAAACAAAAGTTACCACAGTGGGAATAGTTCTAAAATCTAACAGAAAAACAAAAGCTACCACAGTGGGAATAGTTCTAAAATCTAACAGAAAAACAAAAGTTACCACAGTGGGAATAGTTCTAAAATCTAACAGAAAAACAAAAGTTACCACAGTGGGAATAGTTCTAAAATCTAACAGAAAAACAAAAGTTACCACAGTGGGAATAGTTCTAAAATCTAACAGAAAAACAAAAGTTACCACAGTGGGAATAGTTCTAAAATCTAACAGAAAAACAAAAGCTACCACAGTGGGAATAGTTCTAAAATCTAACAGAAAAACAAAAGTTACCACAGTGGGAATAGTTCTAAAATCTAACAGAAAAACAAAAGCTACCACAGTGGGAATAGTTCTAAAATCTAACAGAAAAACAAAAGTTACCACAGTGGGAATAGTTCTAAAATCTAACAGAAAAACAAAAGCTACCACAGTGGGAATAGTTCTAAAATCTAACAGAAAAACAAAAGTTACCACAGTGAGAATAGTTCTAAAATCTAACAGAAAAACAAAAGTTACCACAGTGGGAATAGTTCTAAAATCTAACAGAAAAACAAAAGCTACCACAGTGGGAATAGTTCTAAAATCTAACAGAAAAACAAAAGCTACCACAGTGGGAATAGTTCTAAAATCTAACAGAAAAACAAAAGTTACCACAGTGGGAATAGTTCTAAAATCTAACAGAAAAACAAAAGTTACCACAGTGGGAATAGTTCTAAAATCTAACAGAAAAACAAAAGTTACCACAGTGGGAATAGTTCTAAAATCTAACGGAAAAAGAAAAGCTACCACAGTGGGAATAGTTCTAAAATCTAACAGAAAAACAAAAGTTACCACAGTGGGAATAGTTCTAAAATCTAACAGAAAAACAAAAGCTACCACAGTGGGAATAGTTCTAAAATCTAACAGAAAAACAAAAGTTACCACAGTGGGAATAGTTCTAAAATCTAACAGAAAAACAAAAGCTACCACAGTGGGAATAGTTCTAAAATCTAACAGAAAAACAAAAGCTACCACAGTGGGAATAGTTCTAAAATCTAACAGAAAAACAAAAGCTACCACAGTGGGAATAGTTCTAAAATCTAACAGAAAAACAAATGTTACCACATTGGGAATAGTTCTAAAATCTAACAGAAAAACAAAAGTTACCACAGTGGGAATAGTTCTAAAATCTAACAGAAAAACAAAAGTTACCACAGTGGGAATAGTTCTAAAATCTAACAGAAAAACAAAAGTTACCACAGTGGGAATAGTTCTAAAATCTAACAGAAAAACAAAAGTTACCACAGTGGGAATAGTTCTAAAATCTAACAGAAAAACAAAAGCTACCACAGTGGGAATAGTTCTAAAATCTAACAGAAAAACAAAAGCTACCACAGTGGGAATAGTTCTAAAATCTAACAGAAAAACAAAAGCTACCACAGTGGGAATAGTTCTAAAATCTAACAGAAAAACAAAAGTTACCACAGTGGGAATAGTTCTAAAATCTAACAGAAAAACAAAAGTTACCACAGTGGGAATAGTTCTAAAATCTAACAGAAAAACAAATGTTACCACATTGGGAATAGTTCTAAAATCTAACAGAAAAACAAAAGCTACCACAGTGGGAATAGTTCTAAAATCTAACAGAAAAACAAAAGTTACCACAGTGGGAATAGTTCTAAAATCTAACAGAAAAACAAAAGTTACCACAGTGGGAATAGTTCTAAAATCTAACAGAAAAACAAAAGTTACCACAGTGGGAATAGTTCTAAAATCTAACAGAAAAACAAAAGCTACCACAGTGGGAATAGTTCTAAAATCTAACAGAAAAACAAAAGCTACCACAGTGGGAATAGTTCTAAAATCTAACAGAAAAACAAAAGTTACCACAGTGGGAATAGTTCTATATTTTTAACAGAAAAACAAAAGTTACCACAGTGGGAATAGTTCTAAAATCTAACAGAAAAACAAAAGTTACCACAGTGGGAATAGTTCTAAAATCTAACAGAAAAACAAAAGCTACCACAGTGGGAATAGTTCTAAAATCTAACAGAAAAACAAAAGCTACCACAGTGGGAATAGTTCTAAAATCTAACAGAAAAACAAAAGTTACCACAGTGGGAATAGTTCTAAAATATAACAGAAAAACAAAAGCTACCACAGTGGGAATAGTTCTAAAATCTAACAGAAAAACAAAAGTTACCACAGTAGGAATAGTTCTAAAATCTAACAGAAAAACAAAAGTTACCACAGTGGGAATAGTTCTAAAATCTAACAGAAAAACAAAAGCTACCACAGTGGGAATAGTTCTAAAATCTAACAGAAAAACAAAAGCTACCACAGTGGGAATAGTTCTAAAATCTAACAGAAAAACAAAAGTTACCACAGTGGGAATAGTTCTAAAATCTAACAGAAAAACAAAAGTTACCACAGTGGGAATAGTTCTAAAATCTAACAGAAAAACAAAAGCTACCACAGTGGGAATAGTTCTAAAATCTAACAGAAAAACAAAAGCTACCACAGTGGGAATAGTTCTAAAATCTAACAGAAAAACAAAAGCTACCACAGTGGGAATAGTTCTAAAATCTAACAGAAAAACAAAAGTTACCACAGTGGGAATAGTTCTAAAATCTAACAGAAAAACAAAAGTTACCACAGTGGGAATAGTTCTAAAATCTAACAGAAAAACAAAAGCTACCACAGTGGGAATAGTTCTAAAATCTAACAGAAAAACAAAAGTTACCACAGTGGGAATAGTTCTAAAATCTAACAGAAAAACAAAAGCTACCACAGTGGGAATAGTTCTAAAATCTAACAGAAAAACAAAAGTTACCACAGTGGGAATAGTTCTAAAATCTAACAGAAAAACAAAAGCTACCACAGTGGGAATAGTTCTAAAATCTAACAGAAAAACTAAAGCTACCACAGTGGGAATAGTTCTAAAATCTAACAGAAAAACAAAAGCTACCACAGTGGGAATAGTTCTAAAATCTAACAGAAAAACAAAAGCTACCACAGTGGGAATAGTTCTCAAAATCTAACAAAAAAACAAAGGCTACCACAGTAGGAATAGTTCTAAAATCTAACAGAAAAACAAAAGCTACCACAGTGGGAATAGTTCTAAAATCTAACAGAAAAACAAAAGTTACCACAGTGGGAATAGTTCTAAAATCTAACAGAAAAACAAAAGTTACCACAGTGGGAATAGTTCTAAAATCTAACGGAAAAACAAAAGCTACCACAGTGGGAATAGTTCTAAAATCTAACAGAAAAACAAAAGTTACCACAGTGGGAATAGTTCTAAAATCTAACAGAAAAACAAAAGCTACCACAGTGGGAATAGTTCTAAAATCTAACAGAAAAACAAAAGTTACCACAGTGGGAATAGTTCTAAAATCTAACAGAAAAACAAAAGTTACCACAGTGGGAATAGTTCTAAAATCTAACAGAAAAACAAAAGTTACCACAGTGGGAATAGTTCTAAAATCTAACAGAAAAACAAAAGTTACCACAGTGGGAATAGTTCTAAAATCTAACAGAAAAACAAAAGTTACCACAGTGGGAATAGTTCTAAAATCTAACAGAAAAACAAAAGTTACCACAGTGGGAATAGTTCTAAAATCTAACAGAAAAACAAAAGCTACCACAGTGGGAATAGTTCTAAAATCTAACAGAAAAACAAAAGTTACCACAGTGGGAATAGTTCTAAAATCTAACAGAAAAACAAAAGCTACCACAGTGGGAATAGTTCTAAAATCTAACAGAAAAACAAAAGTTACCACAGTGGGAATAGTTCTAAAATATAACAGAAAAACAAAAGCTACCACAGTGGGAATAGTTCTAAAATCTAACAGAAAAACAAAAGTTACCACAGTGGGAATAGTTCTAAAATCTAACAGAAAAACAAAAGTTACCACAGTGGGAATAGTTCTAAAATCTAACAGAAAAACAAAAGCTACCACAGTGGGAATAGTTCTAAAATCTAACAGAAAAACAAAAGCTACCACAGTGGGAATAGTTCTAAAATCTAACAGAAAAACAAAAGTTACCACAGTGGGAATAGTTCTAAAATCTAACAGAAAAACAAAAGTTACCACAGTGGGAATAGTTCTAAAATCTAACAGAAAAACAAAAGCTACCACAGTGGGAATAGTTCTAAAATCTAACAGAAAAACAAAAGCTACCACAGTGGGAATAGTTCTAAAATCTAACAGAAAAACAAAAGCTACCACAGTAGGAATAGTTCTAAAATCTAACAGAAAAACAAAAGTTACCACAGTGGGAATAGTTCTAAAATCTAACAGAAAAACAAAAGTTACCACAGTGGGAATAGTTCTAAAATCTAACAGAAAAACAAAAGCTACCACAGTGGGAATAGTTCTAAAATCTAACAGAAAAACAAAAGTTACCACAGTGGGAATAGTTCTAAAATCTAACAGAAAAACAAAAGTTACCACAGTGGGAATAGTTCTAAAATCTAACAGAAAAACAAAAGCTACCACAGTGGGAATAGTTCTAAAATCTAACAGAAAAACAAAAGCTACCACAGTGGGAATAGTTCTCAAAATCTAACAGAAAAACAAAAGCTACCACAGTGGGAATAGCTCTAAAATCTAACAGAAAAACAAAAGCTACCACAGTGGGAATAGTTCTCAAAATCTAACAGAAAAACAAAAGCTACCACAGTGGGAATAGTTCTAAAATCTAACAGAAAAACAAAAGCTACCACAGTGGGAATAGTTCCAAAATCTAACAGAAAAACAAAAGCTACCACAGTGGGAATAGTTCTCAAAATCTAACAGAAAAACAAAAGTTACCACAGTGGGAATAGTTCTAAAATTTAACAGAAAAATAAAGGCTACCACAGTGGGAATAGTTCTAAAATCTAACAGAAAAACAAAAGCTACCACAGTGGGAATAGTTCTAAAATCTAACAGAAAAACAAAAGCTACCACAGTGGGAATAGTTCTAAAATCTAACGGAAAAACAAAAGTTATCACAGTGGGAATAGTTCTAAAATCTAACAGAAAAACAAAAGCTACCACAGTGGGAATAGTTCTAAAATCTAACAGAAAAACAAAAGCTACCACAGTGGGAATAGTTCTAAAATCTAACGGAAAAACAAAAGCTACCACAGTGGGAATAGTTCTAAAATCTAACAGAAAAACAAAAGTTACCACAGTGGGAATAGTTCTAAAATCTAACAGAAAAACAAAAGCTACCACAGTGGGAATAGTTCTCAAAATCTAACAAAAAAACAAAGGCTACCACAGTGGGAATAGTTCGCAAAATCTAACAGAAAAACAAAAGCTACCACAGTGGGAATAGTTCTCAAAATCTAACAGAAAAACAAAAGCTACCACAGTGAGAATAGTTCTCAAAATCTAACAGAAAAACAAAAGCTACCACAGTGGGAATAGTTCTCAAAATCTAACAGAAAAACAAAAGCTACCACAGTGGGAATAGTTCTCAAAATCTAACAGAAAAACAAAAGCTACCACAGTGGGAATAGTTCCAAAATCTAACAGAAAAACAAAAGCTACCACAGTGGGAATAGTTCTAAAATCTAACAGAAAAACAAAAGCTACCACAGTGGGAATAGTTCTAAAATCTAACAGAAAAACAAAAGTTACCACAGTGGGAATAGTTCTAAAATCTAACAGAAAAACAAATGTTACCACATTGGGAATAGTTCTAAAATCTAACAGAAAAACAAAAGTTACCACAGTGGGAATAGTTCTAAAATCTAACAGAAAAACAAAAGTTACCACAGTAGGAATAGTTCTAAAATCTAACAGAAAAACAAAAGTTACCACAGTGGGAATAGTTCTAAAATCTAACAGAAAAACAAAAGCTACCACAGTGGGAATAGTTCTAAAATCTAACAGAAAAACAAAAGTTACCACAGTGGGAATAGTTCTAAAATCTAACAGAAAAACAAAAGGTACCACAGTGGGAATAGTTCTAAAATCTAACAGAAAAACAAAAGTTACCACAGTGGGAATAGTTCTAAAATCTAACAGAAAAACAAAAGTTACCACAGTGGGAATAGTTCTAAAATCTAACAGAAAAACAAAAGTTACCACAGTGGGAATAGTTCTAAAATCTAACAGAAAAACAAAAGCTACCACAGTGGGAATAGTTCTAAAATCTAACAGAAAAACAAAAGTTACCACAGTGGGAATAGTTCTAAAATCTAACAGAAAAACAAAAGCTACCACAGTGGGAATAGTTCTAAAATCTAACAGAAAAACAAAAGTTACCACAGTGGGAATAGTTCTAAAATCTAACAGAAAAACAAAAGCTACCACAGTGGGAATAGTTCTAAAATCTAACAGAAAAACAAAAGTTACCACAGTAGGAATAGTTCTAAAATCTAACAGAAAAACAAAAGTTACCACAGTGGGAATAGTTCTAAAATCTAACAGAAAAACAAAAGCTACCACAGTGGGAATAGTTCTAAAATCTAACAGAAAAACAAAAGCTACCACAGTGGGAATAGTTCTAAAATCTAACAGAAAAACAAAAGTTACCACAGTGGGAATAGTTCTAAAATCTAACAGAAAAACAAAAGTTACCACAGTGGGAATAGTTCTAAAATCTAACAGAAAAACAAAAGTTACCACAGTGGGAATAGTTCTAAAATCTAACAGAAAAACAAAAGCTACCACAGTGGGAATAGTTCTAAAATCTAACAGAAAAACAAAAGTTACCACAGTGGGAATAGTTCTAAAATCTAACAGAAAAACAAAAGTTACCACAGTGGGAATAGTTCTAAAATCTAACGGAAAAACAAAAGCTACCACAGTGGGAATAGTTCTAAAATCTAACAGAAAAACAAAAGTTACCACAGTGGGAATAGTTCTAAAATCTAACAGAAAAACAAAAGCTACCACAGTGGGAATAGTTCTCAAAATCTAACAAAAAAACAAAGGCTACCACAGTGGGAATAGTTCGCAAAATCTAACAGAAAAACAAAAGCTACCACAGTGGGAATAGTTCTCAAAATCTAACAGAAAAACAAAAGCTACCACAGTGAGAATAGTTCTCAAAATCTAACAGAAAAACAAAAGCTACCACAGTGGGAATAGTTCTCAAAATCTAACAGAAAAACAAAAGCTACCACAGTGGGAATAGTTCTCAAAATCTAACAGAAAAACAAAAGCTACCACAGTGGGAATAGTTCCAAAATCTAACAGAAAAACAAAAGCTACCACAGTGGGAATAGTTCTAAAATCTAACAGAAAAACAAAAGCTACCACAGTGGGAATAGTTCTAAAATCTAACAGAAAAACAAAAGTTACCACAGTGGGAATAGTTCTAAAATCTAACAGAAAAACAAATGTTACCACATTGGGAATAGTTCTAAAATCTAACAGAAAAACAAAAGTTACCACAGTGGGAATAGTTCTAAAATCTAACAGAAAAACAAAAGTTACCACAGTGGGAATAGTTCTAAAATCTAACAGAAAAACAAAAGTTACCACAGTGGGAATAGTTCTAAAATCTAACAGAAAAACAAAAGTTACCACAGTGGGAATAGTTCTAAAATCTAACAGAAAAACAAAAGTTACCACAGTGGGAATAGTTCTAAAATCTAACAGAAAAACAAAAGTTACCACAGTGGGAATAGTTCTAAAATCTAACAGAAAAACAAAAGCTACCACAGTGGGAATAGTTCTAAAATCTAACAGAAAAACAAAAGTTACCACAGTAGGAATAGTTCTAAAATCTAACAGAAAAACAAAAGTTACCACAGTGGGAATAGTTCTAAAATCTAACAGAAAAACAAAAGCTACCACAGTGGGAATAGTTCTAAAATCTAACAGAAAAACAAAAGTTACCACAGTGGGAATAGTTCTAAAATCTAACAGAAAAACAAAAGGTACCACAGTGGGAATAGTTCTAAAATCTAACAGAAAAACAAAAGTTACCACAGTGGGAATAGTTCTAAAATCTAACAGAAAAACAAAAGTTACCACAGTGGGAATAGTTCTAAAATCTAACAGAAAAACAAAAGTTACCACAGTGGGAATAGTTCTAAAATCTAACAGAAAAACAAAAGCTACCACAGTGGGAATAGTTCTAAAATCTAACAGAAAAACAAAAGTTACCACAGTGGGAATAGTTCTAAAATCTAACAGAAAAACAAAAGCTACCACAGTGGGAATAGTTCTAAAATCTAACAGAAAAACAAAAGTTACCACAGTGGGAATAGTTCTAAAATCTAACAGAAAAACAAAAGCTACCACAGTGGGAATAGTTCTAAAATCTAACAGAAAAACAAAAGTTACCACAGTAGGAATAGTTCTAAAATCTAACAGAAAAACAAAAGTTACCACAGTGGGAATAGTTCTAAAATCTAACAGAAAAACAAAAGCTACCACAGTGGGAATAGTTCTAAAATCTAACAGAAAAACAAAAGCTACCACAGTGGGAATAGTTCTAAAATCTAACAGAAAAACAAAAGTTACCACAGTGGGAATAGTTCTAAAATCTAACAGAAAAACAAAAGTTACCACAGTGGGAATAGTTCTAAAATCTAACAGAAAAACAAAAGTTAC
Source organism: Bathymodiolus brooksi (assembly GCA_963680875.1). Classification (NCBI taxonomy): domain Eukaryota; kingdom Metazoa; phylum Mollusca; class Bivalvia; order Mytilida; family Modiolidae; genus Bathymodiolus; species Bathymodiolus brooksi. Next base: position 91,616,596 of record OY804585.1, read on the forward strand.
CACAGTGGGAATAGTTCTAAAATCTAACAGAAAAACAAAAGCTACCACAGTGGGAATAGTTCTAAAATCTAACAGAAAAACAAAAGTTACCACAGTGGGAATAGTTCTAAAATCTAACAGAAAAACAAAAGTTACCACAGTGGGAATAGTTCTAAAATCTAACGGAAAAACAAAAGCTACCACAGTGGGAATAGTTCTAAAATCTAACAGAAAAACAAAAGTTACCACAGTGGGAATAGTTCTAAAATCTAACAGAAAAACAAAAGCTACCACAGTGGGAATAGTTCTCAAAATCTAACAAAAAAACAAAGGCTACCACAGTGGGAATAGTTCGCAAAATCTAACAGAAAAACAAAAGCTACCACAGTGGGAATAGTTCTCAAAATCTAACAGAAAAACAAAAGCTACCACAGTGAGAATAGTTCTCAAAATCTAACAGAAAAACAAAAGCTACCACAGTGGGAATAGTTCTCAAAATCTAACAGAAAAACAAAAGCTACCACAGTGGGAATAGTTCTCAAAATCTAACAGAAAAACAAAAGCTACCACAGTGGGAATAGTTCCAAAATCTAACAGAAAAACAAAAGCTACCACAGTGGGAATAGTTCTAAAATCTAACAGAAAAACAAAAGCTACCACAGTGGGAATAGTTCTAAAATCTAACAGAAAAACAAAAGTTACCACAGTGGGAATAGTTCTAAAATCTAACAGAAAAACAAATGTTACCACATTGGGAATAGTTCTAAAATCTAACAGAAAAACAAAAGTTACCACAGTGGGAATAGTTCTAAAATCTAACAGAAAAACAAAAGTTACCACAGTGGGAATAGTTCTAAAATCTAACAGAAAAACAAAAGTTACCACAGTGGGAATAGTTCTAAAATCTAACAGAAAAACAAAAGTTACCACAGTGGGAATAGTTCTAAAATCTAACAGAAAAACAAAAGCTACCACAGTGGGAATAATTCTAAAATCTAACAGAAAAACAAAAGTTACCACAGTGGGAATAGTTCTAAAATCTAACAGAAAAACAAAAGCTACCACAGTGGGAATAGTTCTAAAATCTAACAGAAAAACAAAAGTTACCACAGTGGGAATAGTTCTAAAATCTAACAGAAAAACAAAAGCTACCACAGTGGGAATAGTTCTAAAATCTAACAGAAAAACAAAAGTTACCACAGTGGGAATAGTTCTAAAATCTAACAGAAAAACAAAAGTTACCACAGTGGGAATAGTTCTAAAATCTAACAGAAAAACAAAAGTTACCACAGTGGGAATAGTTCTAAAATCTAACAGAAAAACAAAAGTTACCACAGTGGGAATAGTTCTAAAATCTAACAGAAAAACAAAAGCTACCACAGTGGGAATAGTTCTAAAATCTAACAGAAAAACAAAAGTTACCACAGTGGGAATAGTTCTAAAATCTAACAGAAAAACAAAAGCTACCACAGTGGGAATAGTTCTAAAATCTAACAGAAAAACAAAAGTTACCACAGTGGGAATAGTTCTAAAATCTAACAGAAAAACAAAAGCTACCACAGTGGGAATAGTTCTAAAATCTAACAGAAAAACAAAAGTTACCACAGTGAGAATAGTTCTAAAATCTAACAGAAAAACAAAAGTTACCACAGTGGGAATAGTTCTAAAATCTAACAGAAAAACAAAAGCTACCACAGTGGGAATAGTTCTAAAATCTAACAGAAAAACAAAAGCTACCACAGTGGGAATAGTTCTAAAATCTAACAGAAAAACAAAAGTTACCACAGTGGGAATAGTTCTAAAATCTAACAGAAAAACAAAAGTTACCACAGTGGGAATAGTTCTAAAATCTAACGGAAAAACAAAAGTTACCACAGTGGGAATAGTTCTAAAATCTAACGGAAAAAGAAAAGCTACCACAGTGGGAATAGTTCTAAAATCTAACAGAAAAACAAAAGTTACCACAGTGGGAATAGTTCTAAAATCTAACAGAAAAACAAAAGCTACCACAGTGGGAATAGTTCTAAAATCTAACAGAAAAACAAAAGTTACCACAGTGGGAATAGTTCTAAAATCTAACAGAAAAACAAAAGCTACCACAGTGGGAATAGTTCTAAAATCTAACAGAAAAACAAAAGCTACCACAGTGGGAATAGTTCTAAAATCTAACAGAAAAACAAAAGCTACCACAGTGGGAATAGTTCTAAAATCTAACAGAAAAACAAATGTTACCACATTGGGAATAGTTCTAAAATCTAACAGAAAAACAAAAGTTACCACAGTGGGAATAGTTCTAAAATCTAACAGAAAAACAAAAGTTACCACAGTGGGAATAGTTCTAAAATCTAACAGAAAAACAAAAGTTACCACAGTGGGAATAGTTCTAAAATCTAACAGAAAAACAAAAGTTACCACAGTGGGAATAGTTCTAAAATCTAACAGAAAAACAAAAGCTACCACAGTGGGAATAGTTCTAAAATCTAACAGAAAAACAAAAGCTACCACAGTGGGAATAGTTCTAAAATCTAACAGAAAAACAAAAGCTACCACAGTGGGAATAGTTCTAAAATCTAACAGAAAAACAAAAGTTACCACAGTGGGAATAGTTCTAAAATCTAACAGAAAAACAAAAGTTACCACAGTGGGAATAGTTCTAAAATCTAACAGAAAAACAAATGTTACCACATTGGGAATAGTTCTAAAATCTAACAGAAAAACAAAAGCTACCACAGTGGGAATAGTTCTAAAATCTAACAGAAAAACAAAAGTTACCACAGTGGGAATAGTTCTAAAATCTAACAGAAAAACAAAAGTTACCACAGTGGGAATAGTTCTAAAATCTAACAGAAAAACAAAAGTTACCACAGTGGGAATAGTTCTAAAATCTAACAGAAAAACAAAAGCTACCACAGTGGGAATAGTTCTAAAATCTAACAGAAAAACAAAAGCTACCACAGTGGGAATAGTTCTAAAATCTAACAGAAAAACAAAAGTTACCACAGTGGGAATAGTTCTATATTTTTAACAGAAAAACAAAAGTTACCACAGTGGGAATAGTTCTAAAATCTAACAGAAAAACAAAAGTTACCACAGTGGGAATAGTTCTAAAATCTAACAGAAAAACAAAAGCTACCACAGTGGGAATAGTTCTAAAATCTAACAGAAAAACAAAAGCTACCACAGTGGGAATAGTTCTAAAATCTAACAGAAAAACAAAAGTTACCACAGTGGGAATAGTTCTAAAATATAACAGAAAAACAAAAGCTACCACAGTGGGAATAGTTCTAAAATCTAACAGAAAAACAAAAGTTACCACAGTAGGAATAGTTCTAAAATCTAACAGAAAAACAAAAGTTACCACAGTGGGAATAGTTCTAAAATCTAACAGAAAAACAAAAGCTACCACAGTGGGAATAGTTCTAAAATCTAACAGAAAAACAAAAGCTACCACAGTGGGAATAGTTCTAAAATCTAACAGAAAAACAAAAGTTACCACAGTGGGAATAGTTCTAAAATCTAACAGAAAAACAAAAGTTACCACAGTGGGAATAGTTCTAAAATCTAACAGAAAAACAAAAGCTACCACAGTGGGAATAGTTCTAAAATCTAACAGAAAAACAAAAGCTACCACAGTGGGAATAGTTCTAAAATCTAACAGAAAAACAAAAGCTACCACAGTGGGAATAGTTCTAAAATCTAACAGAAAAACAAAAGTTACCACAGTGGGAATAGTTCTAAAATCTAACAGAAAAACAAAAGTTACCACAGTGGGAATAGTTCTAAAATCTAACAGAAAAACAAAAGCTACCACAGTGGGAATAGTTCTAAAATCTAACAGAAAAACAAAAGTTACCACAGTGGGAATAGTTCTAAAATCTAACAGAAAAACAAAAGCTACCACAGTGGGAATAGTTCTAAAATCTAACAGAAAAACAAAAGTTACCACAGTGGGAATAGTTCTAAAATCTAACAGAAAAACAAAAGCTACCACAGTGGGAATAGTTCTAAAATCTAACAGAAAAACTAAAGCTACCACAGTGGGAATAGTTCTAAAATCTAACAGAAAAACAAAAGCTACCACAGTGGGAATAGTTCTAAAATCTAACAGAAAAACAAAAGCTACCACAGTGGGAATAGTTCTCAAAATCTAACAAAAAAACAAAGGCTACCACAGTAGGAATAGTTCTAAAATCTAACAGAAAAACAAAAGCTACCACAGTGGGAATAGTTCTAAAATCTAACAGAAAAACAAAAGTTACCACAGTGGGAATAGTTCTAAAATCTAACAGAAAAACAAAAGTTACCACAGTGGGAATAGTTCTAAAATCTAACGGAAAAACAAAAGCTACCACAGTGGGAATAGTTCTAAAATCTAACAGAAAAACAAAAGTTACCACAGTGGGAATAGTTCTAAAATCTAACAGAAAAACAAAAGCTACCACAGTGGGAATAGTTCTAAAATCTAACAGAAAAACAAAAGTTACCACAGTGGGAATAGTTCTAAAATCTAACAGAAAAACAAAAGTTACCACAGTGGGAATAGTTCTAAAATCTAACAGAAAAACAAAAGTTACCACAGTGGGAATAGTTCTAAAATCTAACAGAAAAACAAAAGTTACCACAGTGGGAATAGTTCTAAAATCTAACAGAAAAACAAAAGTTACCACAGTGGGAATAGTTCTAAAATCTAACAGAAAAACAAAAGTTACCACAGTGGGAATAGTTCTAAAATCTAACAGAAAAACAAAAGCTACCACAGTGGGAATAGTTCTAAAATCTAACAGAAAAACAAAAGTTACCACAGTGGGAATAGTTCTAAAATCTAACAGAAAAACAAAAGCTACCACAGTGGGAATAGTTCTAAAATCTAACAGAAAAACAAAAGTTACCACAGTGGGAATAGTTCTAAAATATAACAGAAAAACAAAAGCTACCACAGTGGGAATAGTTCTAAAATCTAACAGAAAAACAAAAGTTACCACAGTGGGAATAGTTCTAAAATCTAACAGAAAAACAAAAGTTACCACAGTGGGAATAGTTCTAAAATCTAACAGAAAAACAAAAGCTACCACAGTGGGAATAGTTCTAAAATCTAACAGAAAAACAAAAGCTACCACAGTGGGAATAGTTCTAAAATCTAACAGAAAAACAAAAGTTACCACAGTGGGAATAGTTCTAAAATCTAACAGAAAAACAAAAGTTACCACAGTGGGAATAGTTCTAAAATCTAACAGAAAAACAAAAGCTACCACAGTGGGAATAGTTCTAAAATCTAACAGAAAAACAAAAGCTACCACAGTGGGAATAGTTCTAAAATCTAACAGAAAAACAAAAGCTACCACAGTAGGAATAGTTCTAAAATCTAACAGAAAAACAAAAGTTACCACAGTGGGAATAGTTCTAAAATCTAACAGAAAAACAAAAGTTACCACAGTGGGAATAGTTCTAAAATCTAACAGAAAAACAAAAGCTACCACAGTGGGAATAGTTCTAAAATCTAACAGAAAAACAAAAGTTACCACAGTGGGAATAGTTCTAAAATCTAACAGAAAAACAAAAGTTACCACAGTGGGAATAGTTCTAAAATCTAACAGAAAAACAAAAGCTACCACAGTGGGAATAGTTCTAAAATCTAACAGAAAAACAAAAGCTACCACAGTGGGAATAGTTCTAAAATCTAACAGAAAAACAAAAGCTACCACAGTGGGAATAGTTCTAAAATCTAACAGAAAAACAAAAGCTACCACAGTGGGAATAGTTCTCAAAATCTAACAAAAAAACAAAGGCTACCACAGTAGGAATAGTTCTAAAATCTAACAGAAAAACAAAAGTTACCACAGTGGGAATAGTTCTAAAATCTAACAGAAAAACAAAAGTTACCACAGTGGGAATAGTTCTAAAATCTAACAGAAAAACAAAAGTTACCACAGTGGGAATAGTTCTAAAATCTAACGGAAAAACAAAAGCTACCACAGTGGGAATAGTTCTAAAATCTAACAGAAAAACAAAAGTTACCACAGTGGGAATAGTTCTAAAATCTAACAGAAAAACAAAAGCTACCACAGTGGGAATAGTTCTAAAATCTAACAGAAAAACAAAAGCTACCACAGTGGGAATAGTTCTAAAATCTAACAGAAAAACAAAAGCTACCACAGTGGGAATAGTTCTAAAATCTAACAGAAAAACAAAAGCTACCACAGTGGGAATAGTTCTCAAAATCTAACAAAAAAACAAAGGCTACCACAGTAGGAATAGTTCTAAAATCTAACAGAAAAACAAAAGTTACCACAGTGGGAATAGTTCTAAAATCTAACAGAAAAACAAAAGTTACCACAGTGGGAATAGTTCTAAAATCTAACGGAAAAACAAAAGCTACCACAGTGGGAATAGTTCTAAAATCTAACAGAAAAACAAAAGTTACCACAGTGGGAATAGTTCTAAAATCTAACAGAAAAACAAAAGCTACCACAGTGGGAATAGTTCTAAAATCTAACAGAAAAACAAAAGTTACCACAGTGGGAATAGTTCTAAAATCTAACAGAAAAACAAAAGCTACCACAGTGGGAATAGTTCTAAAATCTAACAGAAAAACAAAAGCTACCACAGTGGGAATAGTTCTAAAATCTAACAGAAAAACAAAAGCTACCACAGTGGGAATAGTTCTAAAATCTAACAGAAAAACAAAAGCTACCACAGTGGGAATAGTTCTCAAAATCTAACAAAAAAACAAAGGCTACCACAGTAGGAATAGTTCTAAAATCTAACAGAAAAACAAAAGTTACCACAGTGGGAATAGTTCTAAAATCTAACAGAAAAACAAAAGTTACCACAGTGGGAATAGTTCTAAAATCTAACAGAAAAACAAAAGTTACCACAGTGGGAATAGTTCTAAAATCTAACAGAAAAACAAAAGCTACCACAGTGGGAATAGTTCTAAAATCTAACAGAAAAACAAAAGCTACCACAGTGGGAATAGTTCTAAAATCTAACAGAAAAACAAAAGTTACCACAGTGGGAATAGTTCTCAAAATCTAACAGAAAAACAAAAGCTACCACAGTGGGAATAGCTCTAAAATCTAACAGAAAAACAAAAGCTACCACAGTGGGAATAGTTCTAAAATCTAACAGAAAAACAAAAGCTACCACAGTGGGAATAGTTCTAAAATCTAACAGAAAAACAAAAGTTACCACAGTGGGAATAGTTCTAAAATCTAACAGAAAAACAAAAGCTACCACAGTGGGAATAGTTCTAAAATCTAACAGAAAAACAAAAGTTACCACAGTGGGAATAGTTCTAAAATCTAACAGAAAAACAAAAGCTACCACAGTGGGAATAGTTCTAAAATCTAACAGAAAAACAAAAGCTACCACAGTGGGAATAGTTCTAAAATCTAACAGAAAAACAAAAGCTACCACAGTGGGAATAGTTCTAAAATCTAACAGAAAAACAAAAGCTACCACAGTGGGAATAGTTCTCAAAATCTAACAAAAAAACAAAGGCTACCACAGTAGGAATAGTTCTAAAATCTAACAGAAAAACAAAAGTTACCACAGTGGGAATAGTTCTAAAATCTAACAGAAAAACAAAAGCTACCACAGTGGGAATAGTTCTCAAAATCTAACAAAAAAACAAAGGCTACCACAGTAGGAATAGTTCTAAAATCTAACAGAAAAACAAAAGTTACCACAGTGGGAATAGTTCTAAAATCTAACAGAAAAACAAAAGTTACCACAGTGGGAATAGTTCTAAAATCTAACAGAAAAACAAAAGTTACCACAGTGGGAATAGTTCTAAAATCTAACAGAAAAACAAAAGCTACCACAGTGGGAATAGTTCTAAAATCTAACAGAAAAACAAAAGCTACCACAGTGGGAATAGTTCTCAAAATCTAACAGAAAAACAAAAGCTACCACAGTGGGAATAGCTCTAAAATCTAACAGAAAAACAAAAGCTACCACAGTGGGAATAGTTCTCAAAATCTAACAGAAAAACAAAAGCTACCACAGTGGGAATAGTTCTAAAATCTAACAGAAAAACAAAAGCTACCACAGTGGGAATAGTTCCAAAATCTAACAGAAAAACAAAAGCTACCACAGTGGGAATAGTTCTCAAAATCTAACAGAAAAACAAAAGTTACCACAGTGGGAATAGTTCTAAAATTTAACAGAAAAATAAAGGCTACCACAGTGGGAATAGTTCTAAAATCTAACAGAAAAACAAAAGCTACCACAGTGGGAATAGTTCTAAAATCTAACAGAAAAACAAAAGCTACCACAGTGGGAATAGTTCTAAAATCTAACGGAAAAACAAAAGTTATCACAGTGGGAATAGTTCTAAAATCTAACAGAAAAACAAAAGCTACCACAGTGGGAATAGTTCAATAGAAAAATTGTAGAAAGAGGCAAAATTGATACCACTAACACACATGTACAGGATCGTTCACTTTACTGGTTTGGCACAGGCATGTCAGTAAAAAGTGGCAGGGTTAAACTAGTTTTAAGCCCAAACCCAAACTAATGGTCAATTATAGCTTCAACACACCACTCTGACAAACATCATATACCCGTTATCACTAGAACAAAATATCACCGAAAATTGCCTCTATTGAACATTCTTTGCCTTAATTTATTTCACCAACTTGCCCAAAAGCCAAAATTAGAAAAAAAATATATATGTATTCAAACAAATTCTTTCATAATTTTCACTTGTCCGAATCCAGTTTTACTTGTCCCGGGCTTCAGGCAAGTGAGTTAGTGGAAGACTGATTGAAGATATGTAAAATTAAAAAACTGCAAAAAATTTTACTATTGTTTCAATGATTTTATTGTTTTATTTATAGATGGAAATGGAGGTTTATACAAAGCCTTGATACACAGTAAAGTAATAGAGAACATGGAGTCTAGAGGAATACAACATATACATGTCTACTGTGTAGATAACATACTAGTTAAAATGGCTGACCCAGTATTTATAGGATTCTGTATGGCTAAAGGAGCTAAATGTGGTGCAAAAGTAGGTGTTTGATCAAAATAATTTTTTATTTAATTAGTTTAAAGTTTTTTTCTGTAATTTTAAGTTATATTGTGTTTTAAAGTTTAGTTTTAGAAGATATCAGAATGCATGAAGAAAATTCTGAGCATTCTTAAAGGGACCATCTCAAACTTTTTTGTACATTCCCTAGATCAGATTTTTTTTTTAAACACAAGTAATTTTATTGCACTAAATTTTGCTGTAAACAATTTACTAGGTATGCAGCTTGTACATAGTATTCCTTGTTGTTAAAGACAAGATGTATTTAGTAATTAAAAACCAAACTCACATAAAGCATGCATACTAAAGGAATGTTTTATTATTTTGCTCAGAGATGTAACTTTTAAAATGAAAGGGAACTAAAAGTGGATAACTACTATGCACAAAAATTGTTAAGAAATAAAATTAATATTTTGAGATGATTCCTACCTAGATCATAAATTTTTTCTCATGAGCAAGATCCCAAATCTCATTGTCAAATAGATAATAACCTAATCCATTTTAAAAGACTTTGATTTTTAGTTAATAGTAATTGATAACAAGAAAATAGAACGTAAAAAAAAGTTTTGATCTGAAAATCAGTATACAATGTATATATTACCCTTAATAATTCTAATTCTTTAAAGTTGATATGATGAATACGGTTATGACCATTTTTGGCCAATCAGATTGCTCCTAGCATGCACAACAGTTTAGTAACACATTCATTGTCTCTCAATCACCATTTTCATTGGATGATACATGTACATAGGGTCACTCGCAAGTGACCTGTAAAGAAATGTTCTTGAGATTTCTTGTAAATTAAAGTTAAATGTTACTTACTAGTAATGATTGAACACCTGTCTGCCAATCATTTTTAAGTTATTAGTACATTTGTATTACCTTTTTAAAAAGTTTCTTTTTCTTAATTAACAAAATTAGGGCCGTTGTGATTGTATGGTAGTTGAATTTACATTTACCTATGCAATCAGTCCCTATCACCACTGTGAGTTTGATTCCCACCCATAGCTAGGTGTACTCAATATGACTATAGACAAAATGTATGATCAAGTTTGTCAATGATTTGCAGGAGATAAATAACTTTCTCCCTGTGCTTTCATTTCCTCCAGTAAAACTGGCTTCCATGAGATAACCAAAATATTGTTTAAAGTGATGTTAAACACTTAAAATAGTAATACTAACACTATAAAGATGATATTAAGCATTCATGACCTATAGCTCATTATTTGTAATATTTTATCAGGTAGTAGAGAAGACTGTCCCTACAGAAGCTGTAGGTGTGGTATGTAAGGTTGGAGGGAACTACCAGGTTGTAGAATATAGTGAGATCACTCTTAGTACAGCTCAGAGGAGAAATCCTGATGGCAGACTCACATTTAATGCAGGAAATATATGCAATCATTACTTTCAGTTAGATTTTCTTAAACATGTCTCAGAGTAAGTGTTTAAATTTTCTTAAGCATGTTTCAGAGTATGTGTTTAAATTTTCTTAAGCATGTTTCAGAGTATGTGTTTAAATTTTCTTAAACATGTTTCAGAGTATGTGTTTAAATTTTCTTAAGCATGTTTCAGAGTATGTGTTTAAATTTTCTTAAACATGCTTCAGAGTATGTGTTTAAATTTTCTTAAGCATGTTTCAGAGTATGTGTTTAAATTTTATTAAACATGTTTCAGAGTATGTGTTTAAATTTTCTTAAGCATGTTTCAGAGTATGTGTTTAAATTTTCTTAAACATGTTTCAGAGTATGTGTTTAAATTTTCTTAAACATGTTTCAGAGTATGTGTTTAAATTTTCTTAAACATGTTTCAGAGTATGTGTTTAAATTTTCTTAAGCATGTTTCAGAGTATGTGTTTAAATTATCTTAAACATGTTTCAGAATAAGTGTTTAAATTATCTTAAGCATGTTTCAGAGTATGTGTTTAAATTTTCTTAAACATGTCTCAGAGTATGTGTTTAAATTTTCTTAAGCATGTCTCAGAGTATGTGTTTAAATTTTCTTAAGCATGTTTCAGAGTATGTGTTTAAATTTGCATAGACATGTATTCTGTGAATTTTTAAAACTAGCAAGTTTCTAAATCATTTTTTTTTATTAGATTTGCAAACTGGTATCTTCTTGTGTTCTAAATAACAGACAAAAATCCTGTTTTCAAATTCTTCAACTGAGACTTGACTCACTTTTGTGAAATTCAACTCCATGACGGATACGAGACACACATGTTCTCCAGATATTCTTCGTAATGTATTTAAAATCTGACAAAAATAGTACATTCTGAGAGTTACAAAGCTGCAAGAATTTCTTTTTTTTATTTTATAGAACAGACAACAAGTCATTTCAACAGTTTTAGCTTTCTTAATAAAAACGTAGATATAACAACAAACAGAACAAACATAGATAATACCATTCTGGTTTGGTATTAAACCACATTTTTTATTGCTCATTCTGAGTGCAGGTACCAGTAGATTTAGTTATTGACAAAATTTATTATCTCTGAGTTGTATCAATCACGTAAACAGTTTGAGATCAGAACACATGTTAAATTTATATTTAATCTCTTCTCTATTAAATATACATTAATATTATTCTACAACTGGTGCTCATTGAAAGTACAGCCTGTGGTATGAATACAGTCATAACTGCCCATGTAGTCATTTCTATTAAGCAGCCACCTGTATTAAGCAGTCATCTTTATTAAACAGTCACCTATATTAAAAGGTCACCTTTTTCTTGTCCTGTCATATAAATTAATTATGAATTGACCCTCTCTTAAGAGGTCACCTGTCTTATAAGGCCACCTTTTCTTTCTCCCAAAGGTGACCTCTTAATACAGGTTTGACTATATTTTTTTTCCCAAAAAATAAATGTTCCCACAAATTATAGTGACTCGATGCATAAATGTAGTCACATCAATGTCATAGATCACATGATAAACTGAAAAAGCACATGTAACATTTCTTTTTCAGTCCCAAACAAGAAGATCAGTTAAGACACCATGTGGCTAAGAAGAAGATTCCTTACGTTGATGACAATCTACAGACAATCAAACCTACATCACCTAATGGTATCAAGATGGAGAAATTTGTTTTTGATGTTTTCCACTTTGCCAGGTATGGATAATCAAAAGATTGAGTGAGTGAATGTTGTTTAATGCCATGTGAGCAATTATGGTGAGAACAAGCTACATTCGATGAGATGATGATGATGTCTGCTTTGTACTAGACCAACCCACTTGGTTTGATTTTTATAGTGTTAGCTTAATACTGAAATAACAGTCCATGGGTAGACATGTCACTTCACTCAGACACATTATCCTGGTCCATGGGTAGACATGTCACTTCACTCAGACATATTAACCTGGTCCATGGGTAGACATGTCACTTCACTCAGACACATTATCCTGGTCCATGGGTAGACATGTCACTTCACTCAGACACATTATCCTGGTCCATGGTTAGACATGTCACTTCACTCAGACACATTATCCTGGTCCATGGGTAGACATGTCACTTCACTCAGACACATTATCCTGGTCCATGGGTAGACATGTCACTTCACTCAGACACATTATCCTGGTCCATGGGTAGACATGTCACTTCACTCAGACACATTATCCTGGTCCATGGGTAGACATGTCACTTCACTCAGACACATAGTGTAAGCTGACTGATACAACAGTCCATGGGTAGACATGTCACTTCACTCAGACATATTATCCTGGTCCATGGGTAGACATGTCACTTCACTCGGACACATTATCCTGGTCCATGGGTAGACATGTTACTTCACTCAGACACATTATCCTGGTCCATGGGTAGACATGTCACTTCACTCAGACACATTATCCTGGTCCATGGGTAGACATGTCACTTCACTCAGACACATTATCCTGGTCCATGGGTAGACATGTCACTTCACTCAGACACATTATCCCGGTCCATGGGTAGACATGTCACTTCACTCGGACACATTATCCTGGTCCATGGGTAGACATGTCACTTCACTCAGACACATTATCCTGGTCCATGGGTAGACATGTCACTTCACTCAGACACATAGTGTAAGCTGACTGATATAACAGTCCATGGGTAGACATGTCACTTCACTCAGACACATAGTGTAAGCTGACTGATATAACAGTCCATGGGTAGACATGTCACTTCACTCAGACACATTGTGTAAGCTGACTGATATAACGGTCCATGGGTAGACATGTCACTTCACTCAGACACATAGTGTAAGCTGACTGATATAACAGTCCATGGGTAGACATGTCACTTCACTCAGACACATAGTGTAAGCTGACTGATATAACAGTCCATGGGTAGACATGTCACTTCACTCAGACACATAGTGTAAGCTGACTGATATAACAGTCCATGGGTAGACATGTCACTTCACTCAGACATCCTGATTATGAGCCAACCATTCTTTGTTCTTAATCCCTAATGCTGCACGCTCAGTGGAGAAGCAACAAATTCCTTATTTTATGGTCTTTGGTTTTTATCTGCCCCAGATGCAAACCCACAATCTACCACTCTTGAGTTGAGCATGCTAGTAATTACACCTTCGATATTCAATAGAACATCTACAAGTAATACAGATATATGCTACAAAATGCTATTTATATATGTACTACTAAATTTTAAAAAGATCAACAGTTTGACTTATAAATGTGTAATAAGAAAAATAGAATGCTGTTTATAACTTATACAGTGAAACTTTTTTAAACTGAATCCTGAATAACTGGAATCCTGTATAAACCGAACTTAAAAATAAAATTCCAATGTAGGAAAACTTTGTTAATTTAACCTATATATACTGAACACCTGTCTATTCTGAACATAAAAATTGGTCTTAAGTAGGTTTGGTTTAGACAAAGTTTCCCTGTTTAATGATTCCTTACATTTTTATTGAAATTCAAATGATTAATGAACACTATTAAATAGAATAAAGACAATTATCAGCTAAATTGTGGAACCAGAGGACAAAATCTTTGAAATTAGAAATAATATTGGTATTTACAATCCTATAAAACTATTGACAAAAATGTTTTTACTGTTATATGTTTATAGAGTGAACCCTGACACATTATACAATTATGGCCCTCGGAAGAGGTGAATATCCAAAATTGTCAACCCCACTAGGGTTTTTAGCCCGAGGGAAATAACCCTAGTGGGGTTGACAATTTTGGATATTCACTGATTCAGAGGGCCGTAACTGTTTTATTATACCGAACAAACAGTTGAAATATACTGTTTAATATTTGAATTGTTAAAGTATTATTTCATTAGGGTTATTCACTGGATGTTGTAATTTTCAAGGGTTATTACACCGTTGAATAATAGGGTTATTCAATGGACGTGTGTAATTCTTGAGGTTATTCACCGTTGGTGGCGATTAGAAGCAAAAATATCCAGATTATTTTATGTCATGTGATTATCTTTTAACCAATAGAATTGATTCTTTATTATGTGAGGTATAATAATAATTTTTATTACCTTACATATATACAACATAGTTTATAAAAACATGGTTTAAGCCCAAATTCAACCTTAGTGATAGAATCATTATTTCATTTGATCAAATTTCTCTTGTAATCCTTGTTATTTTGTAACATTGTACATCTGTGTTGCCATCATTTATAGTATCACTAATGTTTTTCTTTATTATCGAAAATATTCCACGAGCGAGTGAACCTCTCGTTAACTCACGAATATGAGCGAGTTATGGTAGGTCGTTGGTTTTCTATGGGTACTCCAGTTTCCTCCACCAATAAAACTTTATATCGTGGCAGTCAATTTTATTGATGGAGGAAATCAGAATATTCATAGAAAACCACAGACCAGCCGCAAGTCACTGACAAACTTTATCACATAACTACCATACGATCACGACCATGGCAGCCCCTCAACATTTTGATGAAGATTTTTCTTTTTTACTTTTTTTATTAACAATGTGTTTTTATATCACACTTAAATTGTGAAATAACAAAACCCCAGTAAATATTTTTACAAAGACCAGTTTGTTAAAAAAAAAATGACACAAAATTAATGTCTATATCTTTTTCTTTCTTTCTTTTCTGTGTGTGTGTGTGTGTGCATGTGTGTGAATCTGCTCTTTCACCTTTGTTTATCTTCTTCCTGCATGATTTCTTAAAATTCTTTTCTTTATCTATCTTATTTTATCTTTTTATCTTTTTTTGGAATGTTTTGATTTTTTCCTTACCTAACATATATTCTATTAATTGCTTGTTTATATGGCTGCATTAATATTTCTATGTGGTTGCTTCTAATTTTATTTACTGCTTCATTGATTTGTCCTAATTTTTAACCTTTGCATGATATTTTGTATGTTAACTCCAAATTTCAACTCACTGGCACATGGGATTGTTTATTTGTCCTAATTTTACCCTTTTTATTTCACATATTTTTTTACCATATTTCCTATGTATTATCATATTTCCTTCATATTTGTTTTGTTTGCTCCTGGCACATGGGTTTGTTTGTCCTAATTTTTGCCCTTTGCATGTTATTATCTATGTTTACCTTGAATGTGGTTGTGTTTGTGGTATTTTGTGTAAATGAGACAGGAACTTTGCTGTATGGGAAGTACTACGGGAAGATGAGTTCTCTCCCTTGAAGAATGCCAACACAGAACCTAAAGACACGCCTACTACCTGTCGCCATGCCTTGTTAGATATGCACAGACGTTTTGTCCTAGGAGCAGGTGGCAAGTTTGTACATAGTGATGGATCTGATATCCCAGACATTCAGAGGTAATTTATCAGTATTCATATAATTATAAATGGTCTCTTTAATTGTAGAGATTTATTTTACAATATACTATTACTAGCTAATTTGTTGAAAAAATGTCACAAGATAAGTGTACCGTGTCTAATTTGAAAACAAGCTTGTAATAAATGGATTTAGGAAAATTAAAATTTTAATTTTGAAAGTCATGTATGTAATAGTATGAATCTATTTCTGTTTTGGTTTCCATTTTTAAAATTCAGTCATCTTTTAACTTTCATTTCAAGTGTGCATGGTTTATGTCTTGTAAAATTTGCTTTATTTATGAACCAAATATAATCTTGATTATCACATATTTTGTTGCAATATGTTCGTTTTTGCATGTCCAATAATAGCTGAAAGTCAGTGTTGGTTATTTGCCCTCAGGGCAAATATCCGTATTTGCCCTCAAATATCAAAATTTGCCCTCATAATCCGTATTTGCCCCCGAATTCAACTTCCGGTATCTGCGCAGTGGTCTCAAAGTACAAGGAAAAATGGTGCATGGAAATATGTATAAAATCGTATTTCAATCAAATTAACACATTTCAACATATTGGAATAAAGTTTAAATAACTAGAAACGGAATAATTAGCTCAAATGTATACGTCACGTTGAATAGGAATTTCCATTCAAATGTCAACGTCTTGTGTAGATTTTACAAACAGTTTCTAACGTCATTGTACAGATCGACATTGTTCAGTATATTTTTGAAACCAGACTCGAAGTTGAACAAAGGCAACTCTCTTAAGGATTTATTTTCGCAATTTGTCAGTTCAAAGACCTTTTTTGCAATGCGAAAGTCAATGCTTGGAAAAGGTCAATGTAAAATATGTGATAAAAAGATTATGACATGAAATTTTCCATATCGTCCCTGGTATCAACCCTTGACCCATATCAGCCCTCCAGCTTCGCTGTCGGGCTTGATATGGTAGTCTCAGGCTAATACCAGGGCCGATATGGAAAATGTCATGTAATAATCTCTTACTATTCCTTGACAGGTTCTAATATTTGTTTGTCTTGTTTGTAAAATTAAAAATCTGTCCTAAAACTAAATTAATAACAGAATGTTTTTCTACCCTACCAAGCTATAGAAATTCTACAATTGCATGAGTTATCTCCCCTGTTAATATTTTTAATATGTTGTTGCATGCTCTAACCTATACATGTTGTCTGCTATTCTTCAGTGATAATAAAGAAAATGGCAGAGGAGACAAGTAAGTACTTATTGTGTGGGTTGTTGGGAATTGGTTTTTTTTTCAATTTGTTTATTTTCAGTCTTACAAATTTATGTTTTAATGTTTCCCTCCTTTTGAGGGAGACATATTGTTTTTATCCTGTCTGTTGTCCGTCACGAAAGTTTATATGCACAACATCTCCTACATTTTAAAAAGGAATTCATTGAAAGTTTGCATGCTAGTTTATAACTAAGCAAAGAATCACATATCATTAATACAGTTTGATCTGGCTACTTTTGAAGGAGTTATTGCCCTTCCTGGACTTTGAACATTTCATCAAAAAGTTTGTACACGTAAATACTCCTACATTTTAGGTGAAACTTCCTCAAAACTTTGTTTTCTTGCTTATTACCATATGGAGATTTGATATTTTTTGCAGGTTGGTAGAACCAGTTTTGAATAAGTTATTGTCCTCTATGAATATGTCATAGTAAAGACAATAGCTGCATTTGTACGTGGAATTCTTATCTTTTTAATCAGTGTTTTATTTTTTCAGTTTGATATGTTCATTTTTCAAATACCTACCTATAGATTGTATTAAGTTGATTGATTGATGTTTAACGCCAACTTTAGCAGTATTTCAACTATATTGTGGCGATAATAAATTGAAGTACTAATATTATATCTTGGCCATAAACCTACATCTCAAATAATTTGTTCTCCTGATTCTACACGTGCCAGACAAAATTCTAATTTCAAAAAAATAACTATCACTTTTATTCCTGTTTTTCATCTCGCATTCATTGTGATTTTCAAAAATGAAAACAACTAAGGTTAGTATGAAAATCCCTCCACCCTAGTCTGCATTTGATTGAGTGGTACTCTTTATTTGTGGCCAATATACACTTCATACATTAGGGCCATCAGCGAAAAACAATAGATTGGTAAAACAACCCCTATTGTATAAATGCTGGTGAAAACATTTTATCAAATGGTGTGGTTGAGATGGCCACTTCCTGCGTAATCATTGAGTAAACCTTTGGGGCACCTTTTTCAACTTATAGATTGAAAGTAAATATGACAAATGAGTGTGGGTATTCTTAGACAAATGAGTGTGGGTATTCTTAGACAAACGAGTGTGGGTATTCTTAAACAAATGAGTGTGGGTATTCTTAAACAAACGAGTGTGGGTATTCTTAGACAAATGAGTGTGGGTATTCTTAGACAAACGAGTGTGGGTATTCGTAGCACCTCACTGTCATTTATTGGTTGTGGGTGTTTAATACTACTTTAAGTAATTTTTCAGTTATATCGTGGCTTGTAAGTTTTAGTGGTGGAGGGAAATATAGTACCAAGTAAAAACTCACAGATCTACTGCAAATCCACTGTTATCATAATCAATATCATGAGCTTCATATGGTCAATAGAAATGTCTGTCAAAATAGAAAGTGGCATATCTCATTAGTGTTATCAGATAAGGATATGATAGGGCGAATTTATATTCTATCTGTTTGAAGTAAATTATTTCAAATTACAGTGGAACCTGTCTAATCCGACATACCAAAGGACTAGGGAAATGTGTCACATTGTAAAGGATGTCGGAATACTCAGGTTAACAGAAATACTTTGGGATCATAGATTTTTGTCGGATGTCACAGGATATCGTGTGTCAGATTGCACAAGTTTCACTGTAATTTACTGTATGGTTGTGTAATGTACAAACATCAAACTAGAATTAACTTATTCATAATAACAGCCATGTTGATTTTATTTTCAGTCAAACAGATGCAGATGATGTTAATGGAGTAGTTTGTGAAATATCACCATTGGTGTCTTATTGTGGAGAGGTAGGTTTACGTTGTAGATTTGAAAATTACATTTGCAAGTTTTTGTACAAAACAAGAAGAAAAAGCGTTCTTACTCTTATAATTATAAGTGTAGTATTAATTTGTTCCCTCCAAATGAAAATAACACTTTTACTGTAGGGATATTAGAGATTATATGATTATATATTATATATGAAATAATTGTGTCTAAGAAAATAAAAATAGAAGAACCCTACTGTTTGGACCATTATTTCAACTCATCTTGCCCAAGATCTGGGAAACCTTTTAGAAGTGTAATTATAAGCGTCCTCACCTCGATCATGATAGATCATTAGTGTTATTCCTGATTGGGTCAAATCATAGACTATTAAACTTGTACTACTGATTCTGTTCAAGGCATGCAATTACTATGTGTTATCCATTCCTTTAAAAGAAATTCTTTATTTTCTTCAAGCCCAATGATCACAGTGGGAAATCTTCTTTTTTTTTTTGATTGGCTGAATTATATTTCCTTAGAAACCAATGACCTATAGATGGACCTTGATGAAGAGTTATCAATTCGTTCCAATGTTATTTACAATATATCCTCAACAGAGCATACTAACATCTCAGTAAAACACTGTGTCATGTCACCTGAAACTTTATAGAGATGATCTATGTAAGGTCTTCAGAATATTCCTCATTTGTTCCTATGAAAAGTATAATATTTCCTTCACAGATAACACTGGATATTTTTGTAAGAATCTCTTCATGTTTATATTACAGATGAGTACGTGTACAAGATTTTGTAAATTATACAGTCAAATATGTCTGCTGTGACCCTCCAAAGCAACATTAAATGGGGTTACATAAGACAGATGGGCACTTAATACAGATTTAAATTAATATGAATTGCATTGTGCAAGGAAATTAAATTAAGGTCACATAGTACAAGAGATGGCTTAACAGAGTTGGTCACTAAAGCAGATCTGACAGTGTTTATTTACATGTATATTTCAGGGTTTACAAGAATTGGTTTGTGGGAACCTCTTTGGATTTATTATATTTTATTTAAATGTATTTTCAGGGTTTAGAAGAATTGGTTTGTGGGAAGAGTTTTGTATCACCTTTGTATATACAACAAGCACCTGATGATAAAGAACCAGCCATAAGTCAAGGAAAGAGAAGCTAATGACAAACTTTATAAAGTGTGGGCAGCTACTTAAAACATATTTATAAATAGGTTGAGGGAAGCTTACTGTGATCTGGGACAATCATATGGATTTTTTATTTACAATTTGCCATAGTTTATTTTCTTTTATAGTACTTTTATAATCATATTATGAATGCTGATTAAGTGTAAGCACAATTATTTAAACAAAAAATTAGAATGAAGTGCCCATAAAGTATTTCTATGTGAATTAGAGATATAACTAATACAATATATTAAATAAGTCTAGAAACCAAATATACAGGTACACAAAGTTGATTAAACCTAAGGTCCTCCTCCCTCAGACATGGGTGACCATAGCCAATTTAGGCTACTACGTTGAGGCCCTTTGACTTTCTTGTTTCCTCTCAAAGACGTGATCTTCCAATCTTTTGACTTTGGGCATACCTGATCTATGTTTTTCTTATGCAATTAAATCATGAAAAACATTCTACATTTTTAAAATAAGAAATCATAATTTGTATTAGCATATTTCTTTGTTGGTGAGAGGGTCCTGTTTTGTTTACATATCTATTAGTCTATCAGTTAGTAATTTATGTTCTGTTTACATCAGGTTTTGATTGGGAGAGGAAACAATTCAGTATTTTATATTTCAATTTTTTAACTTTTTTTTAAATGTCATATGACGAAGATATTTTTCTGGTGTGGTCATATTTATTTTTATACTAGTATTTGTCAAATTTTTATATAACTTATTATATACATGCTGTATGTATGTGCGATATATGTAGATTGCCGGAAAATATTAAAGTTATTTGTACGAGCTTTAGAAACAGGTAGAAAAGCAAGCCCTTGGCGATCTTTCTTGACCTGTTTCGAAGCGAGTGCTAATGAATTTTATTTTTACTGACAATACACTTATATTGTGTTTATCCTGCAATGTCAAAAAGTCTTAAACAACTTTCAAATTTTACTAAAAAGAGCAGATACAGGCATCATTCTAATCGTTTACAAGGGTATCCTCTATCAGGTCCGTGCTTAAACTGTTACCGTTTCTTACCATTCGCTCTACTTGAATTGGGTACCAGAAAAGCTTTATTAGATCCATGACTATATAATAATAAAGTTTATTTTAGTACTCAATTCATACAATGGCAGGATAACATATGATATATTTATGACTGATAATGTACAGTAATTTGTATTACTTCTATATCACCAATACATCTGACATGTTGGTCATTAAATGGCTGCATATTTTAAATAATAAATTCCATTACACTGTTATATTTTTGTCAATACTGCTTCCTGTATAGTGATTTGAAATGAGTCATGAAAACAAAGGGTACCTGATGTAAATTCAGCTGTTTTAAGTCACTTTAAGGAAAGTGTCCATGGATTCTTTAAAAGTCTTGACTTCATACATCTAAGATTATATAAAAAAACTGAAAAACAAGCCTGTCTGTTGATGTCATTCTGGTCCCTTGTATTTTTTATCCATTCAACCTTGGGAGAAACAAATTCTTGGCCTCACTATATAGTTTATTTCCAATTTTAAATACTTTGTAAACCCTGTATATGCAAATTTGAAAATATAACTAATTCTGTAAAAGAGGAACATCAGAAAGTTTGCTAAAGCTATATAAAGTTTATAATTTAGAAAATTAATTCATATCTGTTTCATTAAAGAAAAAATGACCATTGCTGTAACTGATAAACCTATTATTTATGAAGTTTTCAATATTAGATATTTTATTTATTATATAATATATATCAGTTTACAATGTATTTTTAAATATTATAGAATATTAGATAATTGAAGAATACTATACAGTTATATATCTATAGCAAAACAATATTATTCTACTTAGGAGGTGGAGGGCCCAATTGTTCTCTGTAAAACCTGCAGTGTGTACTTGAAAAGCCAAGAGTAGATAACTTCAGCACCAGGCCCAATTGTGAGTAATTGGTCCAATTGGCTTAAGGCCGGCCCAGATTCTACTTGTATGTACTGGTAATTGTTAAAATTCGAATTTTACCTGCAGCCTAAGGAAGTTTTTGTGGTCATTAGATATATTAAAAAAAAAACCAATGATTGGAGACCATCTTCTTTTCATTTATTAGAATAAAGTAGTGGAAGTACATTATTTAAGAAATTATAAATGATGATTGCTAATATATCATAGAGTATCTCTTCTTCTATTGTCAGAGATGAACTTTTTTTCTCTGATCAGAAGATTTCCATTTTATTAAACAAAATATTTGGTAATAAAGTGTGTCAAACTTTATCCAATCAGCTACAAAATGAGGGTATGTGGGCACTGTATAGAGGGTTTCTTCTTTTTTCATCAATGAGCACTTTCACCTATGATTTTATAAAGCTATCAATTGATAAGATATTTTTGATGTGTCACAAACTCTTTGAATGATGTTCTCCTTGAGAGTCTGAAAAAAACCACTCCATTGAAAACTCAAAATTGTGAAATAAATAGTGAAAATTCAAAAATAATGAAATTGAAAGAATGTTAAATTGGAGAATAGTTTCACTGGAAAACATCAGAACATGAAATTAAAATGTCTGAATGGTTAAATGAGAAATAAAGAAAAACATAAATATGCTGATTAAAAAAACACCTATATAACACTGAAGGTTAAAGCATAACTGCAATATATACCAAAGTGAATGTCATTGTCTGTTCTCAACTTCATTAGATTCAAATTTATTTTTAAAAAACATGTTAAAATTTGAACGTTGATTTATAGATTATAGTTTTTTTATAACATCTTTAATTATTGTATCGCTGAATTGAAAAAAATAAAAAAAATAAAACAAAATTGTGTGTAATATTATCATAAATTATTTTGTGCAAATACAATTTCTTGTGCAGTAAACAGGCATAATAGCAAACATTTCCATCAATGTGTTTAAACTTGAGAAAGCTGTAATTTTAGCACATCTTATGATTACTAATACATATATTTTCCTTGATGTCTGATGCTATTCTTTCATTTTCATTTTAATTTTTTTTAAATGTTGTATATGTACAGTGAAGCCTCTTTTTGATTGTAAAGAGACAACTCTCTAGAGAGATCATCATATGTTAAGAGACCAATCTCAATAGAGACCACTCTCTAGAGAGATCATCATATGTTAAGAGACCAATCTCAATAGAGACCAACTTCTGCTAAGAGACCACTCTCTAGAGAGATCATCAAATGTTAAGAGACCAATCTCAATAGAGACCAACCTCTGCTAAGAGACCACTCTCTAGAGAGATCATCATATTATAAGAGACCAATCTCAATAGAGACCAACCTCTGCTAAGAGACCACTCTCTAGAGAGATCATCATATGTTAAGAGACCAATCTCAATAGATACCAGCCTCTGCTAAGAGACCACTCTCTAGAGAGATCATCATATGTTAAGAGACCAATCTCAATAGAGACCAACCTCTGCTAAGAGACCACTCTCTAGAGAGATCATCATATGTTAAGAGACCAATCTCAATAGAGACCAACCTCTGCTAAGAGACCACTCTCTAGAGAGATCATCATATGTTAAGAGACCAATCTCAATAGAGACCAACCTCTGCTAAGAGACCACTCTCTAGAGAGATCATCATATGTTAAGAGACCAATCTCAATAGAGACCAACCTCTGCTAAGAGACCACTCTCTAGAGAGATCATCATCCGTTAAGAGACCACTCTTTATAGAGATCAACCTCTGTTAAGAGACCATTCACATTAGAGATCAACCTTTGTTAAGAGACCACTCTCTAGATAGACCAACCTCGTTTAAGAGACCTCTATCATTAGAGATCAACCTCTTTTATGGGACCAGTTTGCAATGTTACAACTCTTCATTATTATATTATACAAATGTCTGTTGAATAAACACCTGTCTTAAAAACCACAATACTTTATTTGATAGAGTTTGTCAATGACCTGCTGCAAGTCAGTGATCTTCGACATGTTCAAGTACTATGGTTTCATCCACCAATTAAACTGACCACCACAATACAGCTGAAATATTGTAGAATGCAGCATTAAACACCAATATCCCTAACCTTTAACCCCTGAAGGGAGATAATCTGTTACAGAAGAGGTTTCACTATACAATAAAACCCAGTGAATTTGAGTTTGCTAAAGATATCATATTTTATATTTAATGTCTCAGTGTTAATACTACTTATATGTAGTCTATGCAATGTTTGATCTTAATACTGTGTTGATTATGTATGCACAAATAAACCAGAACTCTGAATAGTTAGAATTTACTGCCATAAAGGTCTAAGCCAACATCATGTTTCATTTGATTAGTAAGAAAGGATATGGATGTAAATGAACATGAGAGACTATCTAACATTACACTTAGACACAAATTAAAGTAAAGGAACAGCTTGTAGTAAGAAAGGATATGGATGTAAATGAACATGAGAGATTATCTAACAATTACACTTAGACACAAATTAATGTAAAGGAACAGCTTGTAGTAAGAAAGGACATGGATGTAAATGAACATGAGAGACTATCTAACAATTACACTTAGACACAAATTAAAGTGAAGGAACAGCTTGTAGTAAGAAAGGATATGGATGTAAATGAACATGAGAGACTATCTAACATTACACTTAGGCACAAATTAAAGTAAAGGAACAGCTTGTAGTAAGAAAGGATATGGATGTAAATGAACATGAGAGACTATCTAACGTTACACTTAGACACAAATTAAACTAAAGGAACAACTTGTAGTAAGAAAGGGTATGGATGTAAATGAACATGAGAGACTATCCTACATTACACTTCAGACACAAATTAAAGTAAAGGAACAGCTTGTAGTAAGAAAGGATATGGATGTAAATGAACATGAGAGACTCCTACATAACACTTAGACACAAATTAAAATAAAGGAACAGCTTGTAGTAAGAAAGGATATGGATGTAAATGAACATGAGAGACTATCTAACATTACACTTAGACACAAATTACAGTAAAGGAACAACTTGTAGTAAGAAAGGATATGGATGTAAATGAACATGAGAGACTATCCTACATTACACATAGACACAAATTAAAGTAAAGGAACAGCTTGTAATAAGAAAGGATATGGATGTCAATGAACATGAGAGACTATCTAACATTACACTTGGGCACAAATTAAAGTAAAGGAACAGCTTGTAATAAGAAAGGATATGGATGTAAATGAACATGAGAGACTATCCTACATAACACTTGTGCACAAATTAAAGTGAAGGAACAGCTTGTAGTAAGAAAGGATATGGATGTAAATAAACATCAACATGAGAGACTATCCTACATTACACTTAAGCACAAGTTCAAGTAAAGGAACAGCTTGTAGTAAGAAAGGACATGGATGTAAATGAACATGAGAGACTATCTAACATTACACTTAGACACAAATTAAAGCAAAGGAACAACTTGTAGTAAGAAAGGATATGGATGTCAATGAACATGAGAGACTATCTAACAATTACACTTAGACACAAATTAAAGTGAAGGAACAGCTTGTAGTAAGAAAGGATATGGATGTAAATGAACATGAGAGACTATCTAACATTACACTTGGGCACAAATTAAAGTAAAGGAACAGCTTGTAGTAAGAAAGGATATGGATGTAAATGAACATGAGAGACTATCTAACGTTACACTTAGACACAAATTAAACTAAAGGAACAACTTGTAGTAAGAAAGGGTATGGATGTAAATGAACATGAGAGACTATCCTACATTACACTTCAGACACAAATTAAAGTAAAGGAACAGCTTGTAGTAAGAAAGGATATGGATGTAAATGAACATGAGAAACTATCTAACTTTACACTTAGACACAAATTAAAATAAAGGAACAGCTTGTAGTAAGAAAGGATATGGATGTAAATGAACATGAGAGACTATCTAACATTACACTTAGACACAAATTACAGTAAAGGAACAACTTGTAGTAAGAAAGGATATGGATGTAAATGAACATGAGAGACTATCCTACATTACACATAGACACAAATTAAAGTAAAGGAACAGCTTGTAGTAAGAAAGGATATGGATGTAAATGAACATGAGAGACTCGTACATAACACTTAGACACAAATTAAAGTAAAGGAACAGCTTGTAATAAGAAAGGATATGGATGTAAATGAACATGAGAGACTATCCTACATAACACTTGGACACAAATTAAATTGAAGGAACAGCTTGTAGTAAGAAAGGATATGGATGTAAATAAACATCAACATGAGAGACTATCCTACATTACACTTAAGCACAAGTTCAAGTAAAGAAACAGCTTGTAGTAAGAAAGGACATGGATGTAAATGAACATGAGAGACTATCTAACATTACACTTAGACACAAATTAAAGCAAAGGAACAACTTGTAGTAAGAAAGGATATGGATGTAAATGAACATGAGAGACTATCCAACATTACACTTAGACACAAATTAAAGTAAAGGAACAGCTTGTAGTAAGAAATGATATGGATGTAAATGAACATGAGAAACTATCTAACTTTACACTTAGACACAAATTAAAATATAGGAACAGCTTGTAGTAAGAAAGGATATGGATGTAAATGAACATGAAAGACTATCTAACATTACACTTAGACACAAATTAAAGTAAAGGAACAACTTGTAGTAAGAAAGGATATGGATGTAAATGAACATGAGAGACTATCTAACATTACACTTGGGCACAAATTAAAGTAAAGGAACAGCTTGTAGTAAGAAAGGATATGGATGTAAATGAACATGAGAGATTATCTAACAATTACACTTAGACACAAATTAAAGTAAAGGAACAACTTGTAGTAAGAAAGGATATGGATGTAAATGAACATGAGAGACTATCTAACATTACACTTGGGCACAAATTAAAGTAAAGGAGCAACTTGTAGTAAGAAAGGATATGGATGTAAATGAACATGAGAGACTATCCTACATAACACTTAGACACAAATTAAAGTGAAGGAACAGCTTGTAGTAAGAAAGGATATGGATGTAAATAAACATCAACATGAGAGACTATCCTACATAACACTTAAGCACAAGTTCAAGTAAAGGAAAAGCTTGTAGTAAGAAAGGACATGGATGTAAATGAACATGAGAGACTATCTAGCATTACACTTAGACACAAATTAAAGCAAAGGAACAACTTGTAGTAAGAAAGGATATGGATGTAAATGAACATGAGAGATTATCCAACATTACACTTAGACACAAATTAAAGTAAAGGAACAGCTTGTAGTAAGAAAGGGTATGGATGTAAATGAACATGAGAGATTATCCAACATTACACTTAGACACAAATTAAAGTAAAGGAACAGCTTGTAGTAAGAAAGGGTATGGATGTCAATGAACATGAGAGACTATCCAACATTACACATAGACATAAATTAAAATAAAGGAACAGCTTGTAGTAAGAAAGGATATGGATGTAAATGAACATGAGAGACTATCTAACATTACACTTAGACACAAATTAAAGTAAAGGAACAACTTGTAGTAAGAAAGGATATGGATGTAAATGAACATGAGAGACTATTTAACATTACACTTAGACATGAATTAAAATAAAGGAGCAACTTGTAGTAAGAAAGGATATGGATGTAAATGAACATGAGAGATTGTCTAACAATTACACTTAGACACAAATTAATGTAAAGGAACAGCTTGTAGTAAGAAAGGACATGGATGTAAATGAACATGAGAGACTATCTAACAATTACACTTAGACACAAATTAAAGTGAAGGAACAGCTTGTAGTAAGAAATGATATGGATGTAAATGAACATGAGAGACTATCTAACATTACACTTAGGCACAAATTAAAGTAAAGGAACAGCTTGTAGTAAGAAAGGATATGGATGTAAATGAACATGAGAGACTATCTAATGTTACACTTAGACACAAATTAAACTAAAGGAACAACTTGTAGTAAGAAAGGGTATGGATGTAAATGAACATGAGAGACTATCCTACATTACACTTAGACACAAATTAAAGTAAAGGAACAGCTTGTAGTAAGAAAGGATATGGATGTAAATGAACATGAGAGACTCCTACATAACACTTAGACACAAATTAAAGTAAAGGAACAGCTTGTAGTAAGAAAGGATATGGATGTAAATGAACATGAGAAACTATCTAACTTTACACTTAGACACAAATTAAAATAAAGGAACAGCTTGTAGTAAGAAAGGATATGGATGTAAATGAACATGAGAGACTATCTAACATTACACTTAGACACAAATTACAGTAAAGGAACAGCTTGTAATAA
The DNA here is from genome assembly GCA_963680875.1 of Bathymodiolus brooksi. NCBI lineage: Eukaryota > Metazoa > Mollusca > Bivalvia > Mytilida > Modiolidae > Bathymodiolus > Bathymodiolus brooksi. The sequence continues at coordinate 91,644,849 of OY804585.1, forward strand.
GAAAGGATATGGATGTAAATGAACATGAGAGACTATCTAGCATTACACTTGCACACAAATTAAAGTAAAGGAACAGCTTGTAGTAAGAAAGGATATGGATGTAAATGAACATGAGAGACTATCTTACATAACACTTAGACACAAATTAAAGTGAAGGAACAGCTTGTAGTAAGAAAGGATATGGATGTATATAAACATCAACATGAGAGACTATCCTACATTACACTTAAGCACAAGTTCAAGTAAAGGAACAGCTTGTAGTAAGAAAGGATATGGATGTAAATGAACATGAGAGACTATCTAACATTACACTTAGACACAAATTAAAGTAAAGGAACAACTTGTAGTAAGAAATGATATGGATGTAAATAAACATGAGAAACTATCTAACTTTACACTTAGACACAAATTAAAATAAAGGAACAGCTTGTAGTAAGAAAGGATATGGATGTAAATGAACATGAGAGACTATCTAACATTACACTTAGACACAAATTAAAATAAAGGAACAGCTTGTAGTAAGAAAGGACATGGATGTAAATGAACATGAGAGACTATCTAACAATTACACTTAGACACAAATTAAAGTGAAGGAACAGCTTGTAGTAAGAAATGATATGGATGTAAATGAACATGAGAGACTATCTAACATTACACTTAGACACAAATTAAAGCAAAGGAACAACTTGTAGTATGAAATGATATGGATGTAAATGAACATGAGAAACTATCTAACTTTACACTTAGACACAAATTACAGTAAAGGAACAACTTGTAGTAAAAAAGGATATGGATGTAAATGAACATGAGAGACTATCCTACATAACACTTAGACACAAATTAAAGTGAAGGAACAGCTTGTAGTAAGAAAGGATATGGATGTAAATAAACATCAACATGAGAGACTATCCTACATTACACTTAAGCACAAGTTCAAGTAAAGGAAAAGCTTGTAGTAAGAAAGGACATGGATGTAAATGAACACGAGAGACTATCTAACATTACACTTAGACACAAATTAAAGCAAAGGAACAACTTGTAGTAAGAAAGGATATGGATGTAAATGAACATGAGAAACTATCTAACTTTACACTTAGACACAAATTACAGTAAAGGAACAACTTGTAGTAAAAAAGGATATGGATGTAAATGAACATGAGAGACTATCCTACATTACACATAGACACAAATTAAAGTAAAGGAACAGCTTGTAGTAAGAAAGGATATGGGTGTAAATGAACATGAGAGACTATCTAACATTACACTTGGGCACAAATTAAAGTAAAGGAACAGCTTGTAGTAAGAAAGGATATGGATGTAAATGAACATGAGAGACTATCTAGCATTACACTTGCACACAAATTAAAGTAAAGGAACAGCTTGTAGTAAGAAAGGATATGGATGTAAATGAACATGAGAGACTATCCTACATAACACTTAGAAACAAATTAAAGTGAAGGAACAGCTTGTAGTAAGAAAGGATATGGATGTAAATAAACATCAACATGAGAGACTATCCTACATTACACTTAAGCACAAGTTCAAGTAAAGGAAAAGCTTGTAGTAAGAAAGGACATGGATGTAAATGAACACGAGAGACTATCTAACATTACACTTAGACACAAATTAAAGCAAAGGAACAACTTGTAGTAAGAAAGGATATGGATGTAAATGAACATGAGAGATTATCCAACATTACACTTAGACACAAATTAAAGTAAAGGAACAGCTTGTAGTAAGAAAGGGTATGGATGTCAATGAACATGAGAGACTATCCAACATTACACTTAGACACAAATTAAAGTAAAGGAACAGCTTGTAGTAAGAAAGAATATGGATGTAAATGAACATGAGAGACTATCTAACATTACACTTAGACACAAATTAAAATAAAGGAACAGCTTGTAGTAAGAAAGGATATGGATGTAAATGAACATGAGAGACTACCTAACATTACACTTAGACACAAATTACAGTAAAGGAACAGCTTGTAGTAAGAAAGGACATGGATGTAAATGAACATGAGAGACTATCTAACAATTACACTTAGACACAAATTAAAGTGAAGGAACAGCTTGTAGTAAGAAAGGATATGGATGTAAATGAACATGAGAGACTAACTAACATTACACTTAGACATGAATTAAAATAAAGGAGCAACTTGTAGTAAGAAAGGATATGGATGTAAATGAACATGAGAGATTATCTAACAATTACACTTAGACACAAATTAAAGTAAAGGAACAGCTTGTAGTAAGAAAGGACATGGATGTAAATGAACATGAGAGACTATCTAACATTACACTTAGGCACAAATTAAAGTAAAGGAACAGCTTGTAGTAAGAAAGGATATGGATGTAAATGAACATGAGAGACTGTCTAACGTTACACTTAGACACAAATTAAACTAAAGGAACAACTTGTAGTAAGAAAGGGTATGGATGTAAATGAACATGAGAGGCTATCTAACATTACACTTAAACACAAATTAAAGTAAAGGAACAGCTTGTAGTAAGAAAGGATATGGATGTAAATGAACATGAGAGACTCCTACATAATACTTAGACACAAATTAAAGTAAAGGAACAGCTTGTAGTAAGAAAGGATATGGATGTAAATGAACATGAGAAACTATCTAACTTTACACTTAGACACAAATTAAAATAAAGGAACAGCTTGTAGTAAGAAAGGATATGGATGTAAATGAACATGAGAGACTATCTAACATTACACTTGGGCACAAATTAAAGTAAAGGAACAGCTTGTAGTAAGAAAGGATATGGATGTAAATGAACATGAGAGACTATCTAGCATTACACTAAGACACAAATTAAAGTAATGGAACAACTTGTAGTGAGAAAGGATATGGATGTAAATGAACATGAGAGACTATCCAACATTACACTTGGACACAAATTAAAGTAAAGGAACAGCTTGTAGTAAGAAAGGATATGGATGTAAATGAACATGAGAGACTATCCAACATTACACTAAGACACAAATTAAAGTAATGGAACAACTTGTAGTAAGAAAGGATATGGATGTAAATGAACATGAGAGACTATCCAACATTACACTTGAACACAAATTAAAATAAAGGAACAGCTTGTAGTATGAAATGATATGGATGTAAATGAACATGAGAGACTATCCAACATTACACTTGGACACATATTAATGTAAAGGAACATGGCATGTATTGCTGTTCTACATTTCATATTTACGACACATTTTGTCTTCAGCTGAACTGCCCTATTTGCTTGGTGTGAACTCTTTGTCATCTGTATGTCCATGTAACGGTGGAACCAAACTTGGTATGATTTTTCCTGTGGTGGCCTCCTCTGAGTTTATATTTTTCATTCAGATTAATATTTCTGTTTGGTGTCGGGATGTTCTGCTCAAGTGAATTTACAAGAATTGTTACTTGTGAGAATGTTTCTTACATAACCTATAAAGTTTGTTATATTACAAGATAAGATGGTTGGTATAATTCTGTCCTTATGAAAAAGTTTAAAAGTGATGATCAACAATTACACCAATAGCAACAAGATGAACAATCGCCCTACATCCTATCAAATCATTGGAACAAAACAGACCACAACATATGACTTCTGAAAACCAGGTCCTGGCTTGGGACAGGCAAATCAAATGACGGGATTAAACCGCTTAATGGGAACCCAACGCTCCCCTCTTGATAATTGGATCTCCAATGGTAACACATATAAACAAACGATTAAAAAAACCTGCCTATTTTGCTTCTACCCAAATAGACTGTACATTACCCAAAAAAATGAACGACAACATGAACATGGACAGTACAATAGCAGGGTCCATAAATGTTCAGGAGCTGTATATGTATGATTAATATCAAAGCCCTTCAACAACTTATATTCTGTGCACTAAGTATGTACAAATTATGCATACGTTAAATATTGGGTTCGTGACTGTATTTGTAACATTTTATTTTATCCTCCATAATATTCTTTCCGGCGAATTATTTTTAATATAAAATATTATCCTTGGACAATACATCAATATTAAAGAGGGAGAGGCATTAATAAGGTGCAAAATTGGCCCCACATTATATTAAAAAATAATGCTTGACATAGAATAAAAACAATTTACTAATTTAATTGTTATATAAACAAATATATCTTTCCGTGAAATTGGGTGCGTTATGACGTCATAATGACATCATAATTAGACGGATAATGCTACAAATGGACTACAAACGACATATTTAATGTACATTTTAGCTATTTTATATACCTCCACAGTCTTCCACCAACACCAAATTGAGCAGTTGTTTTGAGTATAGAGGGTTAATGATTGTATCAAAATATTTTGTTGGTGGAGGTTGTTAAACATTAATTTATTTATTACCTCGGTCAGACCCTTAAAATCAATATTTTCACTCTTCTGATTGTATATAAGAGACCATTATGTATATATACACAATCTCTGTACATTTTATGATTCATTTCAAGTAATGAAATTCATCAGTAAATAACTTATGTTTCTGTAAATAATTGTATTTATTTTAAATACAGTTTGTGTACATTGAAACCAGGAGAAAACTCAGTGCATGCAATCCGGCGTCAATGCGATAAAAAGAACTGGGGACTATATAAGTGCCATATATATATGGCCCCATATTTAATGAATCATTATCTTAGAAAATACTTGATTAAAATTTGATGTGTTTTATATTATAGACGACTTCATACTTTTGATGTTAAAACTTGATTCCAACAAAATCGATACGTATCTGACGTCATTGTGACGTCATGAGCGTTATTTGTTTTCTGTATTTCGTGGAATTTTGCCCGCGATATTTCGACGGTTTTCGAAGAAATTAAGCACCTCCGCAGTCGTGCACCAGAAAAATATTTTACCAGATTATTAAAATAAATAAAACACAAACACTATTAAAGTATTTTTTTGGTGCACGAGGTGTTAAATTTCTTGAAAAACGACGGGAAAATGTTCAAATATTACAAGCGCTTAGATGACGTTTTGATGTTTGAGAAGCAATCTTTGCCGTAAAAAATGATGGTATGTCGGCACGTAACAGTTATACAATAAAATAAATACCACTTCATTCAAAATAGTGGTTTTTTTTCATAAGCCCCCAATTATTGATTATATATTTTCTTCCGGGATACTGAGGTAGGTTTAATGGTCTATCGATGCTACTTCTAAAATGAAGTAAAATAGTTTGATCCAAAAGGAGTAGATATTTTTTGGGCACAATCCAACAGATTTAGTTCTCACATTTTCAATTACAAGCTCCTTTTTCAAGGAGCTCTCCAAAGCAAAGGACAAATACCCCGATTTTAAATATACATGTATAGACATTTTAAATTCCCAATTACAATCATTTCAGTTAAAATTCACAGAGAGACTTGAAAACAGATTTTCAAGTAAGACTATTAAAGTTTTGTTATCAAATAGAAAATTGACAGGGAGGAAGCAACGAATTGCTTTTGATAGTAATGTGCATAAGATCGCAATATTCTCAGATGAGTTAGAAAATGTAAAACAATTAAATTTTAGTTTACAAAAGTTTGAAAGCGACAACATAGAATTTGAAAAAAAGTGTTCTGATTTATATATAGTTTACAGGAAGAAATATGTCTTAAGGGGGTTTTGCTAGCAAAAAACCAGAATCTGTCAAATCAACTTGATAGTCTGAAAGATACGAACAGTCGCCTTATAGATTATGTAAAATCAATAAATAAAAAAGTTGGAACCGCGAATAGTGGAAAAGAGTTTTCGGAAATTACCGAAAATAACAAATCAAGGTTTGCAGAGTCCTATGGCATTGTACCCCAGTACTTAAAATTAGAAAGTACTGATGGGCAGACTGTTAAAGTCGATTTCAATCCGCCGTCCAGCAAATCTTCATACCAAGATTTGCCTGAGGAAGAAAGACAAAAAATTAAAGATTTGTTATTTATTTGAGAAAAATTTAATGTTAGCGAGAGCGCTTATAGGGAACTGACAGTATTTTGTGATGGGCTACCACGAAAATATCTGGTTTCATCAATGCCAGGAAGATATTAACAGTTTATATCATTTTGAAAGAATTCCGGGAAATATCCCTGGCGCATATGTTTGTCTAGAAAGCGAAATTATCCGGTACATCAAGTATCATGTAAATCCTGAAAAAGACAAGACAAAAATTAAAATTTCGGGGGACGGGTCAAAAGTTAGTTCAAACTTCTCTGTAATTACCGATGATTTGACATTATCCGCATCAAAAGATCAAAATGTTTTTTTGCATTGTAAACTGCAAAGAAGATTATGATCATTTAAAACTTGCTTGCAAACCCATTTTTCAGAAAATAAACACATACGAAAAAGCAAGTATTGAAGTTGAGGGGAAACATTTTGATTTAGATATTTTGATGGATGTTGATATGAAATTTTTGCAACTTGTGCTTGGGTTGGGTGGATCTCTATGTAATTATTCCTGTCCATGGTGTAGGGTCCATAAAAACCAGAGGGACGACATGACAAAGCCATTGGATTTTTACCATACTCGTGGTATGCAGAGAACATCACAGAATCTGAAGGAAGATGTGGTAAAGAATGACTTTGGTGTTCGTGCTCAACCTCTTGTTAGTATTGAGCCTGAACACATAATCATAGATGAACTTCGTCTTCTTCTTCGGATATGTGATAAACTGTTAAGGAACTTAATATTAGACACAAAAACGCTCGATGACGAAAATGCCGTTCATGGTGAGAAGTCAGATTTCTTAGGACAGCTTACTGAGAAAATAAGAGGATGCGGCGTTTCGTTTTACATTTGGACAAAAAAGGGTACTCAAGGTGAATTGGATTGGTCGTCATTGACAAGGTCTGACTCTGAAAAGCTTTTGGAAAATCTTCCTTCAAAATTATGCTTTTTGATCCATCATGATACCCATGATCATACTGTCAAACTTTGGAGTTCATTTTTTAATTTATATCGTTTCGTGACGTTAGAAATACACGAGTTCTCATTGAAGATATTTTTGAAAAATGTAAAGGGTGGGTAAATGACTTTCTTGCTCTAGGATCATTGGGGAGAAAAGGTTTTGATAGCGTTACTCCTTATATGCATTGTCTTGTATACCATGTTCCGTTTTTCACTAAAAAGTATGGAAAACTTTTACGTTTCAGTGGGCAGGGCGTAGAAAAGATCAATGATGATATAAAAAAAATCATCATTCAAAAACAAACAAATGGGACGCAACGGTCGATGCCTTACAAGTTCGAAAAGGGATAGAGCATTTGACATCAGAGAACTGTGAGCGTGATAAGCGAAACTACACCAAAAGTACGAACGAGTATTGGAATGATATAATTTTTAAGCAAAGAGCCGCTAAAAAGGCTAAAATTTCTGAGGAAATGTCACTCGTAGCTGACAAATATTCTGAAAATGACCCGGTCCCTTGTTCAATCGACGACCTTTCCGTAACCGAGATTAGAGACGAATTGAAAATAATAGGCGTTAAAACGAGATTAAAAAACAGAGAAAAACTTTTAGACCTTTTAAAGAGTAAACGACAATGATTATGTTGTTACTTTCTGCGTCCTTATGTCAGGAACCGATCGGTAGTCAAAAGTAACTACGAATTATTCTTCATCTTATATTGCTATGTTCTGTACAAAAGAAACAAATACCCAAATTCTGTGTTGTCGCCGATACTGATATTTCCCCGGAAATAAATAATTTATCTGTTGTATATAGGTATTTATGTATTGTATATAATATCTCATTTATTGGAAGAGATGTACGCAAATCAAATATTGATTTTATTGAAATTTCATGTCCTCCCATGAAAAGACAAACTATTATCTGCATCAGTGATTTTTGGTAGTTAAATCTTATAATGTTGATATATTGCTTCAACAAATATGTACAATGTCAATATAAACATGAATGACAAATAAAAGTAAAGAAATTACATATTTTTCATTGTTTCTACAGGTTTTGTTTGGTTGTATTTATCCGGATATGTGTATTGCATACAGCTTTGGTTTTGTCTCTTTGTTATTCTTTATATGCAAGTTATACAAGGTTTTATTCATGATGATCACGAAGATTTAATTAACAAACATGTCATGATGATACGCGTAACTGATAATATTTAATCAGTGAAGGATGGCGACATTATCTATCACACCACAGCCGGCCGTCTGATAAGACGTAACATTGTCCATACAAGATAAAAACTTGATAAAAGAAAACACTGAAAACATGCGAGATAACTCGTACTGGCTTTTACTGAGGAAAATAGTTGGACATGTTTCCAAACGACAATTGACAGTTGGGCGGAAGTGACGTCATGGGGCTCATGAGAGGCTTCATATCGTATTATCAGAGTTTTGCCCGATGGCAGATATTCATGTGGCACGTCCGGTGTTTACATATGAGCAAAATTGACGTTATTACTTATAAATATGTGATAATTAATAGATTAATGCAAGCCCTTTTCCATATCAAGACTGTTATCATCCCGAGATACCTATATCGACCAGAGGGCTTTAGCCTGAGGGTCGATATCGGTCGAGGGATGATAATGTTCAGTCCTGATATGGAAAAAGACATGCATTAATCTATTTACCACATATTTCAACATTGAATTAAAAAGAACAAAATTAACTTCCCACACAGACACCAAACTGATGGATATGAGTGATCGATATCGGTTAAGGGTTCTGCTTCCGCCAACAAATATTTCCTCGCTGAACGTCGACATTTTCCAAACGACAATTAACAGTTGGGCGGAAGTGATGTCATGGGGCTCACGAGAGGCTTGATATCGTGTTATCAGAGTTTTGCCCCGATGGCAGATGCAGTAAACACTGAAACATAATTTTGAGATCATGGAGATAATTTACATGTATCACATGACCTTACCTATACATGTACCATAATATTATTTCCATCAATAGATGGAACAAATATTATAAAGATTTATTCCTGGAAATTCTTTTATAAACGTAGAACAAATATTATATAACATTTGTTCTGGAGAACTTTTATTATACACAGTTTGGTTCCTGTTGGAACTTATATTATGTGGAACAAATATACAGTCACAACCTACGCTTGAGTGGCGAGAAACTTTGTTTTTATCATTCATTCATCAAAATCAAGGACGTCAATTTACTTCCGGGATCAATATATATGGAAATGTGAAACAATATTGGTTTATTAATGTTAAATTAATTGGTATATAGTCTCACAATACAATAAAAAAGAAAATTTCAAGAATTAACACATAAAATATTTAAAACAAGTGGTGTTTAACACGACTTGAATGTATGAGTAACATGGCGGGTGTCTTATAAGAGGCAGGAACAGCTAAACCTTCGCTAGCATTTGGGTTCGTCCTCGGTTTTTGGTGGAGTCCATGTTGCTCATCTTTTCAGTTGTCTATGTTGTGTTTTTTGTCTTTGTTCTGTGTCTTGTGCCAAACGTTGCATGTGTCTTCAAATTGTCTATTCTTGATTGTTCCTCTGGTTTTCACTTACTTTTACTTTTAAAAAGAAAGACCAAAATTTGTTAAAACAACAAATGCTAAATATATATGATTCTTTTTTTTTTAATAATAGCAACAATGAAATATGTGAGTATTAATTCGATAAATCTATATTGTATCATACATATTTTATGCTAATAAAAAATAATTACAAGTAAAAAAAATATGTCTCTAACTCCGCGAGTTGGGTTCACCTCCGATTTTCTTGGTGGGGTCCGTGTTGCTCATCTTTGTAGTTTTCTGTGTTGTGGTATTTGGTGGGGTCCGTGTTGCTCATCTTTGTAGTTTTCTGTGTTGTGGTATTTGGTGGGGTCCGTGTTGCTCATCTTTGTAGTTTTCTGTGTTGTGGTATTTGGTGGGGTCCGTGTTGCTCATCTTTGTAGGTTTCTGTGTTGTGGTATTTGGTGGGGTCCGTGTTGCTCATCTTTGTAGGTTTCTGTGCAATCGTAACTACTCGGCCATTCTCGCTACCCTGCAAATAACCTCGTATGCATTAGGCGTATAAATCGCACTACTTTTCACATGTCAGTTACATAAAAGTTTGATAAAGTTATATTTTAAGCAATTTTCTATATTTCAATTAAAGTTTTAATTAGTTTTGCATGATTAGATTTTACTTAGTATGTCTTCCATATTGGATTTTCGTGGACTATATTTTTGTGCGGCTTAACTTAACTCAACTTCCGGCAAACAATTTAAGAAGAATTTCTACTATGTACGTACGAGGTTATTTGCAGGGTAGCGAGAATGGCCGAGTAGTTACGATTGGGTTTCTGTGTTGTGTGGTTTGTGTTGTTTGTCTTCGTTCTGTGTCTTGTGACCAATGTTGCCTGTGTTTCTGGATGGTAGAAGGTCATTGAGTGAAACATCATGGTGTATATACATATATAGATGTTTTATAATGACGATGACAATGTTGTTTGTCATCCCACACAGTCATAAAAGAGATGGGCGGAGCAAGGGAATAAATCTAATTTTAATTAATAATAATAATAATAAAATTTTAGATTGCATATGATAAGTTAAATATATTTTATTGTAAACAAAAAAGGGAAATGCATTCAAAATTAGCATAATTGTGGTGTCAATCCCACCAGATACTAGTAATATTTTGAATACTTGAATACATGTGTCACAATCTTTGGCAATAATCATAAACGCAATACACATTTTGTGACCCGTTAACGCTACCCGTGACTAGAATAGGAGATGCAATACACATTTTAAAGGTTCTAATAGGTGATCAAAATACACGAACCTGATCAAGTATACATTAGGAATGGGTGCATATTAATGCACACTGGCGGATCAAGGGGGTGTTCAACAATTTAGTAAAATTCGTGTATAAATTGGGTAAAAATTGGCAAACAAGAGCCTGGCACCCCGTTTTCAAAACTGCTGGATCCGCCCCTGATGCAGCAATGATTCTGGGGCTATTTTCACAAAAAAATCTTAAGATTAACATTGATCGTAAGTTATATTGAATTGTTCATTTTCATCTTGATTTTTTTTTTTGTGCCTCATCAGAATGATATAGCAACAACCAAAATTATGAAGTAAAGCAGGGTGAACAGGGCAGGATAGAAAATTCTTCTTGCAAACCCCAAAAAGCAAAATAGACAAAACCCATTCGTATGCAATTTTTCATTATAAAAACAACAACCATATTTTCTATGACTATTCTGAGATTAATCAGAAGGGTCTGCCAGTTCGAAAGACGTGATTAAGATAAACAAAAAAAAATGTTCTTTACGCAGAGACATATTGTATGTTACGCTTTGTTCAAATCAGAAATAACCGTTATGAAAACAGATTAATCTTTTTTACTGTTGGCGAATACGAATATTGTATTTCCATAAACAAATTATTATATTACGTACGAGATGTACCCTGAGGTTTTGTATAATAAACTTTAAAAGTATTTATAATACTCATCGTCTGTCAAATGAAAACTATTACTAATTATATGTTTACATAATCCTCTCAATTTTATGGCTTCCTACCCTGTAACTTTCTGTGCTTTTAGCTAAGAAGCAGAGCTTATGTGTAGCTTTATTGTAGTGCATGAACGATCCATTACAAAGTGCGATCTTATAAATAATATCATTAAAACAATTTTGCCCCGTAGTATAGGCCTATTTTTATTTTTTTACGAATTCATGGCATTGTTCCGATGTCTGTTCTTTTTTTCACATAATTTCGTAGTTCTTCAATTTTCGAAAAAAATCTTTTGTAAATATGTCTCATTAAAGACGGACCGTTTTCCCCGATTCGTTTGTTTTGCCATAAGTATATAGAAACAAAACGTAAATCTGCAAAAAGTGATTGTGTAATAAATTCATATATTTAGAATAATAAGAAAAATAAAAAGAATTACGTCTGACAAGCCATATCGACACTGAATGAGGACCCCGGTTTGTCACTCTTGTTTTGGAACATTTCTATATAAAGCACCGAAATTAACGTTTTAGTTATAGCTTAAATATGTCGAGTTCAGGTACGGAAAGTGACTCTAGCGCCTCAAGTGATGTAGATTTCGACGACTATGGAGAGTTCGGTTACCAACTTGAACCAGAATATACGGAAGAAGAACTCAGACAAATGGAAGAGGCAGCGAGTGTCCAACGTCGGGAAATAGAGAACAACCCACGTCAGAACGACACAAATTTGATATCCACTGATATTCATTTAGACAAAGTTCGGAAGAGATCATGATCATGAGCGATATAAACAGATGAAGGTCAGTCAAAAATTAAAAAGAGATTAGGCCACACCAGATCTACTTCTTGTTCTTCGGATGTTGTGCTAAAAACGTTGTCCAGAGCGAGCAAGTGATTTAAAAATGTTAATTTCTTTTCCTTTTTTTGTTTGTCATTTTTGATGAGCGAAACGTAAAATATTATGCGAAAAATATATTTCTTATATTTTTCATGTATTTTCAGAAGCGAGAGACCATATTTTAATTTTAAATATTTTATTCTTCAATAAATTAAGGCAAATAATTCCTGAAGTAAGAAGTGAAATGCGGGATTTACTTATTTTTATCTTCATTCTGAAAACGACAGGTACATTCACACCGGTTCACTCAGTAGGGTACCTAATATTGCGTAATGAGTTTAGGTCCACACTAACTTGAATAATACTGCGCCCTCTATCGGCACTTTCGCAGCGACTAGCGGGAAAGTAATATAACGACTGGATTATTCGGGTTAGGTCCACACAGGAAATCGCCAGGCAGAATATACAAGTGTCATTTTACATCCGGTCGACGGGCCTCTGACCGAATACCTGAATACATGTGTCACAATATTTGGCAATAATCAGAAACGCAATGCACATTTTGTGATCCGTTAACTAACTAAAATTTTACCCCTAAGGGTTGAAGGCATGTACAAGGAATATATACAAACAACGTACACAAGTCAAATAGACAAAAACATAATAAGAACAGAAAATAAAATGAAAACAAATTACGCTACCCGTCACTAGAATAGCAGATGTAATACACATTTTAAAGGTTCTAATAGGTGATCAAAATACACGACCCTGATCACGTTGAAGTATACATTAGGAATGGGTGCATATTAATGCACACTGGCGGATCAAGGGGGTGTTCGACAATTTAGTAAAATTCGTGTATAAATTGGGTAAAAATTGGCAAACAAGAGCCTGGCACCCCGTTTTCAAAACTGTTGGATCCGCACCTGATGCAGCAATGATTCATGGGCTATTTTCACAAAAAAATCTTAAGATTACCATTGATCGTAAGCTATATTGTATTGTTCATTTTTATCTTGATTTTTTTGTGCCCCATCAGAATGATGTAGCAACAACCAAAATTATGAAATAAAGCAGGGTGAACAGGGCAGGGTAGAAATTCTTCTTGCAAAATAGACAAAAAACCATTCGTATGCAATTTTTCATTATAGAAATAGAAATTAAAATAAGCTTATTAACCAAATCAGGGCCCCAGGAGGGCATATACAAATAACAATTATGATTGATACACAACAACAATACATCAAACTAAATATTCGCGGTGAAATATCAATAATTGTGATGAACAACTTTTTTATGACTATTCTGAGATTAATCAGAAGGGTCCGCCAGTTCGAAAGACGTGATTAAAATAAACAAAATATGTTACGCTTTGTTTTTGTATAATAAACTTTAAAAGTATTTATAATACTCATCGTCTGTAATTGTCAAATGAAATCTATTACAAATTATATGTTTACATAATCCTCTCAATTGTATGGCTTCCTACCCTGTGACTTTCTGTGCTTTTAGCTTATGTGTATCTTTATTGTAGTGCATGCACGATCGATTACAAAGTGCGATCTTACTGAATAATGTCATTAAAACAATTTTGCTCCGTAGTGTAGGCCTTTTTGGATTTTTTTTTGAACGAATTCAGGGCATTGTTCCGATGTCCGTTCTTTTTTTAACTTAATTTCGTAGTTCTTCAATTTTGGAAAAAAAAATCTTTTGTAAATGTGTCTCATTAAAGACGAACCTTTCCCCCCGATTCATTTGTTTTGCCATAATCTATAGAAGCAAAACGTAAATCTGCAAAAAGTGATTGTGTAATAAATTCATATATTTAGAATAATAAGAAAAATAAAAAGAATTACGCCTGACAAGCCATATCGACACTGAATGAGGACCCCGGTTTGTCACGCTTGTTTTGGGGCGTGGTGGCATTTAGACATCACGTGATAATTGGTATCGAGATGCTATCAAAATGGCGACTTCCATGTATCGTTGACAGAATTTTAAAATCGATTTCATTCCCTTATACCACATAATAAAACGCTAATATACTTATAAACATCCATATTTATACATCAGGAAAAACATATAAAAATAAAAAAAATTTGCGAAGTTTCCCTTTAAATCATCCACTAGCTGCAATAATGTAGCTCCTGTGACAAACTTGTGTCTCGGCAGAGCTACAACGCGGTCCCATTCGTCACAATGGAGCAAAACAAAATTTGCAGTTGAAACATAAAAACTCACTATTTACGCTTCAAACATTTCATTATAACTATTACTGATGATCCCAGTCCTTGTTAAATCGGTTTGGCTGAGAAATATATGCTTTTCAAAGGTAGCAACAACCTTGTTCAAATTTATCGATTGTTTGTCATAACCGGAAACTACGGAAGGCGGAGCTTTTCTAAATAAGGTATTTCTTAATACGATGCTTACGACTGCTGATGTAAATATTCACGCCTTAATCGCCAAATATGGTATCGACATCCAAATAGTGAGGCCGGAAATGACGAAATTCAAAATGTTCAGAGAGTTTAGTAAACATGGATTTTTATTTTGTGGGAATTACATTCTAAAATACTGGTAGGTGATAAAAACGTGTTATAATAATGGACAAAGGGAAAGGTTATGTCTTATTATTGATAAATGCAGGCGTCAGAAACTCTGTAAGCGAGCGCAAAAAATCTCGGCGGCTGCTCCATTACGTGTAATGGCATCCCGTTATAACCCTTGCGAGTAAGCGAGCATTTAGGGTTTTATTATTAAAGGACGAAGTCCTTCTAACGTTAAGCTGTCCGATTTTTCCTTCTATATTGATAGCCAAAAATCTGCTCACCGGAAGTTTAAAAAATAGATCAAATTGCGTCCGGTGAGGCTAATGTGTACGGATCATCGTATTATTGAAATTTTAGGACTTCGTCCTTCAAACAGGTTGCCTGTCTCATATTATAACTAATCATCCACCTGTGACTTGTTTACTTTAATCAAGGACGTATATACGTCCTTGCTTTAATGCATGAAAAACATTTAAAATCCACCTGTTATGTAAATCTACTGTCAAAACTCTCCATTATTTTTAAGGAATGGAGAGTTATTGTTCTCTTTGTACTTTAGATACTATATACAGACTTTTTTTTGGTTACAATGGGTGGATTTTAAATTGGAGAATGTCCTCGTATCTCTCCATTCCTTAAAAACAATGGGCCTCGGCTCCATTATTTTTAAGGAATGGAGAGTTACTCGGACATTCTCCTATACGGAAGCAGAGGAGTATGAAAAGATTTTCTCATATTTATTAGATGGCTCTTACATAAAAGGTAAGGACTTTCTATTTATTTACCAATATTAGTATTATGTTCCTATCTTCCTGTTCAAATATTTAAAAAAAGAATATTGAATATCATAATAATTTCTTTACAGTCAGTCAATGAATGGCCAGTATTTAACTTAAAAAAAGCATATTGACAAACATCCTAAGATTACTGCTAGTAAGGATTCATTGCAGTATTTGATAAGATTATTATCATCTAAACAGTTATTGTGTTCCCTTAATATCTGGAACTTCTATTATGTAATATTTATTCCTGTCATAAATTTGTAAAATAATTATTTCACACGGAAATTTTATTATTATTATAATCATACATACCACTTGCAAATATCATCATTATATGATAATAATTCATTATATACGAATTTATCTACCAGGAAACTGTACTACATAATATTTATTCCACTCGGAAACTCTATTACATAATATTTATTCCACAAGTTTATCAGTCAAGTTAAAAAATCTCTTTGAATGTATTTTCCCTCTCAGTGTTGGAAATTTTATTGTGTAATTATAAAAGTTCCGGAGGGAACTTTCCTTATATAATATTTTATCCAGTTACATGGAAGATTCATTATGGCATTGGATGAAATATTATATAAGGATAGTACCTAATGGAACTTTTTCTACATAATAAAATTTCCGGGGAACAAACATTATGGTGGAACTTATATTCCGTCACAAGGTAACCGTAAGCGATATTAGGTTTCCTTTGGATTACTTGTTCACAAAGACTTTAACATTATTTGGTTTTCCTATCTTTTGATTATGGGCTTACTAGGTGAAGGTTATTCCAGAAACGCTTCGTGCACACGAAGTTCGATATCAAGCTCTACCTGTTTATTAAAGGTTGCATTGATATTACAAATATTTCTTAATTGTTGATATTCGGAACTTCTCCAGTGTTTTTTTTTAATAATAATTTTATATTTAACTAATTTATTTTAAAGATATAACGTTTGGAAATAGACTATAGCATTAATATCACCCAGGTAACTCGGGTCGATATTTATGATGTTGACTTAATGTTCAAAAGTTAGCTAGGTGAGGATATTTATACATTTACCTTACAAATATTTTAGAGTAAATACTGTTATTCAACATTTAAAACAATTGGCAATGAATGAATGAAATATATAATTATCTTGAAGATTTATTTGGATTTGCCAACCGTATTAAATGCCACTGTGGCCATCCACCCATGAACAATACATTGAACGTCTGATCTTGTTCAATGAAGATGAAAACATTGATCGTTAAAAATTAATTTTTCGACTTGTACAAACTAGATATTAACACTGTATGTTTACTACAATCGTTCTCAAATCGATTTGCAAGTAATCTTTCTTATTGCAAATCTAAACATAAAAAGATATTAAATATATGTCCTGAAGAAAAATATGGAGGTACGTAATTAAACATTAGTCATTTGATTTAAAAAAAAAAAGTGGAATATAACATACAAAAGATGATGAATACAAGCTAAAGTCGTTTTATAAATTTGGAAAGCAGTGTCCAGTGGTTCTTGTAAGCTAGGCTTCAGGACAGTCACATGGTGTATTGTCATAGGAATGGATCTTGTGAAAAATGACATTTGTGAAAAACAACTAAACAATACCAGCTTAGCACCATAAGGTATTGTAGAAAAGAGATTTTGCTCCAGGTCGAACATTCTCATAAAAATAAATCTCCAACGAATCATCTACAGATCCAACGACACAAAGTACGGAGGATAACTGTTCTCCAAAGATATGTAATAACTAGTGTGTTTTATTGAACCATTCAGAGGACAAAAAAGTATCTTATAGAGTTAGACTTCCGGACGAATATGACAATTCACAGTGACAAGGACAGCCGTAATCAAAAGGATGTGACAACTGATGGAATTCTGACAGATAACAAGGATATGACAGGTCACAAGGATGGAGAGTCTCCACTAAAGTATTGCGTAATTATCACAAATCATCCAATAATCTCATTTGGTAAGTGGTGACTTTTTATACTCTGTATACAAGAAAAGCTTGAGGACACTTAAAGGACAATCACAAAACCGAAGAAAGACAGACACTGCAACGGTCAAAAATAAAAACAATAATCCACAAAGCACCACACAGAAAACTACAAATTGTCGTTCACGAACCCCCTAAAACGGGAATGAGCTCAGGGGCTTCGGAAGGGAAAGCAGCCATTGCTCTACCAGTGGCATTAGCCGTATTTATTTTTTATAAAACAAACAACTATGCACTTAGCTTTTGACGAGTCAAAGATTATATGTTTCACATGCTGATGGCTCATATTTCGAGTAAGAGCAGAAAATCGTCCATATTATTTCGTGCAACTCCCATCTCTTAAGATGTTGGAGCCCGTAGAAAATTGGGCCACTCGAATTTACATACTGCATAATATTGACAGTCGGCGATCCAAATATGTCACATGTTTATTGGAATCTTCGACTATCTAAGCACACGATGAAGTCTGTCATAACCTCTAAGCTTCTTCTACAACACCATGTTGCACAATTTTACCAAATATAAATTTATTCCAATTTCAATCATATAAAATACTGTGCAATAAATATTTTGCATTTACTCTTATTTAATTTGTGTGTGTGTACATTTTGTTAGTGTCAAGCAATTTGTGTGGATACTAAATTCTATGTTTTGAGTTAATAAAACTAGTTTTTTCTGCATTTACCAGAAGCCGTAAAGCGAAAAAGGACATCGTACAATACAATGGTCTAATGAAAAAGGACAAAAGGACAAACAATGATCTACAAAACACTACACAGAAAACTAAAGATCGAACAACACGAACACCACTAAAAACCGGGGTTGAACTCCGGGGGTAAGCAGTTCCTGTTCCACATGTGGCATCCGTCGTGTGTATCATTAACTATAACGTCAAGTTTTGTATTTGCAGTTTTTACCCTGGTTCTCCACATATGTATTGTCCTTGTAACAGTGCTTCTGATTTTAATGGGATACAAGGTGTTCCCAGTGGATTTTAAATCTTTACCACTAGTCCTGTATGATGATCCAACACATACACAGGATCTAGCCTGGCGGTTTGCAATGAAATACGAAAACCGTACAGTCCGTCCTATTATTACTAAAACACCACCGCAGAAGTTCAATGGCGTAATTATTGATAGAGTAGAAATGATATTTAAAGGAGATGACATTTTCTCAGAGAAGAATTTACAATTAATAAACGAATCTGAGTCTAGAATATTCGATTATGCCAATACAATTTCTTCTTTTTGTTTTATCAACATGCAGAACATATGTGAAAAGCCAATTTCCATTCTTCGTCTATTTGACGGGACGTACGAGACTGTAGATCCCGCTTTTAATTCCACATCATATGATAATGCTACCGACGTCATATGCAAAGCAATGATGTATAATCAAACGAGAGAATTCGTTGAACCGCTTTTGGAAAAACATTACAACCCATGTGATATAAACAAAATATCATCGAAAACGAGGTTATTTATTTTGTTAGGATGGTCACGTGCAGATGGGTATGATGACGATAAGGTTGTATGGCATTTAGTGTTCAAAATCAAACCGGAACTTGAGAAAATAAGAGATGAATTGTTAGACCATAAAATGTCGTTAATTTTTTATAGTGTAAAAATGTATTTACACGATGTGGAACAGGAGGCCTTTTCAAACATGAAGTTAGCCATAGGAAGTTTTAGTTTTATTTTCATATTTATGTGGTTACAGACGTCGTCTCTATGGATATCATTTTTTGGCATTCTTAGTATTGTAACTAGTTTTTTATTCACAAATTTGATATATAGATTTGTTCTCCAGTACGAATATTTTGGATTTTTTCATATTATTTCTATATTTATCATTCTTGGAATCGGAGCTGATGATGTTTTTATTTTTTACGATACATGGAGATTATCAATACACACATGTTACCCATCAAAAGCCCATCGTCTTTCAGCTTGTTATAAAAAGGCGGCAAAAACTACATTCGTCACATCAGTTACAACAATGGCAGCTTTTCTTGTCAACGCGCCGTCACCTTTGCTTCCGGTTTCATCTTTTGGCATATTTTCTGGGATTCTAATTGGTGTTAATTATCTATTTGATTTGCTTTGTTCACCAGTTGTTATTATATCATACTCAGATGTAATTCAGCCACTTCTAGACAGACTTTTATCGTATTGTTCAAAGTTCAAACAAATAAGGGAAACGACTAGTCAGCAAATGTTAATACTAGATGAATCCGGAACACAGTCATTAGAAAATATAGACTTAGAATTGATTCAGTCACAGCCGAACTACATGCATGAAGATGGAATAATATCGCTTTCAGCTACTGATGAGATAAAATACAGAGGACCAATAAGCATACAAGAAGCAAACACTACAAAGCAGACGATAAGGGAAAAAATAATTTCGTTTTTTACTAATCATTTTTTTCGATTTATGATATGGAGACCAGCTAGGATAACGATACAATTATTATTTATTGGAATATCATTGTTCTTCGTTTATAATATCACAACTTTAGAACCAGACAACAAACAGGTACGACTATAAAATTTATTTTTCATAAGATAACAAATTGTTTTTATAATGTCCTACTTTTTTCTCATTAAATCCCGAATGTTTTTATGTTATCACAAGTTTCCATAATATTCTAAATGTTTTCATAATATCCCAACTGTTTCATACTATTCCAAATCTTTTCAAAACATTATATTTCTTCATAATATTGTGTTTTCATAATATCCAAAATGTTTTCGAGATCCCATATAATTGACGCCGATTATATTGCTTTTCAGATGTTACTAAATTTGATATACAGTCAAAACTGTATTAAGAGGTCACATTTGGGACAAAGAAAAAGTTGCCTTATAAGACAGGTGACCTCTTAAAAGAGGTGAAATTTATATGAAACTTTCCATGACAGGGCAAGAAAAGGATGACCTTTCAATACAGGTGACTGCTTAATAGAGGTGACTGCATGGGCAGGTTTGATTGTATACGTTTTCATTACATACATCAAAGTTTGGAAACTATATCTGCATTTCATAAGGATGCTTCATTCCAAAAAAGTGGAACAACAATCAGTTTAACGAACTTGTACATGCCTCCCCTTCATTGGCCTAATAAACTGAAAAACAAAAAAATATCACACTGTCGGAACAATTCCGAAATCACAGAAAGATGCAAAATGCATACCCCTAACACACATGTACATGACCGCTCACTTTCCTGGGTTGACATATGCACTTCAATAAACAGTGGTGGGTTTAAACTAGTTTTATGGGCCCAAATCTGCCTTCTTCGTGAAATGATGCGGTCATGCAAATGTTTTTCACATTTGAGTAAAATGCCAACTCTCACAAATAGCCTTATTATAAAGAACGCTATAATCTTGAACATTATGCATAATATATTTAATCTTCGTGACACAGAAGTTGTCATATGTATAATATAAGTTCTACATTTTTTGTATTAAAGAGAGCCGATGGCCTTAATCATTATCTAAATATTAGATAGTGCACAAGGCTATAGCATGACATAATAGTGAAACAATAGTCGACTTAGAACCAAAATCTAATTGCCAATACCATCTTACGTCATATGTACGCAACTGACAGAATACTTTTCAACAAGGTGTCGATATCTTCCGAAAAACATTTTGAAAGATAAGTTGAGACGATTATTTACAAAAACCCTTGATTTAATAGTTTAGTACTCAGAATACGGTAACGAGCTGGAGCGTAGCGTGTCAGTTATGAAATATAAACTCCATACACGGGAGCGGTTGGTATGTTACTATCAAGGTGTGGAAAACTTATAACAGCAAAACTGAAGTCGTTTCTTTTGTCATAGAAGTAACTACATTTCTGGAACTAGAATAGTGATATATGTGACTTCTCAACCTCAAAATGGTTTGGTCGTATTATGGTATTTCGCTTCATGCGTTGTCCTTGTTATTCATATCGACATTTTTCTTAATATCTTTCAGATCTTGCACAGAAAACGCCAATTAAAACACATTGTTTGAAATTACAGTTAAAGTTTCGAACATTGTTGCAGGTTTATGCCCATAAAACTAGTTTAACCCTGCCAAGTTTTATTTATATTTATTTGTGTATTAAGTTTTATTTATATTTATTTGTGTATTAAGTTTTATTTATATTTATTTGTGTATTAAGTTTTATTTATATTTATTTGTGTATTAAGTTTTATTTATATTTATTTGTGTATTAAGTTTTATTTATATTTATTTGTGTATTAAGTTTTATTTATATTTATTTGTGTATTAAGTTTTATTTATATTTATTTGTGTATTAAGTTTTATTTATATTTATTTGTGTATTAAGTTTTATTTATATTTATTTGTGTATTAAGGGTATCGGTTGTTGTATCTTTCTACGGTTTTGATATTTGATTAAGAAACTGTTCTTACAGTGTGGTATTGTTTTGGTGTTTTATTAGACTAGTTTAGCCCCTCCACTATTTTATTTTATTTAAGTCTCCGTACTAATCACAGATAGTTAGATATCATGTGTATGTGTTAAGTGTATCAATTTTCGCCTTGTTTCTATGATTGTTCGATTGGATTTTGGTGGTATTTTTTTTTCCATTTTATTTCCTAAATATGTTTTAATCATAGAGTGATGAGAAGTTGAAAAACAAATAATATGTTATAGAATGCATAATATGCATAATAATTATTTCTAATATCATTTAGGTAGAGGTATATATAGAATCTCACAACTATGCACAGGCAATCAAGCTTCATTATAATGGATTTAAAGGGAATTATGAAAATGAGGATACTAAAGTTCATTTAGCATGGGGTCTCAAACCTCAAGATGTTTCGTCTTGCAACCGGAAATCTGGAGAGATTTGTTTTGGGCAGCCAGAACATGACGAACATTTTTCACTGGAGTCTGATGAGGCACAAATCACATTAATGGTGAGATATACATTTTAACTATCTTTTCTTTAGTTAATACGAAATTTAATTATTTATCTGTTTACTAGAAAAAAAATTACTTATAAAAGGCATAGCATTATATGAAGTGTTCTTCCTGTCTGTTTTTGTCAAAATGTAGCAATAAATGTATACTAAAGCTAAAACAAACTGACCGGTGAAAATCCCCGGAATATTGTTGAGACAATCGAATAGTAGAATCAACCATGAACATTGGTATATGACTATGAGATTATGAAGTCAATCAATAACCAAAAAATTAGTGGTATATCCAAGTAGTGCTGTTTCAAATTCATAAAAAGTTCACCATGCTTAGGATTTCTTCTCTATAGCTTCTCAGTTACAGATGTTAATGTTAATGTTGATGAAAACTAACAAGATGAACCACACACACACAAAAAAGAGTAGTAAATGCAGGTGTTCGCGGGGTGTAAGCAGCTCCTGCTTCTTATAAGACACCAGTCGTGTTATTCATATAGTCAAGAGGTGTTAGACACCACTGTGCACAAACAAACACACACAACATAGATACATCAGCCCTCGTATAAAGACTATTTATACTCGATATCTATCTAACATTTGTTCCAGGACATGTGTTTACGATTGGAAAATCTTACCGACGCCGAGATCCATGCACTTAGAATTAAAAGAAATTCTGTTACCAACAAACCAGAAATATCGTGCTTTATGTCGGCTTTTTACAGATATATCCAAGTAAGCTATCTAGAGTACACAGAATTTTGTCTTCGCTCGACATTATAATGCGAAAAATGTCCCCAATAGAAAAGTTGAAAGATACCAAAGTGGTAATCAGAAGCCTTTAATTGAAAAAAGACAGACAATGCAATGACCAAAAGAAAAAGGACAATCAATCATCTACAAGACACTATGCAGATAACAAAAGATCGAGCTACAAGAACTACACAAGAAACCGGGGAGGAACTCAGGTGCTCCCAAAGCGTTAGTGGTGCTACTGTTAATCAACAGGAGGAACATCATCTAATATGGAAAATCGTGCTGGAAATCAGTATGCCTAAATAAATAATTATCGTTATGTAATAAAGGTTTGCAGATATCAAAGGGGTAATCAGAAGCCGTACATCGAAGGACAGACAATGCAATGACCAAAGAGAAAATGCCAAAAGGACAAATAATGACCTACATGTACCAAACACTGCAGACAACTGCAGACTGAGCAACACAACACAACAGAAAAACGGGGTGAATTCATATTCTCCGGAAGGGTAAGCAGTTCCTGCTACGCCATTGGCACCCGTTTTGATATTGTTAAATATAGTGTTAGCTCTATAGGTTAAAATATGTGTAGTTAAAATTGTCTCGATTTTTCAGGGTATGACATCCTCTTCTGATAACCCTGTGTTTCCCTTCACCAAAGACTCAGTTACCAAATTCATGCAGGATAAGAAATATATCTTTGATGTTTCAAGTCTTCCTCCACACTTTGACAGATACTTTGAGGTAAAAAAAACTATCGAAATATTTTTTTTCTAGTAAAGACATCATCAGTTCTATAAAACAAGGTAGATCTAAAATTTAGAGACATGACGCGTTTCTGTAAAGTTCAATTATATATATCTAATAAACCATGTCAGTACAGAAGTGCTGACCTCTGTGTGAATGATACCTGCGGGGACTAATAGTTTACAAGCAGAGGTATCGACCCAGTGATAGTAATAAAAACGTAGATATCAAGTAAGTATGCACGATATGTTTATGTAATAACCATCATCAGGTAATTATCGAAAGAAAAGATTGTATATATAAACGTAGATATCAAGTAAGTATATACGATATGTTTCTGTAATAACCATCATCAGGTAATTATCGAAAGAAAAGATTGTATATATAAACGTTTGAGATATTTTGAACTATTATTTTGAAGCAAAGATTAATCATGTCGTTTAAATCAAAAGACAAAAAAAACCAGTTGTCTGCCGGTTATACAGTGAGGCTTTGATAGTTATCGATGAAATACCATCAATATATATGGCGCTGTTTAACAATGATATGTATAATACCATCAATATCTATGGCGCTGTTTAACAATGATATGTATTCAAAAGTGTATTAAAATCTATTTTTCGATACCAACCTATACATTGAAGATGATTTGAACTTGGTAAGCAAATAAAAGAAGGTCAAGTTAAGCTCTTTTTCAAATTGAAACTCTGAGTGAAATGATCTTTCTCAGGCATAGAATACAAATCTACTTTCTTATAAGCAAAATGTCTAAGTGTTCCTGTAATAATCTTAATGTCTAAGTGTTCCTGTAATAATTTTAATGTCTAAGTGTTCCTGTAATAATCTTAATGTCTAAGTGTTCCTGTAATAATCTTAATGTCTAAGTGTTCCTGTAATAATTTTAATGTCTAAGTGTTCCTGTAATAATCTTAATCAGGTATGTCTAAGTGTTCCTGTAATAATCTTAATGTCTAAGTGTTCCTGTAATAATTGTAATGTCTAAGTGTTCCTGTAATAATCTTAATGTCTAAGTGTTCCTGTAATAATCTTAATGTCTAAGTGTTCCTGTAATAATTTTAATCAGGTATGTCTAAGTGTTCCTGTAATAATCTTAATGTCTAAGTGTTCCTGTAATAATCTTAATGTTTAAGTGTTCCTGTAATAATCTTAATGTTTAAGTGTTCCTGTAATAATCTTAATGTCTAAGTGTTCCTGTAATAATCTTAATGTTTAAGTGTTCCTGTAATAATCTTAATGTTTAAGTGTTCCTGTAATAATCTTAATGTCTAAGTGTTCCTGTAATAATCTTAATGTCTAAGTGTTCCTGTAATAATCTTAATGTCTAAGTGTTCCTGTAATAATCTTAATGTCTAAGTGTTCCTGTAATAATCTTAATGTCTAAGTGTTCCTGTAATAATCTTTATGTCTAAGTGTTCCTGTAGTAATCTTAATGTCTAAGTGTTCCTGTAATAATCTTAATGTCTAAGTGTTCCTGTAATAATTTTAATGTCTAAGTGTTCCTGTAATAATCTCAATGTCTAAGTGTTCCTGTAATAATTTTAATGTCTAAGTGTTCCTGTAATAATCTTAATGTCTAAGTGTTCCTGTAATAATCTTAATGTCTAAGTGTTCCTGTAATAATCTTAATCAGGTGTATTCATAGTCAAAATATTAGAAAGCGAAATAATTTATATATATAAAAAATACATGTATATCTAATACTCATGACTGAATGCTGGGAGGATGATACATTTGGGGACTAATAGTCCAACAGCAGACGTGTCGCCCCAGTGGTAGTAGACAAATTTCTTTACTCGGGTATTATCACAGGGGGCCTTGTCGACTATCCACGTATGTTATTGTACATGCATATATACAAGTTTATAGGGGGTCGTCGTGGTCGTGATCGTATATTAGTTCAATTTACAACTACCTATGCCATCAGTGCACATCATCAATGAAGTTGTGAGTATGAATCCCGCTCAGGCGAAGTGTAGTCGATACAACATTATGTGATAAAATTTGTCAGTGACTTGCGACAGGTCGGTGGTTTTCTCTGGGTACTTCGGTTTCATCCACCAATAAAACTGACAGCCAGGATATAACTGAACTATTGTTGAAAGTGACGTTAAGCACCATAACCCTAACAGTACCCCACAAGTTTATGTGCATGGATTATTAGATAGCAACATGTGTTGATAGCTGACAATGCCCTGAAATATTATACAGAAAGTTCTGTTGATAGTATAAAAGTATTGGTTGTATATATGAATGGTAGTTCTAAATCATTGTGTATTACCATTGTATTTGTTTCATTCCAGATTTTGGTATCCTATTGGCTAAGTAATGGATATACATTTGTTCCCACTGAAGATTACTGGATATATAATCATCTTATTGGAGAACAGAATCTACCTGGAATAACAAATTTTATCCACAATTTATCTGAAAATGGTACTTATTTATACATTGTACAAACTTAGGAACTTACAAACTTATTGCATTATATAAATTGTCTATTATGAAAAGAAAGTCTAAACAATGAGGGTCAACAATTCCACCCATAAAAACAAAACTAACAATTACCTCTCACCTCAACTCATTGAATAAAACCAGAGACCATAGCATATGGCGTTGGAAATCCAGGTCATGCTTGAGACAGGCACAGGATTGTGGTTGGGATAAACATGTTGATGGAGTGTAATAGTGTGTATGATAAAGAAAAAACCAATCCAATTAAAATTAGATTGGATAAAAAACAAAAGTCCATTTTGGTGTGGGTAGGGAAATGTATGAAAGGCGTACATTTTGTACATGTATCACCTGCAAATTTATAAGAATATGATTATATTTAAAGCATACTTCTTTCGAAAAGGTCAATGTAATTCATTACATTCACAGTGGTGTATTTTTACATCAATAGAATTATGCTTATCTGGGTGAGCTCGAATACTTCAGGGTGAGATCTGAGATATTCCTATTACGAGTCAACTGTGAATGACGTAATGTCATGAATATATAATGATATGATGAATATGGCTATGACATATTTCGGCAAATCGGATTGCTCGTAGCAAGCAAAGTAGTTTAGTAACACTTTCATAGTGTCACGATTGCCTTTTTTTATTGGCTGGTACTGTGATCACTCACATGTGACTCGTAATGGAGATTTCTCAGATCTCTCCTGGAGCCGCGACATATGAGCAAAGGGTAGCAATTGAGAGATCTGATTTTAATCAGATTGGTACCATATGTGTAGAATATTTAACTAAGCTAGTAGTGAGTACAACCCATGTACGTATCCGTGTATTTTATTATGTTAATATTTGGTTACTAACTCAAAATTGATTATGGTAATCAAGAAAAGTCTGACGAAAAGTTTTGGTGGGGTCCGTGTTGCTCATCTTTTTAGATTTTGTTTGTATGAGGGCGCATGTCCTTTTTATGTATTTATTTGTGTTTGTTTGGGTATAGTGGTGTCCAACACATATCGTGTTGTGTTTTCGTTATGTTTGTCTTTGTCTTGTGTACCATATGATGCCAGTTTCTCTGGATTGTAATTTTTTGTTTATTGTCCCCTTCTGTATTCTCTAACGTTTATTGTTCCCTTCGGTATTCTCTAACGTTTATTGAATATATCAAAGGGTAATCAGCAGCCGAAATCGAAGAAGGTCTAACAGTACATGTACAATGGCAGAAATAAGAAAACAATGGTCTGTAAAACATTACACTAAAACCGGGAGGGAAGCAGTTGTTCCGGGAGGGGAAGCAGTTCCTGCTCCACTAGTGGCAACGGTCGTAACTCTGGCACATTTGTAATTCTTTCTTTTCAGGTATGGTATATGGTACTAAGCTTAGATTTATCGGTGTAGAGATAAACACTACTCTTAGCTTCCACAATATTGGATATCCAGAAGGAAAACCAATTTACAAGTATTGGGAGAAATATATACAAGACGAGGTAATATCATATTGTAAATTGATATAAAGTGTAAATTGGCACTATATGCGTTGTTTCAGACATAAATGTAAATTGGAATTATGTATTCGATTTTGAACTTAGGTAAAATTAAATTAAGAAACTTGCATTTGAACGGAACGCCATTAAAAAAAATATATATATAACAAGGGTTTTGGCGTTTTATCAACAAATGACACATTAAACCAATTAACGGAGCTAGTTACTTCCTTGGCGGTATTATTTTGAAAAGAAGTGCAATCTGTAGTGAAGCTATCAAATTATAATAAGTAAATAAGCCCTTGTGCTGTACAAAAGAAATTGAATGATGAACATTACACCACCTATCCAAAACAAGGATAACAAGGTAATTGTCGGAGATGAACATCTTTAGGATAACAAGGTAATTGTCGGAGATGAACATCTTTAGGATAACAAGGTAATTGTCGGAGATGAACATCTTTAGGATAACAAGGTAATTGTCGGAGATGAACATCTTTAGGATAACAAGGTAATTGTCGGAGATGAACATCTTTAGGATAACAAGGTAATTGTCGGAGATGAACACCTTTAGGATAACAAGGTAATTGTCGGAGATGAACATCTTTAGGATAACAAGGTAATTGTCGGAGATGAACATCTTTAGGATAACAAGATAATTGTCGGAGATGAACATCTTTAGGATAACAAGGTAAGGTGTCGGAGATGAACATCTTTAGGATAACAAGGTAAGTGTCGGAGATGAACAACTTTAGGATAACAAGGTAAGTGTCGGAGATGAACATCTTTAGGATAACACGGTAATTGTCGGAGATGAACATCTTTAGGATAACAAGGTAATTGTCGGAGATGAACATCTTTAGGATAACAAGGTAATTGTCGGAGATGAACATCTTTAGGATAACAAGGTAATTGTCGGAGATGAACATCTTTAGGATAACAAGGTAATTGTCGGAGATGAACAACTTTAGGATAACAAGGTAATTGTCGGAGATGAACATCTTTAGGATAACAAGGTAATTGTCGGAGATGAACATCTTTAGGATAACAAGGTAATTGTCGGAGATGAACATCTTTAGGATAACAAGGTAATTGTCGGAGATGAACATCTTTAGGATAACAAGGTAATTGTCGGAGATGAACATCTTTAGGATAACAAGGTAATTGTCGGAGATGAACATCTTTAGGATAACAAGGTAATTGTCGGAGATGAACATCTTTAGGATAACAAGGTAATTGTCGGAGATGAACATCTTTAGGATAACAAGGTAATTGTCGGAGATGAACATCTTTAGGATAACAAGGTAATTGTCGGAGATGAACATCTTTAGGATAACAAGGTAATTGTCGGAGATGAACATCTTTAGGATAACAAGGTAATTGTCGGAGATGAACATCTTTAGGATAACAAGGTAAGTGTCGGAGATGAACAACTTTAGGATAAAAAGGTAAGTGTCGGAGATGAACATCTTTAGGATAACAAGGTAATTGTCGGAGATGAACATCTTTAGGATAACACGGTAATTGTCGGAGATGAACATCTTTAGGATAACAAGGTAATTGTCGGAGATGAACATCTTTAGGATAACACGGTAATTGTCGGAGATGAACATCTTTAGGATAACAAGGTAATTGTCGGAGATGAACATCTTTAGGATAACAAGGTAATTGTCGGAGATGAACATCTTTAGGATAACAAGGTAATTGTCGGAGATGAACATCTTTAGGATAACAAGGTAATTGTCGGAGATGAACATCTTTAGGATAACAAAGTAATTGTCGGAGATGAACATCTTTAGGATAACAAGGTAATTGTCGGAGATGAACATCTTTAGGATAACAAGGTAATTGTCGGAGATGAACATCTTTAGAATAACAAGGTAGATATCTAATTTAGTGAGCACGACACGTTTCTTTAATAACATTCATCAATGTACGCTCCCATTATCAAAACATTGGAAAGCCAAATAATTTTAAAGTCTTTGGGATACACTTATTAAAAAAAGACATTTATGTTCGTCGCTTCTGGTTGATATACATTGTTTAGCTAATTGAATCATGCTTATAAATATTTTGCATCACAACTTATTTTACTTCCTATTTAAGGTATCAAAGATGCCGGACTCTCTGAGAAGTGGGTTTCAGTCTGCTACATCCACCTGGCATTGGATTAAAATTCAAGAGGTATGTAAAGAAACTGTCAATTTTGATGGAGTAATCTCTACATAGTTTAGATAAAATAAGAAGAGTTTGAAGATACCAAAGGGGTAATCAAAATCCGTAAATCGAATAAGACAGACAACACAATGGCCAAAAAAAAAAGTACAAAAGAACAAACAACGATCTACAAAAAATACACTTAAAAGTAAGGATCGAGTAACACTAACTCCACTAAAAACCAGGGGTGAACTCAGGTGCTTCCTCTTTGGACTCAAACATATAATATTACACTAGTACTGCGTATTGGATTTTAATAGGCTGAAAAGAGACATCTAATGAAGATATATTTGTGAACTTTGTCTTGTGTTACTCTTATAAATATTGCTCCGAAAATATGGGTAAATTGTGGATGTCAACTGAATATTTCGGATAAATGAATTAATGACAATATACGTGTATCCTGATTTAATATGTTTATATTATATATTTAATTTCTGTTTTAGACTTTGGTTAATTCTGCTAAGAGTGGACTAATCATTGGGATATCTCTAGCTTTACCAATCCTAATGTTTACAACATTAAACTTTATCATTGGATTAATTGCGACAGGATGTATTGCCATGGTAACAGTTGTTGTTGTTGGTAGTATACCTTTGGCAGGATGGAAATTAGGGGTAAGTTTGTTGTCAATATTCCTCTGAAAGAATGGAAGTTATGTATGAGTTACATTTGTCGTTGTGTTGTTGATAACATTCACCAGACAAGACAGAAATTAATGCAAGTACGAGTTGTCTCTCTTTGTAGGAAAATGTTGGCAAATTATGGATGTCGCTATTGGTAACGTTTTTGATTGTATTTTCGTATTCTTTGACGCTTCCGTGTATAACCAAGTACCAATGATAGGGAGAAGACTTCATATGTTATATTAACTTCTGTCTAATCCATTTTGTTGAAATTTGGCAAATAAAATAAATTACATTTATAAGATTTATGTTTTTAAGGGGAACATAATATTTATTATCTCCATGGTTGTATCATTTGCATTGTCATCCTGGAGAGTCGATATTAATCCTGAATTGTGGTACATGTATTTACAAAAAATCATAAATGTACTTACGAAAGGAAAATTATCTATGGTAATAAATGAAAGCAATCATTTGTATTCTTGTATGCCTATAGTGAATGTAGTTAGACAAAACCGAAGGTCAAATCAAGAATGGACAATCCAAAGACACTGGCAGCATTGGGTACACAAGACACAGAACGAAGACAAGCTTAAAAACACAACACATAAAGCTAAAAATATGAGCAACACGGACCCCACCAAAAGCCGGGGGTGAACCCAGGTGCTCGCAAAGGGTACGCAGTTCCTTCCTGTTATAAAACAACCGCCATGTTAATACATATACAGTCGATACAGTACGGTACTTTATTCATATCACATTTTATGGTTTTATCCATATACATGTACATCGTATCTGTTAAAAAACAAAGCATTGAAAATAATGATTAAATGGTGGTCTAGTCCATTTGAATTGTGCTTTTTATGGAATATCATTTCCCGACATTCCCAGATATGTATTTATATTAGTTTAAACATATTTTTATTTGCTAAATATAACAAATAGGGATCGGACACAAGTTTTTCCAACTTATGAAGTCTTCTCCCGAATACAATAATTTACAATATGGATTAGCATGCGCAATGAAATGATATAATATGTGTATAATAGCATAGAGTTAAATATACAAAGAATGACTATATACAAAAACATAAGTTTAGACAATATACGAAAGAAAAAAAATAAACAAAAAAGAAAAGAGAATAAATACTTTTGGAGATGTGTGTTGGTTCTTTAGATCATTTAGACAATTGTAAATCTTTTGGAGTCTTTAATATATTTAAAAGCATGTTTAAAAATGGTTATATTTTCTTCATATGTTAGGAGGTCACTTCCTTTTGTCAGTAGATTTACATCAATATTAATGTTAGAAGGTAGCCAGTTAAGACTATTATATATTATTTCCCTATTATCTGTATATTTATGTATTTATATATCCTTACCATCAATATATTTACAGGTCTTGGAGTCCATAAACCTTGGTTTGGTTGTAGGATTGTCAGTAGATTATATTGTTCATCTGGCTGAGGCTTATTGTACTTCGCCATCTTTGACACGTGAAGGCCGTATAAAGAGCATGCTGGAGAATATGGCCGTTTCTGTACTCTCTGGCGCCATAACAACGTTTGGCGCTGCCAGTTTTATGTTGTTTGCACAAATTAAGTTTTCATTTCAATTTGGTATATTTGTAATGAGCACCGTTGGGGTATCGATCATGTTTTCTCTTTTATTCTTCACTGCTTTTATGGCTTCGTGGGGACCGCAAGGAAATACTGGATCGATTCCTGAAATGTTAAAATTTATTAAAGTAAAGTGTTTTACAAAGCCCGAGATAACTAAATAAGTATTTCTTACAAATAAAAATTTAAATAAGAATACTTGTTTATAATGGTACAGATTATATTTAATTATTCTAAATTTAATTTGGGGAGAAAAGATGAGTTGAACGAGAACTATCACAACTGGCGAAATGAGGAATCGTAGAAGAGGGCCTCAAATACGTAATTTGTACTTGGTTATCATCATGTGGACTTTAATGAGTAATCCTCTGTAGAATGCTCAAATTGAGTACCGTACATGTGCTATGTAAGAAATCATTTGGACATTTATTTCAGATGTTTTATAAAGTTTATGCCAATCATGAACAGACATTGAAGCAATAAAGACTACATAGTGAAGTTTTGTAGAGGACATATAACATACATAATTTATGTAGAGGACATATAACATACATAATTTATGAAGAGGACATATAACATACATAGTTTATGTAGAGGACATATAGCATACATAATTTATGTAGAGGACATATAACATACATAATTTATGTAGAGGACATATAACATACATAATTTATGTAGAGGACATATAACATACTTAATTTATGTAGAGGACATATAACATACATAATTTATGTAGAGGACATATAACATATATAGTTTATGTAGAGGACATATAACATACATAATTTATGTAGAGGACATATAACATACATAATTTATGTAGAGGACATATAACATACATAATTTATGTAGAGGACATATAACATACATAATTTATGTAGAGGACATATAACATACATAATTTATGTAGAGGACATATAACATACATAATTTATGTAGAGGACATATAACATACATAATTTATGTAGAGGACATATAACATACATAATTTATGCGAAGTAAAGAATTATTTGGACCTGCAGTTTTCAAGAGTTTTAGAATTTCAACCAATAAATACATTATGTGTACAAACAAAATCAAGCATGCTGACTTGTAGTTTTAGATTATTTTTTTTTTCATCGCCAATCAGAAATAAGGTTTGGGCTTATGGTGTTTAACGCCACTTTCAACAATATTTCAGTTATATCGTGGCGGTCAGTTTTATTGGTGGAGGAAACCGGAGAAAACCACCGACCTGTCGCAAGTCGCTGACAAACTTTATCACATATTGTATCGAGTACACCTTGCCACAAACGTGGTTCGAACTCACAACTTTAGTGGCGATAGGCACTGATTGCACGGGTGCTTGTAAATCAAAGTACCATACGATCACAATCACGACGGCTCCTGTTTACTAAAGTACAATTGTATGCCCATAATCCTCATCCTTTTCTAAACATTAAAGATGTCGACTGTATCAAAATGATAGCGTTTCATAACGTAGATACAAATACATTGAAGAGAGACTGATCTTATTTTGTAAAAAAAAACCACTCTGATTCTACCAAAAAGTTCTCTGAAATTGATATCATCAACATGCTCGAGTTTTTGATTGACAACTTATTTGTTGTTTGGTGGACGTGTTTTTCAACAGACAGTCGGCATACATATGGGTACAAACTCTGCTCTTCTTCTCGCTGACTTGTTCCTGTACTCGTATGAGGCAGACTTCATACAGGGGCTTCTCAGGAAAAACGAAAAGAGGCTATCCCGATCCTTTAATTTCACGTTCCGCTATATATGTCCATTCACTAATTTATAATTCTAGGTTTGGTGATTTCGTTGATCGCATCTATCCCATTGAGCTTGAAATAAAGGATACCACAGACACAGATAGGTCTGCTTCATACCTTGACTTACTCCTCGAAATTGACAGTGAGGGGGGTTAAGAACGAAATTTTACGACAAAAGAGATTATTTCAATTTTCCCATTGTTAACTTTCCATTTATTTGTAGCAACATTCCAGCAGCACCTGCATATGGAGTATATATCTCTCAGTTGATACGATATTCTAAAGCTTGTGGTTCCTATCAGGATTTCATTGATAGAGGGTTGCTGCTAACAGGGAAGCGACTGAACCAAGGGTTCCTTGTGAAGTCGAAGTTGAAAATTTTACGGTCTCCACCATGACTTGGTTGACCGTTATGGAATATCTGTGTCACAAATGACCATGGATACGTTCCTCTTGTCGTAAGCACTTCCCGGTCCTTTCCTCATTCACGACTTATAACCGGGTTTGTAACTAGATTTACACGACGGGTGTCACCAGTGGAGCAAAAACTACTTATCCTTCCGGAGCACTTGCGTTCATCCCCGGTTTTTAGTGAGGTTCGGGTTACTCGATCTTTAATTTTTGTAGATCGTTATTTATCCTTTTGTCCTTTGTCTTTTGGCCATTGTGTTGTCTGTTCTTCTTCGATATACAGATTCTGATTACCTCCCTTTGTTTGGCCATTGCGTTGTCTGATCTTCTTCGATATACAGATTCTGATTACCTCCCTTTGGTATCTTCAAACTCTTCTTATACCTAAGATCAGCACTGAAACATGTAATGAAATAAAAAAAAGTTAAAATATCACTTGTACGAAACTTGAATGAAATGCTCTTAACAGATTAGTTTAACAAAAAATCCAGGTGACTACAATTAAACATAAAGGTAAGTCAATCTAATTAAAATTAAATCTCAGAACTTGCTCCCTATTTTCATTTTGTTGTTTATAGTAGGGTGCCCGACGAAAGATTTTTGCGAATTTGCCTTAACGGAATTACACACACCTGTATGATACATCGTTGGAATGAGGAGAACAAGCCGCATCGAAATAAAGATGTCGTCGTTATGTATTGTGGTCACATCTTTTTTAAATTGGGGTCAAAGGTCAAGATCTAAAAATTGGAACTAACACACCACAAGTTTTAAAAGGCTTCCTTCTTCGACAAGACTGCGAAGAACTTTAAACTGGAATGCCAATTCTATTTGTTAAGCTTAATATATTATTATTTTATGCTTATTTTTTATTTTACATTGTTTGAATATATAGCAAAAGGCCATTTTCTAAAAAAAAAATGCCATTTTACAATTTTCGTATATATGAGAAATAAAAGTGACCTTGACCTGTCATAGTTTGAACATTTCTCATTTTTATTTGATATTCATTTAAAGGAAACCTTCAAATTATTTTTTAACCCTTAACATTTGACAACTGGTGGACGGATTCCAAAAAAAAATCATGTTTTAGTTATGGTACACTTTGACTAATTACTGGTAAAATATCTATTAATCTTAAACTTCGTAAAAGGTACCAAAATTCAAATTTAATGGCTTATGTGTTTGCAACATATCATTTGTAGGGTCAATCAATACTTAACGAATATTCTGTGCAAAAACATGGCAATTTATGGAAAGGTCAAACGCCATTTGTTTAAAAACGTAAGGTCTATGGACATATTATGCGTTTGGACGATGTGTGGCTACAAACCACTCTGAACACTCCAAATATCTCAGGTGTTTGGCAAATAAAAAAGTGGTCTCTTGTTAGTTTGAAAGCCCACCAACCACGTCAAGGTCAGAGTCCACTGGCAGGTTTGCTTTTTTTTATAATTTTGTTTGTTTGTTTGAAACATGCATCCCTCAGTGTCGCTAACCTTACCCTTAATTTGTTAAGATTGACGTGATCTTCCTTCAGTTTTCCTTTTTGGTCGTACAGTCGACAAACAAGTTTCCTGGCGGCATCTATAGATTTATCAGTGTCACAGTCTGCAAGTATGGACAAATCTCTAAAGTTTTCTGGACTGTCTTTAAGTACTTTAAAAACGGTTCGTTTGTCGATCCCGAACAAGGATGACGTGGAATCACATCCTGTGATGGCGTGTGCAGCTGGTAAAATGTTACATAGAACAGGATTGAGGATGCTACAGATCGAATGTACGGGAATGAAAACACCCTTCCTTGGTGTTTGTGATAGAACCCGTAGGAAACCATAATTCCTGTGTATGTTGCATTGAAGGAAAGTAATGGATGCATAGAATCAAGACATCTGTATCAGGCGATTTAACAATGATCCGACCTTTGATTCCACTTTCACCGAACGTTTTGTCTGCATGGATAGCATGTAAAATCATACGAGTGTCCGCCTCTTCATGTGTACAGTATAACTCTTGGCAATCGGAGATTCAGATTTTCTTGGTAATGATTAGAAGCACCAGAAAGATACAGAACTTCCCCGGATGACATCTCAAGAGATGATAAACGATAGTGTTGCACAATCGATTCGCCAAGAAATTTTATCAATGCTTGTTTGTTGGCAGCGACAGCAAGAAACCTTTTCCAATCAGGAATCGGTCGGCCTTCTATGAAACTGGGCCATTTCCGGACTTATAACGTATCCTGCAGGATTGGGCCGTGTAATAGAAACACATGAATTAAACAAATTTTAAAACCAATCAACGGTCGACTTAAAAATGAATGTTTTTAAAACATAAAAACCACAAACAATTCTACTGAACAATTAAAACCAATATATTTGTCATTAAAGAAGAGAAAATACTAAATGCATTGAGACAGAGATCGTGCTAGCTAATGACCGGCGAGCGACACATCAATAACAAAAACCGGTACATGACAATCCGTGTATGACAAAGAGGAAATTTACACTGTTATTTGAGTTTATATTTTGCCAATTTCTCAACAACCGCTGACATTTATATTATGATTTTTGGCACACATGTACATTTCATCAATATGTTTTCTTCAACATCAAAGTACATTTATAATGTAGTGTAATTACTTTGCTTTTGTTGAAAATACGGTTAATTTTGGGTCAAATTTGAGGCTTGAAGTAAGGCTGATATACTCTTTCAAAAATCAATTATTTACATCCCGTTTTTATTTTAATTATATCTTTGATACATTATCTCTTATGTAAAAACCTTTTTAGCTATTTAGATAGCGGAGAATATTTTTATTTTTCATCCTGAAAATACCATGTACAATGTGTCAGCCGAGGGTACCTTTGAAAAACGTGACCACAGAAACTTACGACGACAATTAAAAATACAAAATGTAATAATTTTGCTAGCGTATAAAACCAAAATTAGCCGTGTGTAATTCTGTTAACCCAAACTCGATAACTAAGCGTCTTTTTTAACACTGGGCACCCCACTATTACATGTCGCGCGTATACGAGCGACAAAAAACCCCAAAAACATAGAAAATAGGGAGCAAGTGTTTAGATCTAATTTTAATTAGATTGAAGGTAAGTAAAAATATGATCTTTCAACAAATGGGAAGACGCCTCCCGAGTACGTGTGGTAATTACTCAGTCTGTGTGTATTTTTTTTTATTTAAAAAGATGAAATACTACATGTAAATGTCTGGGAGTACTCCCAAGTTAAACCGAGTGAAAACGTATATTCTTGGTATCTGCACGGGGGGGGGGGGGGGGGTGGTACCCTTTGATGATCAGTATTTGTGAGCTCCCACGATTTTCTACATTTTTGATGATTCAGAAGCTGATTTCAAGCTCCAAAATTTGTAGACTAGTCCATATATACCGGTACATAAAATCACAATCACCACCCCATAAAAGGAGGGGGAAAATGTGTACAAAAAAATGTATTTTGTGATGCTCTTCAAGTAAATAAATAAATAAATAAATAAATAAATAAATAAATAAATAAGTGTTATTTATAGTCGAAGCATGTACAACAAGCATAACACAAGCTCTAACGAGCTTTTAAATTCGACTATGCATTGAACAACACATACATGACATAACATGCATACAACATACAGCACATATAAAAAAAACACATAATAATTTAAAATCACAAAGCCATACATATCCACATATATACTTGTACACAAACATGCATACAACATACAGCACATATAAATAAATAAAACACATAATATTTTAGTTGATATATACTAGTCAACAAAAACGATACAAGAGTTTGATGCTCAATATTTTTTACATAAAGAAAAAAAATCGACAAAAATCGTATAATTTATATTCATACGCGCATAGCAAATAAGGCAATTCAACAAAATTTCTCAACATCATTATCAGAACAAATCATGGACAGACAGAAATTGTCATGCAGTATGGAGTTTTGCGGAGTTCAGTAACATGTGTGACCACCTCTTGCAGCAACGACAGATTCGCATCTCCGACGCATAGAACCAATCAATCGTTGGATAAAGGCATGTGGGATGTTGTTCCACTCGTGCACAAGTGCATCACGCAGCTCCTGTAATGTTTCCGGTGGATTTTTACGGTGGCGAACTCGTCTACCGAGTTCATCCCATAAATGTTCAATTGGTGACAGATCCGGTGATAATGGATGTGATTCTGGTTCAGAAAGTCTTGACAAATACGAGGGTGTGTTATATAGGTGACGATATTTCTTATAACTCATTAAACTACTTTTAATTAATTATACTATAACTAATTGAGGAGTTTCATTATCAAAAATATGTCACGAATGACCAAATAACACAGTAGCTAACGAATGCGCGCACCGCATGAGTGAGTTACAACGTTATTTGGTCATGAGTGACATATTTTTGATAATGAAACTCGTCAATTAGTTATAGTATTTATTATATAGATAAAAAAAAAAGTTTCGAATCGAATTTAATATAAAATGAGTTTAAATTGCACTATATTACGTGTGTAGCGTAGGGATATACTATAATGTGTATCGCTTCAAAAAACATGGCGCCACCCACCCACGACAATAAAATAATTAAAATGCTTACCTTGAAATATTATTTTAGTTAAATTTGATCCAAATTGAAGCGTACATGAAGCCAAATAACGTCTAATTTTTACGTTTCAAACTGGAAGTCTTCATATGACGTCGACAACGAAATGGCGCGAAATTTAGCGAGAGTGAAATAAAAATGGTAATTTCACTAGTGAAACTATAGTTTTTATTTAACTCGGAAATCACGGTATTTCATCGATATCTATATAATAAATCTTTTTGTTGTCTTACAATTTCAAGGACTGTTAATTTTCATTATGTAAGTTAGCCGTAGAGTATTTTCTTTAGTTTCCAACATCTCATTAAAATTGGGTCCATGCATGTATGTCAAAAGTCTGTTTTTCTCTCTGATTTAAATGTGTGAATTTCTTTTTATTTCAATTAACATGCACAAAGTTTTTCATGAATAACAATTAAGAAAAAATATAACCCCCTTTTCAGTATGAAATGATTGGTTGGTGTCTCATATGTAAATTATCCAATTTCTCCAATTCCGGCAATTGATGAGGAATGTCCATGATGTCATAGAAGTACCTCATGCTATTTTTGAAGTTTTATAATTTTGTTTTTCCAACGCAATTGTACGACCAGCGTATTTTCTGATTTACTTAGATTTTTGGTCCATAATGATTTTTGACCTTGTTACTAATAAGGGGGGATGATATGACTATTTTAACCCCGTCACATTCATATGTGCCTTTCCTATGCAAAGAGCCTTTGTAAAAGTCCTTATTTTTCACTATGGTTTTTGTCTTGAAAGGGGTCTTTTACTTCGCATTTCTCGGTCTGTTGTTAATTTATTCTACTTAGTTTTTGTCTAGTCTGTGGCCATATCGTCTTGTAGTGTGGGCATATGTTCGTTGTTGTAGACTGCTAGGCGTTCCCTATTTGAGATTTTTTATTTGGGTCTTTTCTGGAAGGTTGTCTCATGGACATTTATTCCACGTCCCAGTAATTCGTCCTTTCCGTACTATTTGACTAATTACACTGACTCAAATTTCGAGTGAGGGGCAAGAATCATGAAAAAAAATTGACAGTGAAGGATATGCAAAAATGTATCAATTTATCATAACTTGAAACACAAGAAACATCCCTGTAAACCCGCGATCGCTAACGAATTTAAATTATATGAAACAAATAGAGGGAAGGGGTCGACACGGAAGGGGTGCAATACTACTTTATAAACATTGTTCTTAGAGTAAATTTGAAGAAAAAAACTAATTGAAAATTCGTAAGTAATTTCACTATTTTCATCTGAATTTACCTTGATTTACCTGTATTTACCTTGAAAAAATAAGTGTAATGGTGTTATGCGCGCAAATGTAATGGTAATGCGCGCAAATGTAGGATTTCCCCGCGCAAATGTAATGCACTGTTTTGAACAATGTAAATGGTAATAGAAATTTAATTTCATTGGAAATTCCATCCACCTCAGAAACTTCTATTTCAAGCAAATTTGCACGGAGCTCAATTGCCCGAAACACTCGGGGTTTCCTATTTTGTACGGGAAGCATCATAGAAAGAACATGTCTGGCAGCCATTTTGAATTGATAACCAATGGTTAAATATTTTAGCAGAGCCCCTATACCGTGGTTAAATATTAATCAGTTTAACCATGCTTTAACCAGTAGTTAAATTTAACCATAAGTTGAACAACGCATTGCGTGCTTTGGTTAAATTTTAACCATAGGTTATCATTTTTAACCATTGGTTAAAATTAAACTACAAGTTGAACAACCGGGCCCAGGTGTTCTACGGGCAGTGTCCTCAGCCGTTATCATACGGTTCCGGAGATGATTAAGGCGTAACTGTCTGTCTGTGACGTCACAGGCGGCATGCCGTTAAGGGGTCTGTCATTCATCCTACCTGTTTGTCGAAGACGAATCATTAGCCTTGAAATGGTTATTCTAGACACATTAAAGTGGTCTGCAACGGCCTGGTGAGTCATTCCAGCCTGAACCATACCCACCGCTCGCTCACGGTCATTTTGACGGAGCCGTGGCGTTGACGTTCTTGTGAAATTCAAATTTTCAGAATGGCAATTTGTTTACTTTTGTTGACAGCACAATTAATGACCGCATGTAGCTTAAATGCCTAATTCGATCACCGCAAGCTCGATCATAGGACGGAAAATTGACTTTCCGGAATTTTTCCGTAACGGAACAGGGTGTTATTGTTTGCTTTGTGAGGATAAACGCCAATCGTAACTACTCGGCCATTCTCGCTACCCTACAAATAACCTCGTACGTAGATAGTAGAAATTCTTCTTAATTTGTTTGCCGGAAGTTAAGTTAAGCTAAGCCGCACAACAATATAGTCCACGAAAATCAAATGTGGAAGACAAATCTAATCATGCAAAACTAATTAAAACTTTAACTTTTATCCATGAAAATAATTGAAATATAGAAAATTGCTTAAAATATAATTTTATCAAACTTTCATTTAACTGACATATGAAAAGTAGTGCGATTTATACGCCTAGTGCATACGAGGTTATTTGTAGGGTAGCGAGAATGGCCGAGTAGTTACGATTGGATAAACGCGTTTCACGCAAACGATGACGTAAATGATAATATATTTTAAAAAAATCTTTGTATCGTTTCTTTTGTTGACTATTTATAATGCATGTCTTTTACACGTTTCTGTAATAAATAAGATTATACATTCATGTTTTAATATTTAGATTTTAATTACGACCATTCTTATTCTTATTAACAACTTTTTATAAAATTCATAATAAATTATGCCCTCCTTATTTATTTAACTGTTTACCTCCAATTACATCAGATGTAAATAGTTATAACCTTAGAAATAATCAGAATTATGTTCCACCCAGATGCAGACTAAGAACATCAGCAAGCTCATTTATTCCATCTACCGTTTCGCTTTGGAACAATCTAGACATATCAATAAGAAATTCTCCTACATTATCTTCGTTTAAAAACAGAGTGAAAGCTGATATTTATAAAACCCCAAAGTATTATAATGAAGGCCCACGGAAACTAAGTATATTACATACTAGACTTAGACACCAATGCAGCTCACTCAATGCCGATCTGTCAAAAATACATATAATAAATAATTTTAAATGTAATTGTGGTGCTTCTTTTGAAGATGCTATACATTATTTTCTAGAATGTCCTTTATACCTGAACGAAAGAAGAACACTTCTGAGTAATTGCGACGATATCAATATCAATATTGAAACTTTGCTCTTTGGGAACGATAAGTATAGTTATGACGTCAACTCCAAAATATTTGGAAAAGTTCGAACTTTTATAAATCAATCAAAAAGATTTTAGGGCTAATGTCAGCAATTTTTTACTTTTTCACTTTTTCACCTTTTTACTTGTACTTC
Source organism: Bathymodiolus brooksi (assembly GCA_963680875.1). Lineage (NCBI taxonomy): Eukaryota > Metazoa > Mollusca > Bivalvia > Mytilida > Modiolidae > Bathymodiolus > Bathymodiolus brooksi. Next base: position 91,687,540 of record OY804585.1, read on the forward strand.
TTATTTTCTTCTAGTGTCAAAATTTTAAATGTCTATTGTCTGTGTTTTGTTTTGCTGTCATTAATTCATGTGTATAATTTGTAAGGAGAGGACTTCATATAAGTTGGTATAACTTGCTGTCCAATCCTATTGTTTATGTACAATAAAATATTATTAAACTAAAAAAAACTAAATCTTATTGTATAACTGGATATATCGGGAAGTCATATTCAATCAGAAGCACATATTTGACTCGCAGGAACACCGGGCCAAGTTCGGCTTTTCTGCACTGAATGGTTCAACTTCATAGCCGAATTGGCAGTGGTTGATAAACAAATACTGTAATATTATGATATAAACACGCCTGGTAAACGAGATGGTCTCAACATAATGTTGAGCAAGCAAAAAGGTATCTGCAACTTCCGATTGAGACCATCTGTCGAGGAAAATGTACAAACGCATGCACGCACGGTAAGTTGTTTTATCTCATATTTCTAGAAAAGTTTACATTTTCATATCGGAAGGGAATAGCATTCTCTGATTTTTAAAACATGTCTCGAAATATCTAGAAATATGAGATAAAACAACTTACCGTGCACACGTTTGTAAATTTTCCTCGACAGATGGTCTCAACCGGAAGTTGCAGATACCTTTTTGCTTGCTCAACATTATGTTGAAACCATCTCGTTTACCAGGCGTGATAAATATAATGTCCCTCGATCTTTGGATCTATGGCTTTTACGTGCCGGCATGCAAGATAGAAAGACGAGTGAGAAGCCGCAATCACAATTTGTCGTTTTCGCGCTATTTTCCAAGGACTACACAGAAAACGTCGACGTCAATCTACTTGTAAACGCCAGTGTCAAGACCGTGACTGTCAAAAAAATGCTTGGTACTGAACGGGGAAAAATGGAATTTCGCGTGGCACTGAAAGGGTTAAGCATTATCTTTTTATGGTTCCGATTTGCTCTAGACTAATGGCTGAGCTGTACAACAATCGATTTTGTTGAAAAATTCACTTATTTAAAAAAAAAAGTTGCTTCAAATGTTCCTCCGGGATTAGGGTCCCTGGAGATTAAGCTTCGTTATTTTCCTTAGAAGACTGCTAGTCTCTGTCCATTATGTCATCAAATAAATGGCGGGAAATTACTTTAGCTATTTAGGTTATGTTTTGAGTTATCTCCACCTAATCTAAAAACCACTTCCGTCAACCGATGTCACTGTGAACTGGAATAACGAAAGAAGGGTTGAAGATCACTATTTGAATTTACCTGTGGTTTTGTTTGTTATTTATAACATGATGTCTTGTGTTAATTCTTTAATACCATGATGTGAAAGTGTAGGAATATATAGCATGCCGTAATGTACGGCTAAAATTTGTGGATATTTCTGGTGTGAAAAAAAAAATGGGATGAAATTTTGAATGAATATTTTCAGCAACAGGTTATTAAAAGTTTAATTTTGAAAGATGACAGAAAAGAAGGAAAGCAAAGATGATGACAGTAGTGTCAGAGTAGCCATGAGGTATTTTATTTTGTAGTCAATCCTAAGCCAAATGTTAAAAGGAGTTTTGTTTCAATATTTATTCTTGACAATTTTATTTATAATATTTACAGATTTACTGTAGCTAAAGCCTAAAGTAACGAAGCTAGAGTCAACGGACATAAGTATTCGTCAACCTAGATTTTATACTATATATTTCATATAAAACCACATTTTTCCAAAAAATTATTGTGAAGTCATTTCTAAACGGATTTTGATCATTTTTGCACCAGAAGAAGCAGAAATATTTAAAGATTATTTGTTTATTTTAGCATGATTTTCTGTTAGATTGCCTTTATTTTCTTATAATTCTTATAGAATTAATGTATATCGTTTTGGTGTCTTTTGATTGGACAAGAGTACTGTCACCTGTTTGTTTTTTATTTGTTCATAACTCGATGAACTTTTGCATTTTTGATCTGTTCATAACTCAATGAACCTTTTTTTGTTTAACCAGCATAAATAATATGGCGACCGATGACGGAAACTACGATAGTGTCAGATTGAAAGCCATATTTACAATAATACACAAAAATAAATAAAATGCCTACCTTTAAATTTTATCAAAATTGAAGCATACACCAAGCCTAATGATGTCTGATCTTTACGTTTTAAGCTGGAAGTCTTCATATGACGTCACGTTGTTAATGTGCCAACGTCGTCAACAACATTTCTCGGAATTTTGATTTGTGTGATTTTTAGACCAGGGACATGCAAGAATATATTTTTATGTTCAGTATTGCATTGAAGAATTATAAGAATTAAACGGTTCTTTTCAGGAGTTCATGCATGTGTACACGGTGCCGATGCACTCACAAACTTTACATAAACACGTTTATGTAAAGTTTGTGAGTGCATCGGCACCGTGTACACATGCATGTAAAGTTTGTGAGTGCATCGGCACCGTGTACACATGCATGAACTTATGTAAAGTTTGTGAGTGCATCGGCACCGTGTACACATGCATGAACTCCTGAAAAGATTTAAAGACAATTTTTGTTTTCTGACGTCAAATTTGCTATATATCTTAACCAAAATAAAATCAGATAAACAAATAAAATTCAAAGAATTCTGTGTGTCTTCAAATAAATTTCATAAAAATCTGCCCAGAGATACATTTTTGTAGCTTTAAAATATTTTTTGGAAAAAATGTGGTTTTATATGAAATATATAGTTAAAAATCGAAGGTGACAAATACTTATGTCCATGGACTGTAAATTCTGCTATGATTTTTCACTTCATTTCATGCATTTATATATTTTTTTAATATATTACCAGTAAGATAAGTTTTGTTGCATTTACCAGTTAAGATCAATCTTGTTGAGGTTTGACTCCGAAGAAATTTTCTGCTTTGTAAATGTTGTTACTACATATCAAATGACAGTTATTGTTGTTAAATACCAATAAGTAAGAAATTTTTCAGCTACATGTACATTGTATATGGTCAAGAGGACAGGTGTACTGCAATTTTTTTTTTATGAGAAGATGATGTCTACTTTGTACAAGACTGGGGGCTGTCGTGGTCGTGATCATATGGTATATGGATTTACAACTACCTGTGCAATCAGTGCCTATCACCGTGAAAGTTGTGAGTTCGAACCCCGTTCGTGACGAGGTGTACTCGATACAACATTATGTAATAAAGTTTGTCAATGACCCGTGATAGGTTGGTGGTTTTCTCCATACATGTATGTACTCTGGTTTCCTCCACCAATAAAATTAAACTTATCTGCCACGATATAGCTGAAATATTGTTGAAACTAGTTGAAACACCATAAACCAACCAGTGTACAAGACTGAGTTAGATTTTTATATGTATAGATAGTATACTATACTATCTCATTTAAACATTACCAGTTTTATAAGTCTTTTGAGTACAAAATGTATCTACATTGTATGTAGCTGTCATGTCTGTAGACATTTTATTTCAATGGATACTCTTGAGTTTGTGGCTTTAGTTTTAGTCTACAGAATTTCACAATATATGTTGTCTTCACATCGATCTGTTGAATCTAGCAAACACATTATCAACTCATGATTGATAAGTGGGTAGTGAGTATGAAGAAGAGTTTGAAGATACCAAAGGGGTAATCAGAATCCGTATATGAAAGAAGAACAGACTGTACACAATGGCCGAAAGAGAAAGTAGATATTGAATACATGTACAATATATCTTTTAGCCGGTTTTATTACAGCATTGTTTTATTATACAGATGTTTATTATTTTATAGTAAAAATAAAACTATATCATTGTGTATAACTATTATACCAGAGAAGTGTTAAAATGGTATAAAAAAAATGACTTCTTGTAATTTGAACTTTGTACATTTACTATGCTTTATACTAGAAAGAATAATGTTACATACATGTACATACAAATGTACAAAAAATGTATGTATGTTAGACTCTGATATGTACATGTCATGTGTTTACTTCCTTTATCAAATGTACAGGGTATACCAATTCTCCTGGCAAAGCATTTCCTAGATATTGTAAGAATACAATAAAATGTCAGTACTTATTGTTAAAAGGGGCTGATATAACTGAACTATATATTGTTACTTTAATTATATTTTATTGTTCAATAAGAAATAATTGGGTAGGACACAAGTTTCACAACTTAGATACAATGTACGTCTTCTCCAATATACATTTGTATTTTTGAAAGTGGCATTAAACACCCTAACCCTTATAATGTGAATCTAGATAAAAGATTGAATTTGTTATTAAATTATCTGCTTAAAAATTTTAAAAGATCAATGACAAGTACATTTTGTACCACTAGGTTTCAAACCAATTTAATTTGAATATTATTTACCAAAGAATCCCATAATTTATATTTTTTACTATTCTATAGTTTTCATACCAACACTTCTTGGACATTACTGGGTATAAAATTTCTAGCCATATGTTATGGTGTCATCTTTCTTAGTTAAAATTTGATATAGGTACATTGTATATATACTATCATCAAACATTTACACTTTGTCAAGTCATGTTTTTGTCACAGGTGAGATCATCCTTTGATCTCAATCTCACCACCTGTAATTTATTTTTTCATTCATATTATAAATTTATGTAGTTTAGTTTTGAGTTTGAGAATATGATTATGTAGACCATGGTGCATGTGTTAGTACATTGTACATGTATGTGTACATTATAGAATCCCTTCTGGGTTTTTTTATCATAATATTGTACATGGTTAATTAATAACATTAACAATTTGTGAAAAGAAAACTATTTTTATAAACATACTTACATGTATACATATATGTACATGTAATTCTTATAGATTAAGAGAAAATTCATATTAGAACTTGGGACCATCATACAACTAGTTTGATTTACAACTACCTATGCAATCAGTGCCTACATTTTTTTTTGTATCACCACTGAAGTTGTAAGTTTGAATCCCGCTCATGACAAAGTGTACAGTACTCAATACAACATTATGTGATAAGGTTTGTCAGCGACTACTTGTAGCTGGTCTGTGGTTTTCTCTGGGTACGCTGGTTTCCTGTACACGAATAAAGCTGATAGTAATGATATTACTTAGCTGAAAAATGTTTAAAAAGTGACATTAAACACCCTAACCCTATAAGATTACGTACTAGTAAATAATTCTTATAAATTAAAAATAATGCATAATGGAACTTTCTGATCTAGTTTTTATGGCATTTTAAAATTGATTGCAATTTATGCAGGGAAAAGGATAAATTCAAAGGAGATTTATAAAATTATTTCCCTATTAAATGCATTTTATCTGCCATCTGCTGTTGCAGTGCACGTGATATGCAGTTAAAATGACTCAACAATATGGTGTAAACAGCCTCATCATTATGCATTCAAGTATTTATATATAGTCCTTGTTTAAATCAATATTTTGTTTTATCTTCATTTATAGATACAATTATAGATTATTGCCAGTTGATTTTGTACTTGGAATTTAAAGCTAGCACCTGAAATCTAAAAGCCTTTTTGATTCATTGATTTTTTTTTGTGGTATAGCAAAAACTTTATTTACATGTCCACATTGTACACATGTATGTTGCAGAGATTAATACTATGTATGGTACATGTACATGTCAATGGTACATGTACATACAATGTAGCTAGGCCTGCCATAAGACCAGAAAGCCATAGAAATTAAATAGATGACCCCATGCACAAACTAGTCATGTGCATTTGTACATTATGCAATATATATGCATGGCATATTTACAATTGTACATGTACAGATATATTCACTGACGACACTGGTCAGTTTTAGTCAAAGCAAAAATATAGTGTTCAGTTCTCAGGTCACCCCACATTATTAGTAATTATGATTGAAATATTGTAATTAGCATTTAGACAATATTGAACTAATTCGGAATTCATACATGTACCCATACTACTACTAGCAGATCTATACAGTCTATTGCTTTACCTCCATTCAAACCAAAATTAAATACATACATTGTACATACCCCTGATTATAGTGATACTGTCTGAGAAAACCTCTTACTTTTGTAGATCATTGTTCTCAGACTTATATTGTATGGATGGTGTAACCTGTCTTGTATTGCCTTGTCGTTTCTTAGTAACAACTCTTCATTCATTATACAGTTAAACCTGTCTAAACTGAACCTTCTTGGCACCAAATGTTGTGTTCAGGTGCTTGGTTTATACAATTTACAAAGATTTCCTTTATTGAGACATTTTTGAAAGTTCAGTTTATATACCTGTACATACATGTATGTAGAATACCATTTTTTAAGTGTTCGGTTTAATAGACCGGTTTCACTGTAAGACATCAACCTCTCTTTAGAAACCACCTGTTTTGAAAGAACACATCTTACTATCAGAAGGTATATATACATGTATGGTCCCTCGAGACAGGTTCACTCTATAAAAAAAGACTACTTGTTACTGGTATTAACAAATGTACTAATGCTTTCAAAATAGTGTGAATGTTTCGTATAATTTGAATACAATATTGTGTTATTTTTTTTATTAGGGTTCGGCCACAACTAGCCAGAGAAAAGATAGATATGTGTCAAATCTGTACCAATATAGTACCAGACGAAAATCAAGTGTTGATTGGAAAAGACAAAGCATTTACGTTTGACTATGTTTATGATCTTCCGACTAAACAAGATGTTATATACAATACCTGTGTCCGTAGTCTTATTGATGGGTAAGTCGTCAATCATTCAATGTATACATAACAAATGTATTATTTAACCTGGCAGGAGTTAGTGTTATATTGCACTTTCCTCATGATCAACTTATTATTTACCTAGTATACCATGCTTTGTAGTTTTTTTATCATCTGTTTATGTACATGTATTGCCATTAGAGATCCAATTATCAAGAGGGGAGGGTTGGAATCCCGTTATCTGGTTTAACCCCATCACATTTTTGTGCCTGTCCAAAGCCAGGAATCTGTATTTCTTAAATCGTACCGTATGTCAGTCTTCTTTATGTTCAAGGATTTGAGGTGAGATGTGATTATTTGTTTTGATGATATTGGTGGAACTGTTTACCCTCACTGTTGAAATTTCTTTTGTTTTGTTGATATTGGTGGAACTGTTTACCCTCACTGTTGAAACTTTCTTTTGTTTTGATGATATTGGTGGAACTGTTTACCCTCACTGTTGAAACTTTCTTTTGTTTTGTTGATATTGGTGGAACTGTTTACCCTCACTGTTGAAACTTTCTTTTGTTTTGTTGATATTGGTAGAACTGTTTACCCTCACTGTTGAAACTTTCTTTTCATAATTGTTTGTTCTATTGATGAAGAAATCAGAAGGATCTAAGAAAAAAAGACTGTCCGTTAGTAACCGATAAACTGTACTGTATATATAAGGCATTACACCTGATCATCACAGGTGTTAATTAACCTGCACAAACATAGGTGGTAGTAGGTAATTACATGTAAACAAATAAATATTTCATGCCTATGATCTGGTTTGGAACTCAAACAGCGTCTCTGTGGTTTTCTTCAGATGGTAGTCAACATACATGTATATGCAAACATAGGTACTGTACATGTACACTACATGTAGTAATAGTTGTAAACACTAAACAAATAAACGTATCGATGATCTGAGGTAGAAATCGAGCAATATCTCTGATTATATTATTTACAGGTGAGTCACAACATTCACTAACAAGTGGTCATAATTGTAATCAAATAACCCTAGTATCGGATGGTGTCTATTTACTATTATTATACTTTTCAATGCAATGTGGACGGATACCATTACTAGCTTCAGAAGTTAACAGAGGTTAATTATCTAATCAAAGTTCTACAGATTGTAATTACACATAGGAGCTATTTAATTAGATAACATTAATATTACCAGTGTCCAGATAATTTCATTGTTACTGTTGTAAGTCGATGACATGAGGAATAATTAAACACATTTCCATGCTATGTTTATTTTTCTTCTTGTCGGATTGAAAAGAAAATTTGTTTCCATGAATAATAGATTTAAAATTTCCTGTTGATTGACTTCATATTAGATGTGATTTCTGCCCATTTTGTTTGATTGATTATTGTTCATTGTTTAACCTCCAGTGGGCAGTATTTCAGCTAAATTCAGGATGAGAATAAAACAATATGCAAAAACTATATATAGAAATGAGCGAGGGATCGATGGTCCAAGGGAAAAATAACTATAGTGTAAACACTATTTCTGTTCATTTAGAAAAGAAGTCCTATACATAACATACAATCAGAGGATTTAAAAACAAGTGGTTTAGCACTTATACAAATTCCTTTCCTGAAAATGACTGACAGACCACCACTGTACAAGTATGGAGATCTGGGTAGGGACACAAATCTCATTATATGTGAACCCTGAATTCTAGGCCAGATATATACATGTATGATGTGAAGATGTATATCTACAAATGTATATCAACAAGAATCAATGTTTAATTTAAGAAAGTTGTAACATAGATAAGCTAATAAGTAAAGATTTTGTTTGGGTCATTGCTTATCCTGATTTAAATACACACCTGGAGGTTTAATGACTTATCTTGATTGTTTAAACCTTAATGTACATGTAATCCCTGTAGCCTTCGTTTAAATGATTAGCATCTTAAAACAGTGTTACACTCCAAAGAAATATAATAGTGAAATTAAATTTGCTAGTCACTTTTAAGACTATTCAGAGTCAGACCTACATTTTGTATGTAAAGACTTCAGTCTATAGATTTGGGATGGCTAAAAATAGTCAAATGACCCAGATTTCTTTGTTTATCTCAAGTCAGGATTGTTTGTTGTGAAAACTTTGTATACATTTACAATGTAGTTGTAGATTTATTAAAAACTTCATTATTTTAAAAGTAATACAAATAATACAGTAGATGATTTGCATTTAAAACAAATTAATTTACATGTTATTTAAGTCAATGGGGATGACCAATATCCTTTTATTTTAAATAAAGGAAATTTTTAACAAATTTCATGCGGGAATTTCTTCCTGAAAACATTACTTGTGCAATATATATACTAAAATATATATATACGTCTGAAAATTAAACCAAACAGTGTTAGAATTAGATTTTAGAGCTGTCAAATTTTTGTTCTTCCCTCGACGGGATTTGAACCCACACCATTGTTACACTGCAGCACCATTCGCTTAGCCTTACGTCCAGCGCCCTAGACCACTCGACTACATCCACTCCCTATATATATATATATATTACGAATTTAGTTTGTTACACATATTTTCATTGGTTCTTCAGCCCTGAATGTCAGCATATATTCGGAAAACAGACGGGATATATATTTCAGTCCCCAAAAACGATTAAAACATGGACGACAAAACATTAGGCTTCACTGAATCAATGGTATAATATGGGATAATAAATGTATTTTTACCAAATTAAATGCTGTTTTTTATACTCAAAACGGTTGCATGAACAAAAAAATATTACAACGGTTAATTCCGTCACAAATACCTGATCGATTCAGCAAACTCCTAAGTTCCACGGCTATACCATAGCAAATAAACAAAGCGTTGAGCCTTGAAAACTTTCGACGTCATGGGGCCACACCAAGGTTTTATTTACATGTAGTTAACATTTAAATTATTAAACTTTCGCAAACCCGTTGTTTTGTTATGTGATATATTAATGTTATATTTATAAAGTTTATAAAATTTACTACATATGAAACTGTATTGATTTAGAAATTGAGTACAGTATTTTCCTTCATGAGACACCCTATACATGAAATATGACGTGACACATATTTTGACGTCATTGAAGAATGACGTCAAAGGTACGGAAACGGACATCTAGAGATACGGAAAATGAAAATAAAAGAGGCAAATTTATTTAGTTGGATGTTGTATTTAAAAAAAATTAGGTTAAATCTGTAATATATCTGTTATTCAGCTATCAGACAGGGTATATAATGTGACATTCCCGGCTGATGATATATATTCCCTTCGGCTGCGCCTCAGGGAATATAGATCCTAAGCCGGGAATGTCACATTATATACCCTGTCTGATAGCTGAATAACATATAATATGTCAATTTAAACCAAACTTGTCTCCGATTGCTATTAGATGGTCTAATTTAAAAATAAATGTACAAAAAATGTATTTATCCCTACAATTAAAGATGGTCAAACTTCTACAGAGTACTGTATATATATATATACAGCTACATTGTATTAACATATATAAAGATGGGAATGAGGAATCATTTAAAATGATTCGTATAGAGTTTTTCTCAAAGTACCGGTAATGGTAACAATAAAATTTTTGTTCAGTTTGACATTAAAGTAATATGAAAGGCAAATATCGTGGAATTTTTGGATTCAATATTTTCACTTAATATGTCACTTAATTTTAACTAAAATCAACTGCATAACATTAAAAATCCACTCAAAAGCAGATTTTAAGAGCAAATCGCAAAATATTTGACAGCAGATAATTCTGTTTTCCCATACACTACAGTAATGCAAATGATATGCGTGTGACCCAAGATTTGTACTCTTTCGGGGAGATTATCGCTCATGCGCACTGTTCAGTTGATGCAAAAAAAAGTATATATATTCGTGTGTACCACATAAGAATGATTGCAAAAAAAAAGTTGGTTCACACAGCATGAAACAGAAGGATTCCTCAATAATCATTGTCAGGAATGTGTGCATGCTTACGAAGCATCCATGATTGTTTAACTTTTCTTCACGAGGTCATGATCGACAATCATCGGAACAAAACAACCGAAATTTAATCAGTCTCCACAACATGGTGAGGACGATAAACATGCACACGGATTTGCAGATTTCTAGTTGTTGGGAACATATTTCGACTTGAAACATGCTTAGTAAAGATACCGCCATATTCCAAATTGAATTTTCAGGGGAAAATTTTATTCACCCAAAACTGGTGTAATATTGTAAGACATAATAGTGTCCTATGTTAATGTGTCCCCCCGGACAATATTTTATAGAGATTGCGATATGAAATAGTGTCCGGTACTATGAAATTGTGTCCTAGTAATGGCTAGTATAGGACAAAATAAAATGTTGAATGTGTTTTAAAGTGTCCTCAATATTGGAATCTTTTTCATACTATGATTGATAAATACTGTCCGAGTGAACAACATGAAATAGTACATCAACTATGAAAAAGTGTCCAGATGAAGGGAGGTAAGCAAACAAATTCTTAGTCTGAAGAATGTTTTTCTCAATATATTTCTCATGTATGAAAATAAAGAATAAAGTTTAGCTTGAGTTGTTGTCATTTCAAAATGGATGGGAAAGAATATGAGAACATATATAATTTTGTGAATGGGGATTATAAAGTATACCCACCAGAATTTAGTGAAAATGATAAGAGAAGTTTATGCCAAAAAGGAAAAAAAAACTATCGTATTAAACAAAATGGACTATATTATATATATATCCTTCATCCGCCCAATCAAATTTCAATAATAGTCCACAACCTGTTCAAAACTCTGAATCAGTCTTAATGGATATGTTTCTTCCTATTTTTTCTACTGAAAATGATGATAATGAAATCACTATTATTGAGGAAAACATTACAACAACTCCGACAATTAAGCGTATAAGAAAAACTAAAAGAAAAAGTAGTTTTGAATATTATTGAAATTTGAACAATTGATATATCAAATTACTCACATTTATTATTTACTGACTACATGTGAACTTAAAGTTCAATTTGTCAATTTCATTGTGTTGAATCTAATGTATTTAAAAGAAATGAATTTCTAATTATATGGTGTAAGATCTAATCAACATTTCCTTCCGTTACTCAAAAACCTCTTTTTACTGGGTTAATTGATGTTGCAGTAAACAATTCACCGTTTCATAAACTAAAGCATTGAGGGTAAAAAAAATTCAAAGTGTACACCAAAATGACGTAATTGGTTAAGAACGAAAATAACATTATGTCATTGGACGATTTTTCATTGTCCGTACATCAAAATTTTAGGAACAATCAATTTACCCATAGTCCTTTAGTTTGTGAAATGGTGAATTGTGTCCACATAGTGAGGACAATATTCAACAGCTCTGGACACAATGAAATGGATTGATAGTATCCTGGACACTATTTTATGGCGTAAAAATGTCTGCTGGACACTATAACATATGTAAAAGTGTCCGGCGGACACTTTGAACTAGAGGACACAAATGAATGCTACAATATTACTTTAACAGTAGCATGAAAAACAAGGTTTGGCCAATTACAACAACAAAATCTGATCCATATGATGCTAATTAACAGTATTGAAAAAAAGTATTTGATGCTTGACTAAGGGACATTTCCAAACTCCTTTATAAATGTATGCTATTGGTATCAAAATAATTTTTTTAAAACCACTTGAGCCATTTTTTAACGATAACTCAATATCAGGTGGACAATTTCATGTGCATGGTCTATGGAGCCCCTAGTTCATGCTAATTATCATTGTTAAGAAATCGCTGGTCTTACGTATACTGGTATAAACCACATTGTAATGTACTTGTCATTAATATTTAATTAAAGAAAAATTATGGTTGTTAAATTTCTCTTTATCTGGTTAGATTTAAAAACTATATAATGCTGTAAAACCCATAATCATTACATGTAGTAAAGTACATGTATCACAGGGAACCATGTGAAAAAGAACAAAAAGGTGTAGCTATAGGTTGTCAGCATAAATAAAGGCTGTCTAATAACTGAGACTGAGTAGTGGCCTGGTGAATCATCTTGTGACCTGGGTACATTATTAACCTAGAAAAAACTGTTTTCTGTGTTAGAAGCAATCCTCGAAATGAAAATTTGAATTTACTGGTCCGAATCAAATTCTTGAATTTATTTTGATATAGTTTTAAATAAAAGTTGAAAAATGTACTGGTCCGAACAAAGTTTTACTGGTCTTGGGTCGGAGGACCGATGCTCGTCGTGAGGACTGCAGTTGTATATAAATCTGTATTAGACAGTCCTGTTTGTATAGACAAAATGAAATCTGGTATTCATCATATACAATGTAGTTTTGTACATGTAACAAACTATGTTCTCTGTTGGCACTGAAATGGAGAAACTGCAGCTTAAACACAGATTTTACCCTTAAGCCACTGTCAAACTTTACCACAGCAGTAGCATATGTTGTACATTGTACAAAGTTCACCTTGCTTAAAACTCACAAAAAATTTATAGGAAGAAAACTGCTACTGCTGCTGTATGATGATGATGATTGTGGCCACAGAGACTGTAGTACATTTGTCAGGCTATCATATCTGTTGTGATGGAGCATTTAATATAATGTATGGTTAACAAGTTAATCAATACATTGATCTGATGTAACAATCATTTTGGCATTCTATGGTCTGTGTCAGCAAAATTGAATTATTTCATAGCTATGACTTAAAGCTTTGAATTTTGTGTATATTTATAATAAGATCACCACATTTGTGTGCATGCTACATGTATATGCCAATGGTGATTTTTTAAAAGAAATAGTATAGCCAATATAGAGACTTGGAAAGGTAAAGGTATAAAAATGCCATTTTAAAGCCATTTTCACCAGTGTTTCTTTCATCTCTCCAGTTTTTTTTATCAGTATTCCTAGATATACACATGTACCATAAATGGCCTATATAAATTATTACAAAAGTATTGTACCATCTTGTAGACCTGGGTCAGACTTATTTTTATGATGGTTTTAATAGAGTTTTGTGGTGGTATTTAATTTAGAAATACAATGTTATCAAACAATGAACACTTCCACATCCCATTAAATAACATTTTATAGACATGTAAAAGTTCATTAACTTTATAACAGAAGACTGTAAAAATGTTTCTGGAGAATAGAAAATCTTGGCTTTATGTGAGCTTTCTTCAGATTACTTTTCTAAAATTAACTCAATTTCTACTTACTAGTATTTCTATGCTAAGCAACAATCACTCACTCTACCTATTTCTATTTTAATTGTGCATTATGTAATAAAATGCATTATATATAGGTTATCAATTTTAAGTCTATCTGCATATCTTTTAAAGACCGATATATTTCCAGGCTGAAAACGAAACTGAACACAAAATTATAATTCTTTAATTTGAGGTAATCAGCCTTGTATAATTTTAAATCACAAAATGTGACCTTAAGATCCAGGTTGATTCTTGATCTTATGGGGTACTTGGTTTAATTTGAATTTAAAAAAAGTTGGAAAATATACAACACTGGAGACAAGAATTTTGTCTTGCAGGGCTTTCAATATTTTTCAAGTGTACCAGTGCTTCACTAGTTACAGGGGGTACTTTTTATTAAAATTAGAACAATTTCCATGAATATCTTAGACAACACTCTTTAAAAGCAGGAGGTGCCAAAGACCATTTTAGGCAGGTAAAAGTACCTGGTACCACCCCTTATTGAAAGGCCTTCTTGTGACCTTTTTTGATGAGTCCAAGATCTAGAGGACCAAAGCATTTGTCAGTACTATGTAATCCTGTAGATTGATTGTGTACCTCAAGTGAGCCATATTTAAGCTTTATTCATGACAAGAGCAACTTCACAAATAATAAATCATTTAGTTCAGGTGGCATTGGGATTTATATACCGGTATGAGCAAAAATTTAGATTGTCACAGGAAAAAGAGGGTATAATGGATAGGGTTGAAAAACATTTTTCCTTGCAACTGTGAGCCACAAAATACCACAACAAACAAATTGAGGACCCGGGTGGCTCAATGAGTTAGGTAATTGGATTACCTAACAACTCATACAAGCCTATCACCAATACGGCGTAGGTTCGCGCCCGACTTTGTAAATTACAAAAAGGGTGCACTCGACTCGCAGCCGCAAGTGATAAAGTTTAGCAGTTGCTTGTCCATGGTCGGTGGTTTTCTGCAGGTACTCCATCTTCTTCCACCACTGAAACTGGGTGCCATGATATAGCTGAAATATTGCTGAAAGTGGCGTTAAAGATCAAAATATAATCAACCAAGCAAATTGTTGCTCTTAAGGTACTACTGCAAGTTATCTTTTACATCTAAGGAGTGTGGCATTCTCTGTGTAGAAGGCACCTGTTAACATCCTGTCCTAGGGGGGGGGGGGAGGGGGGGTAGGGAGGTTGTATTTGATTCATCCCCACATAACTACTGTTTGTTTGCACATGTATTTAGTGTAATTTGCTTCAGCCATTTATACATGAATTAAAAGTTTGTCAATAAAGATTATTTTTATGACAATCCCTTTGTAGAGTTACTGTTTCTGTATATCTTACATTGTATAAATATTTACAAATATTTTGAACAAATTTC
The DNA here is from genome assembly GCA_963680875.1 of Bathymodiolus brooksi. Classification (NCBI taxonomy): domain Eukaryota; kingdom Metazoa; phylum Mollusca; class Bivalvia; order Mytilida; family Modiolidae; genus Bathymodiolus; species Bathymodiolus brooksi. The sequence continues at coordinate 91,702,836 of OY804585.1, forward strand.
ACCATCCAAGCTTCTTCATTAACACTATTGATTGATTGTTGATTGACAAGAAGTGATCTGCTGCTGTATGTCAGCCATTATAATGAGGAGTTTGGAGATTATGTTTAATCTAACTAAATCAAACAAGGATGGGGTATGGGACATTGAACAGATGTTTTAATTTACATACATACATAAGTGAAAGGCAAGATATTAATGGATTGGGTAGTGAATGTCAGCCTTCATTGGACATTGATCCCATTCAATGAGTTACTTCATGTAGTCTAAGTACAAAGATTGCCACAGCATTCTCCAAAAACAAAGCACTTTGTTTAATATCTTATTCTTTGCTAAGTTATATATTTGATACTTGTAATCATTAACAACTAGCATACATCACCCCTTATCAGGAAAAGATTGAATCTAGCATGGGAGAGGGGAACTAGACACTCCCCATCAGGAAAAGATTGAACCTAGCGTGGGAGGGAGGAACTAGATGGTGTTTCTACAAACTCCATGTTCACTCTATGCTAGCACTAGTACTATCTGATATCAGTTATCAGTGTATCTACATGTAGCAAGAGGTAATTATACCACAGAGGGCAGATACCTGATGTTGTATAATTGATTTGTACCAGGATTCTAAGATAGATTAGGGTCCCGAGGAATTCATCCTTATGATAAAGCATGCTCAATACAGGGTATCTGATTATAAATGACATCATTACATACATGTACAACATGTAAAATGTCACTGTTAGTGTTAGACTGGTAGTGGTATATTTGTACATTACAAATGGATAAACCTTTGCATCTTTTTGTACAGTTAATTAATATTTGTATATATATATTCTAGGTTTAGTAAAATAGGATGAAAAAAGTGCCTATCACCACTGAGGTTGTGAGTTCGAATCTTGATCAGGGCGAGGTGTACAACATTATGTAATAAAGTTTGTCAGTGACTTGCGACAGGTCAGTGGTTTTCTCCTGGTCCTCCGGTTTCCTCCACCAATAAAACTGATCGCAACGATATAACTGAAATATTGTTGAAAGTGGAGTTAAACACCATCAAACAAACAAACAAAAATGAAATTTGCTATTAGGAAGAAACTTAGCATTTTTTCTGCAGTTGCCAACTGAGCTACATAAAAAAAACAATTTCAGTAGCTCAAAAAAATTTGGTCCCAGCAACTTTTATCATTACAAAAGAACTGTAATCTAATTAATTAATTGCTGCCCTTTGTTGGAGAAGAATTGCTAGAAACATTAATATGTTATATACATGTATATCTGTAAGATGTTTACATTGTATCTAATTAATTGCTGCCCTTTGTTGGAGAAGAATTGATAGAAACATTACTATTTTATGTACATGTATAATATCTGGAAGATGTTGATCTAAATAATTTTAGACCCTCTGTAAGTCTGACATCATTTACTACATGTATATTTTGACCTGACGATTATCAAGGAATTAATGATGGGGGAGGAAGAAGGGAGGGTTCATAATTATAAGCATGCAGATAATAATTTGCAGTTCTAAATTAAAGTGAATTGAAAATGTTGACACATTTTGACAATTAGCTGATCAGATACATATATATAGTAAAAATAGCAGATGACTATATGATGCATTCAAACATGACAAAATTCAAAATTATTGAATGGATGCATCGATGACCTCTCAAGCATTGACATACAGAAGTTATCTATCTACATGTATATATGATCAGAATCACCTGTTACACGTACATTTGTACAACTTACAAGTAATAGTTTTCTTCAGAACAAGCTTACTGTCAGTGTCAGATTTGATTTTTTCTTACAAATGGCCAATGGGTGTGAGCTATTGTAGAACAATAAAGCCTGCCCTTGGCTAGGACATTTTGTAGGGTTCACCGACTGTTTCTTTGTTTTTTATGGGATTGTCGGTGAGGTTATTTTGTTATATATCAAAAGGTGAATCATTACATTATTGTATGCATGACAGGCTTGGTTAGATAACATCAAATTGATCAATTCAGACTCGTAAGGGTTGTACACACATAGTAAATTCTAAAGAAAAACATGCTCCTCATGATATTGCAATATTAAATACAGCTATTGTGTTACTGTATATTAAATACTGAAGGATGTTGACACAAGAACTAGAGTAGTAAATAATTAGAAGAATGCTACATTTGTTACCTCATTGAGTCGTAATTAATAATTTAAAATAAAAACAAAGAAGTCGTTGTTTTTATGGCATGTTTAATATAGGTCATATGTATTTATGTTAAGTCATTGAACAGCAATGCAAACACAAATTCTTTTTTGAGGTGCTTAAGAACAGTTATTGCACTTCCATTGTCGTGAACTTCATGTACATGTATTTAAATTTTTCTTATCTCAAATGCCCATACTGCCATAGTTTTGAGTCGCTCAGTTGAAACATTCCAGGTTGCTGTCTCTTTTGTGAAATACTGTAAATAGTTTTAACCCTTTTATCAATTGTCATGTGCAAGCTCTAACATAATCTTTTACTTGTTTAAGGTATTTTATAGAAGTAGGTGTATAAGCTTAAGGAGTTTCCTTAAGCTTGAATAACTTAAAATAAAAAAAAGGGTCTGTACACTTCGTACAAATGACACAGGAATAAATGATATTCCAGGACCTTTATTCAATGCCAAAGATATATTTTATTGTATGTTATTTGTCCATTGCTGAGGATTGGGCTCCATTTTTTATCACTATATTTGAAGAGAGCTCTTTAAAATAGGAGAATTATTATTTTTTAATTTTTACCTCATAATGTATACCGATTCTTTATTTATATATTATATCAATTTTATATGTATAGAATTATCATTTTAAATAGTTATAAGATAGCTACGATGTTTTCATTGTTGTATAAAATAACCTGCCTGCTATTGAACGAGGATTAACCCAGGGATTTATCATAGTACATGGTATTATGTGTTATGGCCCCATAGTGTGATTTCATCTCTTGCTCCATAGAAAAAAGACATCTATGAAGTGAAAACAGTTCATTCAACTATTAATATAGACATCAACATTTTTACTGGATTACGTATTACACTTTTAAGATTTTTGAATCGTTGACAAAATTTTAAGCAGATAACAAGAAGCATTATGTTTATTTTCTAAATTGTATAATTTTTTTGTAATTCATATTTTTATACCTCATAAGCATTAGAACACCAGCATTCACTTGAATCTGTTAAAAATATTTAGGTGTGCAGGTCCTCGTGACTGTCTTAAGACTCCACTATCATATTCTTTTTAAGCATTTACCACTACTATAGAGGGCATGGTAATCTGTCCTCCTCGTGAGGCCCTGCTACCATCTTTTACAAGCATTTACCACTACTATAGAGGGCATGGTAATCTGTCCTCGTGAGGTCCTGCTACCATCTTTTACAAGCATTTACCACTACTATAGAGGGCATGGTAATCGGTCCTCGTGAGGCCCTGCTACCATCTTTTACAAGCATTTACCACTACTATAGAGGACATGGTAATCGGTCCTCCTTGTGAGGCCCTGCTACCATCTTTTACAAGCATTTACCACTACTATAGAGGACATGGTAATCGGTCCTCGTGAGGCCCTGCTACCATCTTTTACAAGCATTTACCAAAAAAAAATAGAGGACATGGTAATCGGTCCTCCTCGTGAGGCCCTGCTACCATCTTTTACAAGCATTTACAACTACTATAGAGGGCATGGTAATCGGTCCTCGTGAGGCCCTGCTACCATCTTTTACAAGCATTTACCACTACTATAGAGGGCATGGTAATCGGTCCTCGTGAGGCCCTGCTACCATCTTTTACAAGCATTTACTACTACTATAGAGGACATGGTAATCGGTCCTCGTGAGGCCCTGCTACCATCTTTTACAAGCATTTACAACTACTATAGAGGGCATGGTAATCTGTCCTCGTGAGGTCCTGCTACCATCTTTTACAAGCATTTACCACTACTATAGAGGGCATGGTAATCGGTCCTCCTCGTGAGGGCATGGTAATCGGTCCTCGTGAGGCCCTGCTACCATCTTTTACAAGCATTTACCACTACTATAGAGGGCATGGTAATCGGTCCTCGTGAGGCCCTGCTACCATCTTTTACAAGCATTTACCACTACTATAGAGGGCATGGTAATCGGTCCTCATGAGGTCCTGCTACCATCTTTTACAAGCATTTACCACTACTATAGAGGACATGGTAATCGGTCCTCGTGAGGCCCTGCTACCATCTTTTACAAGCATTTACCACTACTATAGAGGGCATGGTAATCTGTCCTCGTGAGGTCCTGCTACCATCTTTTACAAGCATTTACCACTACTATAGAGGGCATGGTAATCGGTCCTCCTCGTGAGGTCCTGCTACCATCTTTTACAAGCATTTACAACTACTATAGAGGGCATGGTAATCTGTCCTCCTCGTGAGGCCCTGCTACCATCTTTTACAAGCATTTACCACTACTATAGAGGGCATGGTAATCGGTCCTCGTGAGGTCCTGCTACCATCTTTTACAAGCATTTACCACTACTATAGAGGGCATGGTAATCGGTCCTCCTCGTGAGGTCCTGCTACCATCTTTTACAAGCATTTACAACTACTATAGAGGGCATGGTAATCTGTCCTCCTCGTGAGGTCCTGCTACCATCTTTTACAAGCATTTACAACTACTATAGAGGGCATGGTAATCTGTCCTCCTCGTGAGGCCCTGCTACCATCTTTTACAAGCATTTACCACTACTATAGAGGGCATGGTAATCGGTCCTCGTGAGGTCCTGCTACCATCTTTTACAAGCATTTACCACTACTATAGAGGGCATGGTAATCGGTCCTCCTCGTGAGGTCCTGCTACCATCTTTTACAAGCATTTACAACTACTATAGAGGGCATGGTAATCTGTCCTCCTCGTGAGGTCCTGCTACCATCTTTTACAAGCATTTACCACTACTATAGAGGACATGGTAATCTGTCCTCGTGAGGCCCTGCTACCATCTTTTACAAGCATTTACCACTACTATAGAGGGCATGGTAATCTGTCCTCGTGAGGTCCTGCTACCATCTTTTACTACTACTATAGAGGGCATGGTAATCGGTCCTCGTGAGGTCCTGCTACCATCTTTTACAAGCATTTACAACTACTATAGAGGGCATGGTAATCGGTCCTCGTGAGGCCCTGCTACCATCTTTTACAAGCATTTACCACTACTATAGAGGGCATGGTAATCGGTCCTCGTGAGGTCCTGCTACCATCTTTTACAAGCATTTACCACTACTATAGAGGGCATGGTAATCGGTCCTCGTGAGGCCCTGCTACCATCTTTTACAAGCATTTACCACTACTATAGAGGGCATGGTAATCTGTCCTCCTCGTGAGGCCCTGCTACCATCTTTTACAAGCATTTACCACTACTATAGAGGGCATGGTAATCTGTCCTCGTGAGGTCCTGCTACCATCTTTTACAAGCATTTACCACTACTATAGAGGGCATGGTAATCGGTCCTCGTGAGGCCCTGCTACCATCTGTTACAAGCATTTACAACTACTATAGAGGGCATGGTAATCGGTCCTCGTGAGGTCCTGCTACCATCTTTTACAAGCATTTACAATTACTATAGAGGGCATGGTAATCGGTCCTCCTGAGGCCCTGCTACCATCTTTTACAAGCATTTACCACTACTATAGAGAGCATGGTAATCGGTCCTCGTGAGGCCCTGCTACCATCTTTTACAAGCATTTACAACTACTATAGAGGGCAGGGTAATCAATACCTTTACAAAAAGTTAACGGGAATCATTTCTATGGTACTTAAGTTTTCCCCCCTAAATTTTAAAAGTTGACCTCTGATCTGACAAATGTCTCCTACATATACATGTACATAAAATTTCAACTTTAGGTTTGTAGGTCACTGGGGTATTTTAAATCTCTGATCATTATTGATCTCCCCTTTGTTTTTGTATGTCTCTCTTACTTTGACAAAGTTTGTTTCCATTAAGGTTATCCAATTTAAAAAAAAGTTACCTCTAGCTGACATGACAAAAATCTCCTACTTGTACATGCAAAATTTAAAATAATTACAAGTTTCTTCAGTTTTATAGGTCACTAGGTTATCTCTGATGATTATCCCCCCTTTGTTTTTGTATATCTCTAGATCTCTAACTAGTATTCTATTAAAGCTATAACTTTTAGTTCATTCATACATACAATGTATAGCTGTAACATGTCTAAGTAGAAATAAAAACATTTTCGTATGAGTTAATTCATATTTTCTTATGTACTTATATATAATGGTTAACCATCTAGACCACTATCACCCCAATCTGTCCTTAATGTTTTCTATTTTATGTAAAATCTTGACATATCAAAGGCAAATAAATATAATTACAATCTTTTGTTCAATACACAAAACCATCTTTAATAAAGTAGGAAGGCAAGTAATTGTGAGATTTGTATAAATTACTTTTAATTGACAGAAAATTTTAAAAGGACGTCATTAACCTGTGTCAGACATTTTAATGTTGGTTAGGAATATTCTACTTGAAACAACATTTGACAAAAAAATGAAATTTTATCAGGGTCCTATGGTAACGTGGTAGTTAAATTTTAAAATACACATTTTCATAGAACCTGCAGTATCATAGGTTCACACTATAATATTTTTTTTTGTGGTACAGTATTCCCCCTCTTATAAGATCACTCCTTATGCAATAAAAAAGTAACCTTATACGATGGTAGACTGTCATGAAGAGGACAATTTAGTACTGTGAAACCTGTCTAAACAGAACTTCCTTGGGACAAGCTTTTGTGTTTGGAATAGACAGGTGTCAGATTATACAGGCTTATTTTAAATTAGCAAATATTTTCTACATTAGGACTTAATTTAAGATTCCAATTGTATAGAATTCTGGTTTATTCAGGATTGTGCTTAAACAGCTTTCACTGTAGTAATTTACAATCTCAGTTCATCTGAAATCTGGCCTGTTCAGAGTGGTGGCCATGGTGGGAGTGACTATTAGTGAGGGACTATTGTATTCTGGCCTGTTCAGAGTGGTGGCCATCGTGGGAGTGACCCTGTTAGTGGGGGACTATTGTATTCTGGCCTGTTCAGAGTGGTGGCCATCGTGGGAGTGACCCTGTTAGTGAGGGACTATTGTATTCTGGCCTGTTCAGAGTGGTGACCCTATTAGTGGGGGACTATTGTATTCTGGCCTGTTCAGAGTGGTGGCCATCGTGGGAGTGACCCTGTTAGTGAGGGACTATTGTATTCTGGCCTGTTCAGAGTGGTGACCCTATTAGTGGGGGACTATTGTATTCTGACCTGTTCAGAGTGGTGACCATGGTGGGAGTGACCGTATTAGGGAGGGACTATTTTATTCTGGCCTGTTCAGAGTGGTGGCCATGGTGGGAGTGACCCTATTAGTGGGGGACTATTGTATTCTGGCCTGTTCAGAGTGGTGGCCATCGTGGGAGTGACCCTATTAGTGGGGGACTATTGTATTCTGGCCTGTTCAGAGTGGTGGCCATGGTGGGAGTGACCCTATTAGTGGGGGACTATTGTATTCTGGCCTGTTCAGAGTGGTGGCCATGGTGGGAGTGACCCTATTAATGGGGGACTATTGTATTCTGGCCTGTTCAGAGTGGTGGCCATGGTGGGAGTGACCCTATTAGTGGGGGACTATTGTATTCTGGCCTGTTCAGAGTGGTGGCCATGGTGGGAGTGACCCTATTAATGGGGGACTATTGTATTCTGGCCTGTTCAGAGTGGTGGCCATGGTGGGAGTGACCCTATTAATGGGCGACTATTGTATTCTGGCCTGTTCAGAGTGGTGGCCATGGTGGGAGTGACCCTATTAATGGGCGACTATTGTATTCTGGCCTGTTCAGAGTGGTGGCCATGGTGGGAGTGACCCTATTAGATGGGGACTATTGTATTCTGGCCTGTTCAGAGTGGTGGCCATGGTGGGAGTGACCCTATTAGTGGGGGACTATTGTATTCTGGCCTGTTCAGAGTGGTGGCCATGGTGGGAGTGACCCTATTAGTGGGGGACTATTGTATTCTGGCCTGTTCAGAGTGGTGGCCATGGTGGGAGTGACCCTATTAATGGGGGACTATTGTATTCTGGCCTGTTCAGAGTGGTGGCCATGGTGGGAGTGACCCTATTAGTGGGGAACTATTGTATTCTGGCCTGTTCAGAGTGGTGACCCTATTAGTGGGGGACTATTGTATTCTCATAAAAAATACATGTATATCATTGGTTGATTTAAGTATGAAGATTACATTGAAACGGAAAACATAAAAGTAAACAGATTTGTAGGAGATTATAGCTACAGTTCAAATAAATACGGGAAATTCAATGTTTGTATTCAGTACAGAAGGGGCTTGCCTTTCTAAATATAATATAAAAACAAGCTTTAAATGTTGAGGTTGTTATCACCACATGTGTGTCAGTTAGTCCATGACAGATTTAAAACTTTTTAAAAGCATGAATATTTTTGCATGCAATTATCATTGAGCAACCATCAGCTTTCACACCAAAAAGGTGATACTTTTTTCCACACCTCTTTTTCAGAGGTGTTGTCAATTGTTAAAAAATTGGATATCCATTTTAATTCATTGACCTTGATTCCATACATGTACAGTAGTCAGAGATATAGCGTGATAAATCACTGTGATAGACGTATCAATCATCTTGGTGATTTGAATATATCTTTTGTTGTATTAAATATATCTTCAAAATTTATTTTACATTTATAGTGTTACTTACTATCACACAAAAGGCATGTCAAAATAAGTAAATAGTTTAAACAGACCAAAAGATATACCAGTATCACTAAGAAGAGTGATACGTCTATCACAGTGATTTATCAAGCTATGTTTCTGACTGCACTGTATCAGTATCACTAAGAAGAGTGATATGTTTATCACAGTGATTTATCAAGCTATGTCTCTGACTGTACTGTATATACAGTGGATATCTATACTGTGGTGCACAACTTCCTTAGTCCCTATATAAGGAGAACACTTGTTTTGTAATTGCTCAACTACTTCCATATGCATTTTGGTAGTTACAGTTAATTGTTACTTGATTAGTCCTTCACTAAAGGACCTCTTACAAACAGTAGAGCAGCCTCATATGTGATGAAGATTACTATACTACATGTTATATAATGCTGTCAAACTTCATGGTGTAGTTATATAATCAATACATGGCTGTACATTACAAGTTTGCTGTAATTGCATGTCTTTTAGCTTCAGTTCTCAAATTCGCCGAATTATTTCAAAGTACAGTAAACCTGTCCATGTCACAGGTCACCTCTATTAAGCAATCACCTTTATTAGAGGGTCACCTTTTTCTTATCTTGTGATAGAAAATTTCATGTGAATTGCACCTCTTTTAAGAGGTCACCTGCCTGAAACGACCACTTTTTCTTTATCCCAAAGATGACCTCTTAATACAGGTTTGACTGTACATTGTATAAGTCAGTTGTACTTCTGTAGGTCCAAACAATTTCATTCAGATCATTTAGAGGGATTCAACATTTTTTGTTTGTTGTTTTTTGTCTTTAAGCTCGTCATTGTTTAAAGATTTTGTTTTGTTTTTGTCTTGAAGCTCATCACTGTTTGTAGATTTATGTCATCAGTAGATACGTATTTCAGTTTTGTCTACGTAAAGGTCATCTTTCCCAGCTTTGTCTACTTGTACTTCATCTTTCCCAGCTTTGTCTACTTGTACGTCATCTTTCCCAGCTTTGTCTACTTGTACTTCATCTTTCCCAGCTTTGTCTACTTGTATGTCATCTTTCCCAGCTTTGTCTACTTGTGCATCATCTTTCCCAGCTTTGTCTACTTGTATGTCATCTTTCCCAGCTTTGTCTACTTGTACGTCATCTTTCCCAGCTTTGTCTACTTGTACGTCATCTTTCCCAGCTTTGTCTACTTGTACGTCATCTTTCCCAGCTTTGTCTACTTGTATGTCATCTTCCCAGCTTTTTCTACTTGTATGTCATCTTTCCCAGCTTTGTCTACTTGTACGTCATCTTTCCCAGCTTTGTCTACTTGTACTTCATCTTTCCCAGCTTTGTCTACTTGTATGTCATCTTTCCCAGCTTTGTCTACTTGTGCATCATCTTTCCCAGCTTTGTCTACTTGTATGTCATCTTTCCCAGCTTTGTCTACTTGTACGTCATCTTTCCCAGCTTTGTCTACTTGTACGTCATCTTTCCCAGCTTTGTCTACTTGTACGTCATCTTTCCCAGCTTTGTCTACTTGTATGTCATCTTTCCCAGCTTTGTCTACTTGTGCATCATCTTTCCCAGCTTTGTCTACTTGTACATCATCTTTCCCAGCTTTGTCTACTTGTGCATCATCTTTCCCAGCTTTGTCTACTTGTGCATCATCTTTCCCAGCTTTGTCTACTTGTACGTCATCTTTCCCAGCTTTGTCTACTTGTATGTCATCTTTCCCAGCTTTGTCTACTTGTGCATCATTGTTACCAGTTATGTCTTCTGTATGTCATCTTTCCCAGCTTTGTCTACTTGTATGTCATCTTTCCCAGCTTTGTCTACTTGTGCGTCATCTTTCCCAGCTTTGTCTACTTGTACGTCATCTTTCCCAGCTTTGTCTACTTGTACGTCATCTTTCCCAGCTTTGTCTACTTGTACGTCATCTTTCCCAGCTTTGTCTACTTGTATGTCATCTTTCCCAGCTTTGTCTACTTGTACGTCATCTTTCCCAGCTTTGTCTACTTGTACGTCATCTTTCCCAGCTTTGTCTACTTGTATGTCATCTTTCCCAGCTTTGTCTACTTGTACGTCATCTTTCCCAGCTTTGTCTACTTGTGCATCATCATTCTCAGTTTTGTTACTTGTACGTCATCTTTCCCAGCTTTGTCTACTTGTACGTCATCTTTCCCAGCTTTGTCTACTTGTACGTCATCTTTCTCCAGCTTTGTCTACTTGTGCATCATTGTTACCAGTTATGTCTTCTGTATGTCATCTTTCCCAGCTTTGTCTACTTGTATGTCATCTTTCCCAGCTTTGTCTACTTGTGCATCATCTTTCCCAGCTTTGTCTACTTGTGCATCATCTTTCCCAGCTTTGTCTACTTGTACGTCATCTTTCCCAGCTTTGTCTACTTGTATGTCATCTTTCCCAGCTTTGTCTACTTGTGCATCATTGTTACCAGTTATGTCTTCTGTATGTCATCTTTCCCAGCTTTGTCTACTTGTATGTCATCTTTCCCAGCTTTGTCTACTTGTGCGTCATCTTTCCCAGCTTTGTCTACTTGTACGTCATCTTTCCCAGCTTTGTCTACTTGTACGTCATCTTTCCCAGCTTTGTCTACTTGTACGTCATCTTTCCCAGCTTTGGCTACTTGTATGTCATCTTTCCCAGCTTTGTCTACTTGTACGTCATCTTTCCCAGCTTTGTCTACTTGTACGTCATCTTTCCCGGCTTTGTCTACTTGTATGTCATCTTTCCCAGCTTTGTCTACTTGTACGTCATCTTTCCCAGCTTTGTCTACTTGTGCATCATCATTCTCAGTTTTGTTACTTGTACGTCATCTTTCCCAGCTTTGTCTACTTGTACGTCATCTTTCCCAGCTTTGTCTACTTGTACGTCATCTTTCCCAGCTTTGTCTACTTGTGCATCATTGTTACCAGTTATGTCTTCTGTATGTCATCTTTCCCAGCTTTGTCTACTTGTATGTCATCTTTCCCAGCTTTGTCTACTTGTGCGTCATCTTTCCCAGCTTTGTCTACTTGTACGTCATCTTTCCCAGCTTTGTCTACTTGTACGTCATCTTTCCCAGCTTTGTCTACTTGTACGTCATCTTTCCCAGCTTTGTCTACTTGTATGTCATCTTTCCCAGCTTTGTCTACTTGTACGTCATCTTTCCCAGCTTTGTCTACTTGTACGTCATCTTTCCCAGCTTTGTCTACTTGTACGTCATCTTTCCCAGCTTTGTCTACTTGTGCGTCATCTTTCCCAGCTTTGTCTACTTGTGCGTCATCATTCTCAGTTTTGTTACTTGTACGTCATCTTTCCCAGCTTTGTCTACTTGTATGTCATCTTTCCCAGCTTTGTCTACTTGTATGTCATCTTTCCCAGCTTTGTCTACTTGTACGTCATCTTTCCCAGCTTTGTCTACTTGTACGTCATCTTTCCCAGCTTTGTCTACTTGTACGTCATCTTTCCCAGCTTTGTCTACTTGTGCATCATTGTTACCAGTTATGTCTTCAGTATGTCATCTTTCCCAGCTTTGTCTACTTGTATGTCATCTTTCCCAGCTGTGTCTACTTGTGCGTCATCTTTCCCAGCTTTGTCTACTTGTACGTCATCTTTCCCAGCTTTGTCTACTTGTACGTCATCTTTCCCAGCTTTGTCTACTTGTGCATCATCTTTCCCAGCTTTGTCTACTTGTATGTCATCTTTCCCAGCTTTGTCTACTTGTACGTCATCTTTCCCAGCTTTGTCTACTTGTACGTCATCTTTCCCAGCTTTGTCTACTTGTACGTCATCTTTCCCAGCTTTGTCTACTTGTGCGTCATCTTTCCCAGCTTTGTCTACTTGTGCGTCATCATTCTCAGTTTTGTTACTTGTACGTCATCTTTCCCAGCTTTGTCTACTTGTATGTCATCTTTCCCAGCTTTGTCTACTTGTATGTCATCTTTCCCAGCTTTGTCTACTTGTACGTCATCTTTCCCAGCTTTGTCTACTTGTACGTCATCTTTCCCAGCTTTGTCTACTTGTACGTCATCTTTCCCAGCTTTGTCTACTTGTGCATCATTGTTACCAGTTATGTCTTCTGTACGTCATCTTTCCCAGCTTTGTCTACTTGTATGTCATCTTTCCCAGCTTTGTCTACTTGTACATCATCTTTCCCAGCTTTGTCTACTTGTGCATCATCTTTCCCAGCTTTTTCTACTTGTATGTCATCTTTCCCAGCTTTGTCTACTTGTACGTCATCTTTCCCAGCTTTGTCTACTTGTATGTCATCTTTCCCAGCTTTGTCTACTTGTACGTCATCTTTCCCAGCTTTGTCTACTTGTGCATCATTGTTACCAGTTATGTCTTCTGTACGTCATCTTTCCCAGCTTTGTCTACTTGTATGTCATCTTTCCCAGCTTTGTCTACTTGTACATCATCTTTCCCAGCTTTGTCTACTTGTACGTCATCTTTCCCAGCTTTGTCTACTTGTGCGTCATCATTCCCAGCTTTGTCTACTTGTATGTCATCTTTCCCAGCTTTGTCTACTTGTACATCATCGTTACCAGTTATGTCTTCTGTACGTCATCGATCTTCACTTGTTGGGGTTTGTTTTTTCCATTCATGATTGGTCATGTAATCGTGGCAATCTTATGTACTTTCTTGGACTTGTAAACAACATGATATTTGACTGGATTCTTCTGGCAGATCTGCATATAAGATCATATTTGAATGTATACTGCTGTTTACATATGTAACAGTATTATAACTAGAAATGAATGTAGAAAATAAAATGTTAGTCATATTTTTAGCTACAATAAACTATATAACTGTTGCTGATAAATTCCCTTGATCTCGTTTATTTTTGTTTTAACCAACTTGGTATTCAATTTTCATACAAGTCAGTGGTTGTGTTTTAATGTTAATAAGCACTTTTTCAGCCATGTCATTACAAGAACAAGTTCCTCTCTGATGATATGACCGTGCCTGCTTTCTAATAGACTAACACACTAGACTGAAATTTTATAGCGCTAGTCCATATCTTTTGTTTCCTTGTTGCCATGCTGGTAACCTAACATCTGGCAAATAAAATTCTGTACACCAAATAACAGATGTAGCATTTATCGACAGAAGTAAAGGGTAGCACTCGACTACAGAATGTGGACCATTCGTTTCACGCTCATTTTTAGGTATAAGTTATGCTCATTGTTTTAAGACACTACTGTGGCTGTGAAATTGAAATGCAGCACAGCAATAAAAGCACTGTTCCTTTACTTTAGTTCCTTTCTAAACGTAATATTGGATTGTATCTAATGTTCCTTTACTTTAGTTCCTTTCTAAACGTAATATTGGATTGTATCTAATGTTCCTTTACTTTAATTCCTTTCTAAACGTAATATTGGATTGTATCTAATGTTCCTTTACTTTAATTCCTTTCTAAACGTAATATTGGATTGTATCTAATGTTCCTTTACTTTAGTTCCTTTCTAAACGTAATATTGGATTGTATCTACTGTTCCTTTACTTTAGTTCCTTTCTAAACGTAATATTGGATTGTATCTAATGTTCCTTTACTTTAGTTCCTTTCTAAACGTAATATTGGATTGTATCTAATGTTCCTTTACTTTAGTTCCTTTCTAAACGTAATATTGGATTGTATCTAATGTTCCTTTACTTTAATTTGTGTACAAGTGTTATAGTAGATAGTCTTTCATGTTCATCCATATCTTTTCTTGTTCTATTTGAAGTAAAAGTTTGGTCCATTTGTATACTCTTTTAGCTAAATTTATTACAGATAATTACAGGTACTTGGCTATTTGGAAATAAACACATTGATCTCTACAATTTTGACACATCAAAGTTCAACTTTATTTTCTATTGTGTATTATATCAGTTCATTATGAATGACTTTTGATGTTGTTTTTCTGACAATCTAACTCCTTTAATGTTTTATTTTGATATTGTTTTTCAGGGATCTGTTTACAGATTTTATCTCATTTAATCCTGTTTTTCTTTTGTTATTTTACAGGTGTTTTGATGGTTACAATGCTACAGTATTTGCCTATGGACAGGTGAGACATAGTTAGAAACACCTATTGAGTCAGTCACTATTAACCTCCCCAATAAAAAGTGTAACCCCAAAAATGTTATCATGTAGCCTGTGGGAATAGATTGTGAAAATGATATGTTTTATTACTGAATTAAATGATTGTAAATTACATGTTATACTGGTGGAAACTCTTAACAGCATTCTGTATGGGGCCACTTCAAGGGTAATATTTTCAACCGACCAATCGGTGAGGAGTCTACTAATTCTTGATGTATTAAAACCGAACACACACTCAGAGCTGTTGTCCGATTGGTCAATATATTTGATTGTCTTTCCTAGCCGTCCTATGATTGAACAGTCAATGATGAATGAATGGTCAGCTGACATGACCCCATACAGGGTGCCATTACCTAGATGCTAGTTTATTGCCTAAAAAATAATACAACAAACATCAATATTATATAAGATTGACAAATTTTATGCTCCAAAAATAATCAATAATTATATAGAACTTGAATATACATATAAAGTCAGGCCACTCAAGGGAACCTTAACATGTGGCCGTTATGAGCAGTTGCCAGTTATATACAGATTAGAATTATATGCAATATTCATTAATGGGGAAATGGCCTTTATAGACATTGATGTGTTTTATAGAGGTGTCCTTTAACTTTGACTGTACAATGTATCCTGGTTGATAAGATTTGAATGTCTTGTCATAAAACCGTTTGAAGGAGAAAGTATAGAATTTAGTATGAGGGAACCTTAAGCTGTAATATCGACCACCAGATCATCATCATTCCTCCGTCAGAAAGCTGACTTTAAACCAGGGTAATTGTAGATATATAAATCTTATGTTAACGACACTATTGATTTCTGTGACAAATCTATTTCTATACATAAAATCATCGGCTAATTACAGATTACTATTGATTGGCTGTTTAATTATGTATTGTTGTTTCTGATTGGATTAAATCACAGATGTGTAATCAGGGGTCGATACATATTGTTGTAGATCTTGACTAATTTAAGACAGATATTAAGAATTTGATCATAACATTTATTGCTTATCAATTTACGTACATCATTGTCGGCAAATATAGAAATCTATTTGTATGACCTTTAGAAACAGGAAGAAAAGCTAGCCTTGGGCGAGTACACATGAAATATATATTTCCTGACAATGTGTGTATATTGTGTATACTGCAATGCCATGTATGCACAAAATGTTAAATTTACACACAAAAAGATAAAAACATTGGATACTTATAGTGTGCAGACTTGGTGTAGATTACTTTTCAATTTTCATGATAAAATTACATAACAATTGTACCAATTTTCAAATGTAATTGATTAAATTACCATTAGTGTGTCTACGTCATGGTTGTCATTCCACTGACCGTGTCTTCTGTGCTTTGCTCTAAATAAGACAGATGGTACCAGAAGACTACTAGACATATAAAGCAGACGTTTTTACGTTTATACCTTTTATACTGGAAAGCTACAACTACATATGCAATGAGTGCCTATTACCACTGATGTTGTGAGTTCGAATCTCGATCAGGACGAGGTGTACAACATTATGTGATAAAGTTTGTCGGTGAATTGCGACAGGTCAGTGGTTTTCTCCGGTTCCTCTGGTTTCCTCCACCAATAAAACTGATCGCCACGATATAACTGAAATATTGTTGAAAGTGGCGTTAAGCACCATAATCCTAAACCCAAACCTATATAATGGCAAGTAATTGCACTGAGTATAACATATTTTGATGTGGTAACATGTCTAAAATTTCAATAACTACTTGTTATGATGGCTAAGTCATTAGAAGTCTATTCAGAGTACAAAGTGCTGTACAAGTGCTCTTCAAAATCATGTATATTTTATGATATTTATATAAGAGCACTTTACAGGCCAGATGTAAATACAAACTTCCCTTTACGTTTATACCAAATTATGATGTCAAACTTAAACTACATTTCTGCTGCTTGATCTGTATTAATTGTCCACCATTATAGGTTCATATGGCACATTCACATATACTTTGCAGTATAATATTTATTAAATCAGAAATATGTTTATACAGAGTGATAGTCAACCATATCATAGTCAGATTGTTTAGATTTGGTTAACTTTCTTATTATATTTACTGAATGCATATTAATGTGTTGGTCGTATCATGCTCCCTGTGGTAAGGGTCGTCATGGTCGTGATCATATGGTAGTTGGATTCACAACTACCTGTACTGTTGTGAGTTTGAATCCCACTAATAGCGAGGTGTACTCGATACAACATTATGTGATAAAGTTTGTCAGTGACTTGCGACAGGTCGGTGGTTTTCTTCCAGGTACTTCGGTTTCCTCCACCAATAAAACTGACAGCAACAATATAACTGAAATATTGTTGAAAGTGGCATTAAACACCATAACCCTGCTCCCTGTGGCATTTATTTAAAGTTTCTGTATATATTTCTTATGGTGTCATAGTTGAAATGGAAAATTTACGGTTTTATTTTCTCATGGTTGTCCACTTATTCATTTTGCAATGCTTTCCTTACAATGTATGATTACAAAACAAAAAATAGATTT
Source organism: Bathymodiolus brooksi (assembly GCA_963680875.1). Taxonomy (NCBI): domain Eukaryota; kingdom Metazoa; phylum Mollusca; class Bivalvia; order Mytilida; family Modiolidae; genus Bathymodiolus; species Bathymodiolus brooksi. The sequence goes on from OY804585.1 coordinate 91,720,176, forward strand.
AAGATATGAAAATATTCAAACATCTTCAATTCCATCCCACTAGATATTAAATCAGGTCATATTTTAGGGTGTTGTACAACACCTACACGTTTTGTGACCTGTGGATAACCTGTAAGATCAATAATATGTAGGCTGTAATAATTACTTGTGTGGATAAAATATTACTTTTTATCACGGATATTTAACATATATTTACTATAGAATCTTTACAAAACATCTTTATGTAAAACGTTTATCAAACACGTTTTTCATTTTAAATTGAGTTATAAATGATCTTCATTAGAACTTCAAGAAGATTTTATTGACAGTTTTACATCTAAATTTATGTCATTATTAGACTGTTGTAGTATTAAACTTTTAGTTTTAACAGGTATCATTTTCTTGTCCTAGAAAACATACTCTTAATATAGAATCATTAAAGATTTACCCCAATCATGTATATGCAACAAAATATATATATTTATTGCCGTTGGAGATCCAATTATTAATAGTAGAGGGTTTGGATCCCATTAAACGGTTTAAATACGACACATTTTTGTGCCTGTCCCAACCCAGATTCTGGATTTCCCATTTCATATGTCATGGGTTTTTTTTTATGTTCAGTGAGTTGAGGTGAAAGTAGATTGAGTTGTTGACCATCACTGTTTAAACTTTCTTTTCATAACAGATGATTTATAATTTTCTTGTCATTTTGCATCTGTTCAGTATGGTCATATGTGCATGGGAAATTTTTTTTTTAATGCATTATCAATATATTTGCAAATAAAGATCCCTAGTAAGACTTCAAAACTCAATATAGTTCTTAGAAACATGAAGACATGCACATATTAAAAGAATTCTTGCATCTCTTCTTGCAAGCTTTTAAATAGACCATATTTTTTCAAACTTGAACGAAACTGGTATATCTTGCATGGATTCGTCACATTTGTTGTGAAGTTTATTCAGTAGTAATTATTTACTGATGCTGTAAATATATGATTAATGATTGGATCGGCATAAATGGCTTGGCATTTTACTCACATGTGGAAAGCACTTGCATGACCACATCATTTCACTAAGAGGGGAGGTATATGGGCTCATAAATCTAGTTTAACCCTGCCACTTTTTATTGAAATACCTGTACCAAGTCAGAAAAATGAGTTGTCATGTATTTGTGTGTTAGGGTAACATTACCGTTTTAGTTTTTTTTCTATGATTTTTCCACTGGATTTTGGATATGTACCGACATTGTGGTATTTTATTTATTGGTACTTATTCTTCCTGTCAAAATATTTGATTTTATTGATGTTTTTCCCCCAATATTTGTTTAATGAATAAAAATGCATTCATTGATTATATCGCAACAAATATTTGATTGTACTATAATACTATATAGTGAATAACGTTGGTAGAAGATGTTTGTCGTAATAGTGAGATATAAATGAAAGCCTGAGGTGTACTGTATATATATAAACTGATTCAGTAAACATACATAATTATCATTATCATGGTTCATTCATCTTTCTCCAACAATCTTATACAAAATTCTCAGAGCAGAAATTTTGCTTAAAGGTTAATTTTACATAATAAATGGGATGGTTCATATATAAATATTAATAAAAAAAAAAAATAGGCCATATTTGATGTAATATTTATATTTATATGCTGCGGTGATAATTTTAAAGAACTCAACTGGATGAAATAGAATTATAATTGCCTTCGTGAGAAAAATATTGAAATGTTTTCTGCTTACTGAACTCATTTGGTGGGCTAGCTGCTAGACATTGCACATTGTATGGGAGCATTAAGTTTTACCCATGTCTGCCCATCTGTTCGTACACGAAGGTCCTGTGTTTGGTTTCTGCTAAATTACCTTAAGCGAATCATTTGAAATTTATACACAGGGTTAGGGACCTTTAAATGATGGCAAAAAGTCTGATTTTCTGACTTTACCACTTTTTTCCATCATGGAGTTATGCCCTTGTTTACTTTAGCTGAAAGTGGGGGCATCAGTGTTCTATGGACACTGCCTTCCATTTTTTATGCATTTTTGCATTGATTCTTATCAATATGTATTAGGTTACAGATATTTTTGATATTTCCCAAATTAATACCTTTCTCTTTTGTATCTATTTTTTTGCCATATGAGGACATATATCTCAATAAGCTATATTATGTCATATTTATCAGTTCTATACAGCATGCTATGTGAAATATACATACACACACACACACAATCATGATTACCATACAAATGGTTTTAACTGAATCTGTTACTTTTATTGAACAACATAATTTGGAAGACAAGACAAGACAAAAATAGGACCCTAAAAATCAAACATTTTAAATCTAAGAACTTTGTAGGAACTACTATGCTGTCAATTTTTGTAGTAAATTTGAAGTTTAATTAATAATTTTGATATTTTCTGTTTCACCTGTCATATAATTGTGTTGTAGTTATAGTTTATGTTACATCATACACCTGGCTGATTTTGAATAAAGGTATATCATATAAAGATTTATATCTACATGATCTACAAAACTTTTTATTACCCTTTAGCAAGTATGTTTTTGTTGTTGTATAGATCAAAGATGGCAATACACCATAATGAACTTTAAATGTTTACTTTTGAAATGCCTTTTTTTAAATTTATTTATTTTTTTGCATAAAAAGGGAAATTATATTTGACCTATAATAGGAATTTAATTATTCAGGGTATTTATTTCTGTACTTGAATTTTATTGTCATCATTTGATAAATAGAGTCTATTGACTTTGTGATTATATACTTTTTGTACCAAGGCTTAGACTACAATAGAAATAAGAATGTGGAAAAGACAGTTTTCTGATCTTAGCCATTAAGTTTGGTTTTTTTCTCTGGTGATATATTGAAAAAAAAGTGGGTACAGATTTCCATATTAATTTGTATAGAGAATAACAGCAGTTATTAAGATTGAGACAGACATTATCGCAGACAGTCCAATAGGAAGAGCTGTAACACCAGCCCTCAAAATGAAAATTTTAATTTACTGGTCCGAATCAAATTCTTGAATTCACTTTTATATGGTTCTTAATAAAAACTGAAAATTTTACTGGTTCGAACAAAGTTTTACTGATCTTGGGTCGGAGGACCAGTGCTCATCGTGAAGACTGTGACACTAGTGATAATGAATGTCAAAATTGACATGATTGTTTTTATCAGTGACATCATAATGTGTTTGATATCACATTCACCAATGATTTTCAATTATTTTCAATATCAGATTCGCTTTGTTGATAATGACAATATCACTCCTGACATCAAAGGAGAAATGTCCAGATTACTGATAAATATTTTATATTGATCAGCTTTCCACAGGAAGCCTGACAATAAAAAATAGTATAATACATGGGCATTTCCATATTGGCCTGGTTATCATCCCTCTACCCATATTGGCCCTCGACTGCGTCTCAGGATGATAACCAGGCCAATATGGAAATGTCCATGTATTAATCTGTAAGTATTGGTAATCGTCTACATTGTGGTACAGAGAGGATATTGATTCCTGGTATCTCTACCCACACAAAAACATTTATTTCTGTAAAAATATGCTACATAATTGTTTTCTTTATTAAATTGGGTGATAATTAACTCCACATAGCAATTTATTATTGTACAATGAGTTAACGAGTTATTATTAATTCTGTTATTGTACTATGAGTTAACCAGTGATTATACTGTTGATATTGGATTCTTAGTTCTTTTTTGTTATGAGGCAGTATTAACTTATTATGTGTTGATGAAGCACTCTAAATAATGTTACTAAATTTGATCATCTCTATAGAATTAGCTGTCACTATTAAATAGTCTGATATTAAAAAAAAACCTTTGTGTTTTTTTTACCAAGTTATGTGATGGAAACAATATGGCTAGATAATCTAGTCAACACCAATGTTGTTGTGATTTTATTGCTGTCCTCGAATGAAAATTTGAGTTTACTGATCTGAATCAAATTCTTGAGTTTATTTTTATATAGTTATTAAAGGGATATTTAAAGCTCGTTTTAACATATATATTTTCAACTCGTGACGAAGGTTGTTTCTTTTCAATTTAATTGTAGAAACAATCCAAAAATACTTTGCATGCCCATATAATCCCTAATATCGTTAAAATATCACTTAAAAGGGTCGAAATGAATTTTTGTCCAGGAAGAAAAAATTCAATTAAAGGAAAAACCGCAAGATATGACAGAATTATCAACTAATTATGTCACTTTTACAAAGTTTCATTGATAAAAACCGGGTTAATGTTTTATAAATATCATTTATTGAACCAATTGCAAGTTTTCATGAGTTACAAAAAATTTCCAAAATGAGATTTAATATCCCTTTAATAAAAACGGGAACATTTTCTGGTCCAAACTTTATACTTGTCTTGGACTGGAGGACCGGTGTTTATCGTGGGGACTGTTATATGTGTTGTAACAGTAATAATATAGTGTCAGAATTTGATGTGATAACTAGAAGATAAAATTAAGTCTATTAAATTCATAACAAATATGTACCAATACATATATTAGGTCAAATGTTTGGTGAATTAGATGTTAAATTTTTGTGTGGCTTTGAAACTTTAGGATTTTAACATTTTGCTGTCGTCAATATCTGACTTCTTGTGTAAATAAATTTGTTTTGACTTTAGTAATAGTAGGCTCTATGAATGTCCAAACCTAAATCACATTTTTAAAGATACCAAATGGGTATTCAGAAGCCTTAGACAGAAGGACATACAATACAGTGGCCAAAATGTAAAAAAAAGACAAAAGGACAAACAATGATCCACATAACACTACACAGAAAACTAAAGATAGAGCAACACGAACCCCATTAAAAATCAGGAGTTTACACAATCACGTGTTCCCGAAAGTTTTGCAGTTCCTGCTCCACTAGTGATGCCCATCGTGTTACTGCAGCCTTATCTTTTAATTTTGTAGCAATTATATTATTGACATTTGTAGCATGTCCTGTAGTAGACAGTAATTTGTTATAGGTAACATTAGCCAGTTTTGTAGCATGTCCTTTAGTAGACAATCTACCAGTAATTTGTTATTAGCCAGTTTCTGTTCTCCTGCCAGGTCCTGGTTATATTATTGACATTTGTAGAATGTCCTTTAGTAGACAATCTACCAGTAATTTGTTATTAGCCAGTTTCTGTTCTCCTGCCAGGTCCTGGTTATATTATTGACATTTGTAGAATGTCCTTTAGTAGACAATCTACCAGTAATTTGTTATTAGCCAGTTTCTGTTCTCCTGCCAGGTCCTGGTTATATTATTGACATTTGTAGAATGTCCTGTAGTAGACAATCTACCAGTAATTTGTTATTAGCCAGTTTCTGTTCTCCTGCCAGGTCCTGGTTATATTATTGACATTTGTAGAATGTCCTGTAGTAGACAATCTACCAGTAATTTGTTATTAGCTCAGTTTCTGTTCTCCTGCCAGGTCCTGGTTATATTATTGACATTTGTAGAATGTCCTGTAGTAGACAATCTACCAGTAATTTGTTATTAGCCAGTTTCTGTTCTCCTGCCAGGTCCTGGTTATATTATTGACATTTGTAGAATGTCCTGTAGTAGACAATCTACCAGTAATTTGTTATTAGCTCAGTTTCTGTTCTCCTGCCAGGTCCTGGTTATATTATTGACATTTGTAGCATGTCCTGTAGTAGACAGTAATTTGTTATAGGTAACATTAGCCAGTTTTGTAGCATGTCCTGTAGTAGACAATCTACCAGTAATTTGTTATAGGTAACATTAGCCAGTTTTGTAGCATGTCCTGTAGTAGACAGTAATTTGTTATTAGCCAGTTTCTGTTCTCCTGGTTAGGCCCTTTGATTTACTTGTCCCAAAAGACTTTAAGATATTTCGCTTTCCAATATTTTGATTTTGAGCATACATGATAAAGGTTATTCCAGAAATATGTCGTACTACATTAAATTAGATATCTGCAAATATATTTGCAATCTCCATGTCCAGATTGTGTGAAGGACCTATATACATTATATAATGATTGTATTTCGTCATTAATCAACAAAAACTGGTACATGCTTTCTACTTATTTGAGACTGTAGACGAAATTTCCTTATCCCTTGACTGCTACAATATAATTGAAATATTTTTGAAAGTGGCATTAAGCACCATAAACCAACCAACCAACCAACCTCCTTATCCCTTGGAAATCAGTCAATAGTTCATGTACATCTAAGACATATATATATGTTTGGAGACCTAATTGAATACCAAGTTATGTTTATTTTGTAGACTGGATCTGGTAAAACATATACAATGGGTACAGGATTTGAAGAGAATTCAGAAGAAGATATAGGTATTATACCCAGAGCTGTCGATCATCTGTTCAAGGGTATTACAGAAAGACAGATGCAAGCCAAAGAAAACAATGAACCTCCTCCAGACTTTAAGATAACTGCTCAGTTTATAGAGGTAACGTAGCACATATGTTTTATTTTATATGAACTAAGCATATTTTAGAGAGAAAAAAAGTGGTAAATTTCAGATCTAATTCGACATAGAACCGACTATATTTGAAAAAAGTTTTAGAGTTCTTCTCTGTAACTACTACATTATTTCCAATCAAGGGGCCATCATGGTCATGATTGTACGGTAGTTGGATTTATAACTAGCAATGCAATCAGTACCTATCACTACTAACGTTGTGAGTTCGAACCCCGCTCAGGCGAGGTGTACTCGATACAACAATATGTGATAAAGTTTGTCAGTTTTCTCCTGGTACTCTGTTTCCTCCACCAATAACACTGACTGCCTTTGATATGCATTGTAGCTGAAATATTGTTGAATGTGGCATTAAACACCACAACCTTAACCTTGTTCCGTGTATATTTTTCTTATGGTGTTATAATTGAGTTGAAAGTGGCATTAATCACCATAACCCTAACCCTAATCCCTATTTCCCTTCAAATTTGGAATGATGACATGACACAGGTATAGGAAAATCCTAGAAACTATAAAATAACTGAATTAAGACTATATCAATGTTACTTTAGTGGTCATTGAGTAAAAATCAAAATCAACAAAGACCTTAAACTCAAGGAAAACATATATAAAGGATCTTATAGGTAAAATCTTTTTAAACTCTTCTTTTCTAAAGCACGACAGGATTTACAAGAAAACAAGACAAGAATGCTCCTTGAATGGTACTTTATAAACTTTGTGGTTATTTTTTGTTGATTGGAAATCTCAAATAACTATGTATATACCAACCCAGAAGAATCCCGTTCAGGCGAGGTGTACTCGATACAACATTATGTGATAAAGTTTGTCAGTAACTTGCGGCAGGTCAGTGTTTTTCTCTGGGTACTCCTGTTTCCTCCACCACGATATAACTGAAATATATCATAAACATGACCAAATATAATCTGGTAAAAGGAATAGTTTTAATTTTGCTTTTGTATCTTTTTTACAGCTTTACAATGAAGAAATCCTAGACTTACTAGACACAACAAGAGATCCAGATTCAAGGGTAAATTTTACTGCCATAAGACTCTAGTTGAACTCTTACCAACCTAATTATATGTGTCTTTCTATAATTAATATAACTGTTATAATTAGTTTTTTATAATACATTTGACTGTCATGAAATGTCATTAAATACATACTGGGTATCTCATATCATATATATATGTGAGAACTCATAGATAATTTTGGGGAACATGAAATATGAGTATAAATTAACAAAAGAAAAAACACACATTGACACAAAAAACCAAAAAAAAGAGGATAATTGCTTTGACTCCCGTTCTTTTTTTCACAGTCTTAATACATGCATGTATAGTAATCAACCCATACTATATAAAATGAGTGTAGATATAGTAATCAACCCATACTATATAAAATGAGTGTAGATATAGTAATCAACCCATACTATATAAAATGAGTGTAGATATAGTAATCAACCCATACTATATAAAATGAGTGTAGAGCAGTTGAGTTTTACTGATTACTTCTTGTTAAAATGAGTAAATCTGAGTCCATTTTGATTCTAGTTGTTCTTCTTGTCTAAGCTTATCAAATTAAATAGAGTTAGGGATTAAAGTTATGGTGTTTAGCACCACTTTCAACAATATTTCATTTATATCGTGGCAGTCAGTTTTATTGGTGGAGGAAAGTCACTGACAAACTTTATCACATAATGTTGTATCAAGTGTGCCTCGCCTGAACAGGATTCGAACTCACAACGTTAGTGGTGATAGGCACTGATTGCATAGGTAGTTGTAAATCCAACTACCATGCGATCACGACCATGGCGACCCCTCATTTTGAATAGGATATGTTAGCTTTTTATCAGCAGTAGTAAACAATAGATTGAATATGTGACAAGTTATAGACATTACACATCATTTTATCATCATATTTGATCATTAACATTGATGAATATTGTATCAGTATATTACATGATATTCATATAACAACTAATTAGTATTGTCCAATTTGTCCCTCAAGGTTTTGTAGTCTACTATTTTTATTAAATGTTGTTATGAAAGTGATTTAGATCATACACATAACATATATTGATTTTAAACTGATATAATTATTGTTTATGTAATTGTATACATATATAAGATATTATGTTTATGTACTTCATATGTTGATATTGGTGGAATTGATGACCATTATTATTTAAATTTTTTTTATAATCAATACTTCTACGAAAGAAGACTATCAACAACAACAACAACAAACAAACAACATCAACATTGATGTTTTGTTTTAAATATTTGGAGTCACATTCATATAAATTATTTATGATTTTGGCTTTTATAATAATTGAATTAATTTCTACACAATAATTCCCAGTTATGTGGAAAGGAAGGATTTTTGTCTAATGAATCATGGTCAGTGTTTTTTTATTTTGCTATTAATGGTTTAGCCCTTATTTTGTTTTGTGATTCATGAATTTCAAGTTAGTTTCTTGTCATTAAGTAAAATAAGTGTTCTGGTAAAGAGTTATTTTTCTGGTAAATAGTTATTTAGTTTTGTTTTTTAATAATGGCCTGATAAAAAGAATACAAATGTACATTATTTCAATGTAATTGATATTATTGTAATTAACATTAAGTTAATTTAAATTTTTTTCTGTATTTACAGGGTAAGAAATCTCATATAAAGATCCATGAAGATGCCACTGGTGGTATTTATATGGTGGGTGTTACAACACAGTCAGTGGACACTTTAAATGATGTAAGTAACCCATTATCATAGTTATTGATGTTTTTTGGGGCATTTTTATTGAAATCTTTTACTAGCATTTGATTGTTAGGAAAAATCATGTTTGGAAAAAGTCGTTGAAATCTAAATAAGTATGAGTATGTTTTGGGGCCGTCAGGGCCGTGAGGTAGTTGGATTTATCACTACCTATTCAAGCATTGCCTATCACCAGTAACGTTGTGAGTTCGATCGCTCAGGCGAGATGTACTCGATACAACATTATATGATAAAGTTTGTCAGTGACTTGCGACAGGTCGGTGGTTTTCTCCGGTTTCCTCCGCCAGTAAAACTGACCGCCACGATATAACTGAAATATTGTTAAAAGTGGCATTAAACATCATAACCCTGATTATTTTAATTAAGTATTTTTGGGGGGCATTTTATTTATTTTTTATGTGCGATGTATTGTTAGTTAACTGTTACAGGCATGGGAAAAATAAATAGAGAACATAAAATCATGTTTATAAATACCGGGTAGTCTCTGAAATCTAAATAAGTATGAGTATTTGATTTAATAAAAGGTGAAAAATTGACCTGTGTAGTTGCCATTTGTATGTCTAGGATTTCAAGGTTTTCAAGAGTAGTGGTTCTTGCTGTATTTGGATATATTTTTGTCCAGTAGCATTTATCTTTGTTATTTAAAGAAGAACTACTTATTTAGAAGTAACTTGATAGTTTCATTGTATAAAAAGTAAAGATGTAGATTGTCACATAATATGACATTTGTATGATTTCAGACTATGAAATTGCTACATAATGGTGCTTTATCTCGGGCCACTGCCAGTACAAACATGAATGTACAATCGTCTAGATCACATGCTATCTTCACATTACATATAAAACAGCACAGGATTGTACAGAATGAGGTAAGCTATGATTGATGTAAGCAACATGTAGATCACATGCTATCTTCACATTACATATAAAACAGCACAGGGTTGTACAGAATGAGGTAAGAATTCAAGGCTATTAGATATTTCTATTACATATAAAACAGCACAGGATTGTACAGAATGAGGTAAGAATTCAAGGCTATTAGATATTTCTATTACATATAAAACAGCACAGGATTGTACAGAATGAGGTAAGAATTCAAGGCTATTAGATATTTCTATTACATATAAAACAGCACAGGATTGTACAGAATGAGGTAAGAATTCAAGGCTATTAGATATTTCTATTACATATAAAACAGCACATGGTTGTACAGAATGAGGTAAGCTTTGATTGATGTAGGTGACTTTTAGCTTGCATACTGTATCTACATTACATATAAAATAGAGCAAGGTTGTACAGAATGAGGTAAGCTTTGATTGATGTAGGTGACTTTTAGCTTGCATACTGTATCTACATTACATATAAAATAGAGCAAGGTTGTATGATATGAGGTAAATGTCTGAGCAACCATAAAAATAGATGATTTTTTTTTATACTTACACTTTCATTAATGATAGTGGTCACAATACAATGCCAGTTTTAAAAAATTATTAATTAAGTAATTGATGATTTATCACAGGTCTCTAATAGATTTTAATGACATGTTTTTTAGTCACAAATATATGAATATGATATACATATAGCTTCTTTTAAATTTATTTCGAAAGGTTGACTGAATGGAATAAATGGAATGACATTGCAGATTAATGTTATATTTCACAGGTGAAAATGAACATCACTGTTATATTTCATAATGTGTTGTCTAAATTGATGGTAATATCATGTACGTATGCAAGAAATTTTAGTGCAATAGGAAAAAAGTTTGAATAATCTCCAAAAACAAGAACTATGAAAATCAAACTGATTTAACATTAAACAGGATAATGGTATAAAGATGATGAAGACTGGCTTTGTTGGAATTTTTGGTGATTTTAATTCTCTGAATATTTCGGCCAATACAATATGTTTTCTTGAGCAAACAGTACTATAACTCATGTGTGTGACAGTGTGACTAAATGTATAACATAATTTATATCCACTCTTAATTCAATTGAATATATATTTTCAAAAAAAGAAGACCCATTTGATCTTGATGTTGAAATCTTGGCATTTGTGCAGTGACATTATCGCCATGGTAACAATGTATGCTGATAAGAAGTTAAAATAAATAATATTGTACAATCTATTTATAGCCAGTAAGTGATGATGACAAGGAGACAGATTCTACTCAGGGAGACGTCAACGAGTTTGAGACATTGACAGCCAAATTCCACTTTGTTGATCTGGCAGGCTCGGAGAGACTTAAACGTACTGGTGCTACTGGAGACAGGGCCAAAGAAGGCATTTCAATCAATTGTGGCTTGGTAAATCACTTTTTCTGGTTTTACATTTTATGTTTCTTTGGAATATTAGTTGTCTTAAGAAATTGTGAAGATGCAGTGTAATATGAGTGAAAGTAGATTGTATCTGATTTGGTAAAACAAAATTGTGAAAACAATTAGTACATTAATATAATGATAGTATACACCAGTTTATTGATATTCTGTATGCATAAAGATTAAAGGGTTGTCGTGGTCATGATCGTATGGTAGCTGGATTAACAACTACCTGTGCAATTAGTGCCTATCACCACTAATGTTGGTAGTTTCAACTACCTGTGCAATCAGTGCCTATCACCACTATGGCACTAACGTTGGTAGTTTCAACTACCTGTGCAATCAGTGCCTATCACCACTAACGTTGGTAGTTCGATTCTCACTCGGGAGAGGTGTACTCGATACAACATTATGTGATAAAGTTTGTCAGTGACTTGCGACAGCTCAGTGGTTTTCTCTGGGTACTGCGGTTTGTTCCGCCAATATACCTGACCACCGCGATATAACTGAAATATTGTTGAAAGTGGTGTTAAGCACAATAACCCTAACCCTGAATATGTGTCATTCATATTTTTTCTATTTATATAATCCAGAATTGTAACTGATGTTAAATCGTTTGTCAGTGTTCAGTTACTAACCATATATTTGACCAATCATGGTAGTCAGATGTTTGTTATCTCAGAATCCACTACCAATTCACTAAACATTGTAAAATATGAAATTAGTTTGTTTAGCTATGAACAATATTAACAATTCTCTTTTGTAACACAAACTATATTGAATTGTCTGAAATTTAACATGAACACATATTTATTATACACCAACAAGTTAATTAAATTCTAGAGACATACTCTATACTTTTTATTTGTTTGATTTTAATTCACAATGCTTAATTTGATATTTTCAGCTTGCCTTAGGAAATGTTATATCAGCTCTTGGAGATATGTCTAAGAAAGCTACACATGTCCCTTACAGGGATTCTAAAGTGACCAGGCTATTACAGGACTCTTTAGGAGGAAATAGGTAGGATTTATAAATGTGCTACAAATGTTATTTTTCTATATTATTCACACTCCTGTGAAAGTATCTCAAACACAGTAAGCTAATTTAAAAAAGTGAGTTTGATTTTTGGTGTTTAATGACACTTTCAGCAGTTTTTCAGCTATATCATGACTACCAGTTTTATGGGGGAGGAAAGACCAGACAGATATTAGGAACTGACTGGTGAAATCCAGTCCCACATCTGGATACCCAGACTTAAGGTGTATCGAGCATGAATCCTCGTCAGTGGAGTCTTGCTATTTTCCTGATGCAGTGATGCAGAAGATATGAGATTGATGTATATTATTTCTCATTAATTGTAAGATGAAACATCATAATGTATGATATGCTGTTAAACCAACATTTTATTTTTGGTACACTCTCAGTATTTGTACTAAGTAAATTGTATATCTAGTCAAAACAACTGACTATAGTACTGGTTCTTATGTAAATCATGTCTTGTACACTGCTCAGTTTTGATATCTTTATTGTAACGGTAGCTACAATTAGTAGAACAGTTTAATGCTGATTTAAAATTAGATTAAGGAGGTTTTTTTTCCCTTAGACTCTGTTATACAGCATATTTTGTTTTTATTTTTCAGTCGTACCCTTATGATTGCCTGTGTATCACCTTCTGATAGAGACTTTATAGAAACATTAAATACTTTGAAATACGCCAACCGAGCACGAAATATAAAGAACAAGGTTATAGCTAACCAAGACAAAGCTAGCAAACAGCTGGCTATACTAAGATCTGAGATAACTACTCTACAACAGGAGCTATTAGATTATAAAATGGTAAGTTTTAGTGAGTGAGTGATTGTTGGTTAATGCCAAATGAGCAATATTTCAGCTTTTTTAGGGCAAGAATGAGTTATATTTGATGAGATGATGATGATATCTGCTTTGTACTAGACCAAAATACTTTGTTATAAATTGTTTATAGTGCTAGCTAACTGAAACACCAATCTGCAGGTAGACATGTCGCTCCACTCAGACACATTATCCTGATTCTGAGCCAACTAGTATTTGCTCTTACTCCTTAGTGCTGATTGCTATTTAATAGTGGAAAAGCAATAAAAACCAATTGAATAATCTTTGATTTGACTCGTAAGCTTGAACCCACGATCTGCCGCACTATCCATTACACCACATATGCTGTTAAAAGTTTTAGTGATATACTGAGATAGATTCCTGAAGCTGCTTTCCTACAACATGAGCTGTTAGACTATAAAGTCATGTGTTTAAGAGATCAGAGATTGGTACATATAATTAGTACATCACACAGTTAGTTGACCAGTTTCTAACATATGTATTTAATTTGAATGCAGAAGTAGTATAGATACTGTGTAACAACTAGACATTAAACTTCCTACAGATATATGTCCTCACTTGAACCATGGATTCACATATGTAAAAGCTGCATACGATTGACACATGACATGTGAATCTGTGATGTGTATCACATGCATCTGGTTTAGCTCAATAATTATGACAACTAAACACAATGTACTTTTATAGAAAATAAATAAACAAAAAACAATTTATGCTATGTATTCAAAGATTTTATAATTAATTGATTTGACAGGAACTTGAATGTTGAATTTTGAAATACATATAATTGTTGTAATGTCGATAGTTTTGATATTTGTAGGGAAAACGTACAATAGATGCTGATGGGGTTGAGACTGTGAATGACATGATACTAGAAAACACAATGTTACAAACAGAGAACGATAAATTACGACAACGACTGAAAGCTTTAAATGAGGTCATAGAGTCACTTAAAACACAGAATACTCAGTTAATAGCAGAAAAGGCTGCACTAGGAATATCTAATATTTCTGGTAAGTTTAGAACCATGCGATGAGAAAAATTCCAAGGTCCCATTAAGAGGTTTAGGTTTATGGTGTTTAACTCCACATTCTACAATACTTCAGTTACATCGTCGCAATTCCCATTAAGAAGGCAGATATCAAACTTGATATCTTGGATGTTAAAAAGTATGGAATATAATCCCAAGCATGTCGTTACCTCTGTCTACAGTCATTTGGTTGAAAAACTCCTCTAATTATTAGCAGTTGAAATACCAACTTTGGTATGTAGGTTCCTACAAAGAAATAAATCATATGAATAAAATCAGTTGACCAATTATGTATTTGAGTTTGGGTGTATGGTGTTTAACGCTAGTTTCAAAAATATTTCAGTTATATCGTGGCGGACAGTTTTATTGGTGGAGTAAACCGGAGTAGACGGAGAAAACCAGCAATCTGTCGCAAGTCACTGACAAACTTTATCACATAATGTGGGTATCGAGTACACCTCACCCTGAACATGGTTCGAACTCACAACTTTATGACTTCAAAGTTTTACTCCTTGGAAATGCACATTTCTACTGCAAAAATGGGGTTGTGACAAAATGCCCCTGTTATGGAGAACTCTTTAAATTATGCTAGATTTTTTAGCTTTACCTAATTTTGCCTTTAAAGTATTTATCTAGAAAGAACCCTGGTGTTGTCATTGACAGTGGCAAAGGAAGTGCTATTGCAACATATCAATATGTTTTTCCAAACAGAATTGTGACATAATGTTAAGTAGAAATATAAACTTGGTGTCATGATCTGATTGTGAACTTATTTTGACCAAGCAAAATAGATTATGGCATCTTTTCTCCAAATCTAGACTTAAGAGAACTGACATGCATTTACAAATTACCAAGAAGAATACCATGAACAACTACAGTAGGTAAATATGACATAATTAGGTCTCCGCCTTGACATTGTATGCTTGAAGTTGGGAGATTTTTTTCGAGTACCTGTTTTGACGTAACAGAGATCCTCGTATATTGTCACAGTATATGTAATTTGAAATTTGTATGATTTTTTAATATAGTTCTGCTAAGTTAGAGTGGAGTGAGATGTGATTTTATATACTTGTTTATAGTACTTACATAAGAATAGAGAATTTTTTTTTTACAGAAGATGCAAGAGCAGGGGAGATAACTAAGATGATAGAAAATTACATACAAGAAATAGAAGAGCTAAAGTAAGTGTTGAACGACATATTTCAACCTTTATTTACCGTCAAAAATATATAGAATATTCTTAAAGGATACACTAAGGTCGATCAATCTCACACATTCTTTTGTAATCTATGTGCAGACCACTTTTCTCTCATCGCTGAGTTATAGATTGAGATATCTTTTTTTACTATATTTGTGATGGTCAGCAATTCCACCAATATCAACAAAACCAACAACTACCTCTCTCACCTCAAATCACAAGAAAGGCCATGAAATATGGCATTAGAAATCCAGATCCTGGCTTTATGACAGGTTCAAAATGTGACGGGATATAGTTTGTCAGTAACTTATGGCAGGTCTGTGATCATTCCAGTTACCTTCATCAATAAAGCCATCCATCACAATATTACTTAATGATTGTTAAAAGTAGTGTTAAACACCCATAAATCAAGCCATCATTAAAAGTAGTGTTAAACTCCCATAAATAAAGCCATCATTAAAAGTAGTGTTAAACTCCCATAAATCAAGCCATCATTAAAAGTAGTGTTAAACTCCCATAAATCAAGCCATCATTAAAAGTAGTGTTAAACTCCCATAAATCAAGCCATCATTAAAAGTAGTGTTAAACACCCATAAATCAAGCCATCATTAAAAGTAGTGTTAAACTCCCATAAATAAAGCCATCATTAAAAGTAGTGTTAAACTCCCATAAATCAAGCCATCATTAAAAGTAGTGTTAAACTCCCATAAATCAAGCCATCATTAAAAGTAGTGTTAAACTCCCATAAATCAAGCCATCATTAAAAGTAGTGTTAAACTCCCATAAATCAAGCCATCATTAAAAGTAGTGTTAAACTCCCATAAATCAAGCCATCATTAAAAGTAGTGTTAAACACCCATAAATCAAGCCATCATTAAAAGTAGTGTTAAACTCCCATAAATCAAGCCATCATTAAAAGTAGTGTTAAACTCCCATAAATCAAGCCATCATTAAAAGTAGTGTTAAACTCCCATAAATCAAGCCATCATTAAAAGTGGTGTTAAACACCCATAAATCAAGCCATCATTAAAAGTAGTGTTAAACACCCATAAATCAAGCCATCATTAAAAGTAGTGTTAAACTCCCATAAATCAAGCCATCATTAAAAGTGGTGTTAAACACCCATAAATCAAGCCATCATTAAAAGTAGTGTTAAACTCCCATAAATCAAGCCATCATTAAAAGTGGTGTTAAACACCCATAAATCAAGCCATCATTAAAAGTAGTGTTAAACACCCATAAATCAAGCCATCATTAAAAGTAGTGTTAAACTCCCATAAATCAAGCCATCATTAAAAGTGGTGTTAAACACCCATAAATCAAGCCATCATTAAAAGTAGTGTTAAACACCCATAAATCAAGCCATCATTAAAAGTAGTGTTAAACTCCCATAAATCAAGCCATCATTAAAAGTAGTGTTAAACACCCATAAATCAAGCCATCATTAAAAGTAGTGTTAAACTCCCATAAATCAAGCCATCATTAAAAGTGGTGTTAAACACCCATAAATCAAGCCATCATTAAAAGTAGTGTTAAACTCCCATAAATCAAGCCATCATTAAAAGTAGTGTTAAACTCCCATAAATCAAGCCATCATTAAAAGTGGTGTTAAACACCCATAAATCAAGCCATCATTAAAAGTAGTGTTAAACACCCATAAATCAAGCCATCATTAAAAGTAGTGTTAAACACCCATAAATCAAGCCATCATTAAAAGTAGTGTTAAACACCCATAAATCAAGCCATCATTAAAAGTAGTGTTAAACACCCATAAATAAAGCCATCATTAAAAGTGGTGTTAAACACCCATAAATCAAGCCATCATTAAAAGTAGTGTTAAACACCCATAAATCAAGCCATCATTAAAAGTAGTGTTAAACTCCCATAAATCAAGCCATCATTAAAAGTAGTGTTAAACTCCCATAAATCAAGCCATCATTAAAAGTAGTGTTAAACACCCATAAATCAAGCCATCATTAAAAGTGGTGTTAAACTCCCATAAATCAAGCCATCATTAAAAGTAGTGTTAAACTCCCATAAATCAAGCCATCATTAAAAGTAGTGTTAAACACCCATAAATCAAGCCATCATTAAAAGTAGTGTTAAACACCCATAAATCAAGCCATCATTAAAAGTAGTGTTAAACTCCCATAAATCAAGCCATCATTAAAAGTAGTGTTAAACTCCCATAAATCAAGCCATCATTAAAAGTGGTGTTAAACACCCATAAATCAAGCCATCATTAAAAGTAGTGTTAAACTCCCATAAATCAAGCCATCATTAAAAGTAGTGTTAAACTCCCATAAATCAAGCCATCATTAAAAGTGGTGTTAAACACCCATAAATCAAGCCATCATTAAAAGTGGTGTTAAACTCCCATAAATCAAGCCAAACCACAAAAGTAAGTGGAGATAAAAATCTGTCTAAAACTCCGGAAAAAAACAAAAGTTCAGGATCAGTACATATAATTCATCTCACAGTTACTATAGAGTTTTACATGATGAACACAATTCATACCTCAGAATGAGTATAGATCTGCAAATATATGATACACTTAGCATCTTACCACTTAATATTACATCTGTGTAAGTACTCTCTGAAGATGTAGTCCTATCAAAAAGATTATTAGATATTGGTCAAGTATTCTAACATAAAGTGAATAATTACAATACATACTAACTTTAGCAAAATCTGTATAAATGATAATGTTTGTTGACTACAAAAAAATGGTTAAATTTTATTTTTAGGTCCAAGTTAACTGAATCAGAAGCCATGGCTCTACAGTTAAAAAAGAGAACTACAACACCAATAAGACTGTCAGCCATGAGTCCTATGATGTCCCCTATAAGTATGGCCAGCAGTCTGGACATCTGTGGCTCTCCTACTGGAATGGCTGGGTCTGTATTGTTGGATGCAAAGAAGGACCTTAAAAAATTAAAGAGGGTGAAAAAGGGCAAAATGACAAGGAGTCAAAGGTATATATATTAATGATATTGATACAGATTTATTGAGATAATTTACAACAACAAAAATATTCAAATTTAGTATACAAAAAAATAAATATGCAGGAATACGGGGAATACATTTTATTGGTGGAGGAAAATGGAGTACCTGGAGAAAACCACTGACCTGCCGCAAGTCATTGACAAACTTTGTCACATAATATTGTATCAAGTACACCTCTCCTGAGTGGGATTTGTACTCACTATGTTAGTGGTGATAGGCACTGATTGCTTTGATAGTTGTAAATCCAACTACCATACGACCATGATGACCATGACGACCATGCAGGAATAAGAGGGTTGTTAAATTTAGATATAAGATTATGACTTTTTGATTTAAGCAACTTTTGATTGAATTAACTACAGATTTTTTAAAAGAGGGATGTCATGACAGATTATTTTTGGCTGAATGCAAATTTTGACATTTGTTTAAAAATACTAAAATAAATGACCCAACAATTAGACAGTGTAAATATTGTGACATAAATTAAAAAAATTAACCTGTTATATGATACCTAAATATATGTATCTACTCTGAGACTGTCTGTTGAGATATAAAGTTCAACATCCAGAGTACTGACATGTCGATTAGGAAGTAATGAGCACAATATTGAAAATTTAATTGATATCATATTTTTTTATTTCCATTTAACCTTACAATTCAAGGTTATGGTTGGTTGGTTTATGGTGTTTAATGCCACTTTCAACAACATTTCACTTATACAGTGACAGTCAGTTTTATTGTTGGAGGAAACTGGAGAAAACCACTGATCTGTCGCAAGTCACTGACAAACTTTATCACATAATGTTGTATCGAATACACCTCACCATGAACAGGGTTCGAACTCTCAACTTAAGCGGTGATAGGCACTCATTGCACAGGTAGTTGTAAATCTAACTACCATGCGATAATGACCACGACGACCCCTCAAAATTCAGTATAAAAAGAGTCAACAATTCCACCAATATCAATAAAATAAAGGTATATTATTTCAGTGAAAAGGAGACCGTGAGTGATAATGAGAAAGAACAAAATGATGTAGAACCAGAACTAGAAGTTAATGAAAATGTCAATAATGAGAAGGGAGATGGAGTCGAAGTAGAAGAGGATAATGAAGAGGTCAGGAAAAATTAATACAAAAAATATTGATTTTTATCCCATGTTTCTTATGGCGGCCACAACATTACCCATTTGTCACCTAATAAATGAATATGATGTCTATGTTGATACAATTATAATAAAAAATAAAAAAATTGATGAAAGAGGCAAAATCTGTACCCTTAACACACATATACATGATCCACTTACTTTCCTGGCTTGGAAATTGTAAGGTTGTCAATGAATCACCAAATCAAGTTTTATAGAACACTCTTTTTAGGAAATATAATGTCAAAGACATATACATTTTTGGATATACAGGAGTAAGAATAAGTAACACATTTTCTTTGATACAACGCCTGAGAAACAGAATGTTTATTTTGTATGGCCTTATGTGATATTATTTTGGTTGTATATTATAATCATTTATTGACTAGTACATGTATTTTACTTGTTTCCATGGTAACAGATGGATGAGGAAGATGATGATGAAGATGAGCTAGAAGATTTAGAAGAGAGTTCTGGTGACTCAGATTCTGAAGATAAAGGTAAAGAGTCGTAGTGAATCAGATTATGTCTGCTATTTATTACAGTTAAAACCAATCAACTTTGTTATGAAAATAAGGGGGGATGGTAAAAACCAGTTTTTATTTTATTTCTTTATTATCTTAGATAAAAACTAGTTTTCCCAAATGTTCAATATTCATGATGATTATGAAAAGAAAGTTTAAACAGTGATAGTCAACAATTCCACCAATATCAAGAAAACAATCACTTCTCACCTCAACTCTTTGAACACACACACACACAAAAAGAAGAAAAAAACCACGACATATGATATAGAAAATCCAGGTCCTGGCTAAGGACAGGGACGAAAATGTGGCTTAGCTAAACCGGTTAATGGGATGTTTCTTGCTTTCATATCATATAGACATCTACAATCAAAATGACTAAATTGACTAATAACAACATCATTTTCAATAGTACAAATATTTTGTTATACTGAAGTGTTTTAATAGTTATGACTGATACATGTCAGCCTTGTAAAATGTCTTCAGTGAAGATTTAAAGTTAGCAAGCTGAATTTTCTTTATTGAAAATAATATACCAGACTGGTATAGGAAATGTTGAATTTTCTTTAGAATTTGCCACAAGTTACAAAATATAAATGGGCTACTTGATGAACAGAAAGATAGCTAAGTCTAAATTATACATTTCTACAAATTACAATATATCAACAATCCACCTTTTGTAGAGACATATAATTAATATGTTAAGACATATACATTGCTGTTGTTTTATATAATAACTATTTATAATAGACAATGTATTTCTTTATCAGTGGAGATGTTTTTGGACTATTGGTTATATTGGGCAGGTACATTAGTGTTGTACCCATCAGTGTGTCTTACTTTATTTTTGAATTTGAACTCATTTTTGCATCATATTGATTTAATTATATTTTTCCACCTTTATAAGTTATATCTTCTCCTGGTTTTTTTACTTCATTTCCTATTTTCTTTCTTTTTTTCAAATGAATTTATATTTTTTTTTTTTTTAGGTTATCTCTTTATTTCAACTTTGCATGACAGCAAAATGTATTTTGCTTGAATAGTGATAGATTTTTCAGTTTTAGAAACTTGAGTTGATTCATTTCTCAATGTGTAGTAGTATGAATAATGCTATGATTTTTTTTTTTAATATTTACAAGAATTTGTATATGTTATACTGTTATTATTTTTATCATTAAAATAAGAATTATAATTGTTCTAGATCAAGCCTATTATCTTTAAGGGGGCTCGATACAACAGTATGTGATCAAGTTTGTCAGTGACTTGCTGCAGGTCGGTGGTTTTCTCCAGGTACTCTTGTTTCCTCCACCAATAAAACTGATCGCCACAGTATAACTGAAATATTATTGAAAGAGGCATTAAACACCATAACCCCTAATCCCTCTTTAAGGGGAAGTTGAGCTCAATAAAGGAGAATAATAAAAATTCAGCATTCCTTTTGTAAGTAGAATTATCAGATTTCCTAAATAATAAATATTAAGTACTTCCAATGATCTTACATAATTCTTACAGTACTTGTGTAACTTTTTATGTAGCAGTGATGTCATTAAAAACTGTGATGTTAAAGAAATACTGTGTTGTGTGCAAATAAATGAAATCTGATGATTGCCTTTACAACCTACTAGCCTATCACTATGAAGGAGAGATTCTCCAGTCAATTATTATAGAGAAAAGTGGTTGAAATACTTGTCAGTGGATGGTGACTTTTTACATGTACTGAGACTTATTTCACTTTGTAAAACTGATCAAAACATTGTAGCAAAAAAAATCAGAGATAGTATTTGTAAGACTAAAAATAAGGATCAGATTGATTCTTTTCTGAATATGCAATCTGTTTGCATGGAGTGACACAATGGACTAATTCAGAAACTCAGTTTCCCTCCTCAAAAATTGCACTGCACATACTCAGTGTCAATGTTTTAAATTTGGATTGATAAACGTCAAAGAAGACATTTACTAGTTATAAATATTCTGTTAACAGTATACTTTACATTATACATTTAGTGACTTGCGACAGGTCAGTGGTTTTCTCCGGGTCCTCCGTTTTCCTCCACCAATAAAACTGACCGCCAAGATATAAAAATATAGTTGAAAGTGGCATTAAACACCATCAAACAAGCAATATATTTTACATTTTACTTTATTGTGTACATTTTACTTTATTATGTACATTCTACTTTATTATGTATTCTACTTTATTATGTACATTTTACTTTGTGTACATTTTACTTTATTATGTACATTTTACTTTATTGTGTACATTCTACTTTATTATGTACATTCTACTTTATTGTGTACATTTTACTTTAGTTTGTATTGCCATGATTTTATAGATTCAGATAATATTCATGAAGATCTAGCAGAACTTACCTGTGAGATCAGTATCAAACAGAAGCTTGTAGAGGAATTAGAACAAACGCAGAAAAGACTTCACTCAGTTAGAGTGCAGTATGAGGAGAAAGTAGTCCAGTTACAAGTAAAGATTAAGTCTATAGAAATGGAGAGAGATACCATACTGTCTAATATTGGTAAGGCTTTTATTTATTCTCCAAATAGTCAAAGATGAAGCTACTTTATTTTATTACATTGTAGCACAAAAATTAAATAGCTATATCTATTTGCCAATTTTGCATCCATACTTAATGTAATATTGTTGAAAATGGAATTAAGCACCATAGCCCTAACCCCTAACCCATCCATGCATAAACATCTATGGAATAAAGATTCTACTAATACTGCTAATTATTAAAACTAAGGTTCTTCTCCCTCAAGAATAGGTGACCTTAGTCAATTTTGACTATAATGTTTATGCCTTTTATGATTTACTTGCCCACAAAAACTTATTAATTATTTGACTTTGGAATCTTTTGACCATGATATGTGCCACTGATAAAGTCTTGATCACTGAACTGACCTTGATCCACAATCTGATGTAAAACACATTATGATGTCACAGATAAAGTCTTGATCACTGAACTGACCTTGATATGTGCCACTGATAAAGTCTTGATCACTGAACTGACCTTGATCCACAATCTGATGTAAAACACATTATGATGTCACAGATAAAGTCTTGATCACTGAACTGACCTTGATCCACAATCTGATGTAAAACACATTATGATGTCACTGATAAAGTCTTGATCACTGAACTGACCTTGATCCACAATCTGATGTAAAACACATTATGATGTCACAGATAAAGTCTTGATCACTGAACTGACCTTGATATGTGCCACTGATAAAGTCTTGATCACTGAACTGACCTTGATCCACAATCTGATGTAAAACACATTATGATGTCACAGATAAAGTCTTGATCACTGAACTGACCTTGATCCACAATCTGATGTAAAACACATTATGATGTCACAGATAAAGTCTTGATCACTGAACTGACCTTGATCCACAATCTGATGTAAAACACATTATGATGTCACAGATAAAGTCTTGATCACTGAACTGACCTTGATCCACAATCTGATGTAAAACACATTATGATGTCACAGATAAAGTCTTGATCCCTGAACTGACCTTGATCCACAATCTGATGTAAAACACATTATGATGTCACTGATAAAGTCTTGATCACTGAACTGACCTTGATCCACAATCTGATGTAAAACACATTATGATGTCACAGATAAAGTCTTGATCACTGAACTGACCTTGATATGTGCCACTGATAAAGTCTTGATCACTGAACTGACCTTGATCCACAATCTGATGTAAAACACATTATGATGTCACAGATAAAGCCTTGATCACTGAACTGACCTTGATCCACAATCTGATGTAAAACACATTATGATGTCACAGATAAAGTCTTGATCACTGAACTGACCTTGATCCACAATCTGATGTAAAACACATTATGATGTCACTGATAAAGTCTTGATCACTGAACTGACCTTGATATGTGCCACTGATAAAGTCTTGATCACTGAACTGACCTTGATCCACAATCTGATGTAAAACACATTATGATGTCACTGATAAAGTCTTGATCACTGAACTGACCTTGATCCACAATCTGATGTAAAACACATTATGATGTCACAGATAAAGTCTTGATCACTGAACTGACCTTGATCCACAATCTGATGTAAAACACATTATGATGTCACAGATAAAGTCTTGATCACTGAACTGACCTTGATATGTGCCACTGATAAAGTCTTGATCACTGAACTGACCTTGATCCACAATCTGATGTAAAACACATTATGATGTCACAGATAAAGTCTTGATCACTGAACTGACCTTGATCCACAATCTGATGTAAAACACATTATGATGTCACTGATAAAGTCTTGATCACTGAACTGACCTTGATCCACAATCTGATGTAAAACACATTATGATGTCACAGATAAAGTCTTGATCACTGAACTGACCTTGATATGTGCCACTGATAAAGTCTTGATCACTGAACTGACCTTGATCCACAATCTGATGTAAAACACATTATGATGTCACAGATAAAGTCTTGATCACTGAACTGACCTTGATCCACAATCTGATGTAAAACACATTATGATGTCACAGATAAAGTCTTGATCACTGAACTGACCTTGATCCACAATCTGATGTAAAACACATTATGATGTCACAGATAAAGTCTTGATCACTGAACTGACCTTGATCCACAATCTGATGTAAAACACATTATGATGTCACAGATAAAGTCTTGATCCCTGAACTGACCTTGATCCACAATCTGATGTAAAACACATTATGATGTCACTGATAAAGTCTTGATCACTGAACTGACCTTGATCCACAATCTGATGTAAAACACATTATGATGTCACAGATAAAGTCTTGATCACTGAACTGACCTTGATATGTGCCACTGATAAAGTCTTGATCACTGAACTGACCTTGATCCACAATCTGATGTAAAACACATTATGATGTCACAGATAAAGCCTTGATCACTGAACTGACCTTGATCCACAATCTGATGTAAAACACATTATGATGTCACAGATAAAGTCTTGATCACTGAACTGACCTTGATCCACAATCTGATGTAAAACACATTATGATGTCACTGATAAAGTCTTGATCACTGAACTGACCTTGATATGTGCCACTGATAAAGTCTTGATCACTGAACTGACCTTGATCCACAATCTGATGTAAAACACATTATGATGTCACTGATAAAGTCTTGATCACTGAACTGACCTTGATCCACAATCTGATGTAAAACACATTATGATGTCACAGATAAAGTCTTGATCACTGAACTGACCTTGATCCACAATTGGATGTAAAACACATTATGATGTCACAGATAAAGTCTTGATCACTGAACTGACCTTGATATGTGCCACTGATAAAGTCTTGATCACTGAACTGACCTTGATCCACAATCTGATGTAAAACACATTATGATGTCACTGATAAAGTCTTGATCACTGAACTGACCTTGATCCACAATCTGATGTAAAACACATTATGATGTCACAGATAAAGTCTTGATCACTGAACTGACCTTGATCCACAATCTGATGTAAAACACATTATGATGTCACTGATAAAGTCTTGATCACTGAACTGACCTTGATCCACAATCTGATGTAAAACACATTATGATGTCACTGATAAAGTCTTGATCACTGAACTGACCTTGATCCACAATCTGATGTAAACACATTATGATGTCACTGATAAAGTCTTGATCACTGAACTGACCTTGATCCACAATCTGATGTAAAACACATTATGATGTCACAGATAAAGTCTTGATCACTGAACTGACCTTGATCCACAATCTGATGTAAAACACATTATGATGTCACAGATAAAGTCTTGATCACTGAACTGACCTTGATCCACAATCTGATGTAAAACACATTATGATGTCACTGATAAAGTCTTGATCACTGAACTGACCTTGATCCACAATCTGATGTAAAACACATTATGATGTCACAGATAAAGTCTTGATCACCGAACTGACCTTGATCCACAATCTGATGTAAAACACATTATGATGTCACAGATAAAGTCTTGATCACTGAACTGACCTTGATCCACAATCTGATGTAAAACACATTATGATGTCACTGATAAAGTCTTGATCACTGAACTGACCTTGATCCACAATCTGATGTAAAACACATTATGATGTCACAGATAAAGTCTTGATCACTGAACTGACCTTGATCCACAATCTGATGTAAAACACATCATGATGTCACAGATAAAGTCTTGATCACTGAACTGACCTTGATCCACAATCTGATGTAAAACACATTATGATGTCACAGATAAAGTCTTGATCACTGAACTGACCTTGATCCACAATCTGATGTAAAACACATTATGATGTCACAGATAAAGTCTTGATCACTGAACTGACCTTGATCCACAATCTGATGTAAAACACATTATGATGTCACAGATAAAGTCTTGATCACTGAACTGACCTTGATCCACAATCTGATGTAAAACACATTATGATGTCACTGATAAAGTCTTGATCACTGAACTGACCTTGATCCACAATCTGATGTAAAACACATTATGATGTCACTGATAAAGTCTTGATCACTGAACTGACCTTGATCCACAATCTGATGTAAAACACATTATGATGTCACAGATAAAGTCTTGATCACTGAACTGACCTTGATCCACAATCTGATGTAAAACACATTATGATGTCACTGATAAAGTCTTGATCACTGAACTGACCTTGATCCACAATCTGATGTAAAACACATTATGATGTCACAGATAAAGTCTTGATCACTGAACTGACCTTGATCCACAATCTGATGTAAAACACATTATGATGTCACAGATAAAGTCTTGATCACTGAACTGACCTTGATCCACAATCTGATGTAAAACACATTATGATGTCACAGATAAAGTCTTGATCACTGAACTGACCTTGATCCACAATCTGATGTAAAACACATTATGATGTCACAGATAAAGTCTTGATCACTGAACTGACCTTGATCCACAATCTGATGTAAAACACATTATGATGTCACAGATAAAGTCTTGATCACTGAACTGACCTTGATCCACAATCTGATGTAAAACACATTATGATGTCACAGATAAAGTCTTGATCACTGAACTGACCTTGATCCACAATCTGATGTAAAACACATGATGTCACAGATAAAGTTTTGATCACTGAACTGACCTTGATCCACAATCTGATGTAAAACACATTATGATGTCACAGATAAAGTCTTGATCACTGAACTGACCTTGATCCACAATCGGATGTAAAACACATTATGATGTCACAGATAAAGTCTTGATCACTGAACTGACCTTGATCCACAATCTGATGTAAAACACATTATGATGTCACAGATAAAGTCTTGATCACTGAACTGACCTTGATCCACAATCTGATGTAAAACACATTATGATGTCACAGATAAAGTCTTGATCACTGAACTGACCTTGATCCACAATCTGATGTAAAACACATTATGATGTCACAGATAAAGTCTTGATCACTGAACTGACCTTGATCCACAATCTGATGTAAAACACATTATGATGTCACAGATAAAGTCTTGATCACTGAACTGACCTTGATCCACAATCTGATGTAAAACACATTATGATGTCACAGATAAAGTCTTGATCACTGAACTGACCTTGATCCACAATCTGATGTAAAACACATTATGATGTCACAGATAAAGTCTTGATCACTGAACTGACCTTGATCCACAATCTGATGTAAAACACATTATGATGTCACAGATAAAGTCTTGATCACTGAACTGACCTTGATCCACAATCTGATGTAAAACACATTATGATGTCACAGATAAAGTCTTGATCACTGAACTGACCTTGATCTGATGTAAAACACATTATGATGTCACAGATAAAAACAATAACGTCAGTTCAAACATAAAAAAATATGTTAAACCTATACTTTTGTTGTTATTTTGGGGATAATTATGTATAATAACAGATAAAAAAAAGTATAATTACCGATAGAAAGAATACATGACTTTTTGTTTCTGATACAAACTTTCTCAGAGAGATCATCCTGCTCGCCAGTTGGGCTCGCTGGATCATCTCTCTGAGAAATTCTGTTTCAGAAACAAAATGTCCTATATTCTATATATCTACAAATTTATTACTTAGTAATATATATGATTATTATATGACTATAAATATTTATTTTATCTGATTGGCTAAAACATGAGATTTTTTCTTGATAAAACTTTATGAATACTGTATAAAGCCTTTCAATGTCTGCAAAGATTAATTTAGATCATTCCAGAGGAGCCTTTGGAATGTTATATTAACCTCACATGACTCTAAAATCGGAAAACCCCTACTTTTAATTTTAGCGTCAAGTGAGGTTAATATAACGTTCCAAAGGCTCTTCTGGAACGATCAAAATTAATCTTGACAGTATGCCTAAATCTTTCTTGTTACCATTAAAATTTACAAAAAAAAACCACAGGTAGTGTTTAATGCCAACTTATAAAACATGACCCAAAGGACATTAATAACAGTTTCATATAATAAAACAATAACTGACTTTCATTTCGATTAATATTATACAATTATTGACTGGAATAGGTTGCTATCTGGATTTATCAACCTGAAAAAATGTAATATTCACCAAGCTGCAGGCGAGGTGAATATACGTTTTTAAAGGTTGATATACCAGATAGCAACCTATTCCAAAGTCAATAATTGTATAATATTAATATATCCTGAACGATAGATCCTTTTATTACATAATGATTTTATTCAAAAAATTTATTGACTATCATGCTGTCACCTGACATTCCGTAAAATTTGATATTGTTTGATTAAAACTCGTATTGACTTGGTTTCACTTTCGTTTTCTAACGAAATCTATAAAAAGAATCACGTGAATTCTATTTCTATTCGACCAATGGACATAAAGGTAATGTGAAATTTCGTCCAATCAGAATCGTCGTATTAGCGTTACTTTAGAATGAACAAGTAATCATCATGTCCGACGCAGGCGATGGGCTTGCAGAAGTCAAACAGAGATTTGCAGAAATCTCGGAGACTTGGTTTCACTTTCACTTTTCATTTTAATGTAATAAAACAATTACAGTCTTTTGTATCGGTCAATACAAGTTTTTATGGACCTTAGAAATCGATATTCACCTCAGCCTAAAGGCTTCGGTGAAAATCGTTTTTAAGGTCCATAAAAACTTGTATTGACCTCAACAAAAGACTATAATTGTATAATATTAACCTCAACAAAAGTCAATAATTATATGATTAACATTCATAAAGAATGAGGAGGTATACAGAACATTCATCTAATTGTATTTATTCTAATATGTAAATTTATAATCCACATCTTACTGTTTTGATATAGAAGAAAATTACTCTTAAGATTTCAACTTAAAAACCAAAGTATCTTTTTCTATTTGAATGATGAAAACTAAATCACAGGTTTCACATGTTAAATTGAAAAAAAAATTATATAAAAAAAAATTGAAGAATTTTTATAAGTTCTCCATATACTCTTTATACAGGTTCAGTAGAAAGTCAGTCAAGTGATAAAGTGAAGAAGGTCAAGGTTGAATTTGAGAAAAAGTTAACTGGACTACAGAATGATCTGAAGAAATTACAAGCAGCCAAGAAAGAACATGCTAAAATGTTGAAAAATCAGTCTCACTATGAAAAACAACTGAAGACATTACAGCATGAATTAGGAGAGATGAAAAAAACAAAGGTTTGTTTGTGTCTGTATATAGTTTATATTGTAAAACAAATGATTATGTTCTATACATTACTATACATCAGTGGTATAATGGTTTGCATCCTTGTCATGAGTGTAGTAGATCATGAGTTTGATCCCTGATTGGGTCAAAACCAAGAAGTATAAAATTAGTGTTTGCTGCTTCTAAGGAGTAAGATCAAAGACTTGTTGGCTCGGAAAATGGCTCCATATAATGGTCTCTTATAGTGTAAAAAGGTATACATGAAATGTATTTTGACAACCATGATTTGCAATATGGCTCTATTCATACATAGAAATACAGTGCTCCCTCGTTAAACCGCCCCCTTCTGTGCAGTCGGTAGTTTGGCGGTATAACGAGTTTGGCGATAAACTGAGGGACATTGAAAACCGGAAGTCAAGTGATCATATGAAAAGATAAACTTTCAACTCGACTGACATGCATTTTGCACTTGTACAAATACATAAGTATAAATAATACATGTTTAATAAATAAATAAATTAGAATAATTATATTCACATCGGAAATGTCCTGTACAGTTTACAGATCTTTGTCAATGTTGACAAATTCTTGAACCGTCATTTGTAGCTCGGGACATCAAGGTTATTATAAACACGTGACAGCAACAGTTCATCTTCATTTGTGGGGTTATTGGAAGATCCCATTTAATTGTCAAATTATCGTCAATTTGTTGTTATGTTAATTTTGGATTTTCCTTTGCAAAACTTATAATTGCACGTTTTTGTTTGTCGTCTAATTAATTACGCTTTCTCTTCAAGCACGACATTTTTAGGACAACTAATTAAATTGCAAATTTTACTCAGGATTAAAAGTACAAATGTAATCACTAGAAAAATAAATACAGGTAGGCTAATTATTCTAATCAAAACAACTGATCACCTGTTCCGACCCTCAACTATGAGATCAATGACCGTGTCCGATGACCAGTTTTGACATTCCATAATTACCGATCAATACACAGCTGTCAAAAGGTAGTTGTGGGTGGTACTAACGGGGGAATTTAAATTGGTTTTACGACTTTTGTGTCTGAAAACCTGTGGCGGTAGCTGAGTTTGGCAGTATAACGGGGTATTTTTAATGGGGGAAATCGGGACAGACGAGAATTTTGGCGATAAAACGGGGGGCGATAGACCGAGGGAGCACTGTACTTAAGAAAAAAGAAAGAAAAAATTTGAATCAATTGAAAAATTTCTATGGAAGCAATTACATGTATACAATTTGAGTTTTCGTTAATTTATAATCAGGTTAAACTGATGAAACAAGTTAAGGAGGAAGCTGACAGGAACAAACAGTCTGAGGCCAGACGTAACAAGGAGGTTGCCCAACTAAAGAGAGATCAGATACAAAAAGAAAACAGGATCAGAAATCTAGAGAAAGAGAAAAAACAGAAGGAGACGGTGCTGAAACGTAAAGTAGAAGAGGTACATAAACTTAAATTGTTTTATCTTTATTTATAGTATAGCTACTCTCTACATTCCGAATATCAAAAATAAGTCATGTGTAACCAAACAATGCAGTAATTCATGAATGAAAAATAAATGAAATTAATTTTTGTTTGTATCCTGAAAACAAAATTCAACAAAATTAAACATAAAAAGCTCTACTTGTCAGACATGTTACATTAAACAGGTACATATGATGGAAGAACGTATCTGATCATTAAGAAGTTTTTTGCACATCTTCATGATTGTTTATTTGTTTATCTAATTCATGGCAAACATTAGATAGATGCACAATTTTTAAACAAAATTTTATTTTTATGCAGGTTATGAACTAATCTTGATTGCAAAATCTTGAATTATTCTGTTTAAGTATTTTTTGTTAGTTGACTTTGCCTTCGGTGACAAATTATCAGTTTTTGATGACATATTTACATATATATGTTTTCAAAATGTATAGAAAAACACCATTTATTATTTCTTCTCAAATGAACTGAGAGTAACAAAAAAACATTTCGCCATGAAAAAAACCCAACTTTTTTTTATTATTTTTTTTAGCTTCTTTTTTAACACTGTAACTTTATGGAACCAATCAAATTTCACTTTGTGGGAAAAAAACAATGTATATGTTTTCAATTTGGCTTTTGACTTTTTTTGTATTATATAATTGAATAATAAATTTTGGCTAATTTATGATATATGACAGGAAGAAAGACAGGTGATGTTTTGTTGTGTGAAGCTTTTGACATATAATGAGCACATTGCATTTAACACAACATCAGACAATTATTATTTTAAACTTTAAGCTTTTCCTTAGATATAATTTTTTTTTAATAAGTGTGTCATACTTAACTAATTCTCCTATTTCAGTAATTCCTAGATTCAACTAATTATTGTACATCCTTTTCCTTGTTTTCAACTTACACGCTCAAAGGCTTATTTAGATTTTTAGTAGCCTGAAAAAGTTGCATTTCAATTTTCTCAAATATCATATCGCTTATTGCAACAAAACTTTGGTTGAATTAATTATTTATTCACTTATTCATTTTCTTCAAAATAATTTGCTCATTTTTTTATCCCCTCGCCAACGAAGTTGCTAAGGGATATAGTAACGCTACTGTCCGTCCTTCCTTCCGTCCTTCCGTAACATCCTTGTGAACACTTTAGGATCAACATCCTTCAATGGATTTTGACCAAACTTGGTACATATTTAGTCCTTAAGAGAATCTGGAACCCTATTGATTTTCAAGGTCAACGGTCAAGGTCACCGGGTCAAATTTTTACCACATAACATCCTTGTGAACACTCTAGAATCAAGACCCTTCAATGGATTTTTACCAAACTTGGTACATACTTAGTCCTTAGGAGAGTGTGGAACCCTATTGATTTTCAAGGTCAAAGGTCAAGGGGTCAAATTTTTACCGCATAACATCCTTGTGAACACTCTAGAATCAACATCCTTCAATGGATTTTGACTAAACTTTGTACATACTTAGTCCTTAGGAGAGTCTGGAACCCTATTGATATTCAAGGTCATAGGTCAGCGGTCAAGGTCACGGTAAATTTTCTACCGTGTAACATCCTTGTGAACACTCTAGAATCAACATCCTTCAATGGATTTTGACCAAACTTGGTACATACTTAGTCCTTAGGAGAGTCTGGAACCCTATTGATTTTCAAGGTCAAAGGTCAAGGGGTCAAATTTTTACCGCATAACATCCTTGTGAACACTCTAGAATCAACATCCTTCAATGGATTTTGACCAAACTTGGTACATACTTAGTCCTTAGGAGAGTCTGGAACCCTATTGATTTTCAAGGTCAAAGGTCAAGGTCACCGGGTCAAATTTTTACCACATAACATCCTTGTGAACACTCTAGAATCAAGACCCTTCAATGGATTTTTACCAAACTTGGTACATACTTAGTCCTTAGGAGAGTGTGGAACCCTATTGATTTTCAAGGTCAAAGGTCAAGGGGTCAAATTTTTACCGCATAACATCCTTGTGAACAATCTAGAATCAACATCCTTCAATGGATTTTGACCAAACTTTGTACAAACTTAGACCTTAAGAGAATCTGCAACCCTATTGATTTTCATGGTCAAAGGTCAAGGTCACAGGGTCTAATTTTTAGGCGAGGGGATATGCCACGCTTTGTGTTGCCCTTGTTCCAAAATTGTTTTTTCATTGTGGCTATTATAAGACATAATAGTTTCTGATTAGCTGAAATGTGAAAACAAATTCTGAGAGACAATTGGACCATTTGAACGGTGAGTTTAAAGGAAATATTGTTTACAGATAATGTATGTATAAAATGTGTCTTAATATAGACAATTAGATAAATGGCAAAATGAGTATACATGTAATATCCAAAATTATTTTTCTCGTAAATTTGTACAGGTGGCACATGTATATAGTATATTATAGCTGTTTCCACACAATGCAATTCAATCACATTTCTGACTTATTTTAAATGGTTTTTAAAGGTATCTTGAACTATATTATTGGATTAGGTACATTTACGTACATTATATTGGGCTGTGTTTACAGGTTTCACTTATCACAAATTGTTTTGGAGTTTATGGTTCTTTATCATATGAAAAAAGTAATTACCCCCTGCTTCTGTTAAAAACCAATTAATTACCTCTGATAAAAAACAGTAAATATCTTAAAACTTTATTGTTCTAGAGTCATAGATTGGAGTCATTTGAAAAATATCTGTTTCCCCCCCCATTCGCATGAAATAAATTTAGCTGCTTTCAAGTTATTCTTTAAAAAAAAATATCTGTGTTGTTATTAATGATAAAATAAAGGTCAGATCTGATCTTTTCATTTTGTCCATTTTGTGTGAATGGATAACGAGAGTATTTTTCAACCAGTGTTTGACACAGGTGCATGCACAGTTAGAGTTTGAAGGGAATTTGAAGAAAATATTTGTCCATGTAATCTCACCTTCAGAATTTTTCAGAATAAGAGTCTAGGATTCAGAGATATAGTTGGTGATTCATTTTTAAGATTGGTTTCATATGCAAGTAATTTATTTGATCCACAAAATTGTTTATAATAGGTTGAATCCTTGAGAAAAAGAAACAAACCAATGTCTACCAGAACAGCAGGGAGAGTAGCAAAGTATGACAGACTGTCTACAATACCATTCAACAGTATTGGAGGTAATTATATCATAACAGTAGCAGTTCTGTGGCTCAAACTCGAAAGGACTGTCAAAATGTGTTTGAGGTACCAGTTATTCGAGCCACGAAAGTTTTGTAATATCTGATAATAAAACATGTGTTCTGGTTCATGAAAGTCTTATTATGCTACAGATATGATAAACAACTGATTTTTGAGGAATAAAAATAGACAGGATTTTATCACTTTCATAGTCTTCAAAGGTTATAAACTATATTTTCACTGTTTTAGCAGTCTGTTTTGTGGAGGAGGGAAATCTGATATTAACAATTAGATCAATATCGATATAATATCTGATAATCCGGATACTTTAAAGCTGAAATTTCATATTTCAGCATAAATAGTATAAGAAGCAATTATATGTCTTAGTATAATATGGACATTGAAACTATGGTTGGTTAGCACAGTTTAACAGAAATTTACTGCTAGTACAGTTCTGTTTGTTTCGTTTATGTTTTTAGGTGATCCTTGGGAGATCACACGATTTTTCACTTTAATATTTTTCGATTCAATAGAAACTGAAAACAAAAACAAAATTCCTTTCTAAATGATATTAATTTATGCAAGGATGTAAACAACATTGTTTTGTTACTTTGTAGTTCCTGTTACATCCTCACCTAGAAGACGTAGACGTGGAGTGTTCTCTCCTAAAGCTGCCAAACAAAAATGGGACGCCATTGAAAAAAATGTAAGTACAACACAAATAACCTTTGACCTTTATCAGATTTTGTCACTTGTTTCACATTCAATGTTGTTAGACAAAATATATGACAAACTTTGCCATTATTATATATACATGTATATAAATATATACTGTAGTTGCCCTTTTATAAGGGCCAGATTTCAGCTGTACTGAGATAGTACTAGTAAATTGTCCCTGTCAAGGGAGGCTACCCCTCTTATATGGCCACTTTTTCATGGCAGAAGGGATGCTTATAAAAGAAGGACTATAGTTTATTTCTCATTATAGGCATCAGATATTTGTCTATGTACTAAGCTTTAATTATTTGTTACAATCAATTTCAGATTTCTTCTGTGATAACTAAGAAACAGACTATAACAAATATGGAGAAAGATATGGAAATCTGGTTAAAACAGAGAGAAAAAACTTGTAAAAAACGAGAAAAGTACATGAGAAAGAGAAAAGAAGCTATTGCTGTTGGCAAGGTAACTAATTAACCTTAACTTGAAGCATCACAAACGAAGGGCCATGTAAGGTATTATCATCACTTTTTTTTGTGCTGATCTAATCAGAAATACAGGAAGGTTGCTACCACAGAGTACAGTTTATCTTTGAACCCTATGGGGAAAAGTAAAAAAATCTCCAAAAATACTTGATTTTCTCCCAAGTTTGCTGCACATGAATGATTAATGTATGCTCTTCACATAATTGGTTTTTGTAGGGTTCTTTCAAGTAATTTATGAAAAGAAATTTGAAACAGTGATGGTCATCGATACCACCAATGCCAACAAAACAAACAATCACCGCTCACCTTAATTGGACTCACTGAACACAAAGAAAGACCATGACCTGTGAGGTTGGAAATCCAGGTCCTGCCTTGAGACAGGCACATAAATGTGTCAGGGTTAAACCAATGAATGGTAATACATTTCATTACAACAGACAACCAGATTGGTAGACTTCAATCTAAGGATGTGTGTAATGTCAGGAATGGGAGCGACAGTGTCATAAATCTTATAATTTAGAACAAAATGTAGTTTCAATATTTTAATGAAAGGTTACCTAGCATGACCTTATACAGGATGTTAATAGATGTTATTGTTTCTCAAAAAAACAATGAAGAAAAATGCACCAAGCATCTAATTTAAGTTGATCACATATTACTGACTAGTGGTCTTTATTCAACTTGTACATACAAATTTGATTAATAAGATTATTTTCTTTCTTTAGGATCTAACTGTGATAAAAGATTTAACTGATGTGATAGACCATCTTAGTAATCAAGTTCAAGTGGCTCAGGAAAATATTACAGAATGTCAAGCTAATGTCATGCAAATGGAGGAAACTAAGGTAAGTTACATCATGTCTATAAATAGTATTATAAGAAATGGGGGAATGTGTTCATAGAATGTCGATGCCCCCCACTTCCAGCGAAAGTAAAACAGGGCATAACTCCAGAAGGTAAAAAGTAGTAAAGTCTCTAAATCG
Organism: Bathymodiolus brooksi; assembly: GCA_963680875.1. Lineage (NCBI taxonomy): Eukaryota > Metazoa > Mollusca > Bivalvia > Mytilida > Modiolidae > Bathymodiolus > Bathymodiolus brooksi. The sequence continues at coordinate 91,757,076 of OY804585.1, forward strand.
AACTTGACCTTCCCTGTTTAGTCCTTGACCTTTTGTATAAATTTCAAATGATCTGCTTAAAAGGAACGTAAGTTATTAAACAGAAACCAAATGCAGGAGAGACGGACGGACGGACGGACATGAGTAAAACTTAACACCTAGCAACCTTCTTAGGAGGTGTACATTAATAATTTTCAACATAAGGAAGATTGTTTTCACAAATTGACATGTTAATATCATGCAAAGTAAGGTAACTCGCTGCATATCTAGTAATATTAATAATAAAGACATTAAATAAATGATTCTTGAATAAGGCTAAGAAACTAGAGAAAATCATTGACATATCTAGTAATAGTGGAACAGGTAAAAACATTAAATAAATGATTCTTGAATAAGGCTAAGAAACTAGAGAAAATCATTGACATAAAATCATGGAAAAAAATCATTTAAACCAATGTCCTACTGGATCAGTTGTATCCATTCATTTATCACAAATTAAACCAAAAAAAAAATATCAATGTCCAACAGGTTATGTATTTAAACATGTAGTATGTGACGTTATGTAATGAGTAACTAAGTATAATCTAACATTGTATTATATTTTCTAGGATGAAGCTGAAGGTATTGATGTAACTACTGTTATCAACAAGTGTGTATTAGATGAGGCTCAGTACCTACTGGAGCACTTTATACAGATGAGTATAAACAAGGTATTGTAGCTTAGCACAATTTAATCTGGTTTGTTTATGTCATTATCATCTATGTACTAGTTATATCATGTAGTAAGTGTAATATTACTTCATTTGAAATGAAAAAATGTAAGAAAAAATTGTCATTTTGTTCTTTCATGTTCTTGATGCAGTTTCTATCAACCTGCAGATCTCATTTCAATTTTGAGGACATTGACGGTAACCCAAGGCTTTCATGCTCCTATAATCTCGCTGCACATCACCCATTGGTCAACTGACACAGAAATCTTTGTAATTATGAATTATTCCTGAGTCATTTTAGAACCATATGATTAGCTCCTACACCATATTTTACAGCCAATCAAATCACAGTCAGATTTCCTTGCAAATTAGAATAATGAGGAGAGGAGTAGGTCACAATTATCACTGAGATTTTCAATGAGAAATGCTGTATCAACAAGTCATATTATATCTTTCATAATCTGTTCAATCTGTCTGATAGAAAAATTTGAGAGTTGTTATGTTTCTATGGAAACTACTAAATACAGATCAGTGACAGAACAAACCCGAAACGACGGTTTTCATATGAATTGACCCAGTGGTGATGAGTAGCAAAATGTGATCAGCCATGGGTTATCGATGATATTATAGTGACTTGCTGTTCACTCTTACATTTGACTTAGAGAATGAAAATTGCCCCGCATGTTTATATTTTTCAAATCTTGCTTTCAAACATGAATGAATGGTCAAAATTGTTTTGCTTTGTACATATCTGTTTATTAAAAAAATTATTTTAATGTTTTGTTTCAGGGTCTTTGATGTTGTTTTTTTTTTAGGTCTAGCTTTATCTGATACTGACACTGAGATCTGGAAATTACAAGATCAAAATTGTTTTCATGGTCTAGCATTATCTCAAAACAATACTAAATCAGGGAATTATTTTCTCAACTTTTATGGATTATTTTTTTTCAGGGTCTAGCATTGTCTCAGAAAGATGCTGAGATCAGGGAATTGCAGGCCCAACTTCACCAGACAGAACTGAACAACACATTACAACAGGATCTCCTAAAACATATGATTAATGACAGAGTCGACATAGAAGTGGACAGCTTAATGACAAATGTCACTGATGGTATGTTTTATATACAAATTTAAGGGGAAATAACTCATCATTGTTAGCAGATCACACTCCTATGTGAAATATAAGTGATTTTTCACTGAGAGAGATTCTCCTTATTGTTGATAAATATTTAAGCCTATTGCACAAGAACAATTATTCTCCCTTGTAAATTTTTGAAATTTTAAGCTTAATCATGCTCACTTAAATTTTTTAATTTTTATTAAGTTTTGAATTCAATATTCATGTGTTTCAAGTAACTCATTGTCTTAGTAAATACAATGGCCTCCCTACCGTATTGGCCAATATTACATGGATCCCCATCCATTGTGTGTGGCAACCTATAATTTGTAGTTATGATAGTCAACTTTAACTGTCCCGTCAATAGAGGCCAGTCCCCTTTCAGGATCTAATATTGGAATGTAGAGAAAGTACATTGATTTTAAATATTTATGGATGTTGTTAAGGATTTATACAGTGAAATCTGTCTAAACCAAACCTCTGTGAGGGGCCGTCATGGTCGTGATCATATGGTAGTTGATTTACAACTAACTGTGCAATCAGTGCCTATCACCACTAAAGTTGTGAGTTCGAATCCCATTGACGAGGTGTAGTCGATACAACATTATGTGATAAAGTTGGTCTTTAACCACCGACAGGTCCGTGGTTTTCTCCAGGTACTCCGGTTTCCTGCACCAATAAAACTGACCGCCCTGATATAACTAAACTATTGTTGAAAGGGTCGTTAAACACCATAAGCCAAACCTCTGTGGGAACAAGTTTTGTGTTCGGAATAGACAGGTGTTCGGTTTTATACACGGTCAATAACCAAAGATTTCCTACATTATGACTTTATTTAAAGCTCGTTTTATACAGAATTACGTTTTGCTCAAGGTTTGTTTTATACAGAATTACATTTTGCTCAAGGTTTGTTTTATACAGAATTACGTTTTGCTCAAGGTTTGTTTTATACAGAATTACATTTTGCTCAAGGTTTGTTTTATACAGAATTACGTTTTGCTCAAGGTTTGTTTTATACAGAATTACGTTTTGCTCAAGGTTTGTTTTATACAGAATTACATTTTGCTCAAGGTTTGTTTTAGACAGAATTACATTTTGCTCCAGGTTTGTTTTATACAGAATTATGTTTTGCTCAAGGTTTGTTTTATACAGAATTACATTTTACTCAAGGTTTGTTTTATACAGAATTACATTTTGCTCCAGGTTTGTTTTATACAGAAATACGTTTTGCTCCAGGTTTATTTTATACAGAATTACGTTTTGCTCAAGGTTTGTTTTAGACAGAATTACCTTTTGCTCAAGGTTTGTTTTATACAGAATTACGTTTTGCTCAAGGTTTGTTTTAGACAGAATTACGTTTTGCTCAAGGTTTGTTTTAGACAGAATTACGTTTTGCTCAAGGTTTGTTTTAGACAGAATTACGTTTTGCTCAAGGTTTGTTTTATACAGAATTACGTTTTGCTCAAGGTTTGTTTTATACAGAATTACTTTTTGCTCAAGGTTTGTTTTAGACATGTTTGTTTTACTCAAGGTTTGTTTTAGACAAGTTTGTTTTGCTCAAGGATTGTTTTAGACAGGTATCACTGTACTTTAAATGTATATATTTCTTCTATTTGAACAGTAAATAAACACACAAGTATGTATATAGCTTTAGGTAGAATATGGAAATAAAAGGTTGCTTTTGATCTGCTTTATTCTGTTTGGTTTATAATAGAATATGGCTTCTTTCTCTAATCAAGTGTTTGAAAACTTTTCACACCTGATGGTTATCGTTTCGTGAATATAATTTCTAAGCTATTTTTTCTTTAAAAGTAGAGGGTATATTATCTCTGAAAAATGCAATGTCCCTGATGGAATTCTATCCAGAGACCTCTCGCATCGTAAGCGAATGTTCTACCATAGAGTGGTGACTTACGATGTGAGAGGACCCTGGATCAAATCCCGTCAGGGACATGCATTTTCCGGAGATAGCATATGCTCTACTGTTACATTACTTGACGGAAAATGTCTTTTACATTGAAAGATCTTAATATGATCCTGCTTTAAACTTTCTAAAATCTTATTTCTCTATCTTTATAATTTGTTTTGTTTAAAACAAGTTTATAACTTACTATTTATTTATTCCAACACTGAGGGTCAGCCAAAGTTGTGATCGTATCATAGGTATTTACATATATAGCCATGTAATTCGTGTGTAGCGTCATGAAAGTTTCTTAGTTAGATTCAAGGCAATGGCATAGTGTCATTAATACAAGTTTATATGATAAAACTTGTCAGTTACAGGAGGAAAGTAAGAGTACCACATACAACTTTTTATCCTGCAATCAGCACATTTGCTGTACAAATATACCACACGAATAAATTTTTGCTTTATTCGTAGCCTACGAATAAACTTTTGAAGCCTACGAATAAACTTTTAAACCTACGAATAAACTTTTAAGCCCCGCCCATAGATTCCGGAACTACTTTTTTTGTGTTTTTGCTCTCCTGTGAAGGAGTTAAAATATTAACCGTAACCAATGTCAATAATCGACGTCGTCTTTTTCTAATAAATGTTTTCGTTCTCACTATTTGTAAATTTACAAACCGACAAAATGAAACTAATAATTCTAAAATTTCATATTTTTTATACATATTTTACGATAAAAAAAATCCTAGAAGTCAATAAAAAACAAAACAAAAATCTTAAACAAATCCGAATCATTTATAACTTGACAGGGAAGCTTTGAAAACAAAACAAAAGCAACTAAAACTACAGGACAAAGGGAATAAACCAAAGAGGGCATGCCTTCCAACAGATGAGGAAATTAACATCCTTTATAACAGAAACGTTCTGGGCAGTCACACACCACAATCTTTACTAAACACACTTATATGGTTAAATAACTCAGTACAGTTTGAACATCAAACTCTAAGATTACTACATATATTTTATTATAAAATTTCTTCATATTAAATGTTCAATTAATTCACATCAATTACTTCAACAAATCAGATAGTAGATTTCTTCAAGGTGAAAATAACACATATTCCTGCTATTGCATCAAGTCACTTTAAAATTATAGATAATTTTTTATATTCTGAATTCTTTATGACACCACAAAATATCTATATAATTTGTTTTAACCATTTGGAATAATTGTATTCAGTCACTTCCTCCAATCATTTTGCATCTTTTTTTTTTTTTTTTTAAATTTTGTGCAAAATTCCAACAAAGTTGTATGATTTGTCAGTTGAAACTAGTGTTTTATCTGCTGGAATTCTACTCACTGTTGATCAGGATTACAGTACATTTTTTATTTTGTGCAATTCCATTTGAAACTGATTCACATACCCCTGGCCTGTATGCAACAACTGAGTGATAGTTCTTGAAAAATGTCCTTTGTTTAATCAGATCTTTATAAAACGTTCATAGGTTTTTATGTAATTATTTCTTTCATATATAGTCTTTGCACTTATTTCAAACATCACATGTACATTGTACACTGTTAAACCATTAATCCAGCCATTCATCTGAAAGACATTAATATAGCATTGATTATAATTAAAATACATGTTATTATATATTTACTAATAAAATAACAAGAAAAAAGGAACAAAATGCAGACTAAATTAGCAATGTTTGAATATTTGAAACTTCAAGCTTTCATAATGCATTTTTGTATGATCCGACTCAGAAAATATATTCGCACATTAGTCATTACTCGCAACAACCAACATTATCATGTAAATATTGTTCATTCCAGAAAAATATATCCTTCACTCTAATATTTTTCTGGTCACAACACCTATGTCCATAATATTCTTGGTTCCTTAGTGACATCACATTATGTAATTTACCAATCAATGGATTATGGTTTAATAATAGCAAATTTGATATGAAGAAAATAGTTGGTGGGGATTCTACATACATGTAGACTTCAATGCATATTAATTCATTTGATTATGATATACAAACAGAAGTTAAATATAGTAATTAAAATCATATCTGGTGCTTGTTGACACTAAATCAGATCTCTATTTTGATTTTCTTCAATTTACCATGTATATATGAAAGTTTTATTTTATTCTATAAAAATAAATTCCAATTTTCTATTGAAACCTATGTAAAGTCCAGAAGATTGGTATTAGCTTCTCCTCCTTTATATACTTGCATTGTCGCAAAATACATAATTTATTTGTACGAGCTTTAGAAACAGGTAGAAAAGTGCATGAAAGAAAACTTTCCAGTCTCATGAAAAAAATGAAGGATAGTTGCAAATTAGACATTAATCAATCAGTGCCAGAAAATATCTTATCCCGTCCAGAAGCTAAGAGAAAACAATGTGGAGGGGATAGATATTATGCAAATATCAGGGCATAACAATGTGGCATTTATTAATAATTACTCAACATTGAGTGAGGAAAGACACAAGAAAATATCAAACATCCTCAGCAACACTGAAACTGAAAGTGAAACTAACAGAAATGCTTTTCAGCAAACTTACCTCGTAAAACCTCCACAAATTCTACAGCCAGTAGCACTTCTGATGTTTCGTGTCGAAGCAATCCCGATGTTCCTTTTTACAGTTCCAATACAAATATGTCAAGTCAAATTAGTTCTATGTTTTACGGCGTGGTCATCCATAACAAATGGTGAATGTGTACACAATTTTCACAAATGACTAAATATCCCAATAACTGAGCATTTGAGTGTTTGACATCGTTGTTAAATACATTTCCGTGAATCAGTTCAGTTTGTTGAGATAAATGATTAATCTTTCTGTTTTCTCTACTCTACCTAGTTTACTTAAAACATGCTCGAATCGTCGATACATGTATGTGTGTATTGCTTTCACATGTTTACAAACTGTGTGGGTCATACTTAAATACGCCTGCAGTAGTAACCAGGTAAATATATACGCCTGTGTGTCATACAAAGGTGGACGCCTGCAACTATATGGTTCTTTTTTATTTTATTTTTTTTAATATAAACTAGTAAAAGGAATATATCGGATGTTTATTATTTGATATAAAAAAATTAAAATAAAAGTGAACCATATAGTTGCAGGCGTATACCTTTTCACACAGGCTTATATATTTACCTGGTTACTACTACAGGCGTATTTAAGTATGACCGCATGTGACGTATGATCGCTAAATTAATGTGTTTTCATATCTATGAAAAACATATTAAATATATATATTTCAGGTTCTAAACTATCAATTTTCTATATAGATTTTCACCTTAATCAATAAATCTTCACTTAAATAAAGTTATTTCACTTCCTTTTGAGAACTATTTGTTCGCGAATTTTTGTCAGCAAAAAAAATCTGGTATTTTACTACGCCAAATAGTGAGGATTCCGTTGCATTAAAAAATGCATTTTTACGAGTTAAGATTATTTTTTAGGACATCGTGGATTGCAGGATAAATACAATATTGGTCTGTTGACGGTAAATATAGAATTTATTTGACAAGGCTGAGAAACGGGGTGAAAGACGAGCTTCTAGCGAGTCTTTCTCCCCGTTTCGTGCCGAGTCAAACATTTGTCAGTTACTTACTGTTGACAAGTTGGTGGTTTTCTCCAGGTATTGAGGTTTCCTGTATAAATAAAACTGACTCCTATGATATTACTAAAATATTATTGATAGTCTTTGGTTTGACCCGACTGTGGCTCGAGCCCACAACCTACCACACTCGAGGCAAGCATGCTATCCATTATACCACCGATGCGGTTCATGTATCTTGGTACGGTTGATATGTTTTGGTATGGTCATTTGTAAATTGAGCTGCTGAGATCCTTTCAGAGCACCTGAGTTTACTCTGTTTTTGTGGGGTTCGTGTTGCTCAATCTTATTTTTCTGTTATGTGTTGTATTGACCATTGTACAGTCAAACCCGCCCAAACGACCACCTTCATTAAACTACCACCTGCTATAAACGACCACTTTTATTCCCTCCGACGATTTATACTATGTATTTTAACTGGATTCAACGACCACCTGCATAAAGCAACCAACGACCGCCAAAATGCATTCCCAAACGACCACTTCAACTTTTTTCAACAACCTCTAACTTTTTTGCATGATGAGCTTACAACAAAAATGGGGAAACTGACATGGGATGTTCCCCAAATGTCACATTCATTTTCTGGTTTCAGGTTTGACTGTATATGTCTTTTCATTATTTTTTTCCTTTTGGCTATTTTATTGTCTGTCCTTACTTCGACCTTTTCTTAGAACCGACAAATGATATGATATATATTTGTTTAATCATTATGTGGTGTTTTCTATAATCTCTAATAATTAAATCAAATAATTTCTTCTTTAATAACATGTTAGGTTCTTTTTTTTATTAAATTTTTTGCCTGGTTATGGATCAAGAAAGAGATGTTTTAGTGTCAGTTTTGTATATATTCCATGTAATAGTGAAACATTTCTCTAAGCATTTTACTATATTTCAATATTCAAATGTAATTATACTTCAACTATCAGAAGACAATTATAATTTAATAAGAGATACTGACAATTTTATTATGGGTATCATGTTAAATTAAAACTAAATAGAGAGAGGACAGTCCATAAGTTCTGATAACTTTTTGTCCAATCCCATTGTTGTTTTATTTGCAATAAAATAATATAGAATCTAAATTAAAACTAAAATGATATGAGAAATACATATTTATTTAGAGAAAACGTATGTAATAACAGGTAGTTTATATATGTTACAGATTTAGACAGCTCTACAGACTCCTCATCCTCATCACCTGCAGAGAGGTATGTTGACACTCAGTAGATTGTATACATTATATCAGAATTAGAATACATTTCAGATAATATTGGTAGGGTTTTATGAATGAAGAAGGAGGTTTGATTTTGATATTGATGTATGAAGGCAAGGAAATCAATCATGATCATTCTACAATATGATACAACCATTGTGATTGGTCCAAATTTGACTTTTGTGAACAAGTTAAAATGGGGACATGTTTATTGGATGGCTGGATATAGACAATCTAATAAACTTTGTCTGTTTGTGTTTTAATTTCTTTTTCTTTAATTTTCTTTTTAAATTCTATAAAAATGAGATGTTCTACCAAGAACAATAGTATCCACACAGATGTATAAAAACTAACTTGATTTTATAGAGAAGTTCTAATATACATAAAAATGTTTATGTGGTTGTTGCTTGCTGGACGTTAAGCAATAATCAATTAATTTTATTTATGGACAATTGTTTTGCTACCTTGATGCACAGTTGTAAATATTGTAGTATGGAAAGACTTTTGACCTGTAAACGTATACAGGTATATAAATTTTCTTATACCAAACTGACATTTTCTCATCAATCATTTGCTAAGCAAAATACTATTCGCTATGACAAATTAAATTGATGTTTAGTTTTTCATTATCTTGCAACAATGATGCAAGCAGTCGTAATCTTCACCTCTGACATAATCCTCAACTTGCTGAAGGCAGTCAGTATTTGGTGGAAGTCAGAATGCAAAGGCAAAGCACATTATAGGAAAAAAAATATGAAGTACAAATATATATCCAACCATTCAATAACGGAGAAAAATATTAATATGTAGTTGTTACTCTGGTGTGTGTGTGTGTGTGTGTATGGATGCATGTATTAGGGTTGTGGGGCTTAAGGAGGTACCATACACTACAGGGAGATAACTCTTTAAAATCAGTTGAACGTTTTGATCATATGATGTTTGTATGCAGATTTCAAGCATCTCGGTGATCAAAACCACATAGAGAAAAGCTGCTATGTGGCTAGTGAATTTATAGCTCCAAGTCTGTTGGTGATATTTATTACAGTGGATATATTCAAACATACTGCCAAAAAAATAAAAAAAATTAAACGAGCAGATCAAATTTTATCTGAAGTGTATGGTACCACCTTAAATAATGCTTAATATGTGATGATATTAAAATAAGATTTGATAAATATTCTATTTGTGCTATTAATAAATTTATAAAAATAGAATTCAGCTTTACATGTTATAATGATATTATGTTTTAAAAAGAATGTTGTATTAAATATAACACATTATTAAATATGGTTTTGTTGTAGTTTGTTTTGAAGGACATAAGGGATGGCATTGTTTGGTAGAAAGTCTTGTCTAAATAAATCACTCTTCAAAATTTTTAAAGTGAATTGTCAAATTTTTAAAGTGAAATGTCAAATTATTTCCATAAATTTTTAGATAATAATTCATTTTCCATCTTTTATTAATCAATTGTTTATAAAGTTACCAGTTTTTAGGTAAAATTTTGAAGCAATCATGATAGATTTTCTAAATATCAAGACATTTGAAAATAAACTTTAGATTATGTTTTACCTTCGACGAAAGTACCTGAAGGCAAGGCTTTGGTATTATTTTTTCGTCAGCGCCTGCGACAGCTATGGCATAATTTTTTTTGTGATTGGATCAGTTTATCTATTACCGTTCAACCTAGGCTACCCATATTTGGTCCACACATTGATCATGGTGTGTACATGTGTCGCCTGACCTTGACCTCATTTTCTTAGTCTACTGATTAGATCAGTTTCTCTATTACCATACAACCAAGGCTAACCATGTTTGGTCCACACATTAGTGGTGGAAGGTTTATGTGCATATTAACGCATATGTCACCTTAACTTAATTTCAGTTTCATTTTCCTTTAATTTAGTTTATTTTCGGAAAAATAGTTCCCACGAACAATTTACAAAGGTGTCATTTATCTCTTAAAAATGTAGATTTGATTTTTGAAAATTTAACATGTATACAAATTCAATGAAAAAAATATGTACTGGTTCTAAATTAACCGAACTTCTGTGCCTGCCATATGCTAACACATTACCACGATTCCATTATTTACAAGTTACCTGTAATAAAAAATAACAAAATTGCAAATACGAAAAGCATAAATACTGATAAACAATGCCATCCTTTATTTATGTTGCCAGAATGCATTTGTGGAGGGTTTGCCAAACCTAACAGCAAACTAACAAAAGTCACATTAAACAGACATTGTAGCCATAGGAACAGGAGTTGTAAATCTAAAAATAACTACACAATTAATTCTGGTATATTTATAGTTCAAGTAAAGGACATCATTTAATGCAAATTGTTTATCTTTTATCACACACAAAATCCAGTTATTTTCAAATTTTAACATGAAATTCTTGTTAAAGACAACATTATTGTGTAAAGACTTTACTGTTTATTTTCCAGAATTTCTAAATGTCAAATAAATGGCAAGTTTAACCTACCTTAGTACTTATTACTCAGGTAACCACCAGGGAAGCTCTCAGTTTTGCTTACATAACTATTTAGTGGATCTAAATTAATATAAAGAACATTGTGTGTTTTAGTATCAAGTCAGTACAATGTTGCTGACCATATGAGTTATACTCACATCAAAAAGACAAGTGGGCAAATTATTAAATATCGACAATCTATCTAAAAATGGCATTGAAACAGATATCTATATATTCTCTTTACAAAAGGAAGTCAGTTCTTGAAGAAAGAAAATACAATGAAAAATAGATATGACAAAAATCACCTAAAAATAGAATTGGCCGACATTAATTGAAAATTGACTTGGCAAAAGTAATATATTGACAAAAATCAATGAGTTCCTGTGGCTACATTAAGTATACTAACTTAATACTAACATATTATAACACATACCACACAGTTTTGATTTTACTTGTTTTTAGAAACTAATGTAGTTTTCCCTTTCTTTTACCTACTTGCTGCGGAACACCACCTACCTAACAAACATGGCTGGGTTTTATCTCTGTAGTGACTTTTGTTGCTTTGCTGTAGTCACCATTTTGTGCTTTATACTGTTGGAAATCTTCTGGGTGTGATGACCTTCACATTCAGGAGGTACGTTATTATTAATTTTTACTCTCATTTTCACTTTAACATCTTTCTGTTTGTGGTGACCTTCACATTCAGGAGATGTTATGATTAGCTTTTACTTTCACTTTTCTTTTAACATCATTGTGGCCTTTAACATATTTTAAACTGATATGATTGTAACTGTTTTTATTTTATTTTTTCTTAGAATGTTTTTTCTATCTTTTGATTTTCAAACCCTGGATTAACATTTGGAGAATGAACATTTTGTATTCTTCAACATTGCTAAAATTTAGCATAAGAAATTTGACATTATCCCTAAGAAATTATGACTTAGATATATAAACATTAATGCAACACTGGAGTAAAATATTTGTTTTGATAATTGACATATTTTAGGAAAAAGTAGTTCTATGCTTGACTCTAGAAAAATCAGGGTTTGAGATCAAAACTAAAAAATAAAAACATCTTTGTTTAAATCTGTCTAAATGTGGCCTTGAACTTGTACATTTCAGTTTTGTCTCCTTAACAACTTAGTAATTTTGCATGTTGTCAGTTCTTTCCCTTAGTGTGTCCATTATCTGAGGAAGAATTCATGAATTTAGGAAAAGAAAACTACATATTTGTAGGTCTTTCCTACCTGTCATAACAATTCATGATCATTGGAAATTTATTTGTTTTATAAAAATTTATTGAAGATAAATTTTCACAATAATAACTGTTTCAAATTAGTACAAAAGATTATGTTGAAAAACAATAATAGAAATATTATGATATATTAAGAATAATCGTCATAGTGATCTTACATTTCTTTGATATTTGAAGCCAAGCCCCAATCTGATTAAAATCAACTGTTATTGTACATTATGCCCGGCTAGCTTCTTACAGAACCAGATTAGAGGTCATATCCAGATGAACTCATGATCAGCCTATAAAAACGCTACTGGCAAAATCATAATAGTGCAGATCACAGAGTTAAAGCTCTGTGATTGGTTAATTAAAAAAAATATATTCATTTACGAATGTTCATCTGGATATGATCTCTAATCAGGTTCTGTCACATGTTAGGAGAAACATAGCATATTCAGCATGCCCATTTACCCTCTGCAGAGGGTTTTTTATCCCCAAAATAGACCCTGTACCACCAAAATTGTAGGGACTTTCTATATGCAGGGGTACAAAGCTAAGGAAAAAACAGCAATTGTACCCTCAGTTTCAAAACTCAGTGGGCACCCTGATATTATAATAGCTGAATTTAATAAGATTAAGCCAAGTCCTACTGCCTAATCAAATATTTGATATATATAAACACAATGAAGGAACTATAGCATATAGTGTTATCAAGTGACATTTTCTTCAGTATTGGTATTATAAATACAATGTCTACTATTTACAGGCCAATAGATTTGAAGTTATCTCCTGTCGTCAAGGTATGATGTTTCAACCATTTTCCTTCCAAACATTTATACATTGTTTCCAAATTTCTGATATTGTTGGGAAAGTGTGCATGAGAATAATGGAGGAAATGAACCATCATACAAGAATATACCAAATTTTATCCACCACATGACAACTCTTAACCATTATGCTTGTTTTTTGTTTCCCTTATAGCAATCCCACCTCTTGTGTAGTTTTAGAATTTCATACTTGTCAGCATTTGATGAAATAAAGTCAAACCTGCACTTGCAGTCGCCTCTATTATGCAGCCACGTGTATTAAAAGGTCACCTTTTTCTTGTCATGTCATAGATAATTGTATATGAATTGAACCTCTTTTAAGAGGTCACCTGTCTTATAAGGCCATTTTTTCTTTGTCCTAAGAGTGACCTCTTAATACAGGTTTGACTAATTCTTTTTTGTTGGAAAATATGAATTAATCATCATTTTTACGTCTTATTTCAGTTTTGTTTATGCATGGTTAATTTCGCTTTTTTATTTTCATTTTTCTGTTTGGGTTATTTCCCTTGGCTACAAACAGCATGTTTGAGAGTAAGGTGCCGTCTGCTGAGTTACCAGTGCAACCAACAGGAAGTGATCAGTCTAGAAATTTAAGCAAGGTAAACTTGTTGTAATTCCTATTTTTATGTTTATTACCATTGTACAAATGAATCATTATCAAAAAAAAGCCATCAACCATTTTACCTTCTACTTGACAGACAAATGTATGTATTTGTTGCATCAAGCATGTTTTATATATATATATAGATTTGTAGGGAATGGTGTCGCTGTAAGCATATGAAATTCATGTGATATAATTTTGCATTTACACATTTGCAATTAAATCAATTAATCAAATGATTGTGCTCATTTCTTTTTATGGCAAAAGTCTGGATTTAAAGCAAAAATATACCATTTGGAATATGACCTTTAATAGTCTAATAACGGTATGTTCAACTCAAAACAACAGTCTTTGTCCAGTGATACTTCTTATGTATGATGAGTGGAACTTGATGAACAAAGGGGCATAATTTAATAATGTTCCTTACTTTATCTGTTGATTGTTTCATATATTAAGCATATGTAATACAAAAGTAGTTATGCTTTATCTTATGGTACCATGATTAATTGATTTAACTGTGAATTATCAATACTACTAGTTGTAAGAAATGTTCAAATGATATACCACTCATTTAGATATGGCAATTATGTGATAGAACGACGCCTTGAACGAGCTATATTTGCCCTGTGTCATCAACCACCATATTGTTTTTATGGGTTTCCGAGTTCTCAGGTATTCCATCTGTGTTGTATTTGAATTTCTATTGGAAATTCTGTGGGCTCATTTTTAATTTAAATAGACACTTTTAAAGACTTTGTTGTGACTATATATATGATATCACTTTCTTTCAGCTTCTTTATACCTTTTTCAGTATGTTATTTTTTATTAAGGTTTCTTTTGATCCTGCCCTCTAAATGGTTGCATGTCTAAAAAAAAGTCCCAGTCTTTTTCATATATCATATCTTATATGAAAACTCTCAGTATTATTTGCTTATTGGTACACATCATAATTTCTGGACAAGAAGTCTGTGTAGACTAGAAGCCTAAGTGGACTGTAGATCTATGTCGTTTATAAGTCTATGTGGACGATAGGTTTATATTGTCTAGAAGTCTGTATGGACTAGAAATCTGCATGGCAAGAAGTCTGTGTGGACTAGACGTCTGTATGGACTAGAAGTCTATGCATATTATAAGTCTAGCTATAAGTCTGTGAACTATATGTCTATATGGACTACAGGTCTATGTGAACTACAAGATTACGTGGACTATAGTTCAATAGTTCTATAAGTCTTAAGTGGATGTAAGTTCATGTGGACTCTTTAAGTCTAATGATAGGCTCATATAATGGTAAGAAACAATTAAAGTCTCCCTGTTATAGTCCAGAAAATATGATGTATACATTATAAATTTCTGTTTCTCTTTAAAATATCATCATGTCATATTTTCAAATTTTTGAATGGTTATGGGTGCTTTTGATTGGTTGATAACCATGCTAAGTAGATGCCAGATTAGACCTAATTTACAGGGTAACATTTGTATGGGTATGTAAATCTACTGCTGGTATAAAGTTTTAAGTTTTTATCATGTATGATAATGTCTAGATAGAAAAATGTTAAGACAAAAAAGGATAGGAGCTAAAATGGTGAATTTGTGTAAATTTTAATTTGTTAGCTTCTGGAAACTTATCTAAGCCAATGACTGATTTAAATTATATTTATTTCAAGCATGAAGGGATGGTCAGGCTAATGTGTATTGTGAAATAGGACAAAAACAAATAATAATGAAACAAGGGTAAATTGTTAGACAGACCAGTTTTAGGAAGTAAATTCTTGCACATTATCATCATCTCAAAATAGTTACATTAAAGGAAGATAATGCATGCTGAAAAAATTTACTTCAGGAACATTGAGTCGTAACAATGTACAAAGAGGCATTCCTAGTTAGCAGTGGGATTATAAGGGAAATAATGTGTGGTATGCCCTAAGCATTAAATGTCATTAGACTATCTCAAAACAAAAGTTAAAATTAGACTTATGGCTATATCACATAGCATTCTCTGTCTTAAATCTAGAAATTTGTATCTCACAGGGAATAACTCATTTGTGAATGATTTTTAAGATAATAAAACCCAAAAAAAAATGTATAAAATATAAAATCTCAGACATCTGGAAACACACCATTACAATATCAACAAAGCAGGTGTTTTAAAGTCAATTGAAGCAATTTGAGGGACAAATCCTGTATTGTGGATAACAACATTTTGGTGCTATATTTTTGTACGTTAATTAATGTACCCGGTATAAGCTTTTGGTAAAGACTTAACGGTGAAGCAAAGACAAGATTTTTTTGTCAACATTCTCTGCTGTTCAACAAAGTGAAAGTCTGGCTTAAATCTACAAATTGTAACATGTCAGTTTAATATTGAGTAGAAGAAACAACAGTTTTTTGTCAACATTCTTTGCTGTTCAACAAAGTGAAATTAAAAAGTAGATATCAATTTTAGTGTGTGTACAACACGTTTCTGAAAGTGTGGATTAAATCTATAAATTGTGATATATTTAGTTTAATATTGAGTAGAAGAATGTTTTTAATCTGTAGGATTATATAATATGTAGGCCGGTGAGTAACAACTAACTAACCTGTATTCTAACTCTGTATAAAACATTAACAGTTCTGTAGTACAAAATATTGGGCACTATATACAAAATATACCATACACAACGGGAGAATGTATAAAATGGTTACTATGGTTAAGTTTGACACCTCCTATAGTTAGATTGTAGCTTGTAAAATGTATGTGGTCATATTCTTGATGCTAGTCTTGTATGTATAGTAGATATTTCTAGTTAGGTTTAGGGAATACCGGTGTCAATTTTCATATATTTTGACCCCGGGTTCAATTTTCCATATGGTATTTTGATGTAAAAAGTATCCATTGTAAACTTTTGTAGAAGTTGATGATATTCTGGAATAAAATGGCCACTTGGTTTGTACATCAGATCAAATAATTCATCTAGTTTATGTTACAATTTAACAGCTTAATAAATCCATGCGCAATGTTCAGTTGATGAAAAAAAATAAAAAATATATTCCGTATGTACCACATAAGAATAATTTCACAAAAAAAAATTGGTTCACACGACATGAAACAGACAGATTCCTCAATAATCATTGTCAGGAATGTGTGCGTGCTTACCTCAACATCCATGATTGTTTATCTTTTCTTCACGAGGTCATGATCGGCAATCATCCGACCAAAACTTTTCTTCACGAGGTCATGATCGGAAATCATCGGAACAAAACAACCGAAAGTTAATCCGTCTCAACAATGGCAAGGACAATAAACATGCACACAGATTTGCAGATTTCTAGTTGTTGGGAACATTTTTCGACTTGAAACATGCATGAATAGCTTAGTAAAGGTACCACCGTATTCCAAATTGAATTTTCAGGGGGGAATTTTCTTCAGCCAAAACTGGTGTAATATTACTTTAAAGCTCTAATAACACATGATTATTTTTGCTTGATATATATTGAAATTTAACAAGAAAATTAGCATAAACCTGCTGTTATAGAATTTCATGTCTGTGGTGTTACCTTTACTATTAAGGCTGGTAAGAGTTATCTGTCTTATCATATTTGAAGCAAAATTAGTTTCTCCCTTTGCTTATTTCCTGTTTCATCATATGTGCAGACGACAAAAACAAAAGTGACACATAAACCAATATACAGTCGAAAAGGTACATGCAATTGGCATAGTATATAAATTTCATGTCTGTGGTGTACTTCTCACTTCTTCTTTTTGTTAGAATTGAACAAAATATAAAAATATACAATACATTACATTTGCTATTCTTCACAGGATATACATATAAAATATAGCCAGGGAGAAATTATTTTCATTTTATCCTGAAAATACTTACCTGTTTGTCTGGTGTTACTGTCCATGGTGTTACCATGAAAAATTGTAACACCATAGACATTTAAAGCATTAAAATTGTGAATAAACACATTCTTCCATAAACAGTAATATTCAGAACAAAATATTGCTCTTTAACCTATGCACAGAAATTGCTCAAACATCGTGATTTACTAATAAGATATTGTTTAACAAACTTATGGGAGTATACTGTTTAGACCTGGTAACACCAGGGATATATCTTCGAAACACCATGGACAAAACTGATATTGTTTATGCATTAAACTAATATGTTGGAAAACTGAATATTGTACTGAAAACATTTAAGAAAACAAAAAATATAGGTTGATAGTTGTGTTTTTTTCTGAAATTAAATGTTTACATTCATGAAGATGTCCCTGGTGTTACTTTTGTCATCTGTGGTGTTACCTCTTGCCAATGGTGTTACCTCATGTAAATTGTTTCATAAAGAGAATAAATGACATAATTGAAATAAACTATATTATAGTTGAATAAAGTTGACTTTGATTGCTATGTATACGTCATCTTTTATTTAAATAAAGTGAAACAAAATACAATTATGAAAACTTTTTTGTTTCATAATGCAGCTTAAATGGTACTCCACAACTACATTGTGGGAAAAAATAGACCTCCAAAGAAAATATCCTAAATTATGAATAATTTTCCTGTATATTATATATTTAACCACTTTTGACATAAAAATTATCATTTATTTTCCTGCAAAAAATAATTTTATGTTGGTAACACCATGGACTGAAAGGTATGAGGGGGTGCAACATATCTTGAAATAATTTTTGTCATGGTGGTTTTCCCGACTGCATATTATGTGAATATATCATTATAATGTAGGCAAAACTAAACAACTAAAGAAAAACGTGAAAGAAAATATTTGATGTCACAAAAAAATGAGCAGGAAAAAGTGTGTGTACAGTTGTATTTTGATAATGACCCATAAACACACAAACAAACAATTTCTCGAGTTTTGTGGAATCATTTTGGTTTTTGTAATTACTACCTATGCAAAACTAAAGATCAATTTTTACTTTGAAAAAGGATGCCATTTTTTTTTCTTGGCACACAGACTTTTCAGATCTTGTCGTGGAGTAAATTAACATTTTCATTTAGTACACAATACAGTAAAGCAAACAAATAATATATGAAGAATTTCTTTTTAGATTTTTCTAAGATTTCAACAATTTTACTATTTTAGCCACTTTATAGTAAGTAATATAGTACCCCCCCCTCCAGTATGTTAGACCATATTTTATTAATGTTTTATTCCTGTAGTTGTCCCATGATTTTGTTATATTGATTACACATCAACTGATTCCGTGAGTTGTCTCCCTTACACAAGTTAGGTAAGACAGTCGGGGATAATTGAATAGTCTCCCTTTGTCCTTTAGGCATAATGGAGGTTAGTTTTATTATCTTGTTTACCTGTCTATGAAGGGAGGTAACTTACTAATGGTTCTCTTAGAAAGGTTCACGGTTATTATATCGTTGGTAAAGGTACCTCTATAAATATTATCGTGACGTCAACGGAATTCCTTCGCTAGCATTATGTGAACCCAGACTATCTGAAGTGAAAAACAATAAATACAAAAATAAATAATTTTTACAGAGAAAAACTGCCAAGTGAACAATTATATTTGTTCTGTACTTACATCATACACTTTGAACCATCTCACTATATTAAATTATTTTGGTGAATCTCTTGTGCTGTTGACCAGTTGATTGTTAAACAAATGTGGAAATAACAGATAAGTTGGACACTAGCGAGTTAGACAGATGGTGATTACATGTTCTGGTTCCATGTATGTGTAATATAAATGTCAGGGAACCAGTCTAATATTTATCAGTAGAATCTTCGTGAACAAATTCACTAAGCTAGATCATTCTAATTTCAGAAAAAAATTATTCAGCATCCACCGAAAAAATTAAGTGTAAAGTAAAATATTCAATTTTCTAAAAAAAAAAAAAAAAAAAAAAAAAAATAATAAATTAACAGAAAAAATAGAATGTTGTGTTTAAAGTGTGTATTGATGATAATTGATGGTTGAATTTGAGTTGCAATAATTTGGTTTTTAAGTTGTGGGTTATTTATTACTGCATGTTACACTACTGCTTATATTAAGTTATTTATGTTGGGTGTGTTATCTGCAAAACTACCATCTGCTTTAAGTATTGATACTATTATCTTAATGGACTATTATTACATAAGTTTGTACTAATTGTTTTTTACAATATAAATAAGTAGATACTGACATTAAGGAAATTTTTGTCTCCCTTTTTCTGAAGGAGATGTTTTAGTGTTCATCCATTTTGTCTGTCCTTTCTGTAATACTTTATATCTCCAACCATTAAAATACTGACACAACTTTTTTCTTCTTCTCATAATAATTTATGCATAGATACAAAAAAGGGACATTTAAAAGTATTACAGTGAAAATGAGATCACATTTGACTGTATTTTGTATTTTCAAGCCAAGGGCAGATAATTGTTTTTAGCAGTATTCCAGTATATAAATAACTATTTTGTCTATTGGTGTAATTTTAAGATACTTGATAAAACATCTACAAAAAATTGTTCATATAAAATTATAGTTTTAAAGACAAGGGCAAATAATGATTTTTTTTCATGTTTAAAAATGAATTTTTAGAAATGTTCATGCTCTTACATGACAACGACCAATCAGATCCCTGCAAATGTATGCTAAGGATTAATAAAGATGGACCTATAACTTACCAAAAAAAATACTATTCAGATTTAACACATGTTTGCTTCCAGCTAGAAAATGGTTGATTCACTACAAGTTGTAGTAGACGGATGGGGGGGGGGAAGACTTTACCATTGTAAAATTAAACGTTTTAATTTCAATGTTTTTAGTCTTCACACTAACCCTCTTGCCCGAAGCCCGGCACAAGTAAAACTGGATTCGGACAGTTGAAAATTATGAAAAAATTTGTTGGAATAAATAGAAATTTTTTTCTACATTTGGCTTTTGGTCAAGTAGGTGAAAACTATAAGGCAAAAACTGCATTGTTTTTATTCCAAAAAGTGTGTAAATGTATGATAAATACCATTTCTGTAACGACCCCCATCAAATACATAATTAAGAAATCTTTTCTATTGATTAACAGATAGACATCTTTTGGTTTGTAAAGATTGGTATGATATTCCTCCTATCAGTTAAATTCAATATAATGTGTGAGGCTACAAGACAAGAGAATAATAGATTAAACAGATTTCTCATAAAATATTAAATTTTTTCCAGATAAGGAGAAAAACTGCTACACCAGAGGACTTACTGTATCCTGGTTCTGAATTTGCAGCAGTACCACAATTACATACCCTCCATGAGGAGCCTCAAAAGACTGGAACCAAAATAAATGGTCATGGAGATGGACAATTGATGCCCCCGCCTGTCAAGCCCCCACCAAAGTGTTCATCTACATCTAGTTTACCTAGGTAATTAATAGATACAGCTGGGGGTCCATATGAAAACCAAGGACTATTAAAATCGAGATTTTGGTTGAGTTGTGACGTTTAAAGTCCACATTGTGACCCTCGGCCACAAGACCATGTTGTTTCGTTAGTTTATCAGAAAACCTCACCAGCAAATAAAATGTTTTCCAACATGGAGAGTTTTCAGACAGAATCATCAGCAGTTTTAATGATCAAATATTTCCAGTATTTGTATGAAATTTTTAAACTAGCAGATATGCAAAATTGACATCAAATTAACTAAAATTGATTTGATTAGATTTGTGCAAACATCTTTTTTAAAAGACGATAGTTCTGACCTTACCTATGACCAGAAAATAGGAAAACCTTTGTACAATGTTCACTCTACTTCACCTGTAATCATGGTGATTCACATGTAATGTATGTATATTTAGAATCTTGATTTAATTAATACATGAAAGCATGAAATGCATTATGTGTACATGTATTATCAAAATGCTGTAGCAAAAACAATCTGTTAAACTAGTGTTAAATTGGAATAATTCATTTTAAGCTATGTTGTATGTTTGTGTTGAATAGGAATAATTCACTTTATTTTTAATAATTTGTGATCAATATATAGTATTTTGTGTTGAATAGAAATAATTCACTTTATTTTTAATAATTTGTGATCAATATATGGTATTTTGTGTTGAATAGGAATAATTCACTTCATTTTTAATAATTCGTGATCAATATATGGTATTTTGTGTTGAAAAGAAATAATTCACTTCATTTTTGTCTCTCCTGCAGGAAAAGTCCCTATAGGTATTGCTGTTCAATAATTCATGACAGTATGTAGTATTTGTGTGACAATGTTGATTCGTTCTAAACAATTGAATTAGTAACGATATCTCTTGAACCTAAAAATTTTACAGATTCTTATTTTGTATTCCATACATTCTTATTAGAAGTAATATTTTCTTGGCTTTTGAATAAATTGCTGTTTCTATACATTTATATAGAAATATACTTATTTTGTTTCTTATCCTGAGGTGTTTACTAATAATGATGTTTTTTATGTGCTCTTTTGCTCAAGAGTCAGTCTCAACTAAGTGTTTCAAATCATTTGACATCCAGCATCCAACCACTGATCCAAGCAAGTTTGGAGTTGGATGTGATACTACTTGGATGGTTCTCTTCCATAATTGTGTCTGATGACCCTTGTGCCACATCCAAGATGGCTGCCATAGATTATTGGTTAAAGATTAGAAATCTTTGAAAATCCTCTTCTTAAAATGAAATTTTGATTTGGTCCAAATAGTGGTCACTTCCAAAATTGTGCCTGTTGACCCTGTCAATCATCCAAGATGGCTGCTCAAGCTGATTATGAACTGTTTGGTTTTCCAGCATTATCTTAAGTTTCTGATAATCGATTTAACTACTGTTGAAATGACATATAGCTTTGTCTTGGCTTTGATTGAATGAATCTGAAGTTGATTTTTGTGATGAAATATGTAGGATAAAAGTTTGGTGCTGGTTAACTATGCAAAGGAAAAAACAATGGAAAGCGTATTTCTTTTCTACAATCTAAAATGGAAGTTACAGAAATTCATGAAAGACAAAGAGAAATCCTGACATTGAAATGAAATAAAACAATTGCACGGTCGAAAAATATACTTTAATTCTTTATTTTATTAAAGACTGATTAACCCATCCAGAGCAGATCCAGGACCCTCTCCTAGCCTCAGGAGGAAAGAGATTACCAAACCCAGTCCTGACCCTTCACCTGTGTTGAAGAGAAAAAATATAAGCAGCTCAAGCCTTACATCCAGACCTAGTTCTGTGTAAGTCTACCATTGTCATTGTTTAGTTTATTAATATACAGTCAAACCTGTCCATGCTGTCACCTGTATTAAAAGGTCACCTTTTTCTTGTCCTGTCATAGAAAATTTCATATGAATTGAACGTCATTTAAGAGGTCACCTGTATTAGAAGACCACTTTTTTCCTTGAACTAAAGGTGACCTTTTACTACAGGTTTGATTGTATAGAATTACATATTATATAACCTGTTGTTGCTTTGTGACTGTTGTCATTTTTTATAGCTTGTCAGGAAGAAAGCCACATTAACTCTATGTTGAATGTTTCACAATTCAATTTTCTTCTAATGTCACTGAATTTAAAAGGAATGGTGATTTGGTAGTCCCTTTTATCGATGATTTTACATTTTCCCTTTGATCTTTACGCAGGATGATATATATAGTATAAAGCTATTAGCACGATATTAACACAATAATATCACTGTTTTCTAATGTGACGTTATAATGCCGTCTCCTTACCAAATCCTTGATAAATATACTATTGTTTAAACGTTTTGTTTGAAATGGACTTCTAGTAGCATCTCACATCTTAGGCTTCACTTTCGATGCGACATTGCTATGAGAAATCTATTCTTGAAAAACAAATTACCGATAGTATATATTATTTGTAAATCCTGTCAACCATCCCCTTTTAATAAATCAAAATTATATAAGTGACCAAATAACGTGAAAACAACATGATTTAATATGGTAATAATTACTCTACATTAATGTTGTTTTGATGTTATTCTGTAATAGAATTAGATTTTAAACATGAGGATCAAGTTTGACGTTAGTTGTATTAAAACAATTTAATATTGTAGTCCGTTAAAATGTCTTACTTTTTTAAAAACTCTTTGTTTTATTTATTTATTTATTTATTTTTACTGCAGAAAATAAAATGTATTTTACGAAAAAAATCTAGGTCATAATTGTGTTTTATATATTTTTTTATTGCAGAAAATGGAATATATTTAAGGAAAAATCCAGATCGTATATTTAGTATTTTAGTCGTTAAGTCATATTGGGTGGGGCGTATTTCTGTAATACACATGCAGCTTGTATATTTTATGTTAAACCCCAAAAATTGTTTTGGTCATTGAACTCTGTGTTTTGAGGGTTATATGATGTTGAATTTTTGTATTTACCCTTCCTTGCCATATAATCTTGGATTTAAAATACCTGTTGGCTTGTTTTCAGTTCATATTTTGTGAACAAAGATTATTATAACTATGATCTCTATTGAATTTGTTTTAACAGAGTTATCTTCCTTGTCAAGGAAACAAATAGTCCCTAACTCACATGTTTAATTTGAGTGCTTTCCATTGGACCATTGTTTAAAAGTGACAGTGAAACCTGTCTAAACAGAACCACAAATAAAACAGAATCCTGTATAAAACAAACTAGAAATACAACACAATGTAGGAAATATTTGTTGATTTAACCTGTATAAACCAAACACCTGTCTATTCAGAACACAAAAATTGACCCCAATGAGGTTCAGTTTAAACAGGCTTCATTGTTTAAGAAAATTCAATATACATGTATTGGATACAAATATGTATCCTGACAAGGTCTTGTCCTTTACATTAATAACTTAACATATACAAATAAATACAGATATTTAAATCCTGCATCATTCATTATTATAATGTATTTAATTTAGCTGAAAACTTGCTGGAGCAATTAGATTTATCTATATTATGTAAATCATACAGACAACATTTCTTTAAATGTTAGGCTTTACATAAAGACACATTTTGACTAGTTTTACTTTGTCAAAAAGGTATGGCCATCAAAAGAATAATTAAGGTATTAAAGATCAATATTCTATATAGTAATATATAATTAATAGTAATATGGAGAGGATTTATATAGTCTATTGCCTGCTATCCAATCCATTTCATTTATTTATGAATAAAATATGTTTAAAATGAAAAATAGTAACTGAATTATTGTCCTACTATGAGAGAAATCAATCAAATCGTCATTCTGAAGCAGTGTCTGACTTCAATTTATTGTTGATCTGAAATTCAATATGGCTGCCATTGCAGGTCATTGTTGAGCATAGGACTATTGGGGGGAATTGTCCCACTACGAATAATCAATCAAATCGTCATTCTGAAGCAGTGTCTGACTTCAATTTATTGTCGATCTGAAATTCAATATGGCTGCCATTGCAGGTCATTGTTGAGCGTAGGACTATATAGGGAAAAAACTTTCAAAAAAAGCTTTCATGAGATCACTGGTCTAGTTTAATCCAAACTGACTGCCACGATATAACTGAAATATTGTTGAAAGTGACGTTAAACACCATAAACCTAAAACCTAAACGATAAAAGAAATCTTGTGAAGTTTTCATAATAAAGTAAATTTCTACATGAGAGGTCAGTGGTAATTGGTATATGTAACCAATAACATATTCATCCTGGTGTGTATTTTTAAAAATAAATCCAGACAATTGTAACCTGACCTTGACATTTGATTTGACCTTATTTTTAAGGTCCAATGTCTTTGTTCAATTTAAATTTAGTGTCTGTGATAAAGGCTGTTTCTCTGTAACTGTTTGTTGTGGCTTGAATAAATAAGTTTAATGCCACTTTCAACAATATTGCAGTTATATCATTGTGGTCAATTTTATTGACGGAGGAAACTGGAGGACCCAGAGAAAACCACTGACCTGTTACAAGTCACTGACAAACTTTATCACATAATGTTGTATGGAGTACATCTCGCCTGAGCAGTACAAATTGAGTCCAGTATGCTAGAACTGGTATGCTGCTTAATTAGTATCTCGTCTTAGAATGAAATGCTGGTTTTATGTTACAGTCAAACCTGTCTTGTGTGAATTTCCAAGGGAATATTGAAATAGAGCCACATAAGACAGGTGGTCACTTAATACAGGTTTAATCAATATAAAATGCACTGTGAAGGGAAATTTAGATTAAGGTCACATAATATAAGTTATTACTTAATAGAGGTGGTCACTAAAGCAGGTTTTACTGTATATATAAAGAACCTCTTTATGAACATTTAAATGGCTTTGAATAAAACACAATTTCTGTGAAATTTAATTTCTGCAATTAATAGCAGGTTTCTCCATAAAACATAATTTAATCAAAACAATGTTTATGTGTTTATGACATGTTTTGTTAATAAACACATTGTTTATCCGTTTATAACAGCTAGGCTTTTCCATTAAACATAATTTAATAAACACATCGTTTATCTGTTTAAAACAGGTTTCTCCATTAAACATAATTTAATAAACACATCGTTTATCTGTTTATAACAGGCTTCTCCATAAAACAGAATTTAATAAACATATTGTTTATCTGTTTAAAACAGGCTTCTCCCATAAAGCAGAATTTTTGTGAACATTTGTTTGTGTCAAAAATTATCACAGCACTATACATAGTAACATCATCCAGTTAGTGTGTCACTGTTTGACGAGTCGACTGTTCTGTTGTTTCTAAGATAGCGGGTTGTTGTCCCATCATCCTGGTGAGGCGAATATCTTCCGAGGGATGACGATTACGTGACATTTTGCGTAGATAATTTTGCAATTGAAGGGAATTTGATTTCCTTCCTGATCGTGCAGCAGTATTGTGTGGAATCCCTGATCTACCTTTCATATCCTAAGAAAAAAAGAAATACCGGTAATAATAATATTTAGTACATAGCATATCAATTAATTCGATAAAAATTATTTTTCTATAATAAATAAACAAAATTGAGGAAAGCTACTTGTAGCCGTTGGCTGTAAGTAATCCTCGTTAAATTAAAATAAATTAAATTTTGAAAAAAGAAGTACCTGTAATAATAATTTTTAGTCAATAACTTGTACAGGATTTCGTTTCATTCGATAAAAAAAACTTAAGCTTTAATTTATTTTGAATATGTAACTGATGTTAATGGTTCCATTATGTTGTAGACAATAAAATTCCAATTAAAAAAGTCCTGTAATAATAGTTTTATTAGTTTTGTATAGATGAGGATATTATATATCTAGTATCATGTTTTACTGTGAAGAAGACCTCTTAAAATATTTCTATGGTGTTATAATAACAATTTTTCTTAAACAATAGATCCATTGTAAACTACATGTACATATATTTGACACTTTCCTTGGGTGGTCTCCTGCAAAATGATGTCTGACAGCCCAACCTTCCATACTCAAATAGCTGTTGCTACTCAAATAAAAGTTCTTTATATGGCCAAAATATAGTATGGAGTTTTCTGTGAAATATGTAATTTTTGCAATTTTTATGAAAAATGCTGTCTATTTTGACAAAATGAAAGAAATGGATAAAATAAGACCACACTTGGCAGAAATGGTCCATGGATTCCCCCCCTTTCATGAATAAGTGCCAACCGCTCCCTTCAGGAAAAATATCGGCTTTTACTAAATTTAGAAATTTCTTAAAATGACCAAAACTTTAAGCTGGATTTGGACGAATTTCTAAGTTTTATCTTCTTACATAGATAATAGGGTCCTAATGTCTGATTCAGTTTTATTTCAATAATTCTATTCATGTGGTGATGTTTATATCTTGAAATCAGGTATTGAGAGAGAATCATGTTTAAGACCACTCTTCACAGAGTGGCTGCAACGTAGACTGTTTGGCTCCATGACACAAGGTCAATAATTGTACTGTATTGAATAAGTGAAATACTGCTGAATGTGATGTTAGCAACCAAACCAACACAGTTCATTATATGGAGATGAAGAAAATGTTGGTATTGAGCAAAATAATTCTGATATGTAAAGGCTGTTCTTCCAATTGCATATACAAGTTCGTTAAAAATGGGGAAAAGACGGAGTTGTCAGACTTATTACAGCTTTTGGTTAAGTCAAATATTTAAAAGTGTTTAATTTTGTTTATAAGTGCCATTCATTAATATTTTGTAAGATAACAATTTTTGGGGGGCCAAAATAATCTAGAAGTTTTAAATACAGATATACTCAGGTAGGATTAAAGGTGTGATACACATTGCAGGTAAGATTTGTATTAATCAAATATACTTATAAGTTTAAATTGGTTACCCAAGATTAAAAGTTTAAGTCTTAAGATGTACTCAGTGAAGAAATCGTCCACATGAAAATCTAATGTTACGTAACTTTTATACATGATATCGTGTAATATATAATGAATACATATTATTCAAGCAATTTACTTTTTTAAGCAGTTACATTTGGAGCTGTTTATTCTTAAGAAAATATGTGTGCAGTGAATTTATGTAATGATCTGCATGGCATTTCAGAAAATAATGACTTATGACTCATTCCCTGCCCCCTCCCCTCTCGCAACCACCTCCAACGGGCTTATATTTGAGTAAAAATTCTGCAGTCATGGCAACTCTTCATACATTGGATGTCTTGTGAAATTATGCACACACTGTTTGCTCATAAAAACACACAGTGGATTATCTTCTGATTTCTGCTTCTTCAGATTTTACCTCACCCGGTCAAAGGTCATGTAAAATTTATGAGGTCACTTTATGTCCGTCATATGTGCTCAAAATGTTATCATCATCAGCTTCTCATATTTCAATCCTCTCCTCTGAAACCACTAGTTAATTCAAACCAAACTTGTCTGGAACTATCCCTTTAGTGGTCCCCTTTCAAAATTATATCAGATAGCCCTCCCTCTATCAAAAATGGCTACCATTACTAAAAATAGAAATATTGGCACGTTTGAATCTGAAATAGTTTAAATTTAATCTGTAGCTTTACAGTTTAGTATATATTTCAGATTTTTCTAAGAAATCTGTAATTTGGTTGATTTTTATATTTAAAAAAATTATCCACTGAGTGATATTAGTCATATTTTGGTAAAATTCTTCTATTCAAATTCTTTCTATAAACTATAAAAAAAATATATTAGTAAAGAAATAGAAGAAGGCAGGTTGTCTACAGGTTATTGTAGAAGAATGAACTAAATTGAATACTCACAACTGATAGCTCTGAATTTATAGAATTCATTGACATTGAAGAGTTATGGTTTCTGTTCATCAGAAAATCACACAGGGTGTTAGCATTTTTCATATGTTTAGGATTAATGCCATATTTCATTGTGTGTTCATTCTCAATCATTCTAAGTCTAACTGAATACAATATTTCAGCTAATGTTTTCATTCTTTGTTCAGGGTCTTTCATTTTCAGATACAAGGATTTGTATTCCTGAGTTGCCCTCATGACCTCGTCAGGGTCAAGGTCATTATTTCTCCAAGGGATAGGTGGTAGCGCGGAGTATGCCTTGATACTGTCCACACTATAATTATCATTACTAGACAGTGGGGGAAGTGACTTTGTTTCCCCGGACCATGAGTTTTTTTGAACCATGATATCCTTTTGACCAATGAATTCACTCACACTGTGTTTTTCTGCAAAATGCACTTTTTTCTTACTGTTGCTTCGTGTGCTCAAACGTGTAATGTCATGTCTTGTTGCATCCAAAACTTTGGGAATTTTGAAACTCTCGTGCAAAAGATCTTGTGCTGCTGCTATTCCTGGGGGAGGATCCAAAGGCGGCAAATTATGCATAGAATTATTTCGTCCAGAATCCCATACAATATTTTTAGGTGGAGTTTTTGGAACGAAATTTTTCTGTGGAATCTGTGAATTGATCGTAGGCAGTTTCAGAATTCCTTCCTTTGATTTATTTGAATTTTCTTCTGGAATTGTTATTTTTGTTTCCTTCGTCTGTGCCTTCTTTTTCTTTTTGCCGATTTTATGTGCGGCAAGATTTGGCGCCAGGTAATATCTGGACTGAGAGATATTTGATCTTTGGGAAGATATCTCGCTCGTCATTGATGAAGAACTACTCCCTAGTTTCATATCTCCCATCTCATAACGTAGACTTGAAAGCTGTTTCAGAAGATTTGTTTTTTCACAAGAATATTTTCTCATAGTTTGCCGCAGGTCATCCTGCAGCTTCTTTGTTGATTCTCTAAGATGATTTCCATACATTTTGTTACGAAAGTTAGAAATCCTAAAACAGAATGAAAAGAAATGTCACAAAACCGTTCTTCTCCTATTCTTAAATTCTGCATTATGATTTAAAAATATTGGCAAATTATATTTTAATTCCAATCTAATTCTGGCCGTATGACGTTCATTTCAAGATCATTGGGTTAAATGCTGATTGCCCTGTTAAATTAAAGTCTAATCCTCCTCTCCACAGTAATTAAACTTATTAGATTTAATTACAAGGTTTTAAGTATAATGTTTATTATATATAGTAGAAAACATATCCATTTAGATACATTTAGGTATGTAATAAATTGACGACAACAATCTGTTAAGTGTCCAGTCCCCACGTTAAGTATCCAATCCCCACGTCCTCCTATTGATAGCAGTTCAACACTGAAACCTGGTTTTATTACATCGGTAAAATTTATTGACAAAAGTTTGTATTAACAATACCATGGTATATTAATTCTTGATATAAGGTAGAAATCAATTGACTGTCGTTATTTCTCTTAACAAAAGTTATATTGTTACGAAGATTATGAAACCATGCTACATTTGTATTTAATTAAAAATGTAAACCATGCTTGCTTTCGTAGGTATTTTAGATGGGGCTTTTAATGCCTTATACAATAGAAGATTTGTATGTGATATCCTATCCCTGATGTCTGAAAATGGAATATTACTGTCACTACCAGGTTCTGATGAATTAATATCGTCGCGTAATCCGATTTGCATGTTTAATACATGTATATCTACATTTTTATGGGATTAATCTGCAGGTGCACATTCAAAATCCTTGAAACGAAAATTGATTTAAATAAATCAAGTATTATATATATTTACTATGACAGAAAATCTTATCTTATAGAATCGGGGGGGGGGGGGGGGGGGAAGTAGATACAATTCTGTTTTACAATTAGCTATAACCAAGAGATATTTTAAAATTGTTGAATATTTTGTATATTTTATATCAAATCCAGTGTCCGTTACTATATGAACTTTGATAAACTTAATAAAAAAAAAAATTTAATTTAAATTGACATGACGGAGAGAAAATATATATATTTTGTAGACCACAAGTCTGTGTGGACTTATGGGTCAAATTGATATTTTCTCCATCAGCTTATTATAGTAGAAAATAATTTTTAATTAATTTAATAAAAAATATTAAAAAAAATATATAATTAAATAGTAAAATTATATTTGTTACCTTGACCTGACATAATTTGTATGTTAAGTGGCTCCATGGTGTTACACTGCACTCCTTTCTAATAAAATAATTTTTTGTAGGTAATTTTCATTTTAAACGGCTACTTTTGGACAATATACTAGCATTGTAATCTGTTTACTTAGTGGGGGTTAAATCATCAGATATACAATATGCGTATTGCTTTTTATACCTTTATTGAAAAACATTCCTTTTAACACGTAGCCTTTCAACAAAACTTTTCTATTAGTCAAACAGTCAATAATCATACAAGGGTTTGAAGAGATCTGAATATGTAATCACAGTTTGTTATTAGAATCACTAATAATTCATGTTGATATACATGTACTTGAAGTGTTTTATAAGTTTGAAGAACTTCTAATGATATATGTTTGCAGCTGATAAAGGGAAAAACTAGGGTTTTAATATTTTTCTTTTTGTGTTCTTGGCACACAAAAAAAGTTTTTTTTTTATTTCACAAAATTTATTTATATCAAACTTTGTCTTTTGTAGCATATTTCACTTGTTTTTAATAGATATGTCCGATTTATTAAGCAAAAAATATATTTAAGTGAATTATAGCATATATACATGTATGTGTGCTTGAAAATGGATTTACAGCTCTATCCATTTATTGTATCATGATGTTTGACACATTCTTCAACTTGAAAACAGCCTGATCTTTATAACCCTCTTTTGATAAAGATATACATGTATGACAATGTCATGGGTTGTGTCAAAGAACAATACATTAGGTCAGAAAAAAAGCAAAACTTGTTCTTGCCTCTTGAAAGTAAACACTCCTTTAATGATTTAAGTTATCCTTGTCATAATCATAAGATGAAGAACAGCATTCAAGATACCATTTCTTAATGAATAGGCCTGACAATACCTGACTATTGCTAATCCACAGTCGTTATCTTGGGTACCTGACCGCAAGACAGATAAGGTCAATTTATCATGAATATAGTTCAATATGATATATGGTATATTGATTTAAAAAAAATATCAACACTTACTTTCTGTTAACAGTTGCTCTGGCAACTGGAATCTGTTCATCTTTACCATGAAGTAGGTCAGCTGTGTTTTGTCGTTGGTAAACCTGAGGAATATCCACATTTATATTCTTTCTCGGTGATGGTGGACGTCTCAATCTTTTCTTTGGTCTTTCCTTATCAGTTGGCTTTCTTGAAACAATTTTATTTTGTTCAGGAGACCATTTTGATTTTGTCGTCTGCTGGTGTGGATATGTTTTTGGTTTGTTGTGTACTGATGGTTCTTTGACTAATTTTGTTATAAAAACAGTTCTTGTTGATGATTGGATAGAAGTGATTGCTCTGTAGGAATCTGTCTCACAAGATTTTTCACTGATAACAGAAAGTTTCTCGTCAGATTTATGGATGACTACACCTTGACCAAACTTGATCTGACTTTGTAGTAAGGTGAATTCTGTTAACTGTTGATTTGTTGTTGATGTGATGGTGGACTGATTCTGATCAGTAGCTGATATAATGGTACACTGATTCTGATCAGCTTCAATAGACAGTGGCATGGATTTGTCTTCTTTTTCTAATTCTTCATCGCTACTTTCCATAAAAACTCCAGAGTCCTCATTATTTATTGGTTTATATTCTCCGAATTCCTCGTCATTTATTGGTTTATATTCTCCGAATTTCTCGTCATTTATTGGTTTATATTCTCCATGGTCCTCTTTCTTTATTGGTTTAATTTGGGTTTCAGTCATATCTTGATGTTCTACTGGATACCAGTCCTTGTTTTCTACATAACCAGAAGAAGAAAAATAAGCTGCAGTGACCTTTCCTCTTGTCAGTATCGTTTCAAAGTTTTGTTTTGCTTCATTTTCAGCCATTGCCATGCATTAGTCTCTGCTACAATTTGATGTGCTTTACCTGAAAAAATATTTGTTGTTTACAATAAAATGGTATTATAGTCCTATTCTTTACAAATTTCCAGGACTGACTTCTCTTTTTATTTATTTAATGTCTATTTCAAGTTTTGTTACAATGTCAAGTGATTTTACATACATTTCAATGTCTGTATTTGTTATTTTGTTGTGATATCATGCACATTGATGACAGTTTATGAAAAGAAAGTTTAAACAGTGATGGCCAATGATTCCACTAACATCAACAAAAACAACAATCACCTACCGAGGTAGTGTTATCTTTTCTACAATGTAATCTATCCAGTTGTGTTTGTAATCACAGTACTTTTACCCTTCCGATTTGTTTTCTGTTTTTGTGTGCGTTTTTTCTCCCATTTATATTTCAGTTCTGTGACATTTTGCAATCTGTTGCTACATACATACTGATTGTCAGACTACATACATACTGATTGTCAGACTACATACATACTGATTGTCAGATTACATACTGATTGTCAGACTACATACATACTGATTGTCAGATTACATACTGATTGTCAGACTACATACATACTGATTGTCAGACTACATACATACTGATTGTCAGATTACATACTGATTGTCAGACTACATACATACTGATTGTCAGATTACATACTGATTGTCAGACTACATACATACTGATTGTCAGACTACATACATACTGATTGTCAGATTACATACTGATTGTCAGACTACATACATACTGATTGTCAGACTACATACATACTGATTGTCAGATTACATAATGATTGTCAGACTACATACATACTGATTGTCAGATTACATCAATATTTTTTTTTCTTGTTGGTAACCTCACATCTTGGAAATAAAATTCTATACACCAATTAATATGAAAATGACAAAAAAGCTCAGATGTAGCATTTATTGACAGAAGTAAAGAGTACGACTCAACTGCAGTCTAGGGGCTGTTTCCACTCACTACAGTCTAGGGGCTGTTTCCACTCAACTGCAGTCTAGGGGCTGTTTCCACTCACTACAGTCTAGGGGCTGTTTCCACTCAACTGCAGTCTAGGGGCTGTTTCCACTCAACTATAGTCTAGGGGCTATTTCCACTCAACTACAATCTAGGGGCTGTTTCCACTCAACTGCAGTCTAGGGGCTGTTTCCACTCAACTGCAGTCTAGGGGCTGTTTTCACTCAACTGCAGTCTAGGGGCTGTTTCCCACTCAACTGCAGTCTAGGGGCTGTTTCCACTCAACTGCAGTCTAGGGGCTGTTTCCACTCAACTGCAGTCTAGGGGCTGTTTCCACTCAACTGCAGTCTAGGGGATGTTTCCCACTCAACTGCAGTCTAGGGGCTGTTTCCACTCAGCTGCAGTCTAGGGGCTGTTTCCACTCAGCTGCAGTCTAGGGGCTGTTTCCACTCAACTGCAGTCTAGGGGCTGTCCCACTCATTTTAAGGTATGAGTTATATACTCATTAACGAAGAGCCAACTGTGAAATGTAGAACAGCAATAAAAGTGCTCTTCCTTTACTTTAATGTGTGTCTTATTGTAAAATTGGATATCATTTGATGTTCATTTACATCCATATCCTTTCTTATGTTTTGTAGATCGTTATTTGTCCTTTTGTTGTTTTTCTTTTTGGCCATTGTGTTGTCTGTCCTTCGATTTACTGATTCTGATTACCCCTTTGGTGTCCTCAAACTCTTCTAACTAATTAATTGTAGTGTGTCACTTTGAGCTTCAGACTTACAAGACATTAAACATAAAACAGGAAATGAAAAGGACATGGGAAGGAGGTTCCTGGTTAAATGTAACATTACTATTACATTATGTCTTTTATAACCAAATCAAATTTACATTAGAATAGACATTTTCTGTGAATGTATCGAACACAACATATAGATTTAGACCAATATAATATCAGTTCATAGGTTGTTTAAAATGGACGGTATAAATTGTTAGAAAGAGAATCGGAAGAAATATTTAAAGTACGGGAAGAAAATAATGGATTTTATTTTTTGCAAAAAAACATTAAGAAAGTTTGAAATTACCTGTACTTCTGTTATTCCAATCCATTCTTGTAAAATAAATTAGATAAAGTCTTGATTTATAAAGTAATCTTCACCATTATAGATATTTTTTCGTTGTGTCGGACGGAAA
The DNA here is from genome assembly GCA_963680875.1 of Bathymodiolus brooksi. Lineage (NCBI taxonomy): Eukaryota > Metazoa > Mollusca > Bivalvia > Mytilida > Modiolidae > Bathymodiolus > Bathymodiolus brooksi. Next base: position 91,792,205 of record OY804585.1, read on the forward strand.
GTTTGTAACCTTTGAAAGATGTTGTTTAAACAGAGATATAAAGAACAAGTAAATTGGATTTGAACACTAAGATAATGTGATAATTGCTCAGTTTTATAAGATGAAAGCGAGCTGTTTTGCGTGATAGGAAATTTAATGTTTTTTTGACGAGGAGAGATTGGTCTTATATTAATTAAATCGTTTGTGATTATATGTCTTTGGTTCGATGTCTTCCATTTTATAATATTGATTCAGCTAATTAAGCATAGATGACATCACATTCGTACGTATTTTGCTTTATTCGTTCAGCAGACTATTTTTGTCCACAAAGAAATAACATGATGTTGTAACTATATATAAGGTTATTAACTTGTACTTAGGCCATCAGTAAAAATATACTGGTTTTCTCATACCGATTTTAGCGATCCTGTTTAAGCCCTTTGACTTACTTGCTCCCAAAACTTTTAAAATTATTTGGCTTTCCATTCTTTCGACTTTAAGCGTACCTGATGAAGGTTATTTCCAGAAAGGTGTCGTGCTCACTAAATTTGATTTCTCTATTTTTATTACAATGTTTGAAGTGGGTTAGGTAGATTAGGCAAATTATTTTCTTTCAAATATCTGAGGAAAAAACTCGCCTTAATGGGATAAAAATAGTGGGTGAAAAAGTTGTTTTAATTTTCTGGTCAAGCATATTGGATAGCTTTTGGTGGGTTGGTCAGATTACTGCAAACCCAAAAACATTTTGGGTGGCCGTACTTGACAGTTACATGTACAAGAGCAAAATTAAAACAAATTATAGGGGATGGTTGTGGGTGCATTACTTCTTGTAGAAACATTTTTTATTATTATACCCCCGCTCCCCGAAGGAGGAGGGGGGTATACTGTTTTACCTCTGTCCATCCAAGATATTTTTCGTCGCACTTTTCTGAGTAACTGTTGATGGCAGAAATCTGATATGTGGTCACAAGCATCATATAGGTATACCATATTGTGGGTAGCGTTTTTGGACCTGTCAGATTCCTACTTCCTGTTTGCCGACTTAGTTGGTTTTTATACACATTGAACATATTTGCACATTTTTTCGTCACATTTTTCTCAGCAACTATTGATGGCAGAAATCTGATATTTGGTCAGTAGCTTCATATAGGTACCCCATATCGTGGGAAGCATTTTTGGACCCATCAGATTCCTACTTCCTGTTTGCAGACTTTGTTGATTTTTATACACATTGAACATATATGCTCATTTTTCGTCGCATTTTTCTAAGCAACTATTGATGACAGGAATCTGATATTTGGTCACAAGCTTCATATATGTATGCCATATTGTGGGAAGCGTTTTTGGACCCGTCAGATTCCTACTTCCTGTTTGCCGACTTAGTTGGTTTTTATACACATTGAACATATATGCACATTTTTCGTCACATTTTTCTCAGCAACTATTGATGGCAGAGATCTGATATTTGGTCACAAGCTTCATATAGGTACCCCATATCGTGGGAAGCGTTTTTGGACCCTTCAGATTCCTACTTCCTGTTTGCCGAAGAGCGGGGGTATCATAAGTGAGCATTAGCTCACAGTTCATCTTGTTTTATTTTTTATTGGTAAGAAAGGATATGGATGTAAATGAACATGAACATGAGAGACTATACAATATTATACTTGAACACAAATTAAAGTAAAGGAACAGCACTTTTATTGCTGTTCTACATTTCACAGTAGGGTCTTCAATAATGAACATAATTATAACTCATACCCTATAACAAGTGTGAAACGATCCCTAGTCTGGAGCTGAGCGATACTCTTTACTTCTGATGAAAATGCTACATATGGACATCTTTGTTGTTTTGTCATTTCAATGTTATTTGATGTAGAGAAAAAAAAAGATTTATATTCTGGTTCTTTTCCATGAAACATCACATTTTGATGTTCATTACATGTATTGAATAAATGGACTCTCTTAAAAAATATGAATTCTTCAATTGAGTTTTTTTTTCCATATATATATTTTGTGTATTTGAGCTTAATTTTGTAACTAATTTTGATCATGACTTAATTGAATTTTTGTTATTGATACACAATCAATACCCATTATATAGCTGAAAAACTGCAAACAAGTGTATGAGTTCGAACCCCGTTCATGACAAGGTGTACTTAATACAATATTATGTTGATAAAGTTTGTCAGTGACTTGCGACAAGTAGGTGGTTTTCACCGGGTACTCCGGTTTCCTCCACCAATAAAACTGACCGTCACAATATAACTGAAATATTGTTGAAAGTGGCATTAAACATCATAAATCCTAAACCCTGTGTTCACTATAGCTTAAGCATTAGCCTTACCATGTGAAAAATGAAGTATCAGTGGCATTAAAATAACCGTTATCAGTAGAATATATACTGGTTCCTTGTTGATTGTTCTACTTTGGTGCTAGGATTCACCAAACAATTCTTGTTTGATATAATGTCAAATTCAAAGAAATAATGTATTTATTCATAATTGAAAGCTGTTAGAAATATTTGAACAGAGTACTTTGAAGATAAAGATTTATGCAAATGATTTATTAAAATTATTGACAATTCTATTATTTATGTAATGATAAACAATGGAATGACGTAAGTGAAGCGATACATATTGATATCTGTTATTTAATATAAGCTGATGGGTGTTTAATATATTAATATTGATACTTTATCTTTGTACATAGGAACACAAAAACATTTTTTTTTGTCATTCTGTTACTTTGTCTCAAATATATGATTTTACCTACAGTTAAGCTTTTCCTTATATGAATTCTCCAGCAATAAAACTGACCGCCACGATATAACTGAAATATTATTGAAACACCAGAACCCCCCTAATATAAATTCAGTTAAGGCATGTTTATAATGATTATTCCCAATGTTATAAAAGGCCCTCATAAGTATTGCATGTTCCGGTAATAGAAAAAGGAGTTGCGACCGATTTAGTATATTGTTTAACACAAGAAAACACTAAAGGAACCTTTTTCAGTATAAAAATATGATTTAAGATGAAATATAATAATAATGTAGCTGACTTTAGTCACACGTAGACTTGACATATTCACTGGAGGAATGAGTTAATTTTCAACCATATATATTGTATTATGACAGGCCTTTCAATAAGGGGCAGTACCAGGTACTTATACCTGCCTAAAATGGACTTTCAGTTTGATACCTCTTGATTTTAAAGAGTGTTGTATAAGATATTCATGAAAATTGTTCAAATTCTAATAAAAATTACCACCTGTAAATAGTGAAGTACTGGTAGACTTGAACAATATTGAAAGCCCTGTTATGGTTGGAATAGTTATTTTATATTTTGACGTCTTTATTTAGCTTGATTTGGTATTGATTTTTTCTTGATAATTTCAGGTATTATCTGTATAATATTAATTTGTTGATGATTTCCTATATTGATTAGTAAAGGTCATATATATGATGTAAAACCAGATTATACAAGCTTTCGTTACTCTAGAAAAACCTACCATTCAATTGGTAGTTCAATTGTCTGGTAAACCTGTTGTAATTAATTATAAAAGTAAACCAATATTCAACACAAATTACTACAATGTTTTTGACTAATTCATTAGAACCTGTCTAAACAGAACCCCCCTGGGACCAACTGTTGTGTTTGGAATAGACAGGTGTTCAGTTAATACAGGTTAAATTAACAAAGATTTCTTACGTTAGGACTTTATTCAAAGCTCAGTTTATAAAGGTTTCTGTTTTATTCAGAGTTTGGTTTAGACAAGTTTAACTGTATACAGAATCTATATATTGTACAGTACTTAACCCAGGTACCAGGCGACTGCTCCTAATAAAAAAAAATTCATGAAAATATTCCGTTTGAACTTGTACCAGAAATTTATTTTTCCCTTGGTATAATTATTTCAGGAATAAAAATCAGGGTACCCTATATGTTTTGGAATTAACATTATTACTTTAAATATTTTAAAAAATTATGCAAATTTTGATGAAAGTCTATCTTACTTGGTCCCAGTTATGTAGAGCTACCCCTAATCTTGTTGATATAGTCGGACAGGTTATTATAGTGTTATATATATATATGAAGTATATTTAATAATAAATAATAGTAACATTGTTTAATTGTTACATTATAATATAAAACAGAAGACTTAGACCCAAAAATGTGGAGGTAAAAGAGAGGCCTAAGAGTGCAGACGTTTATCTTAGTTTACTCAGGTAAAAGGGAGGTAACTCTTTAGCATGGAAGCAGAAGCCAGAAACATTTATGGCTTTTTCTCTGACAGTGGTAATTTTTTTATGTTTTTTTTTCTTTTGGAGATATTGTTTTAATTGACTTGTGGTACTGGAATATATAGCATTATTATAATGAATTGTTTATTTGTTTTCGGTTATTTCTTTTAGCTTATTTTTTGCATATATTTACTTTGAATTAATATTTATTTTTTGGGCATTTTTATATGGAATGAAAATATTTTTTTTATGATATATGTTATGTTATGGTATACATGTATAAGACTAGCTTTTACTATTTCTGGGGTCAGAATTATTTTATTTAAAATTTTTCAAAATGAAAAATGTAAACTTACGCTTTCGCTAATTCTTACTTTCCTTATGCAATGTCTAGGTATATGTCTGTCTTTAATTAGCAGAAACAATGGCTTATAGATCTTTGTACTTAGGTTGACCCTTTCCATCTAGAATGAACACCACCTTTAACTCAATGCCATATACAAACTATTTATTTATTCTGTCTCTTATTTCAGTAAGTATACAATATCAATTACTAGTTTATCGTTCATATTCACACTTTTGTCATTCCTAGCCTTGAAGACAGGGACTATTGTTCTTATAGAGTTGTGACACGCGTTAAATGGAGAAACGGAAGATCGCTTCTCAATAATAGAAATTTTAAAATCAATTTTTATTTTGTTCTGTTTATTTGATTTTAGATAACTTTTTATTGTGGAATATGATCTTTTTACTGTTATTTTTGGTGTTGGAAATTTGCCAAGGGTAATTGATTTACATTCTGACAATTTTGCATGAATGTTATCAATTAAAATAACGTAATTGCATGAAATGTAATATGTCAGAGTTATATTTGATAATGTAATGTTTTTGTTCGGTATAATTACCGCATGATAAATATTGACAAGTCACAAAAAATCGTTGTATTAATTGTTTAAGTAGAAAAACATAATTTAGGAAAACAAAAATAACCTAAGCATCAAAATAAATTCAACAAAGGCTTTTAAAATTTAAAACAACATTATTGATCCAGTTTGAATCTAGATGTTCTGGCATTACGATTTTATGAGCTTATAAAACATTTTTATTGTGATATTTACTGATACTTTAGAATTTTAAAATATATTTTTAGCAGACAATTTGATTAATAAACACATAATAACAGCAGTTTTGTAGGTCGAGACAGAAATCACTAGTAAAGCAGAGAGTCTGATAAATCACTAGTAAAGCAGAGAGTATGATAAATCACTAGTAAAGCAGAGAGTCTGATAAATCACTAGTAAAGCAGAGAGTCTGATAAATCACTAGTAAAGCAGAGAGTTTGATAGGTAGAGCTGTGATATTAGTGATGTGTGGCTAGACCTTCAAGACTGACGTTATTGTTTTTTTATTAGTAACATCATAACATCACACTGTCCAATTATTCTCAGTATCAACATGAGTCTGTTGATACTGATAATATCACTCTGTGAGTTGAAAGAAAATGTCAAAATTACCTATAATATTATATATACTGGTAACATATATACTCCTAGTATTTGGGTCATTTGAGGTACAATTGCCAGATTTCATGCTAAGATATTAAGATTAATAGATTCTTTCATGATTCCATGTTGAATATTATAGATATCTTCCACGAGTGTGAGAAATTCTGTCTTCTCCCAAGTGAAGTGCAGCGATACGAGAAGCAACAGATGTAAAATTTCTGACACAAGTGGAGATATCCTTATCATCAATTATGGCAGATTGTAGAACTTATTTCTTCTGTAAAATATGACAATGAAACTCCACAAACCTAAGGATTGAAGGCAAATCTGGCCATTTGAATTTTAGTGTTCAAATCATTCATGACGTTTATTATGGTTTCAACTGTGACATCGAACAAATCGATATGTATGATTGGACATTTACCCATGGGAGACAACTTCATGTGACACTGTCCCCTTTGGGTTATCTCCCATGGAAAAGCTTCATGAATTGGATAAATATATGTATTATATTTTGTGTGTATTTGTGTTATTCAATTAATAATGGCACATGTATAGCATTTTGTGCACATTCAATTGTCCATAAAATGTGTATAATATTTGTGTATATTCAATTAATCATGTATTTTGTGTGTACTCAATTAATCATGTATTTTGTGTGTACTCAATTGTCCATGACACCTGTAATTCAGTTTGATTTTTTATTACAGAGATACAACAACATCTTCTGATACTACCCCTCCTACATCACCAACACTGTCTAGAAGAGCACGAGTCGTGGATGATAATGTTTTCTCTCGTCTTACAAGTAATACACAACCACCTTCACTTAATCCTCCTAACAGGTTTGTATTTCACTATATCACACTTTTCATCTTAACAGTAACATCCTACCATTATCATTTTAACAGTAACATCCTACCATTATCATTTTAACAGTAACATCCTACCATTATAATTTTAACAGTAACATCCTACCATTATCACCTAATATTCGAAACAGAGACTTCATTAATCTTTCGACAGAATTCACCTCTGCCATACGTCATCCAGCATTTTAAATAATCTCTGCCATTTTATGTTAACGAGGAACAACTTTTTTTACTCCCTGTCTTTTAATGTTTAAACATTGTAGTTTGTCTGGTTCAATTTAAGATTTCTGTCAAAATTTAACTTGGTTAAATACTGGACGTAATCATTGTTCGCCATTAAAATCTTTATGAAAATGTCCGCCATGAGGAAAACCTATCCTTCTGGTATGGTCAAGGTAATATTCTGTACTCTAGAAGAATTAATATAGCCTCAGTTTTGGAGATTGATCTTAACCCTCATAAGAGTCTTTGTTTGTCACTATCCTAATAGTCCCCTCTTTAAATGTTTTGGATTGTCCTCAACATTTTATATGATTTGTCATTAAAGAATTCAATATGGCTGCAAGGCCAATTATGTTTTCTGATTGGCTGAAATTTCAAAAATCTCCTTCTCAGAAACCACATGTGTGATGGAACTGTTCAGTGGGAGGAATGTTCTATTTATGACACTCTAATATGTATTGGGTTTTTTTGGCGATCAGAAATGCAAGATGGCCTCCACCACAAGTTGAAAGTTTTAACACAGGAATATGAACAAGGCATAAAATATGAATAGAAATAATTTTTTCTAAGAAGCAACAAACATTCTTGAACTGAAACCGAGCTGGAATAACCTTGAGTGAGTGAGTCAGCCACAAGTGAGCCTTTAGTTTCATATTAATATGATCACCATCGGTGAACAGAGGTCTCAATATAAAACATTTATGGTTTATTTTTCCGTTTTGATTTGGTGAGTGATGTAAGTTCACCAGAGTCTGACTTTTAAAACATTTTCAGGCCTCTCTTAACTAACATACTATGATTTATTTTTTATTTTTTTAATACCAATTTTCGTGTTTTTCGTTGGTTAAATCAAACCACAAAATTTAGGGCATAGCGAAAGGCATAAACAGCAAGAGAAGTCATTTGCAAGCACAATTGTATCAAAACCATGAACTCTTAATTTCAGCAACAGGGCCCGGGTGGTTAAGTTAAGTAGTTGGATTACCTAACAACTCGTACAAGCCAATCACCAATACGACGTGGGTTCACGCCCGGCTTTGTAAATTACAAAAAAGGGTGCACTCGACTCGCAGACGCATGTGATAAAGTTTATTAATTGCTTACCCATGGTCGATGGTTCTCTCCGGGTACTCCGGCTTCTTCCACCACTAAAAGTGGTTGCCATAATATAGCTGAAATATTACTGAAAGTGGCGTTAAGCACAAAAAAAATCAAAATCTCTAATTTCAACAAACTTCTCAATTTCTGCCAATCCTTGAAAATTGACACCAACGAAAATAAGTGAAATCGCAGGATATCATTACTTTTTGTGACTAAAACATAAAATTGAAATATAATAAATTGCAAAGATTCTTTCAGATCTACAGAATCTTTTTCTTCTTAATTCATGTTTTTTGTTCAAAGTTGTAATAAATGTTTGTTCATGTTTTAGGGGATTGTAATAGATATTTGTTTATGTTTCAGGGGATTGTAATAGATATTTGTTTGTGTTTCAGGGGATTGTAATAGATATATGTGTTGCAGGGGATTGTATACAGATATATCATGTTTGGGAGGAGTATTTGCGAAAAATACCAGTCGAGAGACGAAAATTTCCCGAGCCAAATGGCAAGGGAAATTTAGTCTCAAGACTGGTATTTTTCGCAAATACCTCTCCCAAACATGAAATATCTGTTTAATTACACCGAATATTAATTAGAACACTGGCTAAATAAATAATACCTTTTGTTTGTCGTTTTCAGGACCTAACATGATGTATCTGTTTAATTCTACCGAATGATGTTACATAAAACGCACAACTGATAACGTTTTACAAATTTTGTTACGAGCGTCTCGGTGAAGGGTAAAAACGGCAAATACGATTTTGCAAATACCATGAAAAAAGTTAAATCTTATGCAAATACACCTACATGAAGTAAAAATTCTGCAAATTCACAATGCAAGGCCTGAATTTGTAAAAAAAAAAAAAAATATCACGGCTATTAACCAATCAGAATCCAGCATTCTTATATAAGGTGTAATTATAATATATATTTGTGTTGCAGGGGATTGTAATAGATATTTGTTTGTGTTTCAGGGGAAACATTGTTCCCAATCCAAACAGTAGTAAGATAACAATGACCAGTGGTAAACCAGCACCAGTAACATGTACACATATGGCAGACGGTCATTCTAAAGCTGTATTGTCAGTATTTGCCACTGAAGACTTACTGTTTAGTAGTAGTAAAGGTATGTACACCATCTTCCATGTATGGCAGAAGGTCATTCTAAAGCTGTATTGTCAGTATTTGCCACTGAAGACTTACTGTTTAGTAGTAGTAAAGGTATGTACACCATCTTCCATGTATGGCAGACAGTCATTCTAAAGTTGTATTGTCAGTATTTGCCACTGAAGACTTACTGTTTACTAGTAGTAAAGGTATGTATGGCAGACAGTCATTCTAAAGTTGTATTGTCAGTATTTGCCACTGAAGACTTACTGTTTACTAGTAGTAAAGGTATGTATACCATCTTCCATGTATGGCAGACAGTCATTCTAAAGTTGTATTGTCAGTATTTGCCACTGAAGACTTACTGTTTAGTAGTGGTAAAGGTATGTACACTCCCAGCCATGTGTGGGAAATCCAACTAAGTATGTTGGTCTAGTACAAAGCAGACATCATCATCATTTCATTGAATATAACTTGTTCATACCATGATATAGCTGATAAATATTGGTTATTTGGCATTAACCAACACTCACTCCCTCATAGTTTATTTTAAATATAAGCATAAATCCTTCACTGGAAGTAAAAATAATATTAGATTGTATTCTACATTTCAGATCGTACAGCTAAAGCCTGGGATCTTCAGACAGGGAAAGAGGTCATGTCTTTTGCTGGTCACCCTAACAATGTAATTGCTGTAAAATATAATGAACTGTTGAATCTTGTTTTTACTGTGTCTCAGTCTTATATAAATGTGTGGGATTATCGTATGAAAGCTAGTCAGTGCATCAAGACTTTAAGGTAAGGATTCTATAATATTTACATAATGTCAAGATACATTGTACTTAATTTTGACATTTAACTTTTAATAATTGCCATTATTAATTTTGTTCAGCCATTTTAATGTTCCACAAAAAAAGCAAATACATTGTATTAGAATAGAATTATTCAATGACATTTTATATGTATTTTCTGTAAAAACAAAACAAAACGTATTTGCTGAATTACTTTTAAGGACAGTCGTCAGAAGTGCAATATTGTAGCCCAATGTAATAGTAATATGAACTGAACCCAATTAGATAATATAGTTTTTTAATTTTGAGGGGTGGGGAGGGTTATGGTGTTTAACACCACTTTTAACAATATTTCAGTTATATCGTGGCAGTCAGTTTTATTGGTGGAGGGAACTGGAGAAAACCACCGACCTGTTGCAAGTGACTGACAAACTTAATCGCATAACGTTGTTTTGAGTTAACCTCCACATGAGCGAGATTCGAACTCACAATGTCAGTGGTGATAGGCAGTGATTGCACAGGTTGTTGTAAATCCAACTACCATACTATCACCACCAGCAGCAGTATTTCAGCTATATTCAGGATCATGGTAATGTTTTTGATAAGGTATATTCAGTGGCTTACATAAAGTTATTAGTTTACTATACTCATAAACATAAGCTGATATGCTATGAAATATAAGTGGTGTTAAACAATTATATTTTTTGTATATAATGGAGTATCAAAGATTTTTTTTTTCATATTGAAGGAGTAATCATGATATTTTGCTATACAAATATAAACAGTGGGATGAACGAGTTCACAACTACGTCTAGTACTTAAATAAAAATAATTATTTTATTTTTAGTTCATCTGGATTAACACATGATGGTCCGGTAAACTTTCTGGCAGGCACACGACAGAGTGAACTACCTCCTGGAGAACATAATATAAATGATATTTCCCTTGGTACTGACGGTTATACATTGTACAGTGCTACAGGCAGTATGGTCAGGGTCTGGGATCTTAGTAGGTATGTAGCGTAATAATGGTTATATATTTTATAGTGCTACAAGCAGTAGGTTAGGCCAAAAATGTAACTGTATGTGTTTTATGTTTCATTTCCAAAACATTAGAATTGTTTTTTATTTCCTCTTTCTGCCCCTGACATTGACCTGGGACATTGAATTTTACTCCAAACGTCCCTCTGTATGTGTCTCTTACACTTTGATTTCTGTGCAAAAGATCAGGGACCGTGAAGACAGGCTAACTTTGATTTTGGCATTTAACACTTCCCATTAATGTAACTTGTTCTCATCATGATATAGCTGAACAATTACACATTCACTCACTCACTCTTTCTTACTATTAACTCTGTACTGGTAAATACTTGGCAGTATTCATGTTGTACCTCTTGTAGTGAACTCAAAATAACTCTGTACTGGTAAATACTTGGCAGTATTCATGTTGTACCTCTTGTAGTGAACTCAGAATAACTCTGTACTGGTAAATACTTGGCAGTATTCATGTTGTACCTCTTGTAGTGAACTCAGAATAACTCTGTACTGGTAAATACTTGGCAGTATTCATGTTGTACCTCTTGTAGTGAACTCAAAATAACTCTGTACTGGTAAATACTTGGCAGTATTCATGTTGTACCTTTTGTAGTGAACTCAAAATAACTCTGTACTGGTAAATACTTGGCAGTATTCATGTTGTACCTCTTGTAGTGAACTCAAAATAACTCTGTACTGTTAAATACTTGGCAGTATTCATGTTGTACCTCTTGTAGTGAACTCAGAATAACTCTGTACTGGTAAATACTTGGCAGTATTCATGTTGTACCTCTTGTAATGAACTCAGAATAACTCTGTACTGGTAAATACTTGGCAGTATTCATGTTGTACCTCTTGTAATGAACTCAGAATAACTCTGTACTGGTAAATACTTGGCAGTATTCATGTTGTACCTCTTGTAGTGAACTCAGAATAACTCTGTACTGGTAAATACTTGGCAGTATTCATGTTGTATTCCTTGTAGTGAACTCAGAATAACTCTGTACTGTTAAATACTTGGCAGTATTCATGTTGTACCTCTTGTAGTGAACTCAGAATAACTCTGTACTGGTAAATACTTGACAGTATTCATGTTGTACCTCTTGAAGTGAACTCAAAATAACTCTGTACTGGTAAATACTTGGCAGTATTCATGTTGTATTCCTTGTAGTGAACTCAGAATAACTCTGTACTGGTAAATACTTGGCAGTATTCATGTTGTACCTCTTGTAGTGAACTCAAAATAACTCTGTACTGGTAAATACTTGGCAGTATTCATGTTGTACCTCTTGTAGTGAACTCAGAATAACTCTGTACTGGTAAATACTTGGCAGTATTCATGTTGTACCTCTTGAAGTGAACTCAAAATAACTCTGTACTGTTAAATACTTGGCAGTATTCATGTTGTACCTCTTGTAGTGAACTCAAAATAACTCTGTACTGTTAAATACTTGGCAGTATTCATGTTGTACCTCTTGTAGTGAACTCAGAATAACTCTGTACTGGTAAATACTTGACAGTATTCATGTTGTACCTCTTGTAGTGAACTCAAAATAACTCTGTACTGGTAAATACTTGGCAGTATTCATGTTGTATCTCTTGTAGTGAACTCAAAATAACTCAGTACTGGTAAATACTTGGCAGTATTCATGTTGTACCTCTTGTAGTGAACTCACAATAACTCTGTACTGGTAAATACTAGCCAGTATTCATGTTGTACCTCTTGAAGTGAACTCAAAATAACTCTGTACTGGTAAATACTTGACAGTATTCATGTTGTATCTCTTGTAGTGAACTCAAAATAACTCAGGACTGGTAAATACTTGGCAGTATTCATGCTGTACCTCTTGTAGTGAACTCAAAATAAACTCTGTACTGTTAAATACTTGGCAGTATTCATGTTGTACCTCTTGTAGTGAACTCAAAATAACTCTGTACTGTTAAATACTTGGCAGTATTCATGTTGTACCTCTTGTAGTGAACTCAAAATAACTCTGTACTGTTAAATACTTGGCAGTATTCATGTTGTATCTCTTGTAGTGAACTCAAAATAACTCTGTACTGGTAAATACTAGCCAGTATTCATGTTGTACCTCTTGAAGTGAACTCAGAATAACTCTGTACTGGTAGATACTTGGCAGTATTCATGTTGTACCTCTTGTAGTGAACTCACAATAACTCTGTACTGGTAAATACTTGGCAGTATTCATGTTGTACCTCTTGAAGTGAACTCAAAATAACTCTGTACTGGTAAATACTTGACAGTATTCATGTTGTATCTCTTGTAGTGAACTCAAAATAACTCAGGACTGGTAAATACTTGGCAGTATTCATGCTGTACCTCTTGTAGTGAACTCAAAATAAACTCTGTACTGTTAAATACTTGGCAGTATTCATGTTGTACCTCTTGTAGTGAACTCAAAATAACTCTGTACTGTTAAATACTTGGCAGTATTCATGTTGTACCTCTTGTAGTGAACTCAAAATAACTCTGTACTGTTAAATACTTGGCAGTATTCATGTTGTATCTCTTGTAGTGAACTCAAAATAACTATGTACTGGTAAATACTAGCCAGTATTCATGTTGTACATCTTGAAGTGAACTCAGAATAACTCTGTACTGGTAAATACTTGGCAGTATTCATGTTGTACCTCTTGAAGTGAACTCAAAATAACTCTGTACTGTTAAATACTTGGCAGTATTCATGTTGTATCTCTTGTAGTGAACTCAAAATAACTCTGTACTGGTAAATACTAGCCAGTATTCATGTTGTACCTCTTGAAGTGAACTCAGAATAACTCTGTACTGGTAAATACTTGGCAGTATTCATGTTGTACCTCTTGAAGTGAACTCAAAATAACTCTGTACTGTTAAATACTTGGCAGTATTCATGTTGTATCTCTTGTAGTGAACTCAAAATAACTCTGTACTGGTAAATACTTGGCAGTATTCATGTTGTATCTCTTGTAGTGAACTCAAAATAACTCAGTACTGGTAAATACTTGGCAGTATTCATGTTGTACCTCTTGTAGTGAACTCACAATAACTCTGTACTGGTAAATACTTGGCAGTATTCATGTTGTACCTCTTGAAGTGAACTCAAAATAACTCAGTACTGGTAAATACTTGACAGTATTCATGTTGTATCTCTTGTAGTGAACTCAAAATAACTCAGGACTGGTAAATACTTGGCAGTATTCATGCTGTACCTCTTGTAGTGAACTCAGAATAACTCTGTACTGGTAAATACTTGACAGTATTCATGTTGTACCTCTTGTAGTGAACTCAAAATAACTCTGTACTGGTAAATACTTGGCAGTATTCATGTTGTATCTCTTGTAGTGAACTCAAAATAACTCGGTACTGGTAAATACTTGGCAGTATTCATGTTGTACCTCTTGTAGTGAACTCACAATAACTCTGTACTGGTAAATACTAGCCAGTATTCATGTTGTACCTCTTGAAGTGAACTCAAAATAACTCTGTACTGGTAAATACTTGACAGTATTCATGTTGTATCTCTTGTAGTGAACTCAAAATAACTCAGGACTGGTAAATACTTGGCAGTATTCATGCTGTACCTCTTGTAGTGAACTCAAAATAAACTCTGTACTGTTAAATACTTGGCAGTATTCATGTTGTACCTCTTGTAGTGAACTCAAAATAACTCTGTACTGTTAAATACTTGGCAGTATTCATGTTGTACCTCTTGTAGTGAACTCAAAATAACTCTGTACTGTTAAATACTTGGCAGTATTCATGTTGTATCTCTTGTAGTGAACTCAAAATAACTCTGTACTGGTAAATACTAGCCAGTATTCATGTTGTACCTCTTGAAGTGAACTCAGAATAACTCTGTACTGGTAGATACTTGGCAGTATTCATGTTGTACCTCTTGTAGTGAACTCACAATAACTCTGTACTGGTAAATACTTGGCAGTATTCATGTTGTACCTCTTGAAGTGAACTCAAAATAACTCTGTACTGGTAAATACTTGACAGTATTCATGTTGTATCTCTTGTAGTGAACTCAAAATAACTCAGGACTGGTAAATACTTGGCAGTATTCATGCTGTACCTCTTGTAGTGAACTCAAAATAAACTCTGTACTGTTAAATACTTGGCAGTATTCATGTTGTACCTCTTGTAGTGAACTCAAAATAACTCTGTACTGTTAAATACTTGGCAGTATTCATGTTGTACCTCTTGTAGTGAACTCAAAATAACTCTGTACTGTTAAATACTTGGCAGTATTCATGTTGTATCTCTTGTAGTGAACTCAAAATAACTCTGTACTGGTAAATACTAGCCAGTATTCATGTTGTACATCTTGAAGTGAACTCAGAATAACTCTGTACTGGTAAATACTTGGCAGTATTCATGTTGTACCTCTTGAAGTGAACTCAAAATAACTCTGTACTGTTAAATACTTGGCAGTATTCATGTTGTATCTCTTGTAGTGAACTCAAAATAACTCTGTACTGGTAAATACTAGCCAGTATTCATGTTGTACCTCTTGAAGTGAACTCAGAATAACTCGGTACTGGTAAATACTTGGCAGTATTCATGTTGTACCTCTTGAAGTGAACTCAAAATAACTCTGTACTGTTAAATACTTGGCAGTATTCATGTTGTATCTCTTGTAGTGAACTCAAAATAACTCTGTACTGGTAAATACTTGGCAGTATTCATGTTGTATCTCTTGTAGTGAACTCAAAATAACTCAGTACTGGTAAATACTTGGCAGTATTCATGTTGTACCTCTTGTAGTGAACTCACAATAACTCTGTACTGGTAAATACTTGGCAGTATTCATGTTGTACCTCTTGAAGTGAACTCAAAATAACTCAGTACTGGTAAATACTTGACAGTATTCATGTTGTATCTCTTGTAGTGAACTCAAAATAACTCAGGACTGGTAAATACTTGGCAGTATTCATGCTGTACCTCTTGTAGTGAACTCAAAATAAACACTGTACTGTTAAATACTTGGCAGTATTCATGTTGTACCTCTTGTAGTGAACTCAAAATAACTCTGTACTGGTAAATACTTGGCAGTATTCATGTTGTACCTCTTGTAGTGAACTCACAATAACTCTGTACTGGTAAATACTTGGCAGTATTCATGTTGTATCTCTTGTAGTGAACTCAAAATAACTCTGTACTGGTAAATACTAGCCAGTATTCATGTTGTACCTCTTGAAGTGAACTCAGAATAACTCTGTACTGGTAGATACTTGGCAGTATTCATGTTGTACCTCTTGTAGTGAACTCACAATAACTCTGTACTGGTAAATACTTGGCAGTATTCATGTTGTACCTCTTGAAGTGAACTCAAAATAACTCTGTACTGGTAAATACTTGACAGTATTCATGTTGTATCTCTTGTAGTGAACTCAAAATAACTCTGTACTGGTAAATACTAGCCAGTATTCATGTTGTACCTCTTGAAGTGAACTCAGAATAACTCTGTACTGGTAGATACTTGGCAGTATTCATGTTGTACCTCTTGAAGTGAACTCAGAATAACTCTGTACTGTTAAATACTTGGCAGTATTCATGTTGTACCTCTTGAAGTGAACTCAAAATAACTCTGTACTGTTAAATACTTGGCAGTATTCATGTTGTATCTCTTGTAGTGAACTCAAAATAACTCTGTACTGGTAAATACTTGGCAGTATTCATGTTGTACCTCTTGAAGTGAACTCAAAATAACTCAGTACTGGTAAATACTTGACAGTATTCATGTTGTATCTCTTGTAGTGAACTCAAAATAACTCAGGACTGGTAAATACTTGGCAGTATTCATGCTGTACCTCTTGTAGTGAACTCAAAATAAACACTGTACTGTTAAATACTTGGCAGTATTCATGTTGTACCTCTTGTAGTGAACTCAAAATAACTCTGTACTGGTAAATACTTGGCAGTATTCATGTTGTACCTCTTGTAGTGAACTCACAATAACTCTGTACTGGTAAATACTTGGCAGTATTCATGTTGTATCTCTTGTAGTGAACTCAAAATAACTCTGTACTGGTAAATACTAGCCAGTATTCATGTTGTACCTCTTGAAGTGAACTCAGAATAACTCTGTACTGGTAGATACTTGGCAGTATTCATGTTGTACCTCTTGTAGTGAACTCACAATAACTCTGTACTGGTAAATACTTGGCAGTATTCATGTTGTACCTCTTGAAGTGAACTCAAAATAACTCTGTACTGGTAAATACTTGACAGTATTCATGTTGTATCTCTTGTAGTGAACTCAAAATAACTCTGTACTGGTAAATACTAGCCAGTATTCATGTTGTACCTCTTGAAGTGAACTCAGAATAACTCTGTACTGGTAGATACTTGGCAGTATTCATGTTGTACCTCTTGAAGTGAACTCAGAATAACTCTGTACTGTTAAATACTTGGCAGTATTCATGTTGTACCTCTTGAAGTGAACTCAAAATAACTCTGTACTGTTAAATACTTGGCAGTATTCATGTTGTATCTCTTGTAGTGAACTCAAAATAACTCAGGACTGGTAAATACTTGGCAGTATTCATGCTGTACCTCTTGTAGTGAACTCAAAATAAACTCTGTACTGTTAAATACTTGGCAGTATTCATGTTGTACCTCTTGTAGTGAACTCAAAATAACTCTGTACTGGTAAATACTTGGCAGTATTCATGTTGTACCTCTTGTAGTGAACTCACAATAACTCTGTACTGGTAAATACTTGGCAGTATTCATGTTATACCTCTTGTAGTGAACTCAAAATAACTCTGTACTGGTAAATACTAGCCAGTATTCATGTTGTACCTCTTGAAGTGAACTCAGAATAACTCTGTACTGGTAGATACTAGCCAGTATTCATGTTGTACCTCTTGAAGTGAACTCAGAATAACTCTGTACTGTTAAATACTTGGCAGTATTCATGTTGTACCTCTTGTAGTGAACTCAAAATAACTCTGTACTGTTAAATACTTGGCAGTATTCATGTTGTATCTCTTGTAGTGAACTCAAAATAACTCTGTACTGGTAAATACTAGCCAGTATTCATGTTGTACCTCTTGAAGTGAACTCAGAATAACTCTGTACTGTTAAATACTTGGCAGTATTCATGTTGTACCTCTTGTAGTGAACTCAAAATAACTCTGTACTGTTAAATACTTGGCAGTATTCATGTTGTATCTCTTGTAGTGAACTCAAAATAACTCAGTACTGGTAAATACTTGGCAGTATTCATGTTGTACCTCTTGTAGTGAACTCACAATAACTCTGTACTGGTAAATACTTGGCAGTATTCATGCTGTACCTCTTGTAGTGAACTCAAAATAAACTCTGTACTGTTAAATACTTGGCAGTATTCATGTTGTACCTCTTGTAGTGAACTCAAAATAACTCTGTACTGTTAAATACTTGGCAGTATTCATGTTGTACCTCTTGTAGTGAACTCAAAATAACTCTGTACTGTTAAATACTTGGCAGTATTCATGTTGTATCTCTTGTAGTGAACTCAAAATAACTCTGTACTGGTAAATACTAGCCAGTATTCATGTTGTACCTCTTGAAGTGAACTCAGAATAACTCTGTACTGGTAGATACTTGGCAGTATTCATGTTGTACCTCTTGTAGTGAACTCACAATAACTCTGTACTGGTAAATACTTGGCAGTATTCATGTTGTACCTCTTGAAGTGAACTCAAAATAACTCTGTACTGGTAAATACTTGACAGTATTCATGTTGTATCTCTTGTAGTGAACTCAAAATAACTCAGGACTGGTAAATACTTGGCAGTATTCATGCTGTACCTCTTGTAGTGAA
The DNA here is from genome assembly GCA_963680875.1 of Bathymodiolus brooksi. Taxonomy (NCBI): domain Eukaryota; kingdom Metazoa; phylum Mollusca; class Bivalvia; order Mytilida; family Modiolidae; genus Bathymodiolus; species Bathymodiolus brooksi. The sequence goes on from OY804585.1 coordinate 91,810,878, forward strand.
CTCAAAATAAACTCTGTACTGTTAAATACTTGGCAGTATTCATGTTGTACCTCTTGTAGTGAACTCAAAATAACTCTGTACTGTTAAATACTTGGCAGTATTCATGTTGTATCTCTTGTAGTGAACTCAAAATAACTCTGTACTGGTAAATACTAGCCAGTATTCATGTTGTACATCTTGAAGTGAACTCAGAATAACTCTGTACTGTTAAATACTTGGCAGTATTCATGTTGTATCTCTTGTAGTGAACTCAAAATAACTCTGTACTGGTAAATACTAGCCAGTATTCATGTTGTACCTCTTGAAGTGAACTCAGAATAACTCTGTACTGGTAAATACTTGGCAGTATTCATGTTGTACCTCTTGAAGTGAACTCAAAATAACTCTGTACTGTTAAATACTTGGCAGTATTCATGTTGTATCTCTTGTAGTGAACTCAAAATAACTCTGTACTGGTAAATACTTGACAGTATTCATGTTGTATCTCTTGTAGTGAACTCAAAATAACTCAGTACTGGTAAATACTTGGCAGTATTCATGTTGTACCTCTTGTAGTGAACTCACAATAACTCTGTACTGGTAAATACTTGGCAGTATTCATGTTGTACCTCTTGAAGTGAACTCAAAATAACTCAGTACTGGTAAATACTTGACAGTATTCATGTTGTATCTCTTGTAGTGAACTCAAAATAACTCAGGACTGGTAAATACTTGGCAGTATTCATGCTGTACCTCTTGTAGTGAACTCAAAATAAACTCTGTACTGTTAAATACTTGGCAGTATTCATGTTGTACCTCTTGTAGTGAACTCAAAATAACTCTGTACTGGTAAATACTTGGCAGTATTCATGTTGTACCTCTTGTAGTGAACTCACAATAACTCTGTACTGGTAAATACTTGGCAGTATTCATGTTATACCTCTTGTAGTGAACTCAAAATAACTCTGTACTGGTAAATACTAGCCAGTATTCATGTTGTACCTCTTGAAGTGAACTCAGAATAACTCTGTACTGGTAGATACTAGCCAGTATTCATGTTGTACCTCTTGAAGTGAACTCAGAATAACTCTGTACTGTTAAATACTTGGCAGTATTCATGTTGTACCTCTTGTAGTGAACTCCAAATAACTCTGTACTGTTAAATACTTGGCAGTATTCATGTTGTATCTCTTTTAGTGAACTCAAAATAACTCTGTACTGGTAAATACTAGCCAGTATTCATGTTGTACCTCTTGAAGTGAACTCAGAATAACTCTGTACTGGTAAATACTTGGCAGTATTCATGTTGTACCTCTTGAAGTGAACTCAAAATAACTCTGTACTGTTAAATACTTGGCAGTATTCATGTTGTATCTCTTGTAGTGAACTCAAAATAACTCTGTACTGGTAAATACTAGCCAGTATTCATGTTGTACCTCTTGAAGTGAACTCAGAATAACTCTGTACTGGTAAATACTTGGCAGTATTCATGTTGTACCTCTTGAAGTGAACTCAAAATAACTCTGTACTGTTAAATACTTGGCAGTATTCATGTTGTATCTCTTGTAGTGAACTCAAAATAACTATGTACTGGTAAATACTTGGCAGTATTCATGTTGTATCTCTTGTAGTGAACTCAAAATAACTCTGTACTGGTAAATACTTGGCAGTATTCATGTTGTATCTCTTGTAGTGAACTCAAAATAACTCTGTACTGGTAAATACTAGCCAGTATTCATGTTGTACCTCTTGTAGTGAACTCAAAATAACTCTGTACTGGTAAATACCAGCCAGTATTCATGTTGTATCTCTTGAAGTGAACTCAGAATAACTCTGTACTGGTAAATACTTGGCAGTATTCATGTTGTACCTCTTGTAGTGAACTCAAAATAACTCTGTACTGTTAAATACTTGGCAGTTTTCATGTTGTACCTCTTGAAGTGAACTCAAAATAACTCTGTACTGTTAAATACTTGGCAGTATTCATGTTGTATCTCTTGTAGTGAACTCACAATAACTCTGTACTGGTAAATACTTGGCAGTTTTCATGTTGTACCTCTTGTAGTGAACTCAAAATAACTCTGTACTGTTAAATACTTGGCAGTATTCATGTTGTATCTCTTGTAGTGAACTCACAATAACTCTGTACTGGTAAATACTAGCCAGTATTCATGTTGTATCTCTTGAAGTGAACTCAGAATAACTCTGTACTGGTAAATACTTGGCAGTATTCATGTTGTACCTCTTGTAGTGAACTCAAAATAAATCAGTACTGGTAAATACTTGGCAGTATTCATGTTGTATCTCTTGTAGAGAACTCAAAATAACTCAGTACTGGTAAATACTTGCCAGTATTCATGTTGTACCTCTTGTAGTGAACTCAAAATAACTCTGTACTGGTAAATACTTGGTAGTATTCATGTTGTACCTCTTGTAGTGAACTCAGAATAACTCTGTACTGGTAAATACTTGGCAGTATTCATGTTGTACCTCTTGTAATGAACTCAAAATAACTCAGTACTGGTAAATACTAGCCAGTATTCATGTTGTACCTCTTGAAGTGAACTCAAAATAACTATGTACTGGTAAATATTTGGCAGTTTTCATGTTGTAATGAACTCAAAATAACTCTGTACTGTTAAATACTTGGCAGTATTCATGCTGTACCTCTTGTAGTGAACTCAGAATAACTCTGTACTGGTAAATACTTGGTAGTATTCATGTTATACCTCTTGAAGTGAACTCAAAATAACTCTGTACTGTTAAATACTTGGCAGTATTCATGTTGTACCTCTTGTAGTGAACTCAAAATAACTCTGTACTGGTAAATACTTGGCAGTATTCATGTTATACCTCTTGTAGTGAACTCAGAATAACTCTGTACTGGTAAATACTTGGCAGTATTCATGTTGTACCTCTTGTAGTGAACTCAGAATAACTCTGTACTGGTAAATACTTGGCAGTATTCATGTAGTACCTCTTGAAGTGAACTCAAAATAACTCTGTACTGTTAAATACTTGGCAGTATTCATGTTGTACCTCTTGTAGTGAACTCAAAATAACTCTGTACTGTTAAATACTTGGCAGTATTCATGTTGTACCTCTTGTAGTGAACTCAAAATAACTCTGTACTGTTAAATACTTGGCAGTATTCATGTTGTACCTCTTGTAGTGAACTCAAAATAACTCTGTACTGGTAAATACTTGGCAGTATTCATGTTGTACCTCTTGTAGTGAACTCAAAATAAAAGTACAATAAAATAGCAATAAAAATGTTGTTCCTTTATTTTGATTATGTGTTAGTATAATGCTTGATAGTCTCTCATGTTCATTGTCATCCATAGCCTTTCTTCCTAATTAGTAAGTAAATATTTGGCCATATTTATGTTGTACCTATTGTAGTGAACTCAAAATAAAAATATCATCATCATCTGAACTCTTAAGACTTACTGTAACATTTTATTTTTTACAGTTATTGTGCAATAGGAAAGTTAAATGGTGGACACCAGGCAGCTGTGATGGTGTTAGCCGTAGAAAATCAAGATGATACAGATGTAGTAGTAACTGGATCTAAAGATCATTATATAAAGGTCATTATCTAGTATCCATGATTTGATCTTGATATACAGTTATGTATATTAGCTAACATTAAGTATGTATTCTATAGGAATACAATATTTTAGCCATTCGATACAACCCACCCAATACAAAACCTTATATGTGATGCAAGATTTACTTTTGTTAGTTCTACTTCCGTGACGTTGTCTTCTTTGAAACCTAACAACGTCTTCGTTAATAAATACAAAATCTCATTTGGGAATACTTCAAAATAACATTTAGTATTACATACTTAGTTCAAATAAAGGCATTTTTGTATGACCAATATGACCGGAAGTAAACTGTCCATATTTTCACACCCTGGGAAAATAACCGGTTATTGGATTACTACAAGATCATTTCCATATCGAGGCCCATATTGGCCCGGGCCATATGGGCCTCGACTTCGTCTCATGCCAATATGGGCGTCTCTTTTCTAGATGTTGGAAGTATGTAATAAATAGTTTAATACATGGGCATTTCCATCTCGGGATGATAACCAGGCCAATATGGAAATGCCCATGTATTAATCTGTAAGTATTTTTGCTTCATATTGCAGGGACAAATTCTGGACAAACATATTATTGTTGGATATGTTTTGGTGGAAATGAACTTCTCATCGCAACTCAGATCTCAGTCTTCGCCTACAGTACAATATTGCTCTGAGGAATCCATTCTTGGGAGAACGAAAGAACAATATTGAACACTGGAAACAAAATGAAAACAATTTTCAACAGACCTTCCTCTTGATGAGATCTTCACAAATGATGAGATTATGTTTTATTATATATAATGTAATTTTGGTATAGAAATGTTTTGTTATTGAGTGATAAGTAATATATGTAGATTAGATATACCAATATTTCAATTACATGTTTTATATTTGTAGATATTTGAGGTTTCAGAAGACAAAGCGGGGGTGTTAACACCTAAATATAACTTAGAACCTCCTCATTATGATGGGATACAGTCGTTAGCTATACAGGGAAATATACTATTTACTGGTTCTAGAGATACATGTATTAAAAAATGGGATTTATCTACACATACGCTCAAACAGGTACGATATAGATTACAGGTGATTAGAAATTAGGTAGAATATTAATTACTGGTGTTTAACACCACTTTTAACAGTATTTCAGTTATATCTTGGCAGTCAGCTTGCTATTGATTTGGTAATAGGACAGTGAGTCATGCTTATTAGTTCTTGGATTATCTCCTTTTAAAATTGTATCTGACAGACACCCATCTTCCTTCAAAGATGGCCACAGTTACTGAAAACTGATCAAACTGTTTCTTACATATAGCAGAAGGAATGTTTAAAATGATTTGTTATCAATATCAATCTTTTATATTATCAACCAAAAGTATTAAATTGAAATGAATTTTTTTTTGGGTGAAATTAGAGGGTGTTTATGGTATTTTATGCCACTTTCAACAATATTTCAGTTATATCGTGGCGGTCAGTTTTATTGGTGGAGGAAACCGGAGAAAACCACTGACCTATCACAAGTCAAACTTTATCACATAATGTTGTATCGAGTACACCTCGTCATGTACAGGGTTCAAATTCACAACTTGAGTAGTGATAGGCACTGATTGCACAGGCTGAAACTAGGACCGAGAGAATGTTTAAAATTATTAGTTATCAATTTCAAAATATTATATAAACAACTAAAGGTATTTAATTCAAATGAAATATTTTTGGCTGCAAACATAAAAAAAATATTAAACATGAAAGGTACCAGTCTTTTTTTTTCAAATTAATTACAGCCAAAGGGAGATCATTCCTAAGTAATATTTTGTTCTAAATTTGGATTTTTATGTTTTATTTTACAGTCTATAAATCAAGCTCATAAAGACTGGATATGTGGATTAAGTTTTATTCCTGATACTAATATAGTATTAAGTGGATGTCGTGGTGGATTTCTAAAGTTGTGGAATGTAGATAATTGTCATTGTATGGGAGAGGTCAAAGCTCACTCATCACCTATTAATGCCATAGCAACCAACTCGTCGGCCATATTTACTGCCTCCAAGTAAGTTGAAGGATTAAGTAAAATGATATTCCATCAAAAAGGCCAATCCTAGGGGAATGTTATTGAATATTGACATATAGAAAATTGTAATGTTTGTAGTTAAATATTTATATATTCATTAATGGGAAATGCCTAAGCAAATTGTAAAATTATCTGAAAATTCCACAAAAAGTTTTTTTTTTTTATTATTGCATAAATAGGTTATTTCATATACTCATATACAAGTACATAATGATTCCTGTGAGTTCTTATATATAAAAAGCAAGAAAATGATCAAGCAAAGTTTTATCAAGAATTTCATGTCATTTATCCTGATATTAAAATAAAACTAAACACATGGGGTAAAATAGTTAATAACCTAGCATGTTGGGATAGGTAAACCCAGTTTGTCATTTTAGATACTTTTGTATTCTTAGACCTGTATAAACTACAATAATACCATTGGTTGAATTTAGACAATTTATAATATACCACCGGTGTTGTGTTATTTTGTCTTTATCAAGTGAAGTGTAAAATTAAGCCATCTGAGAGATCTTTTCACTTGTGCAATAAAATGCACAACCACAGAAGTAAGACAATTCAGAAATGTTAAACATGGGATTCCCGGAGCCCTACAATTCAATTTAAGGTTTATCAGAGGGCAAAAAATTAAGACAAAAGTTGGTCCAAAGGTGGTTTGGTTTAGACAGCTTCACTGTATACTTAATTACAATATACAATGTAGTTTGGTATATCTATAAGTTAAACTGTCATATCTATATACTTAATTACAATATACAATGTAGTTTGGTATATCTATAAGTTAAACTGTCATATCTATATACTTAATTACAATATACAATGTAGTTTGGTATATCTATAAGTTAAACTGTCATATCTATATACTTAATTACAATACACAATGTAGTTTGGTATATCTATAAGTTAAACTGTCATATCTATATACTTAATTACAATACACAATGTAGTTTGGTATATCTATAAGTTAAACTGTCATATCTATATTTGTTTCTTTTTTACAGTGAATCAGCGGTGAAAATTTGGCAGTTTAACAGAATACAAACATGTGAATTTTATATATAATTCTTACCTTGTTTTGCTCTAGTTACCATCATTGCACGACCATTGTTTATGCAGTCTTTATATCTTTAATCTCCACTATTGTGGACAGTTTGTATTCTAATTTAAAACAAAATGGTGTATGCACAAAAAGCATTATAGACATTTAGCAGATCACACAAAATACATGGAAATGTATCGCAATATAATAATGTATTGGTATAGCAAATAACTATTTTATTTGATGGACTTTTGATTGTGTGGAGGAGTTAGGGGGAAGGGGGGTATCACAATTCTGATTCAGTATCTTGTACCTTATATTTTTGTCTTAAGTTATGAACATAGATATTTAGATCTGTCATCTCCTTATGTATCCCCTAAAAGACATTTATACTTATCCTTAGACATCTTTTTTGTATACATCTCTTTAGGTCTAGATATTATGTAGAATTGAAGAAAAAAAACAACATTTACTAGTAAATCTTTCAAAGTATTATGGCTATTAAGTCAAAAGATTGTTGAACAACGAATTCCATTTCTTTTCGTTTACGGGTACCCATTTTAGAAAAAATAAATATTTCTGTGTCTTACGAAAAAAACAACTTTCAAAAAGTTTGATCAAATATTTGAATGAAAAGAATTTGTTTTACACAGAAGAGAAAATTGGAAATAAATAACACATCCTATAATATTTTGTCTTCCCAAATAAAATTATTTTCACAGTAGGAAGTTTGAACTGGTAAAATAACTCTGTTATTTGTTTTTGGTTTTTTTTATTAACAATCAAATTAGTATGGACTTTAGATTCTAGAATTTTGTATAGCCTACTTCTGAAACAGGAAATACAATTCCATTTTGATTTATTTACAAGAAATGGCAGTTGTATTCCAATAACTAACAATCAACACCACAATATAGCTGAAATACTGATAAAGTTGGCATTAAACACCAATCAATCAATCAATCTAACAATCTAACAATCAAGTCCATCAAATATGCCTGTTATAGTATGTCACTTGTATATATACAATACAGTTCACATAATCATTATGTTCTCAAGTAGATAAAATCTATCTTTAGACCATTCCATATATACATTTTTCTTGTGTAGATGAAATAAATCATTATATAATATCCAAAAAAAAATTGCAGATTGTTCCATGTAGATTTTTTTTGTCTACAGTAGATGAAATCTATCATTTAAAATATAAAAATTTCTTCTGATCATTCCATGTAGATTGTTTTCCCTCTAACCGAAGGAATCTATTGATTTAAGTATCGATGATGTCTTCATTTTACATTCCATGTTACTGGTAAAAAAAATTATCTGATAGATAAAATCTATCTTTTTGAAGTATTAAAAATGTCTTCTTATCATTCCATATAGATTTTTTGTCATCATTCCTTGATGATTTAATCAAATTAAATTTAAATAAAACAGTGATCATTTATTTTACTTTAAGAATTTTTTCATAATTACTTAAGCAGTGACATATCAGATAGGTTTAAGACTTATAAATGATCTGAGCTAAGAAAGATTTGTCAAACAAATTTTTATGTCCATACACCATAATTTTAAATGATGTTATAATTCCAGTTGTTATTTAGTATATTGTATATAAACGTTTTACATTGATGTACATACACATGTTTTGACAAAAGTAGACAAAGAAATCACTGTTGTACATTGTACACTAATGCCACAGTGTTGTACACAATATCAGATTGTTGTACACTATATCACAGTGTTGTACACTATGGTACTTTCAGATGCATGTTGTACCAGTATCTGTGCCTTCTATAGTCCTCTCTCTCAACCCTTTCTGAGAATGTGAAGAACTGCTTGTTGTCTTTTCCAAAAAAGCAAATCTGAAAATTAAACCAAACAGTGTTAGAATTAGATTTTAGAGCTGTCAAATTTTTGTTCTTCCCTCAACGGGATTTGAACCCACACCATTGATACACTGCAGCACCATTCGCTTAGCCTTATGTCCAGCTCCCTCGACCACATCCAGTCTCTCATATCGAGGTAAATAAACAAAATCTCTGAAAATTTATCCTGAGCTTTTGGCCGTACAATCCGGCCTTCTTCAGTGTAACTTTATTATGTTATGGTACATTTGAATTTGTCATAATGGATAACGTCACAAAGTAAATAAAATAAAAATTACGGGAAATAGAACGTTACGTTTTTGTATTTAATCCATGGGGTTTGAATGTTCGCAGTTTATTCATCCACAGTTTTTCGATAGTCTCTCGGTAAGAATTATCGCCGCAAATTTTTTCTAAAGCCACAATTTCATAATCATTCACGGAATGTTCAGTGGAATTGAAATGAATTGCGATTGGATCAGGTTTCTGCCTTCTGATTAGTGATAAATTTAACAAATGTCTTTGGTACAGGCTGTCCCCGGTTTCTCCCAGCAAATTTCCTCCTTTTTTTTTTAGCAAACTATTTGAAATAAAATGTATCAAGCTTGGTCTAAACAACTAGAAAATGAAAGCATTCAGGGGGTTTTCTTTTTTCATCAGTGATCATTTTCATCTGTAAACAGTTGTTCCTTTACATAACTTTTGTTTTAAAGTGTAAGATAAGATTTTCTCTTGTATTACTGTTTTTGTAAAAGTCAATCTTGTGCCAAAGTATTGCATAAAAATTGTAGATAAATGTAAATAGAATATTCCAGCCCTATAAGAATAAGAATAAGAATTGTATTGTCCTATCCAATAGAGGGCCCACATTGGGCAAAGTCATTACAGTGATTCATAAACAATTACATTCAAAAATTTTTAAAATATATAAATATTATACGTTACAATGAACAAAACTGCCAATATAATATACTAAATACTTATACTAATAATAATTATAATAATAATTAAGTGCCGTCAACTATGACATTGTTGGCCACATCAGACATCAATGGTTAATTTACATGTAGTGTAGTGGTCAAGTCCTCCCTGTGTCCTAAGCACATGGACAAGCACTGTACGGTAGTTGTTCAAATGCAGAGGAACCAAGGGCCGGTGCAAATAGGACTATAACACATTCGCACACATATTATACATGTGAAATAACTACATTTTCGAAATTAAATACATATACTGTATATCTAACAGCCATATTGAGCAGCAGTATTGTTTTGCTTGAACAAATTTATTATCTGTAATTAAATACAAATATATATATATAAATGTATATCATTAATGTATAGGTAAATAATTTATGTCAATGATTGATGAAATAGAATTTAATTTAAGAATAGTTTTATATTAAATTAAGTTTTTCAAGAATTTTATTATCATCAAAAGCCAGTTTCATAATCATGTCCTGTGTTTTTTTATAAAACAAATTTTTACATCCCTAAAATAAAGTTATTTATAATGCTAAAAATCCATTTAGGAATTAAAGTCAAGTAGTCTGTTTGAACACGGAATTGTTGTTTCCAATGCAAGATGTTGTATTAAATGTTTCATTTAAGTTTTTCTTTTATTAATTTCACCGAGTTTTTGATTTAATGAGTAAGATATAAAAATAGGTACCTCCAGGTAAAATCCTTGTAAATGTATGACAATGTTGCCACTTAAATGATATTCTCACCAATTCAGAATGCTCAAATCTTTTGTGCCCACAAATGTCATGGTGGAAATTATATTGCATCACAGCCACTTAGAAATGAACTTCTAGAATAGAAACACTATGTGATAAAGTTTGTCAGTGACTTGCGACAGGTCAGTGGTTTTTTTCTGGAACTCCGGTTTCCTCCACCAATAAAACTGCCACCACGATATAACTGAAATGTTGTTGAAAGTGGCATTAAACACCATAACTCTAACACTAATTCTCTAGAATAGATGAATGTTGTATCTATCTATACATTGAGTTGAAGTTTCTATAACTATGCTTTTTATGTTTATGTTGCAGAAAATATTATTATAAGTAAATGCTTGGTAGACATTGGTTTAGTTCTCATTAAATAGTTACTGTCTTGTCAAATCAAAACATGGGCTGATGTGGTTAAGTGGTGAAGGTCTTTAACCTCTGACACACAAGCCTAACACCATTGATGTAGGTTTGAGCCCCATTATATACATCAAGTGTTAAGATTTTCAGACACCTGCCCATAGCCAGGTCTTTCAGTATATTTGTATGGAGCCTTCCATCCCACTATAAGTCGGGGGGAGGGGAGGGTTATGTCAATTCTTGAACCATTTTATATTGTCATCATAATAGAACTGAAAATTTATTTTAAGTATTTAAAAAAGTAAATGCCCTATACTACTAATATTTTACTGAGTTAGACAGAGTATATATGAATCCAGATTTTGGTATGCGGGTGGGAAAGGGAGGGTGCCTATTTTGTGTTTTCACCCCAGATTCTTGAAACTTGAAATATTTGCACACAAAGTACAACTGTACACCTTACATTGAATAGAGTTTTGAGAATGTAGTCCAACTAATTGAGTCCTTATCCCATTCTAGTATATATATGGTACAATATAGGAAACTGAACCAATTTCTACCTTAGTTGTATATTTTATTTATTATTTTTTTATTTAGTTGCTTCTTTTTTCTTTTATTTGCACCTTGTAGTGACCACACTGTGGGAATCTGGCGGTCCAAGACCGGATTGGAAACCTCGGACACAACAAATGAACAATCATAAAAGTAAATCAGACCATTACATCTACAAGAGATATAGATGACAACAAAATCTCTGTATAGACATTCTAGACACTTCACTTTCATTGTCCAGTAGGAGTTAAAAAGAACATTTGATAGACTTATTGTCCAGTGGGAGTTAAAAAAAAACATCTGATTGACTCATTGTCCAGTGGGAGTTAAAAAGAACATCTGATGGACATTGTCTGATAACTTAGCAGAACAGGGTACCAGTTAAAAACACTGGATAAAAAATTGCCAACATATTCATTATAAATTTACATAATAGTGTATTTTCTTGTAACAAATATAAATTGGAAGATTTATATAAAAAAACCATATACAGCATTTGTCTCACACAAAGAATGTATGGTGCTCATATTACAGACATCAGGGTTATGAATTTAAAAATGTATATGAACTTAAATTTGTCATCAAAATGTTGAAATCATCCTTTTAAAAAATGTTTGTAAAAGTCTGTATTAGCATTTAATAATAATCAGGGGTATACTCTCATGTTATTGGAAATGAGCACAAAATGGCAATCATTTGAACATTTTTTGAAAATTTTACACAATCGACACAAAAAACAATGGAATTTGTTATTAATTAAAGTTGTTAATATAAGATTTTTTCATAATTTAAGCCAATTTTTGTTTTAACTTAAAAGTTAGTGATCTCTATGTACAGAAAATTGATAAGTGCTTGTAAACTGGACTGGGTTGTACAAACCTCAATTAAATTTAAGTTTCTCAATTAAATCTCAAGTGCAAATTAAATTCATGTACATTTTAAGTAAATTTAAGTGTCAATTAAATTTTAATTGACACTTAAATTTAATTGAGGGTTGTGCGACCCAGTTATTATTTGTATTGTGTTTGATGTTCTACAAAGTAGTTGGTACTTTCCTATATACCGGTACTATTATCTTGTTGCTAGAAATACCATATTTCTTGACCTTAGTTTTATGTGGAGTCTACAAAATATGTTAAAATTATATGTTTTACTTGATGATTTCAAGCCAGTGATCTGCCTACGCTCATGTCCATGTTATTGTTGAATAAATTACTTACTAGGTTAATTTTAATGGCCTACGTAAATTGTTAACGTTGATGAAATTCCACTATGCATGTATTGTGTGTTTTTGTAACAAATAACATGTCTGCGAACGATTGTTTTGTGTTTTGTTGACTTACAGAGAATAGAGATCTCATTTTTGTTATTTTTATTGTTAAATTTTGTGTATTCTATGTATAGGTTAATTAAAAGTTAATTCTTAAGTACCTAAGATCCAATTTATTTGAATGCCATGATATAGCTGAAATACTGCTAAAGTTGGCATTAAACACCAATCTATTTATTTGAAGACTTGGCACAGTAACTGGTAATTGTAAGATGAAGAACAACAACTAAAACTACTCTTACTGAACTATTGATTATTTTAGTGGATTTTGTGTCCACTTAGGTGAACATCATTTTATGTTATATACAGAACATTTTTTGGAGTATAAAGATAATTATTAAAAGAAAGGAAAAAAGTTAAAATTGCAAAAATCTAAACCCTCCAAAAGAATTTATTGTTTACCGGTAGATAGTAATATTTTGTAATTTATCTGATATAAGTATTTGTTTATTTATTTTAATTAGCCTTGAATAAAAGATATGTATGCTAACAAGGGAAAAATTGTAAAGAAATGCATTGTGGACTGTTTTCATAATTTGTGTGCAACTATATCAAGTTGATAGGATTATCTCCCCTTAAATATTCCAGTGACCCATATTTTAACCCCATACATGCATTTTTTATATTGTTTTATGTTATTTTTGAAACTTTGGGACCAAATATTTTTCAGCTGGCCTGTGATTTTTCATTTTTGTTTTTGTAACATTTTCAAATATGAAAGAATTATTAATATTTTCCTTAAGCTCAAAACGATATGACTTTATATGATAACACGAGAATGACATTATTTATTATGTACAACTGAAGGATATTTAAGTAAGTTTATAGATGCTCTTAGTATCTCACTGAAAACTCTGACTTACAAAACTTTTGAAAGTCAGATTTTAAAAACAAATATGTGTTCATATCACCAATGAGGTGATCAAACTTTTGTCTCAGCATTTTTTTGGCATATTTTTTGTAACATTACAAATTAATTAATTTGCCAAAATCTATGTGTTCCACAACATTAGAGAGTTTTGTATGTAAATTTTTAAGGTCAAATGCCAAATTTTGAAAGTGATAAATAATATGCCTGTAACTTATATTATATGCCACATGTCATCTTCTTTTCAAATAATGGCCAGTTTATTTGAAATCATTTTATATTGTTAGCCATATCATTTTTGTATTCATTATCATATGTCTTTCATGTTATTGTATGATATTCTTTTTTGTATTTATTACCAAGAAAGAATATCATTGAAATGTTTATATTTTCATTGTTTAATTGTTTAATTTCATAACTTAAGGCCATAAAACTTTTTATGTATGAATTTCATACTCATACTCCAAAATTGTCCAATCAGAACACAGTATTTATTGACTCCAGTGTTCTGATTGGCTGTTTTTGTCGAGTTAGAGAACAATACTCGTGCATGAAAGTTTTAAGACCATAAGTACATCAGTTAACTTTAAATTGTCACAAAATTTATCCTCACATAAGAATTAGTGCTGTATTATTTATTTCACACATCTATAGCATTATGTGCACACCTGGTAACTGTAACCTTGATATGAAATAGTAACTAAATAATCCTAATGTAATATAACTTCTAGTCCTATATAACAACGTAACCTCGACATTTATTTAATTCCATTAATTTACTCCGGTACATCAAGATTTGCCATGTATGCAGTTCAACCTACCATATGTACCTCATCGTTTGATAAACACTCAGCATTAAGGAGAAAGAGCAAAGACTGGTTGGCTCGGAATCAGGATAATGTGTTCCGAGAGGAGGGACATGTTTATCGACGGACTGTTGTTTCAGCGATCAAAAATTAGTTTCATCTGATTTTTTTTGTAAATTTATTATTTTTATTCTTTTAATTTAACATGCATCAAGTACAAATATGCAAAATACGCTGTCGATTAGATATGCCTTCTGCGCATGTGCTAGGGTGTTCTGTGCTATTTAGAGCCCTCTATTGTTTTCAAAGCGAAAGTAGACGCCATGTTAGAATATAGAACAAAGTAGCTATGATCTTGTCTACTATAGAATGAGGTAGCTGTGATCTTGTCTACTATAGAACAAGGTAGCTGTGATCTTGTCTACAATAGAACAAGGTAGCTGTGATCTTGTCCACTATAGAACAAGGTAGCTGTGATCTTGTCTACTATAGAACAAGGTAGCTGTGATCTTGTCTACTATAGAACAAGGTAGCTGTGATGACGTGGTAACATCACAGCTTCTACACTATGTCTCAAATTTGTTGTACTTATCAGGGATGTACATGTTTGTATATAATATTGAATAATGGTGCATATGTACCATAATAAAGTGATATATTTTCTATTTATCTTGTATTATTGTCTTGTATGTTACTGGTCTATAAGAAGACTTGTCGTTGGATTTTATAGTGTAGTTTATATACAGAAGTGCTGTGGATGCTTAACGCCACTTTCAACGATGTTTCAGCTATATTATGGTGGTTTAATTGGTGGAGAGAAAAAACCTGTTACCACAAACTTTTAATACATAGAATTGTATTGAGTACACTTCACCATGAGCAGGAACCAAAATTACAGCTTTAGTAGTGCTAGACACTGATATGTACAAACTGTGCTAGACACTGACATGTACAAACTGTGCTAGACACTGATATGTACAAACTGTGCTAGACACTGATATGTACAAACTGTGCTAGACAGTGACATGTACAAACTGTGCTAGACAGTGACATGTACAAACTGTGCTAGACACTGATATGTACAAACTGTGCTAGACACTGATATGTACAAACTGTGCTACACTTCTTGCCGACTTGTGCCTTTATTTATACAAGGCAGACTTCATACAGGGGCTTCTCAAGAAAAACGAAAAGGAAGCTAGGCTATATCCTTTAATTTCACGTTCCACTATATAGATGATGTCCTTTCACTAAATAATTTTAAGTTTGGTGATTTTATTGATCACATCTGTCCCATTGAGCTTGAAATAAAGGATACCACAGACACAGCTATGTCTGCTTCATACCTTGACCTACACCTCGAAATTGACAGTTAGGGCCACTTAAGAACGAAACTTTATGACAAAAGAAATTATTTAAATTATCCCATTGTGAATTTTCCATTTATATGTAGCAACATTCCAGCAACACCTGCATATGGAGTATATATCTCTCAGCTGATCCGATATTCCAGAGCTTGTGGTTCCAATCTGGAATTCCTTAATAGAAGGTTGCTGCTAACAAGGAAGCTACTGAAGCAAGGGTTCCTATTGGTTATGTTGAAGTCCAGATTTACGCTCGCCAGCATGACTTGGTTATAACCGTTATGCAATGTCCGTGTCACAAATGACCATGAATATGTTCCTCTTGTCGTAATCATTATCCCGTCCTTTCCTCCTTCATGACTTATCACCAGGTTTTGTTAATAGAGTAACACAACAGCCCGTTACAGGTGCCACTAGTGGAGCAGGAACTGCTTATCCTTCCGTAGCAACTAAATTCACCCCCAGTTTTTAGTGGGGTTCATGTTTCTCGTTCTTTAGTTTTCTGTATAGACTAGTGTTTTGTAGATCTTGTTTGTTCTTTTTCCTTTCACTATTGTATTGTTTGACCTTTGATTTAGTTTCTGACTACCACTTTAGTATCTTCAATCCTTACTTGCATAGGTAGACATACATGTAATCATAGGTAGACATACATGTAATCATAGGTAGACATACCTGTAATCATAGGTAGACATACATGTAATCATAGGTAGACATACATGTAATCATAGGTAGACATACATGTAATCATAGGTAGACATACATGTAATCATAGGTAGACATACATGTAATCATAGGTAGACATACATGTAATCATAGGTAGACATACCTGTAATCATAGGTAGACATACCTGTAATCATAGGTAGACATACATGTAATCATAGGTAGACATACATGTAATCATAGGTAGACATACCTGTAATCATAGGTAGACATACATGTAATCATAGGTAGACATACATGTAATCATAGGTAGACATACATGTAATCATAGGTAGACATACATGTAATCATAGGTAGACATACCTGTAATCATAGGTAGACATACATGTAATCATAGGTAGACATACCTGTAATCATAGGTAGACATACCTGTAATCATAGGTAGACATACATGTAATCATAGGTAGACATACCTGTAATCATAGGTAGACACCTGTAATCATAGGTAGACATACATGTAATCATAGGTAGACATACATGTAATCATAGGTAGACATACATGTAATCAGGTAGACATACATGTAATCATAGGTAGACATACATGTAATCATAGGTAGACATACCTGTAATCATAGTTAGACATACATGTAATCATAGGTAGACATACCTGTAATCATAGGTAGACATACATGTAATCATAGGTAGACATACATGTAATCATAGGTAGACATACATGTAATCATAGGTAGACATACCTGTAATCATAGGTAGACATACCTGTAATCATAGGTAGACATACATGTAATCATAGGTAGACATACATGTAATCATAGGTAGACATACCTGTAATCATAGGTAGACATACCTGTAATCATAGGTAGACATACCTGTAATCATAGGTAGACATACCTGTAATCATAGGTAGACATACATGTAATCATAGGTAGACATACCTGTAATCATATTTAGACATACATGTAATCATAGGTAGACATACCTGTAATCATAGGTAGACATACATGTAATCATAGGTAGACATACATGTAGACATACCTGTAATCATAGGTAGACATACATGTAATCATAGGTAGACATACATGTAATCATAGGTAGACATACCTGTAATCATAGGTAGACATACATGTAATCATAGGTAGACATACCTGTAATCATAGGTAGACATACATGTAATCATAGGTAGACATACCTGTAATCATAGGTAGACATACATGTAATCATAGGTAGACATACATGTAATCATAGGTAGACATACCTGTAATCATAGGTAGACATACATGTAATCATAGGTAGACATACCTGTAATCATAGGTAGACATACATGTAATCATAGGTAGACATACCTGTAATCATAGTTAGACATACATGTAATCATAGGTAGACATACCTGTAATCATAGTTAGACATACATGTAATCATAGGTAGACATACATGTAATCATAGGTAGACATACCTGTAATCATAGGTAGACATACCTGTAATCATAGGTAGACATACATGTAATCATAGGTAGACATACCTGTAATCATAGTTAGACATACCTGTAATCATAGGTAGACATACCTGTAATCAAATTGCCAGAAGAAATATTTGGAGATACCAAAGGGGTAATCAGAAGCCATAAATCGAAGACCACAGACAATACGATTGCCAACAGAAAAAGGATCAACAATGATCTACAAAGAAGAGTGAAGATACCAAAGGGGTAATCAGAAGCCTAAATCGAAGGACAGACAACACAATGGCCACGAGAAAAAGGACAAAGGGACAAACTACTGATACTTTTACAAAGGCATATATATTGTTTATGTCTGCAGCTGGTAAAAACAAAAATCAAATTATTCAGAACAAAAGACACACAGACAGTACAAAAAATCCACAATCTACAGGTATATTAAACAGCACAAGTGACAAAGTTAAAAAAGAAATAAATGTTCAAAATCAAAAGCTGACAACACAAAATCCTGACCGTTAGATCCAGGGGGGGCACAAAATACCCCAAAAATGTTCGCACCTCCCTCCGCTCGACCCAATTTTTTTAAGTGCGCCCCCCCTAACTTGAAATCCTGGATCCGCCCCTGAGACCGTCGCCATGTGTTATATATGTATATGAGAAAGCATTACTTGCTCCATCTATGCCACCTGTCTTGATGTTCTCACAAAGTTGGTGTATAATGCAAATCTTGCCTTTGGACTATGTCTACAAGTAGTTGAGACAGGAAATCTCTTAACTTCCACCATGATGATGACAAGTAAGCTTCTGAAGATATGATTTTATGTAGTTGGTCTCCAGGAAGAAATAATTTATTTGACAGGTATGGAATTTGGGAATGCTGATTATTTGAACAGGCTCTGAAAACACAACACAGAAAACTAAACAGATGAGCAACAAGGATCCCACCAAAAACCACAACACAGAAAACTAAACAGATGAGCAACAAGGATCCCACCAAAAACCACAACACAGAAAACTAAACAGATGAGCAACAAGGATCCCACCAAAAACCACAACACAGAAAACTAAACAGATGAGCAACAAGGATCCCACCAAAAACCACAACACAGAAAACTAAACAGATGAGCAACAAGGATCCCACCAAAAACACAACACAGAAAACTAAACAGATGAGCAACAAGGATCCCACCAAAAACCACAACACAGAAAACTAAACAGATGAGCAACAAGGATCCCACCAAAAACCACAACACAGAAAACTAAACAGATGAGCAACAAGGATCCCACCAAAAACCACAACACAGAAAACTAAACAGATGAGCAACAAGGATCCCACCAAAAACCACAACACAGAAAACTAAACAGATGAGCAACAAGGATCCCACCAAAAACCACAACACAGAAAACTAAACAGATGAGCAACAAGGGTCCCACCAAAAACACAACACAGAAAACTAAACAGATGAGCAACAAGGATCCCACCAAAACCCACAACACAGAAAACTAAACAGATGAGCAACAAGGATCCCACCAAAATAGCACAACACAGAAAACTAAACAGATGAGCAACAAGGATCCCACCAAAAACCACAACACAGAAAACTAAACAGATGAGCAACAAGGATCCCACCAAAAAACCACAACACAGAAAACTAAACAGATGAGCAACAAGGATCCCACCAAAAACACAACACCGAAAACTAAACAGATGAGCAACAAGGATCCCACCAAAAACCACAACACAGAAAACTAAACAGATGAGCAACAAGGATCCCACCAAAATAGCACAACACAGAAAACTAAACAGATGAGCAACAAGGATCCCACCAAAAACCACAACACAGAAAACTAAATAGATGAGCAACAAGGATCCCACCAAAAACCACAACACAGAAAACTAAACAGATGAGCAACAAGGATCCCACCAAAAACCACAACACAGAAAACTAAACAGATGAGCAACAATGACCCCACCAAAATAGCACAACACAGAAAACTAAACAAATGAGCAACACGGACCTCACCAAAAACCACAACACAGAAAACTAAACAGATGAGCAACAATGACCCCACCAAAATAGCACAACACAGAAAACTAAACAGATGAGCAACAAGGATCCCACCAAAAACCACAACACAGAAAACTAAACAGATGAGCAGCACGGACCTCACCAAAATAGCACAACACAGAAAACTAAACAGATGAGCAACAATGACCCCACCAAAAACCACAACACAGAAAACTAAACAGATGAGCAACAATGACCCCACCAAAATAGCACAACACAGAAAACTAAACAGATGAGCAACAAGGATCCCACCAAAAACCACAACACAGAAAACTAAACAGATGAGCAACAAGGATCCCACCAAAAACCACAACACAGAAAACTAAACAGATGAGCAACAAGGATCCCACCAAAAACCACAACACAGAAAACTAAGCAGATGAGCAACAAGGATCCCACCAAAAACACAACACAGAAAACTAAACAGATGAGCAACAAGGATCCCACCAAAAACCACAACACAGAAAACTAAACAGATGAGCAACAAGGATCCCACCAAAATAGCACAACACAGAAAACTAAACAGATGAGCAACAAGGATCCCACCAAAAACCACAACACAGAAAACTAAACAGATAAGCAACAAGGATCCCACCAAAAACCACAACACAGAAAACTAAACAGATGAGCAACAAGGATCCCACCAAAAACACAACACAGAAAACTAGACAGATGAGCAACAAGGATCCCACCAAAAACCACAACACAGAAAACTAAACAGATGAGCAACAAGGATCCCACCAAAATAGCACAACACAGAAAACTAAACAGATGAGCAACAAGGATCCCACCAAAAACCACAACACAGAAAACTAAACAGATGAGCAACAAGGATCCCACCAAAAACCACAACACAGAAAACTAAACAGATGAGCAACAAGGATCCCACCAAAAACCACAACACAGAAAACTAAACAGATGAGCAACAAGGATCCCACCAAAAACCACAACACAGAAAACTAAACAGATGAGCAACAATGACCCCACCAAAATAGCACAACACAGAAAACTAAACAGATGAGCAACACGGACCTCACCAAAAACCACAACACAGAAAACTAAACAGATGAGCAACAATGACCCCACCAAAATAGCACAACACAGAAAACTAAACAGATGAGCAACAAGGATCCCACCAAAAACCACAACACATAAAACTAAATAGATGAGCAACAAGGATCCCACCAAAAACCACAACACAGAAAACTAAACAGATGAGCAACACGGACCTCACCAAAATAGCACAACACAGAAAACTAAAGAGATGAGCAACAAGGATCCCACCAAAAACCACAACACAGAAAACTAAACAGATGAGCAACAATGACCCCACCAAAATAGCACAACACAGAAAACTAAACAGATGAGCAACAAGGATCCCACCAAAAACCACAACACAGAAAACTAAACAGATGAGCAACAAGGATCCCACCAAAAACCACAACACAGAAAACTAAACAGATGAGCAACAAGGATCCCACCAAATACCACAACACAGAAAACTAAACAGATGAGCAACAAGGATCCCACCAAAAACACAACACAGAAAACTAAACAGATGAGCAACAAGGATCCCACCAAAAACCACAACACAGAAAACTAAACAGATGAGCAACAAGGATCCCACCAAAATAGCACAACACAGAAAACTAAACAGATGAGCAACAAGGATCCCACCAAAAACCACAACACAGAAAACTAAACAGATGAGCAACAAGGATCCCACCAAAAACCACAACACAGAAAACTAAACAGATGAGCAACAAGGATCCCACCAAAAACACAACACAGAAAACTAAACAGATGAGCAACAAGGATCCCACCAAAAACCACAACACAGAAAACTAAACAGATGAGCAACAATGACCCCACCAAAATAGCACAACACAGAAAACTAAACAGATGAGCAACACGGACCTCACCAAAAACCACAACACAGAAAACTAAACAGATGAGCAACAATGACCCCACCAAAATAGCACAACACAGAAAACTAAACAGATGAGCAACAAGGATCCCACCAAAAACCACAACACAGAAAACTAAATAGATGAGCAACAAGGATCCCACCAAAAACCACAACACAGAAAACTAAACAGATGAGCAACACGGACCTCACCAAAATAGCACAACACAGAAAACTAAACAGATGAGCAACAAGGATCCCACCAAAATAGCACAACACAGAAAACTAAACAGATGAGCAACAAGGATCCCACCAAAAACCACAACACAGAAAACTAAATAGATGAGCAACAAGGATCCCACCAAAAACCACAACACAGAAAACTAAACAGATGAGCAACAAGGATCCCACCAAAAACCACAACACAGAAAACTAAACAGATGAGCAACAAGGATCCCACCAAAAACCACAACACAGAAAACTAAACAGATGAGCAACAATGACCCCACCAAAATAGCACAACACAGAAAACTAAACAGATGAGCAACAAGGATCCCACCAAAAACACAACACAGAAAACTAAACAGATGAGCAACAAGGATCCCACCAAAAACCACAACACAGAAAACTAAACAGATGAGCAACAATGACCCCACCAAAAACCACAACACAGAAAACTAAATAGATGAGCAACAAGGATCCCACCAAAAACCACAACACAGAAAACTAAATAGATGAGCAACAAGGATCCCACCAAAAACCACAACACAGAAAACTAAACAGATGAGCAACAAGGATCCCACCAAAAACCACAACACAGAAAACTAAACAGATGAGCAACAAGGATCCCACCAAAAACCACAACACAGAAAACTAAATAGATGAGCAACAATGACCCCACCAAAAACCGAGGGTGAACCCAGGTGCTCGTGCAGGGTAAGCAGTTCCTGCCTCTTGTAAGTATTGTAAGGGACAAAGCAGTGTCTGGGGCATTTTTATGCTGGAGTTATTTTTCTTTGATCATTAGTAACCAAACTTCACATGTAATAATTGATGTGATAAATATATCATATAGAAATAAACTTTAAAATGTTGGCAGGCGCGTAGCTGCCTTTACGCAAAAAATCAATTGCTTGCACATCCTTTCGGCAAAAAAATTGTGTTGCTTGCACTAAAAAATATCATTACTGACATGGGAAGAATCCCACTTTTCAGTATAATTAATAATCATTATAACGTGTTTTATATGCGATCTGGTAGAAGCGGTCAAAGAGAGTGAAGTTGTTATTAATCAGTTAACTTCGGAACGAAACGACCAAACTGTGTGGGACCCGATCGTTATTTGATATGGCCGTTTCTATTGCCGATCAGTTTGAAATTCTACCGACTATTCCAAGGAGAACGGACCGACAGATCAACCGAGCTGGTCATCTCGCTGATAACTCTAGCCAGTTTTGGCAGCGGTCTATGTACTACCCGTTTACATAACAGAGCTTACAGCGAGATTACTTGAAAATGGCGGTAGATACCAGGCACAATATTTGATACCAATGAACTTGCCTAGACTAACACCAGCCACCGTAGACGTTATATTTGACACATACAAAACCGATTTACGTTGCGACATAGTTATGTTTTAAAGCCGAAATCAAAAGGTGGAAAGCCCGTTGGGCAACATTGACAACCCCTAAACCATCGAATCTGAAGGACACCCTTAACGTCACAAACGAAGAGCTCTATCCTTCGATCAGCACCGTTTTGTTGATACTTTACACCATGCCTGCCAGCACAGCTACGACGGAGAGATCATTCTCTGTTCTCCGTCGCCTTAAAATGTACTTGAGGACAACAATGCTGCAGGACCGCCTGACTTCTTTAGCTGTACTGCATGTGCACAGAGATATTGACATTGACATCGAGTCATGCGCTCATTTACTTTAGGAAAATCTCGTCATATTGACTTTGGCTACGGACATTAAATTCAAATAACGCAAACTACTATGTGTTTTGATTTTTACAGCAGGCATTCATTACTTTCATCATTTTTAATTATTTTGTATGGCCAAATTTTTATTACAAATATACAAAATAACACTTAAAACAAGTGGACAATATGGCAATATGAACAGACTGCAAATCAAAAGGTGCATGCAATAACGTATTCCTATTTCTGTTTAAATATTTTTTCAGGTGTATTTTGTAACATCTCCGTTAATCTGCAAAGCTTTTTAAAAAGCAAATATTTAGTATCCATCAGAACAAACATTGATGATTCGCTAGCTTTCTAAAAATAAAATTTTAATAACCAAGGCGGACGGTATATATAAAACTGAATTTATAAGAACAAGTCGCAGGTTTCAGGAATCAAGGAATTTCTTTTTTAACAGGTGTTGTACTTCATATTTCCTTTGTTCATATATATTAACTTCCTGAAGTGTTCTGTCAACCGATGCATGTTTTCCGTATGAAACGTGATGGTAAAAAAAGGAGCGATTTAACAACAGGAATTGCCCTCTCTAATTGCTAGAAACGCTGGCCTTCCGGGGGGCTTCGCCCCCCCCCCCCTGGTCCCCCTACCATGGCATCAGCCCTGGACCCGATTGGGGCCTTAGGCGTCCCCCAGACCCCTCACCGAAGTTCTTTGATTGCACATAGTTTTACTTCCAGCTACGCCCCTGGTTGATGCCAATGGGACGACATAAAAATTGATGGTAACTGCTGAATATAGCGTGGTATAGTGTATGCAATCAGATCCTCTGAAATCAATTTCAACAAAAAAACTTATTTTAAAACAAGCCTCGTGCATCTATTTATAAAACAGGTGAGCGATACAAGCTCATATAAGCCTCAAGTTTTGAAAAGTTTCAGCTGGATTTCCTCTTAACCAGGTGAGCGATACAAGTTCATGTTATCCTCTTTCCATATTATCACCATGTGTTTTATCAGCGGTCAAAACCGTGCTTCGCAGTTACTGTGACACTAGCTACTCCAGTGATGGAATGAATCAGGTGCAGATTCTGCAAAAATAAAAATAAAAATGTTATAGTACATAAATTAGATCAATACGGGTAAGAAGGTCATGGTTAATTTATGGTGCTTCACGCCACTTTCAACAATATTTCAGTTATACCGTGGCGGTCAGTTTTATTGGTTGAGGAAACCAGAGTACCCAGAGAAAACCACCGACCTGCCGCAAGTCACTGACAAACTTGATCACATTAGGTTGTATCGTGCACATCTCGACTGAGCGGATTCGAACTCACAACGTTAGTGGTGATAAGCACTGATTGCATAGAATACGGCATCAGAGGAGAACCAACTGTTTACATAGAATACGGCATCAGAGGAGAACCAACGGATTACATAGAATACGGCATCAGAGGAGAACCAACTGATTACATAGAATACGGCATCAAAGGAGAACCAAACAGAATTTTCTTTGCCACAGAAAACAATCAGTAGTCGTGGAAGAGGCCAATTCTAGTACCAATGTAGAATCCGATGTCTCTCAGGCATCAGATTTGGAAGTTTTTTCTTCTTTTATATATACGACATACCGAAAGGAATTCGTTCAAAAGTTCAATAGCCTCTTTGCGGAAGAGACCACCATTATCATGTACCTAACTATCGCTTCAAACAGTAATTTTGTGCAAAGCTACAAGATCTCGCAAGCTAGCTAAATTGGAAACAATCTGGACACGGTAATTTCACTCGTATAAATACAGTGCACTGATCATTGATATAAAATTTCAAAATAACACCAAAATAAATGAAGCAGCTAATAAATCACTAATTAGATCATCCTTGTAATATACATGTGCAGTTAGGGATTCCAACCAACAAAACAACAAACACACACTTGAAATTGTATAAATATGACCAGCAAGATGTGTGACCAATAGACACTTTTACACCTCGTCTGTCAGTTCCGTGATTGCAGAATTGGTTGTCAATCTCGTGAAAACGGAGGAAATCATCTAGGCTATGATGTATAAATTAACAAATAAAATGGCCAAAGTAAGCATAGATTAACGCCTTACCCAACCAAACAGAAGAACGAGGAACATACACAAACACAAAGGACGTTTAGGTACCATCGTGCAGAACAAATATTCGTAAGAAATCCCTTTCCTAATGACCATCGTGTAGAACAAATATTCGTAAGAAATCCCTTTCCCAATGACCATCGGGACCTGGAACTCTACCAGAAAACATAACCAATGCTGATAGAATGTTTCAAGGCTTGATTGCAGCAGTGAGATATTCTAGTCACTAATTAAATTTTTGATTAAGGGCACATGTATGAATGTATAGCAATTTACAAAAATTAATTAATATTATTCACGCGGATCTATAAGTTGGAAAATAATTAACGTATTGATGGTGGATACATAATAGTAGAAATAGAAGATATATGAAAGTGCAATCTTTTTTCTTTCTTTCTTTTTTGCTTAACACTGACCTGTCGATCAAAAATCTTAAATATCAACAAATGAATAATTTTACAGAAAATGTTCAACAAATTTTAAATATTGATTGTAGAATGATTGATGTATTATGATATTGTTAACACTTGCGTGATGTATGTTGAAGTTATATTTTCCGGATGACGTTTCCGGTATTGATCCTATCATTTCTCCATAAAGTTTTTCGCGCCTTTTAATCACATGGGTTTTTGTTTACATTCGCTATGGCGATACCTTGAATGGAAAATGATTTGACATTAGCAATACATAAGTCTTTAAAAGATTGCAATGCGATACACGACCCGGTGTTCTTCACAATAAGAAATTTATTTATTTATACTTTGGTTACCTTAAAATTTTTGTATCACTTTGGAATAAGATCAGGTGCGTGCAGAAACTTTATTTCACCTGTAATTTATCAGGTGTTGAAGCATAAACGATTAAACACCTTCTCAGGTAAGATGACATGGATTACTAATTAGTACTATTGATTTCATTGTTTGATCGGGTGTTATCATATAAAAACATCAAAACATGTACAATCAGTTTTATTACTGATTAACTGAACAAATTAATAATTTGAAATGACAAATTGTCGTAATTATAATACAGTATTTTGAATAAACTTGAAAAAAAAGTTGCTAATATTTTATACATAAGTAAGTAAAATGCACAGATAGTATCAAATCCGGATAGTTTTATATTTTGCACTATAAATATACTTGACAATTAAAATAGCATTAATAATAATATTAATACGGGGAGATGCACGATTTTACATACCTGTACAAAGCCAAAGGTCAAGAAATTGGAGCTTTACATAAGTTTACAAAATTTAAGTGTTATTTGACCTAAAAATTAAGGTACATGTAGGGGATGGGGGAACATTAGATCTTGATTTCAGAGAATCACTGTCTGTTGTGTATAGCCTATAGGTGTTTTGGAACATTAGATCTCAACATCAGGGAATGTCAGCAATCTGCATATAGCATGCAGTTAAAATGTGATCTTTGGTACATTTTGTAATAGCCCAATTACATGTAATTGGCAATGTCTATCATATAGCTCCAGGATGTTATAACTACCAGTATATAATACATTGTCATTGTGACCACAAGGTCAAATAATTTGTTTTATGATACAACTTTGTCTGGGACAAACTTTCTTGTTTTAGGGCCCAGTGCCTTTGTATTTTGTATACATGCCATGCATGGTAGAGTGTCACACAAAAGAATAAGGTCACTCTGACCTTGATCTTTGACTGCAAGGTCAAATAATTGTTTTTTTTACTGAACATATTCAGTGTGCATATGTATTAGAACGAGACAGAGTGGCATATGAACTTTATAGTCACCTTGAACTTTGACCACAAGGTCAAATAATTGTCAGCTTGTCTAGTGTAGAACTTTTTTTTATCTTAAGGTGAATTACATGTGTACCTACATATTTTGTATATGTATTAGGACATGATGGAGTGTGACATATAAGAATTGGGTCACTGTGACCTTGAACTTTAACCACAAGGTCAAATAATTATTATTAATGTTTTACAACTTTCATATTTTGTATGTACATTGCATATACATTTTTGTACATTAAGACATGATGGAGTTCCAAGTATAAGAATATTAATGTCAAGGTCAAATAAGTCATTTTAGCTATTGTCACCACTGAGCGTCCGTCGTACGTCTGTTCGTTAACTTTTCACATTTTAATCAACTCCTCTGAAGCCACTGGGCCAATTTGAACCAAACTTTGGTGGAATGGTCCTTGGATGGCCCCCTTCCAAAATTGTGTCCGATGATCCCGACTTCCAACCAAGATGGTCGCCAAGCTAAAAATAGAAAAAAGGGGGATGAAATTTTAATTGTCCATTGCTGCTTTAGTGTAAGTCAAAATGAGCTCAAATTTTAACTGCAGCTACATGACATAGAGTAGTTTAACATATATTCCGTTTATTTCTGTGAAATTTTTCTTTCAGCCAATATATACCGATTATGCAAATTAGGCATATTTTGATAAAAGATCACATTTAAATATTCTCCTCTGAAACCGCTGAACCAAATTAAACCAAACCAGGCAGGGTCCCTTTCAAAAATGTGTCCGACAGCCCCGCCCTCCATTCAAGATGGCTGCTGTTACTAAAAATAGAAATTTCTTCAATTGTCCATTGCTACTTTAGTATAAGTCAAAATGAGCTCAAATTTTAACTGCAGCTACATGGCAAGGAGTAGTTTAACTTATATTCCGTTTTTTTCTGTGAAATATTTCTTTCAGCCGATTTATACCGATTATGCAAATTAGGCATATTTTGATAAAAGATCACATTTAAATCTTCTCCTCTGAAACTGCTGAACCAAATTACACTAAACATGGCAGGGATGGTCCTTGGGTGGGTCCCCGTTCAATATTGTGTACGACAGCCCCGCCCTCCATTCAAGATGGCTGCTGTTACTAAAAATAGAAATTTCTTCAATTGTCCATTGCTGCTTTAGTATAAGTCAAAATGAGCTCAAATTTTAACTGCAGCTACATGGCAATGAGTAGTTTAACCTATATTCTGGGTTTTTCTGTGAGATTTTTTCAGCCAGTTTATTCCGTTTAGGAATATTATGAGATAAAAATCACATCTAAATCTTTTGCTCAGAAATTTGAGTTGAAATGATCTTTGGTGGCCCACTTTCAAAATTATGTGTAACACCCCCATTTTCTATCAACTTTAGATGTCAAATTGAAAAGCAGGTGAGCGATTACAGGCTCCTGGGAGCCTCTAGTTTTTATAGATCTCTGGGGCCTAATGAAGGGGAGACATGATTCAGTTCACTCAAACAACAGAACCCCTACTTATTTGGTGTTGTTGATAGTTTAGACAATGTATGTTAAACTGAATACAGAGGGGCAGGGTATTATTCTGTGAGCTTTACTCTCTGTACCTCTTGAAGTCGGTGAACATGTATTGTTTGTTGAAAATAATAAACCAAGACAATCAGTGCTGAAATATTGTTAAAAATTGTTTTGATCCATAATCAAAACATAGTTGTAACTGTCATATAGCCTTTTCAATTTCAACACAAGTAAATGTAAAGAAAGTTTTATTTCATTTCACGACATGCATGACTGAACAAACAAGTGAATGTTTGGTAGCCTTAAAAAGGTTAATTTCAAATTTTTAAATGCTATTTTGTATTAACTTATTATATATCCAATATATATATATGCAATGAATACGAACAATTTAACTTGCATTTAACCATTGAAAATATTGTTCTTAGAGATTTATTTTTTAATTTATACATTAATGTTAAAATATACTATCTTGATTTTCATGAGTAATTTGACAATTTAAATAAAGTTCCTTGTGTGTGTATAAAATCAAATTTCAAGAAATTGGGTCATTTTCAAGCAGAGTAATTTTGTGTTTTTGATTTCTTTAAATATTTTATATCGCCATTATCAGTGTTTCCTGCTACCGGAAGAAAATATTTTATATTAATGTTTCCTACTGTCAGAAGATATTTAACATCAATCACCCATATATTTAATTAAATTGTTTATTTAGGACAGCGTACCATGCACCTGTATTAATCAGTTCAAACTCCTTTTTTAAACAACAGTCACAGCATTGACAAGATGCATCTAACTGTTTTGGCCATTTTGATTTCAGAATTTTATTTAATCATATATACAGACTCTTATTTGATAAAAGCTAGTACATTTTTGTATTTAAATAAAACAATATTTTCCAGTAAACTCTATATTTATTATTACTGAATTTTGTGGATAAATAAACTAGAAGTTGGATTTCAGTCTTTTCAGACTTGGTAAATATGTTTGAAGTCCCTCAGGTTTATTATTTTTGGAAAAATACCTAGTAGCTGTACAATTTTTGAAGTAGATGAACAATAGCTGTGACATTGAATAATTGGAATTCCAAATATTTGAATTCCAACTAAATTGTTAAATTTCCTGCAAAGCTCCTATTATTTGGTGCAACTGTGAAGTGATTTGTCACACATTCATCTTCTACGTAATTCCTTTTATTTATAAAAATAAAACTTCAGACAATTGAATAAATTCATACGAAACATCAGTTTTAGTGCCGTAAAACTATTTCTTGTTAATACAACCAAGCCCAAAGTTTTGGATATGAAAGAAGTGGAGAGAATCACTGAGCATGTGTACATGTAAATCCATGATCAACTTTATCACACAGTAAGTAAGCTATGTCAAACACACCTTTCCCTTGATAAGATACAAGTCAAACACACCTTTCCGTTAAGTTTGGCACAAACTTGTATCTCATTGGTGTCAGATGTTGGATAGTAGACTGTATACATGATAAACCATCTTAGACCACTGTATCCTGTTAAATTTTTATTTTTTACATGATATTGAACTCTAATCAAGGTCATTGTCTACACGAGGTGATTTGTGTCTAGAGTAGGATAAGTTATTTAGTCGTGTGTTGTATATACAGGTATGTAATGGTAAATCTGTACTGATCTGGTAATGATTACAGGTAGTAATATAATCTAAAGGGAGATCATTTGTAATAGATTACTTCATTGGTAAGAGGCTTAAATTTTAATTTTCTCATACAAATATAATTTGTGAATAGTTAAAACTCATGAAATATCACACCCTGATCAATCCTATAAATTAAAGACCTGTAATTGTTCAAAACATGTTTTTGGATGGTAAGAGACACATCACTCTATGACCATGAAAGTTTATCTTTGTTTAAGGGCAAGGCCCCGATGTTAGAGGGTTAATGCCTAATGGTAAAGGTCCTTAGTTGAAATGGAGATTCTGAGGAAATAAAATTTAAATTCCTTGTTAGTTTAACTCAGAATTGCTTACAGTAATAGTTATTGACTAAGATATGACTAAGGGAGGGCTCATTAATATTTTCCAAAGTGACAGTTACAGTATTGAAATCTTGGCATGATAATCATATGGAAATATGAGAAATTTCAAGCATTCCTTCTTCCCCCACAACACATAACACTCTCCTACCCCCTCCCCCCACCCCCAAATATAGTGAGGATAACAGAGAGCTACTAGTTACTACCTCCAAAAATGAGGGCTAATTCCTATTTTATCAACAAATGTTGTATTAACGATACATTAAAGCAATATAATATACCTTGTTCAAAGTCAATATATCTTTTCGTGTATCATGCAATCTTTAATTTGTGATTTTTGTGTCTACTTAATACTAATCTTTGAATAATTTATGACCCTTACAAATTAGAATGAAGATAAGATATTAAACCAATATAAAATCTCTTATTTCTTAAAAGAAGCAGCTTGCATGTTTTGGTAAATAATAAATTATATTTAGACCCTACAAATTAGAATAAAGATTATATATTAAACCTTGTATTTCTTTAACAAACGGGGATGGCTGTTTTGTTGGTAACAAATTGTTGTTTCTAACGTGATTGTAATTTATCAATTGATTTTTGGTCGTCGTACATTGTTCAAGTTTTAAGTTTTAAGTAACTGCTATGTACATTGTTCAAGTTTTAAGTTTTAAGTAACTGCTATGTACATTGAAGTGCCAAACATTATAAGCTGTTTTCACTATTCATAGAAGATCACACAAGTTAATGTCAGAATATAATTTTGTTGATATCAACATAAAAATGCAGGATTATAATTCTGTTACAATATAATATACACCTTCCGTTACATATCCTGCCACATTTGTGTGCCTGTCCCAAACCAGGACCTGTATATCCAATATCATATATTGTGGGTTTTTGTTATAATCAATGAATCGAAGGGGCCATCGTATCCATGATCGTATGGTAGTTCGATTTACAACTACCTATGCAGTCAGTGCCTATCACCACTGATGTTGTGAGTTCGAATCCCGAACCTCCACCAATAAAACTTACCACCACGATTATGGATATAACTGAAATATTGTTGAAAGTGCCGTTAATCACCATAAAACCAACCAAAGCCAACCATCAATGATTCGAGGTGAAAGGTGATTGTTTCTTTTCTTCATATTGGTTGAATTGTTGACAATCACTGTTTAAACTTTCTTTTCATAATGTATATGACATAGCTACAATGTACACATTGTTTACAACTTGGTTAGCAGATTGGTTTCAAATATCTATCCCCAGTACACCCTCCTTGCCCAGTTCTATGATACATGTACATGTTGTGGTTTTAAATATCTATCCCCAGTACACCCTCCTTGCCCAGTTCTATGATACGTGTACATGTTGTGGTTTTAAATATCTATCCCCAGTACACCCTCCTTGCCCAGTTCTATGATACATGTACATGTTGTGGTTTCAATTATCTATCCCCAGTACACCCTCCTTGCCCAGTTCTTGATACATGTACATGTTGGTCCTATTTAAAAATCAAAATTTATTACCGTAAATCTTTTCATAATTTCTTTGGATCTGATGATATACATATACTGGTATTCAACACGATTTCCATATCATATGATGTTCATGTCGTTTAACATTAACATGACGGGTGTCACTACTGGAGCAGGAACTGCTAACATGACGAGTGTCACTACTGGAGCAGGAACTTCTAACCCTTCGGAGGCACCTGAGTTCACCTCCGGTTTATAGTGGGGTACGTGTTATTCAATCTTTTGTTTTATATGTAATGTTTTGTAGATCGTTGTTTGTACTTTTTGTCGTTTTTCCTTCGGCCATTGTGTTGTCTGTTCTTCTTCAATTTACCGATTCTGATTACCTCCCTATGGTAACTTCCAATTCTTCTTAATCCAGCTTGCTCTACCAGCCCAAATGAATATAGTTTTATACATGTAAGTCAAAAAGAACGCAATACAGACAATACACATCCTTTAAAATATTTTTTTAAATAATATAGAACATCAGTCCACAAAATGTTTCTGGGTGTGTATGACAAGTGTATGACAGGATTTGATATACAATGTACATTGTATTTACAAGAATGTTAAATGATTCTTAACTTTTGAAATTGAAATTGAAATGTTGACTTACAAATTTTATGACATAGATATGTGAAAACAGGGTTTAAATGATTAACCCATTCCCATGGGTGTACACAATGTACATGTCAACATGTATACATAGGTGATACAAGGTAATATGAACAGAAAGGCAGTTAACAAACCTTTGACAATAAAATGAGGGCATTGTGACCTATATTTAAGATTGATTTTATTGATTGGTGTTTAACGTCCAGCAAGCAATTTTTCAGCTATATTCAGGACGACCTATATTTAAGTGTTTTAAATGAGTGTGTGTGTGTGAGTGATAGTTGTTTAAGACTAAATGAACAATTTTTCAGCTAAATCATTCCAAGAACTTGAGTTATTTTTTTTTATGAAATAATGAAGATGTCTGTTTTGTACTTGACCAACACACTTAGGTGGATGTTAATAGTGCCAATTCACAGAAAGAACAATCCACAGGTAGACCAGTCATTCCATGTGGAAACTTTATTCTGACTGAAATCCAACCCGTCTTTACTCTTACTCTTTAAATGCTGTGTCGCTAAGCAACGTAACAGCAAATACCAGTTTTAGTGTCTCAAACTTCAGTTATAGTATAAATATATTTTTTTTCTAAATCTTGCACTATCAGTGTTATGTTATCAGTTTTTTAGCCTCTTTCATTTGGATATGAAATCAAAGCATTTTGCTGTAGTTCATATTTTGACTGGCCATATACCTACACATGATTTAAACATATTTTATTATCAGATATATACAATAGGATTGAACACAAATTGTACAACTTATATGAAGTTCTCTCCAGTATCATACAAACATAGGTTTGACAGAGAGCATGATGGATAATAAGTGTATAAGCAGTTATTATATAGAAAAAATAAATGATACCTATCACTTCGAAAATAATGGCATTGTTATTATATCCTGCTCTGTATCAAACACCTGTTATGGTTTTCAAGAGTTTATAGCAATATTCTCATGATTGCCTCTCTCTTTTCAGATGAAGCAATAAATTTACAGTAAACATGGATGTTTTAGATATTGTATCTAAGGTAAGACAGATGACTCAATATTAACTTATGCTTGTTAATGTTACAAAGACATTCTTTAAATTTTATTTCATATTCTGATTACTCCTTTGGTATCTTCAAACTCTTCTTGTATGCTACTTTGATGCAGAATTCAGTCGGTACTGAAAACATTTTGACAAACTAGCCCTAAAGCCATTTTAGAAGATTTTTTTCTATTTGCTTAAGCAAATTTTATGTGATTTTTCATGAACCTGAACCAATTTTTACTAGACTGAGGCTTAGGAATAGTGGGGTTTTTTTTTGGCACAGACTGAGAATTACCATTTTACATGTAATCACGATCTGTGCACATCTTGGTTTTCTCCACCAAAAAAGCTGACCTCTATGATATTACTTACTGAAATGTTGTGGTAGGTGGTGTTTTAAACACTCATACCCCTATAACCAATTTATATTGCACTATACATTTGTATTTATTATGTGTAAAGTTCAACATTCTTTAAAGCAACTTGGCTGACCCAGTTACATCTAAGGGTTGGCATTTTACTCGCATGCGGAAATCACTTGCATGACTGCATCATTTCACTAAGAGGGGATGTTTGGGCCCATGAAACTATTCTAACCCTGTCACTTTCAATTCAAGTGCCTGTATCAATTCTAAAAAAATGAGCTGTCATGTATACATATGTTAGGGGTCATGTATACATGTGTTAGGGGTCATGTATACATATGTTAGGGGTCATGTATACATGTGTTAGGGGTCATGCATACATGTGTTAGAGGTCATG
The DNA here is from genome assembly GCA_963680875.1 of Bathymodiolus brooksi. Lineage (NCBI taxonomy): Eukaryota > Metazoa > Mollusca > Bivalvia > Mytilida > Modiolidae > Bathymodiolus > Bathymodiolus brooksi. The sequence goes on from OY804585.1 coordinate 91,845,816, forward strand.
TATACATGTGTTAGGGGTCATGTATACATGTGTTAGGGGTCATGTATACATGTGTTAGGGGTCATGCATACATGTGTTAGAGGTCATGCATACATGTGTTAGAGGTCATGTATACATGTGTTAGGGGTCATGTATACATGTGTTAGGGGTCATGTATATATGTGTTAGGGGTCATGTATACATGTGTTAGGGGTCATGTATACATGTGTTAGGGGTCATGCCTACATGTGTTAGAGGTCATGTATACATGTGTTAAGGGTCATGTATACATGTGTTAAGGGTCATGTATACATGTGTTAGGGGTCATGTATACATGTGTTAGGGGTATCAATTTCACATCTGTTTCTACAATTTTTCTATTTGATTTTAGAACTTTCGACAATGTGATATTTTTTGGTTTTTTTATTTTATCACACTGTTTGGAAAGTTATTTATAGAATTAGGAAAAATTACTGAAATTACATAATACTTACTTGACACTATATTTGGAGAATATTCATGATATACATGTACATTTGCCAAGGCAATTATTTCATTTTTGATTATATTGGACCTATGAAGTTTGTATATATACATTTCGACTGTTACCGATTTAAACCTGACAATGGGTTCAACTTGAAAGTACAAATCTATTACATTCAGTTACTAAGTGAATTACAATTTTGTTTAGACCATTGAGATTAAAAAGAAATTAGAATAATGCATTTTTCAGTTTATATAACAGAGTTTTTTTTATAGCTGTTTACAATCATAATAATTTGTTGATTTTAATGTAATAGTACAAAATCAATGAGAACCAATTTTGACCTTTAATTTATGTAAATATTGATTCTATTGAAATGTTTTAATTAACTGTATTTACATTTATATACAACAAATAAAATTCCAAAAGTAAACACAAAGCCCCAATACACGACTATTAAATTCAGCACATATACCCTTTAAATTCTTATGCTGGACACAATTGTTAGACTTTTATAGGTATTTACAGTCTTACAAGATTAAATGTTATTGTACAAGTATGAAAATCACACCAATCAATTGTATACATGCAGTTGATAGGTTCATTTATTTCTAAAACTTTAATCTTTTAATATAGTTTTGAATACAACTTGATAAAATTTTATTTGGCCAACAGTAATTGCAATGTATATCAATTTGTAGGTTTAAATTGATGTCATGTTATTTTTAGCTTTAGCGACTGTCTATGATTTTAATGAAATTATATTTTTAAACATCTGTGTGAATATACTCAGTCCTCGAAAATAAAATTTGAATTTACTGCAATACTGGTCCAAAATAAATTCTTGAATTTTTTTTTGTATACAATGTATAGTACTGTGGAAAAAAAAACTGAAACTGTTCTGGTCCAAACAGAGCTTTACTAGTGTTGGGCTGGAGGATCGGTGCTCATTGTTAGAACTGTATACTTGTATTTGTGTTGACCCATTATAATTTCACAGACTACATGTACGTCTGAGACTATAACACATATGACATCTGGCAGGTCAGTGGTTTTCTCCGGGTACTCCGGTTTCCTCCACCAATAAAACTGACCGCACGATATAGCTGAAATATTCTTGAAAGTGGCATTAAACACCATAACCCCCTAACCGCTACAAGTAAATGAAAACAAAAATAACTAAATTTAAAATGTACATACATTTTTGTTTAGAAGAAAAAAAAGAAGTTATGTGAAATTTTGTAAATAGCCATAGCATGTGCCGAAAAGTAATCTTCAACCAGTTGAAGGAAAATCTAAAATCAGAGAAGAAAGTTAACATATTTTGCATTCTTCTGTTGTGAAATTTACATTTACATTTTGTTGAATTTGTACTTTATGCCTTTTTTAACATTAATCTGGAATGGAGTTAAATTTAAACCTTAAAGTAAGTTGATAGAACGTAAGAATCAGATCAAAACTAAACTTGTGTAATAATGGTACTCCTACAAATTATACCTTATACAGTCCTCGAAATGAAAATTTAACTTTACTGGTTCAAATCAAATTCCAGGGTTCGACATTAACTTTTTGACCAACTTGTCCATTCGGGTAAGTGCCATATTGATTTTACTTGCCCGAAACTGTAAACTACTAGCCCGAATTCTTAAGTGCCATATATGCATGTAGTGCAGAACTATGCAATCTACAATGACCGTTCACTAGAGTAGATTAACCCCTCATATTAATTATTTACACCTTATGATGTGGGCATAGTGTTAGTGCATCATTTGGCTATATAATTAAAATACTCATATTCATAATTGCAGTAAGTTATGATTATAGTCATGCTTATGATCAGTTCTAATCAACAAATTTGAAATTCAATTATTGTTTTAATTCAAACATTAAAACTAGATGAACAAAAATAGTTAAAACTTATTACTGGCAGTCGGTTTTTGTTTAAACTACATTCAACATGAAATTTAACAGTTCATCCTCAGTGGCCAGATTTGCCCCCTCCCCATCAAATTTAGGTCTGCGTTTCCCGTAGACGTACCTATCAATTTACAGGAATATGACAGTTTTATAAATACGGGTGATTGATGAGGATTTCTGAAATATTTTTGTTAGAAAATTTAAGTATAAATGTTCCTTATCATAGACTGACAACGACTGTATAGTTTGTTTAAATTTTTATTCCAGTAATCTATCACGCTTTCTATATTTTGAACGCAAAGGCAATACACAGGGATAATTTTCTAAAATTAGAACCCCGCAAATAACTCTAGCTTTTCATTGGCCGGCGAAAATAAATACAATGTTGATGCAGCGCCGCTGCCTAATTAGGCATTCGCGATTGGCTAATATAAATAACACGATCTTTATTTGAGAAAGGGGAATTTCGTAGTCAACAAAATAAAACAAAATGGCGTAAAATGCACGATACATAAGAGAGGATTTATATAGGCTATTGCCTGCTATCCAATCCATTTCATTTATTTATGAATAAAATATGTTTAAAATGAAAATGAAACATACGACGCGAGGCTATGTTTAGGTAAAATTCGCTGCGACTTCCAACATTGAATAATTCAATATTAATCATTTTGCTCTTCAGGAATTGAACACATCACAGAATCATTTTCACTTGCCCGATCGGACAAGTTGGATGCCTTTAAAAAAATGGCAAATTTACTTGTACGAACAAAGTTTCACTGTTTTTGGGCCGGAGGATCGGTGCTCATTGTGAGGACTGCTAATAGAAAGATATACATGTATATTGTGACACATCTACTTTTACCTTTTTCTAGTGAATTTGAAGCCAATCGTACACCAGGTGAGGTTTTACATGTTCTAGTGGGCCTCTGGTTTATTTACAATGCTAATGATTATGTTTTTACAAGATAATCCATATTTACATTTCTACTTTTAGTTATTCTGAAGCCAGACAATTTTCTATTTTTATTAAAAAATTAGCATACATATATAGAAAATAGATAACATATTAAATATAACATAAGTATGTGTTTTGTAGCTTGCATTTTGTAGTTTTTAAGCTAAGCTTCTTATGGGTATTTTGTACATATTTACATTTGAAAATAGCTACAGAGATTTTAAATCCAGTTTATTTTATATTTTAATTGAAATTTGACAGTCTTTTATCATTCAAACACTAAGAGATGAGTTAATGTCCTATTGACGACCAATAGAACGCACCTGCAATTAATATCATGGTTTTATAAACGTAATTGATTATACATTGACAATAGTTGACTTATCTTGTCAGTTGACAACAGGTATCATCTTACCTAAGTTTCTTCCCTGTAGTCACTACAGATTATATTACACATTTTTTTATATTTAACCTGAAATTTGGGTGCATTTTCTTCAATATTTACATGTACATATCTGCTACAAGATATTGTATTAAAACTGGAGTAAATTATTAGGACAAAGGACATTTTTGAGTAAATTAACATGATAAAGGACATTTCAAGTAAATTAACAAGATAAAGAACATTTTGAGTAAATTAACAAGATAAAGAATATTTTGAGTAAATTGATAGGATAAAGGACATTTTGAGTAAATTAACAAGATAAAGGACATTTTGAGTAAATTAATGGGATAAAGGACATTTCGAGTAAATTAATAGGATAAAGAATATTTTGAGTAAATTAATAGGATAAAGGATATTTTGAGTAAATTAGCAGGATAAAGGACATTTCGAGTAAATTAATAGGATAAAGAACATTTTGAGTAAATTAATAGGATAAAGGACATTTTGAGTAAATTAATAGGATAAAAGAAATTTCGAGTAAATTAACAGGATAAAGGACATTTCAAGTAAATTAATAGGATAAAGGACATTTCGAGTAAATAAATAGGATAAAGGACATTTCGAGTAAATTATCAGGATAAAGGACATCTCAGGTAAATTAATAGGATAAAGGACATTTCGAGTAAATTAATAGGATAAAGGATATGTCGAGTAAATTAACAGGATGAAGGACATTTCAAGTAAATTAACAGGATGAAGGACATTTCAAGTAAATTCACAGGGTGAAGGACATTTCAAATAAATTAACAGGATAAAGGACATTTCAGGTAAATTAATAGGATAAAGGACATTTCAGGTAAATTAACAGGATAAAGGACATTTCAAGTAAATTAACAGGATAAAGGACAGTTTGAGTAAATTAATAGGATAAAGGACATTTCGAGTAAATTATCAAGATAAAGGGAATTTCAGGTAAATTGATAGGATAAAGGACATTTCAAGTAAATTAACAGGATGAAGGACATTTCAAGTAAATTCACAGGATAAAGGACATTTCAGGTAAATTAATAGGATAAAGGACATTTCGAGTAAATTAATAGGATAAAGGATATGTCGAGTAAATTAGCAGGATTAAGGACATTTCAAGTAAATTAACACGATAAAGGACATTTCAAGTAAATTAACAAGATAAAGGACATTTTTAATAAATTAATAGGATAAAGGATATTTTGAGTAAATTAACAAGATAAAGGACATTATGAGTAAATTAACAGGATAAAGGACATTTCAAGTAAATTAACAGGATGAATGACATTTTGAGTAAATTAATAGGATAAAGGACATTTCGAGTAAATTAATAGGATAAATGATATTTCGAGTGAATTAACAGGATAAAGGACATTTCGAATAAATTAACAGGATAAAGGTTATTTCCAGTAAATTAACAGGATAAAGGACATTTTCAGTTAGTTGACAGGATAAAGGACATTTTGAGTGAATTAATATTTATAAAGGACATTTTGAGTGAATTAACAGGATAAAGGACATTTCGAATAGATTAACAGGATAAAGACTATTTCCAGTAAATTAACAGGAGAAAGGACATTTCGAGTAAGTTAACAGGATAAAGGACATTTTGAGTAAATTAATAAGATAAATGACATTTTGAGTGAATTAACAGGATAAAGGACATTTCCAGTAAATTAATAGTATAAAGGATATTTCCATATTAAAGAATAATAGTTGTGAGTAATATTGTCAAGGAACAAAATGTTTTTTAGGATGTCATTAAAAGCATGTAAATTCTCTAGAAAAGGTTTGTTTAAAATGAATGCAAATGTTTTCCACACTTAATATCAAATGTACATCTGAACACCCTAGTTCTATAGCATATAATTTCATGTTCATATTTACTATCTTTTTTTTATTGACTGCCGAACCCTTGCGGCAATCATAAAAATGTAAAAAACTAAATAGAAATATTGAAAAGGGATTAAATGCTAGGTTTTGTGTATAGAACTACTAACACCCATAATAAAGTTTAACTTCTTTCATATTAAGAAGATAATTTTAAAGTTAACAAAACATTTTTTTGCATATTGTTTGGAGAATCATCTGTCCTACTTGTAGACCAACTAACTGCTTGTTACAGGAATTTTATATTATATGTTAATAAATTTTATTAGAAATTTCATGATATCATATAAAAGATTAATTTAATTTTGATCAACTTGGAAAGCATCAACGATACAGTCTATAGCATGTGTCTATTATATATATATATCACCACATTCTGTAATGCATTGTTATGTTTTACTGTTGTGTCTGTACCTTTAGTTTTCATCAGTTATGGAGAATTCCTGCAAGGAATCTTTCTGTCTGTACCTTTAGTTTTCATCAGTTATGGAGAATTCCTGCAAGGAATCTTTCTGTCTGTACCTTTAGTTTTCATCAGTTATGGAGAATTCCTGCGAGGAATCTTTCTGTCTACCTTTAGTTTTCATCAGTTATGGAGAATTCCTGCAAGGAATCTTTCTGTCTGTACCTTTAGTTTTCATCAGTTATGGAGAATTCCTGCAAGGAATCTTTCTGTCTGTACCTTTAGTTTTCATCAGTTATGGAGAATTCCTGCAAGGAATCTTTCTGTCTGTACCTTTAGTTTTCATCAGTTATGGAGAATTCCTGCGAGGAATCTTTCTGTCTGTACTTTTTTTTTTTTTTTTTTTTTTTTTTTTTCTCAACTGCAAAATACATCAATACAGAATAGAGTACAATAATATAATAACATATAAAACATCATACAATCTATATAGTAAAGTACAATTAAATCTTCTTACAATCTTTTCCAATATATAATCATATGTATATTGCAGTAGAGGTTTTTTTTTTTTTTTAGAATATAAAAGATGAGAAAAGAGGTATTTTGCAGAGTTTAAAATTGTTTACTATTGATATATGTGATAAATATTTTTTTTGTATAATTAGGAAAAAAAGTAGATAAGAATTTTAGTGTATTTTTAAAAAGAAAAAAAAGAAAAAAAGAAAAGACATTGAGAAGATGAGATTGTACTTTATATTGGTATTTATATGTAAAACTTTTATGGTCTGGCCTGGTGCAAACAATCAATTGGACTATAACATTGTACCAGATATACAAAAGTATTATTTGGATGGATCAAACATTCATATTGTTTTAATTATCTCATAATGAATATACTATAAAGTATACTATATCAGTTAGTATTTAGTGGAATCTCTATGGAAAGGGAATTTACATAAGAATAAAAACTATGTCAACAATCCTCTAACAGTTTTTCAAAAGTACTCCAATGTAATTGAAATTCTGCAATTCTTTGATTTCGGACAGCAATCATTTTTAGCTTTCATCAGTTATGGAGAATTCCTGCGAGGAATCTTTCTGTCTGTACCTTTAGTTTTCATCAGTTATGGAGAATTACTGTGAGGAATCTTTCTGATACTCTTTCATCTGTGAGAATAGGAGCACAGATGTAGTATCTGTCAACTGGTGTTTAAAACTACTGCAAGCTAAAAGCTATTAAATTTTTTTTAGGCTAATAACTTTTAACATTACTGTAGGTTAAAAACTGTTAATTAAAACTACTGCAGTCTGAATGCAGTTAAGAGTTACTACTGCAGACAATTGATACACAGATTCAAGCTTGCACAAATGAAGACCCTAGGATATGTATGGTCCAAATCACGGCAGTCGAAAATTTACATTTAAAATGTAGACTGTAAATTATTAGGAAACTTTTTTTTATTAAGAAATTGCAATTCAAAAGTAATATGCTTGAATCATTATTGTAATATGGTCCAAATTTTAAAATATGCTGGAAATTGATTTTTTTTAACAGTGTTGTAAGAACCAAGAACGGGTATGTTATATGAAGCTGCATTGTGATATGAAGATTCAATTTTTTACAGATCAATAAGATCCAGAGGTCTATATTTTTGGTTCAAGTGCTTGGGGGATCAAAACATAGCATATAATGGTACGATCGACAATAAAATATTCTTCACCGGATGAGTGATACAGAGACATTTCATCTTTGAAATTAATGAGAAAATCTTTCACGAGACCATTTTGTATTGTAGCTAAAAACCAGCATACACCTAAAAGAAGAGACAAAAGTGAGGAATATCCTAGGACCAATTACAGATATCACTGTCATCAGAGCTATAGATGAAAAGGTACTAAATTTGATTGAAATCTTACTCCTTGCATCTAGTGAAAACAAATATATGAGATTTTATATCAATTTTGATTGGATGACTGTCTAAATTTGAAGACATAAAGCATTTCTGGAATATCTTTTCTTTCACAAGACTAGATGAAAATGTAGGGGAAATATCCCTTTTTTTATTTGAATTTTTGTCATCAATATTAGATTTTATTGTATAAAATATTTATTTTACTGACTGGAAGAGTTATCACATTACTGAATTTGTAACCATACCTACCCTCTCTGGGGAATTCCACAAATATTCAGATACATAATATGTGAAGTCTTAGAAAATACATTAAAACATTCTGAAAGAATATCAATATATACATGATCATGTTGTCCTTTAGTCATACATGTTTCATTTGTACAATGAAGTTTGATGTTTCAATTAATATTAACAGTGGATTGGTAGGTAGATAATTTATTATTTATCTTTCTTTGAGAACGAGGAAAGATGATTTTTTTAAGGTACAAAATTAGTGAAATAGTAATAAAACTAAGTAGCAAAACTGTCATATTATATGAATAAGATAAGAAATAAATTCTAATAATTTCTCCCATATATGGATTTTGAGATATCAGTTAATTTGTTTTTTTTTATGTAATTTGATTAATTTTTAAGGTATCACTCAGTCCTCAAAATGAAAATTTGAATTTACTGGTCCGAATTAAATTCTTGAACATATTATATATCTAAATAAAAACTGAAAAATGTACTGGTCCGAACAAAGTTTTACTGGTCTTGGGCTGGAGGACTGGTGCTCATCGTAAGGACTGAGGTATTTAGATTTTTTAGGGGTTAAAGGTCAAAGATGAGTTACGGTATATTAAACATATAAAAAAAACTAATGGATTCTTAATCAGATTTAAATTGATACCTTTTAAATCGGACAGATTTTAAAGAATTATATGGCCTTGATTGATCGTCTGTATTTAACGTTTTTTCATTTCAGTTTTACCACACATGTTACAATACAGATCCTGTAAACTTTGCTATTGAGTGTGGAGCAGAAAAGATTGCTATTTATTTGGTGGAAAAATCATTCCCAACAGACAGACTTTATCAGGTTTTTATGCAAATTCTTCACAATTTCAATATTTTTAAGTGATATTTTATTGTATTTTAATGAATATTCATGGTTCATGATTTTTTTTTGTATTTGTTTGTTTGATGTTACAACTAAAGAGAAATATATGAACATACAGAAATTTATTTCTCCTTTTTCTTACATGTTAATTTTTTAAAGTCTATTTCATTTAAATTAAAATAGGGGGAAAGTTTTTTTTTATTATGTTTTACCCTAAGCAGCAGGTATTGTTTCATGTAGTATTTAGTATGTAAATAATGTCACAATCAGGATACTCATCTTCTTGTCTTGTTGGTTTTTTTTTTGGTTTTTTTTTTGAGTGAGGGAGGGGGGGGGGGGGGGGGGGGCAACGGTGGTTTCTTACCATTTGATTATATCTGTAAAGTACATTCAGTCAAACCTGCTTTAGTGACAACCTCTTTTAAGCAATAACTTGTATTATGTGACTTTAATTTAAATTTCCCTTCACAGTGCATTTCATATTGATTAAACCTGTATTTAGTGACCACCTGCCTTATGCGACCCTATTTGAATATTCTCTAGGAAGGTCACATAACACAGGTTTGACTGTATGCATATAATTACCAGGTAATATTTTTGACAAATTTCTGATATTTATTTATAATATGTTTGTTTTTTAAAAAGACAGGTTTCTAATTAAAGATTATTTTGACCATTTGGAGAGAAATTAGAATTCTAGTATATACATTTTGTATTGCATTCTAGTTAACCAAACTTAGTATCATGGAAGGAAACATATAATTTGATAGAAGGTCAAGGTCTGTGAAAAAAAAGTTTTTGTAAAAAAAAACCAAACTTGTTTAAAGGGTTATTGTGCTGTTTAATACCACTTTCAAAAATATTAAAGTTATATCATGACGGTCAGTTTATTGGTGGAGAAAACGGAAGTACCAAGAGAAAACCACCGACCTGCCACAAGTCACTGACAAATTTTATTGCATAATGTTATATCAAGTACATCTCCCCTGAACGGGGTTCAAACTCACAACTTTAGTGGTGATATGCACTGATTGCACAGGTAGTTATAAATCCAAATAAATCAAACTACCATATGATCACGACCAGTACTTTATTTTATCATATAGCAAGAAACAATACAGTGTGACCAGTGGTGCTATTTTGACCATGGAAATGACCGATGTCCAGCAATGTATGATGCCGCAGACAATGCAAACAATGCTTACATGCACAGACTAAAAAATCTAATAGAGGCCATCAGACAAGGAAAACGAAAACCTGGTGAAGGATTAACTACTCCTTGTATAGAAGAAACAGTTAAAATGGATGTGGAGCGTGTGACACCAGTCAAACAAGAAAAGGTAGATAACATTACATAACTATAATACTCCTGTTGTCAGGTATTAATGAGGTTAGACTGCAATGATCCCCTCAAAATCAGGTTACAACTATTTTTAGTCACTTTAAGTTCCTTTATACTAGAGAAAGAGTTTAATTACCTTATAATGAGGACTATCATAAAAAATTTTAAAAAAATCGACACATTTTGCTTTCCTACAGAAAGTGTAGGATTGCTTATGTTGTTTCCATGAAGTCTGTGTCACTATCTTACTTGTTAAGTGGTCAAGATGTTACTTTAAATAGGTGATGCTTAACCTTTTATATGATTTTTTTCTCATTCAGAAATTCAACATGACTGTTAGGCCAACTATGCTTTCTGATTGGCTGAAAAAAAATCTCATTTTCACATGTGTGATGGAATTGATACATGGTAGGAATGTTCCTTATATGACCTTCGAAAGGAAAAATATTTGAAAATTATTCTTATCTGAAATCACTGAACTATTTGACTGTAAGCTTAGCTAAAATGTTCCTTGTATAGTCCTCCACCAAGTGTTTGTTTGTTTAATTTTTTTTTTGTCTTTTGGAAATCCAAAATGGCTGCCACTGCAGGAAAAAGAGCCTGTGGAAAAATGGAACTATAAATTGTTTCAGATATATGTTTGTAGAAAATAGATTGAATCCAAACAGTACATGAATAGTCACTTACAATTTTTTTTTTGTGTAGATCAGAGGTCGAAGTTGGTCCACACCACAAGACATTGTTAAGTTACAAGAATATGAATGAAAATCTTTTTCTAATAAACTACAAACTTGTTTTAACCCAGTCAGTGCATGAATAACAAGGAGAAGACATTTCTAAGCTGTAAAACATGTGCCCTATCCAATTGTTTATTGTTGAACAATAAAATATGTTTAAGGTATTAACTAGGTGACGTATACAGGCTCAAATGGGCCTCTAGTTTTTACTTATTTAAATAGTAAAGTTGACTGAGTTTGTTATTTGAACGTCAACGAGGACCTAAATGTGATTATTTTATGATTGATGTCTTTTTTAAATTAATATACAATAACCTCCTATAAAAATGGCTTGGAATAGTTTTACCGTGAGAGTTTTTCTAGAAAATAATTGTCAGCTTTTATAATGGATTTGTAAATAACAATGTGTGAAAATCAATGCATTTTCTATAGACATAAAGCTAGTATATAAAGTGAAAATTATTATTAATTATGTATTGATTAGTGGTCTCTATAAAAAAAACAAAAATAGCTGACGTTAATATCTGGGTAGAAGTTAATTGGGATTTGACGAGACAATGGATATTGTTCTTATCCTGGTAAGTTTATTGATGGGTGGGGGGGGGGGGGGGGGGAGTAGTACTTTGTCTGGTAAGTTTAATTAGGTAGTAGTCTACAAAAAAAAACCTGACGTTTATATCTGGGTAGATACTAACGGGGATTCGACAAGACAATGGATATCATACTTATCCTGGTAAGTTTATTGAGGGGCAGGGGGAGTAATACCGGTACTTTGTCTGGTAAGTTTAATTAGGGGTAGGGGGTATAATTTTGCATAGTTACACATTTGTAGCTATTTTATTTACTTGTTTATGTACTATTGTGGAATACAAATGCAAATGTAAAAACATGGACAAAAATATGATATTAAGATGCTTTTCTACAAATAATTTGTGAACAAAACCATTGTAATACAATATAATTATCTCCCTTCTTTCTGTTTTATTTTAATTATGGGTTCTATATTGTTTTTATTCAGAAAAAGTTCAAAAAGCAGAAATTATCACATCATTTTAATTGTTATTGAATTAATTTATTTTAATATTTTCAATCATGAAGTACACAATCCTGGAGTGTATGCATTTTACCCCAATACTCAAATAATTTTCATTTTAATGAATGAATATATTTAAGATTAAAAAAAGTTTATAAATATACAAATGTATATCAATCATATTAATCTACAATCAAACAAAATAAATTTTATATTCAATATTTTATATGAATAATATATAAGAAATTTTGAAAATCTATATAATAAACAGTATAACTAAATCATACATTTTGAATATCAATATAAGACCACTCGTGACCAAATACGCAATAACTTTTCGCATAATTTTCTTCAGTTTTTATTTTGTTTGATTGTGTGATCTGCCATCTTGAAAATGTGAAATCCTACATGTCATAATTACAATAATGCATGCAATTAATTGTAGATTAATATGATTCAGAACCATTTATGTTTATCAACTGACGTAGACGGTAAGGCCGTCAAATTTTTTTGCAATACTTTGTTTAAATGTATCGATCATATGATAATTCTTTGTGGGATTTTTTCTAATATATACAACTGACCACTATGATATAACTAAAGTACGAATGTATTAATAAATACATCAATTTAGAGGATGTTCTTTACAGTCCTCGAAATGAAAATTTGAATTTAATGGTCCGAATCAAATTCTTGAATTTATATATATATATATCTAAATAAAAACCGAAAAATTTACTGGTCCGAACAAAGATTTACTAGTCTTGGATCGGAGGACCTGTGCTCATCGTGACGACTGCTTTAATATAAAATATTGTTTTTCCTTTTTCAGCAAGGCATGCCAATTTTCCAAATGCACAAAGAAACAGTTGTAGAAGAAGCAAAGAAAGTACTTGATGAGTATGGGAAAAATTATGTTTCTAAGGTAAGTTGAGAAGATTTGGTTGGATTTGTTTGGTTTGATGGTGTTTAACACCACTTTCAACAATATTTCAGTTATATTGTGGCGGTCAGTTTTATTGGTGGAGTAAACTGGGGACCCAGGGAAAACCACTGACAAACTTTATTACATAATGTTACTGGTAAGTTATGCAGTTAAACCTGTACTAAGAGGTCACCTTTGGGACAATGAAAAAGTGGCCTTATAAGACAGGTGAACTCTTAAAAGAGGTTCGATTCATATAAAATTTTCTATGTCAGGGCAAGAAAAATATGACCTTTTAATAGAGGTGACCACATGTGCAGGTTTAACTGTACAATATATTAATGTTATTTCTTTTGTTTTTGTTATCTTTCCTCTCATGGGGGATAAGCCATGCCTTTATACTATATTTAGAACATCACAGGCAGATGACAAAATAGTGAAGTATAATGACATACATTTTTAGTTCCACAGCAAAGAGGAAGAGCCTATATCAGGGCTTTGAATATTTTTCAAGTGTACCAGTACTTCACTATTTACAGGCGGTACATTTTATTAAAATTTTCATGAATACCTTATACAATACTTTTTAAAATCAGAAGGTACCAAATACCATTTTAGGCGGGTAAAAATACCTGGTTTTTTTACCGACACTTATTGAAAGGCCTGCTATATGTCTAAGTATGGCAGAGGATATAATTGAGTGTAGTGATTCAGAACCATTTATGTTTTCTGTACCCGAGAGTGCCTTTTCATATGCAATAAGCAAAAATAATTAAAAAATAATTTAGTGGTACAAAACAAATTTTACATTGAAAAATGTGTTGGTAATGAAATATAGTATAACTAATCGTAGATTTTGAATATCAAAATAAGACCATGAGTGACGGAAGTACGCATAAGGATTAAGCAAGTGGGCGGAACTTGTTCCGTCCACGAGTTTAATCTTTAATGTGTATTTGGTCACGAGTGGTCTTATATTGATATTCAAAATGTATGATTTAGTTATACTGTTTATTATATAGACTTTCAAAATATCTTATATATTATTTTGTATATTTCATTCCCCGCGTATGAATCTACGAGCAATGATACTAAGGGGTACAGCTGGAAGGATCTGCCATCTTGAAAATGTGAAATTCTACATGTCATAATTAAAATGCTTACCTTGAAAACTTGTTTTAGTTAAATTTGATCAAAATTGAAGCGTACATGAAGCCTAAAAAACGTCTAATCTTTACGTTTCAAACTGGAAGTCTTCATATGATGTCAATGATGTCATGGTGGTTATGTGCCAAAGTCGTCAATAACTTTTCGCATAATTTTTTTCAGTTTACAATTGTATGTGTATTCACCGTAACACAACAAGGGATGTAACCACCACACTTACAGTTCTGTAAAGTAGTTCCGGCAGGAAAAAACTGATATCTCACATGTGAGATACCAGAATTTATTTCACGGATAAATCCCCATAATTCACACCTATTTATATAATAAGGTATTATATTCCAAATAGAAAAGATCTTCTCAATATTAACATTATTTTGGAAGTTATAAAACTTGGTTAATTAAAAAACCAAATAAATATTTAGGCTTAAAAGAGATTTTTTATTTATATTTCAGGATGGTGATACCCTGTTTCATTGTTATATAACAAAACCTAAAGTTTATTTCTATGTGTTTGCTGCTGGTGGAGTACCTGTAAATATACAAAATTATGTAAGTATATCTTGCATACTAAAGAGGATAGTGGTACACCCATAGACATGTGTGGGTGGATGTTTGGACCCCACCTCCCCCTTTTTATAACAAAGAAGCACTAATAAAGTTGAGATTTTGGTTGAACCAAGACTATTGAGATCAGAATTAATTTTGGTTGAAATATGACTGTTAAAGTCCAGATTTTTCCCTCTTGCCTCGCATCATGAGTTTGTAGTGTATAACAAGCCTCTCTTTCCAGTTGTCCAATTGACAAATTAAAAGCCAATACGTATTGCTAAGATTAGGATCTTTTTATTGATATGAATGATTTGTTTTACAACACTTTATAAAAAAAACTTTTCATTTCACGATGAAAATTTGAGACCTCAGATGAATCAATAATAGAATATACAACCTGAGACTTTTAGATCAAGGGAGGTAAGCAGTAAATAGACCTTCAGATCAAGAGGGGTACAGTAGCTAAAACAATTGTTGTGTGAGAGGTACTAGTTCATGTCCTACGAACAGGAAGTTGTACCCAAGTCCTAAAAGTTTACCAAGCACTTATCAATATTCAGGTGATTTACCTGGGATCAATATTCAGGTGATTTACCTGGGAGCTTGATTTCTCCCTCCTTTCTAATCCATCTTGTCACATTAAAGCTGAGTTATTGTTGTAAATGGCTTAAATTTATCAAGCAATCATTCTTATTTACTTTCAGCATAGAATTTCATTTATTATACCCCCCGCAACGAAGTTGTAGGGGGGTATACTGGTTTCACCATGTCCGTCCATCTGTCCGTCCGTCTGTAGACAAATCCTATGTCGTACGATAACTTGAGTTGTGTTTCTTAGAATCTTTTAAAATTTTATCAGCTGCTTACTGGTGAAGAGAGGAGGATCCCTTTCTTTTTTGACGATTTTCACTTTTGCCGTTCCAGAGTTATTGGACTTGATATGACGGAAAATAGGATTTTTACCCTATGTCGTATGATAACTGGAGTAGTGTTTCTCAGAATGTTTTGAAATTTTATCAGCAGCTTACCGGTGAAGAGAGGAGGATTCCTTTCATTTTTGACGATTTTCACTCTTGCCGTTCCAGAGTTATTGGACTTGATATGACGGAAAATAGGATTTTTACCCTATGTCGCATGATAACTTGAGTAGTGTTTCTGAAAATATTTTGAAATTTTATCACCAGCTTACCGGTGAAGAGAGGAGGATCCCTTTCATTTTTGACGATTTTCACTTTTGCCGTTCCAGAGTTATTGGACTTGATATGACGGAAAATAGGATTTTTACCCTATGTCGTATGATAACTTGAGTAGTGTTTCTCAGAATGTTTTGAAATTTTATCAGCAGCTTACCGGTGAAGAGAGGAGGGTCCCTTTCATTTTTGGTCGGAACAATCAGTAATGTTTTGTTTATGGAAATAGGTTGGACAGATGTGGGGAGCGGGGGGTATATCTTAGTGAGCTGTGTTCACAGTAATACTAGTTCAAACATATTTGCCTGGTTATATTTTCTCATTTTCAGAAAATTCTAGGGGCCATAGTGGTCATGAACATTTTGTAGTTGGATTTACAATACCTATGTATTCAGTGGCTATCACCAGTAACGTTGTTTGTTTGAATCCCACTCGGGCAATGTGTACTCGATACAACATAATGTGATAAAGTTTGTCAGTGACTTGTGACAGGTCAGTGGTTTTCTACGGGCAGTACTCCGGTTTCCTCCACCAATAAAACTGACCGCAATGATATAGCTAAAATATTGTTGAAAACAGGGTTAAATACCATAATCCTAACTCCAAACCCCTCAACAAATTCTTAAGATGTAAATAAGTAACAGAGATCAATATTGTACTATTTCCCCCTATACCTAGAATAACTATGAATTATCCACAATAACATACAGGTAGTTTATAGCTCTGTCTACACAAAGTATGGACGTTATTTGTTTTTACTGTAACAGGATGGTGACACTGCACTTCATCTAGCAGTTAGATCTGAATCTGTGGACGCCACAGAAGCTTTATTACAGTGCTGTGGGGATCCTACCATCAGAAATAAGGTATTTATTCAATAGTTCTGATTAAATGATTATAGTCGATACAACATTATGTGATAAAATTTGTCAGTGACTTGCGGCAGGTCTGTGGTTTTCTCTGCGTACTCTGGTTTCCTCCACCAATAAAACTGGCCGCCATGATATAACTGAAATATTGTTGAAAGTGGCATTAAGCACCATAACCCTAACCCCCCTGATTATATGATAAAATATCAATTAGAATTCAGTAGGTGACTTCTAAATATCTTTAGTGGTTTCTCATGAGAATTTTAGCAAGGCGATGGACCATGCACCCTCACAATACAAGTATCTATACCCTTGTCTAATTTGTGAAATTATAACATTACTTCACCTTCAAAGTACTTCTTTTATTATTATTGCAGTAAAATAATAGTATTGGAATCAATATAACAGGGTTCACAAAATTGCATATGGGTTTGATGGTCCTCATTAATTTTCTATTGCAAAATGCCAATCTTGTGTCAGTCCTTAGCAAAATATGCCCAAATTTTGCCGCTCATGTCTGACAAATAACATTAATGATATCAAAAGTAGGCATGTTTTAGCAACAAGAATTAATGGTGTTATATACTCTTTTTTTTTTTATATAAACATTTACGAAAACCGAAGGGGCAATCAAGAATGGACAATCCAGAGAAACTGGCAACATTAGGTACACAAGACACAGGACGAAGACAAACAAAACAAGGGGCAATCAAGAATGGACAATCCAGAGAAACTGGCAACATTAGGTACACAAGACACAGGACGAAGACAAACAAATGAAAAAACACAACACAGAAAACTAAAAAGATGATTGAGCAACACAGACTCCTCTAAAAACTGGATATCAGTATCAGTGAATGTAGATTCAGTAGAATCCTTAAGTCAAAGCTACCCTTGCTGGGGGATGCTATAAAGACTTGATGTTTTTCTTTCTTTTACAGATGGGGCAGACCCCTATAGATATGTCAGATAATGATACAATCACTAGATTACTCAACAAATTTAAGGTAAGTTTTCATTTTCTTTATTGGGCACAAAATCTCATTTATCATATTGAACAAGTGTTGGTTATTGTAAAACTTGTAATTTGTAGATAGTTGATTAAGGAAAGAAAATATGGAGAAAAACAGCCTGTATTTATATTCTATTGTTAACTTATTTGCTTGATAATTTCATACACTTAAAAAAAAATATTGTTTGGAAGATCATGGAATTGTTGGTTTTCATTCAAATTAAAAACAAATATTCAGGCCTTTCAATAAGGGGTGGTACCAGGTACTTTTACCCACTTAAAATGACCTTTGGTACCTCCTGATTTTAAAGAGTGTTGTATAAGATATTCATGAAAACTGTTAAGTTTTAATAAAAAGTTCCCCCTGTAACTAGTGAAGTACTCTTAGACTTGAAAAATATTGAAAGCCTTGAATATTAATTAAAATTATTCGCAGTATATTTTTTTTTATATCTTATTTTACATTTAGATGGAGACCAGCAAACCCAGAGAAAAATACACAAAACACTATTGTGGATATTTATCAATATAAAGCACCATCAATTATTGTTGTTAATTATGAGTTCATTTTATTTTTTTTAAAGTTACATTTTACCAAAAACGCAATAATTTAATAAACATTTACAGATTTTCAAATAAAAGGTACAACTATGTTGGTCATATAGTGATAGACAACTTACAATACTGTGTATTGATATACAGGTCAAGGGTCATTTATGTAGTCAAGGTTTACAACTACCTGTGCAATCAGTACCTATCACCGCTGAAGTTGTGAGTTCGAACCCCGTTCATGGCGAGGTGTACTCGATAAAACATTATGTGATAAAGTTTCTCAGTGACTTGTGACAGGTCGGTGGTTTTCTCTGGGCACTCCGGTTTCCTCCACCAATAAAACTGACTGCCAAGATATAACTGAAAAATTGTTGAAAGTGGTGTTAAACACCATAAACTGTCATGGTTAATTTATGTATTATCAAAATACAGGTCAAGGGTCATTAATGAGTTTGTTGCTGTTGCAGTTTATAGCCAGATTATTATAATGGTTTGCTGTAGTTTATGACAGTTTTAATATGAAGGTTAGGTATTGCTGCTTATGGCCAGGTTATTATAAGACTTTGTCACAGCTGTCACGATTTTATCATATCATATTCTACTGACAAAACCCTCATCTTATCACAATTCAATTTTAATAATTTGTGAACATATTATTATGTTTTGTATTTTTAAGTCATACATTTTCAACAGTAGAATTAAGAGATCACTGTAATGTATTTGTAGATTTGCAGACATCAATTGTTGATTTGATGGTTGCAAATTGAGTTTACTGGCAACGTGTATGCGTAGTCATTTGAGCAAAAATATTGGTGACCATCAAATTGCAATTGATGTCGTTTAAACTTCAAATACATTACAGTTACTGTCAAACCTGCTCATGTGGTCACCTATATTAAGCAGTCATCTATTAAAAGGTCATCCTTTTCTTGTCCTTTCATAGAAAATTTCATTGGAATTGAACCTGTATTAAGTGGTCACTTCTTATTTGTCCCAAAGGTGACCTCTTAATGTAGGGTTGACTGTATTTTCATTCAAATGTCATTTCTGCTGAATAAGAATTAAATTGGATTTTTAGTTCACAAAATATATTGTTTCCCCATGAATTTTTTTAATTTTGGTAATTTGTCCAAAAAAAAGTTATGCCCTTTAATGCTTGCTTCTTTTTTGATAACTAGCAATTTTTGTGTACATGTTCCTCCCCCCTCATTTAAAAAAGGTAGTGTTGGGCATAGCTAATTGTATTTACTAATGCTTAATTTACCAGAATGGTTTAATCGGAGCCATTAACAGAGGAGACTTACGTTGTGTTGAAAAATATTGTAAACATTGGTGCATTGTGGAAACTGTGTATACTAAGGTATTGGGGAAAGCCAGTGAAGTAGCACTGCTAATATTTGTTTTGCTGTGTTTTAGTTTGTATGTGTCTTTTCTGTTAAAATCAAGCTACACACATGTTTATTGGTAACACATGTTTTTTTAAAGGCAAATTTATACAAGATTTAACTCTGCACCGTGGTCATAATTCTAATGCCTTTATTGTTTTATTGCAATAACCCATCATCACATTAATTTTCAACCCATTTTTTTTTTTTTTTTTTATTTCTGCAAAAACTGTGAATAAAGGGTATGCTAAATTTGTTTATTTCTACAAAAATTGTGGAAAAAAAAGGTACCGGTATGCCAATTTCGTTTATTTTTGCAAAAACACAAACCTTGTAAAGACCTTCAATAAATAAATCCCTATTGAAATAAACAGTCCTTCACGTACAAAGTAAGAAATATGAAAACTTGCCATATTTAAACTTCCTCTATTATCAGTACATAGAATATTTTAGATTAAATTAGATACTTTCCATATCTTTGTTCTATCAAGTCTGTCTGTCTGAAGTTATAATGTACCTTTAGTGATGTAAACAGTGAGTTCTAAATACAGCCATTTTCATATATTTCCACCTCCATCAATCTTACTGTGAAACAATTTTAATTTGACGTTACACCAAAACAAACAAAAAAATCAAACCATCCAATTTTACTTAGACTTATATTTTGTATCTATGAAACTTTCTGTAGACGTAGATTAATTAAGATAAGTGCTACTTCCAGTTGATCTCAAATAATCTTTGTAACTTAGCAGTGTGAATTGTAGAAGCTCTGTATTGTGTGTAGAATCTTCCCCTGTATATGTAAAAACTGTGTATTTTGTGTACAATTTTCCCACGTACATGTAAAAACTGTGTATGTTTGTTTAGAAACTTCCCCTGTATATCTTTAAACTGTCTGTAAGTAATTGTCTTAGTGTGTATTTCTCCATTTCTAGCCAGGAATCGTGTTCTCCATATGTAATGACAAAGCCCAGACTTTGGACAGAGTTCTTAAAAATACATGGTGCTGTATAGATACTGTTGTCAAGGTAACACATATATTGCCAGTCTTTTTATGTGACATGTCAATATTTGACAAAATACAGGTTATAATGTTGCTGCCAAGTATAGAGAATAACTCATAATCCCAGTATGAATTATCACAGTCTGTTTTTTAACAAGGTTAAGGTGTATGAAATTTAACATTGATTTGAAATACGGTCAAACTATTTTGAGGACTCCTGAAATAAAAGAGTGTACTAATTATCTGAGGTAATTAATGTAAAGTCTACTACCATTGGACCAAATATTTACTTTGAGCTGTGAAAATGACTTTATCAGAATTTCAAAGTAATAAGTTACAACTCTAATAGGATATCAAAAACTTCTGAAGGTAACATGTAGCTTCCTCTGTGTTGTTTTTACAAATTTGTCTGCTTATTTTTACAAATAATGCTAAGTTTTGCTTCTTATCTCTGTTAGATAAATCTAAATGAAGTATGTTTGAGTAGATCCCTTTGTTTCACATTACAAAAAGGGGCCCAAGGTCCTTATTTGAAGTTAATAAGAAGACTTTTCTTAACAGATTTTTAGTAGCTTTTGGAAACGTTTTGATTTTTTAAATTTTACAGAATTTTGCTTTCATAAAAACCAGAAATAACTACTTAGGGTCAAAAAAATAACTTTTGTAAGAAAAAATTTGTCCTGTCCTGGACTGGGGAAAGGGTGTGTAACCTCTAGAGGCATATTTTAAATTCTGAAGTATCAAACCTTGTGCTATTATCATAGCTGAAAACAAAGATATCTCTGTTCAATTGTAGGACGAAATAGAGGCACTAGAAGTCATTTTTTAAGGTCATGGATCACACAATTTTTGTTTAAAATTCATGATTGTCCTTGTCATGTTTTGTTTGATATTTAAAAAGGTCGCAGATCACTTCTATGAAAAATAATCATTATTTCTTGAGATTGGAAATCGCCTTCAAATCCCTACAAAATTGTTGATCACAATAAGAACTTTTTGACCCTGAATGTGTAACCTTCAACTTGCATGTTTTAATATCATCATGTTTATACAGCTTTGTAATTTGAATTAAAATGTCGCACATTAAAATCCAGCACCCACTTCATAATAACATTGGTGTGTGGTATATGGTCACACACTTGTATATTACCATGAACAACACAAGTTTTATTTAGTGCAAAGGATTTAGGATGATTAAAGACAATTCAATTGTGACATAGAAGTTTGAAATAAAGGGAGGTAATAGGATATGTGTCATAGAGATTTGAAACTAAGGGAGATAATAAAATAATGTGTAAAGCATATGTTTACTATATAACAAAATTAAGGATTTTTAAATGGAATGTAATTGAGAAAAAATAATAAATAGGAGGGATGTATAAGTTTTATTTTTTTTAATATTTCATTTTATATGTTTTATTAACAGATATTTTCATTTTGAAATGTAGGTCAAGTTTTGTATAATTCAGAAGGATTAGAGAGAATATTTGGCATTTCAATTATATTCAATTAAATGAAGTCGCTTAGGGTTAATAGACATATATTTAAATTATTTAGGAAGGAAAAACAGCAATAGAATTAGCAGAAACAAAGATTTATGAAGGAAAAAGTGAAAAGTGTTTAAGTGTACTGAAAAGTTACAGAAAAACTAGTGTAAGTATAATATAGTCTGTGTAATATTTATAACTCCTTCAAAAAAACAAAAAATTCTGGGTTATTTTATCCAAGTTGCATTCGGCTAATGGTTCTGTGAATTCTGGTTGTAGGCAATTTTATCTAATAAAGTACTGACCTAGAACAAAGCAAAAATTTATTATATATCATATTGTTCATTGTAATTTTTTGGTCAATTCTAAAGTAAGGGATTGAAAAAGTAAGTTTTCTACAGGATTCAGGGAGAAATCAGATGGTAAATTCCCCTATTTAACAAACTGAACTAAATTTTGACCTTTGTGATGACGCATTAAGGTAATTAATTACCAGGTAAAATAAATCATTTATTATTTTATTTCAGCAATTAATTCACGCAGTTTTGTGTCATGATGTAGAAACAACGAGAAAATTATTAGAAAAGGAGAACTTACCAGTTAATATTAGATTTAGGGTACGTAATTACCAGTTAATATTAGATTTAGGGTACATAATTACCAGTTAATATTAGATTTAGGGTACGTAATTACCAGTTAATATTAGATTTAGGGTATGTAATTACCATTTAATATTAGATTTAGGGTACGTAATTACCAGTGAATATTAGATTTAGGGTACGTAATTACCAGTGAATATTAGATTTAGGGTACATAATTAGCAGTTAATATTAGATTTAGGGTACGTAATTACCAGTTAATATTAGATTTAGGGTACGTAATTACCAGTGAATTAGATTTAGGGTACGTAATTACCAGTTAATATTAGATTTAGGGTACGTAATTACCGGTGAATATTAGATTTAGGGTACATAATTAGCAGTTAATATTATATTTAGGGTACGTAATTATCAGTTAATATTAGATTTAGGGTATGTAATTACCAGTTTATATTAGATTTAGGGTATGTAATTACCAGTTGATATTAGATTTAGGGTACATAATTACCAGTTAATATTAGATTTAGGGTACGTAATTACCAGTGAATATTAGATTCAGGGTACGTAATTACCAGTTAATATTATATTTAGGGTATGTAATTACCAGTTAATATTAGATTTAGGGTACATAATTACCAGTGAATATTAGATTTAGGGTACATAATTACCAGTGAATATTAGATTTAGGGTACATAATTACCAGTTAATATTAGATTTAGGGTACATAATTACCAGTTAATATTAGATTTAGGGTACGTAATTACCAGTTAATATTAGATCTAGGGTACGTAATTACCAGTTGATATTAGATTTAGGGTAAGTAATTACCAGTTAATATAAGATTTAGGGTACATAATTAGCAGTTAATATTAGATTTAGGGTACTCCATTACCGGTTAATATTAAATTTAGGGTACTTCATTACCAGTTAATATTAGATTTAGGGTACTTAATTACCAGTTAATATTAGATTTAGGGTACGTAATTACTAGTCGAAATTTCGGTTGTCTCGAATAACAGTTTTGGTCCCGAGATGTAGAAAACCGTATTATTTACATTCGTTAAGTCGAATTTACCTGTCAAAACATGTGTATTACCTTGGGATTAAAATCGGATCACAGGTGAAACATCCGGTCATTGACTTTGACATTTTTACCTTAGGCTATTTCACATGTTTATTTCACAATCTGTCAAATTAATTAGTGATAATATTTGGAATTGGCTTGGTATAATGACACAGGTTAGATGTGTACAATCAAAAATTATCGATTCATAATAAGTGCACTTGGGTCGGCATATACATCAATGATTATGAAAAGTACACAAAGGAAGTGTTTTATCTATTGAATTATTTGTCGGAAATTAATTTTGATTAAAGAAGAATAGTTTTCTTCTACACTTTATTGAATAATAAAAACACACAATTTATTGTAAATAAACAGCATTGCACAAAGAAAAATATGTCATGATGGGTGAAGTTTAATGACAATGCAACAGGTGAAAAACATAAACAAAACGGATAAACATATTTATACACACAAAAAAAGATATCTAGAAGTTATCAGTCGTTCCACAAGATTCAAAGAATTTAACGGAGAGAAAAAAACAGCAACAAAATCATCGAATATGTTTAAAATCGTTCCGAGAATAGGGACATGCGATGCTGGTTTTAGCTCTTCAAAATTTCGCTCGAGCTGTCTCCCTTTCGTCGTTAAACAAACTACACTTCCGGTATTTTTGTAGCTCCTCTTGAGTCGAACTACGGTTGACTCGAATTTTTTCCATGGTCCCATCGAATTCGTGATAACGAGAGTCAACTGTAGCTTAAAAATTACCCACTTGGTATTCATCAATAATCATTCACTCAACCATTGAAAGAGTTAAAATGTGTAAATTATATATAAAATTGCCATTGGTCTTTTGGCGTGGAAGCGAATATGTTGAAAAAAAATTATCGTTTGTTTATGCATATATTGCCGTTGGAGATCCAATTATTAAGAGGGGGGGATGGGATCCCATGAACCAGTTTAATCCCTCTAAATTTTTGTGCCTGTCCCAAACCAATGTGTGAATTTCCAGGGTCAAATGATGTGGTATTTTTTGTGTTCAGTGAGTTGAGACGACGGGTGATTGTTCATTTTATTGGTGGAATTCTTGACCCTCACTATTTAAACTTTCTTTTCATAATATAAAATGTATGTATACTTTGTATTGTAGGACAGAATAGGAAAAACTTTACTATCACATGTGATAGAACAGCACAATTTAGAACTTGTCAAGTTACTGGTGGAACACGGAGCACGAATCAATCAAATCAGAGTGAGACAGCATGAGGAAGTAAGTATTTCGTTAATTTTCTTTTTTTCTAGGGGGAGGGTTGGGAAGGAATAAAGATTAATGCCATATCAGTTTTCCTATCCATTTTTGCTATGGTCCCTGCTTATCTCCCTTTCAATGTTATTTTTGTTAATTGGATTTTATAATGAGAAGTTGTGAAGTGTGAAATGTAATGTTAATTTTGTTTCAAAAACTAAATGTGTAATATTTTCTGTGGTTTTGAAATAATATGATTAGTTCTATATCCATGGCTGATAATCGGCACAAGCAGAACAGTTGGTTCTGCAAAGAAATTCGTGAGGATAACTTCCGGTTTTGGTGGAGGAGAGTTCACGAAGACGCTTCGCAAGGTATGTACATGTCAAAAATTTTAATTTTCTTTTTTACTGCTCGAATATTGCAAAATCAGAGAATGCCATGCTGGGGTGAATGCTTTCACGATTAGAAACATGTATAGTTTATTCTTGTATATGAAGTGTAACTCTCGCAAAATCAATCGTCCCACGAAAAACATGACGAACATTGTGATCCTCTTACATTTATAAGTTGTTCTTGACAAAGATGCAAGTTAAATTTTCAATATTTTTTCATCATGGGAGTCTAAATGTAATCGGGGATAAATTCTGATTCGTCAGAAGTAAATTGAAGTCTAGATAGATCGGTCCTGATAGAGCACATTGCGAATGCATGAGGAGATTTGCTAGTTTTGTTAATTGTTTTCTGCAAAATTGATAAATTGACACTTTTAAACACAAAACTGATAAATACTCTAATCAAAATAAACTATTCTCTGTGATGCCATGATTCAAGGGAAAGAGGAAAAGGGGACTGACATTGACTCTTTACAAAAAACCATTTCGATATAGATTGCCTGTATCACCGCCAAGGAAACGAACAAAAACAAGTAGCAGTACACCAAATTTAAAATCCCTATCAATCAGGACACCAAGTTTATTAAAAAATTCTCTTTCAATTTCAAAATATTTATATCCTTTTAAACGGGTTTCCACATCTATTCGGTGCAACCTTTTTACTAAAGATGACGGAAACTTCACTGCAGATCTACACAAGTTATAATATTACATGATTTCAGCACATACATAGGTCTAACCTAAATAAACATTCACTTAGTGCTAGTAGTCATGAATAAATTAAACACAAGATGTCAATTAAACTGTGGACATATCCTTAAAATTGGTAAAGCGCTTTACATCTTGTAACCACTACTAACAGAGATTTTTTTTATTTACAAGTGTGTACACATAACACACTACATAATAGAAAAACAAACCACAAATTAATATTATTCTCAACTGTATGATATTTAATTTAGAGTGTATCATTTGTATTAGAAATTATAAAGATATGATTCACATTAAGTTTAATTATTCTTGATTATAAAATTATCTTACAGTGCATTTTCAACTTTTTCCAATGTAAGGGAAGTTAATCTTGTGTATCCAATACACAATGGAAGTTGTCACAAACAACAAATGATCAATAATGACAAGATAAATCATGGGAAACCGCAGTTACAATTATGAATTGATTCCTTAAATGAAATGTTTCTTTCTAGGTGGACAGCCCATGAACAATGAAATATTACTTTTATACTTTTAAAAACCCGACGGGAAGAAGGGCATCAGTTCGTGAATTTATTACCAGACAGACATGCACAATTTGTTATTATACAGTGGATTACATGTGTCATACCAAAACTAACAAATCTCCTCATGCATTCGCAATGTGCTCTATCAGAACCGATCTCCTCAAGCAGGAAAACGAGAAAATTGACAGTTTGTAGATTTATCTAGACTTCAATTTACTTCTGACGATTCGGAATTTATCCCCGATTACATTTAGACTCCTATAATGAAAATTTAACTTGCATCTTTGTCAAGAACAACTTATAAATGTAAGAGTGTCACAATTTTCGTCATGTTTTTTGTGGGACGATTGATTTTGCGAGAGTTACACTTCATATACAAGAATAAACTATACATGTTTCTAATCGTGAAAGCATTCGCCACAGCATAGCATTCTCTGATTTTGCAATATTCGAGCAGTAAAAAAGAAAATTAAAATTTTTGACATGTACATACCTTGCGAAGCGTCTTCGTGAACTCTCCTCCACCAAAACCGGAAGTTATCCTCACGAATTTCTTTGCAGAACCAACTGTTCTGCTTGTGCCGATTACCAGCCGTGATATCATTATAGAGCTGTTACACCATTTTTTTCTGATTGGAGGTCAAGATTATTTTTACTTTAAATAGTAGCTTTTCCTAATATAATTGGGTAGAGATTTTGCTCTAAGCTGCATCCTGACAATATGGTAACTCACTGACACTAATAATAATGATTTAGATGAAGGGGTTTTTTAATTTGTGAATTTCTTCTGATTTCTTAATAGCTATTTTACGATTTTATATTTTTGTAAATTTAGCAAATTTCTGTAACAGTTGTTTTTATATTTTTAGACTGATGTAACAATTCCATTATTCCACAAATGTTTATGTGACAACGAATGTCAAGATATTGCCAAATTTCTCAACCCCTTAATGGACCCCTCAGAACACAAAGAGAAGGACCAAGTGAGTACTAAGATATTCATCAATAATTTGTATATCATAATTTAGACCAATGTTGTCATGAATATTTATAAACAAACTGAATCTCGTATGTGTGAAAAATTACATTAATTAATATAACTTGTGGTAAAATGGATACACAATATGTACAGAAAATTATTGAAAACTGAACAAAAACTGAAATATTACAAATAATTAAGACATAATATAGTACAGTGAAACAACTCTTCATATTGTTATACTACAGAATAATGAGCAACCACCTGTCTTAAAAGACCACGATTTGTTGCCAGAAGGGGTTGTCTGTCAAGACAGGTTGACATGAGGGATGGTTTCTTAAGACAGGTTGACAGAAGGGGTGGTATCTCAAGGCAGGTTGGCAGAAGGGGTGGTCTCTTAAGACAGGTTGACAGAAGGGGTGGTCTCTCAAGGCAGGTTGGCAGAAGGGGTGGTCTCTTAAGACAGGTTGACAGAAGGGGTGGTCTGTCAAGGCAGTTTGGCAGAAGGGGTGGTCTCTTAAGACAGGTTTCACTGTACTATTTCCTTTGAGGATTGATTTCTGTGTAAACAAATTACTGCATTTCATATGTTGTCAACTACAGTAACAGTACAATAATTCAACCAATCAAATTACAATGAATTTATGATCACATATATGTTAAACCAATCAAAATACAATAAATTTATGATCACAGATACATGTATGTATATCTTTTTGGGTGCCATTGTGGCCATGATCGTATGGAATCAATGCCTATCACCACTGATGTTGTGAGTTCGAATCTTGATCAGGGCGAGGTGTTCAACATTATGTGATAAAGTTTGTCAGTGACTTGCGACAGGTCGCTGGTTTCTTCCGGGTCCTCCGGTTTCCTCCACCAATAAAACTGACTGCCACGATATAGCTGAAATATTGATGAAAGTGACGTTAAACACCATCAAACAAACATGTAAATCTTTTATTCTATAATATATTGTAGGATGGAAACACGCCCGTTTTAGCAGCAATAGAAAAGGGATTGTCTGTACGATTCATACAATGGTTGATACAAACAACGAGGGGCTCTGCCTTAGTCGATAGAAACGCTGTAAGTATTTTTAACATACAAAAAATAAGAGGCTCTGCCTTAGTCGACAGAATCGCTGTATTTTATTCAACTATTAACTTAGATTAAATATTGACTATAAGAGTCCTTTTCATTGAAGATGCAATCTTTGTAGTGAAACATACAAACATATGTCTGATATGTGAATCATATTACAGAGACATTTTTGTCTTGCCTGCGATGAAAATCGTTGAAGACTAGACATAGATAATGTTTTTAAAATTTTACTTTTATCATATTGTATGAAATGTTGATACTATCCCAAATAATTTTGTTCCTTTTATTTAAACCATTTAAAGAAATACAGTTATATAAGTTGTTCTTTTTCTCCAGGATGGATTAACGCCAAAAGAATTAGCTCAAGCCAAAAATAATACTGAAGTTGTCAGAATGATAGATAGAGTAAGTTTATATATAGAACAAGTTTATAGTAGATATTCTTTACCACAACATTATTGTTAAATGGTTATAGGGTGGAGGGGAGGAGTTATTGGTATTTATCATCATTTTCTGCCATTTCTCAGCCATATTGTCACTAGCAGAGTTATTTGGACACCAAAGGGTAGGTGATTGTAAGGTTACCTCTGATTATTATATTACATTATAAAAAATATACTATTTACCATCTTGAGAGCTTACCTGTTTTTTCCTGTGTTTTGAAACAATTGTGATGGCCTATGTTGTGCCTTGTTTTTAAAGCCCTTCAAAATTGTCAACACTTTGGCAATTTTATCCAAAATTAACGTTAAAATGGTGTAAAGTCAATAAAGTAAAAAAACAGTCAAACCTGTACATAAAGGGCACCGGAGGGAACATGAAAATGTGGTCTTTATGTGTATATACTGGTTCAAATTATATGTACTATTAATTAAATGGAGAAAATAAACCTGCCTTCTATAGACATTGATTTGTAGATGATCTTTAAGGCAGGATTGACTACTTTAATTATAAAAATAATTTACTACAAAAGTACAAGTGAATCATTAACAGACAACTGTGTAGCCATGTTAAATCTGTCCATGTCCTAAGATATAATACAGTGGAACTTGTGCAATCCGACACCAGAGTTTTCCGTCATCCTGTGACATCCGACAAAAATTTATGGTCCCAAAGTCTTTCTTTTAGCTAAAATAAAACCTGAGTATTCTGACATCCTATACAATCCGACAAATTTTCCTGGTCCCTTGGTGTGTCAGATTAGACAGGTTCCACTGTATATCTGTTGGTAAAGATTTTAGCATTGTTTAATGTGTCTATTTATAGTATGTTATACAGTGTGTAGTACAAGAAACGGGAGTACCAACACTTCTGCCTCAGTTTGCTATTAATTTCGCTCGAGAAGAAGATGTTACTGGTATTACTGATGAGGTTTGTCTCCCTTTAATTTTTAACAAACATTTAGTAATGTTATTTGGAAGTACTTTGTATGTGTATTGTGACTTCACTCAAAGAAATTATTGTCACTATTTACTCTGGGTTGTCTCACTAAGTATATTTGTTTTGAAAATTCACACAAATTTGATACTACCAATATTTCAGTTGTAGTTATCAGTTGTCCCCCTTTGATCTTTTTCATCAAATCAGTAAAGTTATTTGGAGGTACCAGTTTATCTGTTGAAAATTTACACAAATTTTATACTACCGTTATTTCAGTTGTAACAATCAAGCAGTAATGTTATTTGAAGTGTATCAAGATTTTACATCAGTTTTATATACCTGGTAATGCAATTTGTAACAAGCAAATCAAGCAAATGTATTCTGTGTGTATATAGATATGATAGACTCAGATCAGCGTCGGGACTCAAATTGGCATCCACTGACGTCATTGTCTCAAATCATTGTCTGATTTAAGGGTATTCTCAAGTCAGTGTCCTTTCAAAATTCTCAAATCTATGGCCGATTTATTGGATAGGGTTAGGGAATACATCAGAGACGTCTATTTGAGAAGGTGAGAAACGGCCATAGAATTGAGAATTGGACTCCGATTTCAGAATTTGAAAGAGGACAGATGTCTGTGACATAGAAATCGTGGAAGCAGGACAATTGCCCCCCACAAAATTTTTTCAGTTTTATTTTTAGTTTCTGATTACCCCTTTCTGACTATGAACTCCATTGCACTACTATACTTTCACTTCAAAATACACTCCTATTTAAGCCAGTTCTAAGCTTGTACTTAGCTTTGATCATTGTTTAATCAAATTCCTTTTTATAATTTTTCTTTGAAGAACAATTTTGTAAGGTAACTAAAATTAATTGGAAAATCATTAAACTCTATCTAAAAATAAAATATCTATAAATAATAAGAGGTTATTTTTATCATAGCTTGTCCAAGCTGTATAATCCTTTTGATGATTAATATCACAGGGGCTTGAATCGCTTTCATAGAGGTCATGCGGCCTATATACCATGCTTTCATAGAGGTCATGCGGCCTATATACATTAGTATATATGGTATATAGGCTGCGTGACCTCTATGAAAGAGATTCAAGCCCCTGTGATTAATATACAAAGAAAAAAATCCAACTTAAAGTAATTTGAATAATTTAATCTGAGTTTATGCATATTTATTTCTCATTTAAATTTAAAAAAAAAACAAAAAAATGAAATAAAAAGATTGGGGGATGGGGGGCAATTGACCGGGGGGCTATTGTCCTAGACCCAGAAATCGTACATTGATTTGAGGATTGGACGTCAATTAGAGGCTGAATGGCGATCAGAGTCTTGCATATATATAAATATATCAATTAGCTCTGTCAAGTCTAATGGCCAAATGTGTTTTCTACATTTATCCATTTAAAAGTCTCGGCATCTGTAATCAAGCAGAAAACTGGTTTCTCACAGTTTTTAATTTTTTTTTAAGAAAAAACATTTTTCTTATCATTTTAACAATTGATTGATATTTCATGTAATATCTTATATTCAAATATAACTGTTTTTCATTTAAACTGAATTATCTGATTGTTACAATTAAATTTTTATTTCAGAAAACAAAGAAAACATTAATTGAGCTTCTACAAGAAAATGACAAATATAACCTTAAGAAATGGTTGAACTTCAAAGACGTTGGCGTAAGTCATGTTGTTGTGTTATTGCTGGTAAGATGTGTCTTACCAAAAACATGTATTATATCCCTTACACATTGAAGTTTTTTTCATTTACTCTCTTAATTAACATTTCTTTTTTTTTGTAACTCCTCGTTTTTATTTATGAATATGTAACAAATTTTTTTTTCAAGAAGAACCATTTTTTTTAAATAAATGTTAAAAAGAAATTTGTGGTTCAGAATATTTGATGCCTTCCATGCCATATTGTCATTCCTTGTGTTATTTCAGGTATATACTTATTTGTTTAAAACATTATTTTTCCTTATTTTAATATATCAATATGCACAAAAGATCATTTGGTTTGACATCTAAAGACAAAATAATCAGATATTTTGGGGAATGGCAAGTGTTTATATCAGTTTACTTACTTTTTTACAGAATTATGCAGAAAAAGTAATGAAGGCAGCATCTGGTGATGGTGGTTTATCTTACGTGAAAAAACTTTACGATGCTCATTACAGAGATATGGTATGTTACTTATTTGAGCTTACTTTTACATATACAAGAATGTGTGTTGTAGCTCATCCACTATTTCTGTTGTAGTTTTCACAAATTTTGAGGTTTTATATAGATGACAAAATCTTTTTTCAGTATATTCCAGACATTAAATTAACAATTTTGAGCATTATTGATGATTTGAGTGAGTGATTGTTGATTTTTCAACTATATCATAGTAAGAACAAGAACATGAGATGTTGTCTGCTTTGTACTAGACAAACATGATTAAATTTGTTGGATTTTTATAGTCCTAGCTTACTGAACCAACAGTCTGCAGGTAGACATGTCACTTCACTCGGACATATTTTTATGATTCAGATTCAAACAATCTATGTTCTTACTCTTTATTGCTGCATGCTTAGCAGTAAAACAGCAAATAACCATTTTATTGTCTTTTGTTTGACCTGACGGCTCCTCGACCAATAAAACTGACTGCCACAACAACACTGAAATATTGTTGAATGTGGCATTAGACACTCTTACTTTTATGTGGCTAAATTATTATGTCTCCCCTTTGAACGAAGGGAGACATATTGTTTTAGTCTGATTTTTTCTTCTTCCGCTTCTTCTCAGCAAAGCTTGTCCGGACCATAACTTTTTTGTCTTTCCAGATAGGTCAATGATTTTGGTATGTGGGTGCATGACCATAAGGCGGTGTGTCGCGTACCATAATGACCTTTGACCTCAAGGTCAAATAATTGTTTTTTAGGGGAGACACAAGTTTTAGGTATCTAAAACAGTTCTTCCTAGTTTATACTAGTTTTATCATCCTATGTTGATATTGAAACAAGATGACTTGAAGTGGTGTTAAATAAAAATTCATTTATATTTAAAAAAAGAATAAAAACAGTCATGGTCAACAATATCATCAAAATGAACAATCACCTCTCACCTCAACTCATTGAATATAAAAAGAGACCATGACATGTGGAGTTGAAATCCAGGTCCTGGATTGGGACAGCCACAATATTGTGGCAGGGTGAAACCGGTTAATTGGATCCCCCTCTTGTATTTAGTAAAATGTTAAATTGAATAGAATAAGAGAAATGTAATTGTTTTTTGTAGAATGGTTTTACAGCAATGACAAGAGCTGTGGTATTCCAACAGTATGATATTATAGAATATTTATGTACTACACGACCTGTATTAAAGACATTAGCTGATAATGTAAGTCTATAAATATATATAATGGAACATTGTTATACCCCCACTCGTAGAGAGGGGGCTATATTGCAATCACCTTGTCTGTCCGTTCACACTTTCATAACAGATATCTCAGATTCTACTGGAAGAAATGATTGCACATCTACTTCCTGTTTACCATGCAACTTACAAATGAACGAGTGGGGGTATTCTTAGCACGACGTAGCATGCAACATCTTTGTTGTGTTGAAGACAGATGATTTTACTGTTACAGTTGTCTCCCTCTTATGAAGCCACCCCCATTTTGCAATGACAAGTGTCCATACAAGAGGGATGGTCTCTCTTGAGGGGACAGTTTAGTAGTATTTTACTATCTCAGTGCATTTGAAATCCGGCGTGATGAGAGGGTTGACCTTTGGTTAAGAAGGAACTTATAAATGGGAGAATACTGTATTTGAGTTCAATTTATTTAGACTATAACATCAGGATTTTTTCTGGAAAATTGATTAATTTGATGTCATAAAATATAGGGTCAAAATAATGGTTTATGCCAGCTGTTATGATTTTATAGTCTTATTTTATTGTTGTGTATGTCAAACAGTGTATAAATTTTATCTAATATCTTTGTATTGTATTTTGATAGTTAAACAGATACCCACTACATTATGCTTATGCTCTACCTGAACCTGAAAGTAAAAGAGTGAGAGACTTGTTACTGGAGAGAAATCCACAGGATATAGAGAAAAGGGTGGATAAAGTAAGTTTTTGTTTTTATGCCCTCACTGCTAGGTGTCTGGGGCATTAAGTTTTACCCATGTTGGTATGTCTGTCTGTATGTATGTCCCGATCTGGTGTCCATTCAATAACAGTTGTTCCCCTTAAGCAAATCATTTGAAATTTATACACAAGGTATGGGGCCATGAGAGGCAAACCGAGTTTGATATTTTAGATATGTTGTCTTTAACTGGGAGTGGTGGCATCTCTGTTTTATCGTAACATTCTTCCATTTCATTAATATCGTGGGTTTATTACACAAGACAGAGTGGACTCATTATGGATCGTTCTTGTAATATTTCTTTGATGTAACTCAAGGAATTATTGCCATATTTTTCTTATTTGGATTAACTAGAAAAAATCCTCAATTAGTCGAACTAAATGGCAAACGAAATCCCTTTTGCTTGAAGTCCCTTACATTGTATATTTGCTTTATAAGGCAGATCTTTTATCATTAATCAAAGTTTGGGTAGTTATATATTAAACCTGTAAGCTGTGTCTGTAATTTGTCCATCTTGGTTTGCTACCATCTGTGTGACACCAAAATATTATACTGGCAACTTGACTTATCAACCAATCAAAAGAAGATACCACTGAAGCCTGATCAGATGAGGGTGATGAACATGAAAAAGAATGAGTGTCTGTATTGAAAACAACCTTTGTAATTTTGTTACAGGATGGGCTGTTCCCAGCAGATTATGTAGCCTTAAGAGACAGTTTAAAGGTTCAACAAATGTTATATGATGCTAGAACTTTAAATGTTTATGCACAGGTGGGTATCTGTTGGATTAGGCTTGGTTTTCTCAAGAAAATAGTCTGACAAAATGGTGTTAAGAAAGTTTAAGAAGGAATATGAATATATTTTAAAAAATCTTTTTAATTTAACACAATTTTGAGCATTTTGCTGAACAAACCAGGTTAGAGTAAAAATTCAGACTCTGATGAAGTTCATTTCAGAAACTTTTCATGTGTACTAAATTAGATATCCACATTGCAGAAATGCAGGTTAAACAGTCATATATCTTAAGAGCACAAACTTTATAGGTCAAACATTATATTTAGCGAAAAAACATTTATCAGGGCCATCGTGGCCATGATTGTATGGTAGTTGGATTTACAACCACCTATGCAATCAGAGCCTATCACCATTGATGTGAGTTCGAATCTCGATCAGGGCGAGGTGTACAACATTATGTGATAAACTTTGTCAGTGACTTGCGACAGGTCAGTGGTTTTCTCTGGGTCCTCCGGTTTCCTCCACCAATAAAACCAACTGCCATGATATAACTGAAATATTGCTGAAAGTGGCATTAAATACCATAAACCAAACACAAACCATCAAATTTAAATGTAATTTTTATCCCATAGTAACGTTTTGAAACAATTTTGGACAACTGGAACCCTTTATTCTACAGATCTGATTGGTTGATTTAGAAGTACAAGTAGAAAAATTGTAACAGGAAGTCTTAATTTTAATAAAAGACATGTTTTGTTTAGATCAATGCCAGTGTAAAACTACACCAGATGGCAGCTGCAGGCTACATTTTTATCATAGAATCTAACATTATGTGATAAAGTTTGTAAGTGACTTGATGCATGTCGGTGGTTTTCTCCAGGTACTCCAGTTTCCTCCACTAATAAAACTGACAGCCACGATATAGCTGAAATATTATTGAAAGTGGTGTGAACCATATCATAACCCTAACACAAAAAATAGAAAATTTTGTAAGGTACCATCCAATGAATATTTATATACAGCTCAAGTTTCTGAGAAATAAAATTATTGGTCTCAACCTTAAATTCAAGATGGCAGCCACTTCAAGGACATAGTTTTAGCATTGGGCCCTAAAGGGAGATTAAATTTTTTTTCTCAGAAACTAAAACTAGATTGAACCCAAGCTGTACACAAATAACCAGGTGAGCGATAAAGGCCAAGACAAACCTTTAGTCTTCTTTGTCAATCTAATTTTTTTTGCTAGAGGCTCTTCCCAGCGACACCATTTTACCCATGTGATTTGATGTATGTTAACCTTTCTTAGTTAAGAATATAACTGAAATACTGCTCTTTTGACCTTAAAAAACAATCAATTAATCAAATTAATCTTTCTGATGTTGTCACTAGTAACCATATTTGGTGATGAATCATGCCACGATATAGCAGAAATACTGCTAAGGTTGCTGTTAAATACCAATCAATCAATCAATCAATACATCTGATGAATGGCTAAAGAGATATATTTTTACTTATAATCAAGATGTCTGTTTTTGTAAAAACTTCATTTATTTCTATTTTTATTGATTTGTGACCTTGACTCTTACAGAGAGGTCCACCATTGGGACGATGGCCTATTGGTGCTATTAAAGATCCACCAGACGAAGAATAGATCTACATCCTGTTTCTAAAAATAACTTTTATATAATGTATGCTGAATTTTTATATAATGTATGCTGGTTGTATACAAGAGACATGTTCTAATAAAATAAAAATTAATGCCAAAATGCATACATCATGAAAAAAAAACTTCAAATAGGTCATTTTCTAATTGGCAAATCAAGAGGTTTCATTGGTCAAATTTCTTGTGGAAAATTTAACAATTGTGATTTTAAAAATCTTTATGTTAAAATCAGTGTTAATTTTTGTAATGCTGTGTATAGAATAATGGCAGTTTTGAAGGTTGAGACAGACATTATTACTAGTATGGTTGTGATACAACTAGTAATGCAAGTCGTAACGTTATAATGTGTTTAACATCACACTGACCCATACTGACAATATCACAGTGAGATCAAAGTGAAAATGGCCAAATTACTGACAATATCACTGTAAGATCAAAGGAAAAATGGCCAAATTGGTGATAAAAGTTTGATATACAATAACAATGATTTGTATGTATTCTTGTTAAAACTTTTTTTTTTTTTTTTCCATTTTTGCTAAATAATTATCATTTGGCCATAAAAATCTAAGAAACTGAACACTAAAATGAAGTATAGTCATAAACCAGGTTTATTCACCTTTTTGCTAATTATTTACCATTTGACACAGAAAAAGCATGAAAAAAATGTACACTAAATGAAGACTGGTCGTGTATTTCAAAGTACAAGACGTTATGACTTGTTAATATTTTAGTGTACTTTTTTGTACCTATGAAGTCACAGTATACCTATATGATGTATGTATTGACTTGGTCACCTGAAGTCAGCCGTATGATGTAGACTTGTGCCAGGTGTTATATAGAGATGTATTTATTTGACAAACATATGATATGTCATAATGTATTATTTACAGTTTTACAAGTAAATTATATAAATGGATTTGTACGGCTATTTTCCTGTTGGTAATATTGTTGTGTAGTAATAATAGAGAATTTCATATATTTGTAAGCAAAAGGGCATAATAATATTTATCAAGAATTATTTTTTCTATTTGTTAAATTTTTTATCAAATAATTGTATACTTTAAACAGGGCTTCAACTGGTATATATATATATATATGAGGGAGTGGATGTAGTCGAGTGGTCTAGGGTGCTGGACGTAAGGCTAAGCGAATGGTGCTGCAGTGTAACAATGGTGTGGGTTCAAATCCCGTCGAGGGAAGAACAAAAATTTGACAGCTCAAAAATCTAATTCTAACACTGTTTGGTTTAATTTTCAGACGTATATATATATTATATTTTAGCTGCATTTTAAAATGAAGAGGAAATAATTCATAAACTAGTAAAACATAATCTCTACTAGTAAAGTGGCCAGGCACCATCAAGCTAATTTAATTTAAAGGTCCTTTAATGTAATATATATATATATATATATATATATTATATATATTGGAACAACAGGGTTTTATTATATTTTAGCTGCATTTTAAAATGAAGAGGAAATAATTCATAAACTAGTAAAACATAATCTCTACTAGTAAAGTGGCCAGGCACCATCAAGCTAATTTAATTTAAAGGTCCTTTAATGTAATTTTCATGTTGTATAAAAAAAAGTATGTGCTTATCTTCCATGTACGTCATACGTCGCTTTGTTAATTTAGGCGTCGTGTAGTTTTTTGAACATTTATCAGTGACATCAATATAACGCCATGTTAGAAATCAAAATTCTGTCCTTAAAAGGTAATGCTCTCAAATACAACAAGGAAGTTTAATTGTATGTGCTATTACCATGACTTATTGTCTTCTACACCTTGGTGTAGATCTTGCTCCCTTGTGATAAGGTCATTAAAAATGACAGTTTGTATATTTGATATGACATTTTTACATTAACCTTTTGTGTGATATTATGAATGCTCAACTCTTAAAATCTGTGATATTTTTATTATTATTTTTTTGTAATTTTATTTTTATAATGAAAATTTATTGTGAATTTTTTTGTAGAAATAATCTATATTAATATGCAAATGGTTGAGAAAAATAAAATCTCAAAATTATTAGTTTGAGAAATATTAAATCATCAGAATAAGCCAGTACAGTACAGTAGAGTAACAATTTCACTAATCTCACAAATATCGTGAGTTTTAGTTTCATTTTTGACTTGGTGTTGGAAGCATTAGAACCTCATATTTATTTACTTATAAATATGATCTTTAAACATACTACAATTATCTTCAAAAAGCCAATATTAATTATTTTTGCGTTTATGAATGTGAAGTTTGACAGAGGAGTGGTTTGTGTTGTTTTTAGATATAGTGCTGAACTTTTTATTGTCTATTCTAAATTGCCATAGTCTACCAATAAAACCTTCATAAAAATATTGCTCAATGCATTATGTACATATTTGAGTAGATTAAGCAAAATTAACTCAATTGAGTATTTCAAGTATATTAAAAGAATGAAATACTGTCCATTTACTTCACACCTATAAACATTTAATATGAAAATAGTCCCTTGAAATTAAACATATTTTATTGGCATGAAAAAGGGAGATAAGTCACTTGTAGAACTCAAATATTTATTCAATTTGAAACACATTATCCTCTTAACTCCCTTTTGAGTCCTGTATAAAAATAACATAATATTGTCTGTTACAAAAACATGTTGCTGTGTTTGTACTAGATCATTTGAGGCAATGCCATGATATGGCTGAAATATTGCTCAAGTTGGCATTAAACACCAATCATTTATTTGAACCTCATCAAATAGATAAAAAAAACCTTTGCATGGAAAGGTTGTAAAAAAACAGTCATGTTAGTGCTGCTGAGTTTAATCATGAGAGTTGAGAAATTAAGATTGCTGAAATAATTGTTATATTTTCCATAGAATTTGAGTTATGTCTAGCTTTTTGTTGTTATTTTTTTACAGCAAGAATGAACTAAGACTAAGCATGTTGAGTTTGTCTTGCTTGAAGACGTTAACTTGTAGTTTTGTTACATTTAGTATATGTATTTCATTTCTGAATATTTTATGATAATGCTGGGATGTGTGAATACTCTGATGCCGTTACCATGAATTTTATTGTCTCTACAAAATATGTAAGACCTATATTGTCCCTTAAAGGACTTACTTTTTTATAATAATCTTGACTACATCTAAGTTTTTATCTTACCTTAAATATGTAAAGAAAATTAATTTAGCATGTCTATATTTAAGAAATATTGAAAGTAAAATATATTTTTTCATAACATGTCTAGTTGTTTTAGAATACATAGTACTGTTTGGTTTGGTTTATGGTGTTTAACGCCACTTTCAGCAATATTTCAGTTATATCGTGGCGGTCAGTTATATTGGTAGAGGAAACCCGAGTACCAGGAGAAAAACCACCTAACTGTCGCAAGTCACTGACAAACTTTATCACATAATGTTGTATCGAGTGCACCTCGCCTGAGCGCTGATATATTAGGTATCACTTTGAGGCTGTGGTCAATAAACTTGCATTGTAATTGGTTTCATTGAAATCACTGGGCCAATTGGAACCAAACTTGGTGGGAAAGTATTGA
Source organism: Bathymodiolus brooksi (assembly GCA_963680875.1). NCBI lineage: Eukaryota > Metazoa > Mollusca > Bivalvia > Mytilida > Modiolidae > Bathymodiolus > Bathymodiolus brooksi. The sequence continues at coordinate 91,886,207 of OY804585.1, forward strand.
TATGGACAAACAATGTGCATTTATTTAAAGAGGAAGGATTTTTTTTAAACTTTTTTCAAGTCCCAATCCAGGACCTGGATTTCCAAGTCATATGTTGTGGTCTTTTTTGTGTTCAGTGAGAAGTGATTGTTCGTTTTGCTGACATTGATAGAATGCTTAAACTTTCTTTTCATATAAAATTAACATAGACAGTTAACCTTGTGAAACTAGGAATCAAGATAAATTACATAGATTAGGAATTTCTCTGTTTTTAACAAAGGGGAGTTAAAAATCGAAACTCCCTTATTGCAGATAAAAGGAGTCATTTCATGCTGACATACACAGAGTAAGACAAGTGCTAAATTCAGTTGACAATATTCCATTATTTTTTTTATTCACATATATATACATACACTAATATTGCCTAAATAAATGAATAAAAACAAACAAACATCTAATTTTAATAAGATTGGTTAAAGTTTAGAATATATTTAGAGAGTTGTGGTTCGGTTGTAATAATACACAAAATTGGTCGTAATTTTAAAATTCCACAAAAATCTGTCTGTGTCTTCATACTCCTGTTGCTATCAAGTTTATCAACTGCATTACATTCATCAATATAAAAGGCGTAAATATCTTATTTGAACAATGCATCACAACGAAAATCAATGTGGCTTATAACCTTTCCTTCAGAGATCTGCACACGTTCAAAAACAACCATTACTTTCACAAAAAATTAGATATATTCACCCACACAGCTTTCCCATCTTCTAATGTTGTCACATCAAACAATATGTTAAACAATAAGTAGGTCATACCTTGACCTTTGTCTTAATGAGCTCAATCAATCCTCTCAAACTATGTCTGTATTCCACGTCACGAAAGTTCATCTTAGGGTTTACATTCTGTCAATAATGAGGGGAAGACAGGTCTGAAATGAAGAAAATAAAAACAAGGTAAACCCATAGGAAATCAGTTATTATTCAACCAACACCACTAATCAGACACTCGTGGCATAGAATTACAATTTACAACTAGACGCATCCCTACACCTTATACATATATTCGACTAAGAGAGGTTATGGTGTTAAACGCCACCTTCAACAATATTTCAGTTATATCGTGGCGGTCAGTTTTAATGGATGATGAAACTGGAGTACTTGGAGAAAATCACCGGCTTGTCGCAAGTCACTGACAAACATCACATAATGTTGTATCGAGTACACCTCCCCATTAGCGGAATTTGAACTAAAAACTAGTGATGATATGCACTGATTGTATAGGTAGTTGTAAATCCAGCCCCTTCGACTAAAAGGTATGAAAACATATTTCCTATTGGTTCTATTGATCATGTACAGCTCCTTATATGGTCATGAGTCTGAGCCTGCCAATGATTAAGGGAGGGTCGCACATACTAGATGGCCATGTGGTTTATTTTTGATTGCACAAAGGCAGTCAGTTTAATTTTGTCATTTTTGTGCAGTGGAAAATATTGATAGGTTTGAGTGTAGAAAAAAGGGTTTATCAAAGAGGAAATCACAAGTTGCGAATGAAGAAGGTCAGACAATACAATGGCCAAAATAGCACAAAAATACAAACAATTGTCAGCAAAACACAACACATAAAATTTCATGAACTCACTAAACACCGGTGGGAAACTCATATGCTCCGGAATTGTAACCTGTTCCTGCTCCACCGATAGCACTCGTCGTATTACTCTACTCGTGTGGGGTTAGGATTATGGTGTTTAACCCCACTTTCATTAATATTTCAGTTATATCGTGGCAGTCAGTTTTATTGGTGGAGAAAACCACCTCCCTTCCGCAAGTCACTGACAAAGTTATCACATAAAGTTGTATCGACTACACCTCGCCATGAGAAAGATTCGAACTTAAGTGGTGATGTGCACTAATTGTACAGGTAGTTGTAAATCCAACTGTAATACGATCACGAACACGACGACCTCTTATTACTCGTGTGATAGTATTCTGTAATATGTTGTGAACGAGGAAAAAAACTAGATTATGACTACGACAAATGAAACATCCATGGTCATTTGCGCCACCGATATTACGTAACGCTTAAACCAAGTCATGATGGCGTCCGTACAACTTTCGAAGTGGTGACTTCAACTTAAGCACTTTTGATTCAACAGCTTTCTTATTAGCGGCACCTCTCTATCACGGAAATCCTTATATGTGATCAATTGAAAAATACACTTCATATAATAATATGCAGATGTTGTTGGAATTTTGCTACATATAAACGTAAAGTTTACAACGGGTAAATTGAAATCATCTCTTTTTGTCATAAAGTTTCGTTATCAACTTGGTCCTCGTTGTCAATTTCGAGATGTATCTCATGGTATGATGCAGACCTAGCGCTATGTTTGTTATCCTTTATTTTAGGTTCGATGGGATACATGCAATCATCATATCGTATATCAGCTAACTCGTGCTAGTATTAGACATGCGCTGTATCCTGTGTGTATTTGAGTGAATGATTGTTATTTAACGCCAACTCAGCAATTTGTCAGCCATATCATGGCGAGAACAAGTTAATGTTCAATGAAATGATGATGAGGTCCGCTCTGTACTAGACCAACACACTTAGTTGGATTTTTATAGTGTTAGTTCACTGAAACACAGTCCGCGGATAGACATGTCGCCCCACTCGGACACATTATCCTGATTCCGAGCCAACCAGTCTTTGCTCTTTCTCGTTAATGCCGCGTGCTTAGCGGAGAAGCAACAAATGCCAATTTTATAGACTTTGGTTTGACCCGAACATGACCCACGATCTACCGCACTCGAGGCGAGCACGCTAACCATTAGTCATTACACCACCGATGCGGTTGAATGAATTCCTTCTACGACAGCAGATCACATAAAGATAAAAAGATAAAAGAATATGACACAGATATTAAAGAAAAGGCAGATAATAACTTTCTGCTGGACGAGGGGAACCACCGAGATGGCCATTTTTCATTTAATTAAGGGGCATAACTCTGAAATCACGAAAGGAATAATATCCCGATGGGTATGTGGTCAAAAACAATGAGTAAAAGTATAAACATTTGACCAAGGGAAACTATCATATTTTCCAATCGTCATCAAAACATTTAGAAACAACATAGAAATATATTTTGGACTCTCCACAGCCTGAGATTACTTGCACATACAGATACAGGAGTAGTTAAATAATTTGTTTTAGACTTAGTTGGTTGGTTTTGTGATGTTTAACGCCACTTTCAACAATATTTCAGTTATATCGTGGCGGTCAGTTTTATTGGTGGAGGAAACCGGAGTACTCGGAGAAAGCCACCGACCTGTCGCAAGTAACTGACCAACTTTATCACATAATTTTGTATCGCCTGAGTGGGATTCGAACTCACGACATTATACTTATCACCATTAACTAGTTTACATTTTAATGCAGCATAATAAAAGATTGTGACATGTTGCTATTGTTGACGCATCCAATGAAACTCTCTTGTCTCAGTAACGTTTGTTTGTTATTTTATGCACTATTTCGAAAATAAAAATACCATACCGTGTCATCAGCACTCAGCCAGTTTAATGTGGTGCTGATATATGTAGTTGGTAATCGTTTAAATTTAATATATTTCATGTTCAATGATTTCGAAATAATCTTAGATCTACCAGCGTCTCTCTTTAAAAAAAATTGTTGAATGGCATGCGCACAACATTCTTTCTTTTTTTTTTGTTCTTTGACTCCAATGTACAAAATGTCCACTTTGACTCTAATGCATAAATGTCCACTGAAAGAATGATTATGCTAATTTTCAAAACGAATAGAACCATTGAGTAAACATTTTAGTTAATATTTTCCGAAAACAAACAGACCATCAAACTATCGTTATACCTGTACATACCTGGAGTATGCGCAATAGTGGAGTTCTATAAGAGGAACAGCGGTGGTTAATATAGTGATGTCATTTTCAACTAATTTTGTCGGAATTGTTTTAAAACTATATTTCTGTGTCTTTTTCACATTTTTAATAATTTCGGAAACAGGTAAGAACACATACTAATAACAAGAGAGTTTGTATATAGTCTGCATGGTATATCAGTTAAAGAAAATAAATATTTTTTTATCTTTAATTTTTTTTATTTAAAACGATTGGTGATATGGCGGGTATGAATTATTTCCTAGTGTGGGCGCTTCATCTATTATATGTTTATATCGATTGAAAGTGTCAGATTTTGAAAACAGGGGCGTAGGAGTCGTGAATGTGTTCGAAGGTACCCCCCCCCCCCCCCCCCCCCATTTTCAAAAGTGGGGAGACTATGGGAATGTGAAGCCTAATGACATATTTTTTTTGGCTTGTCGGTTATGAAATCTTGGACTCTCCCGTCATCTCTTGAAGCGTATACCCACTTTCCTGTGCACTTAAAATGTTTGCTCCCATTTTCCAGTCCACTTACAAAGTTTGCGCCCTGCAGAACCCATACAAAAGCTTTCCGGTCCACTACTACACGATCCACATCAACACCTCTGCAAAAATAAGGCAAAATCCCAATTTTGTTACACATTTTTTATTCTCAGAATATTGGTCTACTCCAAATATAAAAATTGCGCACACCATATAGAACAGACACATTTTGATACGCAGAAAATGAATTCATTGAAAGAAAGAAGACCAAAAAAAATAGAACCCTGCAATATCAAATCATTTTATTGTATAATTTGAGTGGCTTAATCCTCGTCAAACGAGGATAATCCGAAAAGTAGAACAACAAATGTTGATGTTCAAATATCAAAATTTCTTCAACACATCTTCACTGCTTGTTACTTTTCCCGCTGAAAAAAAAAGGAATAAAACCAGAATTATTAACAGAAGTGTTCTGTAACAATAAGATTCATCTTACTATGATTTTTAATCCGAAAGTATATTTATATTTTACATAGGCGGATCCCCCCCTTTTTTTTTAGCTAAGTTATAGACTGGTAGACATGTGCTTTAACAGAATATTTCCAATTTCATCCTTGTCATTTTTATTTTTACCATCCTTTGTAATTCTCGCTTTGAACTACCATCGGTATCTTTTGGTTTTTCTTAAAACAAATTGTTTAGAAATCCTATTATTTTCTTTATACCCCCACCCCTTTTTTTCTATGTAAATGTCTGGATCCGCCTGTTTTATTATTGGTTTACTATCCATAAAGTATTATAAGAAGCTTTACAATTCTATATTTAATCATGTTTATGATGGTTTATGTCGAAAACGGAGAACGTGTTTTTTCCCACACATTACAATACAAAATTGAGATATTTTCATTTTTCGATATTTTAGCTTTTGTCGTGTAAAGAAAGACAGCGATTTGTTCGTCTTTCACAAAAAATATTCCTTTCGCCATTAAATTATTATAATCATAATATACAGGAATCTTATCAAAACGCCAGTTGACGAATTTGAAATATATGTACCAATTTTACCTTAAAGAACATGTGTGCCCGAAACGATGGTATTAAATCAAAACACAAACCTTTAGATGCCTTTGCCGTAAGGTTTCAATAACAACGCAAATTAACGACCTTAGTACCTCAAAGGAACGGTCCCCGTGTCAATGGCCCGTACATTTATAAAAAAAAATGGCATCTCAATTTTCTACGTTATTTTTACTACTTTGTTTTAGCTTAAACATCTATTAATTATAAGCTACAAAATTGACCAGAACAAGTAAGTCACACGAAGTTTTTTCCACTACACAATTTATGAGAGCATACTTTATAATATAGCATATTGTATATTACGGCAACATTTAGTAATTTTATGAGTTAATAATGACATATTTGTTGAGTAAGAAGTCGGTTGAACAATAAGTAATGTCTGTCATTTTAGTGATACATTTCATAAAATGAAAACCAAGAGGAGCAGTTCTAAATCACACTAGAAAAATCGTAGAAATCAGTAAAATCATAGAAATCAGTAAAATCGACACCACTTACACACATATACATGTACCTGACCACTCACTTTCATGACTTGGTAGTTTAGTTTAAACATATTTTATTTGCTCAAATATGCAAAAAGGATAAGAAGTTTTCCGGTTGTTGACTGATTTTGTCTGTTTATATAATTATGAGTTTTGACTTTCCCTTTGTAAGATTGTTCGGAGTTCGGTAATTTTGTTATTACCCTTATTTATGAAGTCTTCTCCTATAAACAATAAGTTACAACATTATTTGATAGAGCATGCATGCATATGAATATTTCTTACATTAATATGTGTAAATTGAAGAAGAACAGAGAATGAAGAAAGGAATTAGAGAAGGAGAGAGAGAGGTTGGTGGTGATGGTGTGTGTGGTTGTTCATTTGGTGAACCACTTAAGCAAGAAATCTTTCAGACCTCTTTATATATTCAAAGACGTGCTTAAAAATAATTTCGTTCTGTTCATTTGAAAGAATAGGATTACCACTGGTTAAAAGCTTGAGGTCTATAGCACAGTCATTAGGTAGCCAGCTGAGATTGTGAAACAATTTATATCTCATATTTGCATAATGGGAACAATCAAAGAAGAAGTGATACGAGTCTTCACGATTGGCCCCACAACGACAAGACGGATCTGAGACTATATTTACTTGGAACAAATCATAATTTAAGAAAGAAGCAAAATATCTAAGTTGGGTTAATGCAATATTAAGTTTTCGAGGTCCAATTTCGAAATGTTTAGGAACTTGTCTAATATCTTTCTGTTTTCTTAATTCAGTTTTAAATTTTGCAATAGATTCCATATTTCGAAGAGATGGATTTAAGCTATTCCATTGACGTATAGAGGGAATAAATGAGTCACAAGTAATCGATAGTCTGCAAAATGGTATTATTATATCACTTCCATTACGCAATGGATAAACGGTTGTACTTTGAATCGTTGGAGGAATTAAGTCACAAAGATACCTGGGTGCATTATTATTTTGAATATTATAAAACATTTTCTCCTTTTTCTTCTTTCTGTCAATGATTACCAGCTTAGCTCTTTATAAATTAGAATGGAACTAGCAAACATGACTTGGTACAGACACGTCATTTAAAAGTGGCGGGACTGAACACGTTTTATGGACCCAAACCTACCCCTTAGTGAGATGATTCATTTATATAGTCGATTGAGTGAGTGAGTGCTTGTTGTTTAACCCCAAATGAGCACATTTTTCAGCCATATAATGACAAGAACAAGTTATATTTCGATAAGAAGATGATAATATCCGTCTTGCACTAGACCAACACGTCGAGCTAGATTTTTATAGTGTCAGGTCACTGATCGACAGTCCACGGGTATACATGCCTCTCCACTCGGACACATTATGCTATTCCCAAGGTATGCGATTATTTGTTTACCAGATATAAAATTGACACAGCTGTCTGACGCTCATTCTATGATGATATTGATTAAATACTGAATGATCGTGATTTCTTGAAACTGGCTAGAATTGTTGTTCCAAAACAAATTTATTGTTGATATTGTATTGTTAATATTACTTTAAGACGTTATACTTGTGTCTGTTTAATAGTGATACGATTAAGGTTTCCCCTGTTTCATTGGATGCCGAAAAAAAAAAACGCTTTTATACTGGTTATATTCAGACATTTGCAAGTTTATTTTTCCCTTTGACACTAACTAAATGTGTTTTTTCGCGTCGAGAAATAGTTTGTCTAGAGGGGGAAATGAACCTGCTATTGTTCTCATAGCCAGTGAATATGCGTATGCTATCTTGTTTGTCCTCTCTCTCTCTCTCTCTCTCTCTCCCTCTCTCTCTCTCTGTTAGTAACCCTTTATAGACTATACCAGGTTACTTTTGATACATGTATATGTATGTCTTAAGCTAATTTAGAAGTTTTAAGCTGTATCCGTTCTAATTTATACCGGTATATTTACATTTCTAAAACATAATTTATGAATATCTTTCCTACATTTAGAGAGGACACTTATAATATCAACACACACGTCCCGTCTAATCTACTATTCATTGAAAAAAACAAAACAAATATATAACCGTTTCATAACGCGAAATAATATGGCATGTTGAATCTGAAACACTAAGCTCCTGGTAAAATGTAGGGCGGCTGGAAATAGTGGCTAATACACTCCATAGTTATGTTCTATTTGTAGTATTAAGATTTATTTTCTCGGAAATGGCGAGTCGAATCGGTGAATAGACAGGCTGTGTGATATTTGTTTGTTTCTTTCTTTCTTGTTTTTTGTTTTGTTTTTGTTTGTTTGTTAGATTTTAAAATTTCCCCGCGTAAAAAGTCATGGTCACCGTCATTGTGTTAGCCAAAATATCAATCATAACTATAATATTTATTATAGTTAATTATATATATGTCCCACCATCATCAGAAAATGGATAAATAAAATAAAAATGTATAGCCAGGGGACTAATATTAGGTCTACCACAGAGTAATATAAAAAATGTAGACTTAAGCTTATGTGATATTTTTATTAAAAAAAACATTTCTCTTATTATCAATGTACTATGCATTAAAAAAAATAAAGCTTATTTTTTTCAAACATGAAGCAAGAAAAGCCAATGAATTATTAGGTACAAACAACAACAAATACAGTTTATTTTTGGGAGTAATAAGTTGGAACATTATTCATTTTGGTTTAATCTGAAAGTTTATTCTTGTAAATCCAACACAATCTTACTAAGTCAACCCTAAACTTTCAATCAGATGAATCAAGTCAATTTTTTTGTTAATTTAAAAAATGTATGTGTATATGAAAACAACCCACCAAGGCGTAAAAGTGAAGATTATAAACGGTGATGTAACTTCCCGCTTCATTCATTCTATATGAACGTTCTAGTCAGGTATGAAGAAATGGTACGTTTTAGACATGCATACATCTGTTACATGACGTTAACCATTTAAGCATACCAAGAGATATACAAAATTTTAAGAATATCACTGGGTTTCCCCATGTCAGTGTGATCTCAATTTTTATATTTTTTTATATACATGTATATTATTATTAACCCCAAGAGTTCCTCTCATTTATTTCTGCATCACAAATTTCTTTTAAAACTTGCATTCTCAGAAAAGTTGATAAACTAATTCTAAGATGTCACAAATCAATAAATTGACATCTTACTTTCCGATTTACATCCTGTTAAATAAAGTCCTCTTTTCGATGTAAATTAACCACGCACTTAAGCTTGTTTACTCTTTCCCAAATTAATTTCTATGGTTAGTAAGGTTGGAGATTTTTAAAATGATAAATTAAAGGATGATCCAATATAAACGTCTACTGAAAAAAAGTCTTGATATAGAACAGACAATGTCGGACGGACGTAGCAGCATTCTTTTATAGAGAACGACCATTTAACTTTTAGGGGGGGGGGGGGGGGTCTGAAAAAAAATTACTGTCGCCAAATTTTATAGAAAAAAATTAATTGAGCGACCTGGAACTTTAATAAAGGAAATAGTCTGACACTGCTGTTTTCAACGAGAAAAATTACATTTAAAAAAAAAAATCAAATTCCGTACGAAAAATAGCATATCCCTAAAAGTTATATGGTCTGTTCCTTGTTGGACCTGGAAATGGGGATATTCTCTACTGTTCCCCCTAATATTTGTTTTGATGATATATCAGTTGTAAATATACTCGACGGTAATATCATCATAGGAAGACTGGGGACATCTACCATTAAATTATAGTCAAACGAATGTGGGAAGCATTAGTGAAAAATAATCCACCCGAATATTTTTTATTAAATAAATGAGCAATAAAATTATTCATAAATTCAAATTCTATGTTTTTGTTTAAATCATCGACTGCCGAATGCCGATTTGATGACCTATAAAATGTTTCAAAGATAGATTACGTATTCGGTTGATAAATCATCAGTGAAGTTAGGACTGACCGATTTTATGTCTTACTTGTAGATTTATAACCTGGCTACAGGTTTAATAATAATGTGTGCATACAAGATTCAAGATATTGGCAGGGGCATAGGAGCCGGAGGCAAGGAGGGCCTACTTTGCGACCCTCTACTGGAGATTGCACCCCCCCCCCCACACACACTTTCCGGTCCACTCCAACAGCTTGCCTCATACTTCCCGGTCCACTACGAAAGCTTGACCACCACTTTCCGGTCTACTCCTATGTCTCTGATTGACAAGGATGATTATTTCCCAATTACGTGTACAGTCAAACCTGTATTAAGAGATCACCTTTGGGACAAAGACAAAGTGGCCTTATAAGACAGGTGACCTCTTAAAAGAGGTTCAATTCATATGAAATGTTCTATGACAGGACAAGAAAAAGGTGACCTTTTAATACAGGTGACTGCTTAATAGAGGTGACCTCATGAGCAGGTTTGACTATATATTTTTAATTTCATATTTGACGCTGAAGTTTTCGTAACTCTTGCAAGACATAATTATTGTAAGATAAAACAAATAAGTAAAATAGTGGATGCGAGAGTAGCACCAAATTAGATATCTACGTTTATATTACTATCACTGGGTCGATACCTCTTCAGGTGGACTATTTATCTACGTTTATATTACTATCACTGGGTCGATACCTCTTCAGGTGGACTATTTATCTACGTTTATATTACTATCACTGGGTCGATACCTCTTCAGGTGGACTATTTATCTACGTTTATATTACTATCACTGGGTCGATACCTCTTCAGGTGGACTATTTATCTACGTTTATATTACTATCACTGGGTCGATACCTCTTCAGGTGGACTATTTATCTACGTTTATATTACTATCACTGGGTCGATACCTCTTCGGGTGGACAATTTATCTACGTTTATATTACTATCACTGGGTCGATACCTCTTCGGGTGGACTATTTATCTACGTTTATATTACTATCACTGGGTCGATACCTCTTCGGGTGGACTATTTATCTACGTTTATATTACTATCACTGGGTCGATACCTCTTCGGGTGGACTATTTATCTACGTTTATATTACTATCACTGGGTCGATACCTCTTCAGGTGGACTATTTATCTACGTTTATATTACTATCACTGGGTCGATACCTCTTCGGGTGGACTATTTATCTACGTTTATATTACTATCACTGGGTCGATACCTCTTCGGGTGGACTATTTATCTACGTTTATATTACTATCACTGGGTCGATACCTCTTCGGGTGGACTATTTATCTACGTTTATATTACTATCACTGGGTCGATACCTCTTCGGGTGGACTATTTATCTACGTTTATATTACTATCACTGGGTCGATACCTCTTCGGGTGGACTATTTATCTACGTTTATATTACTATCACTGGGTCGATACCTCTTCGGGTGGACTATTTATCTACGTTTATATTACTATCACTGGGTCGATACCTCTTCGGGTGGACTATTTATCTACGTTTATATTACTATCACTGGGTCGATACCTCTTCGGGTGGACTATTTATCTACGTTTATATTACTATCACTGGGTCGATACCTCTTCAGGTGGACTATTTATCTACGTTTATATTACTATCACTGGGTCGATACCTCTTCGGGTGGACTATTTATCTACGTTTATATTACTATCACTGGGTCGATACCTCTTCGGGTGGACTATTTATCTACGTTTATATTACTATCACTGGGTCGATACCTCTTCGGGTGGACTATTTATCTACGTTTATATTACTATCACTGGGTCGATACCTCTTCGGGTGGACTATTTATCTACGTTTATATTACTATCACTGGGTCGATACCTCTTCGGGTGGACTATTTATCTACGTTTATATTACTATCACTGGGTCGATACCTCTTCGGGTGGACTATTTATCTACGTTTATATTACTATCACTGGGTCGATACCTCTTCGGGTGGACTATTTATCTACGTTTATATTACTATCACTGGGTCGATACCTCTTCGGGTGGACTATTTATCTACGTTTATATTACTATCACTGGGTTGATACCTCTTCAGGTGGACTATTTATCTACGTTTATATTACTATCACTGGGTCGATACCTCTTCGGGTGGACTATTTATCTACGTTTATATTACTATCACTGGGTCGATACCTCTTCAGGTGGACTATTTATCTACGTTTATATTACTATCACTGGGTCGATACCTCTTCGGGTGGACTATTTATCTACGTTTATATTACTATCACTGGGTCGATACCTCTTCAGGTGGACTATTTATCTACGTTTATATTACTATCACTGGGTCGATACCTCTTCAGGTGGACTATTTATCTACGTTTATATTACTATCACTGGGTCGATACCTCTTCGGGTGGACTATTTATCTACGTTTATATTACTATCACTGGGTCGATACCTCTTCGGGTGGACTATTTATCTACGTTTATATTACTATCACTGGGTCGATACCTCTTCGGGTGGACAATTTATCTACGTTTATATTACTATCACTGGGTCGATACCTCTTCGGGTGGACTATTTATCTACGTTTATATTACTATCACTGGGTCGATACCTCTTCGGGTGGACTATTTATCTACGTTTATATTACTATCACTGGGTCGATACCTCTTCGGGTGGACTATTTATCTACGTTTATATTACTATCACTGGGTCGATACCTCTTCGGGTGGACTATTTATCTACGTTTATATTACTATCACTGGGTCGATACCTCTTCGGGTGGACTATTTATCTACGTTTATATTACTATCACTGGGTTGATACCTCTTCGGGTGGACTATTAGTCCCCGAGGGTATCACCCGCCCAGTAGTCAGTGCTTCGGCACTGACATGGTTTATTAGATATATTTATTACTGAAATTTACAGTTCCTAAATAATGTAATTATTCATAAAACTAAGGGTCTCCTCCCTCAGGCATTGGTGACCTTAGCCGATTTTGGCTGTCCTGTTTATACCCTTTGTTTTTATTGCTCCCAAAACTTTTAATTATTTGGCTTGCCAATCTTTCGATTTTGAGCGTACCTGATGAAGGTTATTACAGAAACGCGGCGTGCGCTCTAAATTTGATATCTGTGTTTATTTTGGCTAGGGATATTTAATTCTGGTCTTAACACTTGACTTTAAATCATATCTCTCCTGTCCGCCCCTTTTACTGATACGTCACGACACATCAGTAAAGGGGAGTAAGTGAGAGATCTGATTTTAATCATGTTGGATCTCGACATACCATCAAACACTCCCAGTTACCAAAATCCCACCGTCGAAAAAGGAGAACACACGACGGCAAATAAAAGTACTGACCTTGCGTATATCGGTAGGCAATAGTTAGGTGGGTAGCATAAAGTTCAAGCATAACACAATGTGGACCGTCATCTGTAATTATTTTTCCACAATATTATTTATTCGTTTAAGCCTACCACAAACCATTATGTCTCGACCACAACCACCGCTGCAATACTATTATGGGAAGATACTCGCTCCTACACTAGTTTGAAGATAAAACATTGCCTTACATGAAAAACCAATATGCTCAAGTGGCAGAATTGGATGGGATGACAAGGGGGACTTTACTGCGGATCATCCATGATTTCTATACAATCCATGAAAGAAGATATTTCAATAGGCAGACTTAATGTCGACCATACTCGAAAAAAGAGAGTGAAGAATAACTTTATTGAGAAGCATTCGGAACGGACCTCTTGGGGATCTCCTTCTAGAAAATAGTCCAATCAGAATGATGTATCCAACATAATAATACTCTGATTGGTGGAGTATGAAATAGAAATAGAAATAGAAATAAGTTTATTAACCAAATCAGGGCCCCAGGAGGGCATATACAAATAACAATTATGATTGATACACAACAACAATACATCAAACTAAATATTCACGGTGAAATAAATAATTGTGGTGCAGGCACACTCGGGCAGGAAAAGAGATATATGCACATAAACGTACATACACTTATGAAATGATGAAATGATGCTCGAAATGAAATGATGTTCGAAACTGAGTATGATGACCTTCAGTATACAGGTCTGTAAAGTTAAAACTGCAATTGTTCGCATACTTGTTGTTCCTATCAGAAGGTGAATCTCTTTTAATTGAAAAAAAATCTACCCGATTATATATTTTACTTTTGCTTTCGATCTAATAACTCACTTTCTTTTCCAAAGTGAATAAAATTGGGTTTTTTTTCGGCAGAGATCGTACCACGCAGTTGCTAAATGACTCAACTTTTTATTGAACAAATGATAAATCATGAAAACGTCTAAGTTTTATTTACACAGCCTTTTTGTCTTGATTTAAAGTAGCATGTTGTAAATTTGTTAATGTTGAACTATAGGTTATCAGTTTTAACATTTTGTATAAATCTAAAGGGAAATAATGGTTTGGGGCAGACTTATATTTTAACATTAAAAATGACGTAATCTTAAGTAATATGGTGTACTGATTTGTGTAATGAAAGTATTTTATCAGTATCATATATATATATATATATAAAGGGAACTTTACACACAATTCGAGTGAAACAAGGGGCACTTTGCTTTTAAAAATTATTAATGTGTCATATGGGGCTGGAAATTCACTAAAACAAATAAGTTTCGCAAACTAACTTAAGATATCGTTAGTTTTGTCAACTCGGACAAACTTTAATATTCTCTTAATATATGTTGGTGTTGATATATTTGTGTATTGAATAATGCAATTTATCCTCTGAGAGCCGCCATATAACTGAAATATTGTTAAAAGTGGCGTTAAACACCATAAGCCTAATATCATCTGAATGCAATGAAATACCCGTCAGTTTGAATACACTTAGCAGACATGTTAATCAATGACCCCCCCCCCTTTTTTTTTTCTCAATTTTTACTTATGGTACATGCAATACAGTTTATTAGTAGCTCGCACGGACGAAGGTGAAGGTAATTTGTTTTAATCATTACCGTGCTAATATATATATATGCCGATTTAGTCTTGACAAATGAAGGCCACGTGTTCCATGGGATCTGTATCCTGTGGGTCCAGAATTTGACATAGACTGCAATGGAAAATAAGAAATGAAAAGTAGTACATTGTATAATAAAGGTCTATACTAATGAAGACCCCAACCTCTATACGGTCAGACCCCTGAGATCCAAAATTTATCATAGCCTACTATAGGATAAATAAATATTTAATAACATGTTTTCTTAAGAACCAGTTTGTGCATTACTATTGTGAATTACTTGAATTATCGTTGTGATATGCAGATATAATGTTGTACAAATGAAGGTCCAATGATATATGGGGTCTAAGTCCTAGTTTATCGAAGTTTTATATGAGCTGCAGCGATGAAAATAATACAGTCAAACATGTATTAAGAGATCAGCTTTGGAACAAAGAAAAAATGGCCTTATAAGACAGGTGACATCTTAAAAGAGATTCAATACAGGTGATTGCTTATTACAGGTGACCACTTGGACAGGTTTGACTGTATTCCAAAGAATTTGTAATGAATATTTAATTGGATTTGTAATGAAGCATCTTTAAGAAATGCAGATTTGGTCTTTTGCAAATGAAAACACCAGGGTATGTGAGTTCAAAGGCATAGAATATGAAGAATAATATATATGTAGACTGCTGGAGTAAATATTTAAAAAATGCTATGAATCATAACTGTGGTGTATAGATTAGAGTTTTCACAAACGTAAGGCACATGGTCTGTGGTTTGTGAGCCCTTGTTGTCCAGTTTAGAATAAGCTGCAATGGAGGAAATGTCAAACATGTTCTTAAGAACAATTGATTGAAATATAGTTGCATTTGATATGATGATCATTGTGCTATGGGTTTGGGGTTATGGTGTTTAACGCCACTTTCAACAATATTTCAGTTATATCGTGGAGGTCAGTTTTAATGGTGGAGGAAACCGGAGTACCCGGAGAAAATCACTGACCTGCCTCAAGTCACTGATAAACTTTATCACATAATGCTGTATCAAATACACCTCGCCTATAACAATTGAAGTGGTTAACAATCAATAATCTAGGGTCAAATTCAAGTCATGGTAGATAAAAATTATAGTATATGCTGCAATATGTAATAAAAGTTCACCAAGCGAGCGATATCTAGGCTCATGTGGGACTCTAGTAAACTATGACATAGAAAATAATTTGATTTATAACGTCAGTGTTTATTTTTATCATTTTTCTCTACCTCCTAGCCACTCATTTTTTTTTGTATATTTAATTAAATCTCAATCATTTATTTTCTGTATTGAGAAATATTCTGTGTGAGTGTTCTGTGTGACCCTGTCATAGGTAACATGTACAATTTTTATGAGTTAATTGTCGCTAAATTGCCCCGATCTTCTGGTAAATTACCCGAAAAGTGCTATTCCTATAATAATATGTTATACAAATAATAATTTGATAAAAAAAAAATCAAGGCGGACCCTGATAGGATACAAATTATGAACCATTAAATCATATTGAAGTTCTAGGACACATATCCTGGTACCCTATATTATTTTATCATATAGTTTATAATACAATTTTATTTAGTTTATTCATTATAATTGATATAACTTGTGCATTTGCTGTCATTTGATTTATAATTACATTACTTCCGTTTTTCATTGAAATGTTACAATATGATTGGTTATGAAGTGGTCACATGATTATAAAAGTGATGTTTCACATCCCAATGAAACTCAAATTCGAACCACGACGACGTCAGATGTAAACAATCAATGGCGTAGTAATTTCCAACAGCAAATAATCTAACACAAATAAAATTCACAACGGAAAATTCAACTATATTAAATTTTGGTGTGATTTAAATATAATTATAAGAATTGAATGCATTCTTTT
Organism: Bathymodiolus brooksi; assembly: GCA_963680875.1. Lineage (NCBI taxonomy): Eukaryota > Metazoa > Mollusca > Bivalvia > Mytilida > Modiolidae > Bathymodiolus > Bathymodiolus brooksi. Next base: position 91,902,952 of record OY804585.1, read on the forward strand.
GAAGTTTCATTGGGGTATGAAAGCATTGATCGAACTACATTTTCAACCGCGCTTCATTGAAAGTGTACTTCGGTCAACGCTTTCATACCTCAGTAGCGCTTCATGTTGAACATGTAGTTCGATCAACGCTTTCATACCCCAATGAAACTTCAAAAGAATGCATTCAATTCTTAAATGTTATTAATGTATCTGTATGGAGAGGGACTAGAAAGTTGTAAAAACTTATTCCTAATCAAATTGTATTTAATAAATACAAATGTATTGACAATAAAAATCATTACAGTGTTATATTATTTTCGTAGAATTCTGACTGAAATATTGTGAGAGACCTTTATCTTTTATCTTTATTTCTCAACAAACCATTGCAATTCATAGGTATAGAGAATTACAAACCTATTTACAAATATATACTTCTTATCTTATCTTATCTTATACAATGACAGGGAAACAGAAATAGACACAGCGATTAGCCCTGGTCACACACACCTTCAGTTATCGCTTTTATCATTTTACATAACTTAAAAAGATCAGATTGTTTTTGTTACGGTCTAAATGCAGATTTAGTTATCACTAATAGATTATGTATTTTTTTCATTGTATGTTAGGAATGGAATTGTCGTTTACCTATTTCCATATACTTTCAGATATTATTATTTATTTATTTATACTTTCAGAAGCTATAAGTTGCTGGCAGTGCGGAGTTTTCCACAGAGGTATAAGAGACGAGTGTTGGAAAGCTGATTTACAGAAACATAACTGTACGGCTTGTTTAAAGACATACACTCGTGTGTATCTACACGATTCGTGGAGAAAGTTTCAATGTAAGTCTGTAATAGGAAACAAAGGGGGAAAACATAATATACAAAGATAGATAACTCTACTTGAAAATCTGTGGCTCGGTTAACTTGCAGTTCTAACCAGTAAATACGTTTATTTTAAACTTAAACCACCAAAGCCAAGAATAGTCGGCTAATCAATGTCCTTTATACGTTATCATCTTTAACATTTTTTCTTAAACATTGTGTTGTGCAATTTTATTCCGTAATTTGATAAATAAATCCTTGTTCTATGTGGCACAAGAAGGACCAAGAAGCGTGAAATCTGTCCGATCTCCATGTGACATTGATGATTTATCAATCCGACACAGTGTTGAAAACTTCTACTTTTCTTATCATTAAACGATCATCACTGTACCGTTCAATAACTGCTACCAAAAGAGGACACATCTTCAAAAAGTTTGTTACTGCAAGGGAGATCCGAATTTATTTACAAGAATATGTGGTACCGTTGAGGTTATAAAATAAAAGTTGTTTTTTATAAATATTTTGGCAAAAAAGCTATGGAAGCGCATATGGTACACCCATTGTTGAGTTAATTCTGAACTAACATGTCAGAAAGTCTAGTTTTTTTTCCGGCTTGTCAACATTTAAATGCCAACTTGTTCTCTTGGATATGCGCTTCTATAAAAAGCAATAATAGTCTTTAAAAAGTTGTTAAATATGTTGTCAAGTTGTCCCATATGAACAAATAAAATATAAATAAAAAATATTTGAATTGTGCGTATAGACGCCATATTAAATCAAGATAATATCTGTTAAGTAGAGAATATCGTATTATACCAGTTGATCAAAAGAACGCATTTCTCATTTTCGAGAAAAACTAATTCAGGAAATCGTGACATTTAAGAAGTTCTGAAAACCAATGACTTGAAAAAGGAGAAAACGGAAATGTAATTAATGTTTTTATATTGAAATTACAAATACTATGTATAGAATCGGATACAATAAATTCAATTTAACTTGCAGACCCCATTGTACCAAGTGTAAATTTTGTCATACAATGTATGCATCTCTCCCTTTTTTGTCTTATTTATTTAATGGGTTGGGTTATGAATACTTAACAATATTCCAGTAACTTTGAACAAATGAAAGCGGAATACACAGAGGAAGTTATCGTCCTACCGCAAGTCACTGACGTCCGGAAATTGAAATCGCAACACTAGTGATAGTGGTGATAGGTATAGATCCCGAACCCTCTTTATTAGCAAGCCAATCGCGTTCCGACTGTTAAACAAATACAATCTCAGTCTAGGTTACATTTATTCTCACTACTCTTTATTAAAATATAATCACTTGATATTTATCCTTTTTCTTGTTTAATATTTTATAATGGGGAAATTGTTATTCAACCCAGTTGAAACAAACATTTCCATGATATACTCACTGTTCGTTGCAATAAAAAAAAAACCATGACCATTCTGATCAGATGTCATTAAAAAATCCCAAAACTAGTCTTCTAGAAGTAGATTAAACTACCTTCCACATGTAGCTTCCCCAATTCATCTCATGGAAAATTCCTCGGGATTGTTTCTTGTTGTCTTGTGTCACTCTCCGGTACAGATAAGCAGACCCAGATATAGGGTTGGTCTTAATTGTGTTGAATCGTCTGTGTCAGCAAGCCCAGACAGCGGGCTTGTTTTGTAATGAATCGTCTAAGTACAAATGTGCTTTGGAGTGTTACACAGTGCAATATGAATGGTTTTAAACAAATAATGTCATAAATCGTAAAAAGAAAACTTAAAGTTTTATTGGTCTCATAAACCTTTGTTGATCAAGTAGTTTAAAAATATCTCACTATTGTTAATAACGTTATAAATGCTGTTTTGTCGTATCCGTCGATGCTTGTTTCAGATTGCCTTGCTGTGTTGAGCTGGATGTTGAAATGGTTTATTAAACAACCACCTCACCTATCCTCTGCATGCCAGCTGGCGCATAATGGCATGCCTGAATTTGCCTCTGTCTTAAAGGTCTACATGTGGTTGCAGTTACGTTGTGTAAAGGTCCTTCCGTGATTGTTGTTTCGTCGTATAAAGGTCCTATGATGGTTGGTAGTTTCGTTGTGTAAACGTCCTTAATTGGTTGTAATTACCTCGTATAAAGGTCCCGTGGTGGTTGGTAGTTACGTTGTGTAAACGTCCTTACATGGCCATGGTTGCCGTTTGGTTGTAGAAAGGTCAATGATGTACAAATCCTGTTATTCCTTCAAGTTGCCACGTCAATGATTTTGTACAAATCCTGTTGTTTTACTTCAAGTTGCCACGTCAATGATGTTGTACAAATCCTGTTGTTTTCCTTCAAGTTGCCACGTCAATGATGTACAAATCCTGTTGTTTTCCTTCAAGTTGCCACGTCAATGATATTGTACAAATCCTGTTGTTTTCCTTCAAGTTGCCACGTCAATGATGTACAAATCCTGTTGTTTTCCTTCAAGTTGCCACGTCAATGATGTTATACAAATCCTGTTGGTTTCCTTCAAGTTGCCACGTCAATGATGTACAAATCCTGTTGTTTTCCTTCAAGTTGCCACGTCAAGGATGTTTTACAAATCCTGTTGTTTTTCTACAAGTTGCCACGTCAATGATGTTGTACAAATCCTGTTGTTTTCCATACGTAAGACATGGCCTATCCATCTTCATCTTTTTGTATGATAATTTCGCTTGCTTTCGTTCTTTCAGCTCTTCTGTGTAATTCCCCATTTGATATTGTGTCTGACCATCTTATTCTTAATGTTTGTCTAAGGCATCTATTTGAGAATGTGTCACGTTTCTTTTTGTCTTGTTCTGTTGTTTTCAAAGTTTCATTGCCGTAAGAGTTCCAAATTTTCTTAGTCTGCTGAATTGGTCGTCTGCTTTTGGTGTCTTCCTTACATCCTCCTTTAGATGTTACTACTCCTCCAAGGTAAATAAAGGTGTTTATTATTTAACAACCAGAGGCGAGAAAATATATTTAAAATGAAGCTTGTTGACTCGTCCAGAGCTCATTCCTTCAGCACAGGTTCATATTCCGTCGCGCCGCTAATATCTGACGAGAATTAATTGGGCATAAGTTATCATAACTTGTGAAGCATTCTCCCTATACAATATGACACCACATATAAATCAAAACAATTTAATAATTAGAGAATAAATATATTTGGAATTTTTAACTACAAAGTAGAGATGGAACGAACGGATGGGCCCTTGCTGTTTGAACACATCATATATTCAGCCAAAGCTACGAACACTCTTATTAAAATTAGATGTTTGTTGTATTTTATTTGTTATTTTTGACTATACACTAACATCTGACGTTGGTCAGTATGAGGTCACGTCAGAGGTCATATTTTAAACCGACCAATCAATGATGAGTCTACATAATGTTTAAGTATTAAAACTGAATACACACAAGAGCTGTTGTTCCATTGGTCGATAATGCTTAAACTCAACTGTCTTGCATGTGATTGGACGGTCAATGATGAATAAAATGTTACCTAGCATGACATCAAACGAGATGTTGTTAGATATTAGTGTAGCTCCTTATTCCTTGTCGATGGTACTAGTGTGTTTTTAATTGTTTTCGTCTTTTTTTTTTAATTTCAGACACATTCAAAGAATCGAAAACCTGTATACCAAAACATTCTTATAAAAGGAGCGCTGGTTGTTACACCAAAACATCCGGGAGTGGTTATATGAAACAATGCTATTGCTATGACAATTTCTGTAACACCGGCTCATCATCAAAACACAGCTTATATGTTTTAACTGGATTCTTAAGTGTACTGTTACTCTTTTAAATTAAGTCAACAATTAGTTTTTTTCTGTAAATATATTGAATTGGATGTATGTACTTGAAAAAGTGCTGATTAAGAAGAGATTTCAAGATTTGGAGATATTTTTGTGCTGGATTTTTTTTATATTAGAATTAGTGATTACTTGTCGCTTTGTTGCTAAGCTGGATAAACCAAAAATACTTTGTAAGAATTGTGTGGGAGCTGTAAATAAAAGTAGACCAAGTGGGAAGATTGTATAGAATCCAACATCAGGTATAATAGTAAGTAGTGATTTATAAGACTTCTGGATACAGTGTATAGGGAACTGCAGACATCCACGACAGTTTCAATTCTAATGGCCGGCCATTTAACTTTAGGGGCTATGCCCCCTTCCAGCCATAATTTCATTTTACATGAAGCAAAAGTCAGATTTGTATTTATTTTTGTTGTACAGGAAAAATACTAATGTAGGTAATTTTGCGTGACATTTATTTCTTGTTGAAAAGTGTAGGTCAGATGATTTTTTTTTGCACCTTTCAGGACAATAATTATTTTTTCTATAAATTTAACGACAGACATTTAAAAAGAACATAGCCTCAACACAAGGTTAAATGGTCAGCATTCCCTAAGTACACCTCTTGTATCAATACCCGTATACACTAATAATATGTTTTGGGCGCTTGTCAGCAAGTCAAACCAGAAACTATATTGAACCTATATTTCTGTATATTTCGAATGTATTTTGTTGAATGCTTTTCTTCCTCCTATTTTTCTATTAAAACGAAATTCATAAAAAAATACATTCAATGACTGAAATCATGAAATCGATCTCCCCATTTATATTATTCAATTAAATAAAACATTAACTTTTGACTCATTTAACAGTTAAAAAGTGCGTCACACCTAGGGGCAGGTAATTCACCACCAGGTGTCGCTTATAGTAATAAGACAGGTGTAATGAAATTTCGAAGTTTGGACCGAAAATGACAGAAACGTTAACATTTCTTTCCTTATTTGTTTTGCTACTGACTTACATCAACGAAGGTAATATATTTCGTCGAAACATTATCAACTTATATAGAGAAAGCACGTAAGACACGCACCAAAATACATTGTTTACATCCCCCCTTTTTTACCTGCCCCATCAGGTGATAAAAGGTATTGCTTGAAACAAGGAAACAAGGCTTTCTTAAGATCAGTTCAGTCCATTCAGGCGATTTAAACAAAAATGAAAAAATCGTCTTCCTTTTTAAACCCAACGAGTTTGCACTAGTTATAAGCAATTGTTTGAAAATACGATTTTTGAAGATCATTTCCGGTTTCTACACACCTGTACTATCTGTCTGTATCTGTATCAATACTTTTACCTGTTTTACCTGTTTCCGAGGTCTGGAATATGGGCTATTCAGCCCCTTGGACCCTTCTTAATAATTTGTTTTCATCTCCCGGTTGGTAGATATCTGGTGAAAATTTTATATCCAGATTTTTCCAATGATTGTTCAATTGGCTCTGATACAGATACAAATTTTATTTAAAGTCGGAGTATAAAAACATACAACATAAGCTCTGAAGAGCTTTTAAAACCGACATGAAAGTGTTGATTGTCTGCGAGTCTATTACTTTCTTTGGTATTTTGTTCCACTCATCCACGAGAAGCTATATTTCCTAACATTTGTTCTACAGTTCTTTTTATATAATTTCTTGCTGTGACCCCTAGTGGTAGTTTGATTTAAAGGAAGAATTTGCTCATATTGCACTTTATCAATATTGTTGAGGATTTTGTAAGTTTCAATCATGTCAGCTCGGAGTCTTCTGTATTGGAGTGATGGTAGCCCTAAATATTTCAATCTTTGAGTGTAGGTTTTATGTTGTATATTTTTAATCAGTTTGGTGGCTCTTCTTTGAACATTTTCCAATTGTATGGCTTCTTTATTGTATATCACTGACCATACACTGCTGCCATATTCTAGGTGTGGCCTTACGATACTTTTAAATACAGTTAGAAACATATCTTTATCCATAAAATCGAAGCTTCTTTTGATCATTCCTAATCTTTGATTTGCCTTTTTCGTCTGTAGATTAATGTGTTGTTTGAATTTAAGCTTAGTTGTCGATTATTATCCCTAGATCTTTTTCTTCTGTTACTTGCTGTATATTACTTTCTCTCATTTTATATTTTATGTTGGTATTAGGTCCTAAATGTATATGCTTGCATTTCGAATTGTTAAATTTCAATAAACTATCTATATCATTTTGCAAACTGATTTGTTGCTTTTCCTCATTAACCACAGCATACAATTTGGTGTCATCTGCAAAAAGTTTTACTATGTTTTGAACAACATCAGGTAGGTCATTTATATATATTGTAAATAGGATAGGTCCCAGAACGCTTCTTGAGGAATTCCACTTGTCACTGATATCCAATTTGAGCCTGTACCATTTATTACAACCTTTTGTTTTCTATTAGCAAGAAAGTCTTTAATCCAGCCTAAGATTTTTCCACATATGCCGTAACTTTGTAATTTGTTAATGAGACGCTTATGAGGTACTGTGTCAAAGGCTTTTTGGAAATCTAAATATATGGTATCTATTGCATTTTTGTTGTCGAGTTGTTCTGTCCAGTCATCTAAAACTTCAATTAATTGTGTAACGCAAGATCTGCCTTTTCTGAATCCATGCTGATGGATAGTAAATAATTTGTGTTTTTCCATATGGTCCAAAATGATATCTCTGATAAATTTTTCCATTGTCTTACATACTATTGATGTTAAACTGATAGGTCGATAATTTTCTACTAGATTTTTAGGTCCCTTTTTATGTAGAGGTGTAACATTTGCTTTTTTCCAATTATCTGGCAGTTTTCCAGTCTGCATTGATATATACGTCGAAGATACCACTTGCTGGTTTTAACTCGACGGGAGAGAGAGCACCTATTGTCGGTGTTGGAGAGCTGTTTTGAAGCTCTCAACTGTCTTTGCATGCATTATCTCTTCGTTCAGCTGGTTCCAATGTATTACACTTTTGTCGAAGAATGAGTTCTTGTATTGTTAAGTATTGCACACAGTAGTCTCTAGTGCCTTGGAATTGTTTTTAACAGAATTGTTCACTATATTTGCACTTTCAAAGTTATCAAAGCGTTTTAGCTTGATTTTACGTTTCGGCTTACTTTGATTTTGATTAGACGAATATACCTGATTATCTGACTATGCTATAGCATTATTCCTTCAATTTCTTTTCCACAATACATGACTAATATATTTTTTGATAATATTGATCTGAAAAAATACCACGTTTGAAGCACACAAATCTGTATACATAACGGTATACGTAATTTCATTACTCAGGACTTGTATCCTGCCAATTTTGTATTGTGGACTAGAAATTCTCTTACCAACTGACCAAAACGCTCGATCAAACCTCTAATTTTCTGTCTGTCATTCATCCTCTTTTGAGCAACTTCAAGCCTACACTGCTTTCTTAGTAAGTTCATGGTTTTCTCCAGGTATTCTGGTTTCCTCCACCAATATAACTGAAATATTATTGAAAGTGGCATTAAACACCATAAATCAACCAACCATAAAATACCCATCAAAAAACGAACAAGCAAAAAAAAACACAAGGATATCATAACCTCTTTAAAATTTCACTACAAATATATTTTCTTCATGATATGATTTCCATCAAGATAATTTTCACTTTTTTTCCAGTTACATGCCTTCAGTGCTATTCATGCCAAGCAAAAGATGATCAACGATGCAACGACCCCTTAACACCAGAACACATGAACCAAATAGGAGGCATGGGTGATTGTGGCGATGGTTATACACATTGTATCAAATTTAAAACCTTACAATATTTAGCAGATTCTGGTTATATCACAGGCAAATCGAGAGGTAAGTGGTCATACAGACATTTATTAGAGTAACATGACAGGTGCCACTAGTGGAGCAGGAACTTCTTACCCTTGCAGGGCACCTGAGTTCACCCCTGGTTTTCAGTGGGATTTGTGTTACTCGATCTTTAGTTTAATGTGTAATGTTTTGTAGAGTATTGTTTGTCCTTTTGTACTTTTTTTTTTGGCCATTGTGTTGTCTGTTCTTCTTCGATATACGTATTCTGATTACCTCTTTGGTATCTTCAAACTCTTCTTACATAGATGCCCATGAAATACTGAGATTTCTATGTGAAATAAAATCGTGATGCCACAGTACATTTTTGTACCAACGTTGTCACAATCAAAAACATCGTTGAGCATCCGACAAGGAAAAACTCTTGGTTCCTTTTTAAATGTATAATTACTGCAAAACAAAAGTGTAAAATCTATGTAATGAAAATTATAACTACTCTTGTATTCTGAGTATAACAAATAAATCATGAGTAGCCGAACGACTACAATTCACCTGTGTATTACTGACAGAACGACCTCAATTCACCTGTGTATTACTGACAGAGCGACCTCAATTCACCTGTGTATTACTGACAGAATGACCTCAATTCACCTGTGTATTACTGACAACGACCTCAATTCACCTGTGTATTACTGACAGAATGACCTCAATTCACCTGTGTATTACTGACAGAACAACCTTAATTCACCTGTGTATTACTGACAGCGACCTCAATTCACCTGTGTATTACTGACAGAACGACCTCAATTCACCTGTGTATTACTGACAGAATGACCTCAATTCACCTGTGTATTACTGACAAAAGGACCTCAATTCACCTGTGTATTACTGACAGAACAATCTCAATTCACTTTAATGTGTATTACTGACAGAACGACCTCAATTCACTTGTGCATTACTGACAGAACGACCTCAATTCACCTGTGTATTACCTCATTGTTCAGTTACTTGTGAATTATTTTTTGATATTCGGAAAGAGTCATTTTAGTATATTCACTAGAACTAAAAAAAATATTATGATAAGAATGTTCAAACAGTGATGGTCATCAACTCCATGAATATCAAACAAAATGAACAATTACTTCTCATCTTAACTGAACTCACTGAACACTTAAAAGACCACAACATATGACCTTGGAAATCAAGGTCCTGGCTTGGGACAGACACAAACATGTGTCAGGTTTAAATCGATTAATGAGATCCCTTCCTTCTTAATAACTGGATCTCCAACAGCAATACATAAATAAACAAATGATAAAAAACCTGCACAAATTTACTTCCACTCAAAAAAACAACACACTCACAAAAATGAGTAATAACATAAGCATTGGCAGCTACAATAGCAGGGTCAATGAATGATTGCTGTCAACTGACTAATCTTAATATAAATAGAATCTATTGCTAAAAAAACAATACTTTATACAAGTGGAATCTAACCCCATAAGAACATGCATGAGTGTTTCAAAGATTTTCCTATATGTATTTTCAAATGGATTTGATATTGATTTCTCATCCCTGAAACTTGAAATGAAAGAAAGATGACAAAAATTTGAAGGAATTTCAATCTTTTTCTCAAGTGAGAGTGAACGAGTGACTTATTTGATACCAAATGTTGCCAATTTTTCAGCTTATCAAGGCGAGAACAAATTACCTCAATAGATAATAATGATATCCACTTTGTACTAGACCAACACGCTGAGTTTGATTTTTATAGTGCTAACTAGCTCACTGAAACAACAGTCTGATGGTGTACATGTTGCTCCACTCTGACACATTATCCTGATTCAGAGCCAACCAGTATTTGCTCTAACACCTTAATGCTGCGAGCTTACCAATTTAATAGTCTTTGGTTTGACCTGACCTCCCTGTCAGTATTCATATAAATTCTTAAAATGTTATATTGTACTAAATTAATGGGAGTCATATGTACAGTAATTTTAAAACAGAAAATACCTTTTGTCATGGTAACAGGTTGTATTGTTAATGGGTTAAAAGAAGAAATTCAAATTAACAGCAAAAATGATTTTAGTAAGGCTAACAACAATTATTCTATTGCATTGTATTAATCACATACTTGTACTGAATATTATCGTTAAATATTTCAGATGTGCAAGTGACGTCCAGATTTTGTGTCAAACGACCTGGTAAATCAGATGGCTGTTTTTGGAAGCGATCGTCAGGGGGGTTTTACTTTCAATGCCTTTGTAGTACAGATGGATGCAACAATGGAAAGACTTTAATGCCAAATTTATTAGCAATCACATTAGCAATAATAATAGCTGTATTCTTATCTAAGCGAACTTGATCATGAATATCGGTTATTTCATCTCATTTTATGCTTCCAATGTGAAAGAAGCGAGAAAAAAGATTTAAAAATTTTACAGAAAAATAATATTAGTGATAGAAAAATATATTTCTACATTTACTTTTATTTTATGCTAAAGTTTTTGTAATATGTGTACAGATTTTAATTGAACCGTTTTTAATTCCCGGTAAGTAACAAAAAAAGTATTGGTAAATTTATTGAATGATAAAAATAACGGGTAGATTGGATTGGGTTATTTGTGTTTATCTTTACCTTCTGCTGTTTTATGATTACTCGACTAATTGGGGGGTGATGGTGAAAGCCTTGATGGATATAAAAAAAACTGACATATGAACATTTTATAATAAATATAAATGGGGGTCCAGTGGTAGTTAAATTTAAAAAATGGTAACGGAAATTAGTTGAAATCGCATGTGAATACATGGTACCATAGAACCCGCAGTACCATTGGATTGGACTATACAAGTAGAATTATTCATGATAAAATATTAACATTAGGCAACAATCAGTCAATCATAATATAGTATACCAGTACACATTGTTGTAGAATATCTGACTTTTCTGTAACATTTTATTCAAAGATATTTAACCGGTGGGATGGTTTACTTATACAACTTTATATGTAAATTTTGTCAGTTACTATAGTTACCTTAGTTGTGGAAGACAAGTTTTTTTTCTCCCGGTTTCCTCCACCAATAGAAATGATTGCCATGAAATGACTGAAATATTGCTAAAAGTGGCGATAAGCACATTTTAAGTTATTTTTAGTGTAAGAATTTCTGCTGAAGATATTTAACCATGATCTGGTAATTTTGTAAAATATGTAATATACAGCTCATGTGCCATCTTTATTTGACAAATTAGTATTGTATATTGATCATAATGTATATATATCATTCATGTATTATTCATCAGGGGGCCACAATTCAAGGTAGAGGGAGGGTGTTAAGTAGCATTTAATGCATAAAAAATAAGTTTGAAATCCCTCCTTTAGAAATATCTTTGATTTAATCCTAATCAACAGGAAAAAAAATAATTGCACACCTTTAGGTAACATGTTTGTGCTACTGTTTACAAAGTAAAACACCCCAAAAAAATCAAAAAGGCATATGTGTTGTTGCTAAAGCTCACACTGATACAAGCATAAAATGTTCCATTCTTTGTAGAAGATAATTCATGATTTGGTCTACAAATTAATGCTTTATTCTGTATTTTTTTTATACATTTTTGGAAAAATTTATCATTGGTATTCATTCATTTCTACCAGTTTGTTTCAAGTTGTAACATATTTCATCAATGTTCCAAATATTCCTGAATGTATGTAAATGTTCAAGATATAGCTTCTTAGCTGATGACTTCCTCAGGGACAAACTGTGGACAAGCAGTGACATTGACCCATTGGTAGTAAATTAATGTCAATATTATAAATGCATACTTTATTTGAAATTCTAACTACCCAATACTATGAATGAAGATTTGTTTTAAGCAATAATCATCATTAATAAAAACTGAAGCTATTGCCTTTCATTTCAACAAGAAATTGTAGATGTTTGCTGGAATGGAGAGGACTTAAATGATGCACATTGTTATTGAATGTGTAATAGTAAATCATCCAAAAGGGGGGGAGGGGAACCAGTTGAAATACTATTTTTAATACGCTTGTTATATACATACATATCAAAACAATTTTTATAACATTTTTTTTTGTGGACATTTCACATATGGTACATTTTTTTTTTAAACATTCTTGTTTTTTTTTTTGACATATCGCATGTATATGGTATGTTACTGAACCATTTTATACTGTACATTTTAGGATATTTTATACGAATTATATATTCAAAAGATAATAAACAATAAGTATTTTATGTTTTGTTTTTTTTAACATTTTTACAGATGAAAAATAGTTCACAAATAATTCTGTAGTTTATGTAATAGCTTTAATATATGTATTGCCATGGAGATCCAATTATCAAGAGGGAAGGATTGGGATCCCATTAATCGGTTTAACCCTGCCACATTTGTGTGCCTATCCTAAGCCAGGATCTGGATTTCCAATATCGTGGTCTTTTTTGTGTCGAGTGAGTTCAGATGAGAGGTCATTGTTCGTTTCGTTGATATTGATGATCATCACTGTTTAAACTTTCATTTGATAAATTTATTTTGCCATATATTTTGGTTCTATAAATATAGAATAATGGCAGTTTTGAAAGTCGACGGACATTATCGATAGTATCCCACAAAGTCTTGTAGGGAAGAGCTGTGATAATGTATTTCGAGACCTTCAAAACTGATATTATTGATTTTTTAGGCAACATGTGTTTGACGTCACACTGAATGATAATTTTCAGTATCAGTGTGAGTTCGGTGATACTGACATTATCACCCGGAAAGATCAAAGGAAAAATGTCCAAATCACCGATAAAAGAAATATCACCAAATGAAATCTCTTGGAAAACTTGATACGTTACTGATATGAACAATAATGATATGATATTGGGTTTGTTGTTGATTTCTAGTTTCACTTTTATAGAGATATGGTTGTTTTAATGTGTCAGAACATATCTTGTTTATTGAATTGGAATTGTTTCCCTCGTCCAATAAAATAATGGTGTGTTCATAGTCATTTACATATTAGGAAGAAAGTTTTAAACAGTTCCACCAATATCAACAACTAACCCTCTCCTCAAATCATTGAACATAAAAAAGACCATTACATATGTCTATGGAAATTCAGGTCCTGGCTGGAACAGACACAAACATGTGGAGGGGATAAACTGCTGATTGGATCCCAACCCCCTCTTGATAATTGGATTCCAACATCAATACAAATATAAACAAACAATAAATAACTTGCACAGATTCATTACCTCTAAACTAGAGGCTCAGTGGGCTGAGCCTGTGTCACTCACCTTTCATTCTGCTTTGAGGAAACTAAATACAGAACCTTCCATAGGTGCTTCCCACCAAATTTAGGTTCATTTGGCAGAGATGAAGTATTTTAGAAATCGACCAATCAGAAACAAGAATTGTCTATGGCAGCCATGTTTGTTAATGGATCGGGACGAAATGAGCAATCATTAAAGAGCACCTTCCATGCATGTTTCGGTTCATTTGGCTAAGCAGTTTCAGAGAAGATTTTTAGAAATTGACCAATCAGAATATTTGTTAATGGATCGGGACAAAATGAGCAATCTTTACAGAGGACCTTCCATAGATGCTTCCTACTAAGTTTCGGTTTATTTGGCTAAGCGGTTTCAGAGGAGAAGATTTTTTAGAAATCGACCAATCAGAAACAAGAATTGTCTGTGGAGGCCATGTTTGTAAACGGATCAAGACGAAATGAGCAATCTTTATAGAGGACCTTCCATAGATGCTTCCTACCAAGTTTCGGTTCATTTGGCCAAACGGTTTCAAAGGAGAATTTTGTTTAAAATCAGCCAATCAGAAACAAGAATTGTCTGTGGCGGCCATGTTTGTTAACGTATCGGGACAAAATGAGCAATCTTTATAGAGGACCTTTCATAGATGCTTCCTACCAAGTTTCGGTTCATTTGGAAAAGCTGTTTCAGAGGAGAAGATTGTTACAAATTGACCAATCAGAAACAAGAATTGCCTGTGGCAGCCATATTTGTTAATGGATCGGGACGAAATAAGTTTCGGTTCATTTGGACAAGCAGTTTCAGAGAAGAAGATTTTTACAAATTGACCAATCAGAAACAAGAATTGCCTGTGGTGGCCATATTTGTTAATGGATCAGGACGAAATGAGCAATCTTCATAGAGGACCTTCCATAGATGCTTCCTACCAAGTTTCAGTTCATTTGGCCGAGGGGTTTCAGAGGAGAAGATTAAAATGTGAAAAGTTAACGGACGACAGACACCAAGTGATGGCAAAAGCTCATATTGCCTTTGGCAAGGGGAGCTAAAAAACCAATGCACCATCATAAATATGAATGACAAAATACAATGGCAGAATCGGTGAATACTCATCAACAGACTAGGAAGGTATAAATGGATTTATCATTTCATAGGTATCCAAATTTTTGCATTAAGGTAACAAATCTACCCTTGAAGAAAGGATTTGTTTTCACCATACCTTTCCATTGTTTTTGTTAATTGTTGAGGAAAGGGCACCTTAAATTGAAAACAAAATTCATTGGTAACCCCAGGTGTTTATTGTGATAAGTTATTCACACCAGAGGGTTTACTGGACCTTGTAAGAGCTTGCTTGGTGAACAGCTGGTAATTGTCCTCAAATAAACCAGAATGTTACACATTGCCATATCTCTCACTGAAACAACAGTCTACAGGTAGAAATGTTGCTCCATTATGACACATCGTTGATTCTGAGAAAACCAGTTTTTGCTCTTACTCCTTAATGTTGCGTGCTTCGCAGAGAAGCAACAAATGCCAATTTCATAGTCTTTGGTTTGACCAACGATCTACCACACTCGAGACGAACATGTAAACTATTACACCACCGATGTGGTTTGAAACAGAAGAGTAAACCAATAAAAAGGGTTCGGTTATAGTGTTTAACGTCACTTTCAACAATATTTCAGTTATATCGGTGAAGGAAATCGGATTACCCGAAGAAACCACAGACCCGTCACATTTATAAACGCAACTACCATACGACGACAACAGCCCCATAATCAATAAAAGACAAGTGATGTTTTATATCTATTTTATTACATAAACCATAGTGACAGACAACAGACTTGGTGTCTTATGTTCTACATCATAATTAATCATGATTAAATTTACAGACTTGCAGCAAAAAAAAAAACCCCAAATATTATTCTGTATTAGTCCTTGTGAAAAACAAAAACTCATTGAACCCTAAAGTAACAAAAGAAATGTTCAATTTAAAGTTGATACTCAATCATGATATAACATTTGATATGAATTTCATCATAAAGAAATATAAATGATGACATTATTAATTTAAAAAAGTCACAAATGTAAAAAAAAAAAGTCATTAAAATTTAATTTTGTTACAAATTAAAAAGATATTAAATATTTATATTGTAAAACATGTCATGTGTGTGCATGAAACAATACAATAGTTGCCTTTCAAGGGCATGGATCTGAAGGCTGCAATAAAATAGAGGTAGGATATATGTCCAAATAATGTCTAGGAATTTGATACATGATAATCTTATCTACTACCTTGTAAATAATTGTTGATAATGGAAGGAGAATATCTGATTGAAGGGAGATAACTCCAAAGTAAAAAAAAACAACCAAAAACCATTAAATTTATTGATACAACTGTTTGGAATTCTAATCATGTCTCAAATTGAAAAACATTGTTATTCACTGAAAACTTTTAATCAAATTTTTATCTAAGAAAATTAACTTCTTGAAATATACCTTCAGAAGGGGTATTTAACTCCCAAATTGTTCTATTTTTGTCCTTGCACCGGTTTACAAATATGAAATGAATATAACCATTAAAAAAAACCCCAGAAGATGGTTATTATTTATAGAAGTTTCACTCGAATGGTATCAACAATGAAACCATATTTTAAATTAGTTTAAAATCCACATATTTCTAAAAATCATAAAAAAGAGATAAAACCATTAAAACAAACATTTAGTCCACTGCAGACATTATAATACCAGGCTACACAATGTAATAATTAATTCTTGTTAAAACACTTAAATAATGCTGTTAAGAACAATAATTATGATTTCTGTAGTTAATTAATTAAAAGACGATTCCTGAAGAAGAAAAAAAAAGATCATACACAACAGGGAGAAATGATTTTTTTTCTTGGTGTAATTGATTTTAAAACATGGGTCGTGGTGGCAGTCGCTTATTCTGGGACAAATTTTGTAGTAGTACAATATCATTCCTATTTATTTGTGTTGAGTCCGATTTTTACTATTATAAGTGGCACAATCAGAAAATCCAAATAAAAAGGATTGGTGTGGCAATATTGGGCCAAACGGGTGGATGTTGAGAAACGAAAAAGATGATATTTGGCATTATTGTTGAGTTAGGATTCATTTGAAAACAAGTATAGATAGGTGAATATTTCTGTCATAAATGTTGTCTCCAGTATTAATCTTGTTCCATTGCTCTAATACTTGTGGGAATTTTTTTCTAATTTGTGGAAGACATTACTGATCTTCAATATGTTATCATAAATTTATTTTATCTTGTCCATTCTTGAATTGCTGATGGAAAAAGCCCTATCGTTATATACAGACACTTAGTATATATAATATACAAATGAGGTCAAGGTCAATTGATATGTAAACTTTACCATGGATGTGTGTAAACAAGATATGGGTGAAAAAATGTATAGGTTTACTGAGAAATTGACCTTAACAGGAAGTCAAGTGACAGATGACAAATTGACTTTTCATGCATGGGTTACTGTAAAGCAGACCTACATGCGAGACATTTTAAATACCCTCAGCAAAAAACCACACTTCTATTTAACAAGCATGCTTTGTAGACATAGGAAGCCAATGATCAACATGGAAAAACCATGGCTACACATATATACAATTACTTATACAATAAGTTTTAAATAAACCTTCTGTCAAAAATATGTTGGTTTACAGACTTAATTGAGAGTTGGTCTACATTACCAACTTGTCAAGGGTTCAGTTCATATCCATTTCATCTAATATGTATTACCAATAAATAAAAATGGAGATTTCATTTGAAAATTCAGTAGAATCCCGTCTCGGACTCGTTTAAGTAATTTCATTGGATAACTTGAAAATTTTCTTTCATCTGACGTAGTCTACAAACTTGAAAAAATAAAATAACCAGCCTATTTGCCATACCCACAAGATTAGACTGTCCTTCCTTTAATCAATAATTGTTTCAGGTATTCAACAGCTTGATTATGTTTCCATGGAAACTATGGTGCTAAAATGTGATGACATGATTGTACAGTATATACACATTATTGAAATAATACACTAACTTTACAATATGATACAACAGCTATCAAAAACTAATCAATCATTTTTCAGAAAGTTTCTTTTTCCCCTCTAAACTTTTTTTTTTACCGATTCAAAAATATATATAAATAAAAATTACACTTAAATATGATATAAAAGCTAACTTGTATTTTTTATCTGAAACTATATGATGCTATTCAGTAAAAATCAAGTTAGTCTATACAGAAACATGAACAGGTGTGGGATATTGGGTAAAAATATCTATTATTTAATCTACCACTCTTTACTATCAAAATGTCCATACATTTTTTTTTTAAATTATTTCAAACGTACGAAGATAAAAAAAATGACAGAAGATATTTACAATAGCAACAAAATAGTTACATCATATAGATGTCGTGTTAAAGTTTATACATTTTTAAAAATGGTCTTCATTAATCTACATGAAGTGACTGATATTTCACACAATTTTTTCTTCATCTTCTATGCATGACCGTTTGTTAGAGTTTTACGATAATATAGTACTTGTGGTAAATATTTCTCCATCTGACCACGGAAAAATTCTTCTACTTCCATCATACATTCTAAGATCTCACTTCCAGTCTGCAATAAAAACAAAAAATTGTAATGAAAGGCAAAATAAAGTTTACAAATTAGCCCTCTATGAAATATACATACCTCAATGAGTTAGGTAGTTGGATTACCTAACAACTCATACAAGTCTATCACCAATATGGCGTGGGTGCACTCGACTCGCAGCCGCAAGTGATAAAGTTTACCAGTTGCTTGCCCATGGTCGGTGGTTCTCTCCGGCTTCTTCCACCACTAAAACTGGTCGCCATGATATAGCTGAAATATTGCTGAAAGTGGCATTAAACACAATAAATCAAATCAAATCTTTAATTTAAAATTGATATGTTTTTCATGAAATACATGTATTCCCTGCTCACCCATTAACACAAGTGTTCAGTTTATACAGTTAAGTTAACAAAGATTTCATACATTGAGCACTTTATTTAAAGTTCAGTTTTTATAGGATTCTGGTTTTTTTATACAGGATTTCGCTAAATTTGTTTCACTGTAGTATGGCAACATCTTTGTCCGGCATCAGTTAACAGTTGGTTATCACGTTCATTATACTCTAAATCACATGATAGTTTTCAGTAAGCAGCCTATTCAAAAAACGACCAATAGTTCAAACACAAATTTTTGCATTCATAAAATAATTCTTGACCTAATTACGTACACATACTTACACTATTATAAGTTTCACAGTTATTAAAGACAAGCTTAACATCCTCTAAACATTCCTCTACAGAACCATACACTAAACATTGTAGTCGATCCTTCACTATTTGGAAATCAAGTGGATGCTTTATAATCTCATAGTAATCTGGTACCTGTAAAACATTTGTATGACCATGATTATGACAATATCATAATTGAATTTCATGTAAAATAGCTCATAATTCAGTATGAATTGAGACTAGTTTTATATTTATTGTGTTATATTGTAAGTAATTTTTTTTTTTAAATACTGGAAGATTACAGTTGGAAGCAGGAAGTACGAAAATAAAAGGTTGATACTTCTTCCACCCCCTATTTTGATGAAATACTCTATCAAAAAGGGCAATAACTCCTTCAAAAATGGCTTGATCAATATACCATAATGATAAGTAATTCTCAATATGGTAATAAGCAAGCATGCAAATTTATAAGGAATTTCTGTTTAAAATGGAGGATTGAATACAAACTTTTGTGATGGGTGAACAGGACATAGAGGAAAGAAATAACTTTGCCAGTTTCTATTATTAGCAATAATCACTAAACATTTTATTCCAATCACAACAAGTAAAATAGTTTTAATTATAATGTTTTGATTGGTCTTACCTCCTTTTTATTTACTGGATTCAGAAATGGCCAACACGACTTATGTTTCATTAAATTTGCTATCAGTTGTTCACATATCTGAAAAGAAAATATTTCCCATATTAAAAATATGCCATAAAAGTACATTTAAAATGTATCCTTGTCAGATATTGATTTAGAATATTATTATATGATTTGAGTTAAATTATTGAAATTCATTTCTAAATTCCTATTTGTTATTTCAGAACCAAATATTTTCAATGATTGCCCACAAATATGTCATGATTAACTACCAACAAAAATCTTAAAATTGTTGTATTTTCAGAATTGTATAAAATTAGTCTAATCATTTCATTTCAACTTCCTGGCAATTTAGTCTTGTAGATAATATTTGGTAGGGTGTACTAGATACAACATTATGTGATAAAGTTTGTCAGTGACTTGCTGCATGTCAGTGGTTTTCTCCAGTATCCCCCACCAATAAAACTGGCCGCCTCGATATAACTGAAATATTGTAGAAAATGGTGTTAAACATCATAACCCTAACCATCTCCCTAACAATAAGGGCAAGCAGTTTGCCCCTAATCATCTCCCTAACAATAAGGGTAAGCAGTTTGCCCCTAACCCTAATCATCTCCCTAACAATAAGGGTAAGCAGTTTGCCCCTAATCATCTCCCTAACAATAAGGGTAAGCAGTTTGCCCCTAACCCTAACCATCTCCCTAACAATAAGGGTAAGCAGTTTGCCCCTAACCGTAATCATCTCCCTAACAATAAGGGTAAGCAGTTTGCCCCTAACCCTAATCATCTCCCTAACAATAAGGGTAAGCAGTTTGCCCCTAATCATCTCCCTAACAATAAGGGTAAGCAGTTTGCCCCTAACCCTAATCATCTCCCTAACAATAAGGGTAAGCAGTTTGCCCCTAATCATCTCCCTAACAATAAGGGTAAGCAGTTTGCCCCTAATCATCTCCCTAACAATAAGGGTAAGCAGTTTGCCCCTAACCATCTCCCTAACAATAAGGGTAAGCAGTTTGCCCCTAATCATCTCCCTAACAATAAGGGTAAGCAGTTTGCCCCTAACCCTAATCATCTCCCTAACAATAAGGGTAAGCAGTTTGCCCCTAATCATCTCCCTAACAATAAGGGTAAGCAGTTTGCCCCTAATCATCTCCCTAACAATAAGGGTAAGCAGTTTGCCCCTAACCCTAATCATCTCCCTAACAATAAGGGTAAGCAGTTGGCCCCTAACCCTAACCATCTCCCTAACAATAAGGGTAAGCAGTTTGCCCCTAATCATCTCCCTAACAATAAGGGTAAGCAGTTTACCCCTAATCATCTCCCTAACAATAAGGGTAAGCAGTTTACCCCTAATCATCTCCCTAACAATAAGGGTAAGCAGTTTGCCCCTAATCATCTCCCTAACAATAAGGGTAAGCAGTTTGCCCCTAACCCTAGCCATCTCCCTAACAATAAGGGTAAGCAGTTTGCCCCTAACCCTAACCATCTCCCTAACAATAAGGGTAAGCAGTTTGCCCCTAACCCTAACCATCTCCCTAACAATAAGGGTAAGCAGTTTGCCCCTAACCCTAATCATCTCCCTAACAATAAGGGTAAGCAGTTTGCCCCTAACCCTAACCATCTCCCTAACAATAAGGGTAAGCAGTTTGCCCCTAACCCTAATCATCTCCCTAACAATAAGGGTAAGCAGTTTGCCCCTAACCCTAACCATCTCCCTAACAATAAGGGTAAGCAGTTTGCCCCTAACCCTAACCATCTCCCTAACAATAAGGGTAAGCAGTTTGCCCCTAACCCTAATCATCTCCCTAACAATAAGGGTAAGCAGTTTGCCCCTAACCCTAACCATCTCCCTAACAATAAGGGTAAGCAGTTTGCCCCTAACCCTAATCATCTCCCTAACAATAAGGGTAAGCAGTTTGCCCCTAACCATCTCCCTAACAATAAGGGTAAGCAGTTTGCCCCTAACCCTAATCATCTCCCTAACAATAAGGGTAAGCAGTTTGCCCCTAACCATCTCCCTAACAATAAGGGTAAGCAGTTTGCCCCTAATCATCTCCCTAACAATAAGGGTAAGCAGTTTGCCCCTAATCATCTCCCTAACAATAAGGGTAAGCAGTTTGCCCCTAACCATCTCCCTAACAATAAGGGTAAGCAGTTTGCCCCTAACCCTAACCATCTCCCTAACAATAAGGGTAAGCAGTTTGCCCCTAACCCTAACCATCTCCCTAACAATAAGGGTAAGCAGTTTGCCCCTAACCCTAATCATCTCCCTAACAATAAGGGTAAGCAGTTTGCCCCTAATCATCTCCCTAACAATAAGGGTAAGCAGTTTGCCCCTAACCCTAATCATCTCCCTAACAATAAGGGTAAGCAGTTTGCCCCTAATCATCTCCCTAACAATAAGGGTAAGCAGTTTGCCCCTAATCATCTCCCTAACAATAAGGGTAAGCAGTTTGCCCCTAACCCTAATCATCTCCCTAACAATAAGGGTAAGCAGTTTGCCCCTAACCCTAATCATCTCCCTAACAATAAGGGTAAGCAGTTTGCCCCTAACCCTAACCATCTCCCTAACAATAAGGGTAAGCAGTTTGCCCCTAACCCTAATCATCTCCCTAACAATAAGGGTAAGCAGTTTGCCCCTAACCCTAACCCTAACAATAAGGGTAAGCAGTTTGCCCCTAACCCTAATCATCTCCCTAACAATAAGGGTAAGCAGTTTGCCCCTAATCATCTCCCTAACAATAAGGGTAAGCAGTTTGCCCCTAACCATCTCCCTAACAATAAGGGTAAGCAGTTTGCCCCTAATCATCTCCCTAACAATAAGGGTAAGCAGTTTGCCCCTAACCCTAACCCTAACAATAAGGGTAAGCAGTTTGCCCCTAACCCTAATCATCTCCCTAACAATAAGGGTAAGCAGTTTGCCCCTAATCATCTCCCTAACAATAAGGGTAAGCAGTTTGCCCCTAACCCTAATCATCTCCCTAACAATAAGGGTAAGCAGTTTGCCCCTAACCATCTCCCTAACAATAAGGGTAAGCAGTTTGCCCCTAACCCTAATCATCTCCCTAACAATAAGGGTAAGCAGTTTGCCCCTAATCATCTCCCTAACAATAAGGGTAAGCAGTTTGCCCCTAACCCTAATCATCTCCCTAACAATAAGGGTAAGCAGTTTGCTCCTAATCATCTCCCTAACAATAAGGGTAAGCAGTTTGCCCCTAATCATCTCCCTAACAATAAGGGTAAGCAGTTTGCCCCTAACCCTAATCATCTCCCTAACAATAAGGGTAAGCAGTTTGCCCCTAACCCTAATCATCTCCCTAACAATAAGGGTAAGCAGTTTGCCCCTAACCCTAACCATCTCCCTAACAATAAGGGTAAGCAGTTTGCCCCTAACCCTAATCATCTCCCTAACAATAAAGGTAAGCAGTTTGCCCCTAATCATCTCCCTAACAATAAGGGTAAGCAGTTTGCCCCTAACCCTAATCATCTCCCTAACAATAAGGGTAAGCAGTTTGCCCCTAACCCTAATCATCTCCCTAACAATAAGGGTAAGCAGTTTGCCCCTAACCATCTCCCTAACAATAAGGGTAAGCAGTTTGCCCCTAATCATCTCCCTAACAATAAGGGTAAGCAGTTTGCCCCTAACCATCTCCCTAACAATAAGGGTAAGCAGTTTGCCCCTAACCCTAACCATCTCCCTAACAATAAGGGTAAGCAGTTTGCCCCTAACCCTAATCATCTCCCTAACAATAAGGGTAAGCAGTTTGCCCCTAACCATCTCCCTAACAATAAGGGTAAGCAGTTTGCCCCTAACCCTAACCATCTCCCTAACAATAAGGGTAAGCAGTTTGCCCCTAACCCTAACCATCTCCCTAACAATAAGGGTAAGCAGTTTGCCCCTAACCCTAATCATCTCCCTAACAATAAGGGTAAGCAGTTTGCCCCTAACCCTAACCATAAGGGTAAGCAGTTTGCCCCTAACCCTAATCATCTCCCTAACAATAAGGGTAAGCAGTTTGCCCCTAATCATCTCCCTAACAATAAGGGTAAGCACTTTGCCCCTAATCATCTCCCTAACAATAAGGGTAAGCAGTTTGCCCCTAATCATCTCCCTAACAATAAGGGTAAGCAGTTTGCCCCTAACCCTAACCATCTCCCTAACAATAAGGGTAAGCAGTTTGCCCCTAACCCTAATCATCTCCCTAACAATAAGGGTAAGCAGTTTGCCCCTAACCCTAATCATCTCCCTAACAATAAGGGTAAGCAGTTTGCCCCTAATCATCTCCCTAACAATAAGGGTAAGCAGTTTGCCCCTAACCCTAACCATCTCCCTAACAATAAGGGTAAGCAGTTTGCCATTTCTAACTGAAAGTTTGTTTCTCAATGTTACACTTAATTGATATGTTCATGCATGGACAGTCTCAGAATGGTATTTACCGATCCATGGTATGCTAGTATTTAAATACATAAAACGTTATGCATACACAGAACATACTACATAAGTCTATAAGTAAAATGGTCAAAATGACTCAGAATTAGAATGATATGTAAACATTTTAAACTGTGATTTGAAACAAACCCTGAATCTTGATTGGAATACATTTTAGCAGTCCAGTTCTTGTTATAGTGTAAATATATTTTTATAAAAAACAAAATAAATAATTTTTTTGGTGATGAACAATTTTCCCATTAAGTACGATTCCTTACAGATAAATCAGATGGTGCTCTTCTTGAAGATGCTTTCTTTTCTTCTACAACAGGACTACTTGATGAGCTTTGACGTTTCTTTGATCTCGAACTCTGTTGTCGTGATTTTCTAGCAGCTTTTGCAGGTGGTAGTTCATCCTCCGAGTCAGAGTAATTTTTTTTAACCTTTGATGGTCTACCACTCCTTTTTCTTTTTCGTGAGGTTGATGACCTCTCTTCCTCTGATTCCCTACCATCAGATTCCGACACCTCTTTGTATGTCTTTCGAAGCCCGTTCGACCTGCGATTTGATGATTTAACTTCTTCTTCAGATTCATCTGAATAACCACGTTTTTTAGGACGTCCTCTTCTTCTAGCAGGTGTCTCATCGCTCTCTTCATCAGAGTCATCATAATATTTTTTTTGTGTAACTGGACGTCCCCGTCTCTTTCTAGATGGAGCTTCATCTTCTGATTCAGAATCTGAACTGTTTCTTTTTCGAGGAGGAGCACGACCACCTCTGGGTTTTCTTGGTCCCTCATCCTCCTCAGTATCTGAACTGTCTTTTTGTTGAGGACAGACACGTCTACCTCTTTTAGGAGGTGATTCAGAGTCATCATCTCCCGATTGTTCTCTGTAATTTTTCTTCCGAGGTGGAGCTGGAAAAAGATGATAAATATTTAAGTCTTCTTAATAAATTAATAGATGCCAATACATTTATATAAACATAAATATACATGTATATGTACCATCTACACCTGCTTAAATACATGTCTTATGTCTATCCCTAGATTAACCTGATGAGACAACAATTACATCACAGATGTGGTTCTTCACAACTGTGAAATGTGCTGGTATCCCTCCTTGAGAGGTGTTGTCAAGCAACTCTTTTGCCTTGTCTTCATTTCCTGCACCACTTCAATTTGTTGCTATACATACATATACTAAGAAATTTTATATCAATTTTCATAATTTCTTAATCTAATTTGAAAAATTGACTATTAAGTATCATGGAATCATACATAAGTCTAAAAAAACTTCATAAAACCCACAAAGTAAATTATTTTTCAAAGTAACAGTTCCGCAACCAAAATTGATTCGGTGACATGTAGACTTATTCTATAGAAAATTTTACCTATTTTTCTGAGCAAAGCTTCCTTCCTTTTTGCTCGCCATCTTGTTGTTCTTTTTATGCCTGCTTTACAATCACAACAAGACCAATTGCCCCTGAAAAATGATGGTCAATATTATAACATAGAGTTCTTAGTCACAAACTAGATCAGGCAGTATATCTCTTCAAGGCAGTGCTCTACAATGCGACCAAAACACTCACATTTGCGAGTTACTTTTGTAAAATGCGAGTAAAAATTCTGTATTGATAGGCAGACAGCGAGTTGATATTTCCAGAACATTTTCGTTTCCTCACCAATCGTAATTTTTTATTTATATTCCGACATTGATTATCCGGTTTAAAATGCACAATTCACTCAGACATAAAAGTTTTAAATCACATACTTTAAATGCTTGCAAGTGACCATGATGAGCAGAAAACAAAACCTTCATACAAAATTTTCGTTAAAAATAAACTGGTTGAATCAACTGATCATGAAGCTGGCCTGTCTGATGCAACATAATACACATATTTATTGAAATCTCTATTTTCACAGATTATTTTTGTGATTTTGATCTTGAAAATGAAATATTAGTAGGGATAAACTTTAATAGAACATTCATGATATTGTGACAAGAAATGATAAATAAGAGAAAGAAGTCTTATGATAACAAGTTGAATGAATGAATATGGTTCATAAAAAAGGAAGCAATTCTCCAGCTTTATTACAACAAAAACACATTATGTTATTGTGAAACAAGTTTTTATGTTTGAGTGAGTGAGTGATTGTTGTTTAATGCCAACTCAGCAACTTTTCAGCTATTTCATGAAAAATTGCTGAGTTGGCATTAAACATCAATCACTCACTCACTCAAACATAAAAACTTGTGTTTGTATGTACTAGACCAGCAAACTGAATTGGATTTTTATAGTACAATATGTACTATATATAGTTGTGATTGGAGTAGATACATCATAACTCTGTTAGTGGGTGACTAATTCAAGGTAACCACAACTGACCATTTTTAATGACTAATTGATTGTTGTTAAACACCAAGTCAGCAATTTAATATCGTGGTGAGAACAAGTTACATTTCAACGAGACAATGATGATGTTCTCTCTGTTGGATATTTATAGTGCTAGCTCACTGAAACAACAGCCAGCAGGTAGACGTGTTGACTCAACCAGGGGTCGAAACTGACGACCTACTGCACTCGAGGCGAGCACACTAACCCTACACCAACGATGATGTGACTCTGCTAGCAATGCTTCCCTTTGGTTAGGGTTATGGTGTGTAACACTACTTTTAACAATATTTCAGTTAGACCGTGGCGGATAGTTTTACTGGTGGAGGAAACTGGAGTACTTGGAGAAAACCACTGACCTGCCGCAAGTCACTGACAAACATTATCACATAATGTTGTATTGAGTACACCTCGCCATGAGCGGGATTCAAACTCACAACGCTAGGTGATAGGCACTGATTACATAGGTAGTTGTAAATCCAATGCACTTACCTTGGTTCTCTTCTTAGTGGAGGATTATGACAATCTAAATGATAGGCTGATTTACATTCAGAACAGGGTATAAGACCTTCATCTCCACCACATTCAAGACAAAATGTGTCATGGTCATCCTCTTCTTCTGGCTCTTCCTACACAAACAAATCAAAGGTTTTTTTGTTGAGTTTAACGCCATTTTCAACAATATTTCAGTTATATCGCGGCGGTCAGTTTTATTGGTGGAGGAAACCGGAGGACCTGGAGAAAACCACCAACCTGTCACAAGTCACTGACAAACTTTATTACATGATGTTGTACACCTCACCCTGATCGAGATTCGACCTCACAACATCAGTGGTGATAGGCACTGACTGCATAGGTAGTTGTAAATCCAACTACCAAATAAAATGGTTATTAAATACATGTATTTTTTTGTTTAATACAGTAAAACATTGCTATAACATCAGCATCAGGTTCAACAGGATTTTGGTGCTATAATGAGCTTAGCGGTAGATTGAGTCAAGTAAAAACTGGTAGTGAATGTTTGGAATTGATAATCAAAAACAAATTGATGTAAAAGTTATTACATTTTTGCATTTTGTTCACTTTGAAAATGTAAACAAAATGAAATTAAGGAACACAATTTAATATTTTGAGCTGAAAAGAAAATGTCTGCTGCTGCATGCTTGAAGATGACTTGGAATGTGTCTAAACAAAAGATAATCAACCTTGGATTGCTGGAGACCATAACAAAAACAAAAAAACTTTTAGTATATAAAAACATATATTAGACAATAAATATTTACCTCAGAGTCACCAGGTAAGTCTTTTGCCTTTCTTCTTTGATGCTGAGGCTAAAAATAGCAACAGTTAATATATACTACATGTATGGAAAATACAACACAGTTATCTTTTTTGAATATATAATATATTAACTATTACACAATCTGTACTTGTAAAATCGAAAAAAATCATGAGAGATGTGTATGTCGAGTTACCTTACTCATGGATTATTAAAATTGATAATAAAAAAATCCAGTCCATACTGAAATATTCTTCATATATAACTTGTGTATAATAAATAAAAGTTAGAGAAAACCAAAGGAGCAATCAAGAATGGACAATGCAGAGAAACTGGCAACACTGGGTATACAAGACACAGGACAAAGGTTAGAGAAAACCAAAGGAGCAATCAAGAATGGACAATGCAGAGAAACTGGCAACACTGGGTATACAAGACACAGGACAAAGGTTAGAGAAAACCAAAGGAGCAATCAAGAATGGACAATCCAGAGAAACTGGTAACACTGGGTATACAAGACACAGGACAAAGGTTAGAGAAAACCAAAGGAGCAATCAAGAATGGACAATCCAGAGAAACTGGTAACACTGGGTATACAAGACACAGGACAAAGGTTAGAGAAACCCAAAGGAGCAATCAAGAATGGACAATCCAGAGAAACTGGCAACACTGGGTATACAAGACACAGGACAAAGGTTAGAGAAAACCAAAGGAGCAATCAAGAATGGACAATCCAGAGAAACTGGCAACACTGGGTATACAAGACACAGGACAAAGGTTAGAGAAAACCAAAGGAGCAATCAAGAATGGACAATGCAGAGAAACTGGTAACACTGGGTATACAAGACACAGGACAAAGGTTAGAGAAAACCAAAGGAGCAATCAAGAATGGACAATCCAGAGAAACTGGCAACACTGGGTATACAAGACACAGGACAAAGGTTAGAGAAAACCAAAGGAGCAATCAAGAATGGACAATGCAGAGAAACTGGCAACACTGGGTATACAAGACACAGGACAAAGGTTAGAGAAAACCAAAGGAGCAATCAAGAATGGACAATCCAGAGAAACTGGCAACACTGGGTATACAAGACACAGGACAAAGGTTACAGAAAACCAAAGGAGCAATCAAGAATGGACAATCCAGAGAAACTGGCAACACTGGGTATACAAGACACAGGACAAAGGTTAGAGAAAACCAAAGGAGCAATCAAGAATGGACAATGCAGAGAAACTGGTAACACTGGGTATACAAGACACAGGACAAAGGTTAGAGAAAACCAAAGGAGCAATCAAGAATGGACAATCCAGAGAAACTGGTAACACTGGGTATACAAGACACAGGACAAAGGTTAGAGAAAACCAAAGGAGCAATCAAGAATGGACAATGCAGAGAAACTGGCAACACTGGGTATACAAGACACAGGACAAAGGTTAGAGAAAACCAAAGGAGCAATCAAGAATGGACAATCCAGAGAAACTGGCAACACTGGGTATACAAGACACAGGACAAAGGTTAGAGAAAACCAAAGGAGCAATCGAGAATGGACAATGCAGAGAAACTGGCAACACTGGGTATACAAGACACAGGACAAAGGTTAGATAAAAACCAAAGGAGCAATCAAGAATGGACAATGCAGAAAAACTGGTAACACTGGGTATACAAGACACAGGACAAAGGTTAGAGAAAACCAAAGGAGCAATCAAGAATGGACAATCCAGAGAAACTGGTAACACTGGGTATACAAGACACAGGACAAAGGTTAGAGAAAACCAAAGGAGCAATCAAGAATGGACAATCCAGAGAAACTGGTAACACTGGGTATACAAGACACAGGACAAAGGTTAGAGAAAACCAAAGTTGCAATTAAGAATGGACAATCCAGAGAAACTGGCAACACTGGGTATACAAGACACAGGACGAAGCCAAACAAAACAAAAAACACAACACATGTGTGGCACACCGCTATGTGCAAACAAACACAAATAATGTAAATAAGACATGAGGTCTCCTACAAACAACTGGAGGTAAAGACGAACCGAACATCGTTTTTATGCGGCAATCATAACGGACATCACAACACGGAACTAAGAATGTAAAGACACATAATAGAACAACACAAAACAAGATGTTGCACGCTACGTTGTGTTAAGAATACCCCCACTCGTTCATTTGTAAGTCGCACGGTAAAGTCATCATGCCAAAGCTATATATCAAATATAAAATCATTTCTTCTAGTAGAAGCCGAGATAACTGTTACGAAAGTTTTCATTACGGCAAACATGAGAAATTCTAAGTCACACTGTAAACAGGAAGTAGAAGAGCAGTAAACATGGAAAGGGGAGACATGGTACAAGTCACCATGCCAAAGCCATATATCAAATATAAAATCATTTCTCCAGTAGAAGCTGAGATATCTGTTACGAAAGTGTGAACGGATGGTCAAACGGACGGACAAGGTGATTGCAATATAGCCCCCTCTCTACGAGTGGGGGTATAAAAACTAAAAAGAAGAGCAATACAGACACCACAAAAAAAAATTTGGTATGGTACCAACAAGAACATTTTTACACACTTTTTTTTACATCTTCAATGAGCTTAAAATTCTTGAGGAAAAAAAATATGGTTTTGAAACTGAACTTAGATAATGTCCATATATAGCTTGGTTTGATCTGTCAAGGAAAGAAGATGACAAGAGTTCTAACAAGACTGATATGCATCAATGTATTCACCAAACCACAAGCAGAACATAACCTCGTTACAATTTAGGTAATAAAATAAACTCACACTTGCTTAATTCCAAACAAAGTTTCAGATCACTCAGAATTAACATCATAGTCTAACCTGTATTAAGAGGTCACCTTTGGGACAATGAAAACGTGGCCTTAAAAGACAGGCGACTACTTAAGAGAGTTTCAATTCATATGAAATTTTCAGTGACCTGACATGAAAAAGTGACCTATTAATACAGGTGACCACATGGGCAGGCAGGTCTGACTAAATTGTTTGATTATATTTAATCATTTTGATACCCTCAATACATGTACTTACTACACAGGCAGCACAGAACCAGTCCTCTTCTGGTACCTCTAACAGTGCAGGTCGTAAACAGAACATATGGAATGGCTGGTTACATTCATCACACAGTAATAATTTAGATTCATCTGTTATCTTACGGCATATTTTACATTTCTAGAGAGAGAAGTAGAAACTCTATTAATCTACGGCATATTTCACATTTCTAGAGAGAGAAGTAGAAACTCTATTAATCTACGGCATATTTTACATTTCTAGAGAGAGAAGTAGAAACTCTATTAATCTACGGCATATTTTACATTTCTAGAGAGACAAGTAGAAACTCTATTAATCTACGGCATATTTTACATTTCTAGAGAGAGAAGTAGAAACTCTATTAATCTACGGCATATTTTACATTTCTAGAGAGAGAAGTAGAAACTCTATAATCTACGGCATATTTTACATTTCTAGAGAGACAAGTAGAAACTCTATTAATCTACGGCATATTTTACATTTCTAGAGAGAGAAGTAGAAACTCTATTAATCTCATATAAATCATAGTAAATAAGATATTTTAAATATCTATTTCCTATCATAACATATGTTAAATTAAAAACTCCCAAGAACATTCTTAACATAAGTTAATAATCAAATTTGTTCACACCACGATTTAGCAGAAATATTGCTAAAGTTGGCATTAAACACCAATCATTCATAACAAATTTTAATTTTCATGTAACATTTCTAATGCTAGTTCATAAGTAGACTTTTTAAAGATTTACTAATTCTTCCGTTTAGACTATTAGTGGGTGATCAGATAAAACTTCAAGATGTTTGTCAGTATGAAGACAACAAAGAATAAAGTTAAACATATATATTTTCAACACTAGTAATTAGAAGGTTTAAGAAACAGTAATTGGATTGGATGCTGAAGTCTGACTGATGAATGATGTTTCTGATGAACGATGCACTACTACTGGTGTCTAATTACATCTTGCCACAAAATTAGACAAACTTATTAATGACAATCCCCAAAAGGTTTGTTCCATGGTGGGGGGTCAAATTTGATTTTGTACATATATTTCAGCAATATAAGGACTTTTTAGACTTCAGATAGACACAAATTTAAAACATTTAATATCATTCATTTCACTCTAAATCATGCTTTGATAATAAATGCATTCCTAATAACTTTAAAAGTATATTCAAGAAAAACAACTTTAGTATTAAATGTCTTCATTTTTTCCAAATTAAAGACAACAATTTTTATACGGAAAAAATGTACCATATTCTCTGAAGACATCTTCCCTATTTATTAAGAAATCTTACATTTAATCAAGAACTTACCACATTTTCAGCAGATTTCTCCCATTTTATACAAGAATCTAACATTCCAATGAGAACATGTAAACGAGACATTGTTGTACAATTTTTAATAGCTTCTTTCCAGTTAGTCAAGCCTTTAGCTTCACCCTCTTCTTCTACAACAAAACATTAAATAGATATTACATACTGACAGTACCAAATATCTGTTTACACCAATCTTCTTTTATTAAAAGAAACAAAATGGAAGAATGTGCCCATAGGAAAAGGATGCCTCCGCTTCCAGCTAAAGTAAAGAGATTCAAAACCGAACTTAGCCTTACAATCATGGTCCTTACCTTTGTGTATAAATTTCAAATGTTTTGCTAAAGGGGGATTTAAGTTATTGAGCAGAAACCTAATAGGTAAAACTTAATGTTGTCCAAGTCTAGCAGCAGGGTCATAAAAACACTCAAATTTATGGAAAATTTACTGATATGAAAATAATATTGAAGGACATCTATATTTAATGGTGGTTTTATTTTGACAGGGTGTTATATAATCATTTGTTGTTGAAAATGTCAAGTAATAAAATGAAAAGCAAAAAATACCACACTGTCGGAACGGTTTCAAAATTCAATGCCAAAATCTTAGAAAGAGGCAAATGTTCTTTTTCAACATTGTTATCAAATCAATTTTAAAAGACCTCTTCACACTAACCTTTAGAATCATCAAGATCCTCTTCGTCTTCTTCAACCTTGACCTCAGTATATCGTGGCTTCTTCTTCTTGTTAGCCATTATACCTTGTCTAAACTTCTCCAGTATATTTTCTTGTGTCTCTATTAGTAGTTGACCCTGTCAAAATACAAAACAATTAATCTCCTTTATTCCTAAATAAATATTAATGTAAATAATACAAAAGTGGTGTGCTTGCCAAAAATCATCAAGGATTACCACTGACAAGGAATAATTATAAGTGCCTAGTGCCATGTTTCACTTGTCCTTTCTTATTGAAATGCAGTCAAACTTGTATGCAAAGGTCACCTTTGAGACAAGGGGAAAACGACAGTACATTTAACATTGTACAACCTGGATTGTCAGTTCCATTCCATAATAATTAGAATATGAAGACTTACCAAGTCAGCAATTTCTGTTGCAGTTTCTAGTTTAGAATCCCATACATCAAAGTCAGGAACTCCACCAAGTCCACCATTCTTCAGTCTGATTTCTGTCTCCAGTAATTCCTAATTAATCAAATATCTTATTTAAAACAAATTTTGGAGAAAATATCGAAATAAACTTTTTCTCTTCTACTTCTGATATTAAATCATATTTATAGAATAATAATAGGCCCATTTATATGAACATTATCTAATATTCTCATTGACTAAGAAATGTCTTTGGCTTGTGCAATATATTATCTCAAGATCAAAGAGAAATGAAAATTTCACAACAAATATGATGTATAACACAAGGCTACATTCTGTCAAAACATTACAAATAAAATGTAACGAAATATGATTTCATTTGTCAATACAAAAATGGGTTTTTGGTGTATGTTTCATCACTGTTAGCATAATTACCAGACTTAATGGGTACCTTTACACTTGAGTTGGGTGCCGGGCGTCAAACCCATGTCAGAATTCAATGAACTACTCGCCCAAACAGATCCAAAAAACAAAATGTTCAATGTAGATGCATGTAATATTTGTGTTTAAGTGTTTTCATTATCACACTTTTGGGAGTGGGAAGAGGGACTTCATTTAAATAAAATGGTAGATATCAAATTTAGTGTGCATGACACGTTTCTGTAATAATCCTCAAAGTTTGGTTTATACAGGATTCTGTTTTACTCATGGTTTGGATTAGACAGGATTCACTGTAATTTGTAGGAAATATAAAAATATATACATTACCTTTCTAAATGCTTTCACTAAATCTTCTTCCTGTTCTTCTTCTGTTTCTGTTTTAATTCTATTTAATTTAAATATACAACATTTAAGAACAAAAATAAAACAATTAAAATATGTTTTAACTATGCATACACATATATATATATATATACTTTATATTAGTTCTCTAGAACAACCTATCTGAACACATCAGAGCAGAAGCTGATGTTAACCTGCTTTAAAACAAATTGTATTCCTGCTGATTATGCAAGAAACAGGAGAGCATACATAATTCTATATTTTTCAGATTTATAACACCTATGTAATGAATGTTGAGCATGTACAATCATGTTTTATTTTTGTCAAGCCTGGTCCAATAGACAGGTACTCGAGTGTTTTGTATTTGTCAAGCCTGGTCCAATAGACAGGTACTTGAGTGTTTTGTATTTGTCAAGCCTGGTCCAATAGACAGGTACTTGAGTGTTTTGTATTTGTCAAGCCTGGTCCAATAGACAGGTACTTGAGTGTTTTGTATTTGTCAAGCCTGGTCCAATAGACAGGTACTTGAGTGTTTTGTATTTGTCAAGCCTGGTCCAATAGACAGGTACTTGAGTGTTTTGTATTTGTCAAGCCTGGTCCAATAGACAGGTACTTGAGTGTTTTGTATTTGTCAAGCCTGGTCCAATAGACAGGTACTTGAGTGTTTTGTATTTGTCAAGCCTGGTCCAATAGACAGGTACTTGAGTGTTTTGTATTTGTCAAGCCTGGTCCAATAGACTTGAGTGTTTTGTATTTGTATTGTGTGATTTTATAAACAAAACTTTGTCCTGTGTAGGGTAACATTTGTAAATTGACATGATTTTAATTCTTTTTAATTGTTATTTTTCATCTATGATATTTCACTGTTGAATGTAGATATTAGTAAAATACTAATTATCCTCCTAAAGAGAGGTCAACCCTCTTATAAGGCCACTTTTTCATTACAAAAGGGGTAGCCTTTTATAATAGGGGGACTACTATATATATAACATACTTTTTAGGCTGCTGTGACCCATTCATCTTATAATAGGGGGACTACTGTATATATAACATACTTTTTAGGCTGCTGTGACCCATTCACCTTATAATAGGGGGACTACTATATATATATAACATACTTTTTAGGCTGCTGTGACCCATTCATCTTATAATAGGGGGACTACTGTATATATAACATACTTTTTAGGCTGCTGTGACCCATTCACCTTATAATAGGGGGACTACTATATATATAACATACTTTTTAGGCTGCTGTGACCCATTCATCTTATAATAGGGGGACTACTGTATATATAACATACTTTTTAGGCTGCTGTGACCCATTCACCTTATAATAGGGGGACTACTATATATATAACATACTTTTTAGGCTGCTGTGACCCATTCAGTCCATTTGATAGATAATCATATCGTTTCTTTAATTCTTCTTTTAGCTGACTTTCTCTGTAGCCTTGTGGATGAAGGTTCTCCAGGAGTTGGTCAATTTCAGCCAGTGTGTTATAGGTAAACCACAAGTTCTGGCCCATATGAGGTACACTATAAAGAAATAAATACATCCATGAATACAAATTTACACTTTTATGTGTACTATTGGGGATCTTAATATGTGCTTAAGGAAAAAGCTAAATTACAATGTATATTAAGGACCATGACCTTAATTAAATTGAAGTGTCGATTAAAATTAAATTGACTCTTAAAAATACTTGAAATATACATGAAATCAATTTACACCTAAGTTTTAATTGAGATTTATATTAAATTGAGGTTTGTGTAACCCAGTCCAGAACTGGCTAAAAAAAGGACAATGCCAAATCTCAATAATTGTTAAACTACAAGTATTCAAATAACCCTGTTTTTGTACAGTCCACTCTTATAATCTGTTGTCATTTCTACGAAAGTATGTCATCCTTTTAGATAAAGGACATCTGATTAAAGTTGTGATTTCGAACCCAGTTCATGACGAGGTATATTCGATACAACATTATGTGATAAATTTTGACAGTGACTTGCGACAGGTCAGTGGTTTTCCCCACCAATAAAACTGACCATCACGAAATATTGTTGAAAGTGGCATTAAACACCATAAACCAACCAACATTGAAGGATATCTGTGTTGCTTTACTTATTGTTTGTATGTTAAAGATATTAAGTCCTGGAATCCTGATAATTGATTTAATCCTGCCACATTTTTAAGCCTGTCCAATGCCAGGATCTATATTTCTATGGTCATATCTATTATTAGACTAAATTCTTACGTTTTCTCTTCAAAACCTTCAGTTTTAGTTTCAGTAACATCATCATCTTCATCAGAAGAATCCTCATCTGACTCTGAATTCTTCTCCTTTTTTGTACTGTATTCAATTTCTTCACATATCCATCCTGAAAAAACAGATTTGATAAATTCAACAAAAATTATAATATGCTAAAGGTTTTGCTTCAGACTTCATTATAACTATGATGAGACCAAACATATCATGTAAGAGGTCGTCTACACCTTGAATGCAACTCGTTTTTAAAGGATGTTTGATTTTATCTTATATTATCAACCATTTCTAACTTTTACCTTTGATTATTACATGCAATAATATCTATTATCAAGCGAAAAGCATGATACAATCAATTTTCGTTAATTTCTAATGTGAAATTATATTGACTTCAATTGGACAAATCCTAAATAAACATGCTCGAAATGGACTTCTCATCATGTCTCACATCTCACGCTTCACCTTCCTTGCAATATTGCTCTGAGAAATCCATTGTCACAAAAAAAACAAGGCCAAC
Source organism: Bathymodiolus brooksi (assembly GCA_963680875.1). Classification (NCBI taxonomy): domain Eukaryota; kingdom Metazoa; phylum Mollusca; class Bivalvia; order Mytilida; family Modiolidae; genus Bathymodiolus; species Bathymodiolus brooksi. Next base: position 91,939,728 of record OY804585.1, read on the forward strand.
GCAAAGCGTGGCATATCCCCTCGCCTAAAAGTTTGACCCGGTGACCTTGACCTTTGACCATCAATAGGGTTCCAGAATCTCTTAAGGACTAAGTATGTACCAAGTTTGGTCAAAATCCATTGAAGGATGTTGATTCTAGAGTGTTCACAAGGATGTGACATGGTAAAAATTTGACTGTGACATTGACCTTTGACCTTGAAAATTAATAGGGTTCCAGACTCTTCTAAGGACTAAGTATGTACCAAACTTGGTCAAAATCCATTGAAGGATGATGATTCTAGAGTGTTCACAAGGATGTCATGTGGTAAAAATTTGACCCGGTGATCTTGAAAATCAATAGGGTTCCAGACTCTCCTAAGGACTAAGTATGTACCATGTTTGGTCAAAATCCATTGAAGGATGTTGATTCTAGAGTAGTCACAAGGATGTTACGGAAGGACAGACGGTAGCGTTAATATATCCCTTTGCAACTTCGTTGGCGAGGGGATAATAAACGGTAGTATATATATCTTGATTAATGGAATGTCAAATAATATTGAGGTTTTCAATAAATAAGACAACAAAATAATGCAATTTTACTTTGTAGGAGGGTTCATGTATTAATAACGTTATTTGTGTTTGCGCATAGTGGTGTCCAACACATATTGTGTTGTGTCTTTGGTTTTGTTTGTCTTCGTCTTGTGTACCGTATGCTGCCAGTTTCTTTGGATTGTCCATTTTCGCTTGCCCCTGCAGTATTCTCTATGTATTAATTTTTAATGAAGCTTATCCATACCTTTTTCTATATAAATTCCTGGAGTGGCTTTAGAGAATACCCAGTATCTGTTATGATTTCTATCTGTACCAACTGGAGCTACTCTTAACACTTGTTTAGCCATACCCATACCTTCCTGTTAAAACATTACACATCACAGACACAGTCAATATCCATAAAGATACACATAGTAAAATACACTGTTTATGCTATAATTTTTGGATTAAAATTCCAAATGTTATTTTCATTTAAAGTGAGCAAGTGAGTGATTGTTGTTTAACCCCAACTCAGCAATTTTTCAGCTATATCATGGCGAGAACAAGCTAATTTTCAATGAGATGATGATGAGGTCTGATGCTTTGTAATAGACCATCACGCTTAGTTGGATTTTTTTTAGTGCTAGGTCACTGAAACAACAGTATGTGGATAGACACGTCGCCCCACTCGGACACATTATCCCGATTCCGAGCCAACCACTCCTAGGAGAAGCAACAAATACCAATTTTAGTCTGTTTAGACCCAAATGGGGCTCGAACCCAAGATCTACTGCACTTGAGCCAAGCACGTTAACCATTACACCACCAGAACCCACAATCTACTGCACTTGAGCCAAGCACGTTAACCATTACACCACTGATACAGTTTAAATAAACTATTATAAAGGAAATGACTTTTACATGTAAAATGGTACCTTCCATTTATAAGAATGTGCAACAAAAACTGTCAAATATCTTAGAAGTGTGAATTAGGAAACAATACTGTTTCATGCAGACCAAAAAGCACCCATTAGACTTTTAAATAGTTAATTCAGAAATAAGTATTTGTGTTTTAGAAATGTCTAAATATAGATATACATACTGTAAAAGCTTTCTCCAGTTCTATTTTCTCTTTCTGTTCCATATATAGTTCATATTCTCTCTGTTTCCTGTAAAGATAACATCAGGGTTATGATTAATATTCAGGGATGAGTTTGGTTAGAAAATAAAATAACTGAAAATCAATGAAACCATCTACACCCACTTTCAAATGGTCTTTTGTTTTAACTGTTCTGACTGTGTACTGCAACTTGCGGATCATTTTTATCAGAGGAAAATAGCTGAAAAAAATCATCCCTGAACATTTATGGCCATATGACATTGCTTTCCATAATATTTCAGTTATATCATGCAGATGAAAGTTCACACTAATAAAATACTGAATCTATATTTCTTTAAGTAAAAGACAAAAGATGGGTGACTTGGGCCAAATGAAAAGGTTACCCTAATCTTGGACAAATTTTGACATGGATAAAACTATAACAGGGGCCCAGTATACCAAGACCACTAAAATTTAGCCTGGACCTGTGAAAATTGTCAGATAAAGAGACCAGCTGGCTTCTGAAATATTGATTGATTGATTGATTTTTGGTGTTTAATGCCACTTTCCGCAATATTTCAGCTTTAGTGGTGGAAGAAGCCGGAGTACCTGGAGAGAACCACCGACCATGGGCAAGCAACTGGTAAACTTTATAACTTGCGGCTGCGAGTCGAGTGTAATTTACAAAGCCAGGCGCGAACCCAAGCCGTATTGGTGATAGGCTTGTATGAGTTGTTAGGTAATCCAACTACCTAACTCATTGAGCCACCCGGACCCTCTGAAATTTTGAATATTGCGTGTGCTGGGTCAATTGGGATATCAAAATTGTTATTTTAGGGATTCCAGCTGTCAACAGCAGTAAAAAATGCTACGTTTTGTCTGCTTGACATGTTTTTTTTTAGTACTATAGTGATTGTGATTCAAAATCACAATCTATCATCCTATCCCTACAAATCAAGAACAAAAAGGATGACATAATTATTATTACTTGGTGACATAAACAATCAAGGTATTTTATATATCTTACTGTTCCTTTTTCTTTGGTGACATAAACAATCAAGGTATTTTATGTATCTTACTGTTCCTTTTTCTTTGGTGACATAAACAATCAAGGTATTTTATATATCTTACTGTTCCTTTTTCTTTGGTGACATAAACAATCAAGGTATTTTATTTATCTTACTGTTCCTTTTTCTTTGGTGACATAAACAATCAAGGTATTTTATATATCTTACTGTTCCTTTTTCTTTGGTGACATAAACAATCAAGGTATTTTATATATCTTACTGTTCCCTTTTTTCTTTGGTGACATAAACAATCAAGGTATTTTATATATCTTACTGTTCCTTTTTCTTTGGTGACATAAACAATCAAGGTATTTTATATATCTTACTGTTCCCTTTTTTCTTTGGTGACATAAACAATCAAGGTATTTTATATATCTTACTGTTCCTTTTTCTTTGGTGACATAAACAATCAAGGTATTTTATATATCTTACGGTTCCTTTTTATTTGGTGACATAAACAATCAAGGTATTTTATATATCTTACTGTTCCTTTTTCTTTGGTGACATAAACAATCAAGGTATTTTATATATCTTACTGTTCCTTTTTCTTTGGTGACATAAACAATCAAGGTATTTTATATATCTTACTGTTCCCTTTTTTCTTTGGTGACATAAACAATCAAGGTATTTTATATATCTTACTGTTCCTTTTTCTTTGGTGACATAAACAATCAAGGTATTTTATATATCTTACGGTTCCTTTTTCTTTGGTGACATAAACAATCAAGGTATTTTATATATCTTACTGTTCCTTTTTCTTTGGTGACATAAACAATCAAGGTATTTTATTTATCTTACTGTTCCTTTTTCTTTGGTGACATAAACAATCAAGGTATTTTATATATCTTACGGTTCCTTTTTCTTTGGTGACATAAACAATCAAGGTATTTTATATATCTTACTGTTCCCTTTTTTCTTTGGTGACATAAACAATCAAGGTATTTTATATATCTTACTGTTCCTTTTTCTTTGGTGACATAAACAATCAAGGTATTTTATATATCTTACTGTTCCCTTTTTTCTTTGGTGACATAAACAATCAAGGTATTTTATATATCTTACTGTTCCTTTTTCTTTGGTGACATAAACAATCAAGGTATTTTATATATCTTACTGTTCCCTTTTTCTTTGGTGACATAAACAATCTAGGTATTTTATATATCTTACTGTTCCTTTTTCTTTGGTGAAATAAACAATCAAGGTATTTTATATATCTTACTGTTCCCTTTTTTCTTTGGTGACATAAACAATCAAGGTATTTTATATATCTTACTGTTCCCTTTTTTCTTTGGTGACATAAACAATCAAGGTATTTTATATATCTTACTGTTCCTTTTTCTTTGGTGACATAAACAATCAAGGTATTTTATATATCTTACGGTTCCTTTTTCTTTGGTGACATAAACAATCAAGGTATTTTATATATCTTACTGTTCCCTTTTTCTTTGGTGACATAAACAATCAAGGTATTTTATATATCTTACTGTTCCCTTTTCTTTGGTGACATAAACAATCAAGGTATTTTATATATCTTACTGTTCCTTTTTCTTTGGTGACATAAACAATCAAGGTATTTTATATATCTTACTGTTCCTTTTTCTTTGGTGACATAAACAATCAAGGTATTTTATATATCTTACTGTTCCCTTTTTATTTGGTGACATAAACAATCAAGGTACTTTATATATCTTACTGTTCCTTTTTCTTTGGTGACATAAACAATCAAGGTATTTTATATATCTTACTGTTCCCTTTTTTCTTTGGTGACATAAACAATCAAGGTATTTTATATATCTTACTGTTCCCTTTTTTCTTTGGTGACATAAACAATCAAGGTATTTTATATATCTTACTGTTCCCTTTTTTCTTTGGTGACATAAACAATCAAGGTATTTTATATATCTTACTGTTCCTTTTTCTTTGGTGACATAAACAATCAAGGTATTTTATATATCTTACTGTTCCTTTTTCTTTGGTGACATAAACAATCAAGGTATTTTATATATCTTACTGTTCCCTTTTTTCTTTGGTGACATAAACAATCAAGGTATTTTATATATCTTACGGTTCCTTTTTCTTTGGTGACATAAACAATCAAGGTATTTTATCTATCTTACTGTTCCCTTTTTTCTTTGGTGACATAAACAATCAAGGTATTTTATCTATCTTACTGTTCCCTTTTTCTTTGGTGACATAAACAATCAAGGTATTTTATATATCTTACTGTTCCTTTTTCTTTGGTGACATAAACAATCAAGGTATTTTCTATATCTTACGGTTCCTTTTTCTTTGGTGACATAAACAATCAAGGTATTTTATCTATCTTACTGTTCCCTTTTTTCTTTGGTGACATAAACAATCAAGGTATTTTATATATCTTACTGTTCCTTTTTCTTTGGTGACATAAACAATCAAGGTATTTTATATATCTTACTGTTCCCTTTTTTCTTAGGTGACATAAACAATCAAGGTATTATATATATCTTACTGTTCTCGTTTTTCTTTGTCTCTTTGTTCTTTCTCTTGTGCAGCCTTTACTGCCAGTAGTCTTCTTCTCTTCACAACAGAAGCAAGGTCACTTTGGTCGTCTGTGGCCTCGTCAGCCGAGACTTCTGGTGTGGTGGCCTTAGAACTGTCACCACTTCCATAATTCTTCCCGTAAAATGATGTCAGTAGCACATCTGAAATAAACATTGATACATTGTCAGGTGAAATTCAGACATAACACTATAGTGAGTGAGTGATTGTTGTTGAATGCCACCTCGGCAATTTTTCAGCTATATCATGGCGAGAACAAGCTACATTTCAATGATATGATGTTTGCTTTGTACTAGACCAACACAACATGTTATTATTTATATAATTTGAAGCAAAATTTCAGAAAATACATTATGGTCTTTTTCCTAACCTAACTTTCTTCTGATAGGTCAATCACAATTCCACCACTTTATCTACATGTTATATTGTTTGCAGACTTGTTTACATTATGAAAATAGCTGAAACACTGTTCATTAAAATTTAAAGAACAATCTAAATGTCAATGAGAAATTACATGCAGGAAATTCTATCAATTTTCTCTGGAAACAAATAACAGCAATATTTAGTGCAGCCCAGCTAACCCCTGCAATCAAATATTTGTTTAATGTTTTTATTCATTAGTTCTGTGTAATAAATATGTATGTGGCAGTTTTTAATTGCCCCAGAAAGCAATACAAGAACTAATAAACAGCTGTGCCAAGAGCGTATGATACGCCCGTCGTCAACATTCATGCAATATTTGTAAAGACTTTCTTTCCCATAACTCTTGAATGAAAAATTTTAATTTCACCAACAGCTGCACCATAAACATGAATTGGAACATTTATACAATATTTATACAATTGAAAACAACATTTTTTGAGAAATCAGTAAAGACTATCAATTCCAATAACAGTACGAAGTTTGAAGTGAATTGGTGAAGGGGTTCTCAATTTACAGCGCGACATACGAAAAATCGCCTACAATTTGATGAATAAAGTCCCATAACTCTGGAATGAAAAATCGAAATTTCACCAAAAAGTATAGACTGTAAGACTATTAATTCCAATAACTGTGCGAAGTTTGAAGTGAATTGGCCAAGGAGTTCTCAATTTACAGCGCGACATACGAAAAATCGCCTACAATTTGATGAATAAAGTCCCATAACTCTGGAATGAAAAATTCAAATTTCACCAAAAAGTATACAGACCATAAGACTATCAATTCCAATAACTATGTGAAGCTTGAAGTGAATTGGCTGAGGGGTTCTCAATTTACAGCGTGACATACGAAAAATCGCCTACAATTTGATGAATAAAGTCCCACAACTCTGGAATGAAAATTCGAAATTTCACCATAAAGTATACAGACCGTAAGACCATCAATTCCAATAACTGTGAAATTTGAAGTGAATTGGCCAAGGGGTTCTTAAGTTAGAGCGCGACATGTGAAACGGACGGACAGACATTGGTATACCATAATACGGGCGTATAAAAATTGTTTTTCATCTGGCCTAAAATGATTTCTGCTTGATACAAGTTTCCATAATTTGCTTGTCTTAGCATTATGACAATTTATTTGCTTAAAACCTCCAAAATGTACAATTATCTACAAACTGATGTAAAGCACTATGCTTTTCTTATTAACATTTACAAACCTTTTGGACCAGTCAGCTTTTCATCTGTTGTTTTAACTTCTTCCTTTGTTTTCGTTTTATCTTCTTTCTCTTTCTTTATTTCTTTTTCTTTTCTCAGTTTATCATTTTTCTTTTTTAGCTCAGCCATTTTTCTTTTCCTAAGAAGTTATAAAATAAATCTATTTAATAGGAGAACTGACTTCAGTTACCGATAATTTTTGATACAACTAATTACTAGTAATCATTTTAACCAGAATCCAAATAAAAAACTGGATTTTGCTAGATTTAATAACCGAAGTATCTTTTACAGACATTTAAGTGTGATGGGTTATATTACTAACCATAGTTGGGTAATCAATCAAGCAATCTTTGGTTTTTTACACAGTATAGTGTCATTCATTATTGTACTAAGTTACTAACCATAGTTGGGTGGCTTCATTCTGTTTTTTACATACATTAAAGTGTCATGGGTTATTTTACTAACCATAGTTGAGTTGCTTCATTCTGTTTTGCTTCCATATAATCCTGTACAGAGTATGTACCCATTATACGTAGACAAAGTCCTTTTAATATCTTCACTTTTTGTGTGGCATCCAAATCATATAACTCCTGGGTTTCTAATAACTGGACAATTTCTTCAGGCTACATTGAATGAAAATTAGTAAAAAAAAGATTTACTTTAAAGGTGTAATACAAAGATTACTGCAATTGATTAAACATTTCAGGAAATTAAATTTCCTGAATTAGTTTGATAGCAAATTCTGACTTTTTTTATTATTAACTACTGGAAAATATGTATCTCGGAATGTTATAAATATGAACAACTTGCCTCCCTTTATAAATGTTCATATATCAAGGGGAGATCAGCAATTTAAGTATATATTAAAGAGTAAAGTATGAACAATGTTTAAATCAGTTTGTAAATCTCCATAATATAGACTTAAGTTTTATATCTGAATCAAATTCTTGAATTTATTTTATACATATATACATCTAAATATAAACTGAAAAATTTACTGGTTGAACATAGTTTTACTGATCTTGGGCCGGAGGATGGGTTCTCATCGTGAAAACTGATTTGATTTTTGTAATTGATCTTTGGTGTTTAACGCCACTTTCCGCAATATTTCAGCTATATCATGACGATCAGTTTTAGTGGTGGAAGAAGCCGGAGTACCCGGAGAGAACCATCGACCATGGGCAAGCAACTGGTAAATCACTTGCGGCTGCGAGTCGAGTGCACCCTTTTTTGTAATTTACAAAGCCGGGCATGAACTCACTCGTGAGAACTGGATTTGCTACATACAAAGGTATAATTACCACTTCATCTTCTAGATTTTCTTCTCCGTCATTATCAGTGTCATCTTCTACATCCTGTTTACGTAGACACAGACGTACCAGTTCTGACGTAGTGTAAGGATTTACTGGGATGTCTGATAGCTGGATTTTCATCTCCTGGTAATCCTGAAAAATATATAATATGGTTGAAAATGGAATTTTAATCTTGATATGGCTTGGGTTATGGTGTTTATGGATATTCAAAGATATGGCTCCAAAAAAGTTCTGTTTCATACACAAGGATAGGGTCCTAAACAAGTTGAAAGTAACATTTTCAAATATTATGGGATTTTGAGATATCATACATCATAATTTTAACCTTTTTTTATATACTCTTTAGGTTAGAAGACCTTCTGTTGTTGATTAGTGAAGATGTCCAGTACAGTCTTCGAAATGAAAATTTGAATTTACTGTTCCGAATCAAAATTTTTAATTTATTTTTTATATAGTTCCAAGGGCTTTTCCAGGAAAAAATACCAGGTAGGGTCGGAACGCCATTGATTTTTTTTTTTATCTAGGTGGGGGGGCATAAAACGGATTTCTTTTCTGGGGGTTGTTGTCAAATTTCTATTTAATTAATCATGGTTGTCTGTATTTTTCGTTAAATGGTGTATAATATTCGGTTGTTTGTTTCGCGATTTAACTTCTTTTTCACGATTTTTAAGCCAAATTGTCTCCCTTTATCTTCCAAAATATTTCAAATGATATATTATGTAAAAGATGGAATACGAATGATGAACTGGTACCTGGTTCTTTTATTTTTGTTCCTGGGTTCCGAGATAAAAAGTACCAGTCGAAAATGAAACGTGGTCAAATGCCGAAATGGACTGGGATAATGAACAAATTTGCCACTGTTAACAGCCGAGGGCCCGGGGGAATATGTTCAGGTGTTTAAGGTATGTTTGTCAAACTAGGTATCACAGGAAAGGAATCGTCTGCTTTTGGCAGTTTCGCTTTTCCCTTTGGTGAGGGAAAGAGGGGGTCCTCAATGGCTGGAAGCAAAGATTGCGTACTGTCTATTTCTATTTTCTAGGTGGGGGTCATTTTAAGTATTTATATTTATGTGGTGGTACCCCAAAAATAATTAAAATTCTGGTGGTAGTACCCCAAATTATTGACGGAGTTCCGACCCCCCTCCCCCAGGTATTTTTTCCTGGATAAGCCCTAAAGAAAAACTGAAAAATTTACTGGTCTGAATGAAGTTTCGCTGGTCATTGAAAGGACTGCAGTATTAGGTAGAATACCCTTCTGAGCCTTGATTTTCTTACCTCTGATATTTGATCCTGTAACAAAGTCTGAAGGAGTATTTCTAGAACCTTAGACAAATATAAGAATCCTTCTTTTCCATTCGACACTGACATCATTAATTTTTCTGAAAAAATAAAATAAAAATAAAAGATCACAACAAAACAAAATAGTTTCTGGGTTAGGGTTATGGTGCTTAACGATACTTTCAACAATATTTCAGTTTTATCGTGGCGATCAGTTTTATCGGTAGAGGAAACCTGGAGTAATCAGAGAAAACAACCATCCTGCGGCAAGTCACTGACAAACTTTATCACATAATGTTTTATCGAGTACACCTCGCCTGAGCAGGATTCGTACTCACTACATTAGTGGCGATAGGCACTGAAGGCATAGGTAGCTATAAATTCAACTACCATACGATCACCACCCCGACAGCCCCAAAATGGTTTCTGTGTTCATTTCTATGACCAATTGTCTACATTCGATCAAAATAATTATCTTACCCAAAAGATCATGTCTTAATGAAGACTTAATATTCTTGGGAGCAATGCTATGAGAATAAAAAAAAATGCCAATAGAAACTCAAATATTCCATTACTAGAGGTTCATCTGGACCTGTGTCAGTGTTAACCGGCTGATTATTGGGAGGGGGAGGATAATATTTCCTCTATAAAACTATGCATTTGATAATTGTTGGACCTTTTTTCCTGATTGGTTTTCTATTAAACTGTAATTTGTATATCACACACTGAAAGTTATCTGATCTTCAAGAAGAAAGGTGTTTCTACTGATTGGGTCTAATCAGGGACAGAAATCTAATGCAAATTATTGGCAGAGTTGAAATTAGAGCTAAATGATTTGGGGTTTTTTAGTTGGTTGGTTTTATGGTGTTTAACGCCACTTTCAACAATATTTCAGTTATATCGTGGCAGTCAGTTTTATTGATGGAGGAAACCAGAGTACCCGGAGAAAACCACTGAGCTGTCACAAGTTACTGACAAACTTTATCACATAATGTTGTACACCTCGCCCTGAGCGAGATTCGAACTCACATCAGTGGTGATAAGCACCAATTGCATAGGTAGTTGTAAATCCAACTACCATATGATCACGGCCACGACGGCCCCTGAGCTGAATATGATACAAAGGAATTGCATACACAATTTGATACATGAACTTGTAAAACAAAATATATTTTACCTGAAGAAATAGCAAAGTCTTTGTTTGGCATCAGTAATCCTTGATAACAACTGATAAATTCTATCAGCATAGCAACATCACCAAATAATTCATTAGGGAGACCGTCTGGTGTAGTAACTATTTTCATTTCAGGTAGTGGTTCAAGCTCTAGTTCCGTGTCTTCAAATTTCTATAATAAAAGCATTAGATATAAAATTTACTATAATTAAACAAATCTTTTTCTGCTGAAATAATGATCATGTTAATGTAATACAATAAAAACAGTTCTAGGTTCACAGTAGACAGGCTAAATAAACAAAGATTTCCTACATAGGGACTTTATTTAAAGTTTTATATAGAATTCACTGTCATTGTTAGTAACATGAGACCTAACAACCACATCTACCTATCATACAATCACAAAACCCTGAATGGAGTTGGACGGTACAAAGATTTGAATGTTTGTGGTTCCATAACAAATTTTACTAGGAAATTGTATCATTAGTGGGTGTTTTAAACAGTAAAATATGTGCTTCCAATCATGCATAATTTTTCTTTTATTGGAATAACTCTCAAATTCCTTTAACTTTGTATACATGGAATGATAAAAATTATATTAAAATCAGCATCAAGAACACATACCTTTTTCTTTTCTTTCATTTCTTCCTGTCTTTTTGTTTTCCATGCTTGCTTTTTTTGTTTCTTATAGTTTTCTCTTTCCTCAGGAGTCATGGCATCTCTGCAATTGTAGATATTAGAAAATTTCAATCGATCACTTCCAATCAATTTACAAATAAAACTTACATTTACAAATATTATATTATGTACTTAATGCAGTCCTCACAATGAGCACCGGTCCTCCGACCCAAGACCAGTAACATTTTGTCTGGACCAGCTAAGTTTTTATTTAGAACTATATCAAAATAAATTCAGGAATTTGATTTGTTCCAGTAAATTCAATTTTTCGTTTCGAGGACTGCTAATGGTTGGCATAAATGTATTACGAATATCATTATGGAGTAATGAAAAATAATTCAACCATTTTTAATTTCCATAAAAAAAATTCATGGATCAATCCTTCTTTATATAGTACTTGAATATACTACATTGTAAAAAAAATCTCAAAATATCTTAAAATAAAAAGTGGTAACATATAACAATGTTACTATAATACTATAAAAATTACTGCCAGTTTGCCATCTTGAATTTTCCTCAAATTTCCAAGATCCTAAACCATTTTCAAATTGGAGGTGGTATCATATAGAAGTGTCACTATAAACATGTTCTTTTTGTTTCTCTTAGTTACCAGTAGAAAAACCCGAGACATACTATCTAATAAATATATATACAGGCCTTTCAATAAGGGGCAGTACCAGGTACTTTTACCTGCCTAACATGGTCTTTGGTACCTCCTGATTTTAAAGAGTGTTGTATAAGATATCCATGAAAATTGTTCAAATTTTAATAAATAGTACCACCTGTAAATAGTGAAGTCCTGATATTAATTAATTTAGTGTGCATGAAATGTTTCTGGAATAACCTTCAAATAGTCCACCTGCAGAGATAGCGACCCAGTGATACACTTGTAGACTGTATAAATAATAAATAACTTACAATTTTCTCTTTTCTTCCCTCCTGGCTATACTATTCTCGACCAACACTTTGATATTAGGGGGTAGTTTCTCTCGATGTTTCAGTGTCAATACTTTACAAGCTGTTTCCATACAAGATTTTATTTTCCCCTTGTCGTTAGCTTTAACTGCATGTATTAATCTAGACACAATGGCAGGTGTCTTCTGTGGCGATACTTTGGTTTTTTTATCTGGTGTTTTCAACCCTTTGTGAGGCGACTTTATTTTCTTTTTGCTTGAAGAAGATTTTTTCTTTTCAGGAGTCTTCATTCCTTTTTTCTTTGACAAGTCAAATAAGGTCATCTGTTTGAAACTCTAAAAATGAAAAAAATGAAAAAATATATATGCAAATTTACGAGTAACTGTTGTTTAATGCCAAAAGAGCAATTTTTCAGCTAAATAGCAAATAGTTCATGGAACTGAGGGTCATATGGCAGTATATGGACCGGTCCGTCACCCAAAAAAATTTATATGGACCGAAGCTTCTGAGGTCCATATAATATTTTTTTTGTGAAGAAGAAAACAAAATAATCTGCCTACCTACCTACCTACAGAAATCATCAAAAGTAATGGGCCATTAGGCCGGGGTATGGGGGCCCCCCGGCCCGAAAATGATTTTCAGCAATTCTGAGCGATTCTAGAGGTAATAAACCTTGTAATTTAGAACATTATTTCCAAAATCAGAATGAGAGTCATAACATTCTCATCTCAACATGGCATATATACAACACGGCCACTTATACATAGTTTGTGATGAGCAATAAAGTCTGTACTCTCATCTCTTAAAATTGTGAGAACTGGAGATTCATGTAGTTTAATATTTTCATCAATTACATCTGAAAGTGCAGTCAATAAATCAACTGCAGTATTGTATGAGCTGTAGTCTGCTCTTTTGTTTACATTTAAAGAATCCAAATTTGGTGTTCCCACCTTCTTCAAAAATTTCATCATATTAGTGTATTTTGACAAAGCAATACCTTCTTGTGCAAGGAAATTTACAGTTTTTAGTGCAGCTGTTATAGCACTTTCATCCTTGTTACAAACCCTATTGACAGAAGTTGAGAGATTGGATCTTTCTTTTGGTGCTATGATGGCTTTTTGGTGGTCAGTACTAGCTGCATGCCTAGTGAGTGATGATGTTTTGAAATTATCACAACCAGCTGTCATAGTATTGTTTGCTCCAATGCTAATGCATTTACTGCAGTACATTTTGTTTTTATCTTTGTCGTATGTTAACCACGTGTATAAACTGGCCAACGGGACTGAAACTTTCCTTGTTCCTTGTTTTCGAGTGATACGTCATCATCGACCTCAATAGGCTCATTCGCCTCTGTGGTTGTATGAAAAACACAGAGAGTATCGGATGATTATACGACTGGTTTTCTTTTTCGCCTGATTACGTTCGCAGGATGAAACAAAAATTAAGAACCAGCCAAAACAAAATAAGTATGCAGATCCCGGTTACCGGCACATGATGTACAATTGTATGGGTCATACGTGACGGTAATGCGCCCTACTGGCGCACACATAATTTTTTAATGGGCCATATCAAATTTTAGCGCGACTATGGCATGGCCCAAAGTGATCTCTGAATTATCAAATTGTGGATCAAGAAACAACAAACAAACAATTCTTTTAAGCATGGCCTAACATATAGATGGATTATGAGTGTTTAAAGCCACATTAAACAGCATCTGGTGGTCAGTTTTATCAGTGGAAGAAAATGATGTAAACAGAGAAAACAACATCAGTTTTATCACATTATATCTATCATATTTAGTATACCTCGTCTTGTAAAAATAGTCATAAACAAGATGAAGTCACGAGAATACTAAAGTCAATAATCTTGATCATTAAAACTCTTAATGACAAAGTAAAAATATATATTTACTAAATATTGCTATTGTTGTATAGATAACATTGATATTCAGTCTTTCCGAAAGTTGAAAACCCTTGCCTGACATTTGGTCAGGCAAGCAAAAAAATTTGCCTGACCGAACCCAAAAATATGACAAAAATTCAGGACAGTTTTCGTTTTGCACTATGCAACATACATGTATTACTCCACAATATCTTCAGAACATTAACTGAGAACTAATTTGACTTTAATCTATCTAATAAATATGACTGATTAAAAAATATAGCATGAAATCCAATATTTAAGAATCTTTCTGTAATTTTTCCTTTGATAACTCCACGAACATATATTGTTTCTTGTTCACTACCTGATATATCTGTAGTACCATCCATCATGAATGCAAAGAAAGGCGTCTTGTTAAAAATATTCATAGACAGGGTCTTCTCACACTTTGAAATACAATGAATAAAGTCAACTGGTGCCTGTTTATTTACATATGTTGATCCAATATCAATTCCTTTTGCTTTATCTAAACTGCATAACCAAACATAATCAGTTATTGGCCTGTTATATTTAACAATGGCATGTGTATTTCTGAAAAGATATCTCAATTTGCTTCTTTCCCCAGCTTTAAGAACTTTTAATGTTTGTCCTGCAATTGTACTTGTTTATTTTTTCCTCTGAAGATACAGTTTTTGATTTGCGACCTGTGAGGCAATGATATGTGGTTTGGAGGCACTGTGATCTTCTATGGCAGACCTCCTAAAATTCTTAGAACCAATTATGAAAGAGTTATGTTTTCTATTCCTATCGTCCACTAAAGGTTGATCTTTGATTTTTTTATAATGATCTGAACAAACGATTCAAGTCATCGTATTCTCCGTCGGGTTGAACGAAAGCCATGGTCTTCCAACAAGCCATTGTTGGTTAAATGACATTTCTTTGCGCCTCGCTTCATATTCTTTTGATTTTTCTGTCTTTTCATATTCTATCTTTTTTTTTTTTTTTACCTGGCTGAGCTCCCTCAAAATATCTAATGAAGGACATTTTTTTATCCTTCACTGCGAAAACGTAAATACAAATGTGTCCTGAATTTTGATTGGATAATTTTAAATTCTAAACCAATCAGATTTGTCGTTTCATCTTGTCAATTTAAAGGGGAGTATTCGCAATATAACAAAATACCGGTGTTAGGGGAAATTATTGCCGGTCAACCGGTCCGGCATGGATAATATTTTGCAGATCCGGCACATTTCGGAAAGACTGGATTTTTTAATCTTTGCTAGTAGCAGACCTGTTTACCCCAATTGACACTAAAGAGTAGTATTTTCTCCAGCTCAGCGTAGTTTGGCAATGTTGAGAGTAGTTTTCGGAAATTGA
Source organism: Bathymodiolus brooksi (assembly GCA_963680875.1). Taxonomy (NCBI): domain Eukaryota; kingdom Metazoa; phylum Mollusca; class Bivalvia; order Mytilida; family Modiolidae; genus Bathymodiolus; species Bathymodiolus brooksi. Next base: position 91,955,191 of record OY804585.1, read on the forward strand.
AAACAATGGTTTCTGATTCATGAGCTGGTGCCATAATGGCATATACACACAGTATATACATACCAAATATCTACCTTAGTTACATGTATCTACTGAAGATGGGGGCCCGGGTGGCTCAATGAGTTAGGTCATGTCAAGGAGAGTGATGGGGATTAAAAAAAAAAAAATTTCGGGTACTTTCTTGGATTCCCCTCAGAATTTAAAAAAAAAACATTTTTATTTCTTTCCTCAAAACGTAAAACATCCTTGAACGTAACCCGGGAATGAAATCCCGAGATCGAGAAAATAGCACGAGAACGGAGAGTTCATTTGAATTGATGAATAAAATGTAAATAATAAATGATTATTCAACTTCAATTCAGTGAAATCATGGGTTGTGCAAATTTGTTTCAAAGATTTTTAACCTTGGCTGTGTATTGCGTATCTACACCTAGTATTGTATTGACACGCGTACACGTGACCTAGCTTGTGCACAAATGAAGTTTCATAAACACATGCGCGATATGCGTGATTTGTTATGTTTTAAAACGTATTTCCAGTTCAATAATATTTTTTATACGTTCAGTATTTTTTTTTTATTTTAATCTTCATAGAAAACCCAGTTAAAACCCTTTTCGTTGTAGAAATACGTACTAAATAATTTGTATACGGTCATTGAAGAATTTGATTAAAAATTAACGAAACAAATATTTATAAACAGATCTTTCAAAGAAGTACTACATGTCCAAAAGTCACTAAATTAACGTATATATTTTGGAAATTAACGGCTAATCTGCAGAAAGTTTAGAAACGTGAAAGGAAATAAGGAATTAACCTTTATCATGATTTTACCCCTACAAATGTTTGACCATTACACAGTATCTGACCAAAATCAAATGTCACCAGTTTATTTATTTATTCAAATTCAAATCTTAATTGGCTTTCAACCCAATAGATTTGTGACAAAATACAGCAAAAAAAAGTTTATGGAACAAATTAAAAGCATGCTCTTCGTTTTCCGCTTTTTGTTCATTTTGTAGCCATTAACATACGTAAATTTGGATTGTTATAGGTTTTTGTTTGCAATTTTAAAGAAAATTATTTTCATTTATAGCGGAATTACGTAACAAAACAGTTTACTTAAATTGTTAATTTTTTTCAATACGAGAGGTAAAAGTCCAAAACACAAAATAAACCAATAATCAATTTTAAGTCTGCTCTTTACCAACTATTAAACACTACAAAACCTGTGCTTGCAAAGTCTGTGCTTCAAAAACACGTGCCTGCGGTTTAACTTATAAACAAAAAATGCATTGATGAAGTAGCCCGTATTTACGAATAATTCAATACATACTGAATTCAACCCAACAAAAGAAAAACAATGAGAAATTAAAATTGAACAAGATAAAGTTCAGTTGCGGTTTCAACAAAATTCTTGATATAGAACTCGAGGTCATAAAGTAGAACTTTCTAAAATAAACGAAAACGATAACAAGACACACATTCTTTGGCAATGAAAAGCAACAAACAGTCAAATATTAACAGCAAGAGGATACAAAATTAATTGTCAAAAATACATCCTTCAGTAGCAATAATTACGACTTACGATATTAAAAGTCAACAGGTAGAACAGGTAACGCTAATCTCTTAATTGGCGGTAAAATATCAATCGGCGCACAGGTGACCGAGAGCCATAAAATTTAATCCCCACCACCTTGTTTTATGGTCCTTTTTAGGTCTATCACAGTGGGTTTATGTCCGTGATATGTCTAAAGGATTAAAAATTATGTCTCTCGGAGTGATCAATCACGGTATGTCCCTTTCTGTACAAACGAATTTTGAAAAAACGATGTTTGTTCAAGCGTAGAATAGTCAGGTTCAACCGTAGGGCGTAATTTACTGTAAAAAAACGTAGTAAATACAGCGAAAACGTAGTAGTAAACAGGTCTGTAGTAGAATGTATTTTTAATATACTGCTATTGTTGCATATTTATACCTTTTATTTTTTAATAATTTAATTTGATTTGAATGCTGCAATCTGATTGGCTGCTCCACCTGGAGAACATTTTAGTTATACTTGATGGGTTGGTATTGTGACGTCAATAAAATTAAAATCAAGGAATCGTTAAATTTTGTTGTAAAAATTAAATTATACGGAATATTTGAAATTTTTGAACAGGTTATACGATATAACCTGGTTTGGAGCAGTTTATGCTTTAAATAAACCACGATTTTTTAAATCTTTGCTAGTGGAATACGTTTTTAATATATTGCTATTGTTGTATATAAAGCTGTAATTTTTTAATCCTTGCTAGTGGAATACATTGCTATTGTTCTATATACCTTAGATTTTTTAATCTTTGCTAGTGGGACAGATTCTTCGTCACTATCAGATGATATATCTCCATTGGGAATCTTTTTCTTTGGAGATTTTAATTTAGATATAGGCTCATCATCAGAATCACTATCAACAACAATACTGGGTGTTTTATGTATCTTGGACGGAGATTTCTTCTTCTTTGGTGATGTAAGTCTTTTTGACAAAGGAACGTCATCTTCACTTGAAGATTCTGACACGACAACCATGTTGTCCAGTTTCTTAGATTTTTTTTCCGATGGAGAATCATGTTTTTTCTTGAGAGGGGAGCCTGTCAATTTCAATTGTTTTTTATTGTCTTTTTTAGCTCTATCTTTTTTCGACATTTTGTCTATTTTTGCTTTTTTGGAATTTGATCCACCATGAGATGATGATTTACGTTTTTTTGACATTTCTTCCTCTGCTCTTTTAGCTACCTCTGCCATCTAAAAACAAAAATTACATCATGATGAGGTTTTTTGCTTATAAATTATATTGTTGTAATGTTGGGATACTGATGACAATGTTTTTTAAGGTGCCTTTCCCCTTATTTTTCTGATAGTACTGTGACCGAAAAACGACTCATGCAGCATATACAGTGTGGGAAACCATTTTTTTCAAACACTCGCCAAAATATTTTGGCGAGTGGACTCGAACTAGTACTCACCATGTTTGGCGAGTGACATTTTTTTTTAACTTGCCAACAAATACCAAATAAACAATACAGTAATGTTCAACAATTTATTTTGCAGATTTTGACAAGTCATTAACTTGGTCATGAAGGATCAACACTCTCTCAAGAGCTGCGTTGATCTCTTCTTCCTCAATTTCGTTGTCTTCGTCTTTTAAGTTTTAATGCACAGTATAAAACATGTATGCCAAATCCGGTTCCGACACATTTAACTTAATGATTTAGCTACGAATTTGTTTGAAATATTTTAAAACCAAATTACTTTATTTGCATTAATTTTAAGTCATCACATCTATTTGTAATGAAACAATATTTCATTTAATCGTGAAATCGACCTTGGTAAAATTATGCGGTCGGGATTGTATACTTTATTTTTCTGTTGACAGAAATGAAGTGTCATGACTCATGGCGGAATGTTTTCTTATCGAGTACAATGATTAATAAAATGTTGGATAAATGACACAGTTAACAGAAAATTTAACTGATTGGGAGCTATGATATTTAAAGCTGTAACCAGTTATCGTGGCGAGTGTTTTCAAGTTCCTACTCGCCTTACAACTGTTACTCACCAGACCGGCGAGTATAAAGTGGATCTTACTTGCCACCCGAGATTTCCACTCGCCTTTGGCGAGCGGTCGTTTCCCACACTGCATATACAATGTATTATTTAGAAGATATAGAGTGTAGCTCATCATTAAAGACCTTGTGGTGACTGAGATATGAACAAACATTAACTTTGATTTTTATCTGAGTTTTAGACTTTGTAATTTTTTTTTTATAATAGTCATTTACCCAAACCTTTACAATTACATGATATTATCTCTAGTGGTTTGTGGAGTGAAGTAAAGAAATTAACATTATACCGATGTTATACATATACAAACCTTGACGGGAGAGACAAGGAAATCAGCAAATTTGCTGACAATAGTGTATTCTTTAACCTTTGAACTATCCACTACCCAAGGGCAGGTAGGATTTTGTCCAGATCTCACTGAATAACATCGAATGAAATGTCGCAGTAATTCTTTTGATGGTGGTTTTTCATCCCGTCTGAAAAGATCATTAAACTATTTTTCTTATGCTGACATTTTTTTTTCATTCTAGATTGTGTAATTGCCCAGCACAGGAGTCTAAAGCATTAAAACAAAATATCTTGTATCATCAGAAAATGAATGAATATGACTGTGTCAAATAATTAATCACATTTAATTCAAAATATTCTTTACTGCTAAACTATTAGTTTACAAACTTTCTTCATATTCATGACACCATATTTATGTTTGTTTTTTTATGGTGTTTAATGCCACTTTCAACAATATTTCAGTTATATCATGTATGTCAGTTTTATTGGTGGAGGAAACCGGATCACCTGGAGAAAACCACAGACCTGTCGCAAGTCACTGACAAACTTTATCACATAATGTTGTATCGAGTACACCTCGCCATGAGTGGGATTCGAACTCACAACATTAGTGGTGATAGACACTGATTACACGACCACGATAGCCCCCTACACTAACATTCCTATAATAAATAAATGTAGACAATAAAACATTATCCCTGCTGGCTGAACTATCTGTACTAACACAGAAGAAATATCTAAAACTTACACGAGATCTTCAGCTGGTACAGAGTTTATAATTTTACCATCTTCAAGTTGTAAACAGTACTTGTACTGTAATAACTGAAAAATAAATACAGTACTTGTTACCTAGCAACAAATTATATGTGACCAGTCTTTGCTCTTACAATTTTATGGTCTTTGATTTCGACTGCAGCTCAAACCAACAACTTAGTGCACTCGAGGCAAGCATGCTAACCATTACACCACTGATTTCTGAAGAGAAGATTTTCAGAAACAACATAATTTGAATATTTTCATCAAAAATCAGAAAAAACACATTTTGCATTTTGTTTCAGCAAAACATGTCATACTACTCATTAAAATGTAACTACTTATCAAATTTCAGCTCATTATTGGCCTTGTAGATGTGTTTACTACAATGTTCTATTTATAATAACAGCATCCATACTAGACAATTTATGGGGTCAAAGGACATAATTTTAAATGCTGACACCCTGAGGATTATTCAGCCCAATTATGCTTCAAATTGGTCCACTGGTTTCAAAGGAAAAGATTTATGAAACATGAGTGATGGACGACAATGGACATCCAACAGATTATAAAAGCTCACATAACCCTGTTTTACCCATAAAAGAGCATACTAAACTTAAAAGAAAAACAGTAATATTTGCAAGAGGGATTTCAATAAAAATAAATGCATGAGAGGAAAAAGATATCTTACTTTAGGTGGTACCCATTTTTTAGGTGAACTGTCACGGTTGACTTCTGTTGTAGAATTTTCTTTATCACTGGACGGTGAACTACAGTTACTTGTAGGATTAGCCTGTCAAGTCAAATAATTAATCACATTTAATTCAAAATATTCTTTACTGCTAAACTATTAGTTTACAAACTTTCTTCATATTCATGACACCATATTTATGTTTGTTTTTTTATGGTGTTTAATGCCACTTTCAACAATATTTCAGTTATATTGTGGCGGTCAATTTTATTGGTGGAGAAAACCGGAGGACCCAGAGAAAACCACCAACCTGCTGCAAGTCACTGAAAACTTTATCATAATGTTGCATACCTCGCCCTGAGTGGGATTCGAACTCAACATCAGTGGTGACAGGCACCGATTGCATAGGTAGTTGTAAATCCAACTACCATACGATCACTGCCAATGACCGCGCCTCCATATTTATGTGCATGAATCTAAATTATAATACAATATTTACCACAATAAATCAATTGGCAGTTGTTTAACATTCTAGTAAGCAGTAACTCAGCTATATGTATATTCTAGCTGTGAAACAGTAGCTGTTATGGTTTTTTTTTGTGATCATCGATCTAAGGAATTCCTACTCCAGCTGAGGCTGTGCATTTTGGGTAATAAAAATTTAACAATTGGGAAAATTTATATTGTTTGTTCAGTTCATTCAATATTTGTCTACAATCTTCCATAATTAATTACATTTTTAAATAGCATTAATGGCTATTATTCTTAACCTCGCCATCTTAACGACAAGAAAAGTCAACAAAAATAGAATCTACTCCAAACAGCACATACATTTGCCCATGCTTTTCTTGAAAATGTGTGTCTGGTTTTGAAAAGTTGTCGAATCTATATATCTATACCTCAAGTTCTTGTAGCTTCTCGTAGAACATATAAAGGTGGTAGTTTCAAAAGAACACAAATTGTATCTTCATTGCTTTCGCTTATATAATGAACATTTTCATACTTGTTTTATTCCCATTTAAAAGGATTTTGAAGATAAACAAATAAAGATTTTTTTTGTCAGAAAAGTAATAAATGCTCATTTAACATAAAAGGCTAAACTACTTTACTTTCCCTCACCTCAACTCCTGCTTTGTCCACTTTTATTACACTACCAGAAATTCTGTAAATAACAATAAATAATCAGGGTTTTAGATTTTTTTCTTCAAAATCATATCCATACAACACCTATAAATAACATATCTACAGTACACAACAAAGAAAATGTCTAATGGTACTACATTCCAAGACAACTGACATGACCAGGACTTCCAGAAATAGTCAGGGACAACTTTAATAATAAGAAGGAATGATATGAAGTTGATGTAATTTCTTGATTTGATTTACATTTGACTGAGAGAAGGGGAAAATAATGCCTAGAACAAATATTTCACTCACCCCTCTTGTTAAATGTATTTTGAATAAACTCTTTAATTCCAATCAAGAGGTTATTACTGTTTTACACTACTGAATGCCGAGTGGTGCTGGCAGACACAATTTTGATAGGGAATCACCCATGGACCATCTCAGCCAAGGTTTGCTTAATTTGGTTCAGTGACAGTGGGTTGCGAGGACGAGATTTAAAAATAAATAAATAAAAAATATGCCTAATTAGCATAATTGACCATTATTGTCAGCATTTACCAATCCTGTTCATGAGAAATATCTGAATAAATCATCTTATTTCTAACAAGTAAATGAAAAAACCAACATACTAATAAATTCAGTCTACTGACCATAGAGGTTATTGACCAGAACCGAAAGAAATAGCAACTTTTAAGAACAATTGCAATAAATATCAATCAAGCTAACTGGCCAACTCAGATTGTTACTGTCTGACCAGTCAATAAGACCAGTTCTAAAGTCAGACAGAATTAAAATTTAAAATTACTCACGTTTTTCCTGCTGCCTTTACTTTTAAGGAGACCTTTTCCCCAACAGACAAAACTTGCTGTAACTTAAGCCATGCCTGATCTACTAATATTTCTAGCACTGAAGTACCTGAAATCATGAATCAACATTTGTATTTCAAATCCAGGCCTTTCAATAAGGGACCAGGTACTTTACCCTCTTAAAATGGTAATTGGTACCTCCTACATTCAAATTGTCTGTAAAGAGTGAAAGTACGCCTGCAAAATATTGAAAGCTCTGTAAATCCACTGTAATGTACAGGACCCTCAATAATGAAGAGGCCTTTATAATAACAGCAGAGATCTTTATAGGAAAAAATTATGAGTCCCAATGAAAAAAATCATGTCAATTTTTGTAAAAAATGGTGAGTCCCAAACACAAGTGATGAGTTACAAGTATCTCTGTAAAGTACATCATATGTATATTTCAATCTTTAAAAAACTAATATTATTCTCATCTATGACAAAATGTACTTGTTAAACTTTGTTTTACTTTATCAAATCAGTGAAACTGACCACTAAACATATACAATGTAATGGCAATATTTTTGAAAGTGTTACAAACACAGGCCGGGGTTACACCTGCCTTGCAAACCAATTTTTGCTAAAAAAAAAATGTGTGTTGTATTTATAACATTTATAATTGGGAATTACTTTGTAGTATCTACCATGAAAATTTAAGTTTACTTAAAAAAAAAGTCACGATTTCGCTACTTCTTTTTTGAAGGACTCACCTGAAGATAAAATCATTTATAATTGGAACATCACTGCCTAATCTCCAGTAGAAATATTCATATTTATAACCAAGTTTAGTTATGGTTAAGTTTATCATCATATAACTTGCAAAAAGGCAGATGTCGATATTTGTTTATACATGGATTACCTGTTGGAGATCTTAATTATCAAGAGGAAAGGGTTGGGATCCCGTTAACCAGTTTAAGCATGCCACACTTTTGTGCCTGTCCCAAGCTAAGACCTGGATTTCCAACATCATGTCGTGGTATTTTTTTAAGTTCAATGATTTGAGGTGAGAGGTGGTTGTTTGTTTTGTTGATATTGCTAGCATTGTTGACTACCAACTTTCTTTAAATAGCCTATTATTTCTAATCAATGTCCACTTACTATGATGAACCAGTTCTAGCACACTCTTTTCATGACATTTAGAAAAGTTGTCTTTCACCGACTTCTTAATGGCCTTCTCTGAGTTCCAAGCTTCCTGGTGGGTCAAGTTTACATGCCCTGTACAACGACATGTCCAAATAGGTTGTTTATACCATGTTAAACGCTTCTCATATTCTCTGTTCATTTGTTAAGGAAAAAATATTTCATGTATATTTAGGATTGGAAAAAGTTCAACAATATTTAATCAAGGGCTATGCCAAACAATGCATGATACGACTACAGTATGTCAAACAAGGAAAAGTTGAACAAGTGCATGTTAAAAGGAAGTGTGGATACAGCAATTTGCTGTACCCACGGTGTATCTGTTGGGTATTTGTCTTCTTTTTCTATTTTAACTTAAGTAGATGCCCTTTTTAAACTAGATACGATAACGTAACCCTCAGTCCGCTTTTGCTCCCAGCGAGGGTTACGAATCGGTCCCATTCAACGTATGGGAGCAGCGCCCGGAGTGATTGGAAAAATTAACGGGGGTGAAAGATAAACATATTTAGGTAAACCTTGAAGTGTTAAGTAAATGCTGCATCAATCCATGGTAGACTTATATCCATCTGAAAATTTGAATGCATGAAATCTTCTTTCTGTCCGACATTTTGTTTACAAGTTGCTATTTCACGTGCACTTGCCTCGTTTTGGATCAATCGTAGTAAAACATCGTAGTGAAGTTTTTCATATTTGGCATTCAGATCCATATATGGATAGGCTCCGCCCATCACCAGAGTATATGTAAGGTGCCATGGCGGACAAGAAACAATTTTCGAATACTAAATCGATCGTGAAGGTAGAAACAGGTATTGCAACACTTATTTCGTATCGCCATTACTTAAAAATTGTAGGGAATAATAAGTTATGACCAGATATGCAAAAAGAAAGTTGAAATATTCACTTAACGAAAATTATAAGTTGCTCCCATACGTTGAGTGGGACCGATTCGTAACCCTAACTGGAGCACAAGCGGAATGAGGGTTACGTTATCGTATCTATTTTTAAACCACAAAGTTTCCAGACCATTTGAATATAATGGAAAGCACACTCCTTCGACCTCATTGTCAGACAATCTAGCACAATTGTAGAACAATGTATACTACTATATGTTTCGAAGTGTAAAACGTTAAAGATCAAAATAGTTAAATGTGATTATACCAATTTTTAAGTGTTATGTGGGATATCACACACTTGAATGGCAACTACCATTCTGATTGATATTATAAGTTCAAAGATGGCACCCTAAACCAGTCCCTGTGAATTAGATAGGTATTACTGTCTGTTGAGATGGAGACAGATCACATAGATATTCAGGGGACCGGATATAGTCAAGCTCAGGTGGTGGGAAACATGCAACATGATCCTGAAGTCTGTAAACTAACCAATGAATGAGACAAAATGTAATTTCAAATTTTATGTAAAATACACCCAATGTCATTTTAAAATGCCATCGCTTTATTTTCAAAACATACAATATTATATGCAAACTTTGCGTTTAATGCGGGCCGCCATATTGAATTGGAACAGGTGATTGTTTTGCAAGGATACTGCTTCGATTTGAATTGTTCTTTGGTATGTGGGACAATGAATATGGTCTCATCTGGCTTAATATCTGATAAGGGTTTCGAACAAACGAAAGGCTTCTTTCCTAACAGTGGCATAATAATAGAATTCCATAAAATACCACCGATAATTTACACCGTTTGAAAACTGGCGGGTTCCAGCGGAAGCAAAATATCACAAAAGTCACATGATCAAATATATTTTTCAGCTTATCTATCTTACAGAAAAAAGGTATAATCACATTTATTTTCATATTGGAGCTCAAATTATGCAATATGAAGTCATCTATGATGAAATATAATGACATTATTGTGTTTTTAATGTTCACGTTGTGGCGTGATAAACAAAAAAGGCGCGGGATTCAAACAGAGTCGGTCCTACTAAAATGCGCCCGGGAGCACCCGGAAGTAGAAAATAGCGCCCGGGAAATGAAATAAAGAGTTGTTCATGTTAGACAACCATTATTTGCAATAAAATTGTAAATAATGGAAGAGCCCTCCCGCCACTTCAAGGCCATGAACAATAAGGGTAATAACAAAATTACCGAACTCCGAACAATCTTAGGTGACAGGGAAAGTCAAAACTCATAAGTGTATAAACAGACAAAATCGGTCAACAACCGAAAAACTGTGAAAACCGTAATGACCCTGACTTGGTACAGGCATTTCTAAAGAAATGGTGGGTTGAATCAGATTTTAAAGCGCCAAACCTCCCGCTTTCATTACGGCTCAAAGTTTCCGGCTGTCACTATAACTGTATTTATAACAATACTTGAACAAAACAGGTAAAACAGTTGTCAAAACAGCATGTGGGCCCCCAAAAAGGTTTTTAACTATTTAAGTGAAAATATTTACATAATCATTTTGTAAAGTTCAAAATTTTTAATATGTCCCTGCAGTTTTAATAGAAAATTTGATATAGATTTTTTTTCAATTTACATATCTATATATATTATTCTTATATTGTCTATTTTAATTTTTCTATTAAGTTTCCCAAAATATGTACTATTTAGAAAATGATATTTTTTTAATTTCTATTTTAATGTTAAGTTTCAAAAACATATGTACATGTTTATATGTATATATTATTTGTAGAATGGAATCGTAGTGAATGATTACGAATTATTTGGATTTCCCCCCACAAATTAAACTACTAAGACATCCTGCACAAGGCACGGGCATATCCGTCGTAGTGCGCGATTCCAAATTATTTAGTTTTTATAAAAAGTTAAACTTATATTGTAGTTAAGCTAGCACTGGAGACAGTCAATGATCACTTATTGTTGTTAAGTTAGCACTGGATACAGTCAATGATCACGTAGTTGATGAAGTTAGCACTAGAGACGGTAAATGGTTGTTGCAGTTAACACTAGAGACGATAAATGGTTATTGAAGTTAGCACTAGATATACAGTCAATGTTCACGTAAATGTTCACGGTTTTAATTAATATCACTGAAGCAAAAGTCTATTCGCACTGAATATTGTTGAAGTTGTATTTTAAAGTTCAGCCACTAAGTACAAGCAGCTAGTTCATGAAGATATCGTGGTAGTAATTAGCATTTCTGACTCTTTTACGCTGACCTGGTTTTCTCGCCGTTGATGCAGTCTTGGGATTGTTAGTTTGTCATCGCTAGAAGTGACCGTCTTTGATCTTTGTAACTGGAACTTCAAGAGTTTTTTTTTAAAAAGTTCATCTTTCTCGTCTTCTGTTTTGGATTCCCAAACAACTGTACTAATTTGGAATTTTTTAGTCCATGGTGCCAACGAATAATTCCCTTGACGCAGTGTCTCATATCTTTGTATTGTAATTTCACAATCTGATGCAGTTTATCAACCAGTTCTGGTAATTTAAGAGCTTTCCAATTTGCCGACAGTTTTAGGATATTATTCATAGATTCACAAGAGTTCTTGGTCCAATTTAATTCCATGAAATTTTCTGATGTTGGTTTCCGAACATTGTCTTTCATAATGTGTAAATTCTTCATAAAGTATTGTTCGAATTCTGGAATATCTTTTTTTGCACTTCTCACTCAGTTCCATTCCACGCAGACCAAATGTACACTCGTCGTCTGACGCAATTAAACCCTCGTTGCCAAATATTTCACTAACAACACTTTGCATGATACGGTCACTTGTGCCGATGTTGTGCCGGGGTCGTCGTCGTACGTTTTCCTCCAAATGGCGTGTGCACAGTACATGTTGTGATTGTGGAAAACAATGGCGAAGCGCTTTTGTCATTGCCTTTTCTTCATCAGATCCAAAAACGAGATGCTTTCCGCTGATTTCAGTTCCCTTCATGTCGTGCATATGGCTTTGAATATGACTGAAAAAACGGTGGTACGTTTGGTAATAGCCATCCCAATGAAGATATGCTGGTCCCACCATAATAGGAGCTGCGTTTGAAGTCTTCATAATCAGATTTTTGTTATGGAACACCATAATTGTCACATACACAGCACCTAGGTTGAACGTTCGGTCTACACATATTACACTAGAGTGAACAGAATCGGTCGAACAAAAGTTTTTCATGTCTTGCATTTGCTCGGCTGTGCAGTAAACTATGATGCAAGGTGGTTTCCCTTTTGACTGAACGACTTCTTGCATATACGGGTGTTCGTCAAGTTGTGACATTAAATGTTGCAAGTCGTCCGCGTTGTTGGCTGACTTCTGGTTTGGCCGAGACACTTTGTTTTGTAGGTATTTGGTGTTTTTAACTTGTTTCAAGTCCCGTGGTGCTGATATTGATCCATTTAATGTTAGTGTCGTGTACACTTCCCGTGGTTTCTGTATTTTAACCTTTTCTTGAATATTTGCCATTACATCGGTTGCAGTTCTAAACATATTCACTGTTAGATGATTTTGAGTTGCCGTGAATGCATATCTCGTCCACAGGCGCTCGTGGCACGGACCACCCCTCTTTTTTTCTAACTTTCTGTTTACAAATTTATTTTCAATAACATTTCTGTATTTCTTTATTATTTCATCTCTTTTTCCTTATTTTAACTTGTTCGTGTCAATATTCATACAATTTCATGTTAACAACAATTTGCATGTTTCGACCCTATATAGATACTAAATAATCCCAAGTATTATTAGTATCTATGGAAACATGCAAATTGTTGTTAACATGAGATTGTATGAATATTGACACGAACAAGTTAAAATAAGAAAAAAGAGATGAAATAATAAAGAAATAAAGAAATTTGATTGAAAATAAACTTGTAAACAGAAAGTTAGAAAAAAGGGGGGTGATCCGTACCACGAGCGTCTGTGATCTCGTCGGGAAAAATACCTATGTATTCCACCATAGCGAGGTGTTTCTGTTTGATTTTCAGCGTTGAAGGGGCTGATTCTATCCATGTTATGCGTCTTTTATAATCGTTTTGTCGTTTCAAGGAATTACATGACCTCTTGTGTTAGGCCAAGAAACCTTTACAATTATATGCAGGGGCGGGTCCAGGGGGGGTGGGGCGCACCCGGCGCGCGCCCCCGGCGCGCGCCCCCCTAAAATTGGAAAAAAATATTGATTTTTTGGCGTAAAATCGTAATTTTTCACTCTGAATACCCCAAAAATTTTCGCGCCTCCGTTCGCAATTGGAAAAAATATGATTTTTTGGCGTAAAATCGTGATTTTTCACACGAAATACCCCAAAAATTTTCGCGCCTCCCTCCGCTCGACGCAATTTTTTTAAGTGCGCCCCCCCCCCCCTAACTTGAAATCCTGGATCGCCCCTGATATGACCTCTTGTGTTAGGCCAAGAAACCTTTACAATTATAAAACACTACTTTAACTTTAACGCTTAAGCATTATTACAAATGTATACGAAGTTTGTTATGAAAATACTACTTATCTTTGTAAACTGCAAGCTGTATGATCAATCTGCTGAACTAAACTAGAATAATATAACTGCATTGGTTTGATTCTTTTAAATCATATATCCGAATAAATGAAGCCATTGAGCACTTCTTTGATCTTTTATTAAATACAAAGTTCTGTTTTGATAAAACATTCTAATTAGATTATTATAATAAACCTTAATCTTCAATTAAGGAGCTTGCACACTTGCCTTATTGAAGATGATAATTAAAGCGTGCCGATTATGTCATGACACGCGCGACTATACGGCATACTGAAATAGAGAGTGAAGAAAAAAGACGTACCGACACAAAGCTACAAACCATGTTATGTTAATATTAAATATGAATAAATAAATTAAACAACGAAAAAGAATGTAATTAACAAACAAAAACCATGACTGCATGAGATTCCCGTGGATAGATTGTTTTATTTTACTGAAATAATTATAAAAATAAAGATATTCGCTAGTCAACTTCATGTCTCGTTCCGGGCTGCATTTTTATTTCTTGACCTGAACCTTCACATACATAAGCAATATAGGGTTCCAAAGGGCTTTCAAGGTCTCGGACGCTATTTTCTGTTCCCGGGCGCTCCCGGGCGCATTTTAGTAGGACCCAACAGAGTTATTTCCCTTAAGTTATTCCAAAAATTTCAGTATTTTTTAAAATGACGTTAGACTCTACCCAAAAAGCATACTTTACAAAATCAAGATAAATAGAATAGAATAACACTTAATTGTCCATCATGACGACCGAAAATTGAGCACTGCATGACTTACAAAATGTACAAGAGTGAAGTGATTGACAAGGCACATTAATACTCAATAAATTGAATAATTATAAATTAAATAGCCCTGAGCCTGAGCCTGAACAGGCCGAGGCAGACTGAGTGAGTGAATAGGACTATATATATATCTTTATTTCTCATAACCAATTATACAAAGGTACAGAGATAACATTAATGATATGCCAGAGACCATCATACATTCAGAAACTCGACTTTTTGCGGATGACACCATCTTATTCCGAGCCATAAATGGGACTATAGACAGCCAACTATTACAGGAAGACCTAACCGCAGTGGAAAATTGGGAAAATAGATGGCAGATGAGCTTCAACCCGAGCAAATGCACTCATTAGAGTGGCACCTAATAAGTCCAAGACCGCTATTCATACCAACTACTAGTCCGAGATTCCTCTGTCGTTTAACGGCATTGATCATTGCTTGTAGCTGTTGAACGGCTACAAGCAACTTTATCAATGCCGTTAAACAACAGAGGAATCTCGGACTAACCAACTACCAGCTTCATGGCCACACACTCGAGATAGTTGACTCCAACAAATATCTAGGAGTCACCCTAACCAGCAACTTATCCTGGGACAAACATGTGGACAATGTAGCTGCCAAAGGAAATAGAACTCTTGGATTTATTAGAAGGAACTTGAAAGACTGCACGAGGACAGTCAAGGAGACAAGCTACACCGCAATTGTGAGACCAACCATCGAATACGCAGCGACTGTATGGGATCCAACTAGCCAAAGTAAGATCAAGGCATTGGAGAACATACAGAGAAGAGCCGCACGCTTTGTCACCAACAATTACACCGACCGAACGCCTGGTTGTGTGACCAACATGATAACATCACTTGGTTGGCAAAGCTTAGAACAGAGAAGACACAACAGTAGACTATGCATGCTATACAAGATCCAGCACAACCTGATTGACATCAACAGGGATTTATATATTAGACATAACGACAGCAGGACAAGAGGCCAACATCACCTTTTCCAAGAAAGAACCAACAACGAAACGTACAGGAATTCCTTCTTCCAACGAACAGTCAGAGACTGGAACCTCCTACCAACCAGCACAGTTGCCGCAGCTACCATCAAGGAGTTTAGGGCTAACCTTATGGTTAGCCCCGCCAGTTGCTAGACATGGACCCCATGTATATAATTTTGATTGTAAAAATAAGGAACGTTTTAAATGTATATAGACTAGGGGACTACATCTGTGTGTGCCTGACACGTGTAGATTAACAGAACTTGAAACAGTCGGCAACGACTCCTGTTCTATACCGGAAGAAGAAGAACAATATAACACATATTATTACATTTAAAGGAAGATAGAAGGTGGATCAACCTGGAGGACATACCCTCATATTTATAATTCTGATATATTTACACATATTACATAAAACGCTAACTGATTTTGAATTCATCAGATTACAAAACTTAAGTATATTTGGTCTATTTATGAAGTGTGGTTCAAAATACTTCTTACGTTCATTTGACAAAGATGGACATTCAAATAGATAGTGAAATTCATCACCTAAGTTTCTTCCGTTGCATAGGTTACAAATCCGATTTTCCCTTTTTATATTACGCCAACGCCCAACTTCTATCGGTAGCCTATGGTTTGAAGTCCTAAATTTAACAAGTAAGAATTTGTCCTTATCATCTAATACATCCAAATAATCTTCAAATTTTAAATCATGCTTAAATAACTTATAATTATCCCCTTTTGATGAATTTTCAATCATTGAAGTCCATGTTTGTTTAAATTGATCCACTAAATTATTTTTAACTACTAATTTCAATCATTTATCAGAAATACAATTCTGCATGTTCCAAATATATGACATACCACAATCATTCAAAATACAACAAATTTTATTTAACCAAGCACATGTAACATTTTTATTTTGAAAATCTTTTATATACAATAGTTTGTATGATAATGAGGAAATTTTTGACTGATTTCCTAAAATGAGTTTTGACCAATATGAAATCATACGAACTTTAATGTCAATTGGATATCGACCCAATTCCCCATAGACCATAAAATTTGGTGTGGATGTTTTTACATGCAAAAGAAGCTTACAAAATTTTAGATGAACTCTCTCAATAATATCGTTTATCCCAAAGCCCCAAGTTTCACAACCATATAATAGTATAGGTTTTACTGTTTTATCGAAAATATCCAGTTGACATTGTATTGACAAATTATAAAGTCTACCTTTCTTCAATACTTCATACATAGCTTTCATACCTTTATTTACAAGATCTTTTTTTGCTGCGTTGAATGATCCAGACTTTGAAAATGTTATACCAAGATAAGAAAAATTTGGAACAATTTCCAAGTCTCTATTGTTATAAGTAAATTTTAAATTTGCAGGTAATCTACCATTACTAAACACAAGAACTTTCGACTTTTCAGCATTTACTTTGAGTTTCCATTTTTTGCAAAAATCATTAAAAACATTTAGCTGGTTTTGCATATCTTCTTTTGATTCCGACATAATAACAGTATCGTCGGCATATAAAAGTACAAAAAGTTTTAAATATACATCTAGTTCAATTTCAAAATCCTCAGTAATAGATGAAGGGACCGTTGACATTTCGATCGTTTAAAAACTGTTCCAGATCATTTAAATACACCGAGAAAAGGAAAGGTGAAAGATTTTCCCCTTGTCGCATACCATTATTACAATCGATAAAATCTGACACTGCGTTATTATATACAATTCTAGATTTTATATTCTGATACATATTATAAATAACTTTATACATCTTCCCATTTATATTATTTAAAAGTAATTTACACCATAAACCATCCCTCCATACCTTATCAAAGGCTTTTTCAAAGTCCACAAATGTAACAAATAACTTTTTCTTTTTTAATTTTAACAATTCAAAGAAGGCATATAGAACAAAAATATTATCAATTGTCGAATAACCCTTCCTGAAACCACTCTGGTTTTCATTCAAGATAGAAAATTTTTCAGAAAAAGCATTTAATCTTGTCAGCAATACTGCTGTAAATAATTTGCCGAAACAGCTGAAAATCGTGATCGGATGAAAAATTTTCGGGTCTAAATGATTTCCTTTGTTCTTGTAAATGGGCTTAACATTACCAGTTAACCAGCTCTCAGGGATAATACCTGAGTCAAATATACAATTGAACAACTTTACAACTTTAAATAAACGGGTAAAAAGACATCAATTGATGATTTAATATACTCATTTTTAATAATATCATCGCCACAAGCTTTCTCATTTTTCAAATTTTTAACATAATGTAGTATTTCTTCACTTGTAATATGCCCATTAATTTCTATGTGTAGATTGTTAACCAAATTTTCGTCTATTTCCGGTAGTACAGTTGACTGGACCTACAATATCACAAAAAGTTTTCAATAAGTCAATCCAACATGTTATTTGAATTTACAATACATGCCACAGACCATACACTGTCAAACATTAACTTGTTTTATTTTGTTGGTTGTTTCTTTCTTTACTATTTTCATGCTCCGTGATCTTTTCAGGATTTTTCACATTCTATTAGTATTATCGTATTGTCACCCATTTTCAATGATCACCTGTTTTCAGCGGTTTGTTTCACAAGAAAATCTTCGGTTATTTTGATCGATCCATAGATCAGTGGTTATGGTATGTTGCTGAAATAATGTAAAACGATTTCAAGAAATCTGATTCTGAGCTTGAAATGTTATCTTTAAGAAGGTAGAAACAGCAATATCTATTATTTAAGTTTGAAAAACATACTTTTCGTAATTCCACATAATCTTTACCCTGGAACAAACTCTTTTTTTTTATGTAGATTATGGTTTCAGTTGAACAGTAATTATCATGGTTGGCAGGTTATGCTCCATCATAGGTTAATGTAACAAGTAGATTGATTGATTGATTTTTTGGTGTTTTAATGCCACTTTCAGCAATATTTCAGCTATATCATGGCGACCAGTTTTAGTGGTGGAGGAAGCCGGAGTACCTGGAGATAACCACAGACCCTGGGCAAGCAACTGGTAAACTTTATCACTTGCGGCTGCGAGTTGAGTGCACCCTTTTTTGTAACCCACGCCGTATTGGTGATAGGCTTGTATGAGCTGTTAGATCCAACGACCTAACTCATTGAGCCACCCGGGCCCCTGTAACAAGTAGAGTAGAGGACAAGGACAAGCTCTTTTTTATGCATGCTGACCTGATCCAGGATGACCAGGAATTGAATTTCAATCCTTACTCAGGACTTTCAATATTTTTCAAGTGTACCAGTTTTACTATTTACAGGCGGTACTTTTTATTAAAATTTGAACAATTTTCATGAACGTCTTAAACAACACTCTTTAAAATCAGGAGGTACCAAAGACCATTTTAAAGTACCTGGTACCACCCCTTCTTGAAAGTCCCGCTTAGGGCGCTTACTTAAGTGCAATTGTAGACTAAAATATTTTAACCTCATAAGTAATAATGGCAATGGTCAATAAAATACTACACTGAAAATTAAAGATTGAGCAACACGAACCCAACTAATAGATATGATGAACTCCTGAAGGGTAAGAAGTTCCTGCTCCACTAGTGGCACCTGTCATGTTTCTGTAGCATATATTGTTTGATACTTGATGATTCTATTAGGTAAATCAAATTATCATAGTCAATAATATATCCATATTCATTGTCTTCCCCCTTATGGGGCAGACATATTGTTTTCATCCTGTTCGTCCGTCAAAACAGTGCATACATATACAATTCCTCGTTCATTTGAAATGTGAATGCCTCAAAATTTTCATGCTTGTTAATTACTATATGAATTTCACATATCATTACGGAAGTTAGATCTGACTATTTTGTAAGAAGCTGTATATATATTGCCCATTTTCATGTTTGTTTATTACTATTGGAAGATTTGCATAGCGTCACAAATGTAAAATAAAAGAAACTACTCAGTACTGCTAATTCGACATTTTTCAATTTCATTTACAAATTAATTTTTCAGAGATGGGTGTGACAAATTTATGGCAGATTCTACTGCCAGTCAAACAACACCAGACATTGTCTTCTTTAAAGGGTCAGACACTTGCAGTAGATTTAAGTATTTGGGTGTGTGAAAATCAATGTATTAAACAGATGCAAGGAGTAGTTACAAAACCTCATTTAAGGTGAGTTAGTCCAAGAAATTACCCCAAAAACCTCATATTAGGTGAGTTAATATTCCAGATGTAATAAAAAGAGATAAAGATTACCTATTAGTTATTAAAAAAACAGTTTTTAGAACATTTGTATGGTGATTCCCTTCTACTAATAGTTACTGTCGATCTTATTTGTAGAAAATAATTATTTTGAGAATTAAGAAAAAAAATATTTAATTATTAATGGTCAACATTTCTGCCAATACATGTATCACATGTGGATGACCACCTCTCACCTCAAATCGCTGAACACAAAAAAGATCATGACATTTTGTGATGGAAATCCAGGTCCTAGCTTTGGACAGGCACAAAAAATATTGCAGAGTTATACCGGTTAAATAGATTCCAAACCAAACTCTTTTTAATTGGTTCTCCGACAGCAATACAGATAAAAACAAATAAATTTCTTTCCACTCAATAATGCTTAAAAAATAAAAAGACCAACACATTATCACAACATGAATAATGACATAAACATAGAGCAGATGCAAGATAATGTGTCTGAGTGGAGCCTCATGTCTAACTGCAGACATTTGTTTTAACAAGCTAGCACTATAATAATGGTGGTGGTTTAGTACAATGTCAGCATCATCAACATTTCATAAAAAAAAAAGTAATTTGTTTTTCTATGATATATCTGAAAAATGCTCACTTGACTTTAAACAACAATCAATCACAGTCATGTAGGTATATGCTTTCAAAAAAAGTGTAAAAGAAAATTAACGGTGCTGGTCAACAATTCTACCAATATCAACAAAATGAACAATCGCCTCGGACCTCAACTCGTTGACCATATAAGGAGACCATGACATGATACTGGCAATCCAGGATCCTGACTTGGGACGGGCACAAAAATATGGCAGGATTAAACCAGTTAATGGGATCCCAAACCTCCCCTATTGATAATTGGATCTCGATGGCAATACATACATAAACAAAAGATAAAAAAAAAACTACAGATTCGTTTCTACTCAAAAAGCAGTTTTTAATACCACACAAGATAACTATCATTGTTACAAATATATTGATGAAAGAAAATAATTTCTTTGTTTAGTAAATGTCTTATTGTAGAATGATCACTACATATGTAGTTATATGGCATAGAGAGATTTCTGGTTTAATTTCTGAACAAATGGAGATATTAATAGATTGATAAGTTTATCTATTTTTAAATATTTTTTTCTTCAGAAATCTATACTTTAGAGTCAGTTACATGCTACACCTTGGTATAAACTTAATTTTTGCAATAGAAGGAGAAGCCCCAGATCTGAAACATGAGACAATGAGCAGACGACAAGATGTTCAATATAAAGGGAAAAGTAAGGGACCTCCAAGACAAAGAAAACAAGGACGTTCACATTTCAATGCTAAATTGAGAGAGGTACAATTACTTCCTGTAGTCATGCATGTTTTTTGTTGTTGTAAATCTTAAAAGTATGTACAGTAATAATTACATTATGTGTTCATTTCATTAGAAAGCCCTCTAGGATTGGTCAAATTGTTGACATGTGACTTCGAAATTGAAACTTCAGTCCATGAAGTGCACAACCATTCAACAACTCCCACTTTGGGGAACTATTTTCGAATGTCGTGAAAACTAATAACTACACACAATAGTAACGGTTGAAAATGTGGATTATAAAAACAAAGAGTAATGATTTCAATGTAATTATGTAAGTATTAAATGTAGTTTTATAGAGTTGTAAAAGTGTTGACATTTTTTTATGAAGCATTAATACGTTTATACAAAATGTACTAACTAACATTACAATATATATCTGTTTGTACAGATGAAATTGTACATTGGAAAAAAATGAATAAATTTGCAAGAAATATGATACCAGTAAATTCTAAGTTCCCTAAATAAATGATAAAATATACTTGTACTGATGAGTCATATCGTAACGTTTGTTTTTAGTGTTGTGAGATGCTAGACTACCTTGGTGTGCCTTATATACAATCTAAAGGTGAAGCTGAAGCTCTGTGTGGACTATTAAATGTTGCTGGTGTAAGTAATCTAAATAAACTTGCCAAGGACCTTGAATTTTCTAAAAAGGAAGTTCATTCTTCAATATTTTTTCTATGTGTTTTTATTTATATTTCATAAGAACATTTCTATTCATATTCTAACATCAACCATTTGCTTGATTCTAAAGTATTTTAAGTTAGGATCAGGCATTGTTGGCCACAAAACTTTTGAGTGCAAGTTTTGAAATTATATTCCAAAGCTGTCCAATTAAAACACTATATGATGCATCCAATGTTCTGATTGGCTGTTTTTGCAAACACTGTCATCACTATGTCCAACATCACAGCTAAAGAACAAATATAAACAAGAACAATCACAATACTCATAATATCTATATGTTCCTCCTACTAATATATTTTACAAAGTTTCTCCAGAACAGAATGAGGTAACTGTTTATTTTCAATCACTATGTCTATTGTAATGATATAGCAGGACATAACGCGTGCCCTGCAACAATCACAAATTAAATGAACAACAAAAACACGTCTGCTGCCATTTCTTACATTTACTCAAGAGACCTCTAATACATAAAACAAATCCAACAAAGTACAAACGGAGATAGCTCTTAAACAAACTTACAAGACCATACAAACAACTACACAACATCCCGCCCCACAAAATAAAATTTTCCAAATTTTTTCAATGGCCCGTAAGTTTTTGTAAATTTATATTACTATCAAATCCAAAATTTCACAATACAGGTACATTGTAGTGTTCATTAAATATTAAGTCAGAATATGTACATACATGGCCTAACAAATATGTAGCTTTGATGGGAAAGTCATACATCAAGTGGCCGGACATCTACGTCACAATACGATGAATTCGGACAGCGGAGACAACAAACTCCTAAATGTTTCACAAGAAACGAACAGGTTTTATTTCTGAAATAAATCGAATCACCGGCAATGCAATCATCCCCTGGTGTCAAAATACTAAAGCATCAGTCAAGCCATGGCTTAATTTGATTTAGAAATTTCACCGATGAAAGAACAAGTTGATCACTACGCTGTAGATATCCTGTACCGTCCTCACATACAATACCAGGCATCACGAACTACCATGCTGGTATTATCGCTAGGTTTCTCATGTCTTTTCGTCGATATCACAATGTGTCACATGATTAAAATTTCAAGACTGAAAACAAACTCCATAAGATATCTAATAATCAGTAGTTCAAATTAAAGAAAACTTGCTGATAACAGACATAACTGACAGACGAAATATTCAGTACGATCCTAACATGAAAAGAAATAGTGTCATCAATGCATAATTGCTGGTGTCCAGAGTAAATTTATAACAGAAAATATTGAAAACAACAATTAAGCAAAGTTTGAAATTGGAAAGGAATTTTTCAACGGACCACATGCTAATTTATAACTGTAACAAATCAATCCACACCAACATTTTCAGTTATTTAAATCTGTCTCCATCCATGATGAATATTTCAAAATACATACAGGACGATTTTGACTATTTAACACGCAGATAAGTCCAACACGCAGTGGACATTAAACAAATTTCACTTCAACTGCCATTCTTGCTTCTTAATATCCAGATGGTGTCAAAATGTAATGTCTTATCTCCTTGGGGAATTGAGATCTTTTGAGGTCTCCACCATGTAATGATATAGCAGGACACAACGCGTGCCCTGCAACAATTACAAATTAAATGAACAACAAAAACACGTCTACTGCCATTTCTTACATTTATTCAAGAGACCTCTAATACATAAAATAAATCTGGACAAAGTACAAACGGAGATAACTCTTAAACAAACTTACGAGACCATACAAACAACTACACAACACTATGAATAAAATGTTTTATTTGAATTGGAACCATAAAATACAAGTCAATTTTTCTATGTACAAAGATATGTGAACATGAGCTCAATACCATATTATTTTTATTACAGATAGTTGACGGTTGTATTACTAACGATGGAGATGTATTTTTATATGGTGCTAAAACTGTTTACAGAAACTTCACAATTAACTCAAAGGTAACATTGAATTATTAAATAATGGGGATCAGATATCAGACTTATGATACAGAGTTGTTCCATTGTATGAATTGTACTAACCCAACTTCTAGAACTTATCATGATCTGACAAAGCATCAGTATTTTTTTTTTTTTTTTTTTATTATATCTATATTACACCTGTGAACAATTTACCTCTGGGTGCCAGGAAACCTCAAAGGTTTACAAATATTTACAATGAACAATATAATTAAATAAATAAATACTGGTACAGTTGTAGTAAGAATACAATACCATAAGCAAATAAATCATATTTTATCTCTCATATTCAATTTATAAAAACATACATTTTTACACAGTAAACAATGAAAGGAATTATTAATACAACTAAATTCATAATGTATCCAATAATAGCTGTAATTTCCTAATATTATATAAGTTTCGAACTTCTGGGTTCTTAATCATCATTTGTATATTACTTCTGAGTTCATTTTTGAGATTTGTGATAACTATTGCTTCCCTGTAAGTACTTTTATTATATTTTATATAATTTCTTGTTTTCCAAATTACCCATTTTAATATACAAATTACTAAATTCATTAAAAGTAGATTTTCAGTTATTTCTCCCTCATACACCCCAATGATTAAGTTTTCCTCAACAAGTACTATATTTAAAAAAAAAATGCTATTAAAAATGTGTTTTAATTCATCTAAGACATGTTTAATTTTATGACACCTGTAAAACAAATGCATAAGGGACTCTATTTCATTTTTACAAAAATGACATTGACCATCTGATTTTCCCATTTTTTGTAATCTATATTCTGAATAGACAATGTTATGCAAACATTTCCATTGGAACTGGATAATGCTTTGTTTACATTTAATCTTGTTCAGTATATACCAAATTGATATCCAGTTAAATTTCTTTTCATAAATTGTATCCCATTTGAATTGACATTTTGGCGTAATTGGTTTACGTATTTCTTTCTGGATATTCTTCAGTTTCAGCTCTTTTGGAACAATGATTTTATTATTATGATTTCTAATATTCAAATAACTATCTATTTTTAAACCTAATGATTTTTTTATCTTTTCGTTATCATCGGATTTTAATTTCTTAACAAAATTTTCTGGTATTGATTTTTTTATTTTTGCCCATTCTGATATCCAGTTCCTTTTATCATCCAGTCTATTAAATATAGTCTGATTATCAACAAAGGTATTATTGTTTTTATCCCATATATCGTTTATTTTAAATATATTATTTCTCAAAAACGATTGAAAAAAAAGTGGATTTCTATTAAATTTTATCTCAGAGTTACCAAATATGTTTTTATCTAAAATGTCAATTTTAGACTCCGTAGAACATGACCCCAAAAAATTGTTCCATGCTTGTATAGCGTCTTGATAGTATTTTGGAATGGATGCAATATCTAAACCTTTAATATCGGAGCATTTACAAAGAAAAAAAAAAACTCCAAATTGTTTATCGTATTTCTGTAACCAGTGTTTACCTATCGCATTCCATGAGTCCATCTCACTGTTGATTATTTTGTATATAAATTTTATCTGTTTACTTTTGACAAAATTGTCTATGTTAATCATTCCCATCCCCCCTTCATTAATATTTAAGCAACATACGTTTCTTTCTATTTGGTTTGGTTTATTGTCCCAAAGAAATTTCCAAATCAAATCATTCACCTCTTTTTTATATTTCTCTGGTATCCCTCTCATTTCAGTTTCAAATCCCATTTGAGCTAACAGAAAAATTTTTACGATTAAAGTTTTTCCCTTAAAGGTTAAATTTCTGGTTTTCCAAACCTGAGTGCAGCTTTTCATTTTATTTATAAATTTTTTCCAAATGTCATCAGTGTCTATATTGTACCCGTGAAAAACACCTAAAGTCTTTATATTATCTGAAATCCATGATATGTTAGTTAATCTGGGTCGTTTCCCCCTTAATCTACCAATAAATAATCCTTTTGTTTTTTCATAATTTATCTTAGAGCCGGATGCCTTTTCAAATTTCGAAAGAATTAAAAAGGATTGTTCAACAGATTCTTCGTTTTTGTTTAAGAGTTGCGTGTCGTCTGCAAACATGCATATTTTTGCTTCCTTTACGGGCTTCCCCTCACAGTCGGGTAGTTTGATACCATGTATTTCCGGAGTGTTTCGGATAGCACAAGCCATCGGCTCTGCCTGAATAATGTACAAAATCGGTGCAGCAGGACATCCTTGTCTGGCTGAACGCGATATTGCGAAAAATTTTGATATGAAACCATTTGTTTTTATACAGGTTTTTCCCTTTTTAAATAGCATATAAACCCATTCACGAAAGTTCAGTCCAAAATTAAAACATTCCATAACATAATTTAACCACCCCCATTCCATTCTATCAAATGCTTTTTGCTGATCAACAAAAATAATTACACCTTCCTCATCTTCATTATCTACAAATTCTATAATATCATCAATCATACGATTATTTTCGCTTATATTTCTCCCTGCTACGAATCCTTTTTGATCCGTATGAATAATTTTGTTTAATACTGGCTTCATGCGATTTGCTAAAAGTTTTGATATGATTTTATAATCACTATTTAATAAAGTTATTGGACGCCAGTTACGTATGTTATCTCTATCACCCCCTTTATGGAGTAGTGTCAACATTCCTCGACACTGGGAATCACATATTTCAAATTTATCAAAAATTTCTAGTAATACTTCAAATAAATCTTCCTTTATTGTATCCCAATATATCTGATAAAATTCATTTATAATCCCGTCTAATCCAGGTGATTTGTATTGTTTCATCGAAAAAATTATTTTCTTAATTTCATTAATTGTCAAGTCTTTTTCTAAATCTTCACTTTCGTCGCATGTTAATTTTTTATCCATGTGAGTAACCAGTTCCTCTGCTACATTTTTATCCCACCCTTCTGTCGAAAATAGATTTGCGTAAAAATTTATCTGTTCATCTAGTATCTCGTCAATATCATATTTTAAATTACCATCTAGACCCCTGATTTTTTGCCATAATTTATTTTGCCCATTTTTTCTCTCTAGATTCAAAAATATTTAGTTGATTGTTCCCCCTTCTCGTACCAGTCAACTTTAGCTCTTAACCTTGCGGCGTCAGTTTTATTTTCATAATGTGAGTGTATTTGGTTTTCTAAGTCTGCTAACTCTTCTAATTGTTGCCTGGAGGGTTCAGATATATCCTTTAATGTCTCTAATTTATTTTCTAGAGCCTTTATCTTGTCGTCAGTAGTGTTTACCTTTCTATAGTTATCGATTTAATCTTAATTTTGGCTATGTCCCACCATTCCCTCAAATTTGAAAAAGATTTCTTTTCTAATTTCCAATATACCCACCAATTTGTAAACACTTGTCGAAAATAATCAGATCTAATTGTATGCAAATTCATTATCCAGGTACCAGACCCTCTAGTGATATCGCATATGTTTAATTTCATAATTTTAATATCATGATCACTGAACGGACAATGAATTATTTTAATGTTAATGATATGACATGAAAGTTCTTCACTGATCAATATTAAGTCTATACGTGATTTAGAATTACCTCTTCTAAACGTGTATTTTTTCACTGACGGATTTTTTTCTCTCCAAATATTGATTAGATTATTTTTCGTCATAATAGTCTTAAGTTCTTTTCCCCCTGTATCATCATAATTACGAGAAGGATAACGATCTATTTCCTTATCTAAAACACAATTAAAATCGCCAGTGAGTATATGCATTTTTTCAGTAAGACTCCCATCTGTCACATATGGATCAATATCTCTAATAAAAGTTTTTCTAACCCCACTATCATTTGGACAATACACGTTTGTTATTATATAAGTTTTATTTTCGTATTTTAATTCACATGACAATATACGCCCAAAATCATCGGAACTAATTTCTTTAACAGTAGCATCAATATCATATAATAAAACCCCTACCCCTCGCGATGCCCTTACTCCACAATTCCATCTACTTTCGCATCCACCAGAACTTTTCCACAAGTTTTGCCATGATTCTATTTCAGAAAATGTACAGTGCGTCTCTTGAACACATATTACATTGATTTTTTTACTAATCAACCAATCAAAAAAAGTTCTACGTTTTTTATCATCTCTCAGCCCATTTATATTTATAGTTGCAATAGAAATTGACATGACATAAATAAATAAAGTGTAATATTATGATCTAAAGCCTCATGCGATAGAAAAAAATAACATATATATAGATATATATCGCTTAATTCCACAATTTTACGATTTTTCATTTGTATGGAACAAACAACAGTAACATGTATCTTACAATAAATCATATAGTGGGAGAATATGTATAATTTTGTGTTTAAAGGTCTCATGCGATAACGAGAAATTTTAATTTGTTTTTTTATCGCTTGATTGCTCAATCTTACAACTTCTACTATTTGTTTACAACCGGTAACAATACCGTATTCTTGACAATAAATCATAACATCAATTGTTGCAAAACAATACAGTCTCTTGTAATATTTGTATACACACAAATATAATAATTTATACAAAATAAAAACATGAATACTATCATAATAAAGCAGTACAAATATTAAATTACTACACTGGTGGCGATACAATTCGGGTTTGTTTGTTTTGTCTCTCTACAGAATTTGGTGTCGACGAAAGCGCACTGTTTGTGCGTTTACGTGGGGTTTTCAACTCTACACTTATTACTTTATCTGAATCGAAAAAGGTTACAATTTCGTCTCTAATTTTCGTACAACCTTCAACGCTAATATGGACACCTGAGGAGTCAGTATTATCAAATAATGACTTTAACACATTTCCTTGTTTCGTGAACAATTCATAAGCATCTACACATTCAATTTGTTCTCTAATACACAACTTTTTCAAAAATATGTTGACATGGAAGTTATCTGCCTTTGGAATAGTAAGTTGAGTTGATTTCGAGCTTCGAAATTTTTTACCAAAAATAGCTAATATTGCCTTTCGATGCCAAAAATTTCCAATATATAATGTAATTATTGATGGAATACTGCAACAAACCAACCAATATGTGGGAAAACTTCTCCTGATAGTTTATTTTAGTGTTTTTTTGTGTTTGTCAACATACGGTTGACAATTAACTATATACAAGTAAACACAGCTCAAGTCCTATTCACAACATTCAAGGCAGAATGGAGAAAATAAACAGAAACTTATCGGTACATTTTAATAGTAAATTGTTTACGGGAATTAAACATGAGGATATTTTATCCGAATTGGAAAAAGAAATAAATTTAGAAGATATAAAGTCAATCCAGATGACAGAGAAATCCTGTATTGTAACGCTGAAAAGTGAACAGGCAAAATACAAGATCCTCAACTCGGAAATTTCATTGAAAAACAGGTCAGTTAACTTTTTTGAAATTGATAAAAATGTAACTAACGTGACAATTAAAGATGCGCCATGCGAAGTGAGTGATCAATTCATAGCCACACACATGTCGAAATACGGGCAAGTGATAAATGGTTCAATAAAAAGGGGTGTCATTAAAGGCACAAACATTGAAAATGGGACCAGATATGTTCAGATATTAAATTGTGCACCAATTCTTCCAGTTAGAACCAATTTTGGGCGATTCGAAATCCGCCTGTATGCAGATAATGTTCATACTGCCAACAGACAAACCATCCCTATTACAGATGTCCTACTAAACCGACATCAATAAAAACTTGTTATAACTGCAATAAACAAGGACACATAGCCAAGTACTGTAAATATGATATCTTGTGCAAGCATTGTGGTGAGTGTGGCCATATACAACGTGACTGCCCTGCTCATAAAGAAGAAACAGCTAGGAAGGAATATGGTGACTATTTTCATGAAATCATAGAGGGTAGAAATACTCGAGACAACTCAAGCGTGGATGACGAAACAGAACGTAAAGACACATCAGGACAGGCTGATAGTAATCCTACTACAGACGACAACAATTCAGTAAATGTTTTACTAGGGGCTTCTAACTGTAAAAGACTTGGAAAAGTTTCACCAAATTGCATAAATGCATCAATTTCAGGTGCAACATTAGAAAATATAGATGAGACAATAAAACTAGCTAAATCTAAAGTGTTTGATAAAACTGTAGATAAAGTAGTAATATCCTTAGGTACAAACGACATTATAAAGTCTAAAGGTGATCATGACCAGGTTAATATTAATCTTACACATGCAATACACCAAGTAAAATGTAATTTCCCGAATTCTGTAGTTGGTATATGTACTATTCTCCCTAGAAAAGGGAAAGGTCCAAACATAACAAAATGTAATGACACAGTTTTAAATGTCAGTATTTTTTAAAAGTATTGCCTCTTGTGGGTTCCAGCCACAGTCTGGTGAAACCAAAGACTATAAATTGATTTTTGTTGCTTTTCCATTTAAAGGGTAAGAGCAAAGACTGGTTGGCTCGATTCTGAATAATGTGTCCAAGTGGAGTGTCTTCCCTCAGACAGTTTTATCAGTGAGCTAGCACTATAAAGATCTGATTAAGCATGTTGGTCTAGCACAAAGTGGATATCATCATCATCTCATCGAATGTGACTTGTTTTTGCCATGATATAGCTAAAAAAAAAATTGCAGGGTTGGCGGTAAACAGCACCCACTCACTCACTTAAGTTTATTGCAGTTCTTTCTTTACAATGGAAAAAGTTTGTTGCACAAAATAACTGAAATAATATGTTGACTGTTTTTAGGATCCTCATGTTGAAACTTACAACATGTGTGATATAGAAGAGAAACTTGACCTTGACAGAGAAAAAATGGTGGCATTGGCATTGTTAGTGGGGTGTGACTATGTACCAAAAGGTGTTCCTGGTGTGGGAATAGACAAGGCCAGTAAACTATTAACCAGCTATAAAGATATCAGTCCACTACAAAGGTTAGAGAAGATCGATGTACATGAAGAATAATAGGTTCTTACACGAGTCCATATTGAAGATCAGGGGATATCTTCCACCAGTGTGAGAAATTACGTTTTTTTTTCCAAGTGGAGGGTAGTGGAACAAGGTTAAAAGACATAGAATTTCTAACACAAGTGGAATATATCCTGATCTTCAATTTTGGCGGAATGTATGAACTTATTTCTTCCGTAAAATATGACATTAAAAATCCACAGACCTAAGGATTGCAGACAAATCTTGCCATTCTTTGGGAAGATTTCCATTGTATTGTAAAATAATTCATGACATTCATTAATTACCGTTACGACGCTTCATTAACAGAAGAAAAGATTATCTTCTGTTTATAGAAGGGACGAAGTGAAAGTCTTACCTGTAATTATTGACAGGGTTTCAGATTGCCATCGGTCATCGGCCATTGGCCGAAAATAAATCAAAATGACCAAATATTTTTTGGTCAAGCTGACATTATGACCGATTATTTTTGCTGACTTGTGACAAATTGACCGATGGAATTTTAATACAATCAGATCAGCAGCGATGTTTTTAGTCTGGATAGTGTTTACAGCGGCAGCTAAAGTTATTACTTCCCATGGTAAATTTATTTTGTCTGTTTTTAGTCCGGTTATTCCCAATACTATAAATAAAATTTCCTTCTGTATTCAACAATTACGTCCAATTTCATTGGTTACAGTACAAAGCGCAAGGCCAATCATAGCATGTGTTACAAACGTATGTTGACTGGTTCCCTAAATAAATTTAACGCGTGTTAGCAAGTACTGATATTGAAGGGAACAAGTTGTATTTGAAGGTCAGCTTTCATGTCCGTAAGCAAAAAAAGAAAACTTTTCGGAGGACAGATAACGCTCACAGACATCGGTTATAAAGTGAACAAAGTGACAGATGCTGATGTTTCTGATAAAGAACAGGGAAATGAAAATGAGATTGGGTCTGACGAACCTAAAGAAAAGGTTACGAGGAGGTTTCAAGAAAAGTGGTTATCCCGTATAAATGGTTGAAGTACGACGACAACGCAATGTTTTGTAAAGTGTGTATTGACGGGAACAAACATAATACATTTACCACGGGAAGTACTAACTTTAGGACAAGCTCCTTAATTCCTGGTTTGTACGAGTGAGTCAGTATACAAATTAATTTCTTTGAAATTTACAACTTTTTTGTTTGACCTGGTAAAAAAACTTTTCAAAAGATTTGAAAACTGGCAGAGACCCTCAGAATGCAGGATTTGGGGTCTAATTTTTCAAACTTTTCTTGTGGGGTAAACCCCTCCAAACCCCCCTCCCACCCCTTAGGTTCGGATCACTTTGTGATCCTCAATTTGTCTGTCTGATAACACAGAATTACTTAGGACAAATTACCTGATAGAAATTGTCTTATATTGGACAGTTGTCCTGTGCTTGTAAAATTGTAGCAGAAACCCTGATTGAAATAATTTTTTTTATTTTTAGAAATAGAACAAGGTTACTTTTTTATATATTTTTTTAGCATAAATGTTTGGTAGAAATATAGTATTAACCATATGCTATATTACCATTATAGTATTAACCATATGCTATATTACCATTATAGTATTAACCATATGCTATATTACCATTATAGTATTAACCATATGCTATATTACCATTATAGTATTAACCATATGCTATATTACCATTATAGTATTAACCATATGCTATATTACCATTATAGTATTAACCATATGCTATATTACCATTATAGTATTAACCATATGCTATATTACCATTATAGTATTAACCATATGCTATATTACCATTATAGTATTAACCATATGCTATATTACCATTATAGTATTAACCATATGCTATATTACCATTATAGTATTAACCATATGCTATATTACCATTATAGTATTAACCATATGCTATATTACCATTATAGTATTAACCATATGCTATATTACCATTATAGTATTAACCATATGCTATATTACCATTATAGTATTAACCATATGCTATATTACCATTATAGTATTAACCATATGCTATATTACCATTATAGTATTAACCATATGCTATATTACCATTATAGTATTAACCATATGCTATATTACCATTATAGTATTAACCATATGCTATATTACCATTATAGTATTAACCATATGCTATATTACCATTATAGTATTAACCATATGCTATATTACCATTATAGTATTAACCATATGCTATATTACCATTATAGTATTAACCATATGCTATATTACCATTTGATGAGGAATTTCTGATTTTTGTGTTCATTGTCTATATAAATCAGGTGAACAATACAGGCTCTCGACAGCTTCTGTTTTAAGTTTAAATGAAACAGATCTGTTTTCAATGGAATAGAATTGAAATGCAGTTTTGTATGAAGTGAATTAATTTTCTAGCCCTTCTTTGATATCATTTAGGTATAGATCTTTTATGTAAGCATGATGTTAGTAAAAACTGTAATCCTTCCTTCACATCCTTTTATTTTTAGATTAACCATTCATCTGCTAGTGGAGCAGGAACTGCCTACCCTTCCGAAGCACCTGAATTCACCCCCGGTTTTTAGTTGGGTTCGTGTTGGTTGATCTTTAGTTTTCTGTGTAGTGTGTTGTAGATTGTTGTTTGTCCTTTTTGTCCTTTTTCTTTTGATCATTGTATTGTTTGTCCATCTTCGATTTACAGCTTCTGATTATCCCTTTGGTATCTCCAAACATTTCTTTGCCCTATTAAAAAATGTATAAAATGTAAATGTAGCTACATGTATTTTATTTCATACAACAAAAATAACTACATGTGTATAGTATATGAATTTGAGATGTTGAAAATACAGTGTCTGTAAGGTTAAGTAATATACTATTTTTTTAGATTTAAAAATTGGAGATCCATGTCAGACTGTGTTTGTTATGATTCAATAGAAGTTCAGATAAAGAGGAAGGCAGCTGTAGTCACAGAATTTCCTCAGATAAAGGTATTTTAATAATTACAGATAGAAATTTGATGTGCTAGACAAGGATGTATATATACAATACTTGTGCACTGTCGAAGCATATAGGTAATATGTGTACGAGGCTTAGAAACGGGGGAAAAGGTGAGGCTTTGCTGAGCCTTTTCCCACATTTCGCGCCGAATACACATATTTACCTATATGCTTCGACAGTGCACATGAATTGTATTTATCCTGCAATTTTAAATCGTAATTAAACGTTTACTGCACAATGATAAAAGTATTTGAAATCATTTTGTGTATGTATTTGGAAACAATATCCCCGATGTGCCCCAATGTGGGCGGAGCTTACATTTGTATGTTCTATTTATAACTGACCAATATCCAAAAAAATATTGGGCAGGCTATATTGGTCGGTAAATGCTGTCATTGCAGGATAAATCGATTTATCACATTTATTATATGTGTAATTCCAATATGTCTCAATGTGAAACCTTCTGAAATTATAGTTCTTTAGTACCTGAAGTGCAGTATGAAAGTGTCAAATTAAATCGTACAGATAATATTCTCTGAGTTTTGTCTCTCTAAATATTTCCAAGTATTTACGACACATGTATTGTGTTTTATTATCTTTCTATGTATATCTGTTGTCAAGGCTTTTGAATTAAGCATTTCAACATCAGTAGTTTCTATTAATTTGATTTTTACAATTTATAAAAAAAAAAAAAAATTAGTTGTTGTCTTTTTTTTGTAGGAAGGTTATCTGCCTGTTCCCATGACAACTGTTTTAGTGATTATAAAAATTTTAAGATTGCAAGATTTCAAACTGTTTATGTTTTATATTTACAATAATAGGTTATTGAGGAATTCTTGATTTCAAAAGACCCTGTACCAACTAGAAAAATGAAATGGGGAAGGCCAATGTTAGTACAGTTACAGGTTAGTAATAACTTACTAGTACAGTAAAACCTGTCTAAACAGAACCCTGAATAAAACTGAATCCTGTATAGACTGAACCCTGAATAAAACAGAATCCTGTATAAACTGAATCCTGAATAAAACAGAATCTTGTATAAACTGAACCCTGAATAAAACAGAATCCTGTATAGACTGAACACTGAATAAAACAGAACCCTGTATAAACTGAACACTGAATAAACCAGAATCCTGTATAAACTGAACCCTGAATAAACCAGAATCCTGTATAAATTGAACCCTGAATAAACCAGAATCCTGTATAAACTGAACCCTGAATAAAACAGAATCCTGTATAAACTGAACCCTGAATAAAGCAGAATCCTGTATAAACTAGAATCCTGTATAAACCAGAATCCTGAATAAAGCAGAATCCTGTATAAGACTGAACCCTGAATAAAACAGAATCCTGTATTAACAAAACCCTCAATAAACCAGAATCCTGTATAAACTGAACCCTGAATAAAACAGAATCCTGTATAAACTGAACCCTAAATAAAACGGAATCCTGTATAGACTGAACCCTGAATAAAACAGAATCCTGTATAAACTGAACCCTGAATAAAACAGAATCATGTATAAACTGAACCCTGAATAAACCAGAATCATGTATAAACTGAACCCTGATTAAAACAGAATCATGTATAAACTGAACCCTGAATAAAACAGAATCTTGTATAAACTGAACCCTGAATAAACCAAGCTTTAAATAAAGTCCCAATAGAGGAAATCTTTATTATTTTGACCTGTGTAAACTGAACATGTGTTGATTTTGAACAATAAAGCTGCTCCCAAGGCAGTTTTGATTAGACAGGTTTCACTGTTATTGCCTTGTAAGAAATGGACTACTGTACTGTATGTATCAAAGTTTAGAGTGAGATGAGATTGACTTCTACCTGAAGGGAGATAATCTACCTGGTAACTACTGACATCTTCTTTGGTCCTTGTTGACAAGAGTTATCTAAAAATTGCTGATAGTTACATAAAGCAGACATTCAGTCAATGATACATACATGGCTAAAGTAAGATATGTATTCATTACTATGATATAATTTTCCTCCTCCCCCTCCAAAAAATAATTTTGATGACAGGGTTACTGTATTCAGGGAGTTTTCTGTTGCATAGACATTGTTTTTAGCATGTCTTTTTTATGTTGATTATCTGAGCCATTTTTAAATCCTAGAACGTTTTTAATTGTACATTTTTATTGTTAAATATACTTCACGTGTCTATATTTGCAGATATTTTCACTGAAGAAGTTGGAATGGCCAGAACACTACACACAAGACAAAGTATTACCTCTTATTACATTATGGGATATGACAGACATAGTAAAGGGAGGCAACCATGGTCATCTGACACCTCACAGGTACATAGGTGATGTTGTTATAGTTCTAAATGATGAATATAGATCATTTTAAAATCTCCACAAAATTTGTAAACCATCTTTGTATGCACTCCTTTCAACTCCTGCAAATCGTGGGAAAAGTTTAGTTTGTACACATTGAACACACACACACTTTTTTAAAAATACTGTAAATGTGCTGCTTGAATATTCAAGTGTAATATTAATATTATGAATATCATAATATGTTCCAGGCCCAGGTGGCTCAATGAGTTAGGTAGTTGGATTGCCTAACAACTCATACAAGCTTATCACCAATACGGCGTGAATCGCGCCCGGCTTTGTAAATTACAAAAAAAGGGTGCACTCGACTCACAGCCGCAAGTGATAAAGTTTACCAGTTGCTTGCCCATGGTTGATGGTTCTCTTCGGGTACTGCGGCTTCTTCCACCACTAAAACTGGTCGCCATGATATTGCTGAATGTGGCATTAAGCAAAATAAATCAAATCATAATATGTTCCAACTAATTCAAACCAACTTGATTTCCGTAGAAAATTCCTGTCTGGAGTGTTCCAACAGATTTGTTGTAGTTCTGACAGTTGTCAAGATATAAGGTGACTAAAAGGATCCAATGCCCAAAATGTTCAATTTCATTTTAAATACGATTTTATTGGATTTTTTCCTCTAAATTCCTACCTGCATTTCTATCAAATAGATTCTACCAGGTGATGACTTTTGCTGGACAATAATCGTTTTCAGTAAAGCTGGTGAAAGAAGAAGTCCTTGTTAGATTGCTGTGGTGTTATCATTCTGTGCCTAATATTTTGGCTATCCTGTTTAAGACTTTGGTGTATTGCTCCCAAACACTTTTCAAATTATTTGGCTTTCTAATATTTCGATATTGAGCGTACCTGATGAAGGATTTTCCAGAAACACGTCGTGTGCACTAAATTTGATATCTACGTTTTTATTATGAAGGCATGGTGGCTGGTACAATATATTGTTTGGTAGAAGTTCTTGCTAGATTTTTTAACATTTTATTACAGAATAGTAAAAGCTAGAGTAAGACATAGTATTCCTAGTTTAGAAGTGGAATGGTACAAACAAGGTAAGAATAAATGATTCGTTTGTAAAATAATTATAGCACTATTCTAATTAATGGAATTAGATATTTGCCAGAATTTGTACTCTGAAGAAAATTCTTATTCGAAATCTGTTATACCACACTACGCTTCCCTTAACATCTGCCAGAACCCGATTAGAGGTCATGTCCAGATGAACTCGTGACCAGCCAATGAAAGTGCTGCTGTTAAAATCTAAACTTTTTTCTTATCGCATCTCAAACGTAAAGCTCTCTGATTTGTTGATGTAAGAATATTCATCTGGATATGACCTGTATTTGTGTTCTATCAGATGTTCGGGGAGGGGGGAGGAGTGAAGTGTATTATTACTGCTGATTTTATTCTTATGAGCAATCAACAGTTTTGATTACCATGGATATTAGTGATTCATCATCATTTGGTATGGTACAATTGTATTCTTCATTTATTATTTTTCATACCTATTCTCTTTCTAACATTTATTTTTTAATTGTGTGTTTTGTATTCCTTGAGAATAAAGCATCAGTCCTCACTCATAAAACTTTTGAGTATGAGTTTTGTTGTTGTACTCCAAATTCATCAATTCAGAACACTTGATACAACATTCTGATTGGTCATTTTCAAGTATGAGTCCAAATATTGTACTTAAAAGTTTTATGGCCTCTCTGCCTAAACAGAGTATGTGGTGGTCAGTATAAAGTTTTATGGCCTCTCTGCCTAAACAGAGTATGTGGTGGTCAGTATAAAGTTTTATGGCCTCTCTGCCTAAACAGAGTATGTGGTGGTCAGTATAAAGTTTTATGGCCTCTCTGCCTAAACAGAGTATGTGGTGGTCAGTATAAAGTTTTATGGCCTCTCTGCCTAAACAGAGTATGTGGTGGTCAGTATAAAGTTTTATGGCCTCTCTGCCTAAACAGAGTATGTGGTGGTCAGTATTAAGTTTTATGGCCTCTCTGCCTAAACAGAGTATGTGGTGGTCAGTATAAAGTTTTATGGCCTCTCTGCCTAAACAGAGTATGTGGTGGTCAGTATAAAGTTTTATGGCCTCTCTGCCTAAACAGAGTATGTGGTGGTCAGTATAAAGTTTTATGGCCTCTCTGCCTAAACAGAGTATGTGGTGGTCAGTATTAAGTTTTATGGCCTCTCTGCCTAAACAGAGTATGTGGTGGTCAGTATTAAGTTTTATGGCCTCTCTGCCTAAACAGAGTATGTGGTGGTCAGTATTAAGTTTTATGGCCTCTCTGCCTAAACAGAGTATGTGGTGGTCAGTATTAAGTTTTATGGCCTCTCTGCCTAAACAGAGTATGTGGTGGTCAGTATAAAGTTTTATGGCCTCTCTGCCTAAACAGAGTATGTGGTGGTCAGTATAAAGTTTTATGGCCTCTCTGCCTAAACAGAGTATGTGGTGGTCAGTATTAAGTTTTATGGCCTCTCTGCCTAAACAGAGTATGTGGTGGTCAGTATTAAGTTTTATGGCCTCTCTGCCTAAACAGAGTATGTGGTGGTCAGTATAAAGTTTTATGGCCTCTCTGCCTAAACAGAGTATGTGGTGGTCAGTATAAAGTTTTATGGCCTCTCTGCCTAAACAGAGTATGTGGTGGTCAGTATAAAGTTTTATGGCCTCTCTGCCTAAACAGAGTATGTGGTGGTCAGTATTAAGTTTTATGGCCTCTCTGCCTAAACAGAGTATGTGGTGGTCAGTATTAAGTTTTATGGCCTCTCTGCCTAAACAGAGTATGTGGTGGTCAGTATAAAGTTTTATGGCCTCTCTGCCTAAACAGAGTATGTGGTGGTCAGTATAAAGTTTTATGGCCTCTCTGCCTAAACAGAGTATGTGGTGGTCAGTATAAAGTTTTATGGCCTCTCTGCCTAAACAGAGTATGTGGTGGTCAGTATTAAGTTTTATGGCCTCTCTGCCTAAACAGAGTATGTGGTGGTCAGTATAAAGTTTTATGGCCTCTCTGCCTAAACAGAGTATGTGGTGGTCAGTATAAAGTTTTATGGCCTCTCTGCCTAAACAGAGTATGTGGTGGTCAGTATAAAGTTTTATGGCCTCTCTGCCTAAACAGAGTATGTGGTGGTCAGTATTAAGTTTTATGGCCTCTCTGCCTAAACAGAGTATGTGGTGGTCAGTATAAAGTTTTATGGCCTCTCTGCCTAAACAGAGTATGTGGTGGTCAGTATAAAGTTTTATGGCCTCTCTGCCTAAACAGAGTATGTGGTGGTCAGTATTAAGTTTTATGGCCTCTCTGCCTAAACAGAGTATGTGGTGGTCAGTATAAAGTTTTATGGCCTCTCTGCCTAAACAGAGTATGTGGTGGTCAGTATAAAGTTTTATGGCCTCTCTGCCTAAACAGAGTATGTGGTGGTCAGTATAAAGTTTTATGGCCTCTCTGCCTAAACAGAGTATGTGGTGGTCAGTATAAAGTTTTATGGCCTCTCTGCCTAAACAGAGTATGTGGTGGTCAGTATTAAGTTTTATGGCCTCTCTGCCTAAACAGAGTATGTGGTGGTCAGTATTAAGTTTTATGGCCTCTCTGCCTAAACAGAGTATGTGGTGGTCAGTATTAAGTTTTATGGCCTCTCTGCCTAAACAGAGTATGTGGTGGTCAGTATAAAGTTTTATGGCCTCTCTGCCTAAACAGAGTATGTGGTGGTCAGTATAAAGTTTTATGGCCTCTCTGCCTAAACAGAGTATGTGGTGGTCAGTATAAAGTTTTATGGCCTCTCTGCCTAAACAGAGTATGTGGTGGTCAGTATAAAGTTTTATGGCCTCTCTGCCTAAACAGAGTATGTGGTGGTCAGTATAAAGTTTTATGGCCTCTCTGCCTAAACAGAGTATGTGGTGGTCAGTATAAAGTTTTATGGCCTCTCTGCCTAAACAGAGTATGTGGTGGTCAGTATAAAGTTTTATGGCCTCTCTGCCTAAACAGAGTATGTGGTGGTCAGTATTAAGTTTTATGGCCTCTCTGCCTAAACAGAGTATGTGGTGGTCAGTATTAAGTTTTATGGCCTCTCTGCCTAAACAGAGTATGTGGTGGTCAGTATAAAGTTTTATGGCCTCTCTGCCTAAACAGAGTATGTGGTGGTCAGTATAAAGTTTTATGGCCTCTCTGCCTAAACAGAGTATGTGGTGGTCAGTATTAAGTTTTATGGCCTCTCTGCCTAAACAGAGTATGTGGTGGTCAGTATAAAGTTTTATGGCCTCTCTGCCTAAACAGAGTATGTGGTGGTCAGTATAAAGTTTTATGGCCTCTCTGCCTAAACAGAGTATGTGGTGGTCAGTATAAAGTTTTATGGCCTCTCTGCCTAAACAGAGTATGTGGTGGTCAGTATTAAGTTTTATGGCCTCTCTGCCTAAACAGAGTATGTGGTGGTCAGTATAAAGTTTTATGGCCTCTCTGCTTAAACAGAGTATGTGGTGGTCAGTATAAAGTTTTATGGCCTCTCTGCCTAAACAGAGTATGTGGTGGTCAGTATTAAGTTTTATGGCCTCTCTGCCTAAACAGAGTATGTGGTGGTCAGTATAAAGTTTTATGGCCTCTCTGCCTAAACAGAGTATGTGGTGGTCAGTATTAAGTTTTATGGCCTCTCTGCCTAAACAGAGTATGTGGTGGTCAGTATAAAGTTTTATGGCCTCTCTGCCTAAACAGAGTATGTGGTGGTCAGTATAAAGTTTTATGGCCTCTCTGCCTAAACAGAGTATGTGGTGGTCAGTATAAAGTTTTATGGCCTCTCTGCCTAAACAGAGTATGTGGTGGTCAGTATAAAGTTTTATGGCCTCTCTGCCTAAACAGAGTATGTGGTGGTCAGTATTAAGTTTTATGGCCTCTCTGCCTAAACAGAGTATGTGGTGGTCAGTATTAAGTTTTATGGCCTCTCTGCCTAAACAGAGTATGTGGTGGTCAGTATAAAGTTTTATGGCCTCTCTGCCTAAACAGAGTATGTGGTGGTCAGTATAAAGTTTTATGGCCTCTCTGCCTAAACAGAGTATGTGGTGGTCAGTATAAAGTTTTATGGCCTCTCTGCCTAAACAGAGTATGTGGTGGTCAGTATAAAGTTTTATGGCCTCTCTGCCTAAACAGAGTATGTGGTGGTCAGTATAAAGTTTTATGGCCTCTCTGCCTAAACAGAGTATGTGGTGGTCAGTATAAAGTTTTATGGCCTCTCTGCCTAAACAGAGTATGTGGTGGTCAGTATAAAGTTTTATGGCCTCTCTGCCTAAACAGAGTATGTGGTGGTCAGTATAAAGTTTTATGGCCTCTCTGCCTAAACAGAGTATGTGGTGGTCAGTATAAAGTTTTATGGCCTCTCTGCCTAAACAGAGTATGTGGTGGTCAGTATAAAGTTTTATGGCCTCTCTGCCTAAACAGAGTATGTGGTGGTCAGTATAAAGTTTTATGGCCTCTCTGCCTAAACAGAGTATGTGGTGGTCAGTATAAAGTTTTATGGCCTCTCTGCCTAAACAGAGTATGTGGTGGTCAGTATTAAGTTTTATGGCCTCTCTGCCTAAACAGAGTATGTGGTGGTCAGTATAAAGTTTTATGGCCTCTCTGCCTAAACAGAGTATGTGGTGGTCAGTATAAAGTTTTATGGCCTCTCTGCCTAAACAGAGTATGTGGTGGTCAGTATAAAGTTTTATGGCCTCTCTGCCTAAACAGAGTATGTGGTGGTCAGTATTAAGTTTTATGGCCTCTCTGCCTAAACAGAGTATGTGGTGGTCAGTATAAAGTTTTATGGCCTCTCTGCCTAAACAGAGTATGTGGTGGTCAGTATTAAGTTTTATGGCCTCTCTGCCTAAACAGAGTATGTGGTGGTCAGTATAAAGTTTTATGGCCTCTCTGCCTAAACAGAGTATGTGGTGGTCAGTATAAAGTTTTATGGCCTCTCTGCCTAAACAGAGTATGTGGTGGTCAGTATTAAGTTTTATGGCCTCTCTGCCTAAACAGAGTATGTGGTGGTCAGTATTAAGTTTTATGGCCTCTCTGCCTAAACAGAGTATGTGGTGGTCAGTATTAAGTTTTATGGCCTCTCTGCCTAAACAGAGTATGTGGTGGTCAGTATAAAGTTTTATGGCCTCTCTGCCTAAACAGAGTATGTGGTGGTCAGTATAAAGTTTTATGGCCTCTCTGCCTAAACAGAGTATGTGGTGGTCAGTATAAAGTTTTATGGCCTCTCTGCCTAAACAGAGTATGTGGTGGTCAGTATTAAGTTTTATGGCCTCTCTGCCTAAACAGAGTATGTGGTGGTCAGTATAAAGTTTTATGGCCTCTCTGCCTAAACAGAGTATGTGGTGGTCAGTATTAAGTTTTATGGCCTCTCTGCCTAAACAGAGTATGTGGTGGTCAGTATAAAGTTTTATGGCCTCTCTGCCTAAACAGAGTATGTGGTGGTCAGTATAAAGTTTTATGGCCTCTCTGCCTAAACAGAGTATGTGGTGGTCAGTATTAAGTTTTATGGCCTCTCTGCCTAAACAGAGTATGTGGTGGTCAGTATTAAGTTTTATGGCCTCTCTGCCTAAACAGAGTATGTGGTGGTCAGTATAAAGTTTTATGGCCTCTCTGCCTAAACAGAGTATGTGGTGGTCAGTATAAAGTTTTATGGCCTCTCTGCCTAAACAGAGTATGTGGTGGTCAGTATAAAGTTTTATGGCCTCTCTGCCTAAACAGAGTATGTGGTGGTCAGTATTAAGTTTTATGGCCTCTCTGCCTAAACAGAGTATGTGGTGGTCAGTATAAAGTTTTATGGCCTCTCTGCCTAAACAGAGTATGTGGTGGTCAGTATAAAGTTTTATGGCCTCTCTGCCTAAACAGAGTATGTGGTGGTCAGTATAAAGTTTTATGGCCTCTCTGCCTAAACAGAGTATGTGGTGGTCAGTATTAAGTTTTATGGCCTCTCTGCCTAAACAGAGTATGTGGTGGTCAGTATTAAGTTTTATGGCCTCTCTGCCTAAACAGAGTATGTGGTGGTCAGTATTAAGTTTTATGGCCTCTCTGCCTAAACAGAGTATGTGGTGGTCAGTATAAAGTTTTATGGCCTCTCTGCCTAAACAGAGTATGTGGTGGT
The DNA here is from genome assembly GCA_963680875.1 of Bathymodiolus brooksi. Lineage (NCBI taxonomy): Eukaryota > Metazoa > Mollusca > Bivalvia > Mytilida > Modiolidae > Bathymodiolus > Bathymodiolus brooksi. The sequence goes on from OY804585.1 coordinate 91,998,449, forward strand.
CAGTATAAAGTTTTATGGCCTCTCTGCCTAAACAGAGTATGTGGTGGTCAGTATAAAGTTTTATGGCCTCTCTGCCTAAACAGAGTATGTGGTGGTCAGTATAAAGTTTTATGGCCTCTCTGCCTAAACAGAGTATGTGGTGGTCAGTATAAAGTTTTATACACTTCCTATTTTTCATGATTACACATTTTGACAATTATTTTTTTACAGATGATGACAAACTATGTCAGACAGATTATTATGTAACTATAGAAGATAGAGACCTGTTCTCTCAATGTTTCCCTCACCTTGTTGTAGAATTTGATCAGCAAGCAGCTCTGAAGAAATCCAAAGGTTTGTTTATGTCTTATGAATTTTAGTATCAACATGTAGTTAATTATATGTATTACATGTTTAACATTAAAGGAAAACTCCAGTCAGTTGAACAATTGTTATAATTCAATACATTGTAACTTTTTATTCGTAAATAACTAATTATTAAACAAAAAACACCTTTATTAACATTAATATACCCAACTAGAAATATGAATATTTGGAATTTCCTGTCGTATTGTAAGCGGCCATGACACCTCTTCATGTGATGTCACGGAGACAGATCATGTTAGTTGAATAAATAATGTATCCGACTCTTCCCAACATCGAGCCCTTTTGGGTTTTTTTTTTAATATCAGATCAACTGCAATATAATGTTAACAATTTCTATATCGTCCTAATTTTTTTCTTAATATTCCCATCCCATGTTACATTTTCATAAAACAAATGAGTTTATTTGTATTGTTGGGGGGGGGGGGGGGGGTGGTCTACGTATAATTCCATGTTTTACATGATTGGCCGTAGGTTAAATAACTGTCACTTTTAACTCGTTTTATGCGTACATATGCTTTTTCCTTTTTTGTCGCCAATGCTGGTGTACTTTCCCGTGTTTTTCGTGGTCACTGGTCGATGTGTTAACTAGGGTAGTCCTGATCGGTAATTACAAAAAAATAATCTTCTCATACTTTCCCTTTTCGTTAGTGCAATAAAATGCTTGACATGAAGTCATAATGATTTTGTAAATATCAGAAGATAAATATACGACGTTATTTTACGATTTACATAATTTTTAATGATAAAATTGCAACTGATCAATGCTGCTATAATATACGATACTGATTGCATGATGTCACAGCTCTTTCGGAAGAGCTTTAATTGCAAGTATAATCCGAGAATGGACTATGCCTTTTGTCTCCTCATATTGAAAGTTACGAAAATGTCGATCCCCATTATTTGGTGCTACATGCAACTTCAATGACCAAATTCTACCTTACGGTATACTATTTTTAACATTTATAAACACAAATGTCTTTTATTTACTGTCATTTAAATTTTCATGCTAACTTGTTAAGACCATGGCGTTTTCCTTTAAAAGAAACCTTTACACCATGGTTACATGCTAGATTTCATCAGCTAGAACTACAACTGAACCTGTCTAAACTGAACTCTGAATAAACCGAAATCCTGAATAGACCGAACTTTAAATAAAGTCCCAATGTAGGACTTTTTTTGTTAATTTAATCTACATAAACCAAATACCTGTCTATTCTAAGCACAAAAGTCTGTCTCAAGGAGGTTTGGTTTGGACAGGTTTCTCTGTACATGTTAACCATTTAAAACCATTACACCAGTGTTACATGCTAGATTTCATCAACTAACACTATAATTAATCTGATATTCTCTCACTTTATGTACAAGTTGAGTACACTTGAATCTGAACATTAGTTAAATATAAAAGTCTGTTTAGACAGTCAATTACCACAGACCTATAGACTATTACACAAATTTAAGCCAAGTAAACACATACCATTGCTGTAACAGTTCTATAACATTACTTCAACCACTTCACATCATACTCGGCACCTTTTCAACAAACTCTTTTTCACTGGGAGGGAACTGTTGAGTTCTGATGACAATTTTCTCTGAAGTGTAGATTTTCCTCTGTTTTATTATGTATATTTGTGCAATTTTGAAATTGATATTATGGTAGTGATATTCTACAGATATAATATATTTGCTTAGTTAGATTTTCATGTAATATCACTATAATAAGCAAAAACATGATACTCAGTTATCAAAATTTAAAATATAAAGAATCTTACTTTTGCAATGTTCATAGAAATAACAGTAATATCAGCAACATGAGATCCATGTGATATATTGTAAACATAGATTGTGAAAGTGACCAAAAACATCCCTTTATATAAATATCTGAGACTGAGACATTGAACATTCAATTTTTGTTTGCATCTTGACTTTTGTTGGTTCACCAGATTTGAAGGGTCGTGTGAACTATTTAGCTCACCTGATTTGCCAATTGTAACCAAACTTGGCAGGAATGTTCACACAGTATGCAGGGGCGGATCCAGGATTTCAAGTGAGGGGGCATACTTAAAAAAAATTGCGCCGAGCAGAGGGAGGAGCGAACATTTTTGAGGTATTTCATGTGAAAAATCACGATATTATGCCAAAAAATCATATTTTTTCCAATTTTAGGGGGGCGTGCACCAGGTGTGCCCCCCCCCCCCCCCCCCCCCCCCCCCGGGATCTGCCCCTGGTATGGGTGAATGGTGCAGATTGAAATTTCAACAAAGAAACCTCTGTACAGATTGGATTATGCTATTCTAGGAATGTTTATTTGCTAAAAGAAACATTTCTCTTCCAAATTTTAAACCATATATTGTTTTTTTTTCACACTGTTTAATAAATTTTGATTTGGAAAAAACATGCCTAATGGAAAAACAAAACTTGGCTCTAACAATTAGCAGAATAAATAAATAAAAATCAATAATTGACATTGACCAAAAGGCTTTTACTAGGATATGAAGGTCTGTTATACGTTATCAATGACCAAGACATGCATAGTCTATGTGATGTCTAAATTATGGAAATAAATGTTAAAAATAAAGAATTTTTCGGATCGCTAATTGTAAATGTTTGAATTAAATTCAAATTTATTTTTGTTTGTATTGTAGGTCGCAAAAAGAAAACAAAAGACATTGGAGATGATATTCCAGCTGAAGTGAATGAACGACAAGAAGATGTTGATATTCTTACTGAACAATTGGATAATTTACACGTGGAACCATGGGAAACAGGGGAGATAATACACAAACCAAATGAAAAATGCAAGATTTCTACTCTTTCAGATAAAAAACATGGTACATCTGAAAGTGAAAATTTCTGTTTAAAAGAAAATTCTTCTGTTTGTGAAAAAGTGGATGAAATTGACAGAAATAATGAATCATTTGATGACACAAATGAATTTGAGATTTCTTGTGCAGAGGACAATATGAGTTTAAGGTCTCGTTTATTAAGGAAAATTAGTACTAATTGTCAAAAGACATCAAATTTGTGCAATATGGTAGAAGCAGAATTTGTTGATTCTGAAAGTGAAAACGAAAGTGACACATATTTTCAGCTTCATTCTGAAATTATATTTGAAAAGCCTAACAAAAATCAGAATATCTCCCCGCAATCACCTGCCAGAACTTTGGAACACAAGCTGCAAAATGAAAATTTCTATACACCCAAAACAAATATTAAGAACAAGGACAAAGAATTTTTGAATATAAATGAACAAACACCAGATCAAGATACAAAAACTGATGATATCCAAACTTTGCCAGATTTTGAAGAAACTAGTGTTAAAATTTACAGTGTGTCAGACTTCAGCCATACTGGAAATTTAAATGATGAAGTAAACACACCAAATGTGTCTCAGATGAGAAATTTGTCTCCGTCCCTTTATCAGACTTTTTTAGAATCCACTCCTACAACTACTTCTAAATTACATAAAGCCTCATTGTTGAACAGTATGTTACGGAGTCCACTTCAAGTTGATGCCATTTTAAATGTGATGAGAAAACGACATGAAGTTGTCAGTCCTGTCGTTACAGCTGTCTATGAAGCCAAAAGCCTTGACAGATCGGTGAATAATTTAAGCAGTGTTTCAATGAATGGAACAATTCCAGCTTTTGGGAATTTTCAGATCGAATCGTCACTTCTGAAATCCATTATTTCAAGTGGTGGAAGTATCACAACTTCGCCGGATGTAAGAAATTGTTTAAATATTCCAAATCAGAATAGAAAATCTGTAGATATTGTAGATGTTGAAATGTCTGCTGAAGATAAAATAGTTAGTAAATTGTCTTTTGATGTAAAAAGTCCATCAATACCATTACAGAAGAAATGTACTTCACACCTGAAAACTGTTAAACCATGTGGTAAGAATTCAAAATCTAGTACTTCAAGTATTATTCTCAAAAAGGAGGATGGCCCTGTAATAGATTTGACATGTGATACACCTGAACGTCATGATTGTAGAACTATGTTTGATTTAAGTTGTCATGACGACAGTTCTATAAATAAAGTCAGAAATAAACCAGATTCAAATTTCTGTGTTGATACAGCCATGACCTATCGTACACCAGATCGTAAAACTTTATTAGACTTAAGTTGCCATGGAAACAGCTCTGGGACCAAGTTCAGTGATAAATCGACACTGGATCTTTCTGTTGATATTAATTTTAATATTGGACAAACGAGTATAGATACTACAAGCCCATTCATTGACAGAACTAGTCCATCGATTCAAGGACTCTGTAGTCCTACGTGGACCAAAGGTGTTACAGATTTTAATATTAGACAAACGAGTATGGATACTACAAGCCCGTTCATTAACAGAAATAGTCCATCGATTCAAGGACTCGGTAGTCCTACGTGGAACAAAGGAAAGGAGAATGAGACAATTGTTAGTGCATCACAAGACATGATTTACACAAATAAAAAATCTGTGGTAGATGTGACGTTTGATGAAAATAGTCCAGTTTCATTGGCTGATAGACTGAGAAGGAAACTAAATATTTCAACCATGAGGGGAGTTTTACAAGAAGTGACTGGAAATAAAAAGCTGCAGAAATGAATCAAATATTTTTAACTTGCAAATTTTAAATTTACAATTAGTAAAATAACCTGAGTAATACAGGTAGATAAACTAATAAAATATAAATACAAATGTAGTTAATTTTAAGGTAGACTTCCTCTATTTTGAGGTATGGAGAACTGAAATGTCAGATACCATAGATCATGTTAAGTCAGCCGTGGAGTGAGTTAATGATTGTTGTTCAATGTCAAGTGGACAAATTTTCAGCAACATCATGGCAAGAACAAATTGCATTTCGTTGAGATGATGATGACGTCTGCTTTGCACTAGAACTACATGCTTAGTTGGATTTTTATAGAACAAACTTATGGAAACAACATGGATGCATTATCCTGATTCTGCACCGAGCCGACTAGTCTACTCATACTTCTACATACTGTATAGTTAGCAGAGAAACAGCAAATACCAATTTAATAGTTTTTGATGAGACCCAACAGGGGCTTGAACCCTCGATCTACCACACTCAAACTGCAAGTATACGAACCATTACACCAGCGATGTGGCAAGTCGGCCATGGAAGAAATTTCATTATTGCATTGCACAGCATAAATTTGATTAATATGGTGAGGTAGAATAGACCATTTTTATAACTACACAAAACTAGTACTGTTAATTGATTTTTTAACATATAGATTATTCACTGGTTTTAATGGATGATAATAGATCAGGATTCAAGAGCTCACGAAACACCATAAGTGAAATAATATACATATATTTCCACCAATCTATTTTTACCTCACATGACAGGGTCTTGTGAGTGATTGCCATTTGTAAACTTTCAAATTTCAATTAATCTTCTCCTCAGAAAACACAGGACAATTGCTACTAAACTTTGCAATAATAATGTTTGCGAGATCCTCTGCAAAATGTCTTCATTTCTTTTTGATTTGTCAAATAAAAACATGGCTGCCATGAGCAATTCTCTTGGTTTGTAATTAGCTGAAACTTTAACAAGAGCACCGCCCACGCCGGGTGCTGGACGCTCGACTTTTTCGTATCTGATATTAAACTGCAAGCAATTTACAAAGTTATACATACTTCTAACTATGATGGTCATATAAGCAAATATGTTTGCAAGATTGGTAAATATAATCAGAGGGGTATTATCTTTTCTTGTAACATTATTTTAGTGCATATGAAATAAAAATAAAAAATAACAAAAAATACAAATTGGGGGGCAGCGAGAGGGGATTGTATGTTGGGAGTGGGGGTTACCCTTCTGTAATGTGTTCCCCATTTTGATAGTGAACAGGTATGTTGGGTTTCATTTTAATGCCTATCATTGTTTATATTGAGAAAATTGTATTTTTAGAAAAAAAATGCACGTGAAAAAAAGGAAATAACTCAAATAAAATGCTGGATAGAGTTGTCTTCTCTTGTCAACAGAACGAGGTCAACACTTTCTACAAGCGTATTGAGTTTCAAGTTAATAGCTTTGATAGTTATTGAGAAATTTTAATTATACTAAAACAATATCCCAAATTTCTATGTACTATGCCAAAACAAGGGCAGATAAATCTGGATATGCAAATCACAGGGTCACCTGCATTGTTGTAATGGGTTCCCCATTTGATAGTGAACAGGTATGTTAAGTTTCATTTCAATGCCTATCATAATTATTGAGAAATTGTATTTTTTAAGAAATTCTAAGTCAAAAAGGGGGAATAACTCAAATAAAATGCTGGGTGGAGTTGTCTTCTCTTGTCAATAGATTGGGGTCAACACTTTCTACAAGTGTATTGAGTTTCAAGTTAATAGCTTTGATAGTTATTGAGAAATTTTAATTGTACTAACAAAATATCCCTAATTTCTATGTACTATGTCGAAACAAGGGCAGATAACTTTGGATATACAAATCACAGGGTCATCTGCCTTGTTGTAATTGGTTCCTCTTTTGATAGTGAACAAGTACTCCAAGTTTCAAATGGATACCTTTGATAGTTTTTAAGAAATGGACTCTGACAAAAAACTTAACCGACCCAGACGCTGACGCCGGAGTGACGACAATAGCTCGACTTTTTTTCTTCGAAAAGTCGAGCTAAAAAACCTTCTCCTGTGAAACTACATGTATGATTTGTTTGTATAAATAATGTTTGTGGGGTCATTCACAGAAACTACAAATCCAAATGAATTTAATACAAATGATGGTTTGGTTCCCTACTAAGTTTCCTTATTATTTCATATTGATCCAGCAAAAAACATGACCACCATGAGGAATTTTAGTTTCTGGGACTTTGAAAATCTTCTCAAAAACTACAAGGCAACCCTATGATTCCTCTCCTAGCTTTGACCGGAACTGGCTGAAGGCACAGCTTATACGCTTTTTGTTGTGTATTGCCATTGGACAAATTGATGGAAGGAAAGTTGTTGGAGAGAAGAGTTTGGAAAATACCAAAGGGGTAATCAGAATTCGTATATCGAAGAACAGACAACACAATGACCAAAAGAAAAAGTACAAAACGTTAAAAGCCTTTTGAAAAGGACAAACAACGATCTACAAAACATACACATACCGTACTACTAAACAAAGTCCGGAGGCTTAATATTAGTTTATATGTATATTAAATGATGTATTCCTGTGGTATTGGTTGTTTTTTTTTTATATATTTCTTATAATTTCCAACAAAATAAATACTAAATAATAGGTTTTTATTGAAATATACAAGGTGATCAGCAATCGTTCATAGATTCACCGATTTATATAAGCTATACATAAATCCACTGCTAGACCAAATAGAGGACAGCGGTATAGATGTGCAGATAGGAACAATTCCCTGCTCGGCACCAACATGTGCAGATGACGTCTCATTAATAGCAGATAGCGAACAAAATCTCCAAATCTTAATTGACACGGTAGTAAACTACAGTAAACAAGAAAATTATAAAATACAACCTGCAAAGAGTGCAGTAATGTCTTTCAATACAAATATGGAAAACCCTGGTTATAACTACACTATCAACAATGAATCCATACAAAAGCCAGATACTATAGTTCATCTATGGATCACTCATCACAGAAACTATAGGAAAACAACAACTACACAAATCCAAGCAAATATGGAAAAATCCTGGCGCACATTGTAGTCTCTTGGGAGCTGGGTTACATGGGAAGAATGGACTAAACCCAACAGCTTGTTTACATCTATTGCAAGTCTATTTAATTCCTATTCTGACATATGGGCTAGAAATATTACTTCCATCTAGGACTGAGCTTCAAACTTTGGAAATATTTTATCGAAAAATACTAAAGCAGATACTTTCAATCCCAACAAATACAGCAGATCCAGCCGTTTACATCCTGGCAGGTGTGATACCGATAGAAAGCCGGATACATAAACTAGCTCTAGGCATGTACGCCAATATATGTAGGACAACAAATTCAATTGAAAGGGAAATAGCAGAAAGACAACTAGGAATGAAAGCAATAAATGATAATAGCTGGTTTTCAAAACTTAAGCAAATATTAGCTATATATGAACTCCCGTCAAGTCACAATATCCTGGATCTACCACCTACAAAAAACGCCTGGAAAAAAATGGTCAACAAAGCAGTTAATGAATACTGGATTGAGCATATTAAGAAAATGTCAACCTATTTCAAGAGCTTAGATTATTTGAATGCCTCCAATTATTCCAATGGAAAAGCACATGCAGCCCTGGCTAGTGTCCAAACGTCAGCTAGAGATATAGCAAGACTTCCTGTCAAACTGCGTTTCATGACAGGAACCTACTATCTGCAGAGCAACAAGGCAGCATTTAACCAAAATAGGATTGATCCAACCTGCCTGGTATGCCAGATAGAACCAGAAACATTAGAACACTTTCTACTTGATTGTAATGTCCTAGCTGAAACACGTGAGCCATATATCTCAGAGTTCAATGTTCTAATAAAAGAATGTCATCCCTGTGTTAAATGTAATACTACTAATACATTTATACTCAATTTACGTAGTATTCTAGATCCTAGCACTGTGTGTTGTGGTTGTGACTGTAACTGCTTGAAAACCTTATATACCTTTGAGCATGTAACCCGTAGATTATGCTTTGCATTGAATACTAAAAGAAACAACATATTAAAGACACTACCTAATAATAGGCGTAAAGGTCTTTAAGGGCAGCCACCCCATGCTTTTCTTACAAAAGCATTTTAGATTTTAAATTATACAGTAATAATTAAGTGATATATGAACTGAATCATACTCAAATTTGTGAGGTGGTCCTATATAGGACGGAAATACTATCAAGACAAGACAAGACAATGGCGGATATAGAGTCCGGTAGCAATATCGTCGATTTACAGCATGTATTCTGTACATTTAATGATTGATTATTATTGTATATGTGTTTATCTATAGGCATTTTATCAAAGATTGAATAAAATAGCAAGTAACGTGGAAATATTCATATATACAAGATGATATGTAAATAGAGTCCGGTATTCAAAATGGCGGACAACAGAGTCCGGTACGATTTATGTTGATTTAATATGTGTATATTGTATATAAATTGCGCACTAATTTAAATAAATAATTTTGTACAATCCTTAAGAAAAAAGTATGAATTACAGAGAAAGTAGGAAAGATAGAAAAAAAAAGTGTATATAGGAAAGTCAGAGGAATAGGCGAAAGATTTGTCAAGTTGCATGTTCATGCCTTCAGCAATCGTCCACTCTGGCTACCGTAGCGGCCACTGGGTATACACCCAACCCAACCAGCACAGCACTATCAGCCTCACTAGATGCTACTTACAACTTGACGACCCTAAACTTAGATAGAGGCAGTGGACAGCTCCTGTTTGAAAGATACCAAACAGGGAGCCTCAGCAACTGGTGCTGGCAAGGTATTCCAAATACTGGTGGTCTGTGGGAAGAAACTGTGCTTGTAGTAATCCAGGCGCGTAGCTCCCTATACGCCAACACGCAGTTGCGTGCACATCGGCGTGCTGAAAAAAAAATAAAGAGCAAAAAAAATATGGAAGACAGACTACCAGAGCCAATCACCCTGCAGACATGCCAAAACAGTATTGGAAAGTTTCTTTGTACTATGCTTTTATAAGACCACATGATAATGGAATTGGAGTCACGTCTGATAAAATCAGAAAATCGCTTCTATGCACAGTATCTGCTTCCTCGTGTTATAGGAAATATTACGAACGAACAAGTCGCGACATTGTATGAGACATACCAGACTGACCTGACATGTAATTTAGACAAATTCAAGAGGGAGATCGCTCGATGGCGAACACGCTGGAGTATAACACCTCGCGATCAGATGCCAACTTCACTTTGTGAGACACTTGATGCGGTAAACCCGGTGCTATATTCTTCTATAGATACCATCTTGTGTATCATGTTGACAATGCCGGTAACAAGTGCTACCGCAGAGCGATCGTTCAGTGTACTACGTCGGTTGAAGACATATGTACGATCAACAATGAATAACGATAGGTTGTCATCGCTAGCATTAATGCATATCCATCGCGATTTCAGTGTGGATTTAGACAAAGTTATGGAGAAGTTCGTGTCTGCTAAGACACGAAGAACAGATTTTGGGCAATTCTATTAAGTAAATTCTGTCTAACAAAATCATGAAATCAATGTGTTGCTTATGTATTCAATTTACCCATGAAAACACCTCAGAACGCACCATTTTGCATCAAGTCAGCCAAAAAAATTCTGGGGGACAAACCCCACCAGACCCCCTCCCCTTTTCCACGTTTGGCTGCTTGCACTGCAAAAAAGGCTAGCTACGCCCCTGTAATCTGTGGATATATACTTCAAGGAATGGCTAGATCTTGTTTGACGAGTTGGTTTGGTCAGGTACTCTTCTGCTCTGATGTCAATTAAGTTGATGATGATCTTGTACATCATAGTAAGTTGGATTTTCTTTCGTCTTGTTTCAAGTGTGTCCCATTCTAGATCTCCAAGCATGGAAGTTACGCTGCTGGTGTTTCTCTAGCGATTTGTCGCGTACTTAGCCCTCTTCGCTTGACCATTTCGATCTTGTTTATGGCATCTTTTGTGTGCGGACTCCATACTGATGAGCATTATTCAATTGTAGGACGGACTAAGGTTTTATATGCCGCTGTTTTCGTATCCTGGTTGCTGACCTTCGGGTTTCTTCTTAAAAATTGCCTTTTTAACAGTTTTGTCAATATGACTCATCCAAGACATGTCTGAATGTAGTTCCACTCCCAAGTATTTTGATGAAGCTTCTGATGTTAGTTTGTGTCCTTTGAGAATGTAGTCTTGTAGTATTGGTGTTCTAGATCGTGTCACATGGAGTGTGCTGCATTTATCTGGATGGAAATCCATTCCCCATTTTTGTTCCCAGTCTGCCAGTTTGTTGAGGTCATCTTGGAGTATAATGGTATCTTCGTTCGATCGAATATTCCTGTAGAGAATACAGTCACCCGCAAAGAGTCGTATGCGTGACTGTACACAGTTCGGGAGATCGTTTATAAAGATAAGGAACAACAAAGGTCATAGGATTGTTCTTGAGGTACTCCACTAATGACTGGTACTGTATCAGATGTTGCCCCTTCCACTATTACCTGTTGTGTTCGGTTGCTCAGAAATGCCTTGATCCATCCTTGTGTGGAATCTCGGATACCGTAGTGATCAAGTTTCTTCAGGAGTCTTCCATGTGGTACTCGATCGAACACTTTTGAAAAATCGAGGATGATAAGGTCGTGCTGACATCCTACATCTAATGATGATAACAGTTCATGTGCTAGTGTTAAGAGCTGGGTTTCACAACTGCGTCTTGCTCTAAATCCGTGTTGGCAATCAGTCAAAATTTGGTGAGCATCTAGGTGTTTAAGAATACTGCTGACAATTATATGTTCTTGTACTTTACAACAAAGACTGGTCAGTGATACTGGACGATAGTTGCTGGCTTTATATCGTTCCCCTTTCTTGAATATGGCTGTAACGTTTGCGGTGCGCCAATCATTCGGTATGTTCCCCTCATCTAGACTCTTCTGAAAGATCAATGTTAATGGTGGAGCTATAACATCTGCAAGGTCTCTCAGGATTCTTGCTGGTATTTGGTCAGGCCCACATGCTTTTTGAGGGTTCAGTTTCTGGAGAAGTTTTTGAACTCCTTCTATGCTGACAGTTATTTCAGGCATAGATGAATAAGCTTCGCCATCTGGTGTTGGTATATCAGATGTTTCTTCATTTGTAAATACTGATTGGCATTGTCGATTTAAAATATCAGCTTTATCTTTAGCGTCGGCGTGTAATATTCCCGCATCTTTAAGCAGAGCTATCCCATTTGTGTCTTTCCTCAGTGATGTGATGTATGACCAGAATCTTTTCTGTTTTGGTGGTCTATTTTCCTGGTCTGGGTCTCCTATTTCTATGATGTTGTTGATGTACTTCCAGTACGATTGTCTCTCTGCCTTTTGTAGATGTGCTTTTGTTTCTTTATATCTCTTTAAGTCTATTTTATCCTTTGTTTTCTTACACTTTTTATACTGTTTATTTCTTTTCCTGATTAGTGATTTGACTTCTTTACTGATCCATGGTTTCCTGTTTTTATTTCCACGGATGAGTTTTGTTGGTATGTGTTCGTTCATTAGTGAGTGGATCTTGTCTTTAAATTCTGTCCATAGCTGTTAAACATTCTTACCTTTTGATGACTCTTGGTATTGTCCATAGAATTTTCTTAGTTCGTCTTTCATCGGATTATAATCTATGTCCTTGTACATAAATACTTTTCTTGGTGGTACTTTAACTTTCAAAGGACGAAGGCTAGATTCTATAAATACGGCTTCATGATCTGAGATACCAGGAATGACTTCTACTTCGTTGATTAATGTTGAGTTAGTGAAAAATCGAGTACATTAGCGGTAGTCTCTGTTAAACGTGTAGGTTCCTGTACTACTTGGTCAAGAAATGTGTCTTTGGTAATAGTTAGTAGCTGGTTGGATTGTGTTCCATTAGTGGCATATTCATTGATTGTTTCTTTTTCCCAATTTATGTCCCCAAGGTTAAAATCTCCTCCAATCCATAGATGTGCTCCATTTGCAGTTGGCATTCTTGTGATGAAAGAATAAAGTTTGTCTAGATATTAAGGATCCCTTCTGCCTGGTGGTTTGTAAAAGGATCCAATATACAGGTCATTGTTTCCAAGTGTTTTAATTTTTACCCATACAACTGAGTTCAATATCATCTTGTGGTGAAACATTTAGTTCTTCTGGTTCAGGCTGCTATCATATTTCTTTGATATTAGTAAAAAGACCCCACCGCCTTTGCCGTCAGTTCTGTCTCTGTGGTATGCTTTAAACCTTTCTGGAAAAACTTCAGCATCTCGTATGGTAGGATTAAGCCACGACTCTGTACCTATTACTATGTCGGCCTGAATGGATGAGACGAGTTTTCTCAATTGTGAAGGTTTACCGTCTGATTTTATAGATTGACAGTTGACTACGACAATACGCATTGGCAAGTCTTTCCTTTTCTGTGGTTGTAAATGGTGCTGTGTGCTTTTAGTTGGAGATGATTACTAAAACTGATGTCAGAGTGCATGGTATCACTAAGTATGGGGAAAGAGTTAGACGATTCATAGATGGTACTGTCAAATATGCTTGGTATTAAAAACAAAATTGACGGATATTTTAGTGAGGCAATTGCCTCACTTGCCTCAATGGTAGTTACGGCCTTGTAATCTGCGAACGTTAGTCGGATTTTTTTTAAATAATGTTCGTTTCGTTTAATAGTTTGATATATAAACTCGCTCCTAATACTTCGACAGGATCTTCCCGCCAGGCATGCGCTGAAATAAAATAGAAAGGCTGCAAAACTCACAGCAACATAGAGATGGCATACAATTACGTTGTAACGGCACACAAGCCGACAGCTGTCAATGCCTGTGTAACAGGTTAAGCATATAGAATATGCATTTACCCGATAATTTACACTTGTCCGGCATTGGGTTCACGACGACCTTGTAAAGGGAGATAATTAGTAAAAAAACCCACAATAACTTGTGCATGTTGATTGCTTTATATAAACTGTACAATAAAAATTCAAATCAAAGCTATGTCTAATTGTTGATTATCATATATAAACAGCTCCATTCATTTTCACACTTTAAAAGGAAGCTGAATACCTACTCTTGTCGCATGCTTCACTATAGTCCGAGATTCCTCTGTCGTTTAACGGCATTGATAATCTTGCTGTAGCCGTTCAACGACAGAGGGTGATACATACGGAAAACAGCGGATTTGCTTCTCCAACTCTGGGTCAGCACATTTCCACGTTTCGTGGCTATCGGATTTTATTTTATATCATAAACCTTATATAAATCGCTTCACCAATCATTTTTCTATTCATTCATAAACATCTTACCCTCAGAAAAAGATGTTACACTCCACTACAGCACGATTTTGCCTTAGAACCTATGATTTCGACATTTGTCTTCCATCTTTCAAACATTTGTCACGTGACTACGAGAAAACTACGATTACCGCAATGTATCATGGGAGATAATTTGCATATAAACAAACAAACAAATATTTTTATTGCCAATCATAGGCGCCTGTTAAGGCAGAACAATTAACATAAAATTTAATACAGTTGATTATATTGATTGGTAATGATTTTAACAGCAAATTTAGTGAATTACAGATAACCATAAGAAAAAAAAAATGTAGTACCTTGTCCAAAAACAAAAAGGGGGAACGTAACACATGCTCTTTCCGAAGCCCGTTGGTAACACTCTGCCATTGAATCTTTTCTTTCCAACACATTCTGTATAATTTCCTTCTGCTCTTCTTTGATCTGTAGATGGACTGTTTGTCCTGCAGAATACGCTTAAATGTATCGTCTTCCATGTGATTTGAATGTTGTTTACGTATGCAAATAATGCTCCAAATAATTTGGCACGCTGCATTAATTAGCTCCCATCATGCAATGCGTTGCTGTCATCATTCAGTTAGTATCGCGAGATCACGTGTGTAGATTCGAAAATGGAAGTCAAATGGCGGAATAATAGGATCTAAGGCAAAATCGTGCTGTAATGGAGTGTAACACCACTTTCTGAGGGTAAGATGGTTATGAATGAATAGAAAAATGATTGGTGAAGCGATTTATATAAGGTTTATGATAGAAAATAAAATCCGATAGCCACGAAACGTGGAAATGTGCCGATACTATGGCTGTGAGGCAAATTTGATGGTTTCCGTATGTATCACCCTCTGTCGTTGAACGGCTACAGCAAGATTATCAATGCCGTTAAACGACGGAGGAATCTCGGACTAGCTTCACTAATGGCACTATGATACCCAGTCGATTCAAAAGCTCACTAGAGCTTATGTTATGTGTTATAGATATTTCGACTTTAAATAAAACTTATTTGATTTGATTTGATTCACTAAAGACACTATGCACAGGGTCAGGGGCTTGTCAACAGTCCATAATGAATAATAAAAATGTAACATTTACTTCAAGT
Source organism: Bathymodiolus brooksi (assembly GCA_963680875.1). Lineage (NCBI taxonomy): Eukaryota > Metazoa > Mollusca > Bivalvia > Mytilida > Modiolidae > Bathymodiolus > Bathymodiolus brooksi. The sequence goes on from OY804585.1 coordinate 92,013,883, forward strand.
AGGACATGTATTGTTACACATTCAGCTTGCTATAACTTCCCTTTTGAAATTAAAAAAGGGATATATTCGCACACAACAAACTGATAACATTCATCAGGTATGCCAAAGATTTATATAGTAGAAAGGATACGAATCTCGTATTATCTCGCGTGGCGAGGTTTTATGCTACAGCAGAGCAAAAATGAAGTCATTCATTTTGGAATGCCTTGACAATTCGCAGGAAAATCAACCAGTTACACCAAAGTTCATGTTATACATCTAGTCGTCTATATACTACACTACACAAAACAATCCTTGCATTTGGCGATATAGGTTCAATGGAAATGTTTTTTTGATTTTTTCTGTATCGCCCCTCATACACGGAAAATTAAAAAAAAGTACAGTACAGTTTCATACATCTAAAAACATATTAAAAAGGATAAAACAAAGAAACCCAGGGGCCAGAAAAATCGCTGAGGTGCCATTTTCAGGTGCCAGTTTTGAAAGTCAGGAGCCAGTTTTAAGAGCCAGCTAAAATTTGTACAAGGAGCCAATTTTTTCGAACCGAAACTGATGATTGCATGTACCTGGCATGTTCAGTTTCATGTATAAATGGTCCGGATTTGTTTGTACTTCTGTTTTTCATTTCAATTTCATCATCAAAAACAAAAATATTTATATAATTTATTACAATAAATAATCAATAAATAACAACATAGACATCATCATATAACAACAGCTAACATACAATATGATACACAGAACTGTCACTAAAATGCCCTCGTGCCTTTTTCGTAAGTTTTTAAAAAAAATTATACTAAAACTGCCTTTCTCTTGTTAAAAATATCGATCAATGTGTATGATCTGTCAATCAACAGATTACATCTCAAAATTTGACACCTGTTGTATGGTCTGAGTAGTTAATTACAGGTGATCAAATTCAAAGGCAATTAACATTAATTAGTGATCATTCATTTTGGTGAAAAAAATTAATAAAATAATTGAAGTGTCAGCGGCTTGTTGTGTTCAGCTTGGTACACTACTCATTCCCAAGCTACTCAGGATTAATATCGCAGCCGCTCGTTGTTATAAATATCCATAAAAATAAAGTATATTTCATCAGTTTCACAGAAATGTCGTTTAGCTCAGCTGACATGCGACAAGCAGAAGATCGCTAAGCAATCAGAATCAGATCGTTCTTCAACACCGATTCCATTCGGTACTAGCAGTTGCTTATTTATTTAATAAAGTGAAAAATAAGTGCCAATATAATAAAATATGGCACATTTGTTTATGTCATTGACGTACAATTTTTATTTTTAATGACATTCGAAAATTTGCATGTTGTACATCATGGTAACTACGTGCTAGAAATAGCAAGGAAGTTAAAAATAACTTTTTATTGACTGCATTTCGGCTACTAGTTTGAATATACCGTAACTGGAGATAAGTGTCTGTCATCTCCGATTTTCCTCTATATAATATATGTAAAACAACTTTTTTCAAAACATGATCATCTAATTACACTTCAATTAACAACAATAATACGATCATAAATCATAATTGGCAATCAAGATTTCACACCTCGATAAATTGTTTACCTGTTTTCCTTTGACAGTTAAATACCGACACGCACTAGCAGACGATAAAACTTGCCTAGGTATTTTACGGATTATTGATTTTTGTTATGGTACACAGTGATTATCTATAAATTTACACAAGGAAATCTAGGTGCCAAAAAAATCGCCAGAAGCCAATTTCAGTCGCCAGCCAAGAAAAAAAAATCGCAAATTGCGACATTGGCAACCGACAGCGCAATCCCTGAAACCAATCATGCTGAGTTTTGTTCTATGCATTTTGTATATCGAATACACATTTATACACTTTGGTATGTCGATTTCATGTAACAAGGAAGTTTATTGATTTCTAAATAGGCCACCCCCATTCCAGAATGCCGCCATTTTGACAAATGATGGTATACAAATCGGGAGCACTGTTTTCAATAAAACTCCTTCTATTCATTGAAAAATATTTATATTATCACAAAAATGACGGCTCCGCTTCAATATTCGGTATGATGAGAGAAGAGAGGAGTTTGAAATTTAAATTCGAGTCTTGACCGTCCATAAGAGGTGGGATTATGAAGATCAAAAGGGCAAATTGATTAATGTCAATTATTGATGAAATATGGGAGATACATCTACAAAAAGTAGATACTTTATTAATGATTGGTATTTAGGACAAATATTTTCACTTTATATCTAATTATGGTTTTATATATTTACAAATACTGGTTTAAAATGTTGAAGCGATGAAAATTTCCACCATTGATCAAGGCACGCTCATCGTCAACGAATTGCACTATGGGTAATCTCACTTGTTCTCGCCATGCAACATACTTACACAGACTTTTTGAGAGAGAAAAATTCAATATGCAGGACATAGGTCCTGCACCCAATAATTTTCTGCAGGACCTACTGAAATAGTGCAGGACCAGAATTTACAAAATTCTCAAATTTAAACGGAATCGGTGATGGGAACAATATAAACCCGACCCGTCATGTTTTCAAATATAAACACACGAAATGGTCGCGTTGATGCATCACAGCCAGTTTAAACTATAAAAATACAATGATTAATAGAATTACCATGGAAACAGTTGCATGTTTATGAAGTAAATGTCATTTGAAGCAGAATCTAATTCCGAGTTGACTGATCGTTCCGGCATACCAGTTGCATTTCCGATTTCCGGTGCAAAACAAAATACACAAACAAAAAATTTTGTCGGACACCCGGACCGGCATATTTGGCAGTATTGCTGGTCCTTGTGATTTTCTGCCCGCTCGGTCTGATGAATTTCAAGCTTGCATACAATCTATGTTAAATCTCGCGAGATTCATATCCTTTCTACTATATAAATCCTTGGGTATGCTCGGTCAAAGGACTGGAAAGACGAATAATTTAAAAGTATTTAGGAAAAATAAAACAAAGGGCATAAACAGTATTGCCAAAATCATCTAAGGTTATCTATACCTGAGGGAGATTGATGGTGGTTTTGATAAAATACATTATTTAGGAACTGTGCATCTAATAAATCGTGTCCGTGCATTTCAATTGTATCGTGGCAGTCAGTTTTATTGATGGAGGAAACTAGAGGACCCGTAGAAAACCACAGACCTGTCGCAAGTCACTGACAAACTTTATAACATAACGTTGTACACTTCGCCCTGATCGAGATTTGAACTCACAACATCAGTGATGATAGGTACTGATTGCATAGGTAGTTGTAAATCCAACTACCATATGATCACAGCCACGATGACCACTGAGCAGCATTATGACTAACTGTGTAACCCTCTATAAATAAAGAATTTATCATTATTATTATGAAAAGAAAGTTAAAACAGTAATGGTCAATAATTCCACTCGATATCAACAGAACAAACAATCACCTCACACCTTCACTCACTATTCACAAAATAAAGAGACCACAACATATGACATTGGAAATCCATGTCTTGGTTTCGGACAGGTCAAAAATGTGGTGGGGTTAAACCGGTTACTAGGAAGAAATCCAACCCTCCCCTTTTGATAACTGGATTTCCAACAGCGAATGATGAAAAACCCGCACAGATTCGCTACCAATCAAAAAGATCACATACTACCACAATGATAGGGGACATGCAGAAGTGGGGAAAGAAACATTAAATACATGCAAACTCTTTGGAAATCTCCCAGATTTTTCCTCGCTTCATTTGAAGTCAACTGGAAGAGAAGTCATGTCACCCTGTTTACAAATAATGTTATTCTTTGAAGTGTGTTCCTATTTATATTTCAATAAATAGTGAACAATAGATATTGAAATTCTCTAATGGCTTGTTCCTGAAAAAATGTTATTTTAAATAAACTATCCATATCAGTAGATCTCTGACATAATTTTGCAATTTATTTAGGTAGTACTAATATTAGTTTCAGGATAAAATAAAAGTCAAGATTATGACACTTGAATGTATAATATTTGTTTATTTTTAGGTAATTTTACATCTCCAGATGACCTAAATCTGATCATAGCCAGAAATACACGTATGGAAATATATGCTGTGACACCAGAGGGACTTCGACCAATCAAAGAAGTTGGTATCAATGGAAGGATAGCTGTAATGGAGTTATTTAGACCTCCTGTAAGAATCATACCTAAGTTTATTTAATTACATAATTATTAGCAGCCAACTCTAAATTTAGGAGGCATATCAAATGCATAATAATAAATGGTATTTGAAATGCAGAAAACATTCCTGGTAAGGTATTAAAAACATACAGTTTTGAAAACTTTAACACTTGAGGTGAGTGTTGGAGTTCAAACTCGTGTCAGCGGTGTTCGGTTTCCGGACGTTTACTCGAAACTGGGGGGTTCCAACAGTCGGTTTGTTATATCTGTCCATGTTCTCCTTCCTCTGGTAGTTACAATATAGCTGACATATTGCTGAACACCAGGTCCAGGGACAGAAATTAACTATTTTTTCCCAGTAGCCAACTGGGCTACTGACTTCTAATTTCTAGGGGCCCAGCTATATTTTTAAGGGCCCAGTTTTATTTTTCAGTCAATGAAAAAGGAAAATCAAAACATTTGGACATAAATGAATAATTGTTCATTTTAAAAACCCATTTAATCAGGTAATACAGGCTTTTTAAATACTTGTAGCAGTATGAATTTTTATCTTCGTCTGTCTTCCTCTTTTGTGGAGGTTTTATGCTACTGATAAACTCCCACATTTTCTAAACAGGAATTAACTACCTACTTATAACTTAAACTCTAAAAAGAGGAATGGGCATGCAAAAAAGGTTTTCAGATATTTTGAATTAATTTGTGTGATAGATCCAGCAATAATTAAATTTAATCACTAGGTCTTGTCCTGATCTGATCTAAAAAAAATATCCTAATTTTGTTAGGAATGCATTTTTTGTGATGTCAAACTTGTCTATAGTGACGTTTGATGGCAATTTAGTAAGCAGTCTTTATGTGACTGTGAGCTAAATTAGGTCAGTCGGCATACATATATAGTGCACAGTATCCAGTGGATGTAATGAATACAGCATATGTAAATATCTGTATTTAATTATTCCTTTTACTGTATGCTGTATATTATTATATGTGTGCATACAGATATTGTATTTTATATTGTTTTTTTTTTTATTTGTAAACAAGTAAAATGTAGCAGATAATTTTTATTTCATAGGTTTATAAATTTGAAATATATTCTATAGTATGGTATAAAATAAACTGTATAAAAGTATCCAATACACATCTATTCTTTTGGAAAATTCTAGGATATCAATTAAAAATAGATATACACTAAAATGTACAATTACAATAGACAAGTTATTCACCTTAGTTTGGATTACAAGTATCAATCAATTTTCATGTAAATATTTTTTTCAATTAAATGTTTTTCTTTATAAGATAAGGCAGATATGGCCAACAATCCATATCTCACTGTCCGATCCCGTTCCGAATATTTTACATCAATTTCAACATCCGGTTTACCTACATTTTTAATTTCAGTTAAGAACATGAATCTGTTGTCATCTTCAATATATAAGCATCTCAAAACAAATTTAATTAAATACAAACAATCTTTAATACTTTGGGAGTGTGGAAGTCAACTTATTTCTGTGCTCAGTAATATATTTCAGTTTTAAGGCTCCATGTATTGCAGGTGCTCGTTCCTACTAAAAGGATGTTTACAATACGTATCGGAAGAAGAAGGAGATGTTCTATTTAATAAAAAATAGGAATGTGCCGGTCTGACAGAATAAATAAACAAATTTCAAGTCTCTGTCTGACATTTTAATAAAACTGAAACAGAATTTAATGCCGTTCTAGAAACTCTGTTGGCAGTGGAAACTTGGAGTGATGAATAAATTTCATTCGCCAACTGGACGACCGCAAAGTAATATTTGATCGCCCAGCTGAAATTTTACTCGCCGTGGGCGACCGTTAATTTCCATCCCTGAGGCCTTAGCCATATTCTTTACTCCACAACCTGTTCACAATGTTATATTTGTGAGGCACACTCAACACATAAAATTCTTCTTTCTTGTGCACAATTAATGGAACCTTATGTTAAACACCATAACCCTAATCCTCATAAAATTGTGAATATATGTAGAGTGTACACTGTAAATGGTTTATAAGTGAGAAAAGAAAAGCTGTTAGATATTGTACCAAAATACCACAACACTTTCATGGAAAATATACAATTTGATCTGATTCTAATTTTGCTACATCTGAATTATTTTGTTTATTTTACCTTTGTTTTTTTTTCAGGGAGAGTCGAAAGATGTCATGTTTATTTTAACATCACGTTACAATGCGATGATACTAGAATGTCACCAAGACGGGGAAAACTTGGATATAATTACAAGAGCACATGGAAATGTTCAGGTATTAAATATAGACAATCTTCTAGGAATCAATTGCTAACTGTGATTATCATCATCTTTGAGCATCTCTATAAAAAGTTTCAGATGAGGCCAGATTTACAAAAATCAGCCCTATGTTTGAAAAATCATTAAGGTTTTGAACAAAATGTTTTAGCATGTTATTCCTTCAGAAATACAATGTATGTCTTTTTGAGATTTTTGAAGAAGAAAAATGAATTGCCTACCCACTTCAAATTGTGGGTTGAGAAGTAATTTCACTTTTCTAATTATGTCTCCCCTTCGAACGAAGGGAGACATATTGTTTTAGTCTGATTTTTTCTTCTGCTTCCGCTTCTTCTTCTTCTGCTTCTTCTCAGCGAAGCTTGTCCGGACCATAACTTTTTTGTCTTTCGAGATAGGTCAATGATATTTGGTATGTGGGTGCATGACCATAAGGTGGTGTGTCGCGTATCATAATGACCTTTGTTGGACTTTGACCTCAAGGTCAAATAATTGTTTTTTAAATAGTATTTTCTTTTCCGGGCCATAACATTTTTGTCTTTCGAGATAGGTCAATGATAATTGATATGTGGGTGCATGACCATACGGCGGTGTGTCGCATACCGTAATGACCTTTGTGGGACCTTGACCGTTGACCTTAAGGTCAAATAATTGTTGTTTAAATAGTATCATTCAACTCATAATGTGTAACTAATTGTTGTACAGATGGTCGCATTAAGGGGAGACATAAGTTTTAGGTATCTAAAACAGTTCTTCCTAGTTTGTTTTTGAGTCTGAGATATAATTACATCTATTTATTGACTGTGTGTGTGGTCCTTCATTGACCCTTTTTGCAAATAAGTAGAAACATCTTTAAAAATAGATTAATACATTTAATTTAATTTAATTGTAGGATCGAATTGGAAGGCCTTCAGAAACTGGAATCATAGGAATTGTAGATCCACTGTGTAGAGTTATAGGATTGCGACTTTATGATGGCTTGTTTAAAGTAATTCCACTTGACAGAGATAACAAAGAACTTAAAGCATTTAATATTAGGTAAGCTTAAGTTTAAAACAATATCTTATGTAGTTATTTAAGTACTTGGCAAAACTTTAAAGGATCTGGGGTTTTTTGGGGGTGGGGGGGGGGGGGTGGGGGGGAGAGTGGCTTATTGGAGTATGTGGGTTAAAGGATATGAGATCCCCAGTTTGGTATATTGACATCACAGTGAAATGCATAAGTATAAAGTAGATGATTCTGTTAAGACTAGGACCACACAATATATTGTTATACTTATTGTTTCTGTTTAAATGAGAAGGATGTTTAAACAGTGTTGGTCATCAATTGCACCAGTATCAACAAATCGAACAATCACCTCTCATCTTAACTGAACTTACTGAATACAAAAAAGACCATGACATATGATGTTGGAAATCCATTTCCTAGCTTGGTACAGGCACAAAAATGTGGTGGGGTTAAACCGGTTAATGGGATCCCAACCCCCCCCTCTTGATAACTGGATCTCCAAGGGCAATACCTATATAAACAAACGATCAAAACCTGCACAGATTCGCTTCCACTCGTGTATGTTATTGAAAATTTTGTATAATATTTTGTGGCACATTATATTCTGTAGATAGTAAATTGACTATGATAAATTTGAAAAATGTATACAGAAGTCAGAGCTTTATATTGAGATAACAAAATCCTTTTCTGTTTAATGTTAAATTTTGATACCTATAATATTAAGATGAATATCGCTTACATTTAATGACCTTACCCAGTGTATTACTACAATTTTGAGAGTTACATGTTAGAGTTACATTTGAATAGTACCAAATGAAATGCTATGAAAACATTACAAGGGATCCTTGATTGTCATTTGTAGGTTAGAAGAATTAACAGTTATAGATCTACAGTTTATGCATGGTTGTACTACACCAACACTGATTCTTATACACCAGGTATGTATATTGGGGAAATCAAATACAAAAAATGTACAGTAAAACTAGTCAACACCGAATCCTGAATAAAACAGAAATTAAATACAGTAAAACTAGTCAACACCGAATCCTGAATAAAACAGAAATTAAATACAGTAAAACTAGTCAACACCGAACCCTGAATAAAACAGAAATTAAATACAGTAAAACTAGTCAAAACCTAACCCTGAATAAAACAGAAATTAAATACAGTAAAACTAGTCAAAACCTAACCCTGAATAAAACAGAAATTAAATACAGTAAAAGTAGTCAAAACCTAACCCTGAATAAAACAGAAATTAAATACAGTAAAACTAGTCAAAACCTAACCCTGAATAAAACAGAAATTAAATACAGTAAAACTAGTCAAAACCTAACCCTGAATAAAACAGAAATTAAATACAGTAAAACTAGTCAAAACCTAACCCTGAATAAAACAGAAATTAAATACAGTAAAACTAGTCAAAACCTAACTCTGAATAAAACAGAAATTAAATACAGTAAAACTAGTCAACACCAAACCCTGAATAAAACAGAAATTAAATACAGTAAAACTAGTCAAAACCTAACCCTGAATAAAACAGAAATTAAATACAGTAAAACTAGTCAAAACCTAACCCTGAATAAAACAGAAATTAAATACAGTAAAACTAGTCAAAACCTAACCCTGAATAAAACAGAAATTAAATACAGTAAAACTAGTCAAAACCTAACCCTGAATAAAACAGAAATTAAATACAGTAAAACTAGTCAAAGCCTAACCCTGAATAAAACAGAAATTAAATACAGTAAAACTAGTCAACACCGAACCCTGAATAAAACAGAAATTAAATACAGTAAATCTAGTCAAAACCTAACCCTGAATAAAACAGAAATTAAATACAGTAAAACTAGTCAAAACCCATCTTTTCGCTAGCCAAGGGTTACGATTCGGGTCCCCCTTCTCTCCACCCTTGGCGGATCTAGAATACATTTTGAAATTCGCGCGCAATGCCACCTGGTGGTTTATCGAAGTTGCGCCCCTTAGATAGTCGTCATCGCCAGCCAATCAGAATCGTTTTGTTATACGTATGTTGGAGAGTTGAAAATGGCAGCGCCCAGTGAATAAAAACTTATTTGTGATAAATTTAATTTGGAAGCACTTACTGTCAACCAAGTGAAAGTTTCAAAGCTTTGGCAGACGGGAAAGATGTTTTCATTGGAACCAAAACGGGAAGTGGCAAATCGTTGTCATATGAGAGCATTCCGGTGCCATTTTTGTTTACATTTCGTGGATAACATGTGTTCCGTGTAAAACGTCTTCTGATTGGATACGTGTACTGGTAGCCGTAACCAATGAAATATTAAAGTGCGAATCCTCAAAATGTATTCTAGATCTGCCAAGGGTGGAGAGAAGGGGGACCCGAATCGTAACCCTTGGCTAGCGAAGATGGTCAAAACCTAACCCTGAATAAAACAGAAATTAAATACAGTAAAACTAGTCAACACCGAACCCTGAATAAAACAAATAAAATACAGTAAAACTAGTCAACACCGAACACTGAATAAAACAGAAATTAAATACAGTAAATCTAGTCAAAACCTAACCCTGAATAAAACAGAAATTAAATACAGTAAAAGTAGTCAAAACCTAACCCTGAATAAAACAGAAATTAAATACAGTAAAACTAGTCAAAATCTAACCCTGAATAAAACAGAAATTAAATACAGTAAAACTAGTCAACACCGAACCCTGAATAAAACAAATAAAATACAGTAAAACTAGTCAACACCGAACCCTGAATAAAACAGAAATTAAATACAGTAAAACTAGTCAAAACCTAACTCTGAATAAAACAGAAATTAAATACAGTAAAACTAGTCAAAACCTAGCCCTGAATAAAACAAATTAAATACAGTAAATCTAGTCAAAACCTAACCCTGAATAAAACAGAAATTAAATACAGTAAATCTAGTCAAAACCTAACCCTGAATAAAACAGAAATTAAATACAGTAAAACTAGTCAAAACCCATCTTCGCTAGCCAAGGGTTACGATTCGGGTCCCCCTTCTCTCCACCCTTGGCGGATCTAGAATACATTTTGAAATTCGCGCGCAATGCCACCTGGTGGTTTATCGAAGTTGCTCCCCTTAGATAGTCGTCATCGCCAGCCAATCAGAATCGTTTTGTTATACGTATGTTGGAGAGTTGAAAATGGCAGCGCCCAGTGAATAAAAACTTATTTGTGATAAATTTAATTTGGAAGCACTTACTGTCAACCAAGTGAAAGTTTCAAAGCTTTGGCAGACGGGAAAGATGTTTTCATTGGAACCAAAACGGGAAGTGGCAAATCGTTGTCATATGAGAGCATTCCGGTGCCATTTTTGTTTACATTTCGTGGATAACATGTGTTCCGTGTAAAACGTCTTCTGATTGGATACGTGTACTGGTAGCCGTAACCAATGAAATATTAAAGTGCGAATCCTCAAAATGTATTCTAGATCTGCCAAGGGTGGAGAGAAGGGGGACCCGAATCGTAACCCTTGGCTAGCGAAGATGGTCAAAACCTAACCCTGAATAAAACAGAAATTAAATACAGTAAAACTAGTCAACACCGAACCCTGAATAAAACAAATAAAATACAGTAAAACTAGTCAACACCGAACACTGAATAAAACAGAAATTAAATACAGTAAATCTAGTCAAAACCTAACCCTGAATAAAACAGAAATTAAATACAGTAAAAGTAGTCAAAACCTAACCCTGAATAAAACAGAAATTAAATACAGTAAAACTAGTCAAAATCTAACCCTGAATAAAACAGAAATTAAATACAGTAAAACTAGTCAACACCGAACCCTGAATAAAACAAATAAAATACAGTAAAACTAGTCAACACCGAACCCTGAATAAAACAGAAATTAAATACAGTAAAACTAGTCAAAACCTAACTCTGAATAAAACAGAAATTAAATACAGTAAAACTAGTCAAAACCTAGCCCTGAATAAAACAAATTAAATACAGTAAATCTAGTCAAAACCTAACCCTGAATAAAACAGAAATTAAATACAGTAAAACTAGTCAAAACCTAACCCTGAATAAAACAGAAATTAAATACAGTAAAACTAGTCAAAACCTAACCCTGAATAAAACAGAAATTAAATACAGTAAAACTAGTCAAAACCTAACCCTGAATAAAACAGAAATTAAATACAGTAAAACTAGTCAAAACCTAGCCCTGAATAAAACAAATTAAATACAGTAAATCTAGTCAAAACCTAACCCTGAATAAAACAGAAATTAAATACAGTAAAACTAGTCAAAACCTAACCCTGAATAAAACAGAAATTAAATACAGTAAAACTAGTCAAAACCTAACCCTGAATAAAACAGAAATTAAATACAGTAAAACTAGTCAAAACCTAACCCTGCATAAAACAAATAAAATACAGTAAAACTAGTCAACACCGAACCCTGAATAAAACAGAAATTAAATACAGTAAATCTAGTCAAAACCTAACCCTGAATAAAACAGAAATTAAATACAGTAAAACTAGTCAAAACCTAACCCTGAATAAAACAGAAATTAAATACAGTAAAACTAGTCAAAACCTAACCCTGAATAAAACAGAAATTAAATACAGTAAAACTAGTCAAAACCTAACCCTGAATAAAACAGAAATTAAATACAGTAAAACTAGTCAAAGCCTAACCCTGAATAAAACAGAAATTAAATACAGTAAAACTAGTCAAAACCTAACCCTGAATAAAACAGAAATTAAATACAGTAAAACTAGTCAAAACCTAACTCTGAATAAAACAGAAATTAAATACAGTAAAACTAGTCAAAACCTAACTCTGAATAAAACAGAAATTAAATACAGTAAAACTAGTCAAAACCTAACCCTGAATAAAACAAATAAAATACAGTAAAACTAGTCAACACCGAACCCTGAATAAAACAGAAATTAAATACAGTAAAACTAGTCAAAACCTAACCCTGAATAAAACAAATTAAATACAGTAAAACTAGTCAAAACCTAACCCTGAATAAAACAGAAATTAAATACAGTAAAACTAGTCAAAACCTAACCCTGAATAAAACAGAAATTAAATACAGTAAAACTAGTCAACACCGAACCCTGAATAAAACAGAAATTAAATAGAGTAAATCTAGTCAAAACCTAACCCTGAATAAAACAGAAATTAAATACAGTAAAACTAGTCAAAACCTAACCCTGAATAAAACAGAAATTAAATACAGTAAAACTAGTCAAAACCTAACCCTGAATAAAACAGAAATTAAATACAGTAAAACTAGTCAAAACCTAACCCTGAATAAAACAGAAATTAAATACAGTAAAACTAGTCAAAGCCTAACCCTGAATAAAACAGAAATTAAATACAGTAAAACTAGTCAACACCAAACCCTGAATAAAACAAATAAAATACAGTAAAACTAGTCAAAACCTAACCCTGAATAAAACAGAAATTAAATACAGTAAAACTAGTCAAAACCTAACCCTGAATAAAACAGAAATTAAATACAGTAAAACTAGTCAACACTGAACCCTGATTAAAACAAATAAAATACAGTAAAACTAGTCAACACCGAACCGTGAATAAAACAGAAATTGAATACAGTAAATCTAGTCAAAACCTAACCCTGAATAAAACAGAAATTAAATACAGTAAAACTAGTCAAAGCCTAACCCTGAATAAAACAGAAATTAAATACAGTAAAACTAGTCAAAACCTAACCCTGAATAAAACAGAAATTAAATACAGTAAAACTAGTCAAAACCTAGCCCTGAATAAAACAGAAATTAAATACAGTAAAACTAGTCAACACCAAACCCTGAATAAAACAAATAAAATACAGTAAAACTAGTCAAAACCTAACCCTGAATAAAACAGAAATTAAATACAGTAAAACTAGTCAAAACCTAACCCTGAATAAAACAGAAATTAAATACAGTAAAACTAGTCAACACTGAACCCTGATTAAAACAAATAAAATACAGTAAAACTAGTCAACACCGAACCGTGAATAAAACAGAAATTGAATACAGTAAATCTAGTCAAAACCTAACCCTGAATAAAACAGAAATTAAATACAGTAAAACTAGTCAAAGCCTAACCCTGAATAAAACAGAAATTAAATACAGTAAAACTAGTCAAAACCTAACCCTGAATAAAACAGAAATTAAATACAGTAAAACTAGTCAAAACCTAACCCTGAATAAAACAGAAATTAAATACAGTAAAACTAGTCAACACCGAACCCTGAATAAAACAGAAATTAAATACAGTAAATCTAATCAAAACCTAACCCTGAATAAAACAGAAATTAAATACAGTAAAACTAGTCAAAACCTAACCCTGAATAAAACAGAAATTAAATACAGTAAAACTAGTCAACACCGAACCCTGAATAAAACAAATAAAATACAGTAAAACTAGTCAACACCGAACCCTGAATAAAACAGAAATTAAATACAGTAAATCTAGTCAAAACCTAACCCTGAATAAAACAGAAATTAAATACAGTAAAACTAGTCAAAACCTAGCCCTGAATAAAACAGAAATTAAATACAGTAAAACTAGTCAAAACCTAACCCTGAATAAAACAAATAAAATACAGTAAAACTAGTCAACATCGAACCCTGAATAAAACAGAAATTAAATACAGTAAATCTAGTCAAAACCTAACCCTGAATAAAACAGAAATTAAATACAGTAAAACTAGTCAAAATCTAACCCTGAATAAAACAGAAATTAAATACAGTAAAACTAGTCGACACCGAACCCTGAATAAAACAGAAATTAAATACAGTAAAACTAGTCAACACCGAACCCTGAATAAAACAGAAATTAAATACAGTAAATCTAGTCAAAACCTAACCCTGAATAAAACAGAAATTAAATACAGTAAAACTAGTCAAAACCTAACCCTGAATAAAACAGAAATTAAATACAGTAAAACTAGTCAAAACCTAACCCTGAATAAAACAGAAATTAAATACAGTAAAACTAGTCAAAACCTAACCCTGAATAAAACAGAAATTAAATACAGTAAAACTAGTCAAAACCTAACCCTGAATAAAACAGAAATTAAATACAGTAAAACTAGTCAAAACCTAACCCTGAATAAAACAGAAATTAAATACAGTAAAACTAGTCAAAGCCTAACCCTGAATAAAACAGAAATTAAATACAGTAAAACTAGTCAAAACCTAACTCTGAATAAAACAGAAATTAAATACAGTAAAACTAGTCAAAACCTAGCCCTGCATAAAACAAATAAAATACAGTAAAACTAGTCAACACCTAACCCTGAATAAAACAGAAATTAAATACAGTAAAACTAGTCAACACTGAACCCTGAATAAAACAGAAATTAAATACAGTAAAACTAGTCAAAACCTAACCTTGAATAAAACAAATTAAATACAGTAAAACTAGTCAAAACCTAACCCTGAATAAAACAGAAATTAAATACAGTAAAACTAGTCAACACCAAACCCTGAATAAAACAAATAAAATACAGTAAAACTAGTCAAAACCTAACCCTGAATAAAACAGAAATTAAATACAGTAAAACTAGTCAAAACCTAACCCTGAATAAAACAGAAATTAAATACAGTAAAACTAGTCAACACCTAACCCTGAATAAAACAGAAATTAAATACAGTAAAACTAGTCAAAACCTAACCCTGAATAAAACAGAAATTAAATACAGTAAAACTAGTCAAAGCCTAACCCTGAATAAAACAGAAATTAAATACAGTAAAACTAGTCAAAACCTAACTCTGAATAAAACAGAAATTAAATACAGTAAAACTAGTCAAAACCTAACCCTGAATAAAACAAATAAAATACAGTAAAACTAGTCAAAACCTAACCCTGAATAAAACAAATTAAATACAGTAAAACTAGTCAACACTGAACCCTGAATAAAACAGAAATTAAATACAGTAAAACTAGTCAAAACCTAACCCTGAATAAAACAAATAAAATACAGTAAAACTAGTCAAAACCTAACCCTGAATAAAACAGAAATTAAATACAGTAAAACTAGTCAAAACCTAACCCTGAATAAAACAGAAATTAAATACAGTAAAACTAGTCAAAACCTAGCCCTGAATAAAACAAATTAAATACAGTAAATCTAGTCAAAACCTAACCCTGAATAAAACAGAAATTAAATACAGTAAAACTAGTCAAAACCTAACCCTGAATAAAACAGAAATTAAATACAGTAAAACTAGTCAAAACCTAACCCTGAATAAAACAGAAATTAAATACAGTAAAACTAGTCAAAACCTAACCCTGCATAAAACAAATAAAATACAGTAAAACTAGTCAACACCGAACCCTGAATAAAACAGAAATTAAATACAGTAAATCTAGTCAAAACCTAACCCTGAATAAAACAGAAATTAAATACAGTAAAACTAGTCAAAACCTAACCCTGAATAAAACAGAAATTAAATACAGTAAAACTAGTCAAAACCTAACCCTGAATAAAACAGAAATTAAATACAGTAAAACTAGTCAAAACCTAACCCTGAATAAAACAGAAATTAAATACAGTAAAACTAGTCAAAGCCTAACCCTGAATAAAACAGAAATTAAATACAGTAAAACTAGTCAAAACCTAACCCTGAATAAAACAGAAATTAAATACAGTAAAACTAGTCAAAACCTAACTCTGAATAAAACAGAAATTAAATACAGTAAAACTAGTCAAAACCTAACTCTGAATAAAACAGAAATTAAATACAGTAAAACTAGTCAAAACCTAACCCTGAATAAAACAAATAAAATACAGTAAAACTAGTCAACACCGAACCCTGAATAAAACAGAAATTAAATACAGTAAAACTAGTCAAAACCTAACCCTGAATAAAACAAATTAAATACAGTAAAACTAGTCAAAACCTAACCCTGAATAAAACAGAAATTAAATACAGTAAAACTAGTCAAAACCTAACCCTGAATAAAACAGAAATTAAATACAGTAAAACTAGTCAACACCGAACCCTGAATAAAACAGAAATTAAATAGAGTAAATCTAGTCAAAACCTAACCCTGAATAAAACAGAAATTAAATACAGTAAAACTAGTCAAAACCTAACCCTGAATAAAACAGAAATTAAATACAGTAAAACTAGTCAAAACCTAACCCTGAATAAAACAGAAATTAAATACAGTAAAACTAGTCAACACTGAACCCTGATTAAAACAAATAAAATACAGTAAAACTAGTCAACACCGAACCGTGAATAAAACAGAAATTGAATACAGTAAATCTAGTCAAAACCTAACCCTGAATAAAACAGAAATTAAATACAGTAAAACTAGTCAAAGCCTAACCCTGAATAAAACAGAAATTAAATACAGTAAAACTAGTCAAAACCTAACCCTGAATAAAACAGAAATTAAATACAGTAAAACTAGTCAAAACCTAACCCTGAATAAAACAGAAATTAAATACAGTAAAACTAGTCAACACCGAACCCTGAATAAAACAGAAATTAAATACAGTAAATCTAATCAAAACCTAACCCTGAATAAAACAGAAATTAAATACAGTAAAACTAGTCAAAACCTAACCCTGAATAAAACAGAAATTAAATACAGTAAAACTAGTCAACACCGAACCCTGAATAAAACAAATAAAATACAGTAAAACTAGTCAACACCGAACCCTGAATAAAACAGAAATTAAATACAGTAAATCTAGTCAAAACCTAACCCTGAATAAAACAGAAATTAAATACAGTAAAACTAGTCAAAACCTAGCCCTGAATAAAACAGAAATTAAATACAGTAAAACTAGTCAAAACCTAACCCTGAATAAAACAAATAAAATACAGTAAAACTAGTCAACATCGAACCCTGAATAAAACAGAAATTAAATACAGTAAATCTAGTCAAAACCTAACCCTGAATAAAACAGAAATTAAATACAGTAAAACTAGTCAAAATCTAACCCTGAATAAAACAGAAATTAAATACAGTAAAACTAGTCGACACCGAACCCTGAATAAAACAGAAATTAAATACAGTAAAACTAGTCAACACCGAACCCTGAATAAAACAGAAATTAAATACAGTAAATCTAGTCAAAACCTAACCCTGAATAAAACAGAAATTAAATACAGTAAAACTAGTCAAAACCTAACCCTGAATAAAACAGAAATTAAATACAGTAAAACTAGTCAAAACCTAACCCTGAATAAAACAGAAATTAAATACAGTAAAACTAGTCAAAACCTAACCCTGAATAAAACAGAAATTAAATACAGTAAAACTAGTCAAAACCTAACCCTGAATAAAACAGAAATTAAATACAGTAAAACTAGTCAAAACCTAACCCTGAATAAAACAGAAATTAAATACAGTAAAACTAGTCAAAGCCTAACCCTGAATAAAACAGAAATTAAATACAGTAAAACTAGTCAAAACCTAACTCTGAATAAAACAGAAATTAAATACAGTAAAACTAGTCAAAACCTAGCCCTGCATAAAACAAATAAAATACAGTAAAACTAGTCAACACCTAACCCTGAATAAAACAGAAATTAAATACAGTAAAACTAGTCAACACTGAACCCTGAATAAAACAGAAATTAAATACAGTAAAACTAGTCAAAACCTAACCTTGAATAAAACAAATTAAATACAGTAAAACTAGTCAAAACCTAACCCTGAATAAAACAGAAATTAAATACAGTAAAACTAGTCAACACCAAACCCTGAATAAAACAAATAAAATACAGTAAAACTAGTCAAAACCTAACCCTGAATAAAACAGAAATTAAATACAGTAAAACTAGTCAAAACCTAACCCTGAATAAAACAGAAATTAAATACAGTAAAACTAGTCAACACCTAACCCTGAATAAAACAGAAATTAAATACAGTAAAACTAGTCAAAACCTAACCCTGAATAAAACAGAAATTAAATACAGTAAAACTAGTCAAAGCCTAACCCTGAATAAAACAGAAATTAAATACAGTAAAACTAGTCAAAACCTAACTCTGAATAAAACAGAAATTAAATACAGTAAAACTAGTCAAAACCTAACCCTGAATAAAACAAATAAAATACAGTAAAACTAGTCAAAACCTAACCCTGAATAAAACAAATTAAATACAGTAAAACTAGTCAACACTGAACCCTGAATAAAACAGAAATTAAATACAGTAAAACTAGTCAAAACCTAACCCTGAATAAAACAAATAAAATACAGTAAAACTAGTCAAAACCTAACCCTGAATAAAACAGAAATTAAATACAGTAAAACTAGTCAAAACCTAACCCTGAATAAAACAAATTAAATACAGTAAAACTAGTCAAAACCTAACCCTGAATAAAACAAATTAAATACAGTAAAACTAGTCAACACTGAACCCTGAATAAAACAGAAATTAAATACAGTAAAACTAGTCAAAACCTAACCTTGAATAAAACAAATTAAATACAGTAAAACTAGTCAAAACCTAACCCTGAATAAAACAGAAATTAAATACAGTAAAACTAGTCAAAACCTAACCCTGAATAAAACAGAAATTAAATACAGTAAAACTAGTCAAAGCCTAACCCTGAATAAAACAGAAATTAAATACAGTAAAACTAGTCAAAACCTAACCCTGAATAAAACAGAAATTAAATACAGTAAAACTAGTCAACACCAAACCCTGAATAAAACAAATAAAATACAGTAAAAGTAGTCAAAACCTAACCCTGAATAAAACAGAAATTAAATACAGTAAAACTAGTCAAAACCTAACCCTGAATAAAACAGAAATTAAATACAATAAAACTAGTCAACACCAAACCCTGAATAAAACAGAAATTAAATACAATAAAACTAGTCAAAACCTAACCCTGAATAAAACAGAAATTAAATACAATAAAACTAGTCAAAACCTAACTGAATGAAATGGAAACCTGTATTAACTTAAAGAAAAGTGCCAATGTAGAAAATCTGTTTATTTAACAGGTAGAAATGGAAGACCTGTCTATTCCAAATACAAAGTCTAGTCTCAGGGAGGTTCAGTATAGACAGGTTTAATTGTATTGTATTTAATGTTCTGTTTTCATTATAGGATCGGTGGTGTTATGGTGTGCATGCTCACTTCGAGTGCGGTAGATCGTGGGTTTGAGCCCGGGTTGGGTCAAATCAAAAACTATAATATTGGTATTTGTTGCTTCTCCACTGAGCACGCAGCATTGAAGAGAAAGAGCAAAGACTGGTTGATTCAGAATGGGGATAATGTGTTTGAGTGGGGCGCAATGTCTATCCGCGAACTGTTGTTTCAGTGAGTTAGCACTATAAAAATCCAACTAAGCATGTTGGTCTAGTACAAAACAGACCTCATCATCATCTCATTGAAAATTAACTTGTTCTCACCATGATATAGCTGAAAAATTGCTGAGTTGGCATTAAACAACAATCGCTGATCTCTATCAGAATAATTGCTATGCATAGTACGATATCGTGACAATGACTGACTTTGTGGCAATGATCACTTGCTCATACAGATATTTTCTTGTAAAAATCAACTTTTCCAATCATTATATGGTTAAGACAACGTTAAGATGGCTCAAATATATTCAATAAAAAGCATAAAGTAACGCTGTCTTTTTTTAATTTGCAAATTATTTAAGGATCCTCATGGAAGACATGTAAAGACATATGAGATAAATTTAAGTGTAAAAGAGTTTCAGAAAGGACCGTGGAAGCAAGATAATGTAGAAACAGAAGCCTGTATGGTCATAGCAGGTTTGTCTTCTAGTTCTTCTGTCATATCATCATCCATAGTTGATGGTCGTAAATCTTTTATTTGATAGAAAATTACAAACTTAATGAAGAGTTTGAATAATGATTCACAGATTTTAGGATAATATATCATAGTTTAGTTATGAAATCATTTTGCAGAATTTTGTCCATAATATATATATAAGGATAAGGAGGAACAGGACAAAAGCCCCCCGGACATAAACCCTAGGACAAAAGCCCAACAAAAAGCCCCCCATAATGAAATAATCATAGAATCTTATTACATTTTTTTTATATTGATGTTGATATTTAAGATATCTTAAAGATCAAAACTCACTCCTATTAAAAAAGAAGGAGTGGGGGAATTAATACAAAAAACTAAAATATTTTAAAAACATAATTTTTCATTGTTATGGTCATTTATAAAGTGTAAATAAAAATGACTTTGTTTAATTGTTTAAATTGAAATTAATCGGGTAAAGTTAATCTGGGATTTTTTTGTTTTTATTGATAAACAATTGTTTTTCATTTATAACCTTTGAAGTTATTAAAAGTAATGAGTGAGTTATTTCTCATCCTGTTTGATATATACTATAAGGATTTTTTTTTAAGATAAAACAATTTTATTATTTTATTTTTACTTTCTTTGATGAGGGTTATTATAATTCTTAAACAAATATTTCTATTGTTTATGATATCTTCAAGTTCCAATAATAACTTATTATGAAAAATGGGTTCAAAGATACCAATATATAAATAACTTGTACAGTTCATTATTGGGGGGCTTTTTGTCGGGGGGGGGGGGGGGGGGGGGGGGCTTATATCCGGGGGGCTTTTGTCCTAGACCCGGGTAAGGGCTATTGGTGATTTTCGTCACTTTCAACAATCTTACAGTAATATCATGATTACCAGACTTGTTGGGAGAGAAAATACAGGATCAGCTTACTGGTGAAGTCCCTGTCTTAGGTAGTTATCTGGAAACTTTAATACTTGAGGTGAGTGCTGGAATTCAAACCAACATCAGTGCATGTAGACAGAAGTCAATGACCTTAACCCAAGTCCTCAAAAGGAAAATTTGAATTTGCTGGTCCGAATCAAATTCTAAATTTATTTTTATATAGTTCTAAATACAAACTTAAAAATTTCCTGTGTGAACAAAGTTTTACTGCTCTTGGACTGGAGGATGAGTGCTCATTGTGAAAACAGTTCCCTTGACTTGTATAAATAATTTTAAATATTTTTGAAAAATGTGAAAATGTACTTATATTAATGGCAATTTTTCTATTAAAACTTTACTTATACATACAAAGGGCTGATTAAGGGAAACTTATTTATTGACAAACATTTGAAATATTTTTTAAAGTATTTGGCTTTCGAATCTTTTGATTATGAACATACCTGATGAAGGTTATTCCAGAAACTTGTCGTGAACCACTAAATTCGATATCTACGTTTTTATTATTCACATACTAGAATGATGTATAGTACACCCTCGTTTTACTGCCAACATTTGGACCAAGTTATATTTTGAGGTTAAGGTGAGGATAGCAATTTATATCGAAGGAGAAATCTACATGATTTTTTGAAATTTGGACTTGGCAAGTTGATGGCGATAAGTGAGGATAGCAGATAAAAGAGGGGTTGGTTTTGGTTTTATGGTGTTTGATGTCACTTTCAACAATATTTCAGTTATATCGTGATGGTCAGTTTTATTGGTGGAGGAAACCAGAGGGCCCGGAGAAAATCACTGACAAATCTTATCACATAATGCTGTGCACCTCGCTCTGAGCAGGATTCGAACTCACAACATCAGTGGTGATAGGCACCGATTGCATATGTAGTTGTAAATCCAACTACCATAAGATCACTGCCACGACGGCTCATGATTAAAGAGGGGTAGTATAACAAGGTTATACTATATACAATAGTACCAGGATTAAAAAAATAACAATGGCTTATACATGTAATGTTTCTTATATTTGCCTATTGTAATTCTCTATTTAAGTACCAGATCCAATTGGTGGCGCCCTCATTATTGGACAAGAATCTATTACTTACCAAAAGGGAGATAACTGTTTGCCTGTGGCACCACCCGCTATAAAGGTAAGAAAACAATAACTTTACAGAAGCATTGATACAAAGGTGTAAATAACCTGTCCATGGAAATGAACAGAAATTTTGGTACTTAAACAAGTATCAAATTAGTTCATATTTTCAATGCTCTTGTGATGAAAAGTCAGGGAGCATATTTTTTATACCATCTACCTGTATCTGTCCAATATAGGATTGACTAGATGGTGGAACATTTATTAATTTGTGGTAACTTCTATTCTTATTATCCTTTAGCAAAGTACCTTAACATGTTATGGTAAAGTGGATGGTAATGGATCACGATATCTCCTTGGTGATATGGCTGGACGATTATTTCTGTTACTGTTAGAAAAAGAAGAAAAAATGGATTCCACAGTTGTTGTAAAGGATCTCAAAGTAGAACTCCTTGGTGAGGTAGGATCAATAAAATGAATAATTAAGAAATAACTATTGTATTTGAAGAGTTGCCATCGTCAATTGAGGATTTGGCGGTCGCAAATGTAATTTTACATGGTGATGCATATTTAAGTTTAGGTACTTCTCATTATAATGGAAAACAATACTTTAAAAAGTATCTTGAAATACAAAATGTAATAAAATAGCCTCCCTCAGTGTCTGATTATGTTATGTATTGGATGGTCCCACCCTTCAATATGACTGTTATTGCTAAAAATGCAATATCATGACTATAAAATGCATTTTCTGATACATTTTATGGTAGAATGGACTGAAATTGAACAACAAATTGTATGTACTATAAATTATTTTCCAATTTATTGATTATGAAAAAATCTTCTGAAATAAGTGGACGATCCTTGAATGAAACATATTTCAAATTTTGTTAATTTAGCTAGGCCCCTAAAAAATTGCATATTTAATTTTTTTTCATTTTTAAAAAGGATTTTTGTTTTAATCACAGTTTAAAAGATCACAAAATATTAGTGTTGAAGCAGTGTTTTCACAACAAATTTTGATAGGGGGAGATTTTAGAATTATAGATGGAGAGAAAATTCAGCCGAGAGTCAGAAGGCCCCCAGTGGGTTCAGTGTAAAGCCCTGGTAGGGGGTGGAGGTGGAAGCACCCAAGCCAATTTTTGATTTGGTGAATTTTGACTTGCTTTTGAGGGGGTTTCCTAGCTTTAAAATTGTTTCTTTTTGCTTCAATTTACACTGACTAACTTTGAGAAAAAGAAAAACGTAATAAACCTTTTTTTCAGACAGGTATACAGGATTTTCAGGATCTTCTTGACCATTGAACAATTTTTCATTGAGAATGATTTCTCAAGATTAACAACCATCAGTCATTTTCCATTGTTTAAAAATTTCTGAGAAAGATGTCACATGGTTCTGCCATTTTTCAGGTCAAAGATAAATGTACAAATTTGGTAGGCAGTTAGTAGAAATAAACTTGATCATTTAGAAAAAAAATATGGACTTCCCCTATGATTATGTATCATTGAAAATAAAGATTTGATAATATTGGTGTTTGTTTCATTTCCTTGACATAGTATGAAGTTATATCAACATTCAGATTCTTTGCAGTTTTTGAATAATTAAAATAGCATCATAGCTTATATTATTAGTTCACCTGGACCAAAGGTCCATGTGAACTATTGCCATCACTTGGCGTCCGTCGTCTGTCGTCTGTCGTCTGTCGTCTGTAAACTTTTCACATTTCAAGCTTCTTCTCCGAAACCACTTGGCCGATTGGAACCGAACTTAGCAGGAATGTTCCTTGGATGGTCCTCTACAAAGTTACTGTTTTTCGTTCCAGTCGGATATTCAATATGGCTGCCAGGGCCAATAATATGCTCTGATTGGCCGAAATTTCAAAGATCTTCTTCTCCGAAACTAATGAACTGACTGAACCCAAACTGTAAAGGAATGATCATTGGAATGTCCTTTACCAAGTTACTGTTTTTTATGCCGATCGGAAATCCAAGATGGCCGCCATCGCAGGACATAGATTAACATTGGACCCTATGGGAAAATGTTCAAATGCCTTCTTCTCAGAAACTACAAATATGATTAAAGCCAAACTGTACATGAATGTTCATTGGATGGTCCTCTACAATCTTAAGGTTTTTTGTTCCGATATGAAATTCAAAATGGCGGCTACGGCAGGACTTAGTTTAACATTGGACCCTATGGGAAAAATGTTTCAAAATGCTTCTTCTCTGAAACCACTTGGACAGTTGAAACCAAACTGCCCAGGAATGATCATTGGAAGGTCCTCTACAAATTTTTTGTTTTTTATGCCGGTCGAAAATCCAAGATGGCCGCCACCGCAGGACATAGATTAACATTGGACCCTATGGGAAAATGTTCAAATGCCTTCTACTCAGAAACTACAAATATGATTAAAGCCAAACTGTACATGAATGTTCATTAGATGGTCCTCTACAAACTTTACGTTTTTTGTTCTGGTATGAAATTCAAAATGGCGGCTATGGCAGGACTTAGTTTAACATTGGACCCTATGGGAAAAATGTTTCAAAACGCTTCTTCTCTGAAACCACTTGGATAATTGAAACCAAACTGCCTAGGAATGATCATTGGAAGGTCCTCTACAAATTTTATGTTTTTTATGCCAATCGGAAATCCAAGATGGCCACCACCGCAATACATAGATTAACATTGGACCCTATGGGAAAATGTTCAAATGCCTTCTTCTCAGAAACTACAAATATGATTAAAGCCAAACTGTACATGAATGTTCATTGGATGGTCCTCTACAATCTTAAGGTTTTTTGTTCCGATATGAAATTCAAAATGGCGGCTACGGCAGGACTTAGTTTAACATTGGACCCTATGGGAAAAATGTTTCAAAATGCTTCTTCTCTGAAACCACTTGGACAGTTGAAACCAAACTGCCCAGGAATGATCATTGGAAGGTCCTCTACAAATTTTTTGTTTTTTATGCCGGTCGAAAATCCAAGATGGCCGCCACCGCAGGACATAGATTAACATTGGACCCTATGGGAAAATGTTCAAATGCCTTCTACTCAGAAACTACAAATATGATTAAAGCCAAACTGTACATGAATGTTCATTAGATGGTCCTCTACAAACTTTACGTTTTTTGTTCTGGTATGAAATTCAAAATGGCGGCTATGGCAGGACTTAGTTTAACATTGGACCCTATGGGAAAAATGTTTCAAAACGCTTCTTCTCTGAAACCACTTGGATAATTGAAACCAAACTGCCTAGAAATGATCATTGGAAGGTCCTCTACAAATTTTATGTTTTTTATGCCAATCGGAAATCCAAGATGGCCACCACCGCAATACATAGATTAACATTGGACCCTATGGGAAAATGTTCAAATGCCTTCTTCTCAGAAACTACAAATATGATTAAAGCCAAACTGTACATGAATGTTCATTGGATGGTCCTCTACAATCTTAAGGTTTTTTGTTCCGATATGAAATTCAAAATGGCGGCTACGGCAGGACTTAGTTTAACATTGGACCCTATGGGAAAAATGTTTCAAAATGCTTCTTCTCTGAAACCACTTGGACAGTTGAAACCAAACTGCCCAGGAATGATCATTGGAAGGTCCTCTACAAATTTTTTGTTTTTTATGCCGGTCGAAAATCCAAGATGGCCGCCACCGCAGGACATAGATTAACATTGGACCCTATGGGAAAATGTTCAAATGCCTTCTTCTCAGAAACTACAAATATTATTAAAGCCAAACTGTACATGAATGTTGATCGGATGGTCCTCTACAATCTTAAGGTTTTTTGTTCCGATATGAAATTCAAAATGGCGGCTACGACAGGACTTAGTTTAACATTGGACCCTATGGGAAAAATGTTTCAAAATGCTTCTTCTCTGAAACCACTTGAACAGTTGAAACCAAACTGCCCAGGAATGATCATTGGAAGGTCCTCTACAAATTTTCTGTTTTTTATGCCGGTCGGAAATCCAAGATGGCCGCCACCGCAGGACATAGATTAACATTGGACCCTATGGGAAAATGTTCAAATGCCTTCTTCTCAGAAACTACAAATATTATTAAAGCCAAACTGTACATGAATGTTCATTGGATGGTCCTCTACAATCTTAAGGTTTTTTGTTCCGATATGAAATTCAAAATGGCGGCTACGGCAGGACTTAGTTTAACATTGGACCCTATGGGAAAAATGTTTCAAAATGCTTCTTCTCTGAAACCACTTGGACAGTTGAAACCAAACTGCCCAGGAATGATCATTGGAAGGTCCTCTACAAATTTTTTGTTTTTTATGCCGGTCGAAAATCCAAGATGGCCACCACCGCAGGACATAGATTAACATTGGACCCTATGGGAAAATGTTCAAATGCCTTCTTCTCAGAAACTACAAATATGATTAAAGCCAAACTGTACATGAATGTTGATTGGATGGTCCTCTACAATCTTAAGGTTTTTTGTTCCGATATGAAATTCAAAATGGCGGCTACGGCAGGACTTAGTTTAACATTGGACCCTATGGGAAAAATGTTTCAAAATGCTTCTTCTCTGAAACCACTTGGACAGTTGAAACCAAACTGCCCAGGAATGATCATTGGAAGGTCCTCTACAAATTTTTTGTTTTTTATGCCGGTCGAAAATCCAAGATGGCCGCCACCGCAGGACATAGATTAACATTGGACCCTATGGGAAAATGTTCAAATGCCTTCTTCTCAGAAACTACAAATATGATTAAAGCCAAACTGTACATGAATGTTCATTGGATGGCCCTCTACAATCTTAAGGTTTTTTGTTCCGATATGAAATTCAAAATGGCGGCTACGGCAGGACTTAGTTTAACATTGGACCCTATGGGAAAAATGTTTCAAAATGCTTCTTCTCTGAAACCACTTGGACAGTTGAAATCAAACTGCCCAGGAATGATCATTGGAAGGTCCTCTACAAATTTAAGGTTTTTTATGCCGGTCGGAAATCCAAGATGGCCGCCACTGCAGGACATAGATTAACATTGGACCCTATGGGAAAATATTCAAATGCCTTCTACTCAGAAACTACAAATATGATTAAAGCCAAACTGTACATGAATGTTCATTAGATGGTCCTCTACAAACTTTACGTTTTTTGTTCTGGTATGAAATTCAAAATGGCGGCTATGGCAGGACTTAGTTTAACATTGGACCCTATGGGAAAAATGTTTCAAAACGCTTCTTCTCTGAAACCACTTGGATAATTGAAACCAAACTGCCTAGGAATGATCATTGGAAGGTCCTCTACAAATTTTATGTTTTTTATGCCAATCGGAAATCCAAGATGGCCACCACCGCAATACATAGATTAACATTGGACCCTATGGGAAAATGTTCAAATGCCTTCTTCTCAGAAACTACAAATATGATTAAAGCCAAACTGTACATGAATGTTCATTGGATGGTCCTCTACAATCTTAAGGTTTTTTGTTCCGATATGAAATTCAAAATGGCGGCTACGGCAGGACTTAGTTTAACATTGGACCCTATGGGAAAAATGTTTCAAAATGCTTCTTCTCTGAAACCACTTGGACAGTTGAAACCAAACTGCCCAGGAATGATCATTGGAAGGTCCTCTACAAATTTTTTGTTTTTTATGCAGGTCGAAAATCCAAGATGGCCGCCACCGCAGGACATAGATTAACATTGGACCCTATGGGAAAATGTTCAAATGCCTTCTACTCAGAAACTACAAATATGATTAAAGCCAAACTGTACATGAATGTTCATTAGATGGTCCTCTACAAACTTTACGTTTTTTGTTCTGGTATGAAATTCAAAATGGCGGCTATGGCAGGACTTAGTTTAACATTGGACCCTATGGGAAAAATGTTTCAAAACGCTTCTTCTCTGAAACCACTTGGATAATTGAAACCAAACTGCCTAGAAATGATCATTGGAAGGTCCTCTACAAATTTTATGTTTTTTATGCCAATCGGAAATCCAAGATGGCCACCACCGCAATACATAGATTAACATTGGACCCTATGGGAAAATGTTCAAATGCCTTCTTCTCAGAAACTACAAATATGATTAAAGCCAAACTGTACATGAATGTTCATTGGATGGTCCTCTACAATCTTAAGGTTTTTTGTTCCGATATGAAATTCAAAATGGCGGCTACGGCAGGACTTAGTTTAACATTGGACCCTATGGGAAAAATGTTTCAAAATGCTTCTTCTCTGAAACCACTTGGACAGTTGAAACCAAACTGCCCAGGAATGATCATTGGAAGGTCCTCTACAAATTTTTTGTTTTTTATGCCGGTCGAAAATCCAAGATGGCCACCACCGCAGGACATAGATTAACATTGGACCCTATGGGAAAATGTTCAAATGCCTTCTTCTCAGAAACTACAAATATTATTAAAGCCAAACTGTACATGAATGTTCATTGGATGGTCCTCTACAATCTTAAGGTTTTTTGTTCCGATATGAAATTCAAAATGGCGGCTACGGCAGGACTCAGTTTAACATTGGACCCTATGGGAAAAATGTTTCAAAATGCTTCTTCTCTGAAACCACTTGGACAGTTGAAACCAAACTGCCCAGGAATGATCATTGGAAGGTCCTCTACAAATTTTTTGTTTTTTATGCCGGTCGAAAATCCAAGATGGCCACCACCGCAGGACATAGATTAACATTGGACCCTATGGGAAAATGTTCAAATGCCTTCTTCTCAGAAACTACAAATATTATTAAAGCCAAACTGTACATGAATGTTGATTGGATGGTCCTCTACAATCTTAAGGTTTTTTGTTCCGATATGAAATTCAAAATGGCGGCTACGACAGGACTTAGTTTAACATTGGACCCTATGGGAAAAATGTTTCAAAATGCTTCTTCTCTGAAACCACTTGGACAGTTGAAACCAAACTGCCCAGGAATGATCATTGGAAGGTCCTCTACAAATTTTCTGTTTTTTATGCCGATCGGAAATCCAAGATGGCCGCCACCGCAATACATAGATTAACATTGGACCCTATGGGAAAATGTTCAAATGCCTTCTTCTCAGAAACTACAATTATGATTAAAGCCAAACTGTACATGAATGTTCATTGGATGGTCCTCTACAATCTTAAGGTTTTTTGTTCCGATATGAAATTCAAAATGGCGGCTACGGCAGGACTTAGTTTAACATTGGACCCTATGGGAAAAATGTTTCAAAATGCTTCTTCTCTGAAACCACTTGGACAGTTGAAACCAAACTGCCCAGGAATGATCATTGGAAGGTCCTCTACAAATTTTCTGTTTTTTATGCCGGTCGGAAATCCAAGATGGCCGCCACCGCAGGACATAGATTAACATTGGACCCTATGGGAAAATATTCAAATGCCTTCTACTCAGAAACTACAAATATGATTAAAGCCAAACTGTACATGAATGTTCATTAGATGGTCCTCTACAAACTTTACGTTTTTTGTTCTGGTATGAAATTCAAAATGGCGGCTACGGCAGGACTTAGTTTAACATTGGACCCTATGGGGAAAATGTTTCAAAATGCTTCTTCTCTGAAACCTCTTGGACAGTTGAAACCAAACTGCCCAGGAATGATCATTGGAAGGTCCTCTACAAATTTTCTGTTTTTTATGCCGATCGGAAATCCAAGATGGCCGCCACCGCAATACATAGATTAACATTGGACCCTATGGGAAAATGTTCAAATGCCTTCTTCTCAGAAACTACAATTATGATTAAAGCCAAACTGTACATGAATGTTCATTGGATGGTCCTCTACAATCTTAAGGTTTTTTGTTCCGATATGAAATTCAAAATGGCGGCTACGGCAGGACTTAGTTTAACATTGGACCCTATGGGAAAAATGTTTCAAAATGCTTCTTCTCTGAAACCACTTGGACAGTTGAAACCAAACTGCCCAGGAATGATCATTGGAAGGTCCTCTACAAATTTTCTGTTTTTTATGCCGGTCGGAAATCCAAGATGGCCGCCACCGCAGGACATAGATTAACATTGGACCCTATGGGAAAATATTCAAATGCCTTCTACTCAGAAACTACAAATATGATTAAAGCCAAACTGTACATGAATGTTCATTAGATGGTCCTCTACAAACTTTACGTTTTTTGTTCTGGTATGAAATTCAAAATGGCGGCTACGGCAGGACTTAGTTTAACATTGGACCCTATGGGGAAAATGTTTCAAAATGCTTCTTCTCTGAAACCTCTTGGACAGTTGAAACCAAACTGCCCAGGAATGATCATTGGAAGGTCCTCTACAAATTTAAGGTTTTTTATGCCGGTCGGAAATCCAAGATGGCCGCCACTGCAGGACATAGATTAACATTGGACCCTATGGGAAAATATTCAAATGCCTTCTACTCAGAAACTACAAATATGATTAAAGCCAAACTGTACATGAATGTTCATTAGATGGTCCTCTACAAACTTTACGTTTTTTGTTCTGGTATGAAATTCAAAATGGCGGCTATGGCAGGACTTAGTTTAACATTGGACCCTATGGGAAAAATGTTTCAAAACGCTTCTTCTCTGAAACCACTTGGATAATTGAAACCAAACTGCCTAGGAATGATCATTGGAAGGTCCTCTACAAATTTTATGTTTTTTATGCCAATCGGAAATCCAAGATGGCCACCACCGCAATACATAGATTAACATTGGACCCTATGGGAAAATGTTCAAATGCCTTCTTCTCAGAAACTACAAATATGATTAAAGCCAAACTGTACATGAATGTTCATTGGATGGTCCTCTACAATCTTAAGGTTTTTTGTTCCGATATGAAATTCAAAATGGCGGCTACGGCAGGACTTAGTTTAACATTGGACCCTATGGGAAAAATGTTTCAAAATGCTTCTTCTCTGAAACCACTTGGACAGTTGAAACCAAACTGCCCAGGAATGATCATTGGAAGGTCCTCTACAAATTTTCTGTTTTTTATGCCGGTCGGAAATCCAAGATGGCCGCCACCGCAGGACAGATTAACATTGGACCCTATGGGAAAATATTCAAATGCCTTCTACTCAGAAACTACAAATATGATTAAAGCCAAACTGTACATGAATGTTCATTGGATGGTCCTCTACAAACTTTACGTTTTTTGTTCTGGTATGAAATTCAAAATGGCGGCTACGGCAGGACTTAGTTTAACATTGGACCCTATGGGAAAAATGTTTCAAAACGCTTCTTCTCTGAAACCACTTGGATAATTGAAACCAAACTGCCTAGGAATGATCATTGGAAGGTCCTCTACAAATTTTATGTTTTTTATGCGAATCGGAAATCCAAGATGGCCACCACCGCAATACATAGATTAACATTGGACCCTATGGGAAAATGTTCAAATGCCTTCTACTCAGAAACTACAAATATGATTAAAGCCAAACTGTACATGAATGTTCATTAGATGGTCCTCTACAAACTTTACGTTTTTTGTTCCGGTATGAAATTCAAAATGGCGGCTACGGCAGGACTTAGTTTAACATTGGACCCTATGGGAAAAATGTTTCAAAATGCTTCTTCTCTGAAACCACTTGGACAGTTGAAACTAAACTGCCCAGGAATGATCATTGGAAGGTCCTCTACAAATTTTCTGTTTTTTATGCCGGTCGGAAATCCAAGATGGCCGCCACCGCAGGACATAGATT
Organism: Bathymodiolus brooksi; assembly: GCA_963680875.1. Classification (NCBI taxonomy): domain Eukaryota; kingdom Metazoa; phylum Mollusca; class Bivalvia; order Mytilida; family Modiolidae; genus Bathymodiolus; species Bathymodiolus brooksi. Next base: position 92,045,739 of record OY804585.1, read on the forward strand.
AACATTGGACCCTATGGGAAAATATTCAAATGCCTTCTACTCAGAAACTACAAATATGATTAAAGCCAAACTGTACATGAATGTTCATTAGATGGTCCTCTACAAACTTTACGTTTTTTGTTCTGGTATGAAATTCAAAATGGCGGCTACGGCAGGACTTAGTTTAACATTGGACCCTATGGGAAAAATGTTTCAAAACGCTTCTTCTCTGAAACCACTTGGATAATTGAAACCAAACTGCCCAGGAATGATCATTGGAAGGTCCTCTACAAGGTGTGTGTTTTTTATGCCGATCGGAAATCCAAGATGGCCACCACCGCAGGACATAGATTAACATTGGACCCTATGGGAAAATGTTCAAATGCCTTCTTCTCAGAAACTACAAATATGATTAAAGCCAAACTGTGCATGAATGTTCATTGAATGGTCCTCTACAAAATATACGTTTTTTATTCTGATATGAAATTCAAAATGGCGGCTACGGCAGGACTTAGTTTAACATTGGACCCTATGGGAAAAATGTTTCAAAATGCTTCTTCTCTGAAACCACTTGGACAGTTGAAACCAAACTGCCCAGGAATGATCATTGGAAGGTCCTGTTTTTTATGCTGATCGGAAATCCAAGATGGCTGCCACCACAGGTCATAGTATTAACACAGAACCATATGGGGAAAATACAGAAATATATTCTTCTCTGAAGCTATTGCACTGATTGAACCTAAACTGTGCATCAATCATTGGAAGGTCCTTTACAAACTTTGTGTTTTTTATGTTGATCGTAATTCCAAGATGACGCAGGACATAGTTTTTACATAGGACCAATAGTTTTTTTTTATTACCAGGTGAACGATACAGGCTCTTGAGAGCCTCTGGTTATATTAAATGCACATTTAAAGAATGTTAATTTGCTAGCCTTTTACTGTAATTTCTCTCTTAAGATTTTGAAATAAAGTATGCATTTAACTTTTTTTAATAACAAAAAAGAACTTTCAAAGGTAAGTAATATTCAAGAATCTGATTGTTAATTATGTAATCAATACAAAATGAAGAATAAAAGTTGTCCAAGACTCATACATTTCAATAAACTTTTATTTTGTTGAAAATATACAATCACAAATGACCAAACCCCCATAAAATATTTTAAGGGAGAACTCAAGCATGTGCTTCAGAAGGGGATTGACAGTTCCTTATATTCATAGTCATAAGACATCTGCATATAGTCTATAGTTTGACAGACTAGATACTTTTTCATTTTAATGCATATATATGAATATCCCATGTCCTCAAACAGAAAATCAAAATAATTTCAGATAGGGGACTCTTGAAAATGACTAGGGACATCGAATATTTGCAATATCATTCGCAATATTCGAGTCAGAACTTTAAAAGAAACGTGGCATCTTTACCGAAATGATCATTTGAATTTACTAGTCCGAATCAAATTCCTGGGATTTATTTTATATAGTTCTAAATAAAAACTGAAAATATTTAGTGGTCTGAACAATTAAACTAAGTTTTACTGATCTTGGGCAGGAGAACCGGTGTTCATCGTATTCGGTAGTACCCATCCCCCCTTTTCTCCATACTGATACAACTTTATAAGATCAGACCCTGCTTACTTTAATAGAAAAACAAAAGTGGGTTATATTCCCTCCACTCTTTCAATCATCTAATTCATATTATTTTAATCATCTTTTTGCTTTTTTGGACAAAAGTCCAAAATTGACTTCTACCGCTTCGTCGATGTTATCAATGTCATTCGGACCAAAGCTAGTCGGCCTCAAATCTTCTGTTGGAATGATTAAATTTTTAGTTCACCTGGACCAAAGGTCCAGGTGAACTATTGCCATCACTTGGCGTCCGTCGTCTGTCGTCTGTCGTCTGTAAACTTTTCACATTTCAAGCTTCTTCTCCGAAACCACTTGGCCGATTGGAACCGAACTTAGCAGGAATGTTCCTTGGATGGTCCTCTACAAAGTTACTGTTTTTCGTTCCAGTCGGATATTCAATATGGCTGCCAGGGCCAATAATATGCTCTGATTGGCTGAAATTTCAAAGATCTTCTTCTCCGAAACTAATGAACTGACTGAACCCAAACTGTAAAGGAATGATCATTGGAATGTCCTTTACCAAGTTACTGTTTTTTATGCCGATCGGAAATCCAAGATGGCCGCCATCGCAGGACATAGATTAACATTGGACCCTATGGGAAAATGTTCAAATGCCTTCTTCTCAGAAACTACAAATATGATTAAAGCCAAACTGTACATGAATGTTCATTGGATGGTCCTCTACAATCTTAAGGTTTTTTGTTCCGATATGAAATTCAAAATGGCGGCTACGGCAGGACTTAGTTTAACATTGGACCCTATGGGAAAAATGTTTCAAAATGCTTCTTCTCTGAAACCACTTGGACAATTGAAACCAAACTGCCTAGGAATGATCATTGGAAGGTCCTCTAGAAATTTTATGTTTTTTATGCCGATCGGAAATCCAAGATGGCCGCCACCGCAATACATAGATTAACATTGGACCCTATTGGAAAATGTTCAAATGCCTTCTTCTCAGAAACTACAAATATGATTAAAGCCAAACTGTACATGAATGTTCATGGGATGGTCCTCTACAATCTTAAGGTTTTTTGTTCCGATATGAAATTCAAAATGGCGGCTACGGCAGAACTTAGTTTAACATTGGACCCTATGGGAAAAATGTTTCAAAATGCTTCTTCTCTGAAACCACTTGGACAGTTGAAACCAAACTGCCCAGGAATGATCATTGGAAGGTCCTCTACAAATTTTCCGTTTTTTATGCCGGTCAGAAATCCAAGATGGCCGCCACCGCAGGACATAGATTAACATTGGACCCTATGGGAAAATATTCAAATGCCTTCTACTCAGAAACTACAAATATGATTAAAGCCAAACTGTACATGAATGTTCATTAGATGGTCCTCTACAAACTTTACGTTTTTTGTTCTGGTATGAAATTCAAAATGGCGGCTACGGCAGGACTTAGTTTAACATTGGACCCTATGGGAAAAATGTTTCAAAATGCTTCTTCTCTGAAACCACTTGGACAGTTGAAACCAAACTGCCCAGGAATGATCATTGGAAGGTCCTCTACAAATTTTCTGTTTTTTATGCCGGTCGGAAATCCAAGATGGCCACCACCGCAGGACATAGATTAACATTGGACCCTATGGGAAAATGTTCAAATGCCTTCTTCTCAGAAACTACAAATATGATTAAAGCCAAACTGTACATGAATGTTCATTGGATGGTCCTCTACAAGGTGTGTGTTTTTTATGCCGATCAGAAATCCAAGATGGCCGCCACCGCAGGACAGATTAACATTGGACCCTATGGGAAAATATTCAAATGCCTTCTACTCAGAAACTACAAATATGATTAAAGCCAAACTGTACATGAATGTTCATTAGATGGTCCTCTACAAACTTTACGTTTTTTGTTCTGGTATGAAATTCAAAATGGCGGCTACGGCAGGACTTAGTTTAACATTGGACCCTATGGGAAAAATGTTTCAAAACGCTTCTTCTCTGAAACCACTTGGATAATTGAAACCAAACTGCCTAGGAATGATCATTGGAAGGTCCTCTACAAATTTTATGTTTTTTATGCCGATCGGAAATCCAAGATGGCCACCACCGCAATACATAGATTAACATTGGACCCTATGGGAAAATATTCAAATGCCTTCTACTCAGAAACTACAAATATGATTAAAGCCAAACTGTACATGAATGTTCATTAGATGGTCCTCTACAAACTTTACGTTTTTTGTTCTGGTATGAAATTCAAAATGGCGGCTACAGCAGGACTTAGTTTAACATTGGACCCTATGGGAAAAATGTTTCAAAACGCTTCTTCTCTGAAACCACTTGGATAATTGAAACCAAACTGCCCAGGAATGATCATTGGAAGGTCCTCTACAAATTTTATGTTTTTTATGCCAATCGGAAATCCAAGATGGCCACCACCGCAATACATAGATTAACATTGGACCCTATGGGAAAATGTTCAAATGCCTTCTTCTCAGAAACTACAAATATGATTAAAGCCAAACTGTACATGAATGTTCATTGGATGGTCCTCTACAATCTTAAGGTTTTTTGTTCCGATATGAAATTCAAAATGGCGGCTACGGCAGGACTTGGTTTAACATTGGACCCTATGGGAAAAATGTTTCAAAATGCTTCTTCTCTGAAACCACTTGGACAGTTGAAACCAAACTGCCCAGGAATGATCATTGGAAGGTCCTCTACAAATTTTCTGTTTTTTATGCCGATCGGAAATCCAAGATGGCCGCCACCGCAGGACAGATTAACATTGGACCCTATGGGAAAATATTCAAATGCCTTCTACTCAGAAACTACAAATATGATTAAAGCCAAACTGTACATGAATGTTCATTAGATGGTCCTCTACAAACTTTACGTTTTTTGTTCTGGTATGAAATTCAAAATGGCGGCTACGGCAGGACTTAGTTTAACATTGGACCCTATGGGAAAAATGTTTCAAAACGCTTCTTCTCTGAAACCACTTGGATAATTGAAACCAAACTGCCTAGGAATGATCATTGGAAGGTCCTCTACAAATTTTATGTTTTTTATGCCGATCGGAAATCCAAGATGGCCACCACCGCAATACATAGATTAACATTGGACCCTATGGGAAAATGTTCAAATGCCTTCTACTCAGAAACTACAAATATGATTAAAGCCAAACTGTACATGAATGTTCATTAGATGGTCCTCTACAAACTTTACGTTTTTTGTTCTGGTATGAAATTCAGAATGGCGGCTACAGCAGGACTTAGTTTAACATTGGACCCTATGGGAAAAATGTTTCAAAATGCTTCTTCTCTGAAACCACTTGGACAGTTGAAACTAAACTGCCCAGGAATGATCATTGGAAGGTCCTCTACAAATTTTCTGTTTTTTATGCCGGTCGGAAATCCAAGATGGCCGCCACCGCAGGACATAGATTAACATTGGACCCTATGGGAAAATATTCAAATGCCTTCTACTCATAAACTACAAATATGATTAAAGCCAAACTGTACATGAATGTTCATTAGATGGTCCTCTACAAACTTTACGTTTTTTGTTCTGGTATGAAATTCAAAATGGCGGCTACGGCAGGACTTAGTTTAACATTGGACCCTATGGGAAAAATGTTTCAAAACGCTTCTTCTCTGAAACCACTTGGATAATTGAAACCAAACTGCCCAGGAATGATCATTGGAAGGTCCTCTACAAAGTTTCTGTTTTTTTATGCCGATCGGAAATTCAAGATGGCCGCCACCGCAGGACATAGATTAACATTGGACCCTATGGGAAAATGTTCAAATACCTTCTTCTCAGAAACTACAAATATGATTAAAGCCAAACTGTACATGAATGTTCATTGGATGATTCTCTACAAACAATACGTTTTTTGTTCCGATATGAAATTCAAAATGGCGGCTACGGCAGGACTTAGTTTAACATTGGACCCTATGGGAAAAATGTTTCAAAATGCTTCTTCTCTGAAACCACTTGGACAGTTGAAACCAAACTGCCCAGGAATGATCATTGGAAGGTCCTCTATAAAGTTTCTGTTTTTTATGCCGGTCGGAAATCCAAGATGGCCACCACCGCAGGACATAGATTAACATTGGACCCTATGGGAAAATGTTCAAATGCCTTCTTCTCAGAAACTACAAATATGATTAAAGCCAAACTGTAAATGAATGTTCATTGGATGGTCCTCTACAAACTTTGCGTTTTTTGTTCCGATATAAAATTCAAAATGGCGACTACGACAGGACTTAGTTTAACATTGGACCCTATGGGAAAAATGTTTCAAAACGCTTCTTCTCTGAAACCACTTGGATAATTGAAACCAAACTGCCCAGGAATGATCATTGGAAGGACCTCTACAAGGTGTGTGTTTTTTATGCCGATCGGAAATCCAAGATGGCCACCACCGCAGGACATAGATTAACATTGGACCCTATGGGAAAATGTTCAAATGCCTTCTTCTCAGAAACTACAAATATGATTAAAGCCAAACTGTACAAGAATGTTCATTGGATGGTCCTCTACAAAATTTACGTTTTTTGTTCCGATATGAAATTCAAAATGGCGGCTACGGCAGGACTTAGTTTAACATTGGACCCTATGGGAAAAATGTTTCAAAATGCTTCTTCTCTGAAACCACTTGAACAGTTGAAACCAAACTGCCCAGGAATGATCATTGGAAGGTCCTCTACAAAGTTTCTGTTTTTTATGCCGGTCGGAAATCCAAGATGGCCACCACCGCAGGACATAGATTAACATTGGACCCTATGGGAAAATGTTCAAATGCCTTCTTCTCAGAAACTACAAATATGATTAAAGCCAAACTGTACATGAATGTTCATTGGATGGTCCTCTACAAACTTTGCGTTTTTTGTTCCGATATAAAATTCAAAATGGCGGCTACGGCAGGACTTAGTTTAACATTGGACCCTATGGGAAAAATGTTTCAAAATGCTTCTTCTCTGAAACCACTTGGATAATTGAAACCAAACTGCCCAGGAATGATCATTGGAAGGTCCTCTACAAGGTGTGTGTTTTTTATGCCGATCGGAAATCCAAGATGGCCACCACCGCAGGACATAGATTAACATTGGACCCTATGGGAAAATGTTCAAATACCTTCTTCTCAGAAACTACAAATATGATTAAAGCCAAACTGTCCATATGTGTGTACATTGGATGGTCCTCTACAAACTTTAAGTTTTTTGTTCCGATATGAAATTCAAAATGGCGGCTACGGCAGGACTTAGTTTAACATTGGACCCTATGGGAAAAATGTTTCAAAATGCTTCTTCTCTGAAACCACTTGGACAGTTGAAACCAAACTGCCCAGGAATGATCATTGGTAGGTCCTGTTTTTTATGCCGATCGGAAATCCAAGATGGCTGCCACCACAGGTCATAGTATTAACACAGAACCATATGGGGAAAATACAGAAATATATTCTTCTCTGAAGCTATTGCACTGATTGAACCTAAACTGTGCATCAATCATTGGAAGGTCCTTTACAAACTTTGTGTTTTTTATGTTGATCGTAATTCCAATTACATAGGACCAATTGGTTTTTTTTATTACCAGGTGAACGATACAGGCTCTTGAGAGCCTCTGGTTATTTATTATTCCTACTGTGAATCGTAATGTTTTAACATAAAGAAATAATTAATTCTTCAATTCTTCAGCCTTCGGTCATTGCATATATTTATCCTCTGAAGTAAACGAAATTAGATAAAAACCGGAAGTAATTGAAATATTATAAATGGGACGAGAATTTGAGGCCGAAAGAAAAAAATGGCCATCGACTCGTTTCTTTGTCAGAGCAGCGCTTTTTCATACAGGAAATTAAGGTCAAATCGTAACCAAGCTCAAACACTTAAGATTTGTTTTCAATCTCCAAATTATCATGATTATATAATCCCATGTTCACTCCGAGAGTACATGCCGGCAAATGACAAACTTACAGAATTAAAATCTAGAAAAGACAACTCGATTTATTTTTGAACATTTAACCCATGCTTGGAAAATTCATAGCCGGGGATTTTATAGCAATAGCCAGTGAAATGCGGCGGTTCCCGGCATCAAATGAAAACACTGGTTGAAGGAAATTGTGTAAATTTTAATGAAATAAGATATTATTTGAAAGATACATGTTACATAATACTTTACATGTACAAACTATTGCAGCCATTTATATAGGAAGAATAGAATGATGGTTAACGTTCAATATTATTGTATTGTAGAGTTTACATTTCTATTTATAGACATGTGTAGAGTTTACATTTCTATTTATAGACATGTGTAGCATTTACTTTTCTATTTATAGAGATTTGTAGAGTTTACATTTCTATTTATAGACAACAGTAGCAGAATGTATAACATACCTAGATAATGGAGTAGTATACATAGGTTCCAGACTAGGAGATTCACAACTTGTAAAGGTATGGCTCCGTAAATATTATACAGTAGTCTCCCCTTTTATACGGCCACATCTTCTTCTATGATGTAGCCTTTTAAAATGGTGGTCTCTCTTGAGGGAGATTCACAACTTGTTAAAGTATGGTTCGGTTGATATCCTCGGCTCACCAAAGTTTGTCTGCCAAAGTCCAGACTTCTTTGCACAAATAAACATTCCGTTGAAATCAAAACTTTATCATTCAAAGCAATTCAGCGAGTGATAGACTAACATGAACTCAAAAACTCCTACTGTGTGGTCCTTCAAGATAGTCTCCCATATCTAAGTAACTATTGACGTCACATATATTAGACAAATCACATTGCAACTCGAAGTAAATAAACAACTTGACTTATGCATGCGCACAAATTGTAAACCGATAGAGGACGAATTAATGATGTGGACGAACTTAGCGTTTAAAGGATATAATACATGCACAACAAATTATGTCAATTCTATGATAGTTAAAGGGAGAGGGAAAGACATGTTTTTCTGTCAAATACAACCATTAATTTAATTAATTTATGTCTTTACATGTTAAAAGTGAAATAGTCTCTGGAACTGATTTCTTACAAAAGTTAAAAAAAAAGAAAGAAAAAGAAACAATTGTAGAAAGTAATTACGTGTACTGATAGTTTACAAGAGACTGCCATTTTTGTTGTGTGACTATTTCTTTTCTTTTTTCAGTTAAATGTAGAACCAGATGAGAATGGATCATATGTACAGGAAATGGAGAGATTTACTAATCTAGGGCCGATATTAGATATGTGTGTAGTTGACCTTGAAAGACAGGGTCAAGGACAAGTAAGTAAAGATATTAGATATGTCTGTAGTTGACCTTGAAAGACAGGGTCAAGAACAAGTAAGTAAAGATATTAGATATGTGTGTAGTTGACCTTGAGAGACAGGGTCAAGGATAAGTAAGTAAGGATATTAGATATGTGTGTAGTTGACCTTGAAAGACAGGGTCAAGGACAAGTAAGTCAATACAATAATTTATTACATTAATAGATTTGTTTGCTGTTTGTGGAACAATGCAAAATAAAATGATGTACTTGCTCCTTGCATCAGAGATTTAGGGTCCTCTATTGTAATAAATGTTGTCTTTGAACAAAATTAATTATTATGGAATTAGGTATTTTATTTTAAATGCAGAACTTAGTATATAGGGTTTGTTATTATTCAATAGGCCTCTGTTTTAAGGTAATTTTTTTATAAGGTAAATGAATAAGTTGATACAGAGATTAACCTTCAAATTGATTGTTGTCAAATGAAAATTTAACATAATGAGATTAACAACTTTAGAAATTGATTGATTGAACATAATTTTAACTAACAAATACCGTCTTTTTGTGTCTATTAAATGCACTCCTTTCCTCCCCCAAAAATCTGGGGGAAATTCTAGTTCCTATCTATAGAACGCAGGAAGATTCAGTAAAACATTCATGGCAGAAATCGTCGTTCAAACGGCAAAATACTGCTTACCACAGATCAAGTATTTGTTAATCCATGTATTTTTGATAAATTTTAGACCGGGAAATGTTAAATTAGTTTTGTTAGAGTTTAAACTGATCATTCTAGATTTTGCAAGTGAAAATTAGCTGTTTTGTGAATGCAGGAAGTTTATCGCTAATGTTAAATTTGAAAACAAGTTCAAAACGGCAATGAAAATGATACGGATGGAGCAGGTGATTTTTTTTCTTCGTTCTTCATGCGAATTATGGTTGTTTTAAATAATAAATATGTAGATATGTTTAATCTTTAATCAATATAATAAATTCATCAAATAATGAACCGTTCATGTGATCAAAGATAGGCAAGCTTGGGTCAAGCTTGTAATAGGAAGTAATTACAATCGATTCAAATAAAGAGAAAACAATACAAAAGTAATAACATTAATTAAGACCTGATCAGAGAGATTATAATTTCTTTTGAAGTGTACTTATATTGTAACAATGCTACAATATAGTATATAATATTGACAGGTGTCCCAGTATGTTCAATTATCTTTTCACACCTTGTTATTCAATATACGATCCTTGACCTTGTCAACTGCTGTAAAAATCGATAAATCAAACAAAGGCTCAATACCCAAGCACATGTAATTTCACCCCAGGAAAAAAAGAAATTGCAAAAAGGTAAAATATCACACGTCTGATAGCAAGCATCAATTATTCCTGCATTCGTATGGACAATTAGTTCTGAACAACAACACCAATTTACAAGTATGATTATTGACAAACATCGAGAATAAATACATATTTACAAACCTTTCAAAAAGGCAATGAAACTAGCAATAAATACAATTTTTATACAATTTTATTTTAAATAACACATATATAATGAACACAATTAATGTTATTTGAACATGAATTCATCGATCATTGGGAATATTGTTGTCCGTGAACTCGAAGCTATGTTACCGGCAACTCTCTGCGTGACCTGAAAAAAAGTGTCTGATACTTGCTCTTATGCATAAAATGCACCCAACCTACAAATTATCATTTTAAAGCATAAGATCGTGTTCTATACGTACCAAAAAACGGTACTGAAATATTAAAATAGTTTTTATTTTGATTTTCAAAAATACTACAGCAATGTAGAAATCTGTCTTGAAATTCTGTATTTACACTGAACAGAGTCATATTCAGCCAAGTTAATGATGAACTATAAACAACACAAAATATTGAATTAATTGGTTTACCTATTGTCTCTATGCTGAAGAAAGTGCACAACATGTTATAGTACTCTTTTATATTTGATAGCTTGTAACATGTTCTGGTGCCTACAAGGAAGGATCGTTACGTATAATCAGAAATGGTATAGGTATACATGAACATGCCAGCATAGATTTACCTGGAATTAAAGGTAAGTTTGATGAAAATTAAAAAAAATATGCATAGGTGGTGTAATGGTTGGCATTCTCGCCTTGTGCGATAGATTGAGGGTTTGAGCCCCAGTCAGGTCAACTCAAAGACTATAGTTTATATGGCAGTGATTTTCCTACTCATTTGCATCTGGGGCCCAGGTCCCTTATAATTGGGGAAATTAGCACGTAAATTATGTGAATTGGGGAAAGATGGGAAGAGCTATTTACATTTATTAGTTTGGATGTCCAGTAATAGAATAGCGATCAAGGTTAATGCCAACAGTAACACATTCTTGTGATGAGGAAGAATGACCACAAAACTTACATAAATACCCTTGGTGTACCACACTGTCATATAGCCATGGGTATTTTTGTTCATTCTATATTGAACTGAACACCCTGGCATCTGGTACCATGACCTCTGGAGCACAACTGTCCGAATCAGAGTGACAATCAGACTGAGAATCATTATCAATATCGCCACTATTTGCACTACATGCAGGGTCCCAGATTAACTTTTTGTGCATAATAGCCAACTGGGCTACTGAAATTTTGAGACCGCTAGCCCAGATTAAAAAGCAGTAGCCCAGGTGAAAATGACGAGGGCCGCTAGGGGTCATTCCCCCCCCCCCCCCCCCCCAAGAAATGTTTGTATTTTTTAAGCCAAATCCTGCATTATACACACATTTTTGAAAGTGTTGAAGTCCATCAACAATACCAACTGCTGAAGCCTTTTCTATTGAGGCAACCCCTATAAATTTGGCATCAACAACCACATGTAGACTGACGGATGTACCACATGTCTTGTTCTTGTACATGTATCGAAGCATCAGTGGAACCATCTCCAATTATACATATGAACTTACTATCTGTTATAAATAAGTTTTACTACCTTTAAAAATTCAACATCAGCAATAGCTGCTATAAAATATTTGACTGATTCAGTGTTCCTCTATGTTTTCCCTAAAATAATTCCTTTGGTTTCATCCAACTGACACATCCATTCATAGTCTGAAAGGGGCCTATTTTTAACAACCAAAGCATGACAATTCCTGAACATTTTTATCCAGCTTGATAAATATGTCTTTGTTCAAGGTCTGGATGATTTTAGCAGCTGATGATTCCTCACGAGATTTCAGTTTTGCTTTAGTGACAAGTGCACATTTCTCATGCTGCTTTGGTTTTTCGTGCTTTGTCAGACTATTAACTTTATAGCTTGTACAACCAGTTACAAACGGAAACAAGACAGTTCGGCACCCGTTGAAAAAGACAGTTCGGCACCCATTGAAAAAGACAGTTCGGCACCGTTGAAAAAAAGTGTCAAATCGGCACCGCATTTTCTTTCAAACAAACGTGATTACCCTTTTTAAAATATAAATCAACGAAAATTAAAAAAAAAACATCAATGATCGTTTAAATGCAATCAAAACATAATTTATTTAAATATTCTTTAAAAGAAGCCATTATTAACTTAATTAAGATCAAAAGCAGTGATCAAATGTTTACAGCTTGTGTTTGAGAAAATTTTTGAGTAAAAGCCCAGAATCATATTAATATTATATTAATAAATTAGTCTAGAAGAAGCATAAACTTAAAATCTGTGAAATATACATTTGTATATGATAACTGTACCGACTACAAATGTTAACACTCACATTATCATATATCTGTTAAATTGTTATTGTTGATCTCTTGATATATTAAAATGAATAAAAATAAATTTATGTTTCATTATTACTGCCTAATATTTATTAATGCATGTGCAATGATACCCATCCAACATAGTCCTGAATAATACTCACCAGACCATAAAATTGACATGAAAGAGTAACAGATTTATCAAAAAGATCGGAACAAGACTAAGAAAAAAAAGACTGGTAAAATACATACGATAAAAATCAAAGAAAAAAAGTGCCAAATTGTCCGGGTGCCGAACTGTCTTGGTGCCGAAATGTCTCACACAGGTGCCGAAGTGTCCTGGTGCTGAATTGTCCCGCCGGTGCCAAACTCGGTACACGCTGTACATGCCATCCCCTTGTTGTCCACATACTTCAAGTTCAACCAAGGTCTACCCTTTTCCCACTCTGGTAAATATTTCCTTGCATGCTTATCTTTATCATACCCCTTGTAGTACTCTTTGGTACTTTCAAACTTCCTTTTTTAGCTCACCTGACCCAAAGGGTCATGTGAGGTATTGCCATCACTTGGCGTCCGTCGTCCGTCCGTTAACTTTTCATATTTTAATCTACTCCACTGAAACAACTGGACCAAATGGAACCAAACTTGGCAGAAAGCATCTATATAAGGTCCTCTATAAAATTTCTTCATTTCGTCCCATTCCGCCAACAAATATGGCCACCAAGGGCAATTCTTGTTTCTGATTGGCTAATGTTAAAAAAATCTTCTCCTCTGAAACTGCTCGGCCAAATGGAGCCAAACTTGGCAGGAAGCATCTATGTAAGATCCTCTATAAAACTTCTTCATTTAGTTCCATTCGGCCAACAAACATGGCCGCTGTTACTAAAAATAGAACATATGGTAAAATTGCACGTTTTTGGTAACAACTCAAAAACCGTTAATAATATCAGAAATCTGACATGGGTAAAAATGATCAGCACAGGAAGATCTAACTACCCTGAAATTTTGAAGAAAATCTGATTACCTATCTTGGAGTTATTGCCCTTTTTTCATCAAATTTTCAAATTTTAATACTTTTCGTTTTTTATTTCAAAAACTATAAGAGATAGACATTAACTTTAAACAGCAAACATGTGCAGCATGTCAAGATCTACATGCCCTGCAATTTTGAAGTAAATCTGATTACCCGTCTAGGAGTTATTGCCCTTTTTTATTTTTTATTTTTTAATTTAAACATTTTTGTCTGATATTTCAAAAACTATTAGAGATAAAGGTTAAGTTTAAATTGCAAACATGTGCAGCATATTAAGATCTACATACCCTGTAATTTTGAAGTTAATCTGAGTACCCAATTTGGAGTTGTTGCCCTTTTTTTCATCAAATTTTCAAAATGTTAATACCTTTTGTCCTTTATTTCAAAAACTATAAGAGATAGATGTTAAGTTTAAACAGCAAACATGTTCAGCATGTCAAGATCAACCTAGCCTGCAATTTTAAAGTAAATCTGATTACCCATCTTGAAGTTATTGCCCTTTTTTCATCAAATTTTAAAAATGTTAATACTTTTCATCCTTTATTTCAAAAACTATAAGAGATAGATGTTGAGTGTAAACTGAAAACATGTTCAGCTTGTCAAGATCTACATGCCCTGCAATTTTGAAGTAAATCTGATTACACGTCTAGGAGTTATTGCCCTTTTTTCATAATTTTTTAGCTCACCTGACCCAAAGGGCCATGTGAGGTATTGCCATCACTTGGCGTCCGTCGTCCGTCCGTTAACTTTTTCATATTTTAATCTTCTCCTCTGAAACAACTTGGCCAAATGGAACCAAACTTGGCAGTAAGCATCTATGTAAGGTCCTCTATAAAGTTTCTCCATTTCGTTCCATTTGGCCTACAAACATGGCCGCCAAGATTAATTCTTTTTTCTGATTGGCTAATGTTAAAAAAATCTTCTCCTCTGAAACAGCTTGGCCAAATGGAGCCAAACTTGGCATAGATGGTGCCTGGGTGTGTCCCTTTCAAAATTGTGTCCGACAGCCCCACCCTCCATTCAAGATGGCTGCTGTTTTTTAAGGTAATGATTATCTCCCTTTGAAATTTGCTTCAGTATCATTCTATTGTCAGGTGAGCGATACAGGCTCAGTGGGCTGAGCCTCTAGTTTCTTTTCAGATTCACTGGGAGGCTTGACCCCCGATAAATAATTCCACATCACTAACTGCTAACTTTAATTTTCGATAGACTTAACACAGATGTTGATAAAAGATTAAAGATAAAAAAAAACAATTCCGGAATTGTCTCGATTTAATTCTGTGTTTTGGTACATTTTAATATATTAACGACATACTATAATCTAAGCAATAACAATTAATTAATTATAAAATACAAAAAAAAACTCTCCTGTCCGTCCGTTCGTCTGTCCGGATATAGATACATGGTTTGTCCGGCTATCTCCTCCTACAGTTTTGGAGCTACAGCTTTCATATTTTGTAGGATGTTTATACACATAATGGAGGTGTGCCTGTTTACAGGATTTTGATTTTCTTCAAATATTCTCAAAATGACAGGTAGTTGGACTTGGTTATTTTTTTTCGTACTAGCTGCATAAAGGGAACATGATTTGTCCGGCTATCTCCTCCTACAGTTTTAGAGCTACAGCTTTAATATTTTGCAGGATATTTATACACATAATGGAGGTGTGCATGTCCACAGGATTTTGATTTTCATCAAAAATTCTCAAAATGACAGGTAGTTGGACTTGGTCATTTTGTTCGTCCATCCGGATATAGATACATGGTTTGTCCAGCCATCTCCTCCTACAGTTTTAGAGCTATAGCTTTAATATTTTGTATGATGTTTATACACATACAGTTATCTCTCTTTCATTGCCTTCCAATGCAAACTATAACATATAATTTTATTTGATATTTTATTATATCATTATCTCATAATCTTTGTCAACCTAAATGTTCAATGATTGAGCTTTCTTTAATAAAGTACAGTTGACTCTCATTGTCTCGAATTCGGTTGACTCGAATTTCCGGTTGAGTCGAATTTTTATCGAAGTCCCGAACTTCGTTGTGTATAAATATATATAATTTGACTCCTGTTGAGTCGAATTCGGATGAGTCGAAATTTCGATTGTCTCGAATAAAAGTTTTGGTCCCGAGATGTAGAAAGCCATATTATTTACAGTCGTTAAGTCAAATTTACCTGTCAAAACATGTGTATTACCTTAGGATTAAAATCGAATCACAGGTGAAACATCCGGTCATTGAATTTGACATTTTTACCTTAGGCTATTTCACATGTTTATTTCACAATCTGTCAAATTAATTAGTGATAATATTTGAATTGGCTTGGTATTATGACACAGGTTAGATGTGTACAATCAAAAATTATCGATTCATAATAAGTGCGCTTGGGTCGGCATACATCAATGATTATGAAAAGTACACAAAGGAAGCGTTTTATCTATTGAATTATTTGTCGGAAATTAATTTTGATTAAAGAAGAATAGTTTTCTTCTACACTTTATTGAATAATAAAAACACACCATTTATTGTAAATAAACAGTATTGCACAAAGAAAAATACGTCATGATGGGTGAAGCTTAATGACAATGCAACAGGTGAAAAACATAAACAAAACGGATAAACATATTCATTCACACAAAAAAGGATATCTAGAAGTTATCAGTCATTTCATAAGATTCAAAGAATTTAACGGAGAGAAAAAAACAGCAACAAAAACATCGAATATGTTTAAAAGCGTTCCGAGAATAGGGACATGCGATGCTGGTTTTAACTCTTCAAAATTTTGCTCGAGTTGTCTCCCTTTCATTGTTAAACAAACCACACTTCCGGTATCTTCGTAGCTCCTCTTGAGTCGAACTACGGTTGACTTGAATTTTTTCCATGGTTCCATCGAATTCGAGATTACGAGAGTTGACTGTATTTCATTTCATTTCATTTCATTTCATTTCATTTCATTTCATTTCATTTCATTTCATACTGGTGGTGTGCATGTCCACAGGATTTTGATTTTCATCGAATATTTGATAATGATAGGTAGTTGGACTTAGTCATTTTTTTATGACCCGCAACTAGTAGATAGAATTATACCCATTTCACCACAGGTAATACCTTTATATTTACACATCACTGACATCAGGAATGAAAAATTAAAGGTACTATCTGTATACAAGTTGAGTATGATAGAACATCATACATAGTGTTAAAGAACTTTTGACTTGTTTATAATTTCTTATGGTCAGGTGGGGGGCATCATTTGTGTCTTACAGACACACTTCATTTTTAAAAAATCACTCCTAACAAAACAACATTGTCCATAATTATCAAATGTGGGGGCATACTTCTTTTCTAGTTTTAATGAAATTCTTATGATTCATGTTTTTTTCAAAGGTACAAATATTTTTATGCCCCCACGACGAAGAGTCGGGGGGGGGGGGGGGGGGGGATATTAATTTACCCCTGTCAGTCCGTTCGTCCGTCCGGATATAGATACATGGTTTGCCTGGCTATCTCCTCCTACAGTTTCGGAGCTACAGCTTTAATATTTTGTAGGATGTTTATGCACATAATGGAGGTGTGCATGTCCACAGGATTTTGATTTTCTTCAAATATTCTCAAAATGACAGGTAGTTGGACTTAGTAATTTTTTTCGTACTAGCTGCATAAAGGGAACATGATTTGTCTGGCTAACTCCTCCTACAGTTTTAGAGCTACAGCTTTAATATTTTGCAGGATATTTATAATGGAGGTGTGCATGTCCACAGGATTTTGATTTTCATCAAATATTCTCAAAATGACAGGTAGTTGTTCGTCCGTCCGGATATAGATACATGGTTTGTTCGGCTATCTCCTACAGTTTTGGAGCTACAGCTTTAATATTTTGTATGATGTTTATACACATAATGGAGGTTGACTTGTTTATAATTTTTTTTGGTCAGGCGGGGGCATCATTTGTGTCTTACAGACACACTTCATTTAAAAAAAATCACTCCGAACAAAACAACTTTGTCCATAATTATCAAGTGTGGGGGCATACTTCTTTTCTAGTTTTAAAAGATATTTGACTATATATGTCATACTTTATTTCAATCCATATGAAAAAAAAATGTTTCATTCCAATTTCTAATTTATTTGATTAATAACACTTACTTCACTCAAATAATATTTTGCCTTTTTCTGCAATATTTGACATAAAATACAAGTAAATTACAGGTTATAATTAAATAGATAGTAGCATACTAATTACAAAAACAACAAATTAACTGTAGCAATATCTTTTGTCATTTGTAAGTGAGAATACCTGGAATAGGTATTTTTAAAAAGTGGGCTGGGGATTTGATAGAAGACACCACCGGTAGTGAGTCGAACTCACTTCAAGTTCAAAGCACACAAACAGTTTCACTAGCATCATTAACATCATCACCCTCATAGCTCTCGGTCAGTAAAAACTTGTTTTATTAATCCACAGGATTCAAGTTAGCTGTGCATGCTTCTACCATTACTGGTAAAAAAAAATTTACATATTATTTACGTGACATTTGTATTTTTAACTTTAAAACTCAATTGGCAATAATTCGTGTATTCCGCTTCATCAATTTCCGTTTTTAATTCCCAATGAATTGAAAAAATATCAAGCAACGTAAATCACAGGACATATTTACTATTTTTATAATATATTTATTTAAATAAACATCTTTAATATAAAATTTATTCCAAATGCTATAATTTCCGCTTTCATTTTTCTGAAGTTTTATCGCAGTCCGGTACACGCCACTTTTAACAAATCAAGCGACCTAATATACTACACTGGTTCCCGGTATCTTATGCGTAGTATTTGCTTGCATAATCAAAGCAAACAGTAACCAGGTCATAAATGTAAAAATGTTCGACTTTTAATTTCATTTGAAAAAGATTTCATTAACGATTTTTACGAATAATTTTATCACCATGCTATTGGGAATTTCCCCTATGAAATTGGGAAAAAAAGAGCCTTTTTCACATTGGGAATGGGGCCGATAATCGGCCCCAAAAACGCAGTCGGAAAATCACTGTATGATATTTGCTGCTTCGTCACTAAACATACAAAGTTAAGGAGTAAGAGCAAAGACTGGTTGACTCGGAATCATGATAATGTGTCTGAGGGGAGAGACATGTCTACCTGTTGTTTCAGTGAGCTAACACTAAGAAAAATCTTACTAAGCATGTTGGTCTAGTAAAAAAACGGACATCATCATTTCGGGGAAATGTAGCTTGTTCTGACTATGATATAACTGAAAAATTGGTCACTCATCCACTCCATACAATTGTAAAGAGTGGTTAAAATATTAATGAAAAACAAGATATAAAAAAAGATAGAGGAAGTCTCTCATGTAACACCATCCTATGTGTATATATATATGTGAAAGCTATTAAGTTATAGATTATGTTTTACCTGTTTGTCAGAACCGACATAAGAGCACTTTCAGTTTTCCGCTTGAAGGTCGTCATATACATCTTTCATGAAAGTTACATTTATACATTTGTTATAACCATGCTATATTTATTTTAGGCATTTGGTCTTTAAGAGTTGGATCAACAGACTATGATGACTTTATAGTTTTGTCATTTGTTGGACAAACAAGGTATTTTACATTTAATATTCAGCCTATCACCAATACGGTGTGGGTTCGCACCCGGCTTTGTAAATTACAAAAAAGGGTACACTCGACTCGCAGCCACAAGTGATAAAGTTTACCAGTTACTTGCCCATGGTCGGCGGTTCTCTCCGGGTACTCGGGCTTCTTCCACCACTAAGACGGGTCGCCATGATATAGCTGGAATATTGCTGAAAGTGGCGTTAAACACCAAAAATCTAACCAAACCATTTGATATTCCATCTCTTTAAACATATAAGAAACAGCTGTATTTTACTGCAAGTTAATCCAGTTTACTTTCTTACAAGGTTTTAAAATCATGGTAATAATTATAAAGGATAAAATGACTACTCAATTAAAAAGATATTGAAATACTGCTAAAATTGGCATTAAACACCAATCAGTCAAGTCATTAAAAAGAACTTCCTTCCTTTGCCATAATAGATTTATTGAAGGAACAGTCCTAAATGTCAGTTGATATAGATTAATTACTTACTACATGTAAAGATTAACATCTGGATACAGTTATAATATAACTACTCTCTGCGTTCCTAATATCACCAAGCAAAGCAATAGCGCATGAGCGAATTATGATTGTTGTTCAGTTACAAGTGTCTGTCTTTCAGTCCATCTTGTTCTGGTTTCTAACCTTGGTAAAATGTTTTGAAATTCTTACTGTTTTTTGCGACAATACTTTGGTCAAGTTTGATTTTAGTTATTAGTAATTTGGTCTTGTTTTAATTTAATTACTTTATTTTTTTGTAGAGTTTTAATGTTGAATGGAGAAGAAGTAGAAGAAACAGAACTAGCAGGTTTTGATTCAGATCAACAAACATTTTTATGTGCTAATGTTTGTCACAGTCAAATATTACAGGTTAGCTTTATCTCTGTTGCTCTATACCAACCTTAGACATCTTCTTAAGTAAAATAAAATACAGAAAAAAGTAGAAAAAATAAATACCTTTCTTGCTAGATAATCTACCTGTAGATAAACATGAACAAACATGAAATATTTTAAATCTATTTTGCAGTATTTAATACATTTGTATATAGAACAAAGTACAGTATATATCTATTATTCTTTTTCAATTAAATTCAAAGTGAGGTCCCGGGTGGCTCAATGAGTTAGGTAGTTGGATTACCTAACAACTCATACAAGCCTATCACCAATACGGCGTGGGTTCGCACCCGGCTTTGTAAATTACAAAAAACGGTGCACTCGACTCGCAGCCGCAAGTGATAAAGTTTACCAGTTGCTTGCCCATGGTCGGTGGTTCTCTCCAGGCACTCTGGCTTCTTCCACCACTAAAACTGGTCGCCATGATATATCTGAAATGTTGCTGAAAGTGGCATTAAACACCAAAAATCAAATCAATTCAAAGTGAATGTTTAGTGTAATATTGTGTCTTGTCTATGCTTGTATTGTATTGTTTGTGATGTCTGTAATATATTGAAAATTTCCAAAAAAGGTTAGATTTATAAAGCCACCTGGAAATAGAAAATAATTGAAAAATAAAAATGTATTAACCACATGTTTTTCAGGTGACACAGTCTGCAGTTCGTCTGATAAACACAGAGAGTAGAGCATTAGTCAGTGAGTGGAAACATCCAGCAGCAAAGAATATAAGTTTGGCCAGTTGTAATATATCACAAGTCATTATAGCTGTGGGTAGTGAACTGTTCCTGTTAAATATCTTACCTGGAGAAGTCAAACAAATTAGGTATGTTACAATAATTATTATGTCAGATCAGTAAGATGTATTTTCTTTCTTTTGAAAAAACTCCTTCATTCATTTTGTCACTTGTGACGAATGTCAGTGAAGGTGAGACTTAGGTTTTGCATTTCTGGAAGTGGCGAAGGTGTTAACAATGTCAAGTTTTTGTGATTAGATCAATTTCTCCATACCATACAGAGCTCTAGATAAGCTGCATATTTGCATTTTGTACGCTATAAAAACGTGTAAAAACGCATGTATTATCAGATCAGAGTGTACACATTACGCATACATATTGCTGTGTAAGCAAACTTTCCAAATTCGGAGCGTACTTGTAAGCTGTTAACGATAATACAGTCGTGTACATTAACAATGCATTTTTGTCTTTGAGAAATTCCCCGTAATTACTTTCCTTCATACTTTTCGAAGGAGAGAGCGTATACATCCGACGGGTACCGAATGTTTGCCTTTCTAAGCATCGATGTCAAAAGAGATCTGATTGGATGTTTACGATAAATCATCCAATCGCGGTCAATATTACAAATAAATGCGGTGCTCCTTTTACGTAATATGTAAGAACTAAAACGAAAGTAAATTTGGGAACACGTTTGTTGAAAATAAGCAAGAACATGTTTTTCTAAACTTCTATTGTATTTTAATGTAGTACTTATGCAAATAGCTTGTCAGGGTGTGGTGTCATTTATATAAAGTAAACACAGAACAAAATATTTACAACATTTTATTAATATAATAAACATGACACATTTCACTTGCATCCTGCATTTATTGAATAACACTTGTGTCAAACATAATTTTAAAAGTGTACATGTAAGCAATCTTTTCTGAAGTAGAGAGTACAACAGTGCAAAGGAAATATGCAATTACCCATCATTTTCAAAAGTAGGGGGTAATTACCCTTTGGACTTGAAAATTATCGGGAGCTCTGCCATACAACTTAGGCTCCCCATAATTGGTAACCACATTAATCATGGTGTGCACATGTCAGTCAGACATGTGTCATCTTTTCATGGTCTACTGTCTTTGTTAAATTTACTACCAAGTTTTCTGGATTAGTTCAGTTTCTCTATAACCATACAGCGTAGGCTAACCATATTTGGTCCACACATTGATCATGGAGGGGACATTCTAGCCAGGCATATGTTGAGAATCGGTAAATCTATGTTTTATAATGTGGTACAATGTTTTTGTATTTTACTGGAATATCTGCATGATAATTAGACTGAGTGAACTTAGGAAGCTTTTTATGTATCAATTGAATAGACCAGCAACTAATGGCTTTCATACAATACACACAGCCTATTGCAATAACAAAATAAACAACTTTTATGCATACATGTATGTATCCTTCAGAATTACATGACACAAGGTTTCTTCTGTAAAATACTAAACAAACTAAATACTTTTTAATTTTTTTTTATAGTATGACAAAAATGGAACATGAGGTAGCTTGTATTGACATCACACCTCTGCGTGAGGGAGAGGAGAAATCAGATTTATGTGCTGTAGGATTATGGACAGATATTTCAGCAAGAGTGTTAAGATTACCCTCATTTGAAAGTTTGCACGTGGAAATGCTTGGTGGAGGTATGAGAATATAGAAAGTTTACCTTTATTATTTGGATGGCCACAATCGTAAAGTAGTTTATTTTAATTTACATATACAAAAAGTGCCTATCACCACTAAAGTTGTGAGATTGAACCCCGTTCATGGCGAGGTGTACTCGATACAACATTCTGTGATGAAGTTTGTCAGAGACTTGCGACAGGTCGGTGGTTTTCTTTGGGTACTCTGGTTTCCTTCACCAACAAAACTGGCCGCCACGATATAAGTGAAATATTGTTGAAAAGTGGTGTTAAACACCATAAACCAACCAACATATCACTACTAATGTTTTATGACTTGGCAACTGACCATGGTGACTTTTTTTTATTGGTGGTTTCCACTGTGTACTCTGATTTCCTTCCAAAAATGTTTTTGTTGATAGTGACATTAAATGCCCTAAGTCCGAGTCGATTAGAATGAATTTTAATTGTGTTTATTTTGTCAATTAATATACATGTATGCAGATGGTCATTCACTATATTTATGAATAACATTATGCCTGTAACTTTCTTGCTGGATTTAGATATTATATACACTATAAAAGTGCCTATATATAAATCTTTATTCGTTTTGATAGATTTTCTGTTAATTATTTGCATTTGTAACTCACAAAATCTGCAAAATGTTTTTTTTTATACTTTCAACAATATGTTTTATATTACTATAATTACATTACTTCCGTTTTTCATTGAAATGTTACAATATGATTGGTTATGAAGTGGTCACATGATTATAAAAGTGATGTTTCACATCCCAAGGAAACTCAAATCCGAACTTGCACGTGCCTCCACGACGACGTCAGATGTAAACAATCAATGGCATAGTAATTTCCAACAGCAAATAATCTTAACACAAATAAAATTCAACTATATTAAATTTTGGTGTGATTTAAATATAATTTACTGCGCTTCATGTTGAAAATGTAGTTCGATCAACGCTTTCATACCCCAATGAAACTTCAAAAGAATGCATTCAATTCTTAAATGAATGTTTGATATATTTCAGAAATAATACCTCGTTCTATTCTAATGACAACATTTGAGAACATACAGTATTTATTGTGTGCCCTTGGAGACGGATCTCTATTTTACTTTAACCTAAATGTAGATACTGGTAAGTAAATATAGAATTGTTAGTTTGTTTACCGACAAATTTGTTCTGGCTGAATTCTAAATAAGGTAACATCCATGTGTAAGACAAACAATGCAAGTTCAGTCTTTGATATGTTTTATGATTAAAGTGGCTTATACTAAACTTGTCCTTCATATAGAGTAACAACAGTTATATATGTTGAGACCTTCATAACGGCTATTATTGTTTTTCTTGGTAACGTCGCGTTCGACATCAAACTGACTGATAATATTTCAGTAACAGAGGCAGTTTGTTGATACTGAAAATATCAATCTTTGAAATCAAAGGAAGAATGTACCATTTACCGATAATGTAGAGTAATGCCCCTTGGAATATGTAAATGAGCATCCACTAGACTCTTCATTCCTCAACCTATTCCACCTGAAGTTATACTGAAGCTTGATGTCAACATTCAATTTCATAATTAGAATTTTTCAGCAGTGATTTTTTGTCGTTGTGCCCTTTCAATATGTTACAAACTGCATTGGTGGTTTAATACATGTAATTAGTGTGCTCGCCTCGAGTGTGATAGGTCGTGGATTCAAGCCCCTGTCAGGTCAAATCAAAGTCTATATGATTGATATTTGTGGCTTCCCTCTAAGCATGCAGCATTAAGGAGAAAGAGCAAAGACCAATTGGCTCATAATCAGGATAGTATGTCCGAGTAGAGCGACATGTCTAGTACAAAGTAAACATCTTCATCATTTCATTGTATATACAGTCAAACCTGCCGTAACGGTCACCTTTGTATAATGGTCACCTGCTCATAACAGTCAGTTTCGTGCCCTCCCGGTGCGTTTTGCTATATATTTTAATTCGTTATAGCGATCACCTGTTCAATGTGGTCAGCTGTCATCATTTATTAGTAATTTTCAGCTTAAAACCTTTGTATTACTATAACAGTAAATTTATTTTTAAAATAACACCGGAAGTGATTTCGGAAGATCAGTATTTTTCTCAAATGTACTAAAAATGCAGAGGTGTTACAAGTGTTACAAAATATATTTATTAGTTTAATTAACTAAATAAACAAACCCTATACATTTTAATAGAAAATTACTTAAAGGACAGTTTATACCCGGAGGTTATTTGAGATTTTTATTCATTACAATGAGATTAGAAATTAACTGGCCAAAAATATGGAAAACATCGTATTCTGTATCTAGTGCATCATGTCAAAATCATCAACATCCGTAACTATGAAAGCTATGAAATTAGTCAACAAAGTGAAAGTAATAGATCTGTGTGACGGTGGGAAAAGTTGCCGGGTTGTGGTCAAGGAGATGGGTGATGGTCGTACCTAGATAATGAACATTCTTAAAAGAAAACGCGAGATTCTCGACGATTTTGAAAACAATGGTCCCATTTCAAGAAAACGTTAATGTCGTGTTACTGGAAATGAAAGCATTAACAAATTATGCTGGGATTGGTTTCAGGATTTTGTTTATTAAATATCTTTATTTATTTATTTGTATGTTTTATTCAAATCATATCCTACTGAGATAATTTCATTCACAATAAATGTAAACAAGAGTAACATTACGACAGGAATAAAATAACAAACAAAACATAACATGTAATTAAAAAAAAGTTATTTACAACTAATGTAGAATATTTCGTTGAATAATCAAACCCCTTCATATAAAGGTCACCTGTACATAGTGGTCATTTTGTCAATTTCCCCCAGGTGACCACTACAGACAGGTTTGACACTAATTTGTTTTCACCGTGATATAGCTGAAAAATTACTCATGCTTTCAACAAGTGTTGTTATTTTTGTTTTATTTCCTTTCTTCTTTCTGTACTATATTATCTTAAAAAGGGCAGACATAGTTCCCTATTAATGTTACCATTTTTTTTTTCACATTACAGGTTTTTTCTGTGATAAAAGAAAAGTGACTTTAGGAACACAACCTACAGTGTTACGAACATTTAAATCATTATCAACAACAAACGTTTTTGCTTGTTCTGATCGTCCAACAGTTATTTATTCTAGTAATCATAAACTTGTATTTTCAAATGTGAATCTTAAAGAAGTGAATCACATGTGTCCGTTAAATTCAGAAGGATATCCTGATAGGTAAGTTTACATCAGTTTCCATAGTTATCCTGATAGGTAAGTTTACATCAGTTTCCATAGTTATCCTGATAGGTAAGTTTACATCAGTTTCCATAGTTATCCTGATAGGTAAGTTTACATCAGTTTCCATAGTTATCCTGATAGGTAAGTTTACATCAGTTTCCATAGTTTTCAATTTCATCTTGTTTCAGTGTTTTAATGGCCATTCATAATATTTTGTTTTGGTTTACTAATACCTGACAGATATTGTCCTTGCCAACAATTATTATCAGGAATGCCACATAATATGTATATTTTTATGCATGAAGTTTTACCCATATCGGTCTGTATGTTTCGCTCAACAGTTAAGTTTCCATTAAGCAATTCATTTGAAATTTATACACAAGGTTATGGACCATAAGGAGAAGACCAAGTACGATTTTGGACTTCATACCACTTTTTCTGTTCTGGAGTTATGCCCCTGCTTATCTTAGCTGGGCATCTGTGTATTCCTCCATTTAAAAAAGATTACAATTAATTTTTATTTTAATATAAGTAAATGTAAGTTTTTTGAGATATCTAAAAGAAAAATATCATGTGCCTATCCACCTAAACATTTCAAAAAATAAAATCAGGTAACGGCAAATCAAGAATGATTATCTAATACATTGATGTTATTTTTTTTTTAGTTTAGCCTTGGTATAAATTAATCCATTGATGTTTTTTTTCTGTAGTTTAGCCTTGGTATAAATTAATCCATTGATGTTTTTTTTCTTTAGTTTAGCCTTGGTATAAATTAATCCATTGATGTTTTTTTTCTTTAGTTTAGCCTTGGTATAAATTAATCCATTGATGTTTTTTTTCTTTAGTTTAGCCTTGGGAAATGACAACACATTAACTATTGGTACAATAGATGAAATACAGAAACTACACATACGTACAATTAACTTAAGTGAATCTCCAAGGTAAGATTTACTGACTATTCCGGTAATTTAGGTGAATCTCTAAGGTAAGATTTTCTCACTGTTACCACTAACTTAGGTGATTCTTCAAGTAAGATTTACTGACTATTCCAGTAATTTAGGTGAATCTCTAAGGTAAAGTTTACCCACTTTGTCAGTAATTTAGGTGAATCTCTTAGGTAAGATTTACTGACTCTTCCAGTAATTTAGGTGAATCTCTAAGGTAAGATTTACTGACTATTCCAGTAATTTAGGTGAATCTCTAAGGTAAGATTTTCTCAGTTACCACTAACTTAGGTAATTCTTCAAGTAAGATTTACTGACTATTCCAGTAATTTAGGTGAATCTCTAAGGTAAAGTTTACCCACTTTGCCAGTAATTTAGGTGAATCTCTTAGGTAAGATTTACCTATCTTGCCAGTAATTTAGGTGAATCTCCAGATAAGATTTATCCACTTATTTACTTTGCTTAGAATTTGTTGAATTTTAGGTCTAATTAAAGCCAACTGTTATCCTGTAAAGGGATAACAAGCTTTTTGAGACTCTGTTTTTATTACAATAATAATGTAATTGTGTCATACACCTATTTATATTGTTTTATCCTGCATATGTGTGATTTTGAGTACCAATAAAGAGGGGGGAGGGGTATTTGCTGCTTCTCCGCTAAGCATGCAGCATTACCGAGTAAGAGCAAAAACTGGTTGCCTTGGAATTTGGATAATGTGTATGAGTGGAGCGTCGTATCTACTCTCGTTCTGTTGTTTCAGTGAGCTAGCACTGTAAAAATCAAATTAAGCATGTTGGTTTAGTACAAAGCTGACATCTTCATCATATCTTCAAAATGTAATTTGTTCTCACACTAATATAGCTGAAAATTAGATCACTTGGTGTTAAACAACAATCATTCACTCACTTATGGAATTTGACTGTCTTACCTGATAAACTATGGTTCAAGTTCTATACAATATTGTTGTATTACCTGATAAACTATGGTTCAAGTTCTATGCAATATTGTTGTATACCTGATAAACTATGGTTCAAGTTCTATGCAATATTGTTGTATTACCTGATAAACTATGGTTCAAGTTCTATACAATATTGTTGTATTACCTGATAAACTATGGTTCAAGTTCTATACTATATTGTTGTATTACCTGATAAACTATGGTTCAAGTTCTATACAATATTGTTGTATTACCTGATAAACTATGGTTCAAGTTCTATACTATATTGTTGTATTACCTGATAAACTATGGTTCAAGTTCTATACTATATTGTTGTATTACCTAATAAACTATGGTTCAAGTTCTATACAATATTGTTGTATTACCTGATAAACTATGGTTCAAGTTCTATACTATATTGTTGTATTACCTGATAAACTATGGTTCAAGTTCTATACAATATTGTTGTATTACCTGATAAACTATGGTTCAAGTTCTATACTATATTGTTGTATTACCTGATAAACTATGGTTCAAGTTCTATACTATATTGTTGTATTACCTGATAAACTATGGTTCAAGTTCTATACAATATTGTTGTATTACCTGATAAACTATGGTTCAAGTTCTATACAATATTGTTGTATTACCTGATAAACTATGGTTCAAGTTCTATACTATATTGTTGTATTACCTGATAAACTATGGTTCAAGTTCTATACAATATTGTTGTATTACCTGATAAACTATGGTTCAAGTTCTATACAATATTGTTGTATTACCTGATAAACTATGGTTCAAGTTCTATACAATATTGTTGTATTACCTGATAAACTATGGTTCAAGTTCTATGCAATATTGTTGTATACCTGATAAACTATGGTTCAAGTTCTATGCAATATTGTTGTATTACCTGATAAACTATGGTTCAAGTTCTATACAATATTGTTGTATTACCTGATAAACTATGGTTCAAGTTCTATACTATATTGTTGTATTACGTGATAAACTATGGTTCAAGTTCTATACAATATTGTTGTATTACCTGATAAACTATGGTTCAAGTTCTATACTATATTGTTGTATTACCTGATAAACTATGGTTCAAGTTCTATACAATATTGTTGTATTACCTGATAAACTATGGTTCAAGTTCTATACTATATTGTTGTATTACCTGATAAACTATGGTTCAAGTTCTATACTATATTGTTGTATTACCTGATAAACTATGGTTCAAGTTCTATACAATATTGTTGTATTACCTGATAAACTATGGTTCAAGTTCTATACAATATTGTTGTATTACCTGATAAACTATGGTTCAAGTTCTATACTATATTGTTGTATTACCTGATAAACTATGGTTCAAGTTCTATACAATATTGTTGTATTACCTGATAAACTATGGTTCAAGTTCTATACAATATTGTTGTATTACCTGATAAACTATGGTTCAAGTTCTATACAATATTGTTGTATTACCTGATAAACTATGGTTCAAGTTCTATACTATATTGTTTAATATTTGTTCTAATTCAGACGGATAGCATACCAAGAGGCTTCACAAACATTTGGTGTCATATCAATGAGACTTGACCTACAAGACAGTAATGGCATGACCCCTACACGACCTAGTGCGAGTACTCACGCTGCCATGACAACATCAAGTTCTAGTGGTAAAATGGTAACCACAGGGACAAGTACAATGGGAGAACACACTTTTGGGGATGAGGTTGAGGTTCATACCTTGTTAGTCATAGATCAACATACATTTGAAGGTAAATATGAGTGGTTTTTGTTTGTTTTTACCTTGCCTGTATGTGAGGTATTGTCACCAGTTATATGTATATTGTTATTGGAACAGTTTTGCATCATTGTTCTTATCACGTTTCAACATTTTTCTCACAAATAACTTCACTAATTGTAACCAAACGTGGTTAATTAAAGGCTTTTTCTCCAGATTACAAACTTACTTGATACTAAACAGCACATGAATAACCAGGTGAGCATTACAGGCTGACGTGAGCCTCTTAATTTATAAATCCTACAATAAATAAAACTTAATTTAAAAAAAAAAAAAGAGGAAAAAGGTAATTGTGAAATTTTCAAGCTTCTGTTACATTGTATATGTATACCCAACTTTGAATCTTTTATATTTTGATAGTTTTTTACTTGAATAAAATGAATTCTCTCTGTTAAAGTATCTATTACAAAATTAGTATTCCATAGTGCATCAAAATCAAATGAAACACTGAATTTTCAAAAGTATATTACATTTATAAAGGACACTAATACTATTGCATGAGTACTTCAAATGTTGAGATATTTGTTTCCTTAAATTTGTTTCCTTAAATTTGTACCCTTTGACACAATGAACTTGATCAAAACTCCAAACTTTCAAATTGAAACGTACACAGCAATTTCATACAAATTCAAAAACTGCTGAATAAATATATCTTCATGTATGTTAATTCAGATTTTTATCTTGGATTTTGTTGAATGTTGTCTTTATAGTAAAGCTGATGTTAACAAAGATTTAGACAAATTTAAGTGAACTCTACAGCGAAAATTAAATAACAGTCTTACTCTACCTCATTTTTATTGCAATAAATGCACAGTGCTCCCTCGTTAAACCGCCACCTTCTGTGCAGTCGGTAGTTTGGCGGTATAACGAGTTTGGCGATAAACTGAGGGACATTGAAAACCGGAAGTTATATGATCATATGAAAAGATAAACTTTCAACTCGACTGACATGCATTTTGCACTTGTATATACAAATACATAAGTATAAATAATACATGTTTAATAAATAAATAAATTAGAATAATTATATCGGAAATGTCCTGTACAGTTTGCAGATCTTTGTCAATGTTGACAAATTCTTGAACCGTCATTTGTAATACGGGACATCAAGGTCATTATAAACATGTGACAGCAACAGTTCATCTTCATTTGTGGGGTTATTGTAAGATCACATTTAATTGTCAAATTATCAGCAATTTGTTGTTGTTAATTTTGGATTTTTTCCTTTGCATAACTTATAATTGCACGTTTTTGTTTGTCATTTAATTAATTACGCTTTCTCTTCAAGCACGACATTTTTATGACAACTAATTAAATTACAAATTTTACTCAGGATTAAAAGTACAAATGTAATCACTAGAAAAGTAAATACAGGTAATTATTCTAATCAAAACAACTGATCACCTGTTCCGACCCTCAACTATGAGATCAATGACCGTGTCCGATGACCAGTTTTGACATTCCATAATTACCGATCAATACACAGCTCTCAAAAGGTAGTTGTGGTCGGTACTAACGGGGGAATTTAAACTGGTTTTGCGACTTTTGTGTCTGAAAACCTGTGGCGGATGGCGGTAGCTGAGTTTGGCAGTATAACAGGGTATTTTTAATGGGGGAAATCGGGACAGACGAGAATTTTGGCGATAGGCGAGGTTGGCGATAAAACGGGGGGCGATAGACCGAGGGAGCACTGTATGTGAACTTAATTCAAATTGATGTACTGAAATATTGTTGAAAGTGCTATTAACCAAACCAACCAACTAAATTGATGTAGTCTTCAATGGCTTTTTACGGTAGTCTGTCATGTTGTTTTTTTCAGTACACCATGCTCATCAACTGATGCCTAATGAGTTTTCTACAAGTCTGATTTCTGCTAAATTTGGTGATGACCCTAACACATACTTTGTCGTTGGAACAGCCTTGGTACATCCTGAAGAGGGAGAGCCTAAGCAAGGCAGAATTCTTATTTTCCAGTTTACTGATGGTAAGTGTATTGGGAAGAAGTTGCAAAGAGTGTGGCTAATCAAGGAAGATTTTTTTTCAAATTTATTGCTAGCAAAGCATAATTATTATTTTCAAATTTACTGATTGTAATTGTATTTGGAAGAGCTTTGTTGCTTTCTGATAAATAGGTGGCTAATCAAGGACAATTAATATTTTCCAATTTACTAATTATAAGTGTATTTGGAGGTTTTTGGCTACTTCCTGAGGAGAAAGTGACTAAGCAAGGGAGACTTACTTTTTCCTCCAATTTGCTGATAGCAAGAATGGATTATATGAAGGTTTTCTATGTGATTAGTAATGCATGGTTTTTAGATAGGAGTAAACTATAAATCTTGTTTCAATTTGATTTTACGCTCAAAGCCACTTTCAATAAATTTTGCCTAATGTATTGATTCAATGATTCAATGTTGATGGATGTCAGAGTTTTTAGTGGAAACTGCCTGGTAAAACTTATCAAGCACACACCATGGTGGGATGTGAACAAACTTATTCCTTGGCGATTGGATATTATATATTGTATTTTATTGAAGGGAATAACCCAAGATTTATAACATCCCCTCCTAATTTCAGCAAAGTTTGTGTAGAAACTGATAAAACCATTCATAGAAAAAGTATGTATTTGTCAATTTATTTATATACTAATATTTCAAACAGTAATCCTGATTTGTTGCCATGGCTATATCATTTCTATATTCAGAGACGAAAGTTTTTCTTTGATTAGCGGCCTCTTTTTTAGCTCACCTTGCCAAAGGCAAAGTGAGTTTTTGCCATCACTAGGCATCTGTCGTCTGTTAACTTTTCACATTTTAATCTTCTCCTCTGAAACCCCTTAGCCAAATGAACTGAAACTTGGTAGGAAGCATCTATGGAAGGTCTTCTATAAAGATTGCTCATTTGGTCTTGATCCATTTACAAACATGGCCGTCACAGGCAATCCTTGTTTCTGATTGGACGATTTTTTTAAATCTTCTTCTCTGAAACTGCATGGCCAAATGAATCGAAACTTGGTGGGAAGCATCTATGGAAGGTTCTCTATAAAGTTTGCTCATTTCGTCCCGATCCGTTAACAAACATGGCCTCCACAGGCAATTCTTGTTTCTGATTGGTTGATTTCTAAATAATCTTCTCCTCTGAAACCGCATGACCAAATGAACTGAAACTTGGTATTAAGCATCTATGGACGGTCCTCTATAAAGATTGCTAATTTTGTCCCGATCCATTAACAAACATGGCAGCCACAGGCAATTCTTGTTTCTGATTGGCCGATTTAAAAAAATCTTCTCCTCTGAAACTGCTTGGCCAAATGAACCGAAACTTGGTAGGAAGCATCTATGGAAGGTCCTCTATAAAGATTGCTCATTTTGTCCCAATTGGTTAACAAACATGGCCGCCACAGGCAATTCTTGTTTCTGATTGGTTGATTTCTAAAAACTCTTCTCCTTTGAAACTGCTTAGCCATATGAACCGAAACTTGGTAGGAAGCATCTACATGTATGGAAGGTTCTGTATTAAGTTTCCTCAAAGCAGAATGAAATGTGAGTGACAAGGCTCAGCCCACTGAGCCTCTAGTTTAAGCAAAATATTTGTCATAAAATGTTTGGATCTCGGTCTAAAAACAGCTAGAAAATGGGGATGTATTGGCATTGTACATAGGTTTCCTGTTTTTTTTTCCATCAGTAACCACTTTCATGTTGGTATATTATAATAAATTTCAATGTAATTTAAAGATTATTTTTGTCTACAGGTAAACTTAACCAGGTAGCTGAGAAGGATATAAAAGGAGCAGCTTATAGCTTGGTGGAGTTTAATGGAAAGTTGCTGGCCAGTATAAATAGTACTGTAAGTATGAAACTGAATTGAATTAAAAATTTAAAGATAACCCTGTAGGGGTTCAGTATTAAATTACCAAGAAAAGATGTGGATGTAAATGAATATGAGAGACTATCCAATTTTACACTTAGAGGCAAATTAAAGTAAAGGAACAGTGCTTTTATTGCTGCTCTACATGTATAGTACCAGACATTTTGAGAAAAAAAAATTCAATGTGCAGGACATAGGTCCTGCACCCAATAATTTTCTGCAGGACCTACTGAAATTGTGCAGGACCGGAATTTACAAAATTCTAAAATTTAAACGGAATTGGTGATGGGAACAATAAAAACCCGACCCGCCATATTTTCAAATATAAACACATGAAATAGTCGCGTTGATGCATCACAGCCAGTTTAAACTATAAAAATATAATGATTAATAGAATTACCATGGAAACAGTTGCATGTTTATGAAGTAAATGTCATTTGAAGCAGAATCTAATTCCGAGTTGACCGTGATCGTTCCGGCATACCAGTTGCATTTCCGATTTCCGGTGCAAAACAAAATACACAAACAAAAAAATTTGTCGGACACCCGGACCGGCATACTTGGCAGTATTGCCGGTCCTTGTGATTTTCTGCCCGCTTGGTCCGACGAATTTCAAAAAGTCTGTATTACACATATATGTATGATAGGGGACATGTATAGTACACATATATGTATAATCAGCAACCAGTCTTTGGTTCTTTGATTAACTGATTATGACAGAGTGTTAATGATGTTGATTCTTTTATATAATACTCAACCAGCTAAGTCAAATGATTTTTAAGTAAAAAAAATTAATTACATACGTATTATGAGGAATTAATCCCATTAATCATGGGGGAAAATGCAATAATCCAGTGATATAGATATACAATGTATTTGTAATGTTGTTTATTTTGTATATATTTTTTAGGTAAGATTATTTGAGTGGACGGCAGAGAAAGAACTAAGATTAGAATGTAGTCACTTCAATAATATAATAGCTCTTTACCTGAAAACTAAAGGAGATTTTATAGTGGTCGGAGACTTGATGAGATCAATTACTTTGTTGTTATATAAACCAATGGAGGGATGCTTTGAAGAGGTCAGTTTAAGATTAAAAAAAGAAATTTTATGAGGATATCTGTGAGATATTTCATTTCCAGAGGGCAGCACACTTTTTAAAGACATAATTTTTTGTCCAGGGAAAGGATATCTTTAAAAAGATTATCTGCATAAAAGGACATGTTTTATCTAGAATTAATGGTCTAGAATCTCAAAAGATTTATCATATGCTTGCATTGTTATGTCTAAAATGTATTTGAATTTGTATAAACATTCATTAAAATATGTCCTCTCTCTTCTATCCTAATTAATCATCAAAATTTAATTTGAACTTACAGTGAAGAAATATAAAACTGTCAACTTCACAACAATAACAGTAAACAGTTCAAACACATATGTTAGAGGATAAATGCTAAAAAAAAGTTGAATTAAAAGTTCAATAAACCCATGAAAGATAAACTTATATATGTATAGAAGTGTATGTTTAGTTGGGTTCTTTTTAAGAATGGCAGTTTAATGGTGTGTGTAAATTCATAAAAACATTTTTTTTTACCTTAGAAAATATTATTACTCTCATCTCATTGACTCTCATGAAAAAAATAAAGTCTTCAGTTACACTGGATTCATATACTGCTGGTTTTGATACCCGAGAGAAATGATAAATTGTACTAAATGTTATTATTTTACACATTTTCAGATTGCCAGGAACTGTAACCCTAACTATATGTTATTATTTTACACATTTCAGATTTCCAGAGACTGTAACCCTAACTGGATGACTGCTGTACAGATCTTAGATGACGACAATTTCTTAGGAGCAGAAAATTCCTTCAACTTATTTACATGTCAAAAAGACAGGTAGCTCATTTTTTTCCCCATATTTTTTTTCTTTCTGAACACATTGATAAAGTTGATAATTCTCCATTTCAGAAAGATATGATATCTGTGGCTATTCATAAGATAATATTGTTTGCAATATTGTAAAACAATTTATTATTAATTAGTGGTGTAACTTTTATCAAACTTTTGTTGTATATGAGGAAACAAAATATGCATAATTTCTCAATGTTTATAAAATAGTACATTGTTTTGCCATATTTTGGTTCTTACTAAATACTGTATATATTACCTCTTCTTATTATTGAATCCAGGTATCTTTCAAACATGGCATATTTGCCCTTTTTTTAGCCCACCATGTGGCCTTTTGCCGTCCGTTAACTTTTCACCTTGCAATCTTTTTCTGCAAAACTGCAGCCAAATTGAACTAAACTTTGCAGGGATGGTCCTTGGAATTGGGAGATTTAGATTTATACAAATGAAGTTGATCTTCCCTGGGGATGGGTAATAAGGAGTGCCTTAAAGGGGGAAATTAAGTTAATCTTTTAAAAAATTCTTATCAAGAACCAGCTATAGAAATGTTAAAATGTTTTATTGTGTTCAACATTTAAACTTTAGATTTCTACAAACAAAAGTCCCAGGATGTGGTCTGAGCCTTTAGGATCCAATGTTTTACATAATCTACATTAGAATAAATTTTAGAATTGAATTCTCAAGAACTTTAAATGGATATTTAATTGCAATTTGCATGAAATATCCGTATGATATGTATATTTACATCTATGCAAATGAAGGTCCCAGGGCCGAACCCTTGGGATCTAATGTTTGGCAACAGGATGACATGTTTAATTTGAAGAATCATTTTGTATTTCAGTGCTGCAACAACAGACGAAGAAAGACTAAATTTACAAGAAGTTGGTTTGTTCCATCTTGGTGAATTTGTCAATGTATTTAGGCATGGTATGTATAACAATATCAAAGAAATAATAACTATTTTTCGGTCTTATTTTGCTTAAATTTAAATATATAAAAATATAAGGATGAATTCATTTAAAATGTATAAGATCTCCCCTATTACATCGAGTTGAGTTCTATATTCACTGTATAGATCCCTAAGAAGACCAAAACAGGGGTGGTCGTGATCGTATGGTAGTTGGAATTTTTAACTACTTATGCAATCTGCCTATAACCACCAACGTTGTGAATTGAATCCCGCTCAAGTGAGGTGTACTCGATACAGCATTATGTGATAAAGTTTGTCAGTGGCTTGCGGCAGGTCGGTGGTTTTCTCCGGGTACTCTGGTTTCCTCCACCAATAAAACTGACCGCCATGATATAACTGAAATAATGTTGAAAGTGGCATTAAATACCCTAAAACCAAACCAAGCCTAAACCAAAACAATCTAAAAATAATTATATTGAACATGTTATGGCATTCATTAAAGTGAACTTTTAATAACTTCAGGTTCTCTGGTGATGCAGCATGCTTTAGAGAGCAGTACACCAACACAAGGTTCAGTGTTGTATGGTACAGTCAATGGGGCAATAGGTATATACCTGGACTGGGTTGCTCAAGCCTTACTTAAATTTAAGTGTCAATTAAAACTTAATTGACACTTAAATTTACTTGAAATGTACATAGAATTAATTTACACTCGAGATTTAATTGAGACTTAAATTTAATTGAAGTTTGTGCAACCCAGTCCTGATCTTTTGTAAATAATGTCCACTTTGATACTATGACCTGATCGGTGGTGTAATGATTAGCATGTTCTGTTGATTGTGGGTCATATCAAACCAAAGACTATAAATTTATATGTGTTGCTTCTCCACTAAACATGCAAAGACTAATTGGCTAGGAATTGAAAAAAAAATGTGTCTGTGTGGAATGACATGTCTACCCACTGACTGTTGTTTCATTGAGCTAGCACTATAGAAATCTATCTAAGCATGTTGATCTAGTACAAAGTGTACATCATTATTATTTCATTGAAATGTAACTTGTTCTCACCATGAAGCATTGCTCATTTGGCATCAAAAAAACGATCACTCACTCCATTTTAACACTACACAAAAACTGCATGGTGTAAAGGAGTACTTGACATTGCCTTTATAAAGATGGAGACAGTTGATTTGTTCCGATTTTATTCTGTCTAAAAAATACATAAATTTATTATATCTGTTCTGTTCTTTAATTTTATTTTACAAATATTAAATCACACTCCTTAGTTCTTGATAACAGCTACAATTATTTCAAACTTTGTTTCTACTTGATTATGGTAGCAAAGCAGATTGTATTGTTTTATTTGAGGATGATTTAAAACTTACAGTTACACACAAATCTTTCTTAAGATGAAAGTGTATTTACAAGTTTCAAATAAATATATCGAAGTCTTTAAAAGAAAACAAAATTGGAGGACATTACAGCCTGTGTGTGAGCCCTCAGAAGCAAATAATTTTGTTCTTTAGGTTTGATGATAATATTAATATATTTTATTTTATTCCATGAAAATGTTAATGAAAGTCTTCAAAATATTTAACAAGTAAAGATTTTACATGTAAATTAATATAAAAGATAAATTAATCTGAAATTCAAGTCAAAGTGGTTTTACTGTGGTATATTTGACTTGATTGGTTATTACATTGGTTATTACATTATATATTTCAGGTTTGGTTACACAGGTTCCACAAGATTTCTTTAATTTCCTATCAGAAGTACAAGCCCGTCTGGCCAAGGTCATCAAAAGTGTTGGCAAAATAGATCACTCATTGTATCCTTATTTTAGTTGTTTAACAAAATGTTAATATGAGATTTGAGTAAAACTTGAAATCCATTCCAGATGTTTAAATAGATACAGTAGTTCTCCTTCTTCTAAGGCCACCCCTTTTGCAATAAAAAAAGTGGCCTCTCTTGAGGGGAACAATTTAGTAGCAGTGCATCTGAAATCTGACCTTTCGTGAGAGTGACCTTATAAGAGGGAGACAACTGTATAGCTTTTATATTTACTTAGATTTTTATTTTTTTATTTTTGGGGTATTTTAACACCACTTTCAGCAATATTTCAGCTATATCATGGTGACCAGCTTTAGTGGTGGAAGAAGCCAGAGTTCCGGGAGAGAACCACCGACCATGGGCAAGCAACTGGTAAACTTTATCACTTGCAGCTGCTAGCCGAGTGCACCCTTTTTAGCTCGCCTGTATGAAGTACAGGAAGCGAGCTTATGTCGTTACCTGTGCGTCGTCGTCGTCGGTGTCCAATGTTAACGTTTGCGTTTAGGTCCAATGTAGACAAACTACTTGGCCCAGGTTGATGAAACTTCACATGTGAGTTTGTCGTGGACAGGTAAAAACACCGCACACAAATATAGGTCACTGTGTCTTACTATTTCTGCCTGAATGACTTCGACATTATTGCGTTTAGGTCCAATGTAGACAAACTACTTCGTCCAGGTTGATGAAACTTCATATGTGAGTTTGTCGTGGACAGTTAAAAACATAGCACACAAATGTAGGTCACCGTGACCTACTATTTCTGCCTGAATGACTTCGACATTTTTGCGTTAACGTTTGCGTTTAGGTCCAATGTAGACAAACTACTTGGTCCAGGTTGATGAATCTTCACATGTGAGTTTGTCGTGAAGAGTTAAAAACATCGCACACAAATGTAGGTCACCGTGACCTACTATTTCTGCCTGAATGACTGACATTTTTGCATTAACGTTTGCGTTTAGGTCCAATGTAGACAAACTACTTGGTCCAGGTTGATGAAACCTTCACATGTGAGTTTGTCATGGACAGTTAAAAACACTGCACACAAATATAGGTCACCGTGACCTACTATTTCTGCCTAAATGACTGACATTTTTGCGTTAACGTTTGCGTTTAGGTCCAATGTAGACAAACTACTTGGTCCAGGTTGATGAAACCTTCACATGTGAGTTTGTCGTGGACAGCTAAAAACACCACACACAAATATAGGTCATTGTGACCTACTATTTCTGCCTGAATGACTTCTACATTTTTGCTATTACATTTATATGTCCATTTTGAATACCATTAAATGGTTTTCTTTTGGTTAAACTGAAGTATTGTTCTTAACCAAATTAAACACTAACCACATGGTTATGACATTCACATGTAACTATAGATTGCACAGGTGAGCTGAATGGTCTGCCTTGCGACCAGCTATTTTTTGTAATTTACAAAGCCGGGCGTGAACCCACGCCGTATTGGCGATAGGCTTGTACGAGTTGTTAGGTAATCCAACTACCTAACTCATTGAGCCACCCCGGACCCTTATATTTACTTTGATGTTTCATACATGAATTGGCTTAATACAAACTACATTCTAGCTTGTAAACCTGTTGTTGTTATTTCCCAAGGTAATGTATAAGGGATGCCCTTTCGATTGGAATTGTCTGCAGGTTATAGTATGGAATGCTTGACTATATCCTAGTTGCATTTCAGTTTTGTATGTTGGTTTTTGATGGGATTTTCAGGCATATTTTGATGGCCATGTTTATTGGTTGAAAATCTGAAATACCTGGTTCAAAAACCACAGTCTTACTACATGTTTTAATAAGAAGGTTTCAAAATGAGTAATCCAATGTTTACAAAATGTAAACATATAAGTAGGGACATTTGTATAACAACAATCACCTTGTAATAGACCATAAGATCACAAAGACCCCTTGAGAGGTCAGTTAAATAGTTTAGTTTCTCAGAAAGGGAATTTTAGATTATCAAAACAGAAATGACAGAGATGTTTACCTTAACAAAACATTTAGCTGGAGGTCATTTCACACAGAAAGGAAGACTGAACCATCAACTGGGTTTATAGATGGAGATTTGATAGAAAGCTTCTTAGATCTAAGTAGAGACAAAATGCAGGAGGTTGTACAAGGACTACAGGTAATTAATATTGTTTGCATTTTAAAATTTTCCCTTGATGATTGTTCAGAAAAATATTCTAATATTGCTATATAAAGTAGATAAATATACTATGCACGTAC
This sequence comes from Bathymodiolus brooksi, assembly GCA_963680875.1. Taxonomy (NCBI): domain Eukaryota; kingdom Metazoa; phylum Mollusca; class Bivalvia; order Mytilida; family Modiolidae; genus Bathymodiolus; species Bathymodiolus brooksi. The sequence continues at coordinate 92,085,943 of OY804585.1, forward strand.
ATTGTCGGAAAATATAAAATTTATTTGTACAAGCTTCAGAAACGGGTAGAAAAATGAGCTTTTCTGCTCTGTTTTGCTGCAAGTGCAAATGAATTGTATATTTTTCGGCAATGTTTTTGATAGTGGCCTCCGTGATATCCACACTTGTACTGTTACCGTTTCTTACTGTCAACAGAAAAACCTTATCTTGGTCAGTGACGGTATATAACAAAAATGTATCCAGTCGATGCAATATGATTGCTCAAATAGAACAAGTGCAGGATAAATTGTAGTTTGTCTTTACATTTTACTTTTTTTTGTTAAATTAAAATGATCAGAAATTAACTTCTCTGTTGTCCATGGTTTATACACGATGCATGCTATATCAAATAGTAAGGTAGAATCTTTAATAATCTGTTCAGTCCATCTAACAGAAAAAAAATTAAGTGATGGCATGTTGTTGTGGAACTTTACTAAATACAGATCAGTTACAGAATAAACCTGAAATGGTGGTTTTCATATGAATTGACCCAACAGATTATGAGTAGAAAATATTGGAGCATGAGCAGTTGTGAGTCACCAATGAAGAATAAATATAATTTTTTTGTTTTTGATGCATCTATAGAAAAAATAAGGTGGCTATCACTACAGAATTTAGATTAAGTACCAATGAGGAAAATATTTATTTTAAGAATGGTCCCATTTCAATATTTTGTTTTAATGAAGAATGGAAATTGAGAATGGTCAAAACCATAGCATGTTAAAATGTACCGTGGAAATATTTGATTAATCAAATAAGTATTAATTAAGTGAGAAACATAATCTCCTATGAGCTGTCTGTTGATCAATAATTTTTTTCTAATTTTACAGATGGATGATGGAAGTGGAATGAAGAGAGAATCCACCGTGGATGACATAGTGAAGATGATAGAAGAATTAACAAGAATACATTAATATTTATTGTACATTTTTATAGCTTACTGCAAAATCAACCATGTACATAATGTCATTTACAATTTTACTCTAAGAGTTTTCAAGAAAACATTGGAGCTATTTTTGTCTTGGTCATCTCCTCAACACATTTTTTTAGCTTGCCTGACCCAAAGGGTCATGTGAGCTTTTGCCATGACTTGGCGTCCATCGCCGTCTGGCATAAACTATTTAAAAATCTCTTCCTCTGAAACCACCAGGCCCATTTCAACCAAATTTGGTATGAATCATCCTTAGGGTGTCTACTTTAAAACGTGTATTGGAGGTAGATCACCAGCTACTGTTATAGATAATAAAAAAGGCAATTGTTTTAGTTTTTTGGAGACTGACATACTACATTGTTCATGATACCAAAGAGAAATTTATTTTAATATTGTCGGAATGTCTTGCTAATGTTGAAAACCACTTCAATTAGCTTTAATGCTTATTGTAATGGGGAACCGTTGTGGTCGTGATCGTATGGTAGTTGGATTTACAACTACCTTATTTGTTATTGACTGTAATTGTAATTGTCATGGAAAATTGTTTGACCAGTCTGGGGGTGGGGGTATTTTCAATTATCATTTTGATTTTGATTCTATTCTAAAATAAAATTTCATACAGATGTCACAGTAACCAAAAATTCCATGTTAAATGTTTCCTTTATTGAAAGATTTAATCTTAGTGGGAAAAAAAATAATATCCCTATATAACTCGCAATAGAGTGGAACTTGTGCAATCCGACACCTGAGTTTTCCAACAAAAATTTATGGTTCCAAGTATTTTTTTTTTAACCTAAATGAAATCTGAGTATTCCAACATCCTGTACAATCCAACACATTTCTGTGGTCCCTTGGTGTGTCAGATTAGATAGGTTCCACTATATTAAAAATTTTCCTTGTGATCACTGTTTAATATTCTCAGTACTAAACTTATTGCTTGCTCTCTGCTGCTGTATTATAATGTATCAGACTAGGGAGAAATGCCTGTTTATTTGTATTTCTATAACGAGTGTTGTATAAGAAATTTGATGTTGATGTAAAAATTGTTTTGTTAATAAATTAGTGCTAAGTTTTATAGAAAAATGAAAGAATGATTTAAAAAAAGAAAGATTTGTTATATTTAGCTCACGTCATCAGAGATTTTACTATCACATGGTGGGGTTAGCTCATGTCATCAGAGATTTTACTATCACATGGTGGGGTTTTGATGACACAATTTACATGGTAGTGTTGATCTATTACTCGTTATATAACCGCTAGGAGTGTAACGATACAGAATTTTTATCACGATACGTATCACAATATTTTAGACAGGTGACGATACGTATCACGATAAGTATTGTGACATTTTGTATACCTTTGTGTGTGTCGCCATTTTTTTCTCTTGAGGATTTGCCACATACGTCCGTGAAAATTAAAACTAATATTTGAGAGAGAAAAAACACACAATATTTATGTAGCTAAACAAATTTTAATTTAGGAATAAAAGTTATTTTATTTCATTGATTTTAACAGTTTTTGGTACTAAAGAAATAATTTGCTGAAACAATATCGTCAATATCGTAAGGAGCACCCAGTCGTATTGTGTCATGAATATCGTAAGGGGCACCCATTGTACCGTTTACCATGTGGTCAATAAAATACCGTGATGTATCGTCATTCGGTATATCGTTACACTCCTAATAACCGCATTGGTGGTGTAATGGTTAGCATGCTCGCCTCGAGTGGGGTAGATCTTGAGTTCGAGCCCCGATCGGGTCAAACCAGTCTATAAATTGGTATTTGTTACTTATCAGTTAAGCACGCAGCATTAAGGAGAACGAGCAAAGACTGGTTGGCTTGGAATCAGGATTAGGTGTCCGAGTGGGGCGACATGTCTATCCGTGGACTGTTTCAGTGAGTTAGCACTATAAAAATCCAACTAAGCGTATTGGGCTAGTACAAAGCGGACCTCATCATCATCTCATTGAAAATTAACTTGTTCTCACTATGATATAGCTGAACAATTGCTGAGTTAAACAACAATCACTCGCTTATTACTCGTTACATAATCTCTAAATTCTGCACATGTTAGATGCACCACTAAACTTCTTTAGTGTGGATCTGTCAAGTTTATGTACATTACAATAAGTTCATACTACATTATGACTAAGAGCTAAAGGACCATTACTCATTGAACATAGTTGCAGAAACGTAGCTCTTGTGGTTTGTTTCTTTTCTTTGTTTGGTTTTTTTTTTTGGTGACCATAGAGCTACGGATTTCACCCGTTTGTAAACTTGCGGAATTCCGACTCCAGCTGATGTTGGGTCTTTTGGGCGCTATAATCTCATTTGTGGAATAAGTATTTTATTATACCGTTCGGATAAATAAATATTTTTCTGCAAGCTTTAATAGTTAATTCTCTTTATTTATATTTATGTACTTGTAGAATCAACTTCGGACGGAGCTTAACTTTGCAGAAGTTTTCCGAAGTCGATTCAACATGTCTACAATTTTGTCATAGATAAGATGGCAGAACAAAGGGGGGTAAGAACAATAAATATTCATCTCATTTATCTGCAAGTTTACAAATGGGTGAATTCCGTAGCTGTATGGTCACACATAAAAAAAATCATTGATCAATGTTCAGGATACAATTTCCACCAATGGATATCACATTGTGCTATAAAGGACGACAGTTACTGATGACCAATAGATTTCTATAGCACAGCTGAATTAACGGATCACTTGAAATTTGTCCTTTTGATATGTCAAAGTCAGTTGGTTTTCATACTAATTTTAGTTCCCATAGACCAAATTTCAAGGATGTGGTTGGTTTGGATTTATGGTGTTGCACCATTTTCAACAATATTTCAGTTTATATCGTGGTCAGTTTCATTGATGGACGAAACCGAAATACTAGGAGAAAACCACCTGTGGCAAGTAACTGATGAATTTTATCACATAATGTTGCATCATGTACACCTCACCATGAACAGGGCTCGAACTCACAATGTTAGTGGTGATAGGCACCGATTGCACAGGTAGTTGTAAATCCAACTAACATACGATCACGACCACGACAGCCCCTTTCAAGGTTGTGACATGAATGATGAACAGATTTTTTACAACTTGAAAAACAGTCTTGCCTGATTTTTGACATTTCTCAGTTTACAATGTATTTCATTTCGATTATTCTCTGCCACATTCCATATTAAATTTTGAGCCTGGAAGACTTGGATTCTTAAATACTGGAGTCTTTGTACAAACTTGAATTTACATATAGGGTTAGTGTGTTTAACGCCACTTTCAACCATATTTCATATATATCGTGGTGGTTAGTTTTATTGGTGAAGGAAACCCGAGTAACCAGAGAAAACCTCATATGCATTGTACATGTACTAACAATGTTCTGTGTGAAAAGACAATTACATTACCAATGTCTCTTCTTCATGATTTGTATTGTGTGTGATAGAGGGTTAAATTTTCTACATTCCTTAAACTTTCTAATTTTAGTGAGTGATTGCTGTTTAACACCAAATAAGCCATATTTCAGCTGTATCATGGTCTTGTGCTGATTTACTAAAACTGATGTTGTTACAAGGGACAAAATCAAAGACATTACAGTGTGAAGGAATAATGAAATTACAGCTAACACTGTGAAGAGGAGGGGAGGCAGATCGTAACCCTTGGCTGGCAAAAATGGAAAATGTATCAACAGAAGTAGAGAGCACCGTTCAACTGCAGGCTAGGGGCTGCTTCACGCTGGTTTTAGGGTACAATAATATGGTCATTATTGAACCCCCTACTGAAGTGTATGGAGCAATAAAAGCTATTCCTTTGTTTTAATTTGTGTCGAATTGTAAAGTTGGATAGTCTATCGTGTTCATTTATATCCATATCCTTTCTTACTAAGTCCTTTATATGTGTGAATCATTTCATCCCATGGTTTTCTTCCATTAGGTTGAATAGTTTGAAAAGTGCAGGAGGGAATTTAGAGAAAAAAAACCCATTAAAATGGGACTTAAATAAAAATTTTGGGCAGGAGGAAGCCCTGGTCCACTTGCTGTGGTCATATCATGCTGCACCCATCATAGCCCTTTATATAGTCCTAGTTCAATGAAACAACATGTTGTTCCACTCAGACACATTATTTCAACTGAACCAACCATTCTTTGCTGTTACTCATTAATGTTAGGGATCGTCTCAAAATGTGACAGTTTTTTTCAAATGAAGTTAGTTTCATTTGGCTCAGACCACCCACCCACCCCTCCAAATGAAAGTGTGAAAAACAGAATACCGATGTATTATAAACCAAACTCCACCTAACAATATTGGGTTTAGAACCATGTATTCTCCATATGCATGTCATGATAAAGGGTCTATCTATGAATCTTTATCCTTTCAAAATCACAGACACTTGATTTCATCCAAGTGTAAATATAATTCAACAAACTGTACCAATAAAATGATATTTATAGATTAATATGGATATCTCTGTAATGTGCATTCTTATAATAAATGCAAAGATCTGGACCACTTATTTATTATTTGTGGAGCAGTGCATGCATCTTGTATATCAAGAAATCCATTTAAAGCCCTTTCTATACATGTGAACCATAAAACGCTCCAAGAATTGAAAACATTATTTTTTTTAATTTTCAAAAGAACACCGTTGCTTTTCGTTGCGTATGATATTTAGTTGTACCGCAAACAGGAAACCAGAGCTGTGTACATATACACCCATTACTTATTCAGTATTAAAGAAATAGTACAATATACAGACTCGAAAGAAATTAAAATGATGTTCCATTCAATTTTATGCCATTTTTTAAGTGCATTTTTAAAGATTTATTGACAAATCTCAATGTGCGATTTTTTTTCTTTTTCCAAACGTGACAGCTGAAAACCACCCACCTACCAAACGAAACTAACTTCGTTTGAAAAAAACTGTCACATTTTGCGACGATCCCTTACACAGCAGAGAGGTAGCAAATACCAATGTCATAATCTTTGGTTTTGACCTTGACAGGGATGCACAATATTCAACAGTGTAAGCACATCGGCAAACACGTTTGATGGGTCCATCAAATATTGTGGGAATGTTTGTTAGGTGTTTTAACTCAAATCTGTGTTTGAAACAGGTGAACATGTAAAGTGTGAAGCTTTACAGTGTGAACATGCCTTAAAATGGAAGCCCAACATACAAAATAAATATAATGTATAATTGAAAACCTTTGTAAAGCTAAGAAAAAAAACCCATTTGAATTCTTTTTAAAGCAATCTCTCCTCATTTTATATTTGACTGATAATTATATTTACATTAAAAAAAAATATGTCTGGTTATAAAAATGAAAGTCCCACACCAAACTGGAATCCTCTGTCAACACTGAAAAAAATGAATAAACTTATAATTAGTATCATATTTAATAATATGTATCTAAAAGAGTGAAGATGCAGGTAACAAATCAAACAGTATGTCAATCCAGGAAGTAAATCAAGAATGTCCGCCTATATTTGTTATTTTCTATTTATACCACTGTCTATAAAATCGTATACACTGGTCGTCAATAACAACGTAGGATATCTTATTTGTATTAATATTCTTTTGAAGTTTTATTTTGTTAAATATATTCTCAAACTACTTACTCGATATTAAGTGATTAACAATGTTTTTTAAAACGAGAGGACATTTCTTAGTCATCTCTCATCTCATGGCTTCGCCCTTCGACGAGAGATGACTGAGAAACATCCTCGAGTTTTAAAAAACATTTTTAATTATTTTATTGCTATGATAGTATATTTATCAAGGATTTAGTGAGTCCATGTAAAATTAATTATCTGATTCTCAGATACCGCCGCATCGGCAAATAATATGCCGCTGGCTTGTGTTTATCACCAAACAAAAATAAATACAACGGTAAAAAAGCCTGCGTTCAAATTTTCGTGCCTTTTAACTTGAATTGATCAAAGAGAGACAACCCCAATTTCACGTTGAAGGAATTTGGAACACTCTTGTGTTTTCCTCTGATTGTACGAAGTTGTTACTACCAGTAATTCCGAATGGTAACAATCGATAAAATGGAACCTAAAGATTGGACCAATATGCATATAAATACAAAAATTAAATACTCTCCCTCCCTCATCATTTTTTTGAAAGTCAGTATCTGAGAACCAGATAATTAATTTTACATCGCCTAATGTGACGTCATTATAATGTCATATTAGAAAACAGCGATATTACTAAGCGTCCTTGACAACACTTAGCGATTAGCGATAATTTGAATCTTCTCAGCGCTTACGTGATATGAAACATATTGGTTTTAAACATCAAAGGGAAAGTAAACAAAATAGCGATAAGAACATATTATCATTGATTTCCATGTACACATAGTTATATATATATATATCGCCTTAACAGTACTCAATAACCATACTATTATTTCTATGTTTTGCTTGAAATGGACTTCTGTTTGCATCGCACATTTCGGGCTTCGAGTTCGATGTAATATTGCTGTGGAAATTCATTCTTGCAAACCAAATCAACAATAGTATATATGTATCAACAATTAGTCTTAAGACTATGATAAAACTTAATGTCTGGTTTAACTCTGGCAATAAACATCAAATATGCAGTCAAAATATGATTTAAAGTTTTACTTGACAATTTACTACGAATGTTTATACACTGTTTATACACTGTTAATAGTTGTGTACACAAAACATATAATTATGTATATTAAAATATTCATCCCTGTTCAAGGACTGTCCTGGCAGCAATCAGATAGTGGTTAGATATAAATCTTAACTGCCATGATATAACTGTTCATATTAATGAAAGTGACATGAAACACCCATAACACTTATAATATCGTGAAACCTGTCTAAACTTGTCTAAACCTGTCTAAACCAAAACTCTTTGTCACCAACTTATGTGTTCATAATGGACAGGCAGTGGTTTTTATACAGATTTAATGTCCAAAAGATTTCCAACATTGGGACTTTATATTTAAAAGTTTGGTTTATACAGGATTTCAGTTTATTCAGGGTTTGTGGATTACCTAACAACTCTTAAAAGTCTATCACTAATACGTCGTGGGTTTGTGCCCAGCTTTGTAAATTACAAAAAAAGGTGCACTCGACTCGCAGCTGCAAGTGATAAAGTTTACCAGTTGCTTGCCCATGATCGGTGGTTCTCTCCAGGTACTCCGGCTTCTTCCACCACTAAAACTGGTCGTCATGATATAGGTGAAATATTGCTGTAAGTGGCATTAAACACAATAAATCAAATAAAATAAAATATTCATATCGTTCACATCTTCAATATCTTATCTGTGTATAAGTTAGTGTATTTTCTATTTTCTTCAAGCCAAGAAACATTATTTAAACTATCCAATAAGTCATTCCTCCTCTTCTATGTGTGTTTAGTACCTAAATAAACTTTTGATCTTCTACCCTTTGTTTCAAAACTCATCATAGATAAGGAACTATGAATGAGCTGATTTTTATACTTTCACCCACTACGTCATGTAAAGTATCCTTGATTTTTACTTACCCATCTGTACTCTGGTACCAAACAGGAATTACGTAATTTAATTCCAATCGAGCGATACCACCTAATCGTAACACAACACCAAGACCATAAGATAATCGCATTGTCTCTGATAAATTCTTTATGTTTTCTCTTACTGATTGATCTGAAATAGAAATTATTAAACAGTCTAACCTGTATTAAGAGGTCACATTTGAGACAAAGAAAAAGTGGCCTTATAAGACAGGTGACCTCTTAAATTCATATGAAATTTTTTATGACAGGACAAGAAAAGGTGATCTTAAATATAGGTGACAGCAGGAGTAGGTTTGACTACATATTAGTAAGAATGGGAATGGATGTAAATGGACATGAGAGATTATCAAACATTACACTTAGACATAGATTAAAATAAACAGAGCTTTTATTACTGTTCTACATTTCAAAGTCACATTGGCATCTTCAACAATGAGCATAACTCGTACTCCAAAATAAGCGTGAAACTGCCCCCTAGTCTGTAGTTGAGTGGGAAATGCCCCCTAGCCTGTAGTTGAGTGGGAAACTGCCCCCTAGCCTGTAGTTGAGTGGGAAACTGCCACCCTAGCCTGTAGTTGAGTGGGAAACTGCCCCTTAGCCTGTAGTTGAGTGGAAAACTGCCCCCTAGCCCGTAGTTGAGTGGGAAACCGCCCCCTTAGCCTGCAGTTGAGTGGAAACTGCCCCCTAGCCTGCAGTTGAGAGGAAACTGCTCCCCTAGCCTGCAGTTGAGTGGAAACTGCCCCCACCTAGCCTGTAGTTGAGTGGGAAATTGCCCCTTGCCTGTAGTTGAGTGGGAAACTGCCCCCTAGCCTGCAGTTGACTGGGAAACTGCCCCCCCCCCTAGCCTGCAGTTGAGTGGAAACTGCCCCTAGCCTGCAGTTGAGTGGAAACTGCCCCCTAGCCTGCAGTTGAGTGGAAACTGCCCCCCTAGCTGTAGTTGAGTGGGAAACTGCCCCCCTAGCCTGCAGTTGAGTGGGAAACTGCACCCCTAGCCTGTAGTTGAGTGGAAACTGCCCCCCTAGCCTGCAGTTGAGTGGGAAACTGCCCCCTAGCCTGCAGTTGAGTGGAAACTGCCCCCTAGCCTGCAGTTGAGTGGGGAAACTGCCCCTTAGCCTGCAGTTGAGTGGAAACTGCCCCCTAGCCTGTAGTTGAGTGGGAAACTGCCCCCTAGCCTGCAGTTGAGTGGGAAACTGCACCCCTAGCCTGTAGTTGAGTGGAAACTGCCCCCCTAGCCTGCAGTTGAGTGGGAAACTGCCCCCTAGCCTGCAGTTGAGTGGAAACTGCCCCCTAGCCTGCAGTTGAGTGGGGAAACTGCCCCTTAGCCTGCAGTTGAGTGGAAACTGCCCCCTAGCCTGTAGTTGAGTGGGAAACTGCCCCCTAGCCTGTAGTTGAGTGGGAAACTGCCCCCTAGCCTGTAGTTGAGTGGTAACTGCCCCCTTAGCCTGTAGTTGAGTGGGAAACTGCCCCCCCTAGCCTGTAGTTGAGTGGTAACTGCCCCTTAGCCTGTAGTTGAGTGGGAAACTGCCCCCTAGCCTGTAGTTGAGTGGTAACTGCCCTCCTAGCCTGTAGTTGAGTGGGAAACTGCCCCCCTAGTCTGTAGTTGAGTGGGAAACTGCCCCTAGCCTGTAGTTGAGTGGGAAACTGCCCCCTAGCTTGTAGTTGAGTGGGAAACTGCCCCCTAGCCTGTAGTTGAGTGGTAATCTGCCCCCTGTAGTTGAGTGGGAGACTGCCTCCTAGCCTGTAGTTGAGTGGTAAACTGCCCCCCCCCCTCCAGCCTGTAGTTGAGTGGTAAACTGCCCCCCTAGCCTGTAGTTGAGTGGGAAACTGCCCCCCTAGCCTGTAGTTGAGTGGTAAACTGCCCCCCTAGCCTGTAGTTGAGTGGTTAACTGCCCCCCCCCCCCCCCTAGCCTGTAGTTGAGTGGTAAACTGCCCCCCTAGCCTGTAGTTGAGTGGTAAACTGTCCCCCTAGCCTGTAGTTGAGTGGTAAACTGCCCCCCTAGCCTGTAGTTGAGTGGGAAACTGCCCCCTAGCCTGTAGTTGAGTGGAAACTGCCCCCTAGCCTGTAGTTGAGTGGTAAACTGCCCCCCCCCCCCTAGCCTGTAGTTGAGTGGTAAACTGCCCCCTAGCCTGTAGTTGAGTGGAAATTGCCCCCTAGCCTGTAGTTGAGTGGTAAACTGCCCCCCCCCCCCCCCCCCCAGCCTGTAGTTGTGTGGTAAACTGCCCCCCCCCCCCTAGCCTGTAGTTGAGTGGGAAACTGCCTCCTAGCCTGTAGTTGAGTGGTAATCTGCCCCCTGTAGTTGAGTGGGAGACTGCCCCCCCTAGCCTGTAGTTGAGTGGTAAACTGCCCCCCCCCCCCAGCCTGTAGTTGTGTGGTAAACTGCCCCCCCCTAGCCTGTAGTTGAGTGGGAAACTGCCTCCTAGCCTGTAGTTGAGTGGTAATCTGCCCCCTGTAGTTGAGTGGGAGACTGCCCCCCCCCTAGCCTGTAGTTGAGTGGTAAACTGCCCCCCCCCTAGCATGTAGTTGAGTGGTTAAATGCCCCCTTAGCCTGTAGTTGAGTGGGAAACTGCCCCCCTAGCCTGTAGTTGAGTGGGAAACTGCCCCCTAGCCTGTAGTTGAGTGGTAAACTGCCCCCCTAGCCTGTAGTTGAGTGGGAAACTGCCCCCTAGCCTGTAGTTGAGTGGTAAACTGCCCCCTAGCCTGTAGTTGAGTGGGAAACTGCCCCCTAGCCTGTAGTTGTGTGGTACTCTGCCCCCCCTACCCTGTAGTTGAGTGGTACTCTGCCCCCTAGCCTGTAGTTGAGTGGGAAACTGCCCCCCTAGTCTGTAATTGAGTGGAAACTGCCCCCTAGCCTGTCGTTGAGTGGTAAACTGCCCCCTAGCCTGTAGTTGAGTGGGAAACTGTCCCCTAGCCTGTAGTTGAGTGGTAAACTGCCCCCCTAGCTTGTAGTTGAGTGGTAAACTGCCCCCTAGCCTGTAGTTGAATGGAAACTGCCCCCTAGCCTGTAGTTGAGTGGTAAACTGCCCCCCTAGCCTGTAGTTGAGTGGTAAACTTCCCCCCTAGCCTGTAGTTGAGTGGTAAACTTCCCCCCTAGCCTGTAGTTGAGTGGTAAACTTCCCCCCTAGCCTGTAGTTGAGTGGTAAACTACCCCCCCTAGCCTGTAGTTGAGTGGTAAACTTCCCCCCCTAGCCTGTAGTTGAGTGGTAAACTTCCCCCCCTAGCCTGTAGTTGAGTGGTAAACTTCCCCCCTAGCCTGTAGTTGAGTGGTAAACTGCCCCCCTAGCCTGTAGTTGAGTGGTAAACTTCCCCCTTAGCCTGTAGTTGAGTGGTAAACTACCCCCCCTAGCCTGTAGTTGAGTGGTACTCTTTACTTCTGCTGATAAATTCTACATCTGTGCATCTTTGTCATTTTTGTTTTTATTAACAGGATACAAAGTGAATTTTTTTTTTTACAAAGTGAAATTAAACCTGAAGACTGTGTTAGTCTGTATCACACCATGTGAATTCAGTCAAACCTGTATTAAGAGGTCACCTTTGAGACAGAAAACAATGGCCTTATAAGAAAGGTGACCTTGTAAAAGAGGTTCAATTCATAAGAAATTTTCTATGACAGGACAAGAAAAAAGGTGACCTTTTAATGCAGGTGACTGCTAAATAGATGTGATCACATGGGCAGGTCTGACTGTATACATCAATTCATACTTACTCATATCTATGTTTCCTAAATTTCCAGCAGTTATAAAAAAATGAGACCTAAATAATTCACCAAATCCTCCTTTTCCTGGTCGAAATGGCAGTGGTGAATATAGATGAAGACCAGATATCCAGTATGTGTCAGCTCCTAAGGCATTGCCTACAAAGTAAACAAATGGTGATTATAGAGGAAGATATTAATATTTGCATTTCCAAAGACTGGATTTCGAAAAGGTCTTTAAAAATTTCTGCCATCCAGAACCGATTTCTGTCCCGGGCAGCCATGTTGAATTTCCAATCAGCAAAACAATCATAAACATAGCAGAAGTTCACCCAATGCAGATTCCTGCCAAGGTTGGGTTCACTCAAATACGGACACCAAGTGATAGCAAAAGCTCACATGACCCTTTGGGTCAGTTGAGCAAAAAACGTAATTCCCCTGGATGAGGCTGATATGGAAATTATGACAATAAAAATATGATTACATTCGATTGCGTCTCGGGTGATAATTTTTTCCTCTAGAGATCAACCAATAAGGCTACTATATCTAACTGGAACCGACTGCCACAGACAATAGTTATGAGTCGCTAGTTTGAAACGTTCAAGGCTGCTGTCTCCTCTGTAAAATACTAATTTATGAAACCTGCAAATAGTTTTAACCTTTGTCAATTGTCATGTGCATCCTCTGACAACATTTTCAACTTGTTGATGGTGGTCAGTATTTGGTGGAAATGTACCCTTTTGTACAAACACAAAGACTGGGATATATCACACTGAAGTGGTCTTGACAGCACAGAAGAATATGTAGTATTTTTAATTATAAATATTATAGGATTAAACGCGCTAAATGCACTTAATCCTTATAATTCTGTAACTAAAGTAAATTTACCTTTGGGGATCTCCAGTACGCAAACATACATTCCATTGATGTGTGTCGGCCATGAATAACAAAATGCACTAACCTTGTTTAAGTTGTTTTCCTACATTGATAACTAGACGGTGATGTAATTAAGCTACTGATATTTTCCAATTTGATGACATTTTGCATTTAGCTACTCAAACAAGTAAAATGCTCACAAAATTGTAAAATAAATCAGTAAACAGCTTGTGTCGATCAGCGTCCCTTGTAAACAACGTCACAGGATGACGATATATTACAAAAGTCAAAGTCGATAGATGGTTGTCTTAAGTATTTTTTCCGAAATTTTTTTGTACAAGCTTTTTTTTTCATTGGTATTTATTTTTTTATTTCATATCTAACAATAATTGTCGATTATTAACAATAAACATTGTTTCTTTTATCTTTTTTTATTATCGGGAATCCAAGCCGCCATTTTGCTTACATTACGAAACCAGAGGCTCCCAGGAGCCTGTAATCGCTCACCTGGATCAAAGCTGCTTTCAATAACAATGCAACTGCACTGTGGTGGCCATCTTGGTGGGAGAGCGTGACTGCCGGACACAATTTTGGAAGAGGACCATCCAATGACTATTCCATCACAAAGTTTGGTTCTAATTGAGCTACTGGTTCCAGACAAGATGGTTTTTATGTGAATTTCCCATAGGGTCCTATGTTAAGCTAAGTTCGGCTGTGGGGGCCATCTTGGTCTAAGGGCCGAAACGCTGGACACATTTTTGGAAGAGAACCATCCAATGACTATTTCATCAACATTTAGTTCTTATTGAGCAAATGGTTTCAGACAAGAAGATTTTTATGGGAATTTCCCATAGGGTCCTATGTTAAATTAAGTTCGGCTGTGGCGGTGATCTTGGTCGGAGATCTGAAATGCCGGACACAAGTTTGGAAGAGGACCACCCAAGAATCATTTCAGCAAAGGTTGGTTGAGATTGGCTCAGTAGTTTCAGGAGAAGAATTTTTAAAAATTACATCCCCCTTTTTTCTAATTGGTCAAAATCGGCAAACGTTCAAAGTTCATAATATTCGTAATATATGTTAAAAAGCTCATCATTATGCTTATACAGTTCAAATTTGGGCACATTCTGGCTTAAAATAGAGCAGTTTTGGCCATTTGAAGAAATTTTTATTTTTAGTAATGGTGGCCATCTTGGATACAGGACGGCACTGACGGACACACTTTTGAGAGGGGACCACCTAAGGATCATTCAGACAAAGTCTGGTTGAAATTGGCCAAGTGGTTTCTAACAAGAAGATTTTTAAATGATTTTTTGCTCAGTTATGCCTAATTTGCATAATTGGTATAAATCGGATGAAAGAAAAATTTCACACAAAAACCCCGAACAGTTGTTAAACTACTCCTTGCCATGTAGCTGCAGTTAAAATTTGAGCTCATTTTGACTTATACTAAAGCAGCAATGGACAATTGAAGAAATTTCTATTTTTAGTAACAGCAGCCATCTTGAATGGAGGGCAGGGCTGTCGGACACAATTTTGAAAGGGACCCACCCAGGGACCATCCCTGCCAGGTTTGGTTTAATTTGGTTCAGTGGTTTCAGAGGAGAAGATTTAAATGTGATCTTTTATCAAAATATGCCTAATTTGCATAATCGGTATAAATCGGCTGAAAGAAAAATTTCACAGAAAAACCCGGAATATATGTTAAACTAGCTGCAGTTAAAATTTGACCTCATTTTGACTTATACTAAAGCAACAATGGACAATTAAAATTTCATCCCCCCTTTTTTCTATTTTTAGCTTGGCGGCTATCTTGGTTGGAAGTCAGGATCACCGGACACAATTTTGGAAGGGGGCCATCCAAGGACCATTCCACCAAAGTTTGGTTGCAATTGGCCCAGTGGTTTCTGAGGAGAAGATTAAAATGTGAAATGTTGACGGACGGACGACGGACAGCAAGTGATGACAATAGCTCACCAGGCCAGGTGAGCTAAAAAGTAGTCCGGTGAACATCGTCTATCGAAAAATAAACTGACAAAAACCCCGCCTCCATAAGCGCTTATACCCAATCAGAGTATAGGATTTCTAATTATGTAAATCATATAAGAATTATTTAAAGATAAATTTCAGATATTAAAATTCTGAACCAAAAACAAATGCAGATTATCTACCAGTAAAGTCATAGATTTTTCTTACAAAAAGAGATAATTTTTATACAAAAACAAAGTACAAACACAATATTAAAGTAAAACAAAAGAAAAAAAACCCAAAACAACACAAACTCTTACTCTATACATTACCTGCAATAGAATGCCAACTTAGGGGTGATGTGTGAAACAGTGTGTATTTGAATAATATTAGTAGTGAATGCAGGAATAGACATTTAACATGTTTCAATTTTGTCATAGAGGGTTAGGGTTAGGTTTATGGTGTTTAACGCCACTTTCAACAATATTTCAGCTATATCGCGGCGAACAGTTTTATTGGTGGAGGAAACGGAGTTCCCAGAGAAAGCCACAAACAAACTTTATTACATGATGCTTTATCGAGTACACATCACCATGAGTGGGATTCAAACTCATAACTTTAGCTGTGATAGGCACAGATTGCATAGGTAGTTGTAAATCCACTACCATACAGTAACGACCATGATGGCCCCCTTTTTTTGGTTATAGATGACTACTAAACTCTGACCAGAACTCATATTGATTTCCATGCTCGCATAAAAATTATGATTTTTAGCAAACCACTTTCAAATAAAATAACAATATGAAACGGGACAAAAACACTAAACATTCAATCTTCTTTTGAGATATTAAAAAGAATTATTGTCAATAAAAATAAATTACCATCTGCATGAGGGCCTACACCATTCAGATTAAACCCCCTTAAAGTGAGGGGGCCTCCAAGGAAGAATCTGTCATTAATTCTGATTTCTTTAGATTTGTCAATCTTGGCAAGAAGACCTCCAGCTAATGAAATCTGTAAGACCTATAAAAAAAAAAAAGTGTAATCGTGCAAGCATACCTTAAAATATGTATTTTTTTAATATAACTATAATCTATTCAAAAAACACCTGGTTTGTACAATTGACCTAAGAAGCACCGGGAAAAATACAAATGAGTAATCGTCAACTCCCTAAATACACATTACAAAATACAAATGTACAACATAATTTCAAATCATTAAATACATTAACCAACTGTATCTTCCTATTTATGTTTTATTTAACGTGTATTTTTTAACTTTTTTTTAAATAAAAAATATGCATTATTGATTTCATCAAGGGCTGGCAGAGTGTCTATATCAACTACCTACCATAAAAATTGAAACTTCTTGAACAATATTTAAGAAATAATTCAGAAAAGCCATTGTTTGTATACAGTTTTAACATGGGTAACATTGTTTTCGTAAAATATTTTATCCCAATAGGTAATTTTTTAATACATTTTGTCTATGCTGTCTGGTATACAACTCAGCTGTTGTTGATGAGAGGTTAAACAATTGCTTTATAATGCTCTTTTGGACTACTTTATATGGATATGGCATGAAATTTTACCTTAATTGGCAGAGAAATACCCAACTAATTGGTTTATAAAGCCTTTGTGATCATTAACTAGAAAGACCAATATAAAGAATAAAAATACCCTAAACTTCAGAGGTTTGCTGAACTAGATTCTAGCCAAGAAGATTAAGAAGAACCTTATTTAGGGTTGTGATTTGTTGTGGGTTAACAACTTGTTTCATGTTCCTGAATTTTGCATTAAACCAAAACATAAAATAATCTATCCCTATTATATTATTGCACACAGATTTCTATTAAGAAAAGT
Organism: Bathymodiolus brooksi; assembly: GCA_963680875.1. NCBI lineage: Eukaryota > Metazoa > Mollusca > Bivalvia > Mytilida > Modiolidae > Bathymodiolus > Bathymodiolus brooksi. The sequence goes on from OY804585.1 coordinate 92,102,835, forward strand.
TTGAAGATACAGAAAACAGTAATCAGAGGCCATAAAACAAAGAAGGTTAATCAGAGGCCATAAAACAAAGAAGGGTAATCAGAGGCCATAAAACAAAGAAGGGTAATCAGAGGCCATAAAACAAAGAAGGGTAATCAGAGGCCATAAAACAAAGAAGGGTAATCAGAGGCCATTAAACAAAGAAGGGTAATCAGAGGACATAAAACAAAGAATGGTAATCAGAGGACATAAAACAAAGAAGGGTAATCAGAGGCCATAAAACAAAGAAGGGTAATCAGAGGCCATAAAACAAAGAAGGGTAATCAGAGGCCATTAAACAAAGAAGGGTAATCAGAGGACATAAAACAAAGAATGGTAATCAGAGGCCATAAAACAAAGAAGGGTAATCAGAGGCCATAAAACAAAGAAGGGTAATCAGAGGCCATAAAACAAAGAAGGGTAATCAGAGGCGATAAAACAAAGAAGGGTAATCAGAGGCCATAAAACAAAGAAGGGTAATCAGAGGCCATAAAACAAAGAAGGGTAATCAGAGGCCATAAAACAAAGAAGGGTAATCAGAGGCCATTAAACAAAGAAGGGTAATCAGAGGACATAAAACAAAGAAGGGTAATCAGAGGCCATAAAACAAAGAAGGGTAATCAGAGGCCATTAAACAAAGAAGGGTAATCAGAGGACATAAAACAAAGAAGGGTAATCAGAGGCCATAAAACAAAGAAGGACAGACAATACAACGGCCAAATAGAAAAGGTCAAAAAGACAAATAATGATTTACTAAACACTACACAAAAACACTACATCATCTTTTATTTAGGTTTCGTCTGATTAATGATATGATGGTCTATAACTTACTGAATCTAAAATTAATGGGATATTATGCTGTAACTCCACATCATTCTTTATAAATTCTACATTCCCACCTATACCTGCATATTCCTGAAAACATAAATTAAGAGTACTCAATACAAGTCATTATAATGCAATTATAATGTAACACATATTTCCGTTGGCTATCGAGAGCTGTCATATCTGCAGTTGACATGCCTGAAGGAATGCTATATTCCTACACCGAATGCACTTGTTTGTAAACAATATGGCTGACCCAGATATTTCCGATTACTACGAATTTGACGCTGACGACCTATTTAGGAGATAACTGTATTGTATTTGAAAATTTCACGGCATCAATTGGAGATTTGATGGTCGCAAATCGAGTTTACTGTCCATTCTAATGCAATACTGAACATAAAAATGTATTTTTGCATACCCCTGGGTCTAAAAATCACAAAAATTAAATTTCTAGGAAATATTGTTGAACGACTTTGGTACATAAATAATGTGACGTCATATGAAGACTTCCAGTTTAAAATGTAAAGATCAGACATTGTTTGGCTTCGTGTACGCTTCAATTTAGATAGAATTTAACTAAAATAAGTTTTCATGGTAGGCATTTTAATTATTTTTGTGTATTGTTGTACATATGACATGTAGGATTTCACGTTTTCAAGATTGCGGATCCTTAAACAACTACATTACTATTTTTTTAGCGGAAGGAATTTGAAAAGTGCATATATTTCGTCATTTATTTGTATGTTTTCAAACTAGTGTGTACACGTTGGGAGAATTTCATAAGAATAGGAATAACAGTACTGTATTTGAAGAGTTGGAGGTGTCAATTGTGGATTTGATGGTCGCAAATATCCGTTTTACTGGCTCCGCTTCACGTCGCCAGTAAAACTGCATTTACGATCATTAAATCCACAATTGACACCTCCAACTCTTCAAATACAGTACTGTTATTCCTTAATCATAATTAGCACTCAATTCTGCTTGAAATAGTGAGTAAGTGAAAGTTTTTTAACAAGTGAGCAATTTTTCAGCTATATCATGGCGAGAACAAGTTACATTTCAATAAATTAATGTTGATGTCTGCTCGGTATTAGACCAACAAGCTAAGTTGGATTTTAAGAGCTAGTTCACTGAAAAAACAGTTCACAGGTAGACATGTTGCTCCACTCAAACACATTATTCTGATTCTGAGTCAACTACTCTGCTCTTACTCTTTAAATGCTGCATGCTTAGCAGAGAAGCAACAAATACCAATTTGCAAAGTTGTCTGGAGATAAAATTAAACTGATTAAAGATTATACATTTTGTACAACAAAGAATTTTTTGTCTGAGGAAAGGTTGAGAATTATTATCAAAGGGCAATAACTCATCTATTCTGATCCAACTGTCACAATGATATGTCTATATCAATATGGTACAAAACAAGCATGCAAAGTTTAAAAGGAATCCAATTAAACAAAATCAAAGCATAGTAAAACCTGTCTTATGTGACCTTTCAAGGAAACATTGAAATGGGGTCACAAAAGACAGGTGGTCACTAAATGCAGGTTTAATTAATATGAAATGCACTGTAAAGGGAATTTAAAATGAAGGTCACATAATACAAGTTATTGTTTAATAGAGGTGGTCACTAAAGCAGGTTTGACTGTAGTAGGTAATATGTGCACAAACTTTTTTGCAAATGACAGATGAACAGGACAAATACAACATATCTGCCAGAAGTGTAGAGAAATAACAGTAATTAAAATTGTGTTTACCTGGGTTAATTTGAATAATGATCCTTCAGTAGGTAAAATACGGTCATCTCTGCTGTCTCTTGTGAACACATGCTGTAAACAGACAAAACATGAAAATGAAATGGAACAGTGATTTGATATCTTTGTTTTACTATGTATTTCCTTCTGTCTCTTGCAAGCACATACTGTATAAAGACAAAACATCATAAATAAAATAGAACTGTGTGCTTAACAGTGAAGCAGCAAATGTTAATGTTACTGTGCTTAGTTTGACCTGACCTGGTTCTGAACCTGCGATCTATTGTATTCGAGGCAAGCATGCTAACCATTACACCACCTATGTATGGTTTGAAATACTCACATATTCCAAGTCATTCATGATAAATGAACTGAAAGTTACTAAGAATGGACAAAATGTTTATTCAGAGGTATCACTGGCAACGACTTATCCACATGAGAGATAACATGGTTCTACAGTATGTACTCACTTGTATACTTGATTTTAATGAATGTCCTGACTGTTCTCTGACTGAAAATGATGTGTTTTTGTTTAATGTTCTCATGTCCCTCCAAACACCTTCCCATTTCAAACGATGAGACCCAAACCTTGATGGAAACTGAAATAAAATAAACATAAACAAATTATTTTACATTCATTAAATACATGTTTTGATAATAAATATAGAATAACGACAGTTATCAAGGTTGAGACAGACATTATCACTAGTATCTCAGAGAGTCTGATAGGACTAGCTGTGATACTAATGAAGATGTATGTATAGATCTTGAGACAGACATTATCACTAGTTTCTCAGAGAGTCTGATAGGACTAGCTGTGATACTAATGAAGATGTATGTATAGATCTTGAGACAGACATTATCACTAGTATCTCAGAGAGTCTGATAGGACAAGCTGTGATACTAATGAATATGTATGTATAGATCTTGAGACAGACATTATCACTAGTATCTCAGAGAGTCTGTAGGACAAGCTGTGATACTAATGAAGATGTATGTATAGATCTTGAGACAGACATTATCACTAGTATCTCAGAGAGTCTGTAGGACAAGCTGTGATACTAATGAAGATGTATGTATAGATCTTGAGACAGACATTATCACTAGTATCTCAGAGAGTCTGATAGGACAAGCTGTGATACTAATGAAGATGTATGTATAGATCTTGAGACAGACATTATCACTAGTATCTCAGAGAGTCTGTAGGACAAGCTGTGATACTAATGAAGATGTATGTATAGATCTTGAGACAGACATTATCACTAGTATCTCAGAGAGTCTGATAGGACAAGCTGTGATACTAATGAAGATGTATGTATAGATCTTGAGACAGACATTATCACTAGTATCTCAGAGAGTCTGTAGGACAAGCTGTGATACTAATGAAGATGTATGTATAGATCTTGAGACAGACATTATCACTAGTATCTCAGAGAGTCTGATAGGACAAGCTGTGATACTAATGAAGATGTATGTATAGATCTTGAGACAGACATTATCACTAGTATCTCAGAGAGTCTGATAGGACAAGCTGTGATACTAAAGAAGATGTATGTATAGATCTTGAGACAGTCATTATCACTAGTATCTCAGAGAGTCTGATAGGACAAGCTGTGATACTAATGAAGATGTATGTATAGATCTTGAGACAGACATTATCACTAGTATCTCAGAGAGTCTGTAGGACAAGCTGTGATACTAATGAAGATGTATGTATAGATCTTGAGACAGACATTATCACTAGTATCTCAGAGAGTCTGATAGGACAAGCTGTGATACTAATGAAGATGTATGTATAGATCTTGAGACAGACATTATCACTAGTATCTCAGAGAGTCTGATAGGACAAGCTGTGATACTAAAGAAGATGTATGTATAGATCTTGAGACAGACATTATCATTAGTATCTCAGAGAGTCTGATAGGACAAGCTGTGATACTAATGAAGATGTATGTATAGATCTTGAGACAGACATTATCACTAGTATCTCAGAGAGTCTGTAGGACAAGCTGTGATACTAATGAAGATGTATGTATAGATCTTGAGACAGACATTATCACTAGTATCTCAGAGAGTCTGTAGGACAAGCTGTGATACTAATGAAGATGTATGTATAGATCTTGAGACAGTCATTATCACTAGTATCTCAGAGAGTCTGATAGGACAAGCTGTGATACTAATGAAGATGTATGCATAGATCTTGAGACAGTCATTATCACTAGTATCTCAGAGAATCTGATAGGACTAGCTGTGATACTAATGAAGATGTATGTATAGATCTTGAGACAGACATTATCACTAGTATCTCAGAGAGTCTGATAGGACAAGCTGTGATACTAATGAAGATGTATGTATAGATCTTGAGACAGACATTATCACTAGTATCTCAGAGAGTCTGATAGGACAAGCTGTGATACTAATGAAGATGTATGTATAGATCTTGAGACAGACATTATCACTAGTATCTCAGAGAGTCTGATAGGACAAGCTGTGATACTAATGAAGATGTATGTATAGATCTTGAGACAGACATTATCACTAGTATATCAGAGAGTCTGATAGGACAAGCTGTGATACTAATGAAGATGTATGTATAGATCTTGAGACAGACATTATCACTAGTATCTCAGAGAGTCTGTAGGACAAGCTGTGATACTAATGAAGATGTATGTATAGATCTTGAGACAGACATTATCACTAGTATCTCAGAGAGTCTGATAGGACAAGCTGTGATACTAATGAAGATGTATGTATAGATCTTGAGACAGACATTATCACTAGTATCTAAGAGAGTCTGATAGGACAAGCTGTGATACTAATGAAGATGTATGTATAGATCTTGAGACAGACATTATCACTAGTATCTCAGAGAATTTGATAGGACTAGCTGTGATACTAATGAATATGTATGTATAGATCTTGAGACAGACATTATCACTAGTATCTCAGAGAGTCTGATAGGACAAGCTGTGATACTAATGAAGATGTATGTATAGATCTTGAGACAGACATTATCACTAGTATCTCAGAGAGTCTGATAGGACAAGCTGTGATACTAATGAAGATGTATGTATAGATCTTGAGACAGACATTATCACTAGTATCTCAGAGAGTCTGATAGGACAAGCTGTGATACTAATGAAGATGCATGTATAGATCTTGAGACAGACATTATCACTAGTATCTCAGAGAGTCTGATAGGACAAGCTGTGATACTAATGAAGATGTATGTATAGATCTTGAGACAGACATTATCACTAGTATCTCAGAGAGTCTGTAGGACAAGCTGTGATACTAATGAAGATGTATGTATAGATCTTGAGACAGACATTATCACTAGTATCTCAGAGAGTCTGATAGGACAAGCTGTGATACTAATGAAGATGTATGTATAGATCTTGAGACAGACATTATCACTAGTATCTCAGAGAGTCTGATAGGACAAGCTGTGATACTAATGAAGATGTATGTATAGATCTTGAGACAGACATTATCACTAGTATCTCAGAGAGTCTGTAGGACAAGCTGTGATACTAATGAAGATGTATGTATAGATCTTGAGACAGACATTATCACTAGTATCTCAGAGAGTCTGATAGGACAAGCTGTGATACTAATGAAGATGTATGTATAGATCTTGAGACAGACATTATCACTAGTATCTCAGAGAGTCTGATAGGACAAGCTGTGATACTAATGAATATGCATGTATAGATCTTGAGACAGACATTATCACTAGTATCTCAGAGAGTCTGATAGGACAAGCTGTGATACTAATGAAGATGTATGTATAGATCTTGAGACAGACATTATCACTAGTATCTCAGAGAATCTGATAGGACTAGCTGTGATACTAATGAATATGTATGTATAGATCTTGAGACAGACATTATCACTAGTATCTCAGAGAGTCTGATAGGACAAGCTGTGATACTAATGAAGATGTATGTATAGATCTTGAGACAGACATTATCACTAGTATCTCAGAGAGTCTGATAGGACAAGCTGTGATACTAATGAAGATGTATGTATAGATCTTGAGACAGACATTATCACTCGTATATCAGAGAGTCTGATAGGACTAGCTGTGATACTAATGAAGATGTATGTATAGATCTTGAGACAGACATTATCACTCGTATATCAGAGAGTCTGATAGGACAAGCTGTGATACTAATGAAGATGTATGTATAGATCTTGAGACAGACATTATCACTAGTATCTCAGAGAATCTGATAGGACAAGCTGTGATACTAATGAAGATGTATGTATAGATCTTGAGACAGACATTATCACTAGTATCTCAGAGAGTCTGATAGGACAGATGTGATACTAATGAAGATGTATGTATAGATCTTGAGACAGACATTATCACTAGTATCTCAGAGAGTCTGTGATACTAATGAAGATGTATGTATAGATCTTGAGACAGACATTATCACTAGTATCTCAGAGAGTCTGATAGGACAAGCTGTGATACTAATGAAGATGTATGTATAGATCTTGAGACAGACATTATCACTAGTATCTCAGAGAGTCTGATAGGACAAGCTGTGATACTAATGAAGATGTATGTATAGATCTTGAGACAGACATTATCACTAGTATCTCAGAGAGTCTGTAGGACAAGCTGTGATACTAATGAAGATGTATGTATAGATCTTGAGACAGACATTATCACTAGTATCTCAGAGAGTCTGTAGGACAAGCTGTGATACTAAAGAAGATGTATGTATAGATCTTGAGACAGACATTATCACTAGTATCTCAGAGAGTCTGATAGGACAAGCTGTGATACTAATGAAGATGTATGTATAGATCTTGAGACAGACATTATCACTAGTATCTCAGAGAGTCTGATAGGACAAGCTGTGATACTAATGAAGATGTATGTATAGATCTTGAGACAGACATTATCACTAGTATCTCAGAGAGTCTGAAAGGACAAGCTGAGATACTAAAGAAGATGTATGTATAGATCTTGAGACAGACATTATCACTAGTATCTCAGAGAATCTGATAGGACAAGCTGTGATATTAATGAAGATGTATGTATAGATCTTGAGAAATACATTATCACTAGTATCTCAGAGAGTCTGTAGGACAAGCTGTGATACTAATGAAGATGTATGTATAGATCTTGAGACAGACATTATCACTCGTATATCAGAGAGTCTGATAGGACAAGCTGTGATACTAATGAATATGTATGTATAGATCTTGAGACAGACATTATCACTAGTATCTCAGAGAGTCTGATAGGACAAGCTGTGATACTAAAGAAGATGTATGTATAGATCTTGAGACAGATATTATCACTAGTATCTCAGAGAATCTGATAGGACTAGCTGTGATACTAATGAAGATGTATGTATAGATCTTGAGACAGACATTATCACTAGTATCTCTGAGAGTCTGATAGGACAAGCTGTGATACTAATGAAGATGTATGTATAGATCTTGAGACAGACATTATCACTAGTATCTCATAGAGTCTGATAGGACAAGCTGTGATACTAATGAAGATGTATGTATAGATCTTGAGACAGACATTATCACTCGTATATCAGAGAGTCTGATAGGACAAGCTGTGATACTAATGAAGATGTATGTATAGATCTTGAGACAGACATTATCACTCGTATATCAGAGAGTCTGATAGGACAAGCTGTGATACTAATGAAGATGTATGTATAGATCTTGAGACAGACATTATCACTAGTATCTCAGAGAATCTGATAGGACAAGCTGTGATACTAATGAAGATGTATGTATGGATCTTGAGACAGACATTATCACTAGTATCTCAGAGAGTCTGATAGGACAGATGTGATACTAATGAAGATGTATGTATAGATCTTGAGACAGACATTATCACTAGTATCTCAGAGAGTCTGATAGGACAAGCTGTGATACTAATGAAGATGTATGTATAGATCTTGAGACAGACATTATCACTAGTATCTCAGAGAGTCTGATAGGACAAGCTGTGATACTAATGAAGATGTATGTATAGATCTTGAGACAGACATTATCACTAGTATCTCAGAGAGTCTGATAGGACAAGCTGTGATACTAATGAAGATGTATGTATAGATCTTGAGACAGACATTATCACTAGTATCTCAGAGAGTCTGATAGGACAAGCTGTGATACTAATGAATATGTATGTATAGATCTTGAGACAGACATTATCACTAGTATCTCAGAGAGTCTGATAGGACAAGCTGTGATACTAATGAAGATGTATGTATAGATCTTGAGACAGACATTATCACTAGTATCTCAGAGAGTCTGATAGGACAAGCTGTGATACTAATGAAGATGTATGTATAGATCTTGAGACAGACATTATCACTAGTATCTCAGAGAGTCTGTAGGACAAGCTGTGATACTAAAGAAGATGTATGTATAGATCTTGAGACAGACATTATCACTAGTATCTCAGAGAGTCTGATAGGACAAGCTGTGATACTAATGAAGATGTATGTATAGATCTTGAGACAGACATTATCACTAGTATCTCAGAGAGTCTGATAGGACAAGCTGTGATACTAATGAAGATGTATGTATAGATCTTGAGACAGACATTATCACTCGTATATCAGAGAGTCTGATAGGACAAGCTGTGATACTAATGAAGATGTATGTATAGATCTTGAGACAGACATTATCACTAGTATCTCAGAGAGTCTGTAGGACAAGCTGTGATACTAATGAAGATGTATGTATAGATCTTGAGACAGACATTATCACTAGTATCTCAGACAGTCTGATAGGACAAGCTGTGATACTAATGAAGATGTATGTATAGATCTTGAGACAGACATTATCACTAGTATCTCAGAGAGTCTGATAGGACAAGCTGTGATACTAATGAAGATGTATGTATAGATCTTGAGACAGACATTATCACTAGTATCTCAGAGAGTCTGTAGGACAAGCTGTGATACTAATGAAGATGTATGTATAGATCTTGAGACAGACGTTATCACTAGTATCTCAGAGAGTCTGATAGGACAAGCTGTGATACTAATGAAGATGTATGTATAGATCTTGAGACAGACATTATCACTAGTATCTCAGAGAGTCTGTAGGACAAGCTGTGATACTAATGAAGATGTATGTATAGATCTTGAGACAGACATTATCACTAGTATCTCAGAGAGTCTGTAGGACAAGCTGTGATACTAAAGAAGATGTATGTATAGATCTTGAGACAGACATTATCACTAGTATCTCAGAGAGTCTGATAGGACAAGCTGTGATACTAATGAAGATGTATGTATAGATCTTGAGACAGACATTATCACTCATATCTCAGAGAGTCTGTAGGACAAGCTGTGATACTAATGAAGATGTATGTATAGATCTTGAGACAGACATTATCACTAGTATCTCAGAGAGTCTGAAAGGACAAGCTGAGATACTAAAGAAGATGTATGTATAGATCTTGAGACAGACATTATCACTAGTATCTCAGAGAATCTGATAGGACAAGCTGTGATATTAATGAAGATGTATGTATAGATCTTGAGAAATACATTATCACTAGTATCTCAGAGAGTCTGTAGGACAAGCTGTGATACTAATGAATATGTATGTATAGATCTTGAGACAGACATTATCACTAGTATCTCAGAGAGTCTGAAAGGACAAGTTGTGATACTAATGAAGATGTATGTATAGATCTTGAGACAGATATTATCACTAGTATCTCAGAGAGTCTGAAAGGACAAGCTGTGATACTAATGGAAATGTATGTATAGTTCTTGAGACAGACATTATCACTAGTATCTCAGAGAATCTGATAGGACAAGCTGTGATACTAATGAAGATGTATGTATAGATCTTGAGACAGACATTATCACTAGTATCTCAGAGAGTCTGATAGGACAAGCTGTGATACTAATGAAGATGTATGTATAGATCTTGAGACAGACATTATCACTAGTATCTCAGAGAGTCTGATAGGACAAGCTGTGATACTAATGAATATGTATGTATAGATCTTGAGACAGACATTATCACTAGTATCTCAGAGAGTCTGATAGGACAAGCTGTGATACTAATGAATATGTATGTATAGATCTTGAGACAGACATTATCACTAGTATCTCAGAGAGTCTGATAGGACAAGCTGTGATACTAATGAAGATGTATGTATAGATCTTGAGACAGACATTATCACTAGTATCTCAGAGAGTCTGATAGGACAAGCTGTGATACTAATGAAGATGTATGTATAGATCTTGAGACAGACATTATCACTAGTATCTCAGAGAGTCTGTAGGACAAGCTGTGATACTAATGAAGATGTATGTATAGATCTTGAGACAGACATTATCACTAGTATCTCAGAGAGTCTGTAGGACAAGCTGTGATACTAAAGAAGATGTATGTATAGATCTTGAGACAGACATTATCACTAGTATCTCAGAGAGTCTGATAGGACAAGCTGTGATACTAATGAAGATGTATGTATAGATCTTGAGACAGACATTATCACTAGTATCTCAGAGAGTCTGATAGGACAAGCTGTGATACTAATGAAGATGTATGTATAGATCTTGAGACAGACATTATCACTAGTATCTCAGAGAGTCTGTAGGACAAGCTGTGATACTAATGAAGATGTATGTATAGATCTTGAGACAGACATTATCACTAGTATCTCAGAGAGTCTGATAGGACAAGCTGTGATACTAATGAAGATGTATGTATAGATCTTGAGACAGACATTATCACTAGTATCTCAGAGAGTCTGATAGGACAAGCTGTGATACTAATGAAGATGTATGCATAGATCTTGAGACAGATATTATCACTAGTATCTCAGAGAGTCTGAAAGGACAAGGTGTGATACTAATGAAGATGTATGTATAGATCTTGAGACAGACATTATCACTAGTATCTCAGAGAGTCTGTAGGACAAGCTGTGATACTAAAGAAGATGTATGTATAGATCTTGAGACAGACATTATCACTAGTATCTCAGAGAGTCTGATAGGACAAGCTGTGATACTAATGAAGATGTATGTATAGATCTTGAGACAGACATTATCACTAGTATCTCAGAGAGTCTGATAGGACAAGCTGTGATACTAATGAAGATGTATGTATAGATCTTGAGACAGACATTATCACTAGTATCTCAGAGAGTCTGATAGGACAAGCTGTGATACTAATGAAGATGTATGTATAGATCTTGAGACAGACATTATCACTAGTATCTCAGAGAGTCTGTAGGACAAGCTGTGATACTAATGAAGATGTATGTATAGATCTTGAGACAGACATTATCACTAGTATCTCAGAGAGTCTGATAGGACAAGCTGTGATACTAATGAAGATGTATGTATAGATCTTGAGACAGACATTATCACTAGTATCTCAGAGAGTCTGATAGGACAAGTTGTGATACTAATGAAGATGTATGTATAGATCTTGAGACAGACATTATCACTAGTATCTCAGAGAGTCTGATAGGACAAGCTGTGATACTAATGAAGATGTATGTATAGATCTTGAGACAGACATTATCACTAGTATCTCAGAGAGTCTGATAGGACAAGCTGTGATACTAATGAAGATGTATGTATAGATCTTGAGACAGACATTATCACTAGTATCTCAGAGAGTCTGATAGGACAAGTTGTGATACTAATGAAGATGTATGTATAGATCTTGAGACAGACATTATCACTAGTATCTCAGAGAGTCTGTAGGACAAGCTGTGATACTAATGAAGATGTATGTATAGATCTTGAGACAGACATTATCACTCGTATATCAGAGAGTCTGATAGGACAAGCTGTGATACTAATGAAGATGTATGTATAGATCTTGAGACAGACATTATCACTAGTATCTCAGAGAGTCTGATAGGAGAAGCTGTGATACTAATGAAGATGTATGCATAGATCTTGAGACAGATATTATCACTAGTATCTCAGAGAGTCTGAAAGGACAAGGTGTGATACTAATGAAAATGTATGTATAGATCTTGAGACAGACATTATCACTAGTATCTCAGAGTCTGATAGGACAAGCTGTGATACTAATGAAGATGTACGGTATGTATAGATCTTCAAAACTGACAATATTATTTCTGTCGGTAACATCATAATATGTTCTATGTCTTACTGACCAATATTTTTCAGCATCAGAGTCAGTTAGATTAAAACTGAAAATATCACTCAGTGATATTGAAGGGAAAAAGTCCAAATTATTGATAAATACTCAATATAGTAGTCTGCTACTAAATCTAACTGGGGCCGTCATAGCCGTGATCGTATGGTAGTTGAATTTATAACTACCTATGCAATCAGTGCATATCACCACTGATGTTGTGAGTTCGAATCTCAATCAGGGCAAGGTGAACAATATTATGTGATAAAGTTTGTCAGTGACTTGCGACAGGTCAGTGGTTTTCTCAGAGTCCTTCTGTTTCCTCCACCAATAAAACTGACCGCCACGATATAACTGAAATATTGTTGAAAGTGGCATTAAACACCATCAAACAAACAAACCAAACTAAATCTAACTGTACCAGAAATGACACAAAGTTATGAGAACCTTAAAATATCCCTTGTAAAGATGTTTATCATCAAGAATTGACCAGAAATAGTTTTTGACAATATTTTGTGTCCTGTATTCTTGTGACCATAATATTTAGGATTACATTATTATATGTTTTTTTACTCTCATGTTATTTGATGTGTTTAATGAACTGACAAATTTCCACACAGTGAAAATAATACAAGTGAGTGATTGTTTTAACACCAATTCAGCAATTTTTCAGCTATAATCATGGCGAGAACAAGTTAATTTTTAATGAGATGATGATGAGGTCCGTTTTGTACTAGACCAACACGCTGAGTTGGATTTTAATAGTACTAGCTCACTGAAACAAAAGTCTGCAGATAGACATGTCGCTCCACTCGGACACATTATCCTGATTCCGAGCCAACCATTACGCCACTGATGCTGTTCGAAAATAATACAAGAAGAAGAATAAAGCAGAAACAGGTTACAAGTTGAAGCAGATAATATACAAGCATTATGTTTTCTCCCTAGATTTCATGGACCAAGAAGAGGTGCAAATGGTCAAAAATGTGAACTTTATATGACAGATTATGGTACGTCAAATATGGCCATGGCACAGGTTTTACTTTCATCTTCATTTATGAAACAGATTATATGATTATCTATATTATACATATCCTATGCATGACAACTTATTTTTCAATAGGAGAAAGATTATCACTGATTTATTTGTATAAATTATATAACTCCTAGGAATTCAGCTTCCATAATTCCTCTGAACAAAATTGAAATTCTTCAACAATAAATGGTTCCACAGTATATCTTACCACTAGATCTATAGCTGTACCTCTACTTAGTTCTTTAAAACTACTCCATGGGAATTCTTCATATTCTTTATATGCATAAACACCTAGTCTAATAGACAAAACATGATTAAGTATTGCACAAATAGTTGATTTTTAGACAAAACATGATTAAATATCGCACAATAAAATAAATTTTGGCAAAACATGATTTAGGTATCCAATAAATAATTGATTTGAACAAATCATGATTTATTATTGCACAAGTAATCTGAGATGAAAGTATTCACTTATGAAAAAAGAAGAAACCCTCATTTAGAGTGCCCTTACATCTTCATTTTCTAGTTGATTGGACCAAGTGTAACACGTTTTATTTTCAAATATTTTGCTTTAAAATGAAGAAATTCGCTGGTCAAAGAAAAACTTTAATCTTGAGTAATTGATTCAATATTGCACAAGCAATTTATTTAGATAAAAACATTATTTATCATTGCACAAGTAATTTATTTAAACTAAGCATTATTCATTATTGCACAAATAATGTATTCAAACAAAACATTATTTATTTTTGCATAAATAATTGATTCAAACTAAGCTTTATTCATTATTGCACAAGTAATTTATTCAGACAAAACATTTATTTTTGCACAAATAATTGATTCAAACTAAGCATTATTCATTATTGCACAAGTAATTTATTCAGACAAACCATTATTTATAATTGTACAAGTAATTGATTTAAACTAAACATTTTTTTATTATTGCACAAGTAATTTATTCAGACAATATATTATTTATTATTATACTTCGTGTAAGTTTCTGTAGTGATATTTGGTACTGTAATATTTTGACATATTACCTGGGTAATATTTTGGCATACAAAACGTATTACCTCGACAATTAGACACTCAGTATAATAATGATATTAATGTGGTCTTGTCCAGGTAATATGCCAAAATATTACCCAGGTCTGAGACATATTACCATCCCCTTTGGTCGGGTAATATGTCTCTCAGACTGGGTAATATTTTGGCATATTACCTGGACAAGACCACATTATTATATAATTATTGCACAAGTAATTGATTCAAACTAAGCATTATTCATTATTGCACAAGTAATTTATTCAGAGAAAACATTATTTATTATTGTATAAGTAATTGGCTTAAACTAAACATGATTTATTATTGCACAAGTAATTGATTTAATCAAAACATTATTTATTTTTGCACATGCAATTGATTCATAAAAACATGAAGATACACCTGAAGACATAATAATAGCATACAATACACAAAAGGGCAATGTTGTCATCCTATGGTAAACAAACTAATTATAAAATTACCTAACATCTGGGTCACCATTTAATGGTTTATGGAACTGAACACTATATCCTTCATTTTGTTGAAGATTTCTGCCATAACGAGAAAGAATTTGCTCACCACGTCCAAAAACATTGAAGAGTTTGAATTGTCCTACCTGTAATAGAATATACATCAAAGGTTACAGGTAATACTTCGTCATTGAAACCTGACTTTCTTAATCCCTTGTTTTATTGTATTAAGATATATGTACAGATCCCTCCAAGTGTATCAACGATCAAACACTCAGGTTGGACAGAGAGTTTTGTCGGACTTCACACCGACAAATGTCCGACAAATGTCCGACTAAATTGTCCGACAAATGTCCAACCAAATTGTCCGACCAAATTGTCCGACAAATGTCCGACCAAATCCTCCCAGGTCGGAGTGAGAGTCTCCACTCTCAGATAGTTAAACTGTAAACAGGAAACGTCCCCAAATTCTGCTAACCAATAAATTTGTGCATAAAGAAACATGGGTATCATAGTAAAGCTGAAGTAAATGAGTGATATACAGTGGTACGGAAAGTATAGATATGTTAACGGCTGTCACGGGCGATATATACAATAATATCCATGAATAAAATGTATTAACATGCAGTACCCATGTTTTAAGTGCACTAGAAGTGAATATTAATATGTCCCTATGTACTCGCGACAATCGATGCCAAGGCCCTTTCACTTGCTGCAGACAGTTGCCGGTTTACGATATCGGGTGCGTTTGCT
Organism: Bathymodiolus brooksi; assembly: GCA_963680875.1. Lineage (NCBI taxonomy): Eukaryota > Metazoa > Mollusca > Bivalvia > Mytilida > Modiolidae > Bathymodiolus > Bathymodiolus brooksi. Next base: position 92,118,872 of record OY804585.1, read on the forward strand.
CTTTTACGTGTTTGCCAAATGTAGGGCGAACGAACCCGGGTAAATAATTATAATTTATACATTTATTTCTTTAAAGGCAAATTTGGATTAAAATCATTTAGTAAAATTTAAGTTTTATTTTGTTCATGGCGAATGGGTCATAAATCCGTAAATCCCGTTTTTTTCTTCTTGAAAATTGGCAGTCTGCGGAGTCCTGATATAGGTGAAATAATATTTTATTAGTGTATTCTACGTTTTTTTTTTTTACAGTTTACCTGTCAAAACATCACCCATCTCAGCATGTTGTCGCATCGTGCATTCATGATATACAAATACACCTATCACAGGTGTGAAAAAAAACGTTGCTCAAGACTCTTTTTACTAAGACTTATAAACATAGATAACTATTCTACGTTTTCGATTTTCAAGCCGTCTTCCAATTTATTTGTACTTAAAAAATAAATTTATATCTTTTTTCTTATATATGTGTATAAATATCTTAATAAAATAAATACATTTACGGTGAGAAATTATTATACGTTATGATATCGTTATTTAGGTAAATACTTATTAGACAGATTTTTTTTAAAACCATTTTTGTCTTTTTAATTGATAACTGACCCAAGCTAAATAAATGAAATGTGACTTAATGTGTTAATTATATAAATCCTTGCCTTCTATAAATTTTAATTTCTTATCTAATTCTTATTCTTATTTAACAATATGGTCAGACTGTTATTTTCATTGAATGGCTTCCCAGTAGGGGCTCTTCCTGTATATTGGTTACATCCTGTATATTACAACTGACTGCTAATGCATGACAAAGGCAAATTTGGATTAAAATTATTTAGTAAAATTTAAGTTTTATTTTGTTCATGGCGAATGGGTCATAAATCCTGTTTTTTTCTTCTTGAAAATTGGCAGTCTGCGGAGTCCTGATATAGGTGAAATAATATTTTATTAGTGTATTCTACGGTTTTTTTTTTTTACAGTTTACCTGTCAAAACATCACCCATCTCAGCATGTTGTCGCATCGTGCATTCGTGATATACAAATACACCTATCACAGGTGTGAAAAAAAACGTTGCTCAAGACTCTTTTTACTAAGACTTATAAACATAGATAACTATTCTACATTTTCGATTTTCAAGCCGTCTTCCAATTTATTTGTACTGAAAAAATAAATTTATATCTTTTTTCTTATATATGTGTATAAATATCTTAATAAAATAAATACATTTACGGTGAGAAATTATTATACGTCATGATATCGTTATTTAGGTAAATACTTATTAGACAGATTTTTTTTAAAACCATTTTTGTCTTTTTAATTGATAACTGACCCAAGCTAAATAAATGAAATGTGACTTAATGTGTTAATTATATAAATCCTTGCCTTCTATAAATTTTAATTTCTTATCTAATTCTTATTCTTATTTAACAATATGGTCAGGTTGTTATTTTCATTGAATGGCTTCACAGTAGGGGCTCTTCCTGTATATTGGTTACAACTGACTGCTAATGCATGACAAACAATTTTAATCAGCCATCATTATCATGAAATACATTTTTTAATCTTTATTTTGATGATGGCACCTAATTCCAATCACCTAATCCAAATTAGTATAGTAGAGGAGTACCGTATTTTTCGGACGATAAATCTAGATAAAAATGACGATTTTGTCCACAGTACAAAAAATGTATACCTTTATTTTGCTGTAGGTTTATTTCTGAATAAGAAGACTCGTATCATCGATGTTCTTGGTGTTATTTTTTTTTAAAATAAAGCAATGAAAGTATACTAACAGGGGGGTGCAATTCTGGGGATAAAATATTCAACATCCGAAAAAATCAATATTCAATGATTGAAGTGTTATCGAAAATCAGTTCAATATTGTATTTTATAATAAAATATATACTATAAAAAATGTATCTTGTTGAAAAAAATCACAGGGTGGATCGATTTACAATATAAAATTATTATCACAAAATATCTAAATATAGCTATAGCTTTCCATCAAACACGAGCATGCGCACGTGATTGTAGTTAAAAATGGCGGTTGCAATACATCTCACAGTGAACGTGTAGAACAAGCTTTTTATACTAAATATACTGGAAAATAATTTATATCAATTTCGTTACTTAATCGATATTTTATTGCAATAATTTATATGAGGCTATGGGTGTTTAAACGTCACTTTTCAACAATATTTCAGTTATATATTGACCTTTGAGCTACCTTTCCTGGCACGAATATGTTGCAAGGTAGAAATACACTGGGTATTTACGTAAACTGACATTCTACATACCGGAAAGAAAGTACGCTTACAAATATGCATCGATCACAAAATGTTTGACATGTTCACCTCGAGAAATGTAAACTAGAGGCTCAGCCCACTGAGCCTGTATCGCTCACCTGACAATAGAATGATACTGAAGCAAATTTCAAAGGGAGATAATCATTACCTTAAAAAACAGCAGCCATCTTGAATGGAGGGTGGGGCTGTCGGACACAATTTTAAAAGGGACACACCCAGGGACCATCTATGCCAAGTTTGGCTCCATTTGGCCAAGCTGTTTCAGAGGAGAAGATTTTTTTAACATTAGCCAATCAGAAAAAAGAATTATTCTTGGCGGCCATGTTTATAGGCCAAATGGAACGAAATGGAGAAACTTTATAGAGGACCTTACATAGATGCTTACTGCCAAGTTTGGTTCCATTTGGCCAAGTTGTTTCAGAGGAGAAGATTAAAATATGAAAAAAGTTAACGGACGGACGACGGACGCCAAGTGATGGCAATACCTCACATGGCCCTTTGGGTCAGGTGAGCTAAAAAATGATGAAAAAAGGGGAATAACTCCTAGACGGGTAATCAGATTTACTTCAAAATTGCAGGGCATGTAGATCTTGACAAGCTGAACATGTTTTCAGTTTACACTCAACATCTATCTCTTATAGTTTTTGAAATAAAGGATGAAAAGTATTAACATTTTTAAAATTTGATGAAAAAAGGGCAATAACTTCAAGATGGGTAATCAGATTTACTTTAAAATTGTAGGCTAGGTTGATCTTGACATGCTGAACATGTTTGCTGTTTAAACTTAACATCTATCTCTTATAGTTTTTGAAATAAAGGACAAAAGGTATTAACATTTTGAAAATGTGACGAAAAAAAAGGGCAATAACTCCAAATTGGGTACTCAAATTAACTTCAAAATTACAGGGTAGGTAGATCTTAATATGCTGCACATGTTTGCAATTTAAACTTAACCTTTATCTCTAATAGTTTTTGAAATATCAGACAAAAATGTTTAAATTAAAATAATAAAAAATAAAAAAGGGCAATAACTCCTAGACGGGTTATCAGATTTACTTCAAAATTGCAGGGCATGTAGATCTTGACATGCTGCACATGTTTGCTGTTAAATTTAACGTCTATCTCTTATAGTTTTTGAAATAAAAAACGAAAAGTATTAAAATTTTGAAAATTTGATGAAAAAAGGGCAATAACTCCAAGATAGGTAATCAGATTTTCTTCAAAATTTCAGGGTAGTTAGATCTTCCTGTGCTGATCATTTTTACTCATGTCAGATTTCTGATATTATTAACGGTTTTTGAGTTGTTACCAAAAACGTGCAATTTTACCCTATGTTCTATTTTTAGTAACAGTGGCCATGTTTGTTGGCCGAATGGAATTATATGAAGAAGTTTTATAGAGGATCTTACATAGATGCTTCCTGCCAAGTTTGGCTCCATTTGGCCAAGCAGTTTCAGAGGAGAAGATTTTTTTAACATTAGCCGATCAGAAACAAGAATTGCCCTTGGTGGCCATATTTGTTGGCGGAATGGGACGAAATGAAGAAACTTTATAGAGGACCTTATATAGATGCTTTCTGCCAAGTTTGGTTCCATTTGGTCCAGTTGTTTCAGAGGAGTAGATTAAAATATGAAAAGTTAACGGACGGACGACGGACGCCAAGTGATGGCAATACCTCACATGACCCTTTGGGTCAGGTGAGATAAAAAAATCTTTAAATATCCACTCTCACGTCGGACTTAGAGAGTGTTGACTCTCAAATTAAATTTACTTCAATAATTGCAAATGTACCTACAAACAAATAGTAATAAAAAACAACAACATTAAATAGAATTAATTATAATTGTTCTCCCACTGGCACCTGGAAATTTGTGTCGACAAGATGTTCCTTCCATTATTGACACCTGTAACCTGAGCTAATTAATTCATATTAAGCTGGCTGTAATACCTAGTCCAATACACATATTACCGTCACAGATGAACAAGTATAGGGACTTGAAATATTTGTAAACGGAATATTGTGTAACTTTAGCCGGTGATTTTTGCATCCGTTATTTCACCTTTATATGGATATCACACTCCGAAAGAATTATTTCTTATTCATTCATGTACACAGCCTTACCGGCCTCATTGACTGTTTTAAGTGACAACAGATTTTTTTTTTTTAAATCGTCAGTGATTTCTCCAAACAAACAAAGTCAAAACGCAAACTTATGTCGAGTTTTTACTCAAATTTAATTTGGTTTGTTAAGAAAACTTTTTTCGAGAAATCCAAGCCAGGGCTGGACTTGGCGTATATAATTTTAAAGTTTAGATTTCGGAAAAGTTACGATATTTCTAGCAATCCGATTGTAATCGTAAAATTTAAATGTACTAGAAAGATCTATTAAAATTAAACAGATTAAAGAAACACAAACGGTGTAACTCGAAATTATTGTACAATTCTTTGATTATGAGGTGCTCCTATGCATCGAACGACTGTTGTGCCCGAGCGTGACAAATATTGACCTTGGAGCTACCTTTCCTGGCGAGAATATGGTGCAAGGTAAAAATACACTAGGGTATTTACGTACCCGCACATTTTACACACCGGAAAGAAAGTACGCTTACAAATACGCATCGATCACAAAATGTTTGACATATTCACCTCGAGAAATGTAAAAAAAATCTTTTAATATCCACTCTCACGTCCGACCAAGACCAAAATGTCCGACCAAATAGTCGGACTTAGAGAGTGTTGACTCTCAAATTTGTCGGACATTTGTCAGACATTTTGGGTGGAATATGTCGGACCTGAGTGTTTGATCGTTGATACACTTGGAGTGTACTGTATGACTTCAATATCACAAAACATTTTTCTAAATTTTATTTTAATTCCAAAGCTGTATGTTTAGAAGAATGTTTAAAAAGAATCTCATAAAAACTTGTTACCTCAAGGGATCAGATTCCATAATTAATGGTATTTCACTTTGTACAATTTTAAATGTTCATATTACAATGAATCTTGTTTAATGCCAAGAGAACAAGTTACATAATAGAAGATGATTGATGATTTTTGGTGTTTAATGCCACTTTCAGCAATATTTCAGCTATATCATGGCTACCAGTTCAAGTGGTGGAAGAAGCCGGAGTACTCCGAGAGAACCACCGACCATGGGCAAGCAACTGGTAAACTTTATCACTTGCAGCTGCGAGTCGAGTGCACCCTTTTTTGTAAATTACAAAGCCGGGCGCGCAAACCCACGCTGTATTGGTGATAGGCTTGTATGAGTTCTTAGGTAATCCAACTACCTAATTCATTGAGCCACCCGGGCCCTACATAATAGAATAATGATCTCCACTTTGCACTAGATCTACATGATTAGACATAATGCTCCACTTGGACACATTATTCTAATTCTGAGCCAACCAATCTTTGCTCTTACTCCTTAATGCTGTGTGCTTAGCAGAGAAGCAACAAATATCATTTTTATAGTCTTTGGTTTGACCCGACTGGGGCTTGAACCCACGATCTACAACACTTGAGGTGTACACGCTAACCATTACACCGTCAAAGGGGTTGTAGACAATTTGAAGAGAGGTGTTTCACTAATTAAGTCTCACTATAAATTTTACACTGAAGTATAAAATGTGCAAACCTGAACACTTTACACATATCATGTATTCTTACCAAACGTATATCATTTCCACTTGTTTCTGAAAATATACTCCCTCCCCTTATCTTTTCTACCACATTAAATTTGACATCATAGCCTTCAGGGGAGGGAACTGTGGCTAAAATGAGAAAACAAAAATATAATATATACATGTAAGTTACTAGTATATCATACAATAATCTCCCTCTTATCATGCAACTCCAGAGGCCATCGTGGCTGTGGTCGTATGGAAGTTGGATTTACAACTACCTATGCAACTAGTGCCTATCACCACTGATGTTGTGAGTCCGAATCTCGATCAGGGCAAGGTGAACAACATTATGTGATAAAGTTTGTCAGTGACTTGCGACAGATCTGTGGTTTTCTCGAGGTCCTCCGGTTTCCTCCAACAATAACACTGAACGCCACGATATAACTGAAATATTGTTGAAAGTGGCATTAAACACCATCAAACAAACAAACAAACATACAATACAACTCCCACTAAAGGCCAACTCTCTTATCAAGCCAGGTTTCAGAAATGCTGAGATATCAAAATACTTGTATATTGTCCCCTTCAAGAGTTGCCAACCCTCTTATAAGTCCACTTTTTCATTGCAAAAGGGATTGCCTTATAAAAGGGGAATAACAAATTTAGACAATATTTTTTAGCGATTTTCTATGAAACAAAATAAAAAAATCACTCTTTCTTGTTTACTTTTAAAGAATTTCAAAATGAGCAATTACTCAAATGTTGCCCATGTTGCCTAATATGCTTGATGCAAGTTTTTGTCAACCAAAATGAAAGAAACAGCATGTGTCTTGTTAGATGATTGATTGATTTATTTTTGGTGTTTAACACCACTTTCAGCAATATTTCAGCTATATCATGGCGATCAGTTTTAGTGGTGGAAGAAGCCGGAGTACCTGGAGAGAACCACCGACCATGGGCAAGTAACTGGTAAACTTTATCACTTGCGGCTGCAAGTTGAATGCACTCTTTTTTGTAATTTACAAAGCCGGGCACGAACCCACGCCGTATTGGTAATAGGCTTGTATGAGTTGTTAGGTAATCCAACTACCTAACTCATTGAGCCACCCGGGCTCTGTCTTGTTAGAGGACCCTGGGAGTTTTATTTCTCTCAGGAGAAACCAATAACAAATTGATACTCTAATAAATTGTGATTAAAAACATATGGTTTCCTATAAAACCTGATTCTGATTGAAAATACAAATACAGTCAAACCTGCCCATGTGGTCACCTGTATTAAGTCAAACCTGTCCATGTGGTCACCTGTATTAAGGAAAACATGCCCATGTGGTCACCTGTATTAAGTCAAACCTGCTCATGTAATCACCTGTATTAAGTCAAATCTGCCCATGTGGTCACATGTATTAAGTCAAACCTGCCCATGTGGTCACCTGTATTAAGTCAAACCTGCCCATGTGGTCACCTGTATTAAGTCAAACCTGCCCATGTGGTCACCTGTATTAAGTCAAACCTGCCCATGTGGTCACCTGTATTAAGTCAGACCTGCCCATGTGGTCACCTCTATTAAGTCAGACCTGCCCATGTGGTCACCTGTATTAAGTCAAACCTGTCCATGTGGTCACCTGTATTAAGTCAAACCTGCCCATGTGGTCACCTGTATTAAGCAGTCACTTGTATTAAAAGGTCACCTTTTTCTTGTCCTATCATAGAAAATTTTATTTGAATTGAACCTCTTTTAAGAGGCCATCTGTCTTATCAGGCCACCTTTTTTGGGGCCCAAAGGTGACCTTTAAATACACGTTTGACTGTAGTTTTATAAAGGTATATCAAATGCCCTTATAGGTTAGACAGATTCAGTGGGTAGACATGTCGCTCCAGTCTGACAAAATATCTTGACCTGCGGGGAACCAGTCTTTGTTAATGCTTCATGCTTAGTGGAGAAGCAGCAAATATCACTTTATAGTCTTTGATCCGACAAAGGCAAGGAATCTAACGATTACCGTACATAACAAAGGACATTAAAAAAAAAGAGATGAAAGTGTTTACTGATAAAAAAAAAAGTGGAAACCCCTTATACAATGTCAATAAACCTTTATTTTCTAGCTGTTTGAACCAAGGTTGACACCTTCTATTTCAAATATTTTACTCAAAAAAGAGGAAATCCCCTCATCAGAGGAAAACTTTCATCTCAACAAAAATAATGAAATTTGTATGCAGTAGTGACGATAACATTTTTTCTCATTAAAACCATACATGTACTTTAAACATTCAACCCTTATAAACTAGTCACTCCTACTATAAAAGGCACCTGTATATAACAAATCACTGTCTATAAAGGGCAGTTTCATTCTCTCCATTTAATGAATAGTTTATGGCCTTTGGTTTACTTGCTCCCAAAGACTTTTATTTATTTGATTTTACAATCTTTTGATTATGAACGTACCTGATGAATGGTTATTACAGAAACGTGGCGTGCACACTAATTTGATATCTACGTTTGTATTATATAATTTGATATCTACGTTTTTATTATATAATTTGATATCTATGTTTTTATTATATAATTTGATATCTACGTTTTAATTATATAATTTGATATCTACATTTGTATTATATAATTTGATATCTACGTTTGTATTATATAATTTGATATCTACGTTTTAATTATATAATTTGATATCTAGGTTTTAATTATATAATTTGATATCTACATTTTTATTATATAATTTGATATCTATGTTTTTATTATATAATTTGATATCTATGTTTTTATTATATAATTTGATATCTACGTTTGTATTATATAATTTGATATCTATGTTTGTATTATATAATTTGATATCTACGTTTTTATTATATAATTTGATATCTATGTTTTTATTATATAATTTGATATCTACATTTTTATTATATAATTTGATATCTACATTTTTATTATATAATTTGATATCTATGTTTTTATTATATAATTTGATATCTAGGTTTTAATTATATAATTTGATATCTACGTTTTTATTATATAATTTGATATCTACGTTTGTATTATGTAATTTGATATCTACGTTTTAATTATATAATTTGATATCTATGTTTTTATTATATAATTTGATACAGTGGATTCCGCTTATTTGCAAAGCCTATTTGTCAGAGAAAATTTTGCAATTAAGCGGACTTTGCGATAAAACGAAATGCTATTCAAACCGGAAGTATAGACTACAGGTGCCGTGATATTGACATTTTGTTTACCTGGAGCTGATATGTTGATAAAGTAAATGCATGAATGTAAATAATAAATTAGAATATTTAATGAAAGTCTTTGTTGTTTATTACTGGTGTAAATAATATTTCCATAATTTCTGTGTATTGGGGGAGCTTTTTGTGTACATCGAGTGTCACATGATCACGTGATAGATGTTACGTTTTGTGTACTGTAAATGAGTTGTACTAAATTAATAATAGTTACTGCAGTATCCATATTGTTATTTATAACTGTAGGGATTTACTTTTCATCTTGGTAGGTTATTATCGATAGATATCTCTGTTGTTGACTTCATTCAGTTTCTGTGTAATGGGAGCTTTGTGTATTGAGGGTTTGTGTAGTTGTTTATATCACGTGATGGTGGATATTTATAACCATAGGATGACATTTTGCTTACTGAATGACGAACTCATTTTCCTCCTATGCTTTATAGCAAAATAAAAAAAACACAAGCCCAAAATCTGAATACTTTTCATTATTAAATAAATAAAAAAATAATTAATCCACTTTGATTTTTTGTTTGATGTTCTAATTTACATTAATTAATTAACTAACTAAGTAAACATATTTTAATTTCTCTTGAAGTTTTTAATCACTGATCAGCATTCATATTAATTTCTTTGATCACTAATTATGTGTTTTGAATTGCCACGTGGCTGATTGCTACAAATCTAAAAATAGACACCAGGGCTTTTTCCTGTAAGGTCACACACTTAATTATTGAATCAAAATGGCGGACGATCAACACTGATTGAGGTACACAAAACGTTCTTTATTAGAGCTATATTGAAGTTCAGGAAAAGGATTAAACACAAATAAACATGTAAATGGATTTTTATTAAAATATTCAATAGTTCAAAACGTCTCCAAATGTCTGATCAGGTTATCACAACACGACGTTTCAACATCGATATGGAAGAAAAAATATTTCAAAGGTGTATTGGATTTTTTTTTCTCCTTTTTTTTTTATCAGTTCTAGGGTAGTTTTGCAAATAACCGACACTTTTATACATTTTTGGCAAAAATTGTCTTTGCAATAAAGCGAATTTTGCCATTAACCGCTTTGCAATTAACCGGGTGTTTTAACGTTAAATGAATGGTAAATGGATCGGTGTTTAAGCTTTTTTTGCAATAATACGAATTTTGCAATTAACCGGTTTGCAATTAAGTGGAGTCTACTGTATCTATGTTTTTATATATAATTTGATATCTACGTTTGTATTATATAATTTGATATCTACGTTTTTATTATATAATTTGATATCTATGTTTGTATTATATAATTTGATATCTACGTTTGTATTATATAATTTGATATCTACATTTTAATTATATAATTTGATATCTACATTTTTATTATATAATTTGATATCTATGTTTTAATTATATAATTTGATATCTACATTTTTATTATATAATTTGATATCTACGTTTGTATTATATAATTTGATATCTACGTTTGTATTATATAATTTGATATCTACGTTTGTATTATATAATTTGATATCTACGTTTTTATTATATAATTTGATATCTATGTTTTTATTATATAATTTGATATCTACATTTTTATTATATAATTTGATATCTACATTTTTATTATATAATTTGATATCTACGTTTTTATTATATAATTTGATATCTACATTTTTATTATATGATTTGATATCTTTGTTTTTATTATATAATTTGAACCTGTGTATAAAGGGCACATTTTCAGGTTCATTTCAGTGCCCTTTATATACAGGGTTGTATTATTACTTACCTTTACTTGTGTCTATTGTGATATCTATCTTTTTAAATATTCCAAGCTTCTCAAGTCTAGCCCTAGCATACTGACTGTTTGTCAACATCTTGAAATTTAAAAACCAAATATCATTTTATAGAAATAAGAAGGGCTTTGATTGGCCACTAATACAAATATAAGAAATGTATATTGACAACATTGTTGAAGGTATATGGTATATTGGTATAATATATAAAGTAGGTACCACAGAAGGTTTAGGGTTAGGATAATGTGAGCCCTTTAATAACCCCGTCGTGGCCACTTTCAACAATATTTCACTTATATCGGGGTGTTCAGTTTTTTTGGTGTATGAAACCGGAGTACCCAGAAAAAACCAGTAACCTGCTGCAAGTCACTGACAAACTTTATCACATAATGTTGCATCAAGTTCACCTCGCCATGAGCAGGATTTGAACTCACAACTTTAGTGGTGATAGGCACTGATTGCACAGGTAGTTGTAAACCCAATTAGTATATGATCACGTCCACAACAGCCTCTACTTCAAAAGGAACAAAGCCAGAATGCTGTTACTGATTACACAAGCTATCAAGGTTCTCTCAAAATATATTAACATTAAAACAAATAAGATAAAATCAATCAAATGTTCAGGTAAAAATTAAACTTTATCTATTAACTTTAACAGTCTTTTTTTATTTACTATTCTTAATCACATGTCGATTTCTGTTATATATTAGGATTAGGGACTATCGTAGCCATATGGTAGTTGGATTTACAACTACCTATGCAATCAATGCCTATCACCACAAATGTTGTGAGATCGAATCCCGCTCATGGCAAGGTGTACTCCATTACAACATAATGTATATCAAGTTTGTCAGTGATTTGCGGCAGATTGGGGTACTTCATAAATTGTATTCAATGTTCATGTTTATAACTTTTTTCTAAATGTTTATGTTCACGTGACACGTATGATCTTTCAGCAGTAATAAGCTTACATATCTACATACTGTCATTGCATTGTCTCCCTTGTCATCCACACTGAGTTCAAATCCCGCTCAGGCGAGGTGCACTCGATGCAATATTATGCGATAAAGTTTGTATGTGACTTGCGGCAGGTCATGGGTACTCCAGTTTCCTCCACTAATAAAACTGACTGCCATGATATAACTGAAATATTGTTGAAAGTGGCATTAAGCACCATAAACCAACCAACCTAAAGTAAGAATGCTTCTAGCCTGTAGAAGAGAACAATCTTTTAACCACTGTATGATTTGTTTGTATTATTACTCTTATATATGGCAGACCATCAGACAGATTATTACAAATTTGTAAAGAAATCTAAACATAGAACTGTCATCAGTGTGTGTATATATTCCACTTCCTGTTAAAAGAATGACTGTGTGTATCAAATTCCACTTCCTGTTTAAACCCATTTTACTTTTTAAGCAAGAGCGATCTAAAGAAATAATAATTAATGCATTGACTCATTAATAACCTTGATATAAGATACCACACCCTCTTTCAGAGGACGATAAATTTAATTCATCTTATGAAGAGGAGTAAAAATTAAATACCTCTGCAAATGTTTTAGATGAGAATATTGATCTGACACTCTTTTCAAGAATGTCATTTTTAGTTTTGTCTATTCCATCAAATATCACACGCTGTACCTTTGCCTGAAAAATAATAAATAAATGAATTCACAAAAATTGTGCATCACTGTGTCATAGGTATCATTGACCTGTGGATTGTGTCATAGGAATCATTGACCTGTGGATTGTGTCATAGGTATCATTGACCTGTGGATTGTGTCATAGGTATCATTGACCTGTGGATTGTGTCATAGGTATCATTGACCTGTGGATTGTGTCATAGGTATCATTGACCTGTGGATTGTGTCATAGGTATCATTGACCTGTGGATTGTGTCATAGGTATCATTGACCTGTGGATTGTGTCATAGGAATCATTGACCTGTGGATTGTGTCATAGGTATCATTGACCTGTGGATTGTGTCATAGGAATCATTGACCTGTGGATTGTGTCATAGGTATCATTGACCTGTGGATTGTGTCATAGGTATCATTGACCTGTGGATTGTGTCATAGGAATCATTGACCTGTGGATTGTGTCATAGGTATCATTGACCTGTGGATTGTGTCATAGGAATCATTGACCTGTGGATTGTGTCATAGGTATCATTGACCTGTGGATTGTGTCATAGGTATCATTGACCTGTGGATTGTTGTTTTTTCTTTTGTCCTTTTTCCTTTGTCTGTCCTTCAATTTACAGCTTCCGATTACCGGGTACCCCTTTGTTTTCTTCATACTTTTCTTCTAAACTATTCATATTTCCATTTTCGAAATGCTTTCTACATGTACAAGGTATATGTAAATTATTCAGGTTCACACCAACATATATTATAGATTATGATCAACCATAATCAGCTAGTGATACTTGTTGTGATACTTGCAACTCGTCTAAGTGAGTCCTGAACTCACCACTTGCGTTTGGGACTCATAATTTTTTACAAAAAAATAGCAATAATGCACTAGTAGAACAGACGACTTTTTGGTTGGAACTTGTCCTACTTACCCTACAAGGAAAAGTAGCGGAATGTCTGAACACTACACACATGTAAATAGTTCATATAAATCAGTCAAATCAATATTCACTATAAACTGCTATAAGAAATACATTGATATCTACGTTTTTATTGGTCAGATTCACCATGTGATATATATTTTATTTGTACTTGTCAAAAAGTATACCAATTCACTAAAAAAAAAATAACAATCAAATACTCCGGTAAGACATTTCAAACTTAACTTTTTTTATATTTGTGGTTTGTTAACAGGTACCCATTAAAAAACACAACTTTTCATGAGTGAGGGATTGTTGTTTAATGCCAATACAGCAATTTTTCAGCTATATCATGGCGAGAAAACGTTAATTTTCAATGATTTGATGATGAGGTCAGTTTTGTACTAGACCAACACGCTGAGTTGGATTTTAATAATGCTCGCTCACTGAAACAACAGTCCGCAGGTAGACATGTCGCTCCACTCCGACCCATTATTCTGATTTCGAGCCAACCAGTCTTGCTTTTTCCTCTTAATGCTGTGTGCTTAGCAGAGAAGCGACAAATACCAATTTTATAGTCTTTGTTTTGACTTGACTCGGGCTCGAACCCACGTTCTAAGTGCAGCCATTTTGGTTTGAGGATGAATCTGTCAGACATAATTTTCATAGGGAGCCATTAAAGATTAGCTCAAGTAGTGAGGTTAAAATGCTAGCCATTACACCACCGATGATGTTTCTGTATTTTAGTACTTTGAGTTTATCTATACATACTAACTGGTAAATCGTTTATATTAATGCCAGTGTCTCTTTCCTCTACTTGTTCCTCTAAATGTTCATGATGTGACCCCATACCTTTGTCTGGAACCTGAAAGAACACAATTAGATATATATTTATATATATTAGTGGCCAAATGGCATTGTTGTTAAAATAAAAAAATATGGTGGGCAATCTTACAAATAATAGCTAACAGGGTGGCAGTGATGTTCAGTTATATCCTAGCATTCAGTTTTATTGGTGGAGGATCCTGGAGTATCGAATTCAACCACAACCAGCCCTCAGAAAACTATATCATACATTGTTGTATCAAAATACACATTGCCACTGTCGGTTGGGTTGGGTAATGGTGTTTAACAGCACTTTCAACAATATTTCAGCTATATTGTGGCAGTCAGTTTTATTGGTGGAGGAAACCGGAGAAAACCACAGACCTATCGCAAGTCACTGACAAACTTTATCACATAATGTTGTATCGAGTACACCTCGCCTGAGCGGGATTCAAACTCACAACGGACACTGTCGGGAATAGAAGTCACAACTTCAAAGGTAATAGGACTGACATCTACAGGGATATCTGATATATACATTTAACTATCCAACGATTGGTGACAAAATATGATAGTTGGCGATTAATATGGTGACAGACTATTTGAAGCCAGAGTAATCACTGTATTTATATAAATAGGTATTTAAAAACCATTATCATCCGAGGTCCATAACCAGGGAGGTGTTGCTATAATCTGTGACGCTCTGATAATCCGATGGTCAGTTAGTCAGACAAAAATTACTCTTCACAAAGTTTTGACGAAGAAAATGTGATAATTTTCGATTGTGAAAATGCACATCTTTCTATTTTCATATGATGCTGCGATCCATTGAACTATTAAAAGAATGTTCCGACTGTCCTTACATGGATTTCTGTAATCATTGCAACAATTTTAATATTAAGGAACTTCCTGGGGATCATTGAGCATTTTCCGGTAAGATGACATATTGATGGGTGATGGATCCATGTAGTAAATTACTCCCCAGGGGGTCTTCAGCATGAAAATTGTTCTCCAAATGATGAGCAAAGTTCTTATGAACAATCTTGTTAGTTCAATCAGCAAGGAAAGATCAGAGAAATAAATGCAGGAAAAAGAACTGAAGATGAAAAAATATGATAAAATAATGTGAAGAGTCAAAGTTTTAAAAAGGTTTCTAGTTATGCATAGTTTGGAGTCCCAAACCATTTGTTTCCATTATGGAACACAATGGAGTCTGCAGCCTAGATCCAGTGTCATGACAAAGATGGTTCAGTTTAATAAATAAAGTGCTGAATGCTGCCAAAAGTTTGATGAATGATGTACATTTTGTAGGACTGAGCACAAAATTCTTTTTTAAGATTTCAAAAGATGTCGTTTCATATTTGCATTCCACAAATTTAGAATACAGAATTCAGCAACAATCATTGCATTTTATTTATATATACAATGTATCTGCACACACATCCTGACCCCACTACATTTTTATCTCTACGGTACCGGGTCGTTTCGCCCCGAATCCTTTTCGCCCCCCCCCCCGAGTCGTTTCGTCCCTGTTCCCGTTTGCCCCGGGTCGTTTCGCCCTGAGTCGTTTCACCCTCATTTATTAATAGTGCTTTAAAATATGAAATATGAAAAATACCATTGCAAATATTCGTATTTTGGATGTTGTAAGGCTTGTTCATGGGTACTTTATTTTTGTCTTCCTCATAATTAACATGCTTTCTTGACGTGTTTAATATTATGTATTGCTTCACTCTTTGTTTGACATCTGATTATATTTATACTATTTTAGCATTTGATGCATAATTAATTAAAAAAGAGGTTATTTGCGCACTTGTACAGCATCTTAGTCATTTCATGCACTTTTGCGTTGGTACAAAAAAACCCAACCTTTTTACTGTTCTTGTGTGTTTTTTTTGTAAATTTTGCAAGAAAAGTCACTTGAGATCTTTGACAAAAGTAGACCAAAATGAATGAATTATTATTTTTTTTGCATACTAATAAATAAATAATTACTAAAAAATTGTCGAAAAAGACTTCATCTATTATAATATAATAGCGATTAAGTGGGGCGAATCGCCTCACTTTCCGGGCCGAAACGACCCGGATTCATCTCTACTAGTATCTATCACGATACAAAATGTACATTCATTATGGTTCAATGTCTACATTGAATAAAACATTCACAACCAGAGGCTCTAAAATACGATAATTGTCAAAGGTTTGTCGGATTAACGGACTAACCTACCGACGGACTATCGGGACGTCGAATTATATCCTATAGGTCGGTGCCTTAACCGGCATGTTTTAACTTTTGTACTTCGTTCGTGATACAGTTTTTTTTTTTTTCTATTGCACTGCATCAAGCAAATCGTTCATACTTGACAACACTTCATTTATAATTATCGAAAAACGGGAACATACTTTAGCATGGACTGTTCCCATATTTGGTGTTGATACGAATGTGCATATGCAATGTAATGAATAGTCAATGATTTTTTCATGAAAGTCACTCGGCAATATCAACCGGAAACGATGGTAATATAGTAATAGACCAAACGTCTCCGGTGTAACACCCAAAATATCCGGTTTATCGTAACTACTATATTATATACTTTGAAAAGGTCAGTTTGACCAATCACACTAATGAAAAATCTTATATGTAGACGTCACCTAAGAGGCGTAAATTAAAACCAAGATCAAAATATTTATTATGCCAATTATTGTGCCCAACATATTGAGCAAAACATCATATATCCTACCGTGACATCTGCTTGGTCATGCAATAAAGTCGGTCACTTGTTTTGATTTACAATTCTCGCGCAGCACGAGACCAATGACGTCATTCTGTATATTCTTAGCGTACATAAACACAGAGGGAATTCTTTTCAACGTCAAAATTACAAGATGAGATTAAAACAGAAGTTTGAATTGAATAAATTCTATGAAAGTAAAAAATATCCTTTTAACTAATGTCTTTTTTTCCTGATCGTTATGCTTGTTAAATATGTTTCCATCGATGGTATTCCCCAAGCATTTGTATTTTTCCGGTTTGTTGACATAATCGTCATCACAGTTCATGACCGTTTCTGGAATGTAGGCCAAGCAAATTGTATTTTAAAATACTTTGAAAATACGATGATTGATCATTCAGATTCCACCATTTTCTAGAAAATGGCTGATTTTACGGGGAAAATACATGCAAGTGCTCTCCATTAGTCACAAAATGGCAGATTATTTTGCATTTCCACTGCTGCTTTAATAACAAATATACCCCTTACTTCTTGGGGTAATGAAATGAAATTCACAGAGAAGATAGAAAAAGAATTAATTTAACAGCAGTAATCAAAATTTATAGCATAAATTGAACAGAGAATTGAATTAAACCAGACAGAAAAATGAGATTATCTGGGTAAAAAAAAAACCTGTCATTATTACAAATAGCATCAACAAAACTGTATTGTTACCACTCTGTGATAATAAGTGTGATTAAAATAAATTGAAATCAGTCATTAATTGTTTTATAAAAATATGGCAGGATGTAGTCAGTCTAATAGATTGTATTGACAAAAGCAAAAACACCAAATTCCCTGGATTAAATACTTTTTATGTGGGTAAGCAAGTTTAATATTTGCATCAAATAATTAATTTTTAATACTTCAATTTCAAACAATTTAAAAAAAACATCTTTTGAAATTTTTCAGAAAAAACAATTACACTGAAAAAGCTAAAATACTGTACTTTCTTAATCTGGTTTACATTTTAAGTTTGGTTGACCTATGACAAAATCATGTGCTTTATTGACCTTTGACCGACTTTATGTGACGTAATAGGACGCCATTTGGAAAAAGGGTAGTAAACAAATATGGGTCAGTGTGTAATTATTGTCGATCTTTTTTCCATGGAACTTTACACATGTGAGCAAGAATAGACGAGGAACATAATTAAAAAGAAAAAAAATGTTTACTTTTCAAACATGAAAAAAATAATCAAACATTATCCAATGACTGACCGACTTATTGTCAGACGAGGATACTGCCTAATCTTGTTTAGGTTTGGCTCAGGCCGTAGCCTACCGTTATCTCAGTTGTGATTATTGAGAATTTTCACTAAATTGTATTGCTACTATATCTTGTATATCAATATAATTATACATGTAGCGATGTGACCAAAAATGGTATTTCCCATCCACTCTCTGTGGAGATGTTATTAACACAGCTAAAAAGTTCAAATCTGACACATTTAACTAACTTATAAAATCGTTAGTGAAAAACCTCCTGCGTAAAGACTACAATGTAACAACCATTATTGACTCTTTGAGATTTTCTTTTTACAAATATATGGACAATCTGCTGGTAGAACAGGAAGGTCAAAAGAGAAAAGTTTGATATTCAATTTCAAAACTGAAGATATATCAGTCATATCATAATTTCATGTCAAAGAAATACGTGTGCTGCATTGATATTGTAGTTTTTCTCCATATAAAAATAAGAACAACTCCAGTGTTTACAGCAAGTACCGGTAATTAAAAAAATTTAAGTACTACATGTATACATAACTATTTTCATTCCCCCAACATTTATCTTGTAGTATTGGGTTCAGTGTCGGATTTAGATAAAGAGAGGCCCTAGGCTATTTCACTTGTGAGGCCCTTTCAAATCCTCCACCTTCACGACTGGAGGAAGATGGAAGTGTGCTTAATCAATTTCAATAAAGGTGAAGATGATGAATGAGGGGTGTTTAAAATTCTGCAATATTCTGAAATGAAATGCAACTGTGAAAGGATAATTACTGAAGGGTTGTTTAGAAAGTACAGTACGTTATGACAGCATAAGTGTGAAAGTCCAATAACAGTGTTGAAAATATAATTTACACCTTGGCCGGAGGACCCCTAAATTTTGAGGCCATAGGCATTTACCTGTCGAACCTATAGGTAAATCAGGCACTGATTGGGTTGCTTATCATACTTTGTTATTTCCGCTATGTACAAGTAAACATTCCAATATGTTACCAGATTTGATTTGATTTGATTTATTGTGTTTAACGCCACTTTCAGCAATATTCCAGCTATATCATGGCGACCAGTTTTAGTGGTCGAAGAAGCCGGAGAGAACCACCGACCATGGGCAAGCAACTGGTAAGCTTTATCACTTGCAGCTGTGAGTCGAGTGCACTCTTTTTGTAATTTACAAACCCGGGCACGAACTCGCGTCGTATTGGTGATAGGCTTGTATGAGTTGTTAGGTAATCCACCTACCTAGCTCATTGAGCAACCCGGGCCCTAATATGTTACCAGAAATAATACGTTTATTCATATGTACTTTATAGCACTAGTATCGATTTATTGTATGGGGATTGGCCAGGTTGTCAGCTTGCCCGATGGCAAGTGGACCCCCTTAGACATTATACAATATGGGCCCCAGGCTGAAATTCTATTATGAAATTCTGTATTTACATTTGGGGTTATTTCTGTTTACTGCCAGTAACATGTATAGTACGTGTATACTGTAATTAATAAAAAAAAATTGTTGCAAAAATTATAATTGCACCTTTTGGTTTCCACTCATGTATTTTTCTTAAAATTTTATTTATTCGTTATAAAAGTTAAATGATAGCATTGTAGATGTAGGTGGGCCCCCTTTATCTCCTGGCAACCAATATTTTCAGTCCCAGTCCGCCACTGCTATCTGTGGTGTAATGTTCTAAGTGTTGACCCAGAAAAACAAAATCAATTAGTATACATGAATTATATTTATTCAAATCATTTCTACCTCAGTGTGGTCGTGGACGTGATCGTATGGTAGTTGGATTTACAACTACATATGTAATCCAGGGGCGGATCCAGGGGGGGGGGCGCCCCCCCTAAAATTGGAAAAATTTTGATTTTTTGGCGTAAAATCGTGATTTTTCACACGAAATACCCCAACAATTTTCGCGCCTCCCTCCGCAATTGGAAAAAATATGATTTTTTGGCGTAAAATCGTGATTTTTCACACGAAATACCCTAAAAATTTTCGCTCCTCCCTCGGCTCGGCACAATTTTTTTAAGTGCGCCCCCCCCCCCCTAACTTGAAATCCTGGATCCGCCCCTGTAATCAGTGCCTATAACCACTGATGTTTTGAGTTCGAATCTCGATCAGGGCGAGGTGTACAACATTATGTGATAAAGTTCGTCAATGACTTGCGACAGGTTTTCCCCGGGTTCTCCGGTTTCCTCCACTAATAAAACTGACGGCCTCGATATAACTGAAATATTGTTGAAAGTGGCGTTAAACACCACCAAGCAAGCAAACATATCATTGCCTAAGTTAATTATGATGTATGCATTTCTTCATTGACTTGATGTAATTTTGCATTCAAATACACAGCTCTTTATCATAAAAAAATAGATATGAATTCTATTTACAACAATGTTAATGTTTAATATATTCAGTATTTTATTATCCCCATACAAATATAATATGAGATTTACTAACCCACGTTTTAGTTGCATACAGTTGAATAAAATGGCACATTGATGCATTAATATAATTGTAGAAATACAGTCCTCTTATTCTGGTATTATCTGTTTGAAAGTTCAAATAATCTGTTCGAGTGAGTATGTGTTTGTTGTTCAACTCAGCATATTTCTCCCAGCTATATCTTGGCGCTATGTTGGATTTTTATTGTGCCAGCTCACTGAAACAACAGTCCTCGGATAGACATGTCGCCCCATTTTGACACATTATCCTGATTCCGAGCCAACTAGTCTTTCACCTTAATGCTGTGTTGCTTAGCGGAGAAGCAACAAATACCAATTGTATAGTCTTTGGTTTGACCCGATCGGGGCTCGAAACTACGATCTACTGCACTCGAGGCGAGCACGCTAACCATTACACCACCGATGAGGTTGCACTACTAGTATCTGTTAGATAAAACAGAACTGGAACAATGTGGCATAAATCAAGCTTTTAACTATAATGATTGCCAACATTTTCATTTTTTCAGGATCAATATTCTTTGATCTCAGGAAGCCATTGTTTTAAATATGGACCAATGAGGAATATCTTGAGAAATAAAATAAATCTGTTTTTTGCTTGATGTATCAACTGTCCCTCGATCAGTTTTGGATTTACATACAGGCTTGACAGGCTTAAGTCTAAGGACTCAAAATCCGACCAAGGTGTACATGTATCACAACTTTAACACTGTCATACTGTCTTACATTATGGTGTCATCCGACCAAGGTGTACATGTATCACAACTTTAACACTGTCATACTGTCTTACATTATGGTGTCATCCGACCAAGGTGTATATGTATCACAACTTTAACACTGTCATACTGTCTTACATTATGGTGTCATCCGACCAAGGTGTACATGTATCACAACTTTAACACTGTCATACTGTCTTACATTATGGTGTCATCCGACCAAGGTGTATATGTATCACAACTTTAACACTGTCATACTGTCTTACATTATGGTGTCATCCGACCAAGGTGTACATGTATCACAACTTTAACACTGTCATACTGTCTTACATTATGGTGTCATCCGACCAAGGTGTATATGTATCACAACTTTAACACTGTCATACTGTCTTACATTATGGTGTCATCCGACCAAGGTGTACATGTATCACAACTTTAACACTGTCATACTGTCTTACATTATGGTGTCATCCGACCAAGGTGTACATGTATCACAACTTTAACACTGTCATACTGTCTTACATTATGGTGTCATCCGACCAAGGTGTACATGTATCACAACTTTAACACTGTCATACTGTCTTACATTATGGTGTCATCCGACCAAGGTGTACATGTATCACAACTTTAACACTGTCATACTGTCTTACATTATGGTGTCATCCGACCAAGGTGTACATGTATCACAACTTTAACACTGTCATACTGTCTTACATTATGGTGTCATCCGACCAAGGTGTACATGTATCACAACTTTAACACTGTCATACTGTCTTACATTATGGTGTCATCCGACCAAGGTGTATATGTATCACAACTTTAACACTGTCATACTGTCTTACATTATGGTGTCATCCGACCAAGGTGTACATGTATCACAACTTTAACACTGTCATACTGTCTTACATTATGGTGTCATCCGACCAAGGTGTATATGTATCACAACTTTAACACTGTCATACTGTCTTACATTATGGTGTCATCCGACCAAGGTGTACATGTATCACAACTTTAACACTGTCATACTGTCTTACATTATGGTGTCATCCGACCAAGGTGTATATGTATCACAACTTTAACACTGTCATACTGTCTTACATTATGGTGTCATCCGACCAAGGTGTACATGTATCACAACTTTAACACTGTCATAATGTCTTACATTATGGTGTCATCCGACCAAGGTGTATATGTATCACAACTTTAACACTGTCATACTGTCTTACATTATGGTGTCATCCGACCAAGGTGTACATGTATCACAACTTTAACACTGTCATAATGTCTTACATTATGGTGTCATCCGACCAAGGTGTATATGTATCACAACTTTAACACTGTCATACTGTCTTACATTATGGTGTCATCCGACCAAGGTGTACATGTATCACAACTTTAACACTGTCATACTGTCTTACATTATGGTGTCATCCGACCAAGGTGTACATGTATCACAACTTTAACACTGTCATACTGTCTTACATTATGGTGTCATCCGACCAAGGTGTACATGTATCACAACTTTAACACTGTCATACTGTCTTACATTATGGTGTCATCCGACCAAGGTGTACATGTATCACAACTTTAACACTGTCATACTGTCTTACATTATGGTGTCATCCGACCAAGGTGTACATGTATCACAACTTTAACACTGTCATACTGTCTTACATTATGGTGTCATCCGACCAAGGTGTACATGTATCACAACTTTAACACTGTCATACTGTCTTACATTATGGTGTCATCCGACCAAGGTGTACATGTATCACAACTTTAACACTGTCATACTGTCTTACATTATGGTGTCATCCGACCAAGGTGTACATGTATCACAACTTTAACACTGTCATGCTGTCTTACATTATGGTGTCATCCGACCAAGGTGTACATGTATCACAACTTTAACACTGTCATAATGTCTTACATTATGGTGTCATCCGACCAAGGTGTACATGTATCACAACTTTAACACTGTCATACTGTCTTACATTATGGTGTCATCCGACCAAGGTGTATATGTATCACAACTTTAACACTGTCATAATGTCTTACATTATAGTGTCATCCGACCAAGGTGTACATGTATCACAACTTTAACACTGTCATAATGTCTTACATTATGGTGTCATCCGACCAAGGTGTACATGTATCACAACTTTAACACTGTCATAATGTCTTACATTATGGCGTCATCCGACCAAGGTGTACATGTATCACAACTTTAACACTGTCATACTGTCTTACATTATGGTGTCATCCGACCAAGGTGTACATGTATCACAACTTTAACACTGTCATACTGTCTTACATTATGGTGTCATCCGACCAAGGTGTACATGTATCACAACTTTAACACTGTCATAATGTCTTACATTATGGTGTCATCCGACCAAGGTGTATATGTATCACAACTTTAACACTGTCATACTGTCTTACATTATGGTGTCATCCGACCAAGGTGTACATGTATCACAACTTTAACACTGTCATACTGTCTTACATTATGGTGTCATCCGACCAAGGTGTACATGTATCACAACTTTAACACTGTCATACTGTCTTACATTATGGTGTCATCCGACCAAGGTGTACATGTATCACAACTTTAACACTGTCATGCTGTCTTACATTATGGTGTCATCCGACCAAGGTGTACATGTATCACAACTTTAACACTGTCATAATGTCTTACATTATGGTGTCATCCGACCAAGGTGTACATGTATCACAACTTTAACACTGTCATACTGTCTTACATTATGGTGTCATCCGACCAAGGTGTATATGTATCACAACTTTAACACTGTCATAATGTCTTACATTATAGTGTCATCCGACCAAGGTGTACATGTATCACAACTTTAACACTGTCATAATGTCTTACATTATGGTGTCATCCGACCAAGGTGTACATGTATCACAACTTTAACACTGTCATAATGTCTTACATTATGGCGTCATCCGACCAAGGTGTACATGTATCACAACTTTAACACTGTCATACTGTCTTACATTATGGTGTCATCCGACCAAGGTGTACATGTATCACAACTTTAACACTGTCATACTGTCTTACATTATGGTGTCATCCGACCAAGGTGTACATGTATCACAACTTTAACACTGTCATAATGTCTTACATTATGGTGTCATCCGACCAAGGTGTATATGTATCACAACTTTAACACTGTCATACTGTCTTACATTATGGTATCATCCGACCAAGGTGTATATGTATCACAACTTTAACACTGTCATACTGTCTTACATTATGGTGTCATCCGACCAAGGTGTACATGTATCACAACTTTAACACTGTCATGCTGTCTTACATTATGGTGTCATCCGACCAAGGTGTACATGTATCACAACTTTAACACTGTCATAATGTCTTACATTATGGTGTCATCCGACCAAGGTGTACATGTATCACAACTTTAACACTGTCATACTGTCTTACATTATGGTGTCATCCGACCAAGGTGTATATGTATCACAACTTTAACACTGTCATAATGTCTTACATTATAGTGTCATCCGACCAAGGTGTACATGTATCACAACTTTAACACTGTCATAATGTCTTACATTATGGTGTCATCCGACCAAGGTGTACATGTATCACAACTTTAACACTGTCATAATGTCTTACATTATGGCGTCATCCGACCAAGGTGTACATGTATCACAACTTTAACACTGTCATACTGTCTTACATTATGGTGTCATCCGACCAAGGTGTACATGTATCACAACTTTAACACTGTCATACTGTCTTACATTATGGTGTCATCCGACCAAGGTGTACATGTATCACAACTTTAACACTGTCATAATGTCTTACATTATGGTGTCATCCGACCAAGGTGTATATGTATCACAACTTTAACACTGTCATACTGTCTTACATTATGGTATCATCCGACCAAGGTGTATATGTATCACAACTTTAACACTGTCATACTGTCTTACATTATGGTGTCATCCGACCAAGGTGTACATGTATCACAACTTTAATACTGTCATACTGTCTTACATTATGGTGTCATCCGACCAAGGTGTACATGTATCACAACTTTAACACTGTCATACTGTCTTACATTATGGTGTCATCCGACCAAGGTGTACATGTATCACAACTTTAACACTGTCATATTGTCTTACATTATGGTGTCATCCGACCAAGGTGTACATGTATCACAACTTTAACACTGTCATACTGTCTTACATTATGGTGTCATAATGCACTGTAGTCTTTACAATCAAATTGTTTAAAACATTCATTTCATCTTCCTCTAGTTGCTAGATTGGGGATTGGGAGGGACCTTACAGTGTGAATAGCTCAGGATATATCTACACCTAAACCGGACACTGACCTAAATGATTACTACTGATTCGATGACCAACATTAATCAGTTTTTATAGATTAAAATTGCGGATATGATATGTTTAATATTTGTAATACTTATTGATTGTGAGTTGTTCTAGATGTTTCTATCAGTATAAAACAGCATTTTGAGAAGAAACGATAACCGATTATTTAATGGACTTTCAAGTTCCAACAGACTGTCCTTATTTGCACTATTATACAGTAAACATACCCTACACGTAAAACTATTTATATCTATAAACGATCAATTGACTAGTTATAAAAGAATTCAAATTTTAAGTAGAACGGTGGCTATTTAGGACGACTATATTTAATCTTTGACCTTTATTATTTGTATATTTAAATCAAAATATTCTAGTTAGTATCAATCAAGAATAATATCTGCTGTAAATGTAAGCATTATTTTTTTCCTTATTATTATTTATTATACATAATATATTAACATGTACCAGTAGATATGTAAAACAAGTTAAAACTATATGGCTCTGTAGCTTATCTGTTTTGTAGGGGTATCGGGTATGTTTTTAAAATTAAGGTTGTAATGACCCCCTATAACCTGAGTACATATATACTTATTAAAGACATTTACCATTTGATCAATAAACCCGAAATTACAGGTATGGACGTGGACAAAAGTTGAGCGCGATTTTAAGTTTTCTCTCTCCAATTTCTGTACATTTTGTATTAATAAAAGAAAATTTAAGCAATATTGGTCAACAATATATTAATTCTACCAATATCGACAAAACGAACAACCACCTCTCATCTAAACGAACTGAACACAAAAAAGACCGCACCATATGACGTTGGAAATCCGGGACCTGGCTTAAGACAAGCACACAATTTTGGAGGTGTTAAACCGGTTAATGGGATCCTAACCCGCCCTTCTTGATAACTGGATTTCATAACAGCAATACATGTATAAACAAACGACAAAAAACATTATGTTATTATTGCAGATAACATAAACAAAGGCTGATACCGTTTTTTGGTGATACATGTAAACAGTATTGCAACATGGACTACAATAATGTCTGCTTTACAGATGTTGTCACTGTATGTAGTGTTTAACGCCGATGATATGACCTTATAAGATATACCTGTCTAGCTTGAAAGAAAAGCACAAGTGACTGTTACGCCACCGCCACCGAACGCTAGCGAGGAAATAATATATCGTTCTTTTCACACAGTGTCCTGTCCTCTCATATCTCTGAAACGGTCAAAGCTGTTTTTCAAAGAAATTCAATGGAGAAAAACTGCACATAAATCGGAGCATTTTGAGCTTTCGACTCTTGTGCTCCCATTTGACCCCTTTTATCTCAAAACCCATAGGAGTTAGGTCAAATATCTTTGAAAATCACAAGCAGGAAATTTCATAAGGAATCTAAAGAAAAAAATTATCAAAATCGGACTTCATACAAAAACGCAAAATTTTGTGCGATGGTTCATTTTGATCCCCTCATATCTTGAAAACAGTAAGAGCTACAACAAATATGTTGCCATACTCTAGACAGGAATTTTTCAAATGAATTCAATGGATAAAGAACTACATACAAATCCGACTTTAGACCCCCCCCCCCCTTATATCTTGGAAACGGTAAGAGACATAAACAAAATACATAAGCCATATAAAATAAAAAAGGTTTTTATAAGGAGCATAAAGAGAGAAAAAACTCATCAAGATTGAAAAAAATAAACGCTTTACATACAAAAAATAGAAAACACCCTTAAAAAACTTAAAAAACACCCTTTCTGACAACTTTGGATCTCCTGTTTCTTTCGTGAATTCCTGATCAACAAAATCATTAACTTTTTAGAGGACCATCCAATCTTTGGCTTTACTTTGCCCAATGGTTTCAGAAAAGATTAAATACAGACATCACTCTTTTTGACACACTTTGGCCGCATGTATTGGTGTGTACTTCTGATCAACAAAAACAAACCTAATCTTTTCAGAGGACCATCAAATGAACATTCCTACCATATTTGGCTCCGCTTGGCTAAATGGTTTCAGAGAAGATTAAAAACAGATAACACTCTTCTTGGCACACTCTAGCATCTTGTTTTTTGTGTACTTCCGATCAACAAAAAAACCCCATAAACTTTTTAGAGGACCATCCAATGAACATTCTAACTAAGTCTTGTTCCAATAGGCCCAGTGGTTTCAGAGAAGAAGATTAACATGTAAAAGTTTACGGACGACGACGCTGACGACAACGGACGCCAAATGATTACAATACATCACATGACCCTTTGGGTCAGGTGAAGTAAAAAGCTATTTTCGTCTGACTAATTTTTATCTATTACGAATATTCCGATGGAGCTGGTCACACGACCAATCCACGCGAGCCTCTACCGTTAAAAGAAAGAACAAAAAATCGTGGAGAGCTATAGCCTATGGTTCCGCATCCAAAGCCGTGCTGCACTACATAAAAGGATGTTGGAGATACAATGCATGTTTCGTATACAACCAGCTGTCCAAAGGCTTGTTCCTCATAAACACAAAACACATATATAAACAATAATTGATATCTGTTAATTATATCATATTTTTTTCACTTTAGTATGTCTGCTGAAAAGGAGAGTGAAACAAACAAAATGGCCTTTGTTTTGGGATATACAGGGGAAACAGGAAAAGCACTTATTCGTGAAATGAGTAAAAGAAAATTGTTTAAAAAGGTCGTATTAATAGGAAGGAGAGAAGTTAAACTTGACAAAGATATAAACCCAGAATTTGTAAGTTGAATGGATATACAAGTATGAACAAGAAAGCAATGTCAATGTCATTAAAATTAAAAATATGCTTCATGAAGACCGGAAGGGATTAACAATCTGAATCTATTTTCCGTTCTAACGTGGGGGTCGTCGTGGTCGTATGGTAGTTAGATTTACCTGATACAACTTTATGTGATAACGTTTGTCAGTGACTTGTGACAGGTCTGTGGTTTTCTCCGGGCACTTCGGTTTCCTCCACCTATAGAGCTGACCGCCACAATATAACTGAAATTTTGTTGAAAGTGACGTAACACCATAATCCTAACCCTTTCTAACGTGTGATCAGGAAAATACTATCACGTATTCGTGTAAAGTAGATCAGTTTGAATATTTTACATCGTGCCATAGAGGACAAATGACAAAAACAAGTTTAAAGATATCAAAGAGGTAATCAAAAATCGTACATCGAAGAAGAACATGCAATACAATGGCCAATAGAAAAACGACAAGAAGATCACAAAACACCACACAGAAAACGAAAGGTCTAGCAACATAAACCTACTAAAAAGCAAAGTGAGCTCAAGTGCCCCGGAAGAGTGAGCTGTTTCTGCTCCCCTTGTTGTACCTGTCGTGTTACTATTGAAACAAAGTCGGTAATAAGTCGGTTAGGGAAAGTGGCGTTAAACTTCATAACCCTAACCCCAACCCTAAAATATTCTTATTTATTTTGCCTTTTTAAGGAACAAAGAATTGTAGACTTTGATAACTTGACAGAATATAAAGACACATTTAAAGATCTGGATACAGGATTTTGTTGTTTAGGCACAACAAAGGGGAAATCTGGAAAGGTAGGCTTTATTAAGAAATGATATTTGCTATTGACAATACTGTGGATACAGGATTTTGTTGCCTAGGCACAACAAAAGGAAAATCAGGAAAGGTAGGCTTTATTAAGTCATAAAAAATACTGTGACATGTGTCTATAGTGTGTCGTCAGCTGTTTGAATCTGATTGGTACTGTGTGTGTTTGTTTGCTTATTTTGAGATTTGAGTGTTAAATCAACCTGGTGCTATAAAGGATTGTGGAAGCGTTTGTAATCTTTTGAATTTGTGCGTACCTTGTGAAGCTTATTCTACAAACGCGTCGTTCCTGCCCACTAAATTATATGATCTACGTTTTTATCGTAAACGATTAAAGGGATGAGTCATTACCACATCTCAATAGTCGTGTTTGATATGGAGATACATTTGGAAAATGCAGTCGAAATATTTATGGTGATGAAGACACTGTTTTTCTATCACAGAAGTACCTGTCTTTTAGACAATATCATAATTAATGATTAAAGGTGTAAATTAGTGTTATATTTTCTGTAAAATTAGTTTTCAGATATGTGGCTTTGTCTCTTCGTATCTCTACAAAAAAGGTCTTGCATAGTACTACTTGAGGGTGTAGGCGGTCATAGACACCTCGCCTTATAATAGTGCTTCAATATCTAGATCAGTCTAGTTCCACACCTACGAATCTTCCATTTTAAAAATTCTTATTTATATGTAATTTATGAAAATTGTAGACAATCTCCTTCAAGCATATAGGTAATCTAAGCCGATCTTAGCTATCATGTTTATGCCCTTTGGATCTTAGCTATCATGTTTATGCCCTTTGGATCTTAGCTATCATGTTTATGCCCTTTGGATCTTAGCTATCATGTTTATATCCTTTGAATCTTAGATATCATGTTTATTCCCTTTGGATCTTAGCTATCATGTTTATGCCCTTTGAATCTTAGCTATCATGTCTATGCCCTTTGGATCGTAGCTATCATGTTTATGCTCTTTGGATCTTAGCTATCATGTTTATGCCCTTTGGATCTTAGCTATCATGTTTATGTCCTTTGGATCTTAGCTATCATGTTTATGCTCTTTGGATCTTAGCTATCATGTTTATGTCCTTTGGATCTTAGCTATCATGTTTATGCTCTTTGGATCTTAGCTATCATGTTTATGCCCTTTGGATCTTAGCTATCATGTTTATGCCCTTTGGATCTTAGCTATCATGTTTATGCCCTTTGGATCTTATCTATCATGTCTATGCCCTTTGGATCTTAGCTATCATGTTTATGCTCTTTGGATCTTAGCTATCATGTTTATGCCCTTTGGATCTTAGCTATCATGTTTATGTCCTTTGGATCTTCGCTATCATGTTTATGTCCTTTGGATCTTAGCTATCATGTGTATGCCCTTTGGATCGTAGCTATCATGTTTATGCTCTTTGGATCTTAGCTATCATGTTTATGCCCTTTGGATCTTAGCTATCATGTTTATGTCCTTTGGATCTTAGCTATCATGTTTATGCTCTTTGGATCTTAGCTATCATGTTTATGCCCTTTGGATCTTAGCTATCATGTTTATGCCCTTTGGATCTTAGCTATCATGTTTATGCCCTTTGGATCTTAGCTATCATGTTTATATCCTTTGAATCTTAGATATCATGTTTATTCCCTTTGGATCTTAGCTATCATGTTTATGCCCTTTGGATCTTAGCTATCATGTCTATGCCCTTTGGATCGTAGCTATCATGTTTATGCTCTTTGGATCTTAGCTATCATGTTTATGCCCTTTGGATCTTAGCTATCATGTTTATGTCCTTTGGATCTTAGCTATCATGTTTATGCTCTTTGGATCTTAGCTATCATGTTTATGTCCTTTGGATCTTAGCTATCATGTTTATGCTCTTTGGATCTTAGCTATCATGTTTATGCCCTTTGGATCTTAGCTATCATGTTTATGCCCTTTGGATCTTAGCTATCATGTTTATGCCCTTTGGATCTTATCTATCATGTCTATGCCCTTTGGATCTTAGCTATCATGTTTATGCTCTTTGGATCTTAGCTATCATGTTTATGCCCTTTGGATCTTAGCTATCATGTTTATGCCCTTTGGATCTTAGCTATCATGTTTATATCCTTTGAATCTTAGATATCATGTTTATTCCCTTTGGATCTTAGCTATCATGTTTATGCCCTTTGGATCTTAGCTATCATGTTTATGCCCTTTGGATCTTAGCTATCATGTTTATGTCCTTTGGATCTTAGCTATCATGTTTATGCTCTTTGGATCTTAGCTATCATGTTTATGTCCTTTGGATCTTAGCTATCATGTTTATGCTCTTTGGATCTTAGCTATCATGTTTATGCCCTTTGGATCTTAGCTATCATGTTTATGCCCTTTGGATCTTATCTATCATGTCTATGCCCTTTGGATCTTAGCTATCATGTTTATGCTCTTTGGATCTTAGCTATCATGTTTATGCCCTTTGGATCTTAGCTATCATGTTTATGTCCTTTGGATCTTCGCTATCATGTTTATGTCCTTTGGATCTTAGCTATCATGTGTATGCCCTTTGGATCGTAGCTATCATGTTTATGCTCTTTGGATCTTAGCTATCATGTTTATGCCCTTTGGATCTTAGCTATCATGTTTATGTCCTTTGGATCTTAGCTATCATGTTTATGCCCTTTGGATCTTAGCTATCATGTTTATGCCCTTTGGATCTTAGCTATCATGTTTATATCCTTTGAATCTTAGATATCATGTTTATTCCCTTTGGATCTTAGCTATCATGTTTATGCCCTTTGGATCTTAGCTATCATGTCTATGCCCTTTGGATCGTAGCTATCATGTTTATGCTCTTTGGATCTTAGCTATCATGTTTATGCCCTTTGGATCTTAGCTATCATGTTTATGTCCTTTGGATCTTAGCTATCATGTTTATGCTCTTTGGATCTTAGCTATCATGTTTATGTCCTTTGGATCTTAGCTATCATGTTTATGCTCTTTGGATCTTAGCTATCATGTTTATGCCCTTTGGATCTTAGCTATCATGTTTATGCCCTTTGGATCTTATCTATCATGTCTATGCCCTTTGGATCTTAGCTATCATGTTTATGCTCTTTGGATCTTAGCTATCATGTTTATGCCCTTTGGATCTTAGCTATCATGTTTATGTCCTTTGGATCTTCGCTATCATGTTTATGTCCTTTGGATCTTAGCTATCATGTGTATGCCCTTTGGATCGTAGCTATCATGTTTATGCTCTTTGGATCTTAGCTATCATGTTTATGCCCTTTGGATCTTAGCTATCATGTTTATGTCCTTTGGATCTTAGCTATCATGTTTATGCTCTTTGGATCTTAGCTATCATGTTTATGCCCTTTGGATCTTAGCTATCATGTTTATGCCCTTTGGATCTTAGCTATCATGTTTATGCCCTTTGGATCTTAGCTATCATGTTTATATCCTTTGAATCTTAGATATCATGTTTATTCCCTTTGGATCTTAGCTATCATGTTTATGCCCTTTGGATCTTAGCTATCATGTCTATGCCCTTTGGATCGTAGCTATCATGTTTATGCTCTTTGGATCTTAGCTATCATGTTTATGCCCTTTGGATCTTAGCTATCATGTTTATGTCCTTTGGATCTTAGCTATCATGTTTATGCTCTTTGGATCTTAGCTATCATGTTTATGTCCTTTGGATCTTAGCTATCATGTTTATGCTCTTTGGATCTTAGCTATCATGTTTATGCCCTTTGGATCTTAGCTATCATGTTTATGCCCTTTGGATCTTAGCTATCATGTTTATGCCCTTTGGATCTTATCTATCATGTCTATGCCCTTTGGATCTTAGCTATCATGTTTATGCTCTTTGGATCTTAGCTATCATGTTTATGCCCTTTGGATCTTAGCTATCATGTTTATGTCCTTTGGATCTTCGCTATCATGTTTATGTCCTTTGGATCTTAGCTATCATGTGTATGCCCTTTGGATCGTAGCTATCATGTTTATGCTCTTTGGATCTTAGCTATCATGTTTATGCCCTTTGGATCTTAGCTATCATGTTTATGTCCTTTGGATCTTAGCTATCATGTTTATGCTCTTTGGATCTTAGCTATCATGTTTATGCCCTTTGGATCTTAGCTATCATGTTTATGCTCTTTGGATCTTAGCTATCATGTTTATGCCCTTTGGATCTTAGCTATCATGTTTATGCCCTTTGGATCTTAGCTATCGTGTTTATGCCCTTTGGATCTTAGCTATCATGTCTATGCCCTTTGGATCTTAGCTATCATGTTTATGCTCTTTGGATCTTAGCTATCATGTTTATGCCCTTTGGATCTTAGCTATCATGTTTATGTCCTTTGGATCTTCGTTATCATGTTTATGTCCTTTGGATCTTAGCTATCATGTTTATGCCCTTTGGATCTTAGCTATCATGTTTATGTCCTTTGGATCTTAACTATCATGTTTATGTCCTTTGGATCTTAACTATCATGTTTATGCCCTTTGGATCTTAGCTATCATGTTTATGCCCTTTGGATCTTAGCTATCATGTTTATGTCCTTTGGATTTTAGCTATCATGTTTATGCCCTTTGGATCTTAGCTATCATGTTTATGCCCTTTGGATCTTAGCTATCATGTTTATGTCCTTTGGATCTTAGCTATCATGTTTATGCCCTTTGGATCTTAGCTATCATGTTTATGTCCTTTGGATCTTAGCTATCATGTTTATGTCCTTTGGATCTTAGCTATCATGTTTATGTCCTTTGGATCTTAGCTATCATGTTTATGTCCTTTGGATCTTAGCTATCATGTTTATGTCCTTTGGATCTTAGCTATCATGTTTATGTCCTTTGGATCTTAGCTATCATCTTTATGTCCTTTGGATCTTAGCTATCATGTTTATGCCCTTTGGATCTTAGCTATCATGTTTATGTCCTTTGGATCTTAGCTATCATGTTTATGTCCTTTGGATCTTAGCTATCATGTTTATGTCCTTTGGATCTTAGCTATCATGTTTATGTCCTTTGGATCTTAGCTATCATGTTTATGCCCTTTGGATCTTAGCTATCATGTTTATGCCCTTTGGATCTTAGCTATCATGTTTATGCTCTTTGGATCTTAGCTATCATGCTTATGCCCTTTGGATCTTAGCTATCATGTTTATGCCCTTTGGATCTTAGCTATCATGTTTATGTCCTTTGGATCTTAGCTATCATGTTTATGCCCTTTGGCTGGCTTGCTCCCAAAGACTTTTTTTTTCAAATTTTGTGTACAAATAAAATGAAGAACAAAAAATACTACACTGTGGGAACACATACAAATACATGACCGCTCACTTTCCTGGCTTGGTATATGCGCTTCATTAAAAAGTGGCGGTGTTAAACTAGTTCTATGGGTTTAAACCTTATGCAACTTATATAGTAATTATGTTTTTCAGGAAGGATTCATTAAAGTAGATCATGACTATGTAGTAAACTCAGCAGAAGTAGCTAAAACTATGGGATGTAAACACTTCCTTCTTGTATCATCTTATGGATCAAATAAAAACAGCTTCCTCTTATATCCTAGAGTAAAGGTGGGTTACTTAATAAAGTAAAATAGTATAATAATAGTGATTATGATTGGTAAAATTAAGTTGTCCTTTTTATATATTAATTTGTTATGGCAATTTAAACTTGTTCTTGCATTTAGGCTAAAGAAAAAATTACCAGTGTTTCAGCTAACATTCTTGAAAAAAAGAAATAGAGTAGGTTTGATAATTTTTACATAGGTTATACAGGAAAAGAATTTGACTTTAACGGTGTTTGTTCAATAAATGGCAACACACACTTTAGGGTATGCTAAAAAAAATTTAGGAAGTGGCCGCCGTTGTCGTGATCGTATGGTAGTTGGATTTACAACTACATATGCAATCAGTGCATATCACCACTAAAGTTGTGAGTTTGAATCACATCCAGGCGGGTGTACTCGGTACAACATTACTTAGTATGTGATAAAGTTTTGTCAGTGACTTGCGCCAGGTCGCTGGTTTTCTCCGGTTTCTTCCACCAATAAAACTGACCGCCATGATATAACTGAAAATATTGTTGAAAGTGGCGTTAAACACGATGACTTAACCCTAACCCTAAACAAATAGGGATGGTATGGTTAGTGGAATCACATGTGCTTTTGGTCTTATTCAAGTTCACACATATATCAGAAATATGTATTGTTTGCCTTTGACTTGAGATTTAATCCATACTTTATGTAGGCCTATGTAAACTTCATCTGTATTGTGGTATATGACCATATCCTTTGTTGAATAGACCTCCAGGAAACATCTAATAGTAGTGAGTGTTTATGTCGACAACCTTATGTTCCTTTATTCCGTTGAGTGTGATCAAGGCTGGATGTACAGTTTCTAGAATACAATACTATATACAGCTGTATATACATTTATATACTGTTGTTTTTGTAGGGCGAGGTAGAAGAAGAATTAAAAGAAATGCAGTTTGATAGATTATCAATATTTAAACCAGGGTAGGCATAGTACATTTTTATCCCTGACATTATATACAAATGTAAAATGTATACATTTGTATTATGAAACGAAAGTATCGGGTTTCTTTTCAGAAGAAGGAATCCTTCACGAGCTACTGTGTTCACTCCCTGTTTTTGGTGGGGTCCGTGTTGCTCATATTCTAAGTTTTCTATGTTGTGCATTTTGCTTTGACTGTTTTGACCTCTGTTTTGTTCCCAGTGTTGCTCGTGTCTATGCATTGTCCATACTTGATTGCCCTTCGGTTTTATCTAACGTTTATTGAAACCGTGACGGTCAACAATTCCAGCAATATCAACTAAACGAACAAATATCTCTCTCCTCAAATCATTGAACAAAAAAAACCCAACCTCACTATGTATATGCTAATGGAAATCCAGGATTTTGATTGGTACTGACACAGACATGTGACCGGGCTATACCGGGTCACAATGGGATCCCAACCCCCTCTTTGGTAATTGGATGTCCAACAGAAATAATGTTTTAAGGAAGAGATAAAAATACAGCTTATATTCACGTACATTTAAGAAGACCACATGCTATTGACCACAAAAAATGAATGACAACACCACAGTAGACAGTCTGAACATGGACAGTACAATAGGAGGATCAGTGAATGCTCATGATTAATTGGCTACAAGCCAAGCTAAGGACAAAAATATCATAACTGATAATAACATACTAGTATATATGTAAGAACACCATATACTGAGGGCACAATAAACATATACTAGTATTAAAACATATATCACACCCATTTTAAGTAGCCATTGCTGATAAAATGAAGCCGTTTGTTAACAAGTTGGACAAAAATATGTTCTATTGGCCGTCCCTGAAGACAAGTTGCATGAATAATTTTATTTCGTAAATTTCAGTACTGACTGTCCATCGTCGGTCACAGTTGAATACGCTTCGATTACTAGATCCACAGAACCCACATCTGATCACATTTGGATTACTTTCCATTCTCGGGTTTAGAGTAATCGGTGCATGATCAGCTCTGTGTTACCGATGATGGTCTATATCATGAATAATACTTAATAATGGAAATTCACATACATTATTTGTAAGTAATTATTTCTTTATTTCTTATTTCAGGATGTTATTATGTGATAGAGTGGAAAGTCGACCATTTGAAAACTTTTTACGATGTTGTTTTAAGCCTTTACCTCAATTTATACTACACAATAGTGCTGTGTCTACAGATAATCTGGCTAAAGCAATGCTGAACAAGGCTATTAATAATTCATCTGAAAAAGTTGAGACAGTTGACAATAAACAATTATATAGTCTGATCTGAGTATACAATGGAATATATAAGGAAATAAATGTGAACAGACAGCGTGACATATCTTTAACAACAGCAATTCGAGATATTTTACTGTCTTTTAAAAACAAGAAAGAATTAAAATTTTTGATCAACTTGACTGGAACCGGCTGTCACAGCTCGAAACATCTCTATCAAAAACTAATTTGTGAAACTTATTAAGAGTTTAAAAAAAAAATTCAATTGCCATGTGCAACCTCTGACATAATCTTCAACTTGTTAAAGGTGTCAGTGTTTAGTAGAAGTAGAAGGAACAAAACTAACATAACATTTTGAATAAAGAGATGTCAATACGAAACAAATTCACACCATTTACATTGTAAATTCTAAAGAAAATTTAAAAGCCGCGGGAAATATTTTCATATATGACATTATCTTTTAAATAAACTATGAAATTCAGGTGAACTGTAATAAGTTTTAAATACATTATTTTAATTGTAAATAGCAATTTTACCGCTGAATTGTTTTTGCCGCAGCTATCATATTGTCGGACTTAAATATGTATTTTTGATATAAAAGAACAACAAATACATGCCCAGATCTAAGATATTAATATGAAATAAATATCTCTTACATGTAGAAACTGTATAATAATGTTGTATCGAGTACACCTCGCCTGAACAAGGTTCGAACTCACAACGTTAATGGTGATAGGCACTGATTGCATAGGTAGTTATAAATCCAACTTATATATGATACTACATGATGTTTTTGGATTTGAATTTGAATTTTGTAATTAACGCCACTTTCAGCAATATCTCAGCTATATCATGGCGACCAGTTTTAGTGGTGGAGGAAGCCGGAGTACCCGGAGAGAACCACCGACCCTGGACAAGCTACTGGTAAACTTTATCACTTGCGACTGCGAGTCGAGTGCACCCTTTTTGTAATTTACAAAGCTGGGCGCGAACCCACGCCGTTTTGGTGATAGGCTTGTATGAGTTGTTAGATCCAACGACCTAACTCATTGAACCACCCGGGCCCCTGTATGATGTTGTTGGTGTATACTAACTGGACATATTAGATTTAATAATAGACTTCTTCAACACACATTTCTATATGTTTGTTTATGTTTCTACGTAGAAGTCAGCCTGCCCTATCATACTGTCCAAACTTCTACCCTGCCGCAAAAAATGTGTTCACAATCGTTCTTGAAGTTAAACTTTCTTTCTTCAATCGATTTAAATTAATAGATGTCTTCTTCGAGCTCCGCGTTCACACAATTCTATTCAAATTTCGGCACAATATCTTTTGCCAAGTATAAACTCATAAGGAGGCAAGGAGAGAGGGGAATGTTGCTTCCAACCTCTCCTAATATGATAAGCCATTCGCATGTACAGTGTGTGACATAATGTCTATATTATGATGCACATGGTTGTGTCACTTCTAAACTCTCCTTTTTTTAAATGGTTAGCCATCCGAGTCATAAATGGTGTGACCCGTGTCTGTTTAATCGAAAGAATCGGGAAGGGAGGGTGTGTCATACATATGTTAGACCACAGGCACTTGACCGATGGACTTTAATTTCCCCGTGTTTGCCACGGGGGTACGTATTTTCAGGGCTAGTAACGATGTAGGGCCTCTATTTCTGGGTCCTGGGTCCACACGAATACTAGAAATAAACACAAGGTAAGCAACAAAATGGCGGGGTACTGCTAAATTTCTTATTATTGTCGATTTCCCTGATTTCTGAAAAATAAACGGATGGAATGCACTAACCTTGTGGACCCCCATCAGCTGTTGTGCCCCTGGTTTACTGTCATAACCACCACCATTCTAAATAGATTGGACCAATAGCAGACACCAATGAAGTCAAAACTATTTTCAGATTTTATATTTATTTTCTACATTAGCATGGTATATACAAAATCATTAACAAATAACATTAACAAAGATAGCACTAAATGTTCACAGATTCACATATTATCTAGTCTATAAAGTTCATGTTCATACATTCACATATTATCTAGTCTATAAAGTTCATGTTCATACATTCACATATTATCTAGTCTATAAAGTTCATGTTCATACATTCACATATTATCTAGTCTATAAAGTTCATGTTCACAGATTCACATATTATCTAGTCTATAAAGTTCATGTTCACAGATTCACATATTATCTAGTCTATAAAGTTCATGTTCACACATTCACACATATTATATAGTCTATAAAGTTCATGTTCAGAACAAGTTCTGCATGGCACGTCTACGTTTCTGGCGAGCGATCTCTGTCAGAGTTCTGGTGTTGTTGCTACGGTTTCTCTTGTTGGCGAACCATTTCTTTACCTGTTCGATGGCAACGTTGCCTTGATTTGCAAGATCATCGATGACGCTGCCTGTAGGGTATGGATGCTCGAGATGTGTCTCGTACCAATCTTCCATAAATCGGATGGCTCTTTTTGACAGGTGTGGTCGTGGTTTGATGTGTTGCATGGTGACAACGGTAGTAGACTCTTCTAGCAGTGACAGACTCTTCTCGACGCGTTCCATAATCTGGTGGAGTTGAGTATCGAAGTAACGGTTGAGTGAACGTTGGTAATCTGTCGAGTATGACGACTGTTGATGTACACTACGGAATCTGTCGGTTTCGACAATGGCTGCTTGGTAACGGTAAAAGTTCGACAATTGTTTGATGTCTTGTGGAAATCTGGTCTCCAGCTTGGTGAAACGACGCTGTAGAAGTTGTTCTCTGTAGAAGACATCTGGTTGAGGTTGAGTGGTCATGGAATTCATCAAGGAATCTGGCATAGTTTTGATGCTGGATTTGCAATCATTGGCTAGTATAGATTGCAAGTCGCTGAAAAACGGGTTACTTGCCATTGGACTGTCTGGTGGTGGTGACCCCAGAAGACCAGTCAAGGAGTCGTTGAATCTGTTGTCACACATTGGACTGAAGTATGGCGTACCCTGCAGTGAGTCTGCTTGGCGTTTTGTTGTTGGTGTGACCATAACTGAAGTTGGTGTCTCGTAGAGGCATGATTGGTTGTATTGGTTGGTGATGGTTGTTGATCCCAAGTTGTCGTTAGTGGTAGTAGCTGACATTGAAGATGTCTGATATTGGCATGACTCTCTGACATGGTTGTGTCTAGCTGAATCATCTACCACTGGTATCGAGGTATTGCTGAAGGAGACTGATTCATTAGAACCGAGGTACTGGTCTAGTCGTGTGGTATCTGTGACGTCATCGACGCTGATGTCATGTATGGTGGCAGCTACAACATCTGACAATGTAGTTGTTGGTGTCAGGGTCAGACATTGGAGGTCATCGTAGACAACAACAGCTTCAGAAGTTGAGTTATTCATTTCACTGGTTTTAGCACTTTCTTTCAAAATACAGAAAAATCTGAGTGAAAGATGTCATATTGGACTTAAGAAATGGCAGTATATATATGTGAGACATTCATGTCAGCTTGGGGTTCGCTCTCGTATTCCATTGGACAATTATCGTAAACGTGATTTCTCAGATTGAGTAATCAACTTTCATTGGTTGACAATCATTAGTGGAATCAAATCTGATTAGAGTTCAATCAAACAATTATAACTCACCATTTTTGATTGGTCAACCAAATAAAATTGTATTAAATAAAAAAAAATGTTCAACTGCTATTTTTTTCAGAAATATATACAATATTGATTTTTTTCTTCTTAATATCAATAATCTATGAATATTGTGATAAATAAAATAAAGATATATTTTCTTTTTCACGGATTAAAAAAATGTTTATGAGTATCATTTTATTTTTATTATTTTTAATCGTTAAAATTGAAAATGTAAAATTAATACTTTGACTCGATTGAAATGTTCATATAGTTGTCTTTCGTTTTGCTATCAAGTTCACTGTAAAATCATTTCTGTTTACATATTTATCTTCAATAAAATTTCTTTATTATTTCATCTCTTTATACTTTATTTATCGTGTTCTTGTCCATATAACCATACAATCTTATGATAGCAATAACTTGCATATGCCGGCCCTATATACTCTTATTTTCAACATAGGGTCGACATCTATTATTCTTCATGAACACACATACAAATCAGGTGGCATTTTTTAATATACAACCAGATGATGGGTGTTGGGGGTTTGGCGTTTTATGTCTCAATAGACAGCTTTTTTTACAACTAACTTTAGGTTCCGAGACAAAGCTAAATTGAAAATTATCTTTCGCTACAAATTGTGACGAATACGACATTTCTTTTTTGTTTTACTAACACCATATATATTAGACAACTTTTTTTTGCATAGCAGTTTTTTTTCTTTTGCTGGAGCCAGTTATTTTTTTGGGTCAAAATCAGAGAGAAGTTATGTTTTTTTTTTAAAATCATTCCCTCTTTATCCTCAATAAGAAAATAATTGATCCATAACAATTTCAGGTAATTCATATTTCTATAATAAAGAGTTTCTATAGAGATAAGAGTGGTAGTCGAATTTCCTTAACTTTTTAATCGTCTTGACAGAAGTGTGTGTGTTACATCTATATAGTTAATTTCAATATTGAGAGTATACGTACATCACGGTACATGTACCCGGTGAAAGTTATTCCAGAAACGCGTCGTGCGCACTAAATTTGATATCTACGTTTTTATTAGCAATAATAAGGATTAAACGTGTATAAATATATTCAAATATGTTGTTGAATAAAGCCACATATATTGCACAAAAATTCAAAGGGGTTACTCATCAGACACAGCCTATATTGAATTGATGTGGTTTTTGACGGCGACTTTCTCAATGAGAAATTGCGCCCTTAAGAAAAATTTATATTAGAGTTTTGGGTAATTCTCTTATTACTTACTTACTTTTAAATTTATGCCTGATTATTAAATGTTGTGAGTTTTTAGAATAATAGCCTATTACAGCCTATATAAATGTTCTCTCGCAAGATGTATGAACATTAGAATATATCGTTGTTTATGAAATATACAGAGAGTGTTAACTATTAACGAAAAATCAGAATATTTCTTATGAAAATGGTAAGGAGTACACAGTGAGGTTGAAACACCTCAGCTTTCGTAAGTAAAATCTGTCGGCAAGGAATTATAGTTGTCATATTCTTTAATATATTTTATATTTAATGCTGGTGGAAAAAAAAATGTAATATTTTATAATTCGTCTTTAATATTATGGAATTCTCAAATTATATTCATCTATTTTTTCAAATTGAATTGAATTGATTTGGATTTAGACGGCGACTTTCTCAATGAGAAATTGGAGTTTTTGGAGATTCTCTTATTGTTTACATACTTTTTATGCCTTATTATTACATATTGTGAGATTTTAGAATAATGAAATTTGTAAATGATGATGTTTATTTTAAATATTTAATTAAATGATTGACTTTAGTATATAGTTTGTCATATTTTTTATGTGAACCAAAAATTTTAATTGCTGTCATTTATGAATTTAGCATACAAGTTGTTTTAATAGTGTGACAAATCCCAGTTTAATAGGTATAGTGTATCATAATGAGTTGGACACTACGACCTTCCTCTAGATACACATTATCCCTATTTTGGTGTTAATGAGGTACTTGACATCGATAGCATCTCCGCGCAAAAATTGCCAAAATTATAACTTTGTTAACATAGAAAAATAAATCAATAATTAATTGAATAAAGTAAATACTAATAATATGTATTTAGCATTTACGCCAAATGA
Source organism: Bathymodiolus brooksi (assembly GCA_963680875.1). NCBI lineage: Eukaryota > Metazoa > Mollusca > Bivalvia > Mytilida > Modiolidae > Bathymodiolus > Bathymodiolus brooksi. The sequence goes on from OY804585.1 coordinate 92,161,864, forward strand.
TTTTTTTTTCAAATTGTTTTCGTTTTTGTTTTTATAGTCTATAATTCAATTATGGAATGTGAGTAAATCATTAATTAATATCTCAAATTATGTCACTCCAATCAACGATATAATTGGCTTGTTGATTAATTATCAATGCACTTTCAAATCAAAGCTATGGCTTCCTCAGTGCTTTGATTGATGTCCCTATTAACAGACAAAAACCTTTGAATTTGATGTGAATATTAAACAGTTAAATTCATTCTTTATAATGATTTATGCAATATATTATAAATTTTTACAAGTCCTGAAAAATTTACAAATAAAAATTTGCACTAATTTTACTTTTCTTCTATAAATTTTTACTCCGAGTCATGAATACTTGACAAAATAAAAACTTATATTTAATCTGCTTTAATCTTAGAAAATTAATACCAGTTCTGCAGACTTAAAAAATCACATTAAACACACTTTACTGTTATAATTTCAAAATCTTGTATGAGAATGGATTTTATATATAGCATATGCCCTCTGTCCAATATTTCTGTTTGAACAATAATATATTTTGAATTAAAATTTCAGTAGTATCTGGTAACTAGAAAAACAAGTTATAGGATGAAAACCACCATGTCTACAGTTGGAGTACAATGACAGACACATATTATAGTACAAACCTAATTTTTATGTAGAAAGATATACAACAGACATTTATTTCAATGTATGTGTGAACATTTTTAATTTGACTAGATCTATATATACATTGTATATATATATTTTTTTCATTTTAAGCATGTTTTGAAATTTTGAGTTTTGTTTTGATGAAATTATGAATAGTAATCATCATTCTTTTAACTGTTAATTAGCTTGGGGAGGGTTTGTGCTTATACTGTATGGCTTCTGCAGTGTTGTCTTTAGAAATCCAATTAAAACTTAATTTGACTGAAAAATAAATGCTCCCTTCCAGCCAATCTAAAATAATGGTGTATTCAATATTGTTACTTATTAGCCATGTCTTCCTCAAATAAAAAAACTACTGGGGACAAGGCTTTCAAAATGTTTTTCTGAAAAAAAATATTTTCACCAATTGTTTTTTATAGTAAAAAATATATAATCTGACCCTACAGTTTCAATGAGAAATTTGGTTAAAATTTGAAGAAAAATGACAAATTTTTCATGTCAAAAGCTAATCTGATTTTGTTTGGTGCAAAAGAAAATTCTGGCTAAAGGGAAAAACATAGACACTCCCCTCCCCCTAAAATTTGAATGGCTGTTTCCTTATAAAAAAATATTATACAGGTAGTACAAACGAGACAGGAAACACTATTATATTTTTTTATATTTCACTCTGGGAGCAAATATACTTAATTGATCTAGAACTCCCTTAAAAGAAACATGTTTCAAAATTTCATTGTCAAATTTTTGTCTCAGTTTAGAAACCACAATTTTAATATAATAATGGATTCTGTGGAAGAACATTGTTCTTTAAGGATATAAAGCAAACAACATTTCATCACAAATATATTGTTGTACAGGCAGACAAGGCTTCTAATAACATTGTTTTTGTTTATAAGTTATTACTTTGGATGACAAATTAACTTTTGTCAAGCAGGAAACAAAATGCAAAAAGTGCAACACAGAAAATGAAGTCATCAGTATGTTGGAGTTCTTTATAAAAAAACATATTTGTCAAATTCAGAGGGCACATTTTTCAACAAATCCCCATAGGAGTAAACTGTGCCCCTCTCCTTGCTGATCTTTTGTTTACTCCTATGAGGCAAAATTTTATTAAGGTGAGAGGATACTAAATGACGTTACGTCAAGAGTTATCGGCCCTGACGTTACGGCATTGCTTGCATGCATGTGTGACAAAGCTGCTGGCACTGGTCTCAGTTTTACCCACATAAAATGTGCATACAACAGATCCGGACAAGACGGTGTTAGCAGTATTTTAAGTGAGTGTACGCAAAACAACAAACCGCGTGTGACAAATCAAAAGAAAATAATAAAACATGTATGCGACTTTCTTGCAAGGCAATGACTATGTGCAGTTTTTGTGCATGTATGTGTAACATGTTCCATTATGAAATAGAAGTTCCAATATGATCATAGTTATTTATTTGTCTTTGTGTTTTAACTGACGTCGTTTTTTGCTGTTTTTAGGTTCCGTACTTCAACTTGTGAGCTCTATATCTTGAAAACGAACATGGTGACCTATACGTTAAGTAGCACCAATCGATTGGGTATACAAATATCTATTTTATGTTAGTTTTTTGAATATTTTCCTATAGTTCAAGTGCCCCGAGTGTAGATTGTGATAATTGGACAGAAAAAACGACGTTTTCCACTATATCTCTATATAAAAAATGGCTTAAAATTCGAAATTTTAACTCAAAATTACGAAAAAACAAGGATGGTGACCCCATTTTTTTATTTGAGTTATCGATGTAACTCATTAAGACGAGTACACATACAAACAATTTTTGAAATCCGAAATGGGCCCATTTGGTATCCTCTGATACAAATGAATTACACAAGCCTTAAATCTCACTTTTAGGTATATTGATGATGTTCTGTGAATTAATAACCCAAACTTTGTTAACTGGATTCCATTAATATACCTTAAAAAACTTGAATGAGATCAAAGAAACAACAGAAAAAGCTTCCTCGGCCTCATTTCGTGACATTTACCTCAAATTTGACACCAATGGTCAACTTTTTACTAGATAATGACAACAGAGGGCATTTCAATTTTGCAATTATACAATTTACACATCTTGGTAGTAACTTACCAACCGCTCATGTGTAAGGGAGTAACTTATTACCCTACACCTGATCTTACAGGTTGTAAAAAGTCCGAATACAAACTGCAAGCTCAAGTGTAGGGTAGGAGTTGTGAAATATAAACTAAAATAATCTGTGATTTGATTTGAAGGTACTCAGAAAAGTGTAATGGATGAAGATAAGGAGTGATTGATTGTTGTTTAACACCAAGTGGGCAATTATTTTAGAGCAAGTTACATTTGATGAGATGACGATGTCCACTTTGTAACTATGCAATCAGTGCTTTTCACCACTCAATTCGATTATTTCTTGTTTAACAGTGTACTCAATACAACATTATGAAAAGTTTCAGTTATTGTGTCGGAGTTGGTAGTTTTCTCTAGTTTACACTACCATTAAAACTGACGGCCACGATAAAACTGACGGCCATGATGAAACTGAAAAATATTGTTGAAAGTGGCATTATACACCCATAATTCATCTCTCCATTTTATTTTATTATTTTCAATTTCTACTGAAATCTTTAAAGAAGCTGTATGACAATTTGAGCTAATGAGTGGTTGTAACAAACAAACAAACAAACAAACAAATATTATAGATCTCCAACTAAAAATGAGAGATTGTTGTTTAACCCCAAGTGAGCAATTTTTGAGCTATATCATGGCTAGAACAAGTTACATTTCGAAGAGATGATGATGTCTGCTTTGTACCAGACCAACATGCTTAATTGGATTTTTATAGTGCTAGCTCACTGAAACAACAGTCTACATGTCACTCTGAAGAGATGATGATGTCTGCTTTGTACCAGACCAACATGCTTATTTGGATTTTTATAGTGCCAGCTCACTGAAACAACAGTCTACGAGTCTACATGTCACTCTATTAAATACATTATTTTCATCACTAGTCTTTGCTCTTATCCCTTAATGCTGTGTTCTTAGCCTGCCACGATATAACCGAAATATTGTTGAAAGTGGCATTAAACACCATAACCCTAACCCTGTGTTCTTAGTGGAGAAGCAGCAAATACCAATTTTATAGTCTTTGGTTTGACCTTACTGGACTCGAATCAACAATCTACACACTTGAGGTAAATAAGATAACCACCGATTAAGTTTCTCCAACTAAAATAAGAAAGATTTAATGAAAACCATAGAGTTGCATTGACAAGGTTTTTGTCTGTAAAAAAAGGAATAGGCAGTACAATAACAATATCTCCCATTATTACAGGGGCGGATCCAGGATTTCAAGTTAAGGGGGGGGGGGGGGGGGGGGGAGGCGCACTTAAAAAAATTGCACCGAGCGAAGGGTGGCTCGAAAATTTTTGGGGTATTTCGTGTGAAAAATCACGATTTTATGCCAAAAAATCATATTTTTTCCAATTTTAGGGGGGGGGGGGGGGGCGTCGGGTGCGCCCCCCTCCCCCCCCGATTAATACCCTTGATACACAAGTCAGGAAAAAGTTTAATACTTAGTAGTTGTTCATCATCTTGTATTAGATAAGACGCACAAAAGATCAGTTTCATTAGATTTATTCAATATTAACTGAATTTAGATAACAGTAAAAATATAAGATTCTGTAAGCCAATCAAATAAATTGTGTTAACATTAAAGATTAAAGAAACCTGAACATTTAAAAAATCATAACAAACAATTTAAAAAAAACACAATTAACAATTAACTAGACAATTAGTAAAAACACAATTAGTTAGGACGTTAGTCAAAACAACTGGTTACATAACAAATACAAAAATTTATACATCAAGAGAATGAATGTACGTCATAGTTGGAAGCCATTTTGTGCCGCTTGAAGGTAAGTTTTTACTTATAGCATTAGTTATTGTAAGGATAACATTATATGTGATAGTGCATCTAATGTCTTTAAATGTTCCACTGAACAACGGTATGTCCATCATTCAAAAACTTGCTGTCAAACTCTCAAACACTTCGACAATGTTATTTCCACCTGTTGCGAAAACGTTTTCGAAGTGTTTGAGAGTTTGACAAGTTTTTGAATGAAGGACACAGTTGTTTAGCGGACATTTGACGTACTATCACATTTAATGTTATCCTTACAATAACTAATGCTATAAGTAAAAACTTACCTTCAAGCGGCACAAAATGGCTTCCAACTATGATGTACATTCACCCCTCTGTACATTTGTATAGTCATCTTCTTCCATTTCCTTGAGTTGAACAAAATGTTGATTGATTGATTGGGCATTAACATCAGGTTCAACAATACTTCAGTTATATCATGGCATGACCTAATATTAGTTTAAATTTGAATTTGAATAAAAGGTAAAAACTGAGTAAATTTCCATTCTCTTATGGATAATAATACCTGTAGTTACCACTATTCTTATACCGGTACTTGTTTGCTAAACATAGCTACTTACAAATACTTTTAAAGTACCGGTAATGGTTTTTTTTATTAGGAAACACAATAAAGGTAACAAGAAGGCTATTACTACAGTCTGATTAAAATCATACCCCAGACTTAATTTTCATATCGTCGGTATGAAAATTAAGTCTGGGGTATGATTTTAATCAGACTGGCTATTACTGGTGACTTGCCACAAAGATCCATTCAAGAATAAGACATGTCCTTTCATAACTTATTTGAAACCCATCACAGTAATTTTTGTGCTGTAAATTACACAATCTAATGCAATTTTTATGTAATACTCTCATTAAACTAGCCAGTAATGCTCTGACCTGGTAAAGTAAATTTATTGAATTATTGCCTAGTGTACCAAAAATAAAATTTTGATCTCCAACGACACTAGGTCATTTATTGGTATACAATTGAATCTCCGTATAACAATGTTGCTTTATGCCAAATACAATTGCATTTTCTAAAGAAATTCTCCCATTGCAGTCTATTTTGAACTTTTGCAGGAGAAGATCAACTAGAGATCAGAACTAAATGAGCAATCTTTATAGAGGACCTACCAAATTTCGATTCATTTGGCCAAGCGGTTACAGAGGAGAAGATATTTTTATAAATCAACCAATCAGAAACAAGAATTTCTGTGGTGGCCATGCTTGATAACGGATCGGGACGAAATAAGCAATCTTTAGAGAGGACCTGCCATAGATGCTTCCTACTAATTTTCGGTTCATTTGGCCAAGTGGTTTCAGAGAAGAAGATTTTTTAAAATCGGCCAATCAGAAACAAGAATTGCCTATTGCGGCCATGTTTGTTAACGGATCGGAACTAAATGAGCAATCGCTATAGAGGACCTTCCAAGGATGCTTCCTACCAAGTTTCGGTTCATTTGGCAAAGCAGCTTCAGAGGAGAAGATTTTTTAGAAATCAACCAATCAGAAACAAGAATTGTCTGTGGCGGCCATGTTTGTTAACGGATCGGAACTAAATGAGAAATCTTTATAGAGGACCTTCCAAGGATGCTTCCTACCAAGTTTCGATTCATTTGGCCTAGTGGTTTCAGAGGAGAAGATTTTTTAGAAATCAACCAATCAGAAACAAGAATTGCCTGTAGCGGCCATGTTTGTTAACGGATCGGGACGAAATGAGAAATCTTTATAGACGACATGATATAGATGCTTCCTACCAAGTTTCGGTTCATTTGGCCAAGCGGTTTCAGAGGAGAAGATTAAAAAAAATCGGCCAATCAGAAACAAGAATTGCCTATGGCAGCCATGTTTGCTAATGGATCGAGACAAAATGAGCATTTTTTTAGAGAGGACCTTCCATAGATGCCTCCTACCAAGTTTCACTTCATTTGGCTGAGGGGTTTCAGAGGAGTAGATTAAAATGTGAAAAGTTAACAGACGACGGATGCCAAGTTGAGCTAAAAAGTTAAAAAACCTAATCACGAGGATGCAGAACGACATGTGATATGAAAAGTGCACTTGGCGATTGGCCAGTTTAGCTAAAATGGAATGTGTAGACATGATATTTAGAGTTTAAACTTCACATCATTTTCATCAGAAGGCTACTGACATTGTTATTTTGGTGTCTGGTCAATTTGTCCCATGTCAAATTAATCCCTATTTTTGGCCAATTTGTCCCAACTGTAATTTATCAATGTGGATCATTTTTTTTTAGATTTAGTAAAATAAAAAAGATGGAATATGTTCAATGTAGACAATAAAAAGTATTGCTCTGTGTAATAAGCCACTACCTTACTTGACTATCCTAATTTTAAGCTATAATTTGGTTATAGTTCTTTGATGATATCAGTCTGGAATAGAGTTCTACAAAGATGTGTATTTTAGTACTAGACTTCGACTGTAAAGATCCTGCTAATGTCTATTCAGTCAAAGTGAAATTGAAGATGAAGTTAGCTTAAATTGATCTGGTATATTATTATTTAAATTGATAAAAGACAACATTCATTGTTAGTCAAATAATTAAATGTCAAATAATAGATTTACAGTTATAAAAATATTTACTAAAACCTGCATTGCATTTTCCTACGAAGAAACTTTAAGATAAGATAATTGAACAATCATGTACGAGTGTTTATATGTTTTTATTGATATCCAATATTATATCTATTTTGCCTTTTGTGTATTGCTTGGATTATGCCAATATCTTCTGTGCTTTATCCAATAAACATTTTTTTTTGAATTAGTGTATCATAATTTGTTCAATTTCTTTATTAGGTATCTAAGGTTGCCTACAGAGTCCATAAATTCATCAGACAGCTTACCAAAGGAGCTCATCAGGTCATCTTTTAACAGACTGCACCTCACTGTTCATTTCAGCCAGACCCCTACGTAGGCTTATGAGCTACATCAAGTCCACCTGGTTCACAAGTTCTACGTTCCCTGTCAATACCTGGTCTGTGTTTGGTCAACCTGTAAGGACTAACAATGACGTCGAAGGGTGGCACCAGTGCCTCAACAAAAAGGCAAATGGACAAAGCCTTCAGCTGTATGTGATGACCAAATTTCTAAGTGATGAGGCTAGGTTTGTAGCATTATTATTTAAATTGATGATAAGTTGTGATATCTGTACCTTAAGACAACCAGTCTAATCCTCTGTGGTATAAAAGTGAAATCAAGGGTGAACATGGTTAAAGTGATATCCAAAACTCGAAAGTCAAGGTACAAAGAGGAAGCAAAGAAAACAGAGGCAGAAACAATAAACAACATATAGTGGTTTCTGGTAGAGTAATAAACAACTACATAATGAAATCAAAATCATGCAAATATATGATTAAATAAGTATGTATGCTGTATACCAGTTTTCTTACATTCAGGTTTCTTTCATCATGTCAATATATTAATAATATTTTATTGATTTTATTATTCATTTGCAGATGAGTTCCTATGCAGCTCCCGTTGGTTTCAGAGCAGAAACTCCCCAGGACACAAAAGAGCATCTTCATGATGCACACAGGCAAAGGTGTTCGAGTTGTGGGATCACTACAGCAATAGTGAAATCAGTCCATCTCAACTTTTGAAGACTGTAGGACTCTTAGTGGCCCCAAAGAGCTCTTAAAGACCATTATTGAACTCTCTCTCACGAAGGACATTTACTTAACTCTCATAAAGGACATGTATTGAAGTAAATGGTTGTTATACAGTTATTCATGCTTCAGTTGACACAGTATTTGACCTTTATATTTATGTTTATGTTCTCCTTGTACTTTGTTTTTTGTTTTGTTAAAATGAATTGAAAGTTATTGTATATTTGATAGAGAAGGAGAGGTGGCAAGTAGCTGAATGTTGCATGAAGAAATGTTTTAGAGAGTAAATGCTACAAAAGAGAATGTCTATGATTGCATAAAAAGTGAGAAAGAAATGTAGTAAGGAAATTGTATGAATGAGAAAGAATAGTAAAAATATATGAGAGTGAGAGTGAAAGGAGGTGTGAAAAAGAGTAGCAGAAACAGCAAGTTTTTATATTATATGGTTGTGTGAAAGGAGAGAGAATAGTGCTACAACTGTATGACTGTGTGTACACATGCAATGTAATAGTTAAAAATTCTCTTGTGTAAAATAAAAATGAATAAATCTTATAAGTCTTCAAGTTTATTTCAATACAGAGCAATATAATCTTATTTTTCAATCTTATTGTTATTTGGATCTGTTGAACAAGAATTCACACCATTAACAATAAGGGTATGGAGTAAAATATGCAAATAACACCCCCTAAAAAGAAAAAAAAATGTAGTGAAACTGCAATATTGAGATTCAGTCTCAACAACCAAAGTCATAAGCACACACATTTCATTAAAATTTTGAGAGAAGAAAAAATATAACCATTTTGAAAAAAGTTGAGACAAATTGACCTGGGACAAATTGGAACTGGGACAAATTGACCAAAGTTGGGATGAATTGGATTGGGACAAATTGGACTTGGGACAAATTGACCGGTATCCCTTATTTAATGTTATTTTAATGTAAGGAGATGTATGAGAACAGATACTACATGTACATTTAAACTATTCCCTAAAACTCTGTACTTCTGTATGGTAGACACATCATCAGGAAAGCCTAAAATATACAAATATTAGATTTTATTTATTGATACAGAAACAAAATATTAAGCAATAACAAGACCAGATCTTCTACATAACGTATGTTGTTTTATGTAATTATTATTAAAACTAAGGGGGATGTTGTGGTCATGATCGTATGGTAATTGAATTTATAACTACCTATGCCATCAGTGCCTATCACAACTAAAGTTGTGAGTATGAATCCCATTCATGGCGAGGTGTACTCTATACAACATTACAAATGTATGTGATTTGTCAGTGACTTGTTCCTGTTTAGAAAATGTCAGAGTTTATCAGCGGCATAAAACCTCCACAAAAGAGGAAGACAGACGAAGATAAAATTTCATACTTCAACAAGTATTTAATAAGCATGTATTACCTGAATAAATGGGTTTTTAAAATGAACAATTATTCATTCTCGTTCAAATGTTTTGATTTTTCTTTAACATCAACTGAAAAAAACTGGGCCCCTAGAAATTAAAAGTCAGTAGCTCAGATGGCCTCTTGTAACAAATTTTTAAGATTTATCCCTGCTCTGTGATGATGATGAAAATGACTTCTATGAGGATTTCATAGACGAAATGACAAACTAGTCTAATAAATTCATGTACAGCAGAGAATAAGATGATTAATTCATTAACAGAGAAGCATTATCTGTATTCCCAATAGTCAAATGGCCATCAGCTAATTGCCCCTTTTCTAAAACGAATACTTCGATAGCAGGGTTTGCATGTCATGAACATAAAAAACATGTTTATATATAATATCAATTTTTATTATTTGGTTTGGTAAAATTTACTTTGGTCCAGTAAAACTAATATTTCCAATGGAACGAATGTCCAAAGAATCCTAAGACAACTTCGTGAAGACTGGTTGAGTCTTACAAGAATGTCCAATGAATCCTCAGACAACTTTGTGAAGACTGGTTGAGTCTTACAAGAATGTCCAATGAATCCTCAGACAACTTTGTGAAGACTGGTTGAGTCTTACAAGAATGTCCAAGGAATCCTCAGACAACTTTGTGAAGACTGGTTGAATCTTACAAGAATGTCCAATGAATCCTAAGACAACTTCGTGAAGACTGGTTGAATCTTACAAGAATGTCCAATGAATCCTAAGACAACTTCGTGAAGACTGGTTGAGTCTTACAAGAATGTCCAAGGAATCCTCAGACAACTTCGTGAAGACTGGTTGAATCTTACAAGAATGTCCAAGGAATCCTCAGACAACTTTGTGAAGACTGGTTGAGTCTTACAAGAATGTCCAATGAATCCTCAGACAACTTTGTGAAGACGGGTTGAGTCTTACAAGAATGTCCAATGAATCCTCAGACAACTTTGTGAAGACGGGTTGAGTCTTACAAGAATGTCCAATGAATCCTCAGACAACTTCGTGAAGATTGGTTGAGTCTTACAAGAATGTCCAATGAATCCTCAGACAACTTTGTGAAGACGGGTTGAGTCTTACAAGAATGTCCAATGAATCCTCAGACAACTTCGTGAAGACTGGTTGAGTCTTACAAGAATGTCCAATGAATCCTCAGACAACTTCGTGAAGACTGGTTGAGTCTTACAAGATAATAAAAGACAAGGAATGCTTGTGTCGTCTCAAGGGTGGCTTAAGTCAGGTTTTTTTTTAGAAAAATTTTGTTTGTTATATTATACATGACAAGTTGAGCAACTTTACTCCTGTCCTCAAGACTCTACCAGTTCAACTGTTGCCAACATTAGATGTGTTTTCGTTGTCTGTAAATTTACAAGAAAAGGAATGGCACAAGAAAAGCATAATGTCATCATGATACTTTCACTAGTTATACTATTTCATACTTACTATAAGTTTCAGGAAAACAGAGTAAGTTTGCAATCTCTCTCGGTGTAAAGTATCTAAGCTGTAGATGTCTGATGATATCAATCTCATGTTCCCCCCAGTCCTTATTATTCTTCTCGTTTATAGCTTCTATTTTTAGCTCTCTGGCTTTCTGAACATCCTAAAATAAGTCAAAAAGATTTTTTTAAAATTTAAATATACAAGTATTTTATTGTCTAAATAATGACAAAAAGATCAGACACAAATTTTTGAACTTAGCATTGTCCTCTTCAAAAGGAATTAGGTGGACAAATCATATGCATATATGCTAGATTATACAAAATGCATTTAGTTCACCAACCTGTAATTTTTTTTAAAATGAAGAAGAAAAAAATCATAATAATAAGTACACCTTCGCTGAAAGTTACGGTATCGTGCATAACAACTGTTTTGAGCCAATTTTTGTTGACATGAAAATGGCCATGTATAATCTAGCAAAATTAACATTTTTACCGCAATTTTTGGGACCGCGTATTATGTACAAATGCATATAATCTACTGCCAAATACGGTACATGTACAAAAATCCTGTAAAATAAAATACTTCCGACTTGAACAGTTTTAGGAGAACAAAACACATGTATCTCATATCTGGACAAATGAAAGAATAGAAAAACAGACAATATTCCCATGACATTAAGTTCCAGGGGATTAAAAATAAAATGTTCATATTCATGCAGTGATATGCAAGAAATCAAGGTTTCAAAGATCAAATTAAAAATGTGGAAGTATTTGCTCTCACAAGGTTTTGTTAATAAACACAGTAAATATATTTACCTTCACATCTGTTGACATTTGGATGATTGATCCTGCTCCCTCCATATAGTGACCATATCTGTAAACAACAGGTATTATCATATTACAGGTAATAAATCAGTCTTTGTCTTAATTTTTTTCACCCAAAAGCCAAATTTAGAAAAATATTCTATTTATTAAATCAATTTTTTTCATAATTTTCACTTGTCCGAATCCAGTTTTATTTGTCCTGGGCTTTGGGCAAGTGGGTTAGTGCAAAGACTGATAAATAACATGTAGAGTATTGATTGGATCATAAACTAGAGGGTCACATGTGCCTGTATTGATCACCTGGTTATTCATACATTGTGTTGATTCAAGCAAGTTTGCAGTGTCTGAGAAAAAGATGGTGTCTTATAAGACGTAGGAACTGCTTACCCTGCACGAGCACCCCCTGGTTTTAAGTGGAGTCCATGTTGCTCATCTTTTTAGTTTTCTGTGTTGTGTTTTTTGTTTTGTTTGTCTTCGTCCTGTGTCTTGTGTTCCCAATGTTGCCAGTGTCTCTGGATCGTCTATACTTGATTGCCCCTTGTTTTGTTTGTCTTCATCCTGTGTCTTGTGTTCCCAATGTTGCCAGTTTCTCTGGATTGTCCATTCTTGATTGCCCCTTGTTTTGTTTGTCTTTGCCCTGTGTCTTGTGTACCTAATGTTGCCAGTTTCTCTGGATTGTCCATTCTTGATTGTCCCTTGTTTTGTTTGTCTTCGTCCTGTGTCTTGTGTGTCCAATGTTGTCAGTGTCTCTAGATCGTCTATACTTGATTGCCCCTTGTTTTGTTTGTCTTCGTCCTGTGTCTTGTGTACCTAATGTTGCCAGTTTCTCTGGATTGTCCATTCTTGATTGCCCTTGTTTTGTTTGTCTTCGTCCTGTGTCTTGTGTTCCCAATGTTGCCAGTTTCTCTGGATTGTCTATTCTTGATTGCCCCTTGTTTTGTTTGTCTTCGTCCTGTGTCTTGTGTACCCAATGTTGCCAGTTTCTCTGGATTGTCCATTCTTGATTGCCTCTTGTTTTGTTTGTCTTCGCCCTGTGTCTTGTGTACCCAATGTTGCCAGTTTCTCTGGATTGTCCATTCTTGATTGCCCCTTGTTTTGTTTGTCTTCATCTTGTGTCTTGTGTTCCCAATGTTGCCAGTTTCTCTGGATTGTCCATTCTTGATTGCCCCTTGTTTTGTTTGTCTTTGCCCTGTGTCTTGTGTACCTAATGTTGCCAGTTTCTCTGGATTGTCCATTCTTGATTGCCCCTTGTTTTGTTTGTCTTCATCCTGTGTCTTGTGTTCCCAATGTTGCCAGTTTCTCTGGATTGTCCATTCTTGATTGCCCCTTGTTTTGTTTGTCTTCGTCCTGTGTCTTGTGTTCCTAATGTTGCCAGTTTCTCTGGATTGTCCATTCTTGATTGCCCCTTGTTTTGTTTGTCTTCGTCCTGTGTCTTGTGTTCCTAATGTTGCCAGTTTCTCTGGATTGTCCATTCTTGATTGCCCTTGTTTTGTTTGTCTTCGTCCTGTGTCTTGTGTTCCCAATGTTGCCAGTTTCTCTGGATTGTCCATTCTTGATTGCCCCTTGTTTTGTTTGTCTTCATCTTGTGTCTTGTGTTCCCAATGTTGCCAGTTTCTCTGGATTGTCCATTCTTGATTGCCTCTTGTTTTGTTTGTCTTTGCCCTGTGTCTTGTGTACCTAATGTTGCCAGTTTCTCTGGATTGTCCATTCTTGATTGCCCCTTGTTTTGTTTGTCTTCATCCTGTGTCTTGTGTTCCCAATGTTGCCAGTTTCTCTGGATTGTCCATTCTTGATTGCCCCTTGTTTTGTTTGTCTTCGTCCTGTGTCTTGTGTTCCTAATGTTGCCAGTTTCTCTGGATTGTCCATTCTTGATTGCCCCTTGTTTTGTTTGTCTTCGTCCTGTGTCTTGTGTTCCTAATGTTGCCAGTTTCTCTGGATTGTCCATTCTTGATTGCCCTTGTTTTGTTTGTCTTCGTCCTGTGTCTTGTGTTCCCAATGTTGCCAGTTTCTCTGGATTGTCCATTCTTGATTGCCCCTTGTTTTGTTTGTCTTCACCCTGTGTCTTGTGTACCCAATGTTGCCAGTTTCTCTGGATTGTCCATTCTTGATTGCCCCTTGTTTTGTTTGTTTTTGTCCTGTGTCTTGTGTTCCCAATGTTGCCAGTTTCTCTGGATTGTCCATTCTTGATTGCCCCTTGTTTTGTTTGTCTTCGTCCTGTGTCTTGTGTTCCTAATGTTGCCAGTTTCTCTGGATTGTCCATTCTTGATTTCCCCATTGGTTTCTCTAACATTTATTCATATTCCCATACGGCCCAATGTTAAACAATGTCCTGTAATGTCATGAAAGCATCATGAATTTGCTTCAAAAAGTTGTAAAACCTGTTCAGGATCACTCATGCAGCATTAATGAATTTGCATGCTGTGTAGTTCTTGAAAAGAAGTAAGAAATGTTTTAACCAATCAGAGGCAAGGTCAGCCCATTTGATATTAAAATTCCACAAATGGAAATAATATATATCTGAAAGAGCTGATTTTTTTTCTTCTGTCAATATTCAAATACAGGCTAAAGTTATCTTTCTTTGTTCAAGTTTAATTCTTAGAAAATCTACATTGGGTTAGGGTTATGGTATTTAAAGCCACTTTCAACAATATTCCAGTTATATCACAGTGGTCGGTTTATTGGACCCGAGTACCTGTAGAAAAACAGTGACTTGCCACAAGTAACTGACAAACTTTATCACAAAAAGTTTTATCGAGTACACCTCGTTGTGATTGGGATTCAAACTCACAACTATGGTAGTGATAACCACCGATAGTTGTAAATCCAACTACCATACGATCCCGACTATGACGGCCCCTCAATCTGTATTGGATAATGATATGGATGTAAATGAATTCAAAGTTGATTCCATTTGACAACTCTGCTAAAATGAAATTTTCTCTATAGATTAAAGAAATAGGAATCAATTTTCAACCCAATATAAAAAAATTGGACATTGTGATTGTTGATTGACTATGTTACTTAAGGATCCCCTAGGGGAACATTTCTGGAATGTCTGATGACTTGGCATGCATTTTTTTCTGGGAATGAAATAAAAAAAGGTTTTGGCTAGTCAGATGTCATAACCATCTTATATTTCTAATTACTTCAAAAAGATAGAACACTTTTCCAGAATTCCTAAAGAAACATTTGTGCTAAGTTTGGTGATTGGCCATACAGTGGTTCTGGAGAAGTTGAAAATGTGAAATGTTTACAAAATACAGACAAACGAATGAACATACAGACAGACCCCTGACACTTTCCCATCAGAAAAAATCCAATCAATTCTGGATTATACATTCTCCATTCTAACCACCTGCTCGAAGCCCGGGACAAATAGAACTGGATTTGGACATGTGAAAATTATGAAAGAATTTGCTTGAATGAATACAAAATTTTTCTAAATTTATCTTTCAGGCAACAAGTAAGTGAAAAAAATTAAGGCAAAGACTGATTATATTGCCATAAAATAACTGTTACCAGTAGACAATATTTGTGCATTTCACCTGATTAATGAACCCAGATGTGGTGATTGACAACACCATCTCTTCCCTTTTAAATCACTAAAATATTGTTGAAAGGGATATTAAATAAATATCTGTTCAAGAAAACTTGAATCTGAATAAAGTTACCTTTTTGTAAAACAAATTGTCTTTCTGAGACAAGGAATGACAACGTCCATTACAATAAATCTTCTCAGATCTTTGTCAGGAACTTTGTATTTATCAAAATATTCTAATGATTCCTGCTCCAGAAAATTGTGTAAACGTAAACATTTACTTTCAGATACATCTGTGTCATCGTCTTGTCTCATCAGCTGACCCTCCTTCAATAATGCATTGTCATTATCACATAAACAACATCCAGCATCATCAGAATGTTTTATATCCTGTTCAGTGTCACTATTATGCTTTGTCTTAAATTTTTTGGAAAATGCTGACTCATGGCTGATATCTTGTACATCTGTAGAAACTTGATTGTCTGTACATATTTTGACCCATTCTTCCTGATTTGAACTCTTACAAGTAGTTTCTTCATCTAATTCTTCATCATCAGAATGTTTTACATCCTGTTCAGTGTCACTATTATGCTTTGTCTTTAATCTTTTGGCAAATGCTGATTCATGGCTAATATCTTGGACTTCTGTAGAATCTAGATTGTCTGTACATAAATTGACACTTTCTTCCTGATTTGAATTCTGACAAGCAGTTTCTTCATTTCTGCAGTCTTCATCTGAAGAAGTTTCTGTATAATCTTGTTTTGAGTCAGGTTCATTTTCTTTGTTTTGAAATGATTTGTTATCGTCTACCGCTAAACTTGAAGCTATTTTTACATCCTGAACGAGTTCCTTTTTGGCATGATAACAGTTCTTTTCTTCATCACAAAGTGTTTTGTATTTTAAGAAGGGTTCAGCACTGCTTGGCACCTCGTAAATTATCTAAAACAAATGTAGTAACATTATATACACTGAAATACATAGATTTACGCAGGTTTTCAGTTTATTTACTTTGGTTTAGACATGTGACATGACACAACTACAGTCAAACTTGTCTTAGCGACCCCCTCTATATAATGACTTCCTTTGTTAGCCACCCGTATTTATTCCTCCCCTGCGTTTTCCCGTGCATTCGACCTTTATATAACGACCCACTGTCTAACACAACAAACGACCGTGTTCTTCGGGTAAAAATCCTTCATATAACGACTATTAGAGGATTATTATCAAACCGGAAACATACTTGGGTTTATTTCTTATTTATAATTAAATATTTAAAATTGCTTATTATAGAAAATACCGTTTTAATCTTTCAGTTTTATAAATAAATAATCGTGATTTTGAAAATTATTGTATGAAGTACTGGTTCCCAGTATATATTTCTGTCAACATTCGTTTAACGTGCGGTAACAGATCAAGGTAAACACATGCTGATTGTGTGATTAGGCTATTCATAGCTTTCGGCGAGTGATTGAAGTTTGAAAACGTTTTGTCAGGAAATTTCATTCTTCTAATCATAATGATTAATTCTAATTACGATAACAATTAAGATAACAATAGCTGTTGAAAGAAAGTAAAAAACTCGATCATTTAATATTCTTTTTTTTCAATTTCACCCACAAAGGATGGAAATATTTAACGATAATTGAACATATTTTTGATTTCAGTTTTCCTTTTTCTTGCCAGAATTTAAGCTCTATTCATGCATTTGTCCTCCACACGAACGGGTTACAAGTTGATGCGGATTATATACCCGAACTAGGTTTTTCCTCTCGAGATTTTGGGAGCAAATATCATAACCTCTATTCAACGACCCCCTGTCTTATGCGACCTTCAATGGTTGCTATAGACAAGTTTGACTGTATATACTTCTACTTCTACTGTATAAGTGGACGCCTTCAACTAGCTGAAGATTCCGCCAATATTCTAGTACTACTGTGACTGTGAAATGTAAAACAGCACTAAAATACTATTCCTTTTCTTTCATTTGTGTCTAAGTGTAATGTTGGTTTTGTATATACATCCATATCCTTTCTTACTAATCAATAAACAAGTCTGTTTTTTTTTTATATTTGTTCCTATTATTTTTACCTTTGTGAAATTTCCTCAATTCATTTTCTTTTGTTGATAATTTGTCAAGCCAAAATTAATGTCCATTTTTCAGTAGAAATATAAAAAAAAGAAAAAGAAATATACATGTATTAAAAGTTTTTTCTACATCTATGTTAGATGTGAGTCAACAAAATGTTGATTTTTAATCAATACATTTGTTTCGGTGACAGGATGTATCTATATTTAAAATCCACCTGTGATGTAAATCTATTGTCAAAACTCTCCATTATTTTTAAGGAATGGAGAGTTATTGTTCTCTTTGTACTTTAGATACTATAAACAGACGTTTTTTTGTTACACGATTAATAATTAATAAAATTAACAAGGGCAATGCAAAGCGTGGCATATCCCCTTGCCTAAAAATTAGACCCTGTGGCCTTGACCTTTGACCTTGAAAATCAATAGGGTTCCAGATTCTCTTAAGGTCTAAGTATGTACCAAGTATGGTCAAAATCCATTGAAGGATGTTGATTCTAGAGTGTTCACAAGGATGTTATGCAGTAAAAATTTGACCTGGTGACATTGACCTTTGACCTTGAAAATCAATAGGGTTCCAGACACCCATAAGGACCAAATATGTACCAAATTTGGTCAAAATCCATTGAAGGATCTTGATTCTAGAGTGTTCACAAGGATGCTATGTGGTAAAAATTTGACCCAGTGACCTTGACCTTTGACTTTGAAAATCAATAGGGTTCCAGACTCTCCTAAGGACTAAGTATGTACCAAGTTTGGTCAAAATCCATTGAAGGATGTTGATTCTAGAGTGTTCACAAGGATGTTACAGTACAAATTTGACCCGGTGACATTGACCTTTGACCTTGAAAATCAATAGGGTTCCAGACTCTCCTAAGGACTAAGTATGTACCAAGTTTGGTCAAAATCCATTGAAGGATCTTGATTCTAGAGTGTTCACAAGGATGTTACACAGTAAAAAATTTACCCAGTGACCTTGACCTTTGACCTTGAAAATCAATAGGGTTCCAGACTCTCCTAATGACTAAGTATGTACCAAATTTAGTCAAAATCCATTGAAGGATGTTGATTCTAGAGTGTTCACAAGGATGTTATGCGGAATAAATTTGACCCAGTGACCTTGACCTTTGACCTTGAAAATCAATAGGGTTCCAGATTCTCTTAAGGACTAAATATCTATCAAGTTTGGTCAAAATCCATTGAAGGATGTTGATCCTAGAGTGTTCACAAGGATGTTACGGAAGGACGGACGAACGGTAGCGTTACTATATCCCTTCGCAACTTCGTTGGCGAGGGGATAATAAAGTACAATGGGTGGATTTTAAGTTGGAGAATGTCCTTGTATCTCTCCATTCCTTAAAAACAATGGGTCTTGGCCCCAAAGGGGCCTCAGCTCCATTATTTTTAAGGAATGGAGAGTTACTTGGACATTCTCCTATACGTAGTACAGGATAAGAACAATGATGAGATTAACTAAGGTTCTCCTCCCTTAAACATAAGTGGCCTCAGCCAATTTTGGTTATCTTGTTTAGTTCCTTTAATATTCTTGCTCCAAAAGACATTTAAATTATTTGGCTTTGTGCACACTAAATTACATGTTTATATTTATTTATGTTATGAAGCACATCTAATCAAAGTAATTGACTTCTGATCTAAAATGAAAAAAACTTTGTATCATTATTCAGGCCCTTTATAGCCAGGATTTTATACAGGAGGTTCATTAGATTTGTGAAGCAAGATAGTTTTTCGGCCATGGGTAAAAATCTAGACTTTAACCGAAATCCTGATTTTAAGAGTCATTTTATAGTAAAAATCTCAATTTAATAGTCCTGCTGGTTTTCAAGAAGGAATTCATACAAGCCACTAAACCAACCAGCCTAGTAGTGTCTACTTAGTGTGTTGCTGACATCTAACCTAATGCTCTCACAAAACTTACTTCTGATATGTCTGGCCATGTCTGATTCTGTGACTGTCTTTTGGCTAACAAGTAGTAACGTAGTCTAGAGTTAGGTATACCAAACTGTAGTGGAGTTAACATATATTCCTACAAACATGACAAAGATTCTCACGTTAGTTTTTGAAAGTGAGGTAATGAAGTTGATACATACGAATATAAATGAATCCACAGTTCACTTTCGTAATCACATATGATGACAATTACATGTATACACGGCTCACTACACTTGGTAAAAACAGGGCAACATAACTTCTCTTTCAGTTGACTTACGATAGAAGTGAGGGAAAATATTGGAGATTTCCAAAGAGCTTGCATATATATTAATGCTTTTTTCCCACTACTGCATGTCCCCTATCCTTCACAAAACAATCGTACTGATCAACGATCTTAAATAAAGATGCAAACATCAAACTTGGAATAAAATATTGTATATCAAACTCTGGAACATGGGAGTTCCCTACATGTGAATATAGAAGAAAAAAAAAAAAGGTTATTGGTGAAAAAATTCTTATTTCAATTAGCTACACTTCGCTTTAAGGGTAGAAATAGGCAATTTTATTGAAACCAGGGCAAAACAGTCGCCAACTTTGCCTAGTTTGTTGAGCCATGAAATATAAGTATTTTGTAGTAAGTGGATTGAATTTGTTTTTGAATATGTATTCCTAAAAATTGTGGGTATGCTTGTCTTTGAGACAGGTCTTGTTTTTGAAGGGTGTGTGATAATATATACATGTAATATTTAGTTGTCCTTAATACATGTAATAACTAGAATTACTGTGTGCTCACTAAGATATACCCCTCGCTCCCCACATCTGTCCAACCTATTTCCATAACCAAAACATTACTGATTGTTCTGATTAAAAATGAAAGGGACCCTCCTCTCTTCACCGGTAAGCTGCTGATAAAATTTCAAAACATTCTGAGAAACACTACTCAAGTTATCATACGACATAGGGTAAAAATCAAATTTTCCGTCATATCAAGTCCAATAACTCTGGAACGGCAAAAGTGAAAATCGTCAAAAATGAAAGAGATCCTCCTCTCTTCACCGGTAAGCTGCTGATAAAATTTCAAAACATTCTGAGAAACACTACTCACAAATCAAGTCCAATAACTCTGGAACGGCAAAAGTGAAAATCGTCAAAAATGAAAGGGATCCTCCTCTCTTCACCGGTAAGCTGCTGATAAAATTTCAAAACATTCTGAGAAACACTACTCAAGTTATCATACGACATAGGGTAAAAATCAAATTTTCCGTCATATCAAGTCCAATAACTCTGGAACGGCAAAAGTGAAAATCGTCAAAAATGAAAGGTATCCTCCTCTCTTCACCAGTAAACAGCTGATAAAATTTTAAAAGATTCTAAGAAACACAACTCAAGTTATCGTACGACATAGGATTTGTCTACAGACAGACGGACAGACGGATGGACATGGTGAAACCAGTATACCCCCCTACAACTTCGTTGCGGGGGGTATAATAAATTAATATTGTATTAATTTAAAGTTGGTACAAAATAATCATTTCTTTAAAAACCTGGGGTTTTCTTCGTGCAAGTGTTTGAATCAGCATACCAAAATGATGGTTCAAGCAATTTACAATTACATTTCCATAACTGGCTCTTAAGAAAAACAACATTTTGTCAAAAGTTGCCTCATTGTTGTCTAAAAAAAACCCTTTGTACTGCAATGATGGCCGTCTTCAATTTCCAATCCATATAAATGATACCAACTTTGTAAAGGACCTGATACATTTCTCATTCATGTACAGTTAGGGTTCAATCAGGCTGAAATAGTTTTTAAAACTTGATCATGAATGCTGACATCAATGATGCAGAAAGACGACGCCAGAAATGAAGTGATGAAAATAGCTCATGTAGTCCTTTGGACCTGTTGAGCTTAAAACTACAGATACCTGTATTTTAAAGCAACATTTTTGCAGTGACTTCACCAGAATGTCTCTAGTCTGTGACTGTTCAAATCCTTTAACATTTTCTACAAGGATGTATGATGGGCAATGTATCAGTCTGAAAAAATACGATATAACAAGATAGTGAATGTATTACAGAAGTTCCCCTCTTATATGGCTAACTCTGTCATGAGCATTAGGCTAAATTTCAGATTCACTCACATAGTAAAATACTAATGAATTGTGTCCTGTATTACTTATTATAGTACAGTATTTATTTATGGTATTACTTATGTGTTTTCATGGTTGTCTTATGCATGTAATAGTACTCTCATAAGGCATGTACTAGTAAACGTGCTTAGTATTTTATTTGGAGCACATAAACTCAATTCTAAGGAATAAATTAAATAATTATCGGTTGGATAATTACAGACTCACAATTTTACAGATAGGAAAGGATCTTGAGAGATGTGATTTTCATCAGATTGTAATATATCTAGACAAATATATAGCTGTACATTTCATCATAATATTAATCAAAACGTTTTTAAATATTAAACAAACTCACTGAGGTAATAAATCTAACAAATGAAGGAAAGATTTAGTCCTTATATCTTCATTGTCTCGTTTCTTGCCAACTCGTGTAAATGGCTGACACGGTGGACTCATCAGTATCATATCAATCTTCATTCTATCTACCTGAGTAACTGTCAGTGTCTAAAAATAGAACATCAACGTTATTGTTAAATGGCATGACATATACATGGAAATGAAGACTTTGTTTGGTTATGACAGGGTTTTTTGAGTGTGTGATTGTTGTTAAACACCAACTCTAATATAACGTCCTTCTTTCGCTTTGTAAACAAATGAGCGAAATATTTAAATAGTAAAATCTCATTAGCACATGCATAGTGCACACAATTAAATTATTTACACTGTTGTCAGAAAATTATCAACATATTCAAAAATTATGGGTTGGCAGGATGTTAGTAAATCCTATACCTTGCTCCCCCTCGGAATAAAATACTAAAATCCGCCAACCCATGTTAAAACTCACAACACAATATGGCTTCCATGAACTATTTCTTAAATGAATTTTTTTTCAGTTTTATCATAGTGAGAACAAGTTACATTAGATAAGATGATGATGATGTAGACAAATTTCTGAATTTAGACATATATCTCTTTCTGTAAACATATATCAAACTCATATGCCTATGACAAATGAGACAAATTTGATTTCCCTATCGTCAATTTTCAGTTTTTGGCTCGATTCATTTTGTTGTATTGTTAAATGTTTAATAAAAGAATCTCACGATTAATAGAAAACATTTACACCCAGACACTTTCTTTTTTATATAAAATTATTGAAAAATTACACAAAATTTTATTACTGCAATAAGATCTTGCATAAAATTACAATTAAACATGTAGTAATCTGATCGAATAAGGTATTTCTCATCCATTTTTCTTTCGCAACATAATTAATAAAGCTAGTGACAGTCTAAAGCCATTGACACTGTTGTCCTATTCCTTCTAACGCCACCATGGTCATCATCACGGTCAGTTCCTATCACCACTAATGTTGTGAATTAAAATCCCACTCGTGGCGAGGTGTACTCAATGCAACATTATACGATAAAGTTTGTCAGTGACTTGCGGCAGGTTGATGGGTTTCTCCGGGTACTCCGGTTTCCTCCACCAATAGAACTGACCTCCACTATATAACTGAAATATTGTTGAAAGAGGCGTTAAACACCATAACCCTAACCCCTATTCCTTCCTCTTTCTGTATAAATCTTTTAATGTTAAAGCTTGTTCTCGTCCTCTATTTGCATGTCAGAAATATTTTCTACTGGACATTAACTAACAACCAATCAAATCTCCTTCAATAAAATATTCATGCAAGATCCTCTGATCTCATTATATAGCATATGAAAAACAAATATCTGTCTGTCTGTACTTCAAAAGTTGGGAGTAGGGGGTGAGGAATAACACACTGTCTTTTAACTGTGGCTTCATTTACCAGTGGGGGTTGTTGTGATCGTGATCGTATGGTAGGGTAGATGGATTTACAACTACCTTTGCAATCAGTGCCTATCACCTCTGAAGTTTTGAGCTCAACTCCTGCCCAGGCAAGGTGTTCTCGCTACACCACTATGTGATAAATTTTGTCAGTGACTTGTGACAGGTCTGTGGTTTTCTCTGGGCAATGGAAATATTGTTGAAAGTGGCGTTAAACACCATAACCCTAACCCTCATTTAAAAGTAAGTATGATTTCATAGGTTTACCTCAATCCCTGATTCCATTAGATATGTTCCTATGAAGTTATGTCTGTATATTTTGTTAGCTGTTGTATTAATGTCAATGGAAGCTACAACTTCATATGGGATACCACTTTCTGTAAAGGTAAATAGAACAAAATCATTAGACAAGGTATAGTACAGTCAGACATGGCGTAATAAATCACTGTGATAGACATATCTCTTCTTAGTAATACTGATACAGTACAGTCAGAGACATAGCATGATAAATCACTGTGATAGACATATCTCTTCTTAGTGATACTGATACAGTACAGTCAGAGACATAGCATGATAAATCACTGTGATAGACATATCTCTTCTTAGTGATACTGATACAGTACAGTCAGAGACATAGCATGATAAATCAGTGTGATAGACATATCTCTTCTTAATGATACTGATACAGTACAGTCAGAGACATAGCATGATAAATCACTGTGATAGACGTATCTCTTCTTAGTAATACTGATACAGTACAGTCAGAGACATAGCATGATAAATCACTGTGATAGACATATCTCTTCTTAGTGATACTGATACAGTACAGTCAGAGACATAGCATGATAAATCACTGTGATAGACATATCTCTTCTTAGTAATACGGATACAGTACAGTCAGTGACATGGCATAATAAATCACTGTGATAGACGTATCTCTTCTTAGTAATACTGATACAGTACAGGCAGAGACATTTAGCATGATAAATCACTGTGATAGACATATCTCTTCTTAGTAATACTGATACAGTACAGTCAGAGACATAGCATGATAAATCACTGTGATAGACATATCTCTTCTTAGTGATACTGATACAGTACAGTCAGACATGGCGTAATAAATCACTGTGATAGACATATCACTCTTCTTAGTGATACTGATACAGTGCAGTCAGAGACATAGCATGATAAATCACTGTGATAGACGTATCTCTTCTTAGTAATACTGATACAGTACAGTCAGAGACATAGCATGATAAATCACTGTGATAGATGTATTTCTTCTTAGTGATACTGATACAGTACACTACAGTCAGAGACATACCATGATTAATCACTGTGATAGAAGTATCTCTTCTTAGTGACACTGATACAGTACAGTCAGAGACATAGCATGATAAATCACTGTGATAGACGTATCTCTTCTTAGTGACACTGATACAGTACAGTCAGAGACATAGCATGATAAATCACTGTGATAGACGTATCTCTTCTTAGTGACACCGATACAGTACAGTCAGACATAACATGATAAATCACTGTGATAGACGTATCTCTTCTTAGTGACACCGATACAGTACAGTCAGAGACATAGCAGATAAATCACTGTGATAGACGTATCTCTTCTTAGTGACATTGATACAGTACAGTCAAAGACATAGCATGATAAATCACTGTGATAGACGTATCACTTTTCTTAGTGACACTGATACAGTACAGTCAGAGACATACCATGATAAATCACTGTGATAGACGTATCTCTTCTTAGTGACATTGATACAGTACAGTCAGAGACATAGCATGATAAATCACTGTGATAGACATATCACTCTTCTTAGTGACACCGATACAGTACAGTCAGAGACATGCCGATGGCATAATAAATCACTGTGATAGACATATCACTCTTCCTAGTGATGCTGCTGTTTAATCTATTTACTTATTTTGACATGCCTTTTGTAATTAAAATAAATCTGGCCACCCAAAGTTTGAAAAAAAATTCCTGCCTTTGCTTCATAGAAAATAAAAAAAAATAATCTGGCCTGATCTGAGTAAACAATGTTATAATCTGTCCTGCACTATGTGTCGAATGAATTTTCTGTCAAATATTCTAACCTGACTAATCTTGCCAGGTCCCCTCAGAATCAAATTATTTGCCTATATATTATTATGAGATAAAGAATGTGTGCTTTCTTTCACATTCTTGTCTCTTAGGCCAAATAAATTTTAAATAGATTTGAAACAAAGTAGTATTCATTTTTAATATAAAAAAAACCTAATGTTTTAACATAATTACAAGTTGCGTATGCAGTGTCCCCTTACTGGGCCCTGCGAAATTTGCTGAATTATACCAAGGACGTATATAAGATTCTATATACGTCCTTGATTATACACATGCCGTTAAAAGACATTTACGGCGGTTTAGATCATAGATGGTGATATATATTTATTTTCCAGGTAAAGAGATCCTTGTTTAACGTTTCGCTAAGGGAAAATTATTTTTAATCGTGGATTGAATGGAAAATAATGGAATGTAAATTGAAACGAAAATGATGTTACCTGTCAAGACTATAACGGAGCATGCGCACAATCTCAACCGAATTAGTTCAAATCTGAGGTCAATAGCATATGATTTGCATTATTGTCCGGGTAGCAAGAATTATCGAAGACAGAATAAAATGACGTTTTCTCCTGAATTATACATCGTACATGTAGCTCTCAAAAAGTAAATGGTTTACGTTCTTTATATATTTAATCTTTACATATATCAGAAATTTTTAGAAAACTGAAAATGATGATTTTGACATTTCATATTACTTTAATACAAATTTTTATGTGTTTTTTTTTAATCATCTTTAATTAAATTGACATCAAAGAGACAATTCATTAATATTTGTAAATAACTTTTGTTTTGATAACTAAGTCCCTTTATCAATAAATCATAGATAAACTTAACGAGATGATTATTTTCATTTCTGTTTTGATTACATAACTGTTTTAATTAGATAGCTTTAATTACCAAATTTAATTTCTTTAATCGCAGATTAATGCTTTAATCTTTTGTTGGACTTCAAAAGACGATAGAAGCTGAATTTTATTTGAGAAATATTTGCCAAGCCGAAGAAAATATATAATGGAGATCTCTACCAGCCATCTTCTTTCCAGTTGTGGTGCCATTTACAGACCACAAGCAGAGTAAACATTATGAACTTCAATGACTAGTGCTTTAAGTTATTTATAAGTTATGTATGTATGTTATAAGCTATGTATGTGTGTGCTCAGTTATTTATAAGTTATGTATGTATGTTATAAGTTATGTATGCATGTGCTCAGTTATTTATAAGTTATGTACGTTTGTATGTATGTTATAAGTTACTTTTTTTAGTTAGTTATGTATGTATGTGATATGACACCTTTTTCTGACTCCTAGTACTGATTGAATAAGCTAATCATGTCACTAACTGGGTTAACTTCCCTATAAAGTTAATTAGATTAGCATCTATGACAATAAACAATTATTGTGTTATGTTAATTAGGTTTAAAAAATTGCATTTGGTGAATATGGAACACATATTAGTGAATACACAAAAGTAAAACAGTAACAGTAAATACCATTTTAACACAAACAGAAATAAAAATCAATTAACATGATAAACTCATGAGACACTGGTATCTGAAGCAAAGGTCAAAATAATGAAAATAAAAATTAATACAAAAACAACGATCTCTTGGATCGATCTACACTGGAACTATCAAAAACACATATCCATCCACTTTTGGGTCATATATTAAAGAACTACTAGTACAAAAATATTGACAATTAAATATACATGTACCAAACAATTGTGGTCAGTACCGAACTGTCCAGTACCGAGATGTCTAGGATTTAACTTGCCTGGGGGACAAGCAGAACATTTAAGTATTTCCACACCCCTGTATATTTAACAATAGTTAAGTGAATTGAACCTTGTAATGCACAATGCATCCCTCCTATCCCACTGTACAACTCTAGAACTCTTAATTCAACTATATCTGTCATAACCAACTGATAACTTCTTTAAGTTCTAAAATCAAAAAACGTGCAAAATGAAACCGGATGTCTAGTTTACTAGATAAAAGCCCTTCCAAATTCGGAGAGGCGTGATCTCTAACCCGAAGGAGAACTAATCAGCAGGACGAAAACTTTATGATGACGATTGATAGTGCGCTTTCGACTGGCATGGACATACTTTTTAGCTGAGAAGAAAAGAGATGACAACTACCATTAGATAGTCCGTGCACGATTTTCTCAAACTTCGATTAAATGTAGCCATTATATTTATCACCAAAGATAATAATAACTTTAATCCATCATTTGATTGTTATGTATCCGACTCAGCTCGCCCTAGAATGAGTCAAGATAAAATAACCGATACACGAGGCAATCACTTAATTGATATATGTGTTGGAAACCAGCTTAGAATTTTAAATGGTAGACTTGCTGGGGACTCTTTTAGGAAATTCTCCTGCCATACATACAATGGCTCAAGCACTGTGGTCTATGTGATTGTGTCCGAACCATTACTTTTTGAAATACCTCTTTTTAACATTGCCAATTTTATCCCAACACTATCTGATACTCATTGTAAATTATCCTGGGAAATTAAATCCAGGTATAAGATTCTACCATCAGTTAATACATCGACTGATATTCCATTTCCCAAACAATATATATGGGATGATACCTCTGAAATAAAGTTCCAAAATACCTTATCAAATCCCCATTTCCAAAAACAGATATCTGACTTCATATATGACAACATTGACTTAACTCGAGATAACTTTAATAATGCCTGCAGCAAACTTGAACTTATTATAACAGATGCTGCAAATTCATGTTTAAAAAGACATAAACTAAAAAACAATAAAAGGAAAGGTCTCTCACACAAAAAATGGTACGACTGTGATAAAAAAAACCAAAGAAAGGAACTGGATAGAAAAGGAGCCCTATTATCTATTTATCCTTTTGATCATAACATCAAAAACAGTTATTTTAAACTGCGTAGAATTTACAACAAAAATATAAAATATAAAATGAAGAACTTCAAGAAATCCATATTATCTCAGCTTGATAACCTTAACAACAACAACCCTAAAGCTTACTGGAAACTTACCCCTCAGTAAGGATGAATTTTTTAACCATTTTAAATCATTAAATGCTCCACAAAAAGAGTTTAAGCAACAACTTTTAAACCTTGAACAAAAACTTTTACTAAAAGAAAAGGAAAGTTTAAATTTCAATGAATTGGACATCAACATCTCTGAAGACGAAGTCCTATCTGCAATTAAAAAGTTTAAAAGGAATAAATCCGGTGGATTACAATTAATAACAAATGATATACTTATGGCAGGTAAATTCCAACTTACACCTTCATTAACATTCCTATTCAACAAAATTTTAATATCAGGAATATATCCTGGTAATTGGTCTCGAGGCTATATCTTCCCAATATTCAAAAGTGGTGATAGATCCAAACCAGACAACTATAGAGGAATAGCAATTACTGGCTGCTTAAGCAAATTGCTTAACTTTATACTCAATAGTAGACTTGATATTTTTTTTAATTAAACACTAATTGATTAATCCATTCCCAATAGGATTCACTAAAGATTCCCGACCTTCTGATCATATGTTTGTCCTCAAAACTCTTATAGACAAATACCTCCATAAGAAAGAAAAAATATTTGCATGCTTTGTCGATTTTCACAAAGCTTTTGATACAGTCGTCCACACAGCCATTTATCTTAAACTTGAATGTTGGTGATCTTTTTTATAATCTTATCAAAGATATGTATAAGATCTCTGCAGTTTGGGTGAAAGTTGGCCAAAATCTCACAGACTCATTTAAATCATCTATTGGTGTTAGGGACCGACCATTTAACTTGCAGGGGAGGGGGGTTATGGTTTTTTGTTTCGTTCAGAATTTTTTTTTCGGACAACACGAGAGTTAGAATATTTATTTTTTTTGTCGCGCTAAGCGCGATTTTTTTTCCCAGAACTCAACATTAGATTATATGACAAAAACTCTGTATCAGATTCTTTTTTTTTCCTCCACCAAAATCAGAATATTTTTTTCAGCAACATTGGGAATCAGAATATTTTTTTTAGAAAAAAAACATACCCCCTCCCCTTCAAGTTAAATGGTCGTTCCCGTAGACAGGAGGATGTATTAAGCCCAATCTTTTCAAAATTTTTATAAATGATCTTCCAGATGACCTTTTACACTCATTTGACCCAGTTTATATTAACAATAATAGAATTGACTGTCTTTTATATGCAGATGATGTTATTCTTCTATCTAATTCACAAAAAGGGTTACAGTCCAAATTAGACTCTTGAACTTTTTTGTAAAGAATGGTGTATGTCAGTCAACATATCTAAAACGAAAGTCCTAATCTTTAATAAATCTGGAAGATTCATTAAACAAAAGTTCATACTCAATAATAAAGTTTTAGACTGTTGTAATAGTTACAAATATCTAGGGATAACATTCTCCTCATCTGGCTCATTCACAGAGTCCAAAACTGAACTTTACAAGAAAGCAGTCAAAGCTTTTTTCAAACTGAAAGCAGATGTATTATCATTGTA
This sequence comes from Bathymodiolus brooksi, assembly GCA_963680875.1. Classification (NCBI taxonomy): domain Eukaryota; kingdom Metazoa; phylum Mollusca; class Bivalvia; order Mytilida; family Modiolidae; genus Bathymodiolus; species Bathymodiolus brooksi. Next base: position 92,191,896 of record OY804585.1, read on the forward strand.
TCTAATGCCCAAAACTAGTCTACATATCTTTGACCACACTGTCAAACCTATTTTATTATACTGTTCAGAAATATGGGGTTATTATTTACCAAAATCAGCTGACTTTAACTTTATGTTTGACTATTCAAGACTATCATCTGTACTTCCCTGTGCCGGATAAATTACATATTCATTTTTGTAAATATATACTGGGTGCTAATAAAACAAGCACCAACTTTGCAATATTGAGTAAATTAGGAAGAATACCATTTGCATTAGATTGCTTTACTTCAGTTTTTAAATACTGGTATCGTTTAGATTCTTCTACTAATTTTTTACTTAAGAGTGCATACATTGAAAATAAATTCCTACACTCACAGGTATTCTGGTCTACAGAGACTTTTTAAAATATTTGATAACAATACAGGAATTCACAATATGCTTAATACATTTAACAGAAAAATTACACAAAGTTTATACAAAAGCCTTTTATAAAAATAAATGGTATGTTAAAAGAAATAAACTTCTAGATGAAAACGGCAAATTGCGAACCTATCTAAAACTCAAATGCAATTTCGGATTCGAAAATTATCTTCATATTTTATCAGATTTTAATCAAAGAAAATCTTTCGCCAAATTTAGAATCAGCAACCATAAATTAAAGATTGAAACTGGCAGATATTCAAAACCTATAACACCTTTAGAGAAAAATGTTTTTCAGATGAAATAGAATCTGAAGAACACCTTCTATTAAAATGTTCTTTTTACTATACTTCCAGGCGCAAGCTTCTTGAAACAATTAAGAATAACATTAATCATTCTAACTTTGAAAAATTATCATTCGGGGATAAATTTATATGGCTTTTAAATTCAGAAAGTAAAGATACTTTAATATGCATGTGTGATTTCCTGTTAAAAAGTCACTGTTTCGGATAGCTGGTATCTCATATTTTAACACTAGAGTCATGTCTCTCATTCTTGTATTTACAATTTATATGATATTTTATGCAATCACCTTATGTTTTATTATGTTTATATGCCCCTTCGTGGGCCCTTTAATTTGGACCAATAAAATCTTATCTTATCTTATCTTATCTTATCTATAAGATTTTAAAATTTCCGGCGTCACTGACTTTCGGCCACTGCGGAGCCTGGTCAGACTGCTAATTAGTAATCTCTCTATTCGGGGTGTTCCCGGAACGCCAACATTCTTAAAACAACATATAGTGTAGATTGTTGTTTTAGCAATTAAGTTGGGGCCACTTGAAGGTTTTTTTTAAAGTAATTAATAAGTGAAATATTATATGCTATATTTGATTAAAATGTATTGAGAAATGAAATGAAATATTTTTTGTAATTAAAAAATATATATAAATATATATGAAGAAAATTTGAAATAAAGAAAAGGACAAATTTAATAAGAAATTAAATAATATATTTTTTGTGATTCATTTAAAAAAAAAATATATATATATATTGAAATTGAAATAAAGAAAATGACAAATTTAATGAGAAATAAAATAATAAATTTGCTGTAATTTAGCTTTAAAAAGTAATTAATAAGTGAAATATGACATGCTATATTTAATTAAGATATAATGAAAATGAAGTAAAATATATTGATTTTAAAAAGAAAATTGAAATAAAGAAAATGACAAAGTAATGAGAAATATCATAATTTACTTGTTGTATTATTAAAAAAAATCCAATAAGAAAATAAGCCATTAATTAAAACTTTAACCTATGGAGAGCAGATGGTCCAAGGGCTCCCCATCCAAGATAAATACCAACATTATTGACATTTATATATTTCAAAATGTAGTGCTTATAATAGTTTTAAAGTTTATTATTATGTTTTCATATTTCACATATATAGTTTTAAAATTGAAAAATAAATATTCATTCTTCTTCTTCTTCTTCTTCTTCTTCTTCTTCTTCTTCTTCTTCTTCTTCTTCTTCTTCTTCTTTATCTTTAACCCCCTCTGTAGGAGAACCATACGTCAGTATGTAGAACAGGTGCTCCGTTTATGTACAGTGCTCGTATTCCCTCCACCATTAAATTTTGTGCACATACATACAGTGAAGTCCTACCCACACACACTTAGCATACAAATCCTTCTATATACAGTTAAGATTTTACAATTTGTCAGATTGCTGCTAAAAGTTAATTACATGAATAGGATAGTCTAAAATTGGTCTTTGGCGTACATGTATATTATATCACTTTGCTGTATTTCACATCTGTTTCCCTCAACCGTGTCGCCATTTAAAAAGTTCATTAAAATTATAGATTCACATCTGATTAACTACTTAAGATATAAAAATATGCATTTCACCACTAATTTTAAAAAGTTATCATCTCATCAGCTTAAAGGTAAGATCCATTTTATCACAGTTCACATAATACGTATAAAACCTTTTATTGACACAGTTAAAAAGTCGTCTAAAGAGAATCTTTATTATGTTTCATATTTCATGTCTGCTTATATAGTTTGAAAATTTAATATAAATAGTAACTATTATTTTTTTCATATTTCATGTGTGCTTATATTATAGTTTTAAAATTTAATAATAAATATTCATTGATTATTATGTTTTCGTATTTTATTTGATTCCATTTATATAGAAAATACAAATAAGAGAATCAAATTTACCTTTATTTACCTGTGATTGCTCTGATCATCCACCCTTAATGGGACCCCTTAATCCCTCTTAATTAGGAAGGACAACTTTCTTTGATCTTTCAAAATGTTGGCGTTCCGGGATACAGCCCTCTATTCCATAGAGATATAAATTAATATAAATTTCCACACCAATCCATTATTCGATGCATTATAATTAAAATTAGATGCTTGCCCTACTGCGACATCTATATATCTTTTTTTTTATTCTCAATAAACCATCATAATTTGACAAGGTATAGAGAAATACATATGTACAATATATACAATATACAATAGCATGTTATACTAAGTACGTAAGTAATGAAGAAATGTACAGAGATGAACAATTCAGTAGGTTAAGCCGGAGTACATACAGTTTTATTTATGTGATTAATGAATTTACTTAGTTTTATCAGTTCTGATTTCTTTTTGGAAGATAACAGTAATTTATATTTTAAAACATTTGGCCTACTGTAGTAATACTTTGGTATATAGATGTTTCGAACTTGTTCAAAGAATGGGCAATCTAAAATATAGTGAAATTCATCACCGAGTTCATTTTTATTACAGTGCGTACAAATTCTGTTATTTCTATTGGTGTTATTCCATCTTCCAATTTCAATAGGTAATTTATGATTTGCTGTTCTAAATCTGCATAACTCTACAACATTTTTGTTATCTAAAATATCAAAGTATACTTCTATGCCAAAATAATCTTTAAACAATCTGTAATTTATAGCTTTTGATGCATTATCTAATAAAGAATGCCAATATTGTTCAAATTGATCTTGTAGGTTTCTAATAATTGTAAGTCGAAGCCAGTTTGGGTCAACAAAGGTTTGTGTGTTCCAAATATACGCGAACCACATTCATTTAGAATTTTTTTAACATTATCTAGCCACGTAAAATGTTCCACGTTTTTGATTGACATACAATAACATAAATTATAAATTATTTTTGACAATTTTAACTCTTTTCCAGATAGCAATTTAGCCCAGAATGATATAATTATACTTTTTATGTCTATTTCCAAAGGATATCTCCCAAGTTCACCATATATCATATATGATGGTGTAGATGATTTTAAATGAAGTAGTAATTTACAGAATTTTAAATGTACCTTTTCAATTATATCGTTATTACTGAAACCCCACACTTCACATCCATAGAGTAAAATTGGCTTAACCATCTTATCAAATAGATCAAGTTGAATCTTTACTGAAAGATCATGTTTTCTGCCCATTTTTAATACTTCGTAAAACGCAACAGTAGCCTTGCCAGCTATAGATTGCTTTGCTCTTTTAAAGTTACCAGTCCTGGATAATTCTATTCCTAAATAATTAAGACTATTGACTATTTCTAGTTTTTCTCCATTTAATGAAAAATTGAGATTCCTTGGGAGTTTACCTCTGGAAAAAACCATAACTTTACTTTTATCTGTATTCACTTTAAGCTTCCAGATAGAACAATAATCTTGGAATGAATTTAGTTGATTTTGAAGATCAGCTGATGATTCTGCCATGAGTACAGTATCATCAGCATATAAAATTACAAAAAGTTTCAGATATATACCAAGTTGGGTTTCAATTTCATTAGAAATCGTTTGTAATCCATTTAAATTGCAGTTTGTCAAGTATGATTCAAGGTCATTCATGAACACAGCAAAAAGAAAGGGAAATAAATTTTCCCCTTGACGTACTCCATTGTTACATGGAAAAAATTCTGACTTACAATCATTATAAGAAATACAAGATTTTGTACCACTATACATATTTACAATTATATTATACATATTACCATTCATGTTATTTAAGAGTAACTTGTACCAAAGACCATCTCTCCAAACTTTGTCGAATGCTTTCTCAAAATCAATAAAGGCACAAAACATTTTGTTCTTCTTGTTTTTGAGAATTTCAAAAAAGTTAAAAAGTACAAACAAGTTATCAAGCGTAGAGTAACCCTTCCGAAATCCACATTGGTTTTCATTTAGAATAAAAAAATCATCGGAATATTTTGTAAGACGTTCACTCAGGACTGCGGTAAAAAGTTTTCCGAGACAGCTAAGTATTGTAATTGGCCTATAATTTTTTGGATCCATTTTATCACCTTTGTTTTTGTAGATGGGTTTTATATTACCCATAAGCCAGTTATCAGGAACAATGCCCGTTTCGAAAATAATATTAAATAATTTCTCATAAATGTCTATAAATGTATTTGTTGTTGATTTGATATATTCATTTATTACTAAATCTTCCCCACAGGCTTTATTGTTTTTTAATTTTTTAATACATTTAAGTATTTCTTCTTTTGAAATTTTCATGTTTATGTTTTCATTTAGTTCATTTACATTACCCGGGTCTAATAAAGGAATATTTATGGGGTCTGCATCTGGTTTTTCGTTCAACGTTTTGAAAAATTCAAATAGTTTATCAATTGGAATGTTTGGCTGTTCTCTAGTTTTACCCTTTTTCAATAGTTTCCAGAATTCCTGTGAATTACTCGATTTCAGATTATTTATTTCCCTTGATAATTTTCTTCTGTGATCAAGAATAGCTTCATCCATCACTTTTTTATATCTCTTTTCTGCTAATTTGAAGTCGTCGAAATTTTCATTAGTTCTACTTTTTTGGAATATTCTCTTACGTTTTCTAAAGTTTCTTCTCTCAATGTGACAATCGTCGTTAAACCAATCTTTCTTTAATTTCCCCAATTTCTTTTTTCCTATGTGTTTCACTTTAAAATATTCAGAAGTTCCAAATGTGGATTTCGCAGAGTTTAATAATATATTACATAAATTATCTAGTAAGGAATTAATTTTCAATTTATCGACAGACGAGCTAGCTTCAGTAATATTTAAATTCATACTTGTAACTTCATATAATAACTTTTTCAATTCTGCAATTTTTCTGAGATCGATTTGGTTCTGAAATTCTGAACATTTTCCCTGATCCCATTTATGTATTTTTTCAGAATGTGTGTAAAGATTAATATTTTCATTATTTTCAAAAGCATTTTCAAAAGCTGAGCACGACATCGATATCTCAAGTGGACAATGAACATCTGAATAAAAATGACTAAAGTCAAGTACAGCAAAATTTGAAAAATATTTTAACAAACATACAGAGCTAATACAATAATCCACTATGCTGGCATTTTTACATGTTAATCTACCTTTATTTCTGTCATCCCCTATTCGTCCATTTACAATAAATAAGTTATTTCCCTTACAAAATCTAAAAGTTTTTTGCCATGGCGTCCTGTGTAAGGTTATGTTGGCGTTCATATTTTCAACCGACCAAACAGCAACGACCCTACTTTTTAAAACTGGATGCAGACCCACATCTAGGGAGAGAGAGAGAGAGAGAGAGAGAGAGAGAGAGAGAGAGAGAGAGGAGAGGTTCAGGCGGGGCGGCGTCCCGGGGCCCATGAGTTTAAACAAGTAGAAAGCTGTTTTCTAAATCACAATCAATCAATTCACTTTTGTTGTACTGATTCTTCCTTGTTTATGGTACACCGTGGTGAACTTAGTTTGAGTATCATTATTAGGAGAATTGGAGGAGGGGGCCAAGTTTCCTTTTGCCCTGGGGCCCAACAATTCTCTTGACGGCCCTGAGTCCGGATTCATGTCAGTGGACCTGTTGTCCAATTGGTCAATATATTTATCTGTCTTGGGTGATCAAAGATGACTGAAAGGTTACCTGACATGACCCTGAACTGTATCAAAGATGACTGAAAGGTTACCTGACATGACCCTGAACTGTATCAAAGATGACTGAAAGGTTACCTGACATGACCCTGAACTGTATCAAAGATGACTGAAAGGTTACCTGACATGACCCTGAACTGTATCAAAGATGACTGAAAGGTTACCTGACATGACCCTGAACTGTATCAAAGATGACTGAAAGGTTACCTGACATGACCCTGAACTGTATCAAAGATGACTGAAAGGTTACCTGACATGACCCTGAACTGTATCAAAGATGACTGAAAGGTTACCTGACATGACCCTGAACTGTATCAAAGATGACTGAAAGGTTACCTGACATGACCCTGAACTGTATCAAAGATGACTGAAAGGTTACCTGACATGACCCTGAACTGTATGTTGTTAGATGTTAAAAATTTTTTTTTTTTAAAAAGATACAACAAACGCCCAATTTTAATTAGATTGATATTTAAAGTTGATTCTAATATGGCGAGCTGTTTTCGCTTTGCAAACAAAACTGTTCTCTAAATAGCACAATTATTTTTAGCACATGCCGTGTAAAATATCGACAAATATAATCCCTCCCCGTTTTAAAATGAGCATAAAACATGACATGGGAGAATTATTTCTTAAATAAAACACTATTTACGGATTCCTTATATTGAACTTGAAATATTAGCTTTACCCCAATTTGCTTTGTCCTATATCATTTATATTACTCATAACCTTGTCTATAACAATACAGGGTACCCATCGATTCTCATAGCAGAAATGTAACATTTGCTGTAGACTAGTGTCTAAGAACTAGAATGAACACCGATTTCAAGAAAAAAAAAAAAATAAAATATGGTAATAAATTTTATTTCGTAATACAAGAAAAAACCAGAACCTGGAAATGAATTAAGAACTCGTAGATTATTGCAAAAAATAATCTTATTGAGTCAATTTGAAAAAGTACGTGTCTTTACCATCATATAGTCTTCGAAAATGTCCCACTAGATGTAGAATTGGGACAAATAAGTTGGTTAAATAGTGTTGTTCAATTATTATATTTTATATTCTGTGTTTTGTGGAACACCGTCTGTCATTTCATTTTTCTTTTGGCCATTGTATTGTATGTAATACCTGTTTGTATTCTATTAAATATTTGGGTATGAGCTATAAACATCCTTTTAGCATCGTCCCCTGGTGTCTTCTGCTGAAGTGCAACCTATGTGCTTGCCTTTCTGCTTTAGACACAGGGAGGATATAAATGGCTCATACCTCAAAATTCACGGTTGACTATCATCCTTTTAGCACCGTCACCTGGTGTCTCCTGCAGAAAGGTTATCATTGTGTTTGCCTCTCTGCTTCAGACACGGGTAGGATACAAATAGTCGGCTCTATCTATTTACCGTTATTTATCATGATACATATATCATAGCTGCATGTATTAAAACATATCAACCACACTGAGCATATAAATGACCACAGGCACTCGAATTCCGGAGCCCCCTTTTTCCTCATTTGGTCCCTCCCGCGATTATGGTATGGATCTTTGTCTGGAAGTATATCTTTGAACCATTTATCCATATTTTACAACATTTCGTGTTACAACTCTCTCGTTCTACTAACTTTTGTTTCTAGGTCCAGCTGCCGTATTACTTATATATACATATGTTATGTTTTAAATAATTATATATGTGAATATTCATGCCCCTCGTGGGCCCATAATTGGTAAATAAACGTATCTTATCTTATCTTATATAAAAGTTGTTCGATCGGTACACACTTCTACCTAAGGTAATAGCAACCGTCGTGTGTATCTTAAGTACATTAAAGCAATAAGCAAAATCGACCTCTCTCACCCTTCCCCCCAAACAAATAAACAAAAAACAAACAAACAAAACAAAGGAAAAAAAAGGATGTGTGTGTGCACAACTCGATAAAAATATACTGCAATTTATAAATGGTAGCCTTCGAATCTCTTAATTGATACTTATAATAGAAACGTCGGAACTCTTAAATACCCACGATTTCATCCTTTCTACCCGTATTGTTCCAATTTAGGTCACAATCTTTAAAGATAAAAATACACATCATGGATTAATTAACACAATTACGTGCTAATTGAAACATACACTCAATTCAGTAATTTCAGTCAATATATTTCTGATATGACTTATAACTTTTCTTAGGAGTGATAAATCAACATTGTAAACAATTTGTTAATTTGTTACACAGAAACAAAATAACTGTACTTCCCTTTAAATAGAATTAATGGCAGCTTCCGCGAATTTTACAATACATATTTTGTTTATGTCATTTCCGATTGGTTAATCTAATATAGAATAGCTGCCAACGAAATTTTTTAAACTTACAAGAATATTGTAACAGTAAATTATTATTAACACTGATTGTGTCTAAATTTTTAGTCTGTTATGACAACGTAAACACATATTGTTACGTTTTAAAACGAAACACACAATACATACGGTTATAATATATAGTAAATACCGTACTGTTATGATAAGATATAAGATAAGATAAGATAATTTTATTGAAATAAAGACCAGACAATGAACTATCTTCAATGTCAATACAACAATGTACAATGTAAATTAAAATACAAAAAGAACAATAACCATATACATAATTGAAGTTGTGTATCTCAGCTGAGGAAGGTTGAAAAGAGTTATCTCTCTTTTCACATTAAACTAGATTAGGAGAGTACTACAAACTTTGTTTTAATTTTTTGATTAGAAAACGGAAAAATCTAGATATTTCGTAAAGCGTAGATTTTTTTTTTAACGCATCCAACGAGAGTTTTGTCAGGAATTTTACTACCATTTTGGAATTGTATAAATATTTACGGTTGAAATTATTCTGAAGGCCCTGCTCATCTGAAAAATTACCAATTTTTGGCGTTATTTTGGTCTTTATTTCAGGCTAAGTTCTTCAAAATAGGCCAAGTTTGCTCGTTAAATGTGACAGCCAACTCACCGTGGACGTAATCCCATATAACAATAGGAACGACGGTGGTCCCGCAGCTGGTCTATTGTCTCTCGTCGAAGTGCCGGAGAAGGCTATTGTTCCCTTCATGGTTAATGCATTTGACTACGTGACATTTATACACATGCTTACCTGAGATTTACCTCGAAAATTTTGAAAAAAACTTGAAATAATAAATTTTCATAATTACTGATTTTTAATTTGACCAAGCTATTTCAATCTTTCTGAAATAATTCGAAAAAGAACGGTCTTTTCTGCTAATAAATTCACTGAAGTTAGACATAGAGTACACACTTATTGGATATGAATAAAATTTTATAGGTAAAAACGTTATGTACAATCTGTCATTTACAACCGGTATACCCGTTCAATATGTAATCATGTTGGACTGGATTCAGCTTTCCTCGTCGCTGGACTCGTCGTCATCAAAATCAATTATTATTGGGGGAATCTCACTCCTATCAATGCAATTCTCTTTCCCATACTCCTTTTCTATTTTTAATACATGGTCTTCTGCCTTCGCCCAAACTTCCTTTGTAATTCTGCCAAACCCCCCATAAACAAGTTCTTTCACATCCTTCAAACGAAAAGTTGTATTGTTTTCTGCAACAAACCCTTTAACCTGTGCCCAAATAAGTTCTATGGGGTTCAATTCGCAATGGCGAACAGGGGTTCTTAGAACTTCGTGACCGTGTAGGTTGGCAATTTTATCAGTTTTAAAAACGGAAAGGAGTTTCTTAAATTTGATTTTTTCATAAAGTTGTTTTTTAGTTTCAAGGGGCTGAAAAGGAATGTTGTGTTTTGAAAGATAATCTTGTAAGACAGCTTTTCTCTGATTAAAGTTGGCACAACAGTTTCTTCAGTCTTGATGTTGTGATAACTGGCATTATCTAAAACGATAACACTTGGGATTTTTAATGCTGGCATAAGCTGATTTTCGAACCAGTTTAGAAAGATGGGCCCGTTCATTTCTTGGTGATAATCCCCATCTTTAGCTTTGGCAAGAAAAACCAAATCACACCTATCAATCAAACCCTCCTCACGATTACCAGCGTGCAAAACTATCAACCTTTTACCTTTTCCTGAAGGGATCTTTGGGGCATCAGAACCATCAACTGGTAACCACATGTAGTCAGTGGCATGATTCTGATTAACCCAGGTCTCATCCAAATATACAATTTCATACCCATCCTCTCGAAACTTCCTGATTTTTCGGAGGTAATTACACCGATCATTTATTACTGACCTCTGATCATATAAAAGCCTCCTATTATCGCCGGATTTTTTGTACTTATAACCAAGATCTAATAAAGTTAAAGTAAGCGTTGATTTCGAGATTTTAATTGTATCTTCAATTTCTTTCTTAATTTTTGAGACTGTTGGGGCAATTTTCCTGTTGTACATGCTATGAACGGTCCGTTTAATAACGCAACGGTCAAAATCATCAAGAGTTTTCTTTCTTTCTTTCGGTCTGTTGGATTCAGGAGGACTTTTACCGTTTACAACTCTATACACAGAACTGTAAGATATGCCAGCAGCCTTGCATGTTCTTTTAATCAAATTATCTGGGGAATAAAATGGTCTTCCCCTGGCCTTCTCTAGCTGAAAAAACTTGAATAGATTTAACACAATGTTTTTACAATCTTTTGACAAGTCCTTTGTTTTACCCATTCTTGCAATGTTTATATATATGTTAAGATGTCAAAAAATAGGTTTATGAAGAAATTTTATGTGAACTTTTGAAAAGATTTTAAAGTTTAAAAATGGAGTGTCAAAATATGCCTGTACACGTGTCTTTGTCTCTATCAAGGTAAGATTTACCTGGCTGCTACCTCTAGTTAGTTTACTCCCACCTCTATTTTGGCGGTAAAAATCGGGGAAAATGTCAAATTTCAGATGAGTGCAGCAATAATGAAAGGTTATTGTTAGATGAAATGCATATTTTAAAAATGGTAGTAAAATTCTGCACAAAACTCTCGTTTACTGTGTTTTAAAAAAATGTATTGTTTTCGAGAAAACTCAAATTTTCCGTTTTCTAATAAAAAAATTATTACTTTAATGTTTGGTTCAATCCATACATCTTTTTCACACCCAAAATACAAATTTTACAAATGTCTAAATCATTACTACTCAACATATATTTAAATTTTTCAATCTCAGACATATCTGGTAAAGAGGGTATAACTAATGATAAACTTTCAAAAAGATCAATCCTATATGCACTTAGTTTAGGGCAATGCATGATAAAATGAAACTCATCCTCGACATCAGAGCTACATAATTTGCATATTCTCTGTTCTACTGGTAATTTGCTATATCGGCCTCTTTCAATATCAAGATTACAGTTACTAATACGCACTCTAACAAAATAATGTTGAGATACTGCATTTATCCACATCTGTATATAAATATTTCTCTGCCTCAAAGTTGGCCTTAAGTTTACGATATATTCTCAACTTATTTCTCCCCCAAATATTATCATTATTTGAGATAATAAAATATTCCAGAAATTTTCATATCTCTCTTCCAGTTTATTTTGTATAGATTTCAAAAGAGCAATCCTATATAGCTAGATAATGTGCCCTGATTATCCCAAACATGTCTGAATCCAATTTCAGTTAAGATTTTTTTAGCTTTATTAAATAAGCCGTCTTTGAGAAGTATATTTTCTTTATATGAATGAAAAACCAAAGAATTGTCCTGTGTATTCACAAGATATAACCAGTAGTTAATACAAGATTTCAATGAGTGAATTGACAAGGGATATAATCCAAGCTCACTTAGAACAGCAATATTAGTGGCTGATTTACGAACTCCTAAAATATATTTCGCAAGATTAATTTGAATTCTATTAGGATGAAATGAATCATATTTTGTTTCAATATCAATACCGTCTTTTACAATTAAAGGCATTGCCCAAATCTCACTACAATATACAAATGTAATAGTATTGGTTTAACACAAGAATCAAATAATTTCATATGTAATACAATATTCATATTTTCTGAACACAGTGATTTTCGAATACAAAAAATTGCTTTTGAAGCCTTCTTAGCTAATTGGTTGATTGCTTCCGTAAAGGAACAGGGTGGTCTAAAAATAACACCCAAGTATTTATATTCATTGACTAGACTTACAGTGTTTCCATCATATAAAAAATTGTGACCTTCTAAAATTTTTTCCAGATTGATTAAAAATCATAACTTTTGACTTATTAATATTAACCTGTAGGTTCTATTTATCACAAAAAATCTTTACCTTATTTAGAAGGTTTTGTAAACCCTGTGCAGATTCTAACAACAACACAATGTCATCTGCAAATAGCAAGCAAGAAACTAATTTACCATTGAGATCAAGAGGATCACAGTCATTTCCAAAACTATCAGCTAAATCAATGATATACAAAGAGAAAAGAGTAGGTATCAAAATATAGCCCTGTTTTATTCCAATACTAGATTTAAAGGTGTCTGTCAGACCATCTGATAAATTTACAGAAAAAGTAACATTATTATACATATTTTCAAGAATATTATAAAAACATCGTCGAATAAGGTAGCAATTTATGAAATAAATACTATTCCAAAAATCCCTTCATTTGTGATTTTTCATATATTCCATTTTTGTAGGCACAATCCCAAAATCAATGTACATAGTATATTAATAGAAGAGACGAATGGAGTAGATTTATCATGCTTTTAAAAAAAATGCAAAATTGATCGATTAACGGTTTCTGATTACCCCTTTGGTATCTTCAAGCTATTTATGAATTAATTCTCGTTTTCTGGTTCGTTCAATTCATGTTTTTTTTTAGAATTATAGTACCCCGTATAAGTGATGACAACTGACATGGAAACCATGACTTTTAAAAGTATTGATAGCAAACAAAATATGAATCATGAACAGATATATCATGTTTGGGAGGGGTATTTGCGAAAAATACCAGTCGAGAGACGAAAAATTGCCGAGCCAAAGGGCGAGGGAAATTTAGTCTCAAGACTGGTATTTTTCGCAAATACCCCTCCTAAGCATGATATATCTGTTTACTTACACCGAATATTATTTAGAACACTGGCTAAATAAATAATACCTTTTGTTTGTCGTTTTCAGGAATATTCGATTTGTTTTGTTAGACAGTGGTTGAAGTATTCTGAATGAATTTGGCGGTTTGCGGCACGTGAGGGTAAAAAAGTGAAATACGTTTTCGCAAATACCACGGCAGAGGGAAAAAAAGTTAAATCCTTTACTTCGGAACACTTCCGGGTTTCAAATTTGATTAATCACGATACTTTACGTATAAAGGTAAAGAAGAAATATTCCGAATGAATTTGGCGGTTTGATGCACGCGAGGGTAAAAAAGTTAAATCCTCTTGCAAATACCCCGGCAGCAGTAAAAATGAACGAAATTAATCCTAAATATGAAAATACACGAAAAATACACCGGCTATTAACCAATCAAAATCCAGGATTCTTATATAAGGTGTAATCTACGCATAGACATGTACATGTACAAATAGTAGTTTTGGGTTCTTTTCTTCATTATTCTTGATTATTTTTCTTTGTTCTTCAATTCGACTTGTAAACCCAGTTAATTCTATTGCAAAGGAGATTTTTTGTAGAGAAGCTGTACGGTTTCCTTTCTAATTTTTGTTGGTTATTTTTAAACTGGATAGTTATTTTTTATTCAAATTAAAAGGCTATTTCGTGTACTTCACTCCGATTGTCCATTCTATGCCAACACTTAGAATCCATTTCCGGTTGGTATTGATCATATATATTGATTCACCTCCTTACACACATGTTGCTGTTTAGCTCGTATCTTGCGATGCTGGCTAATATGGATTAGGCACAGCCTACAGGCGAGCATCGCATCTTCGGAGTTCGGTAATTTTTTTATTACCCTTATAGACATGTACATGTATTTTTATATTAATATACTATGTACGTTGATTTTGGGATTCTGCCTACAAAAATAGAATATATGTAAAATCACAAATGAAGGGATTTTTGGAATAGTATTTAAATGTATTTTACTAGTCTATGATTATGAGTCAAACGTCTAATATGAGACAGGTGCTACCTGTAGTTCCAACGAAGCAAAATCCACATTTATCTAATATTTAAATCATGTAAATCCTTGGGATGATTGAAATAACACATTTAAACAACACAAATAGTAGTTTTGGGTTCTTTTCTTCATTATTCTTGATTATTCTTCTTTGTTCTTCAATTCGACTTACTCAGTTAATTCTATTGCAAAGGAGATTTGTTGGGCCGAGATATATCGGGGACGACTTTTTTTTAGGGCCGAGATATATCTAGTCTGGTACCGGTGACCCCTCGGATTTTTTTGTTTGATCAAACAAAAAAATCCGAGGGGTCACGGGTACCAGACTAAGATATATCGGGAACGATTTCTTTAGGGGCGAAACAAGAAGGTCTAACGATTGTCCATTTTTTAAATAAATTAATCGTTTCATGTAAAGAAGTTGTACGGTTTCCTTTCTATTTTTGTTGTTATTTTTAAATTGGATAGTTATTTTTTATTCAAATTAAAAGGCTATTTCCTGTACTTCACTCCGGTTGTCCATTCTATGCCGAAACTTATAATCACATGTTGCTGTTTAGATGGCATCTTGCGATGCTCGCTATTAATGTATAGCTTGGAATCTCAGTAAACTCTAAGAATATCTAACTTAAAATGGCGCTTAATTCAGTGACTTAAATGTGCATGAATCATTTTTTAATCATTTTTGCTGCCGTAGGTTTCATGAATAAATCATTAAATTTTGTATTTTTTTAAAGGCATGATAAATCCACTCCATTCGTCTCTTCTATTAATATACTATGTACGTTGATTTTGGGATTGTGTCTACAAAAATAGAATATATGAAAAATCACAAATGAAGGGATTTTTGGAATAGTATTTATTTCATAAATTGCTACCTTATTATATTATAACAGTATTTACTATATATTATTAACCGTATGTATTGTGTGTTTCGTTTTAAAACGTAACAATATGTGTTTACGTTGTCAATAACAGACTAAAAATTTAGACACAATCAGTGTTAATAATAATTTACTGTTACAATATTCTTGTAAGTTCCAAAAATTTCGTTGGCAGCTATTATATATTAGATTAACCAATCGGAAATGACATACACAAAATATGTATTGTAAAATTCGCGGAAGCTGCCATTAATTCTATTTAAAAGGAAGTACAGTTATTTTGTTTCTGTGTATTTTAACAAATTGTTTACAATGTTGATTTATCACTCGTAAGAAATGTTTTAAGTCATATTAGAAATATATTGACCGAAATTACTGAATCGGGTGTATGTTTCAATTTGCACGTAATTGTGTTAATTAATCCATGATGTGTATTTTTATCTTTAAAGATTGTGACCTAAATTGGAACAATACGGGTAGAAAGGATGAACTCGTGGGTATTTAAGTGTTCCGCCGTTTCTATTATAAGTATCAATTAAGAGATTCGAAGGCTACCATTTAAAAATTGCAGTAGATTTTTATCGAGCTGTGCACCCCCCATTTTTCCTTTGTTTTGTTTGTTTGGTTTTTGTTTATTTGTTTGGGGGTAAGGGTGGGAGGGGTTGATTTTGCTTATTTAAATCATGTAAATCCTTGGGATGATTGAAATAACACATTTAAACAACACAAATAGTAGTTTTGGGTTATTTTCTTCATTATTCTTGATTATTCTTCTTTGTTCTTCAATTCGACTTACTCAGTTAATTCTATTGCAAAGGAAATTTGTTGGGCCGAGATATATCGGGGACGACTTTTTTTTAGGGCCGAGATATATCGGGGACGATTTATTTATGGGCGAAACAAGAAGGTCTAACGATTGTCCATTTTTTAAATAAATTAATCGTTTCATGTAAAGAAGCTGTACGGTTTCCTTTCTATTTTTGTTGTTGTTATTTTTGTTAATACTATTGCAAAGGAGATTTTATGGGCCGAGATATATCGGGGACGACTTTTTTTTAGGGCTGATCCACAGGGGCTCGCAGTTATATTTTCACATCGCCAGGTATATGTTAAAAGAGAAGGGAGGACACTTTTATTGCTGCCCAAAGTGAAAGTAGAATTTCGGCACCTTTTTTCGCTTCAAAAACGGTTTAGTCTTTGTTTTACCATAATATTAATGCAAATATCGTTGTTTTTTGCTGATTGACTGGTTTACAGTGGAATAACACTCGTTTTTAAATTCCAAGCGGTCTGGACAACTTCTTATCATACTCATTTCCGGTTTATACGGACTTAATAATATTGATAGAATTAAAAAAATCGAAATATAATTTCAAAAAGTAGGAACAAAAGCAACTTAAATCTCTTGCATTAAAATATATTTTTTCCTTGTCTCAATCAATCTGGAAATATAGGAAGACAGCATTTTAAGAATATCTTTTGACAAGATGAGTAAATAATTTCCCGCAAAAATGCCAGTTTAAATCCTTCGACCAATGAAAATTCACCTTGATATTTAGTCCGTATAAACCGGAATTGAGTATGCTAAGAAGTTGTCCAAACCGCTTGGAATTTAAAAACGAGTGTTATTCCACTGTAAACCAGTCAATCAGCAAAAAACATCGATATTTGCATTAATTTTATGGGAAGAACAAAGACTAAACCGTTTTTGAAGCGAAAAAAGGTGCCGAAACTCTACTTTCACTTTTCGCCCCCCAAAAAGTGTCCTCCCTTCTTCTTTTTAATACATACCTGGTGATGTGAAAATATAACTGCGAGCCCCTGTTGGCTGATCGTTCTTTAGGGACGAAACAAGGTCTAACGATTGTCCATTTTTTAAATAAATTAATCGTTTCATGTAAAGAAGCTGTACGGTTTGCTTTCTATTTTTTTTTTTTTAAACTGGATAGTTATTTTTTATTCAAATTAAAAGGCTATTTCCTGTACTTCACTCCGATTGTCCATTCTAGGCCGAAACTTAGAATCCATTTCCGGTTGGTATTGATCATATATTGATTCATCTCCTTACACACATGTTGCTGTTTAGCTCGCATCTTGCGATGCTCGCTATTAATGTATAGCTTGGAATCTCAGTAAATTCTAAGAATATCTAACTTAAAATGGCGCTTAATTCAGTGACTTAAATGTGCATGAATAATTTTTTAATCATTTTTGCTGCCGCAAGTTTCGTGAATAAATCATTAAATATTGTATTTTTTTAAAGGCATGATAAATCCACTCCATTCGTCTCTTCTATTAATATACTATGTACGTTGATTTTGGGATTGTGTCTACAAAAATAGAATATATGAAAAATCACAAATGAAGGGATTTTTGGAATGGTATTTATTTCATAAATTGCTACCTTATTATATTATAACAGTATTTACTATATATTATTAACCGTATGTATTGTGTGTTTCGTTTTAAAACGTAACAATATGTGTTTACGTTGTCATAACAGACTAAAAATTTAGACACAATCAGTGTTAATAATAATTTACTGTTGCAATATTCTTGTAAGTTCCAAAAATTTCGTTGGCAGCTATTCTATATTAGATTAACCAATCGGAAATGACATAAACAAAATATGTATTTTAAAATTCGCGGAAGCTGCCATTAATTCTATCTAAATAAAGGTAATAACAAAATTACCGAACTCCGAACAATCTTACAAAGGGAAAGTCAAAACTCATAATTATATAAACAGACAAAATCAGTCAACAACCGGAAAACTGTGAAAACCGTAATGACCCTGACTTGGTACAGGCATTTCTAAAGAAATGGTGGGTTGAATCAGATTTTAAGTACAATTATTTTGTTTCTGTGTATTTTAACAAATTGTTTACAATGTTGATTTATCACTCGTAAGAAATGTTTTAAGTCATATTAGAAATATATTGACCAAAATTACTGAATCGGGTGTATGTTTCAATTAGCACGTAATTGTGTTAATTAATCCATGATGTGTGTTTTTATCTTTAAAGATTGTGACCTAAATTGGAACAATACGGGTAGAAAGGATGAAATCGTGGGTATTTAAGAGTTCCGCCGTTTCTATTATAAGTATCAATTAAGAGATTCGAAGGCTACCATTTATAAATTGCAGTAGATTTTTATCGAGCTGTGCACCCTCCTTTTTTTCCTTTGTTTTATTTGTTTGTTTTTTGTTTTTTTAACGGAAATATTTGATTTATTTTTAGATATAAGCGATTTATTTTCTATTTTTTGTCGCCGTGGCATTTATTATACCTTTAATACACTAATTATATGAACAATTGTATTTTTACCAAATTTCTGCTTTACATTTGACCTATATGTACATCATTTTTATTCTGCACTTAAATAACAAAAGGTAAGTGTAATTTTTACAGACATCTTGTATCGTTCTAGAATTATATTTATATAGTGCATTATATAACAATTACTCTAAGCGCTTCACATTATAAAACCATAAAAATTATACAAGACACCAATTGATATGAAGTAAAAGTTAAAAAAAAAAAAAAAAAAAAAAAAATATATATTATATATATAAGCAGGCACAGATATACAAGACAGTATAAAAAATCATAAAATCAAAATTAAAAGATTTAGAAAAGAGCACTATCGGTTAAAAATATTAAATACTCTTGAAAACTACCAAACTAAACTAAAATCATATGCTTTAGAAAAGAGCACTATCAGTTAAAAAAATCTAATATTCTGAAGACTACTAAAAATCTACAAGAAATTCTTAAAAGCAATTCTAAAAAAGTGAGTCTTAAGTTCTCTTTTAAAAACGTCCAAAGAATTCACATTCCGCAATGACAAGGGTAAACTGTTCCAGAGTGTAGGCGCGGCTTTGTCAAAACGCCTCTCTCCGTAGCTTTTCGTTCTGACATCGTTTGGAGGATGTAAAAGCATACTGTTTTCCGACCTAAGGGCTCTGTTAGGTTTATACGGCGTTATCAGTTCTTGAAGATAGCTAAGAGCCTTGCCATGCTGTGCTTTGTACACATATATAAGAAGTTTGTATTGGCAACGGTAATGAACGGGCAGCCAGTGTAGCGAGATAAGAACTGGCGTGATAGAGTCATATTTCCTTTTTCGGGTGATAAGACGTGCTGCAGTGTTTTGTACACTTTGTAGCTTACTAATGATGTTGTTGTTAGTACCGTACAATAATGCGTTGCCATAGTCTAGCCTTGATATTACAAGGGAGCTCACTAGTGCCTACATGCATCAACTGAAATTAGCGATCGAATTCGACCAATGTTACGAATCTGCTGAAAACACGATCTTGTGATCGCACTGGCTTGCTGTTCCATACTGATGGTTTTATCAAAGTACATTCCTAGATTTTTCACACAAGACACATCGCTTAACACAGTTCCATCAAATTTCAATCGGAAATCGGAAAAATGCTTCACTTGATGTTTAGGTGCAAAGATAATCAATTCTGTTTTTTCTTGATTAAGCTTAAGCATATTGGCACTCATCCAATCAGCAATGTCCGACAAACATCTTTCCAAACGTTCAGAAAGATCGGACCAATCTCCTTGCGGTTTTATGACTTGATAAACTTGCGTATCATCTGCGTACGAATGGTATGACATTCCATGGCGCCTGCAAATTTCACCGACAGGTTTTGCGAAAATACAATACAGTTTTGGTCCTAAAACCGAGCCCTGTGGTACACCAAAACGGAGTTTGATATCATGTAAATATAAATGTAAATGGTCGATAGAATTAAACTTATATTTATTGTATTGGTAGCTCCACTATAATAATCTCAGTGTTTAAACATTAAATATCATGCCATACACAACATACCTAGCATGGGCCTCTATGTTCGTGGGGCCAACTGCCCATCGTGCTCATGCGTTAAGATGTCACTGCCTGTGCATCATATATGAATTATTTAGATAGAGGATTGTCTCTGACGAGGAAGCTCTAACACCTATAGCAATGTCTTCACCACATTGTGTTAACTTTCTTCTAACACAGTTTTAATGTCGCCATCAATACATCATGACAAAATGCATGTTGATCGTCACGCAGTGTTTTTGTCTCACAAATGACTTGGAATCTGTTTGCACTGTCGGAATCCATATTACATCGTACACAAAGTTTCCTGGACTTTGACCCTGTGAGGGGTGCCACATGTGGACCAGACCTGTTTTCCATACCGGAGCAAGTTGGTCACTTCCGGTTGTTGACTGGATTCGTGTTGCTCATATTAAATGTCCTGTATTTGTTAACGTCAAGTATTATCTGCTGTTATCTTTTGTTTTAAATTTGTTTGCCAAATTTTCGTCTTTCGGCATTGATTTACGATTTTTATATGTCTCGCCTTTATATCTTCCATATTTCGTAAGCTTTGAAAAAACCGTTTATGGTTATGGTGTTTAACGCCACTTTCAACAATATTTCAGTTATACCGTGGCGGTCAGTTTTACTCCGTTCGTATAGAAATCGGAATACAAAATGTATGATTAACATAAATCAAGTTTGATCAAATTGAGTACATGTTGATATTATTGTTTTGACGTTATAGTATACTAAATGATTTCATCGTACATTTTAAGCTCTTTAGAGCAGAGTGTTAGTAAAATAAAAAAACGTAGCATTTAAATACATATATACATATCTTACGGTTTTATGTGTTACAAAATTTTTATTTAATTCTCTTTGAATATATAAAACTACATCCCGGATGAATATATCGGAGAATAATATTAAATTTCAACAATAGTTTTTTTAAATTGAAAAGACAAAATATTATCTTCCGTGATTTGACAGTACTTAAATAGTTGTTTTTTTTTATATGCAGAAATGGTTACAACCCAATTATATTGGTAATTTGTTAAATTCGCAGAATTGCATTCTTGTTTAAACATGCAATGAGATAGCTTCCTTTTTGAACATCCAATGAGATAGCGTCTTTTTGGAGGTGCGCGTATCTAAATGCTCTGTGGTATACACAACAAATAAAGACCTAATACAGAAAAGTTTGGAAAATGAAATTCTGCAGTTGTTTCATTTTAGTGAGCCTTTTGGGTGAGTAGCTGCATTTAATAATTTTCTTATAAAAGGTAATTATTATAATAATTATGAGGGAAAAAAAGAAACACAAAATTCTTCTTTTTTTAATTTTTGTTTAATTTTTTTTTTTATAGTAGGGGATATTGTCAACTTACATCTGGTTATTCACCCATGAGAATCAAATTATTTTGTTATTCGCCAATAAAATTACATGTCAAACGAGAACCAAATTATTTTGTAATATTCCAATAAAATTATATGACAAACGAGAACCAAATTATTTTGTAATTTTCCAGTAAAATTATATGACAAACGAGAACCAAATTCTTTTGTAATTTTCCAATAAAATTATATGACAAGCGAGAACCAAATTATTTTGTGATTCCCAATAAAATTATATGACAAACGAGAACCAAATTATTTTGTAATTCTCTAATAAAATTATATTGACAAACGAGAACCAAATTATGTTGTGATTCCCAATAAAATTATATGATAAACGAGAACCAAATTATTTTGTAATTTTCCAATAAAATTATATGACAAACGAGAACCAAATTATTTGGTGATTCCCAATAAAATTGAATGATAAATGAGAACCAAATTATTTTGTAATTCTCTAATAAAATTATATTGACAAACGAGAACCAAATTATGTTGTGATTCCCAATAAAATTATATGTTAAACGAGAACCAAATTATTTTGTAATTTTCCAATAAAATTACATGACAAACGAGAACCAAATTATTTTGTAATTCTCCAATAAAATTATATGACAAACGAGAACTAAATTATTTTGTGATTTCCCAATAAAATTATATGACAAACGAGAACCAAATTATTTTGTGATTCACAATAAAATTATATGACAAACGAGAACCAAATTATGTTGAGATTCCCAATAAAATTATATGACAAACGAGAACCAAATTATTTTGTGATTCCCAATAAAATTATATGACAAACGAGAACCAAATTATGTTGAGATTCCCAATAAAATTATATGACAAACGAGAACCAAATTATTTTGTGATTCCCAATAAAATTATATGACAAACGAGAACCAAATTATTTTGAGATTCCCAATAAAATTATATGACAAACGAGAACCAAATTATTTTGTGATTCCCAATAAAATTATATGACAAACGAGAACTAAATTATTTTGTGATTTCCCAATAAAATTATATGACAAACGAGAACCAAATTATTTTGTGATTCCCAATAAAATTATATGACAAACGAGAACCAAATTATTTTGTGATTCCCAATAAAATTATATGACAAACGAGAACTAAATTATTTTGTGGTTTCCCAATAAAATTATATGACAAACGAGAACCAAATTATTTTGTGATTCACAATAAAATTATATGACAAACGAGAACCAAATTATTTTGAGATTCCCAATAAAATTATATGACAAACGAGAACTAAATTATTTTGTGATTTCCCAATAAAATTATATGACAAACGAGAACCAAATTATTTTGTGATTCCCAATAAAATTATATGATAAACGAGAACCAAATTATTTTGTGATTCCCAATAAAATTATATGACAAACGAGAACCAACTTATTTTGTAATTCTGCAATAAAATTGCATGACAAACGAGAACCAAATTATTTTGTACTTTTCCAATAAAATTATATGATAAACGAGAACCAAATTATTTTGATTGATTTGATTGATTGGTGTTTAACGTCAACTTTAGGAGTATTTGAGCTATATCGTGACCCAAATTATTTTGTGATTTTTCGATAAAATCATGACAAACGAGAACCAAATCATTATCTAATTTTACAGTCAAATTAAGAATAAAAGAAGAAAATAATACCATCCCGTCGAAACAATTCCAAAATCAAATATCAAAATCGAAGAAAGACGCAAAATCGATACCCCAAACACACAAAAACATGACCGCTCAATTTTCTGGCGGTAATGATTAATAGAAGCCATAGTTTATATGTAATTTTAACATGTGTAACATTATTTTCGTAAAAAGTATCATGAGCAACAGCGAAGGATAAAATGCAACGAGAATAATGTTACATATGGCTTCCATGAATTATTTCGATGCCAATAGAAAAAAATCTTTAACTTATTTTTTGAAGTGGAAGTAAATAATGGAAATGCATGTCATATCAAAATCCACTAACCTTTATTTTTACAGTTGTTTTTCTACATAGATTACAAAAACTGTTGAAATTAAGTTACTTATCGTTTCCAAATTAATGGCATTTTGATTTTAGCAACTTAAACAAGTGAAATACTAAAAACATCGCAATATACATTAGTAACTAACATGCGTCACTATCATCAGCGTTCATTAGAAACTTCATCACTGGTAGACGACAGTTTTTAAAGTTAAAGTCGACAGAAAGTATTTTTTCCGGAAAAAAATGAATGTGTAAAAAGAAATATTCGAACACTTTAATGTTTGCATGCTCAACGGTCCTGTATAATTACATGGAATCATTTATTAATGATATCCTTAATTTGCTAGACAATACGCATGTGCAAATTGAAAGATATCGTGAGTTTTATTACGTCATCGTTTAAAAAGCCAAAGAAGGATGTCATATTAGAATATAAAAAAATATTATTATTTGACATTTCTGCGGAAAGTAGAATGTTGATTGGTCAACAGTCGTATGATAACAACCAATGGATGATCCTTCGTTTGCAACCTCCATAGCGATCTCCTGTCTTAACAAAAACAGCAGACGACTTTTCCCTTTTTAACCTAATTACAGAAGTAAAAATAGCATATGATTACACAAAGTCAAAACCGCTAAAAAACTGCTCTGTATTATTTTGAAAGTTGACATTATTAACTAATTCTGCATATATTAATTATAATTATGAAAGTACTTTTAATGATTTGAAGAAAAAAGTAAAAGAACAAGTATATATATAAAACATATATAGTGTACCTGTTTGTTGCAGTAATGGTTCCAACAGGGAAAAAAAATCACAACATTGTAAATAGAACAATAAGTAACTACTTTATACAAGTGTCAAATATTATATAAAAGGCTATTATTTATACTTCCGGAACTGTGAAGTACGCATGTGTAAACAAATTAAAATTATATCGTTTGAATTGTATGTTAGATAACATTGTGTAATTCAAGACCGATAGTAAATAAAGTTGTGTCGACAGATATTTACAAAATATTAGCACTCATTGCTGTAAGTGTTCCAGACTTTTACCAAATCTTAAAGTGTTAAAAGTGAAATTAAAATTTAGAGAAATATAGAATAGGTCTAATGCAATCTTCAGCATGACTTTGGCCAAACATTTTGCAAAAGAAGCTATTTTTTTGCGGATTAGATATATATTTAAATTTAAAACGATTTTTTCATAACCTTTTGCAAACAAACATCAGGTTGAGACAAATATAACTCAATACATTTAATATTTTATCAATATAGAAATACAACATGTCGTAGTTAAGGGTTCTAGTGCGAATGAGTCGCCATATTGAATTCTTAAAATTCAACATGTCAATTAATTTCATAAAATGAAATGATTTCTGATCGGATTTTATCCGAAATTGACGCGTACATGTGCGAAATAACGTCAGGAGTTTATGTTCTTCTTTGAAAAGTTTCATGTGACGTCACGATTTGTCATGAAGTTTTTTTTGCCAAGGTCATTTACAATACTTCGGCATTTTAATTTTTGCAAAGTTTAGACCATTTGTTAAGCCCGAATGTAAATATTTTTGTCATGCATTACAATAGAAGTTACTGTATTATACTTAGAAAAAAATGGTGGCGTCAATTAAGGATTTGACGTTCTCAAACATCCATTTTACTGTCTGTTACGCATCGACAAATAAAACTGCATTGTCGAATCCCTAATTGGCGGGGACAACTCTTCAAATACAATAATTATTTCTTTCAAAAACTAAAGATTTTGGCAACACGAACCCCACTAACATCTTGGATGCAGTCAGGTATTCCGGAAGGATGTGCATTAGCTCCACCACTAGTGACAACCATGGTGATATTCTTGTTACAAGTTCTTCTTTTTTTTCTTCAGCTCTGTCATTTGCTGCTGAGACTTGTTACAAGTATAACAGTTACTATGGTAATTACTATACCAGCTACTGTTCTGGTTACTGTGCCGGATCAACATTCTCAGAGTACTGCCTGTACTATTATTACAAGGACGGAGAGTCTGGGTATGTTCTTTACACAAATATGATATAGTGATAGGGATTGATATATTGATACCAATGAGTACGAATTGTGCCCCTCTTCTAGCCGATTTATTTTAATACTCATATGAGTCGGAGTTTCTTCAAAATCTTGTAAAAGATAAGAAGATTCATAAAGCTAGAGCCTTTAATTTCACATACAGGTATATTGATGACGTTTTATCTATCAATAATCCTAGATTTGCAGAATTTCTTCCATCGATATATACTCCAGAGCTGGAAATTAAAGAGACCACAGATACAGCTTCATTCGCATCATATTTGGACTTATACCTCGAATTTGACGACAGTGGTCAACTCACTACTAAAATTTATGATAAACGGGATGACTTCAATTTTAAAATCATTAATTTTCTAAATATGTGCAGCAATATACCAGCTTCTCCTGCATATGGTACTTACATCTCGCAATTGATTCGTTATGCAAGGGCCAGTAGCAATTATTCTGATTTCTTGAAACGTCATCATTATCTGAGAAACAGGCTACTGGACCAGGGCTATAAAAAGATTCTCCTTATTCGATCTCTTAAAGTTTATATTCCGATACCAAGATCTTGTCGAAAAATATTCTGACTCTGCAGAGACGATAATAAACGATGGATTTTCATAAAGTAAATATGGAAAATGTATAAAGATAAGGATTAAGTAATCTTGGTTTATACATGACGTCATTCAACATCTCATATGAAATCAAATTGTGTAAGAAGATGACCGTTTAGTTAAACCGTTCTGCAGAGACGATAATAAACGATGGATTTTCATAAAGTACTGCGTTGACTACTATTATACCTATTTTGTCCCAGTATTGTTAAAAATGCTGTTATAGTGACAACCGGAACCTTTTAACCGTAATGGAAGCGGGAGATTTGGCGCCGTAAAATCTGATTCAACCCACCATTTCTTTGGAAATGCCTATACCAAGTCAGGGCCATTGCGGTTTCCCCAGTTTTCCGGTTCTTGACATATGAGTTTTGCCTTTCCCTTTGGAAGATTGCTTGGTGTTCGGTAATTTTGTGCTTATAAGTTCTAGCAACTTGTTTCCCAATACTGTCAAAATTGTATATGACAGTTTTTTGCAATCACGACGAGTCTAGTAACTATTATCATCTTTTATTTCAGGCGTGGATCATCAGCTACCGTAGGCGCTTCAGTCGGCGGAAGTATTTTCGGGGTAATCTTCATTTTGTGCTGCTGTTTCTGTGTTGCAAAAACGAAAAACTGAACAAGTTATATTTTCACACATAGATTTTAGTTGTACATTTTCAGTTTTGTAAACATAAACCACGTGTTTTTACATATTAGTGTATCATGTTCTTTTTATTTCTTTTAATTTTTTTTTTTAATTAAAAGTAGTTTTTCTATAGTTTGTTGAAATTGTGTAATGACTTAAAAACAAATCATATTTAATAATTTTTCATAGTCAGTAATATATTATACAGACATCTGTACATCACTACAACAGACTAGCTTAACTACTATGTAAAATACAGTCAAATCAGCATATGCGGTCACCTCTATTAAGCATTCACCTGTATTTGACGCTTACCTTTTCCTGTCCTGTCATAGAAAATTTAATATGAATTGGACTCTTTTAAGTGACCATCTTTCTTATAAGGCCACTTTTGCTTTGTATCAAATGTGACCTCTTTTTTCAGGTTTGACTGTAGTTGTCTGTTTTTATATAATAAGTAATATGTAGTACTTCCGTCCATATTTTCAAGTATTATTTTTAAATTATTTGTCATTGCTTCTGTGATTTTTCTATTAGATTTTTTAACTGTTCCTATAGTGTGATATGTATATTTTCATTTTATTTAGAATGTTTCACATAATATTTTCTTGTGTTTGTTTTTATTTTAACCTCTACTTGGTCCTGAAATGAAAAGACATCATAAGCCAATGAACGATACGAATACAAATAAAACACGAAGCAAATACAATACATACAGACATGTAAAATAAACGAACATAAGCTTGTAAAATAAGAAGTTCCATCATCAATTTGTCGAACCACACGAACTTCCACCATCCATTTCTAGAACCACACGAACTTCCACCATCCATTTCTAGAACCACACGAACTTCCATCATCAATTTCTATAACTACACGAACTTCCACCACCAATTTGTCGAACTACACGAACTTCCACCATCCATTTCTAGAACCACACGAACTTCCACCATCAATTTTTAGAACTACACGAATTTCCACCATCAATTTGTCGAACGACACGAGCTTCCACCATCAATTTGTCGAACCACACGAACTTCCACCATCCATTTCTAGAACCACACGAACTCCCACCATCCATTTCTAGAACCACACGAACTTCCACGATCTATTTCTAGAACCACACGAACTTCCACCATCCATTTCTAGAACCACACGAACTTCCACCATCCATTTCTAGAACCACACGAACTTCCACCATCCATTTCTAGAACCACACGAACTTCCACCATCCATTTCTAGAACCACACGAACTTCCACCATCAATTTCTAGAACTACACGAACTTCCACCACCGGCAATTTGTCGAACTACACGAACTTCCACCATCCATTTCTAGAACCACACGAACTTCCACCATCAATTTTTAGAACTACACGAATTTCTACCATCAATTTGTCGAACGACACGAACTTCCACCATCAATTTGTCGAACCACACGAACTTCCACCATCCATTTCTAGAACCACACGAACTCCCACCATCCATTTCTAGAACCACACGAACTTCCACGATCTATTTCTAGAACCACACGAACTTCCACCATCCATTTCTAGAACCACACGAACTCCCACGATCCATTTCTAGAACCACACGAACTCCCACGATCCATTTCTAGAACCACACGAACTTCCACCATCAATTTCTAGAACCACACGAACTTCCACCATCCATTTCTAGAACCACACGAACTTCCACCATCCATTTCTAGAACCACACGAACTTCCACCATCCATTTCTAGAACCACACAAACTTCCACCTTCCATTTCTAGAACCACACGAACTTCCACCATCCATTTCTAGAACCACACGAACTTCCACCATCCATTTCTAGAACCACACGAACTTCCACCATCAATTTCTAGAACTACACGAACTTCCACCATCAATTTGTCGAACCACACGAACTTCCACCATCCATTTCTAGAACCACACGAACTTCCACCATCCATTTATAGAACCACACGGACTCCCACGATCCATTTCTAGAACCACACGAACTTCCACGATCCATTTCTAGAACCACACGAACTCCCACGATCCATTTCTAGAATCACACGAACTTCCACCATCAATTTCTAGAACCACACGAACTTCCACCATCCATTTCTAGAACCACACGAACTTCCACCATCCATTTCTAGAACCACACGAACTCCCACCATCCATTTCTAGAACCACACGAACGTCCACCATCCATTTCTAGAACCACACGAACTTCCACCATCCATTTCTAGAACCACACGAACTTCCACCATCCATTTCTAGAACCACACGAACTTCCACCATCAATTTCTAGAACTACACGAACTTCCACCATCAATTTGTCGAACCACACGAACTTCCACCATCCATTTCTAGAACCACACGAACTTCCACCATCCATTTATAGAACCACACGGACTCCCACGATCCATTTCTAGAACCACACGAACTTCCACGATCCATTTCTAGAACCACACGAACTCCCACGATCCATTTCTAGAATCACACGAACTTCCACCATCAATTTCTAGAACCATACGAACTTCCACCATCCATTTCTAGAACCACACGAACTTCCACCATCCATTTCTAGAACCACACGAACTCCCACCATCCATTTCTAGAACCACACGAACGTCCACCATCCATTTCTAGAACCACACGAACTTCCACCATCCATTTCTAGAACCACACGAACTTCCAACATCCATTTCTAGAACCACACGAACTTCCACCATCCATTTCTAGAACCACACGAACTTCCACCATCCATTTCTAGAACCACACGAACTTCCACCATCAATTTGTCGAACCACACGAACTTCCACCATCCATTTCTAGAACCACACGAACTCCAACGATCCATTTCTAGAACCACACGAACTTCCACGATCCATTTCTAGAACCACACGAGCTCCCACGATCCATTTCTAGAACCACACGAACTTCCACCATCAATTTCTAGAACCACACGAACTCCCACCATCCATTTCTAGAACCACACGAACTTCCACCATCCATTTCTAGAACCACACGAACTTCCACCATCAATTTCTAGAACCACACGAACTTTCACCATCAATTTGTCGAACCACACGAACTTCCACTGTCAAAAACTGATTTATTCAAACGAACTTCCACCAAGGTTGATTGGTTGACACGAATTGCCATCATCAATTGGTTGACTAACAAGAAGAAGAGTTTGAAGATACCAAAGAGGTAATCAGAATCTGCATATCATTGAAATCATCTCTTTTGTCGTAAAATTTCGTTCTTAACCACCCCTCACTGTTAATGTCGAGGTGTAGGTCAAGGTATGAAGCAGACCTATCTGTATCTGTGGTATCTTTTATTTCAAGCTCAATAGGATAGATGCGATAAACGAAATCAACAAACCTAGAATTATTTAGTGAAAAGACATCATCTATATAGCGGAACGTGAAATTAAAGGATCAGGCTAGCTTCTTTTCGCTCTTCCCGAGAAGCCCCTGTTATTTAAAGTTTTGTCTACACAGATTTTATATCCAAAATGCAGCAGAATGCACCATTTTGCGTCCTTCTGAAAAAAAAAGTTATGATGGGGGGGGGGGGGGGGAGGGGCAAACCTCCTCAGACCCCCACTACCGCTTTTAGTCTCTCGAAGGTTGGCATACAAGTATTGTGTGTCATACCTCTTTGTAATATGGA
The DNA here is from genome assembly GCA_963680875.1 of Bathymodiolus brooksi. Classification (NCBI taxonomy): domain Eukaryota; kingdom Metazoa; phylum Mollusca; class Bivalvia; order Mytilida; family Modiolidae; genus Bathymodiolus; species Bathymodiolus brooksi. The sequence goes on from OY804585.1 coordinate 92,222,388, forward strand.
CATGCATTCTATATTTATATAAAAGTTGTGTGACTAGTACACACCTCTACCTAAGGTAGGTTAAAGCAACCGTCGTATGTATCTTACAGTACATTAAATAAATAAGAAAAAGACAACACAAAGCACTCCCCCACAAAAAAATAAAAAAAAACAAAACAAAGCACTCCCCCACAAAAAAAATAATAAAACAAAACAAAACAACAAACAAAGGAAAAGAGTGGTGCACAGTTTGATTAAATCTACTACACATTTATAAATGGCAGCCTTCGAATCTCTTAATTGATACTAATAACAGAAATAGCGAAACTCTTAAATACACTCGATTTCATCCTTTCTACCCGTATTGTTCCAATTTAGGTGACAATCTTTAAAGATAAAAATACACATCATGGATTAATTAACACAATTACGTGCTAATTGAAACATACACCAGATTCAGTAATTTCAGTCAATATATTTCTAATATGACTTAGTTACCATATACTGGTAATTAAGGGGGAAACGATTCACCGTATGTACCGAAATCACGATTATTTTGGGGACGTTTCGGTTCACGTTACGTGGAGGACGCTTACGATACAAACGATATGATGCTCATTTTTTGAAAAAAAGTAGTGTTAAACTTCCATTTTCTTCATTTGGTGATCATTTAAATAATATTTTGAGAAAAGTGAATGGATTAATTTACGCTCTTAAAATTAATTAATCAAATATCAAATATTTATAAATTTCGCTAGTACGTAAGCGACCTCATATAAAAAAAACATGGCAGCGCCCATGTGACATGTCGACCAGCATGGACTTCAAGGAATAGTTACAGTTTCCTACAAAACGTATCGTAATACATATCAAATATCGCGATACGTATCGCTTGTGGAAAAAGTGTATCGTTACACCCCTACTGGTAATAATGTGTTTTATTACTTCCATATTAGCGCAGGCGCTCGTGGCACGGACCACCCCCCTTTTTCTAACTTTCTGTTTACAAATTAATTTTCAATAAAATTTCTTTATTTCTTTATTATTTCATCTCTTTTTCCTTATTTTAACTTGTTCGTGTCAATATTCATACAATCTTATGGCAAAATCAAATTGCATGTGTCGACCCTATATAGATACTAATAATACACAAGGCATGCAACTCGGCAGGTTTAAAAATCGTACCCCTGCTCGCTTCGAGTACATTTATTGCACCTTATTTCCATTATGTCATTCAAACTAGGACATGTATCCATTTCTAAAATACACATCTTGTTGCCCCTGTTTTTGTTTTGTGCATACGATAGCTCACATTTATTGCCTACACACAGCTGACGGAAGTGACGTACCACTGCATTAACTTCAACGAAATGGTCAGAAAAGTTCCAAAAATATAATTTCAATTTTTGGAACTTTTCTGACCCGATTTTTAAACCTGCCGAGTTGCATGCCTTGTGTATTCTATATAGGGTCGACACATGCAATTTGATGTTGACATAAGATTGTATGAATATTGACACGAACAAGTTAAAATAAGGAAAAAGAGATGAAATAATAAAGAAATAAAGAAATTTTATTGAAAATAGATTTGTAAACAGAAAGTTAAAAAAAGGGGGGTGGTCCGTGCCACGAGCGCCTGTGCATATTAGTACAATGTTTATCATTTCTTACGAGTGATTAAATCTCCATTGTAAACAATTTGTAAAAATACACCGAACAATAAATATACTTCCTTTTAAATAGAATTAGGGACCGACCATTTAACTTCCAGGGGGGGGGGGGGGGGGGGGGGGGGGGGTTATAGTTTTTTGTTAGAATATTTTTTTGTTGTCGCGCAAAGCGCGAATTTTTTTTCCAGAATTCAACATTAGGTTATATGACAAAAACTCTGAATCAGATTATTTATTTCCCCTCCACCAAAATCAGAATATTTTTTTCAGCAACATTGGGAATCAATATTTGTTTTAGAAAAAAACCATAATCCCCCCTTCAAGTTAAATGGTCGTTCCCTTAATGGCAGCTTCCACAAATTTTACAATAAATATTTGTTTGTCATTTTCGATTGGTTAATCTAATATGGAATAGCTGCCAACGAAATATTTAGAAATTACAAGAATATTGTAACAGTATATCATTATTGACATGATAATTATCAATGGCAATATAAAAAATATTCAGTAAAGAAATTAAATTTTTATTACGCTAAATTACAGATTGGCGAAAGTTTGGTCACGGCCGTAGAAATTTGAATATTTCGTAAAATCATTAAAACTCCCGGCATGGAGCAAAAAAATGTTCATAAAAAGTAAACTCCTGGCATGGAGTGCAAAGTCTAGAAAAACTCCTGGCATGGAGTGCAAAGTTCAAATAAACTCCTGGCATGGGAGTGCAAAGTTCGTTCAAATAAACTCCTGGCATGGAGTGCAAAGTTGACAAAACTCCTGGCATGGAGTTCAAAAGTGAATTGTTCCATCCAACGAAAATTAAAATTGAATTAACGTTTTTCGAAAACTTTGAAAACGAATTATTTACAATATTTATAAAAAACTTTAACACTTGAATTGACCCTGGGTACAGAGGTCAACTCGATTGTACAGTTTGTACGGAAACAGCTACAATGACTTGTCTTCACTGGCTAGGAAAGCATTACAGTTCCATTTCTGATCCTCTTACAGCCGTGCCGACATTTGTTTATATGTAATCCGAACTACAATAGTGGAGCTGAAAAATAGTAACAACAGCAGTATCTTGTTCAGATTATATACAGGGAATGGGTGGGAAGGGTTTTTAACAAAAAATTAAGTCAGAAATTTATGATGACCTCACCTCATGAAGGTTTAAAAAGAAAAGCCTGGGATATTTCCGGTGAAGACTTTTGTACTTGAAAAGGGAAATAACTCTTTATTTGCGGGATGCCTTAGTTTCAATCTATACGGTTTGTGTTCAATGAAGGATAACTCTATCAACAAAAATGAAATTACTGCAATAATTCCATCTATTCTGTATGCGAATAGATGTGATTATAAACACTGATTGTGTCTGAATTGTGAATTTTTAGCCATTTGTGATAAAGTAAACAAGTTGCTACGTTTTAAAACGAAACACATAATAAATACTGTTTTAATGTTATAATATATAGTAAATACGGTGCCATTGTGTTGTCTGTTCTTCGATTTACGGATTCTGATTACCTCTTTGGTTTCCTCAAACTGTTCTTAAAATATCTTCAGCTATGATTTTTCATATATTCTGTTTTTTGTGGACACAATCGCAAAAATCAAGGTACATATTGTTTACTAATAGAAGAGACGAATGGAGTGGATTTGTCATGCCGTAAAAAAATAATGCAAAATTTCATGATTTACTGACGAAACCTGAGGAAACGGAAATGATAAAAAAAATCATGCACATTTAAATCACGGAATTAAGTACAATTTTTAAGCTGGATATTCTTAAGAGTTTACTAAATTTCATTGCTGTTCATTAATTAATTCATATTTTGTTTGCTATCAATTCTTTAAAAAAGCCATGGTTTCCATGTCACTTTTCATCACGTAGACTGAGTATTATAATTCTAAAAAACATAGATTGAACGAACTAGAAAACGAGAACTAATTCAGAATAGTTTGAAGATACCAAAGGGGTAATGAGAAACCGTTAATCGAAGAAGGACGGACATCACAATGGTCAAAAGTTTGAAGATGTCAAAGGGGTAATCAGAAGCCGTAAATCGAAGAAAGACGGGCATTACAATGGCAAAAAAAACAAAAAAAACGACAAACAATGATCTACAAAACATTACAGAGAAAACTAAAGATTGAATAACACGATCCCTACTGTAATCCGGGGGAGAAGTCATCTGTGTTTTAAAGGTAGGCAGTTCCTGCTTCCCTGGTGACCTACTGTAATCCGGGGCAGAAGTCATCTGTGTTTTAAAGGTAGGCAGTTCCTGCTTCCCTGGTGACCTACTGTAATCCGGGGCAGAAGTCATCTGTGTTTTAAAGGTAGGCAGTTCCTGCTTCCCTGGTGACCTACTGTAATCCGGGGGAGAAGTCATCTGTGTTTTAAAGGTAGGCAGTTCCTGCTTCCCTGGTGACCTACTGTAATCCGGGGGAGAAGTCATCTGTGTTTTAAAGGTAGGCAGTTCCTGCTTCCCTGGTGACCTACTGTAATCCGGGGGAGAAGTCATCTGTGTTTTAAAGGTAGGCAGTTCCTGCCTCCCTGATGACCTACTGTAATCCGGGGGAGAAGTCATCTGTGTTTTATAGGTAGGCAGATCCTGCTTCCCTGGTGACCTACTGTAATCCGGGGGAGAAGTCATCTGTGTTTTAAAGGTAGGCAGATCCTGCTTCCCTGGTGACCTACTGTAATCCCGGGGGAGAAGTCATCTGTGTTTTAAAGGTAGGCAGTTCCTGCTTCCCTGGTGACCTACTGTAATCCGGGGGAGAAGTCATATGTGTTTTAAAGGTAGGCAGTTCCTGCTTCCCTGGTGACCTACTGTAATCCGGGGAGAAGTCATCTGTGTTTTAAAGGTAGGCAGTTCCTGCTTCCCGGATGACCTACTGTAATCCTGGGGAGAAGTCATCTGTGTTTTAAAGGTAGGCAGATCCTGATTCCCTAGTGACCTACTGTAATCAGGGGGATAAGTCATCTGTGTTTTAAAGGTAGGCAGTACCTGCTTCCCTTGTGACCTACTGTAATCGGGGGAGAAGTCATCTGTGTTATAAAGGTAGGCAGTTCCTGCTTCCCTGGTGACCTACTGTAATCCGGGGGAGAAGTCATCTGTGTTTTAAAGGTAGGCAGTTCCTGCTTCCCTGGTGACCTACTGTAATCCGGGGGAGAAGTCATCTGTGTTTTAAAGGTAGGCAGTTTCTGCTTCCCTGGTGACCTACTGTAATCCGGGGGAGAAGTCATCTGTGTTTTAAAGATAGGCAGTTCCTGCTTCCCTGGTGACCTACTGTAATCCGGGAGAGAAGTCATCTGTGTTTTAAAGGTAGGCAGTTCCTGCTTCCCTGGTGACCTACTGTAATCCGGGGGAGAAGTCATCTGTGTTTTAAAGGTAGGCAGATCCTGCCTCCCTGGTGACCTACTGTAATCCGGGGGAGAAGTCATATGTGTTTTAAAGGTAGGCAGTTCCAGTTTCCCTGGTGACCTACTGTAATCCGGGGGAGAAGTCATCTGTGTTTCAAAGGTAGGCAGTTCCTGCTTCCCTGGTGACCTACTGTAATCCGGGGGAGAAGTCATCTGTGTTTTAAAGGTAGGCAGTTCCTGCTTCCCTGGTGACCTACTGTAATCCGGGAGAGAAGTCATCTGTGTTTTAAAGGTAGGCAGTTCCTGCTTCCCTGGTGACCTACTGTAATCCGAGGGAGAAGTCATCTGTGTTTTAAAGGTAGGCAGTACCTGCTTCCCTTGTGACCTACTGTAATCGGGGGAGAAGTCATCTGTGTTTTAAAGGTAGGCAGTACCTGCTTCCCTTGTGACCTACTGTAATCGGGGGAGAAGTCATCTGTGTTATAAAGGTAGGCAGTTCCTGCTTCCCTGGTGACCTACTGTAATCCGGGGGAGAAGTCATCTGTGTTTTAAAGGTAGGCAGTTCCTGCTTCCCTGGTGACCTACTGTAATCCGGGGGAGAAGTCATCTGTGTTTTAAAGGTAGGCAGTTCCTGCTTCCCTGGTGACCTACTGTAATCCGGGGGAGAAGTCATCTGTGTTTTAAAGGTAGGCAGTTCCTGCCTCCCTGATGACCTACTGTAATCCGGGGGAGAAGTCATCTGTGTTTTATAGGTAGGCAGATCATGCTTCCCTGGTGACCTACTGTAATCCGGGGGAGAAGTCATCTGTGTTTTAAAGGTAGGCAGATCCTGCTTCCCTGGTGACCTACTGTAATCCCGGGGGAGAAGTCATCTGTGTTTTAAAGGTAGGCAGTTCCTGCTTCCCTGGTGACCTACTGTAATCCGGGGGAGAAGTCATATGTGTTTTAAAGGTAGGCAGTTCCTGCTTCCCTGGTGACCTACTGTAATCCGGGGAGAAGTCATCTGTGTTTTAAAGGTAGGCAGTTCCTGCTTCCCGGATGACCTACTGTAATCCTGGGGAGAAGTCATCTGTGTTTTAAAGGTAGGCAGATCCTGATTCCCTAGTGACCTACTGTAATCAGGGGGATAAGTCATCTGTGTTGTAAAGGTAGGCAGTTCCTGCTTCCCTGGTGACCTACTGTAATCCGGGGGAGAAGTCATCTGTGTTTTAAAGGTAGGCAGTTCCTGCTTCCCTGGTGATCTACTGTAATCCGGGGGAGAAGTCATCTGTGTTTTAAAGGTAGGCAGTTCCTGCTTCCCTGGTGACCTACTGTAATCCGGGGGAGAAGTCATCTGTGTTTTAAAGGTAGGCAGTTTCTGCTTCCCTGGCGACCTACTGTAATCCGGGGGAGAAGTCATCTGTGTTTTAAAGATAGGCAGTTCCTGCTTCCCTGGTGACCTACTGTAATCCGGGAGAGAAGTCATCTGTGTTTTAAAGGTAGGCAGTTCCTGCTTCCCTGGTGACCTACTGTAATCCGGGGGAGAAGTCATCTGTGTTTTAAAGGTAGGCAGATCCTGCCTCCCTGGTGACCTACTGTAATCCGGGGGAGAAGTCATATGTGTTTTAAAGGTAGGCAGTTCCAGTTTCCCTGGTGACCTACTGTAATCCGGGGGAGAAGTCATCTGTGTTTCAAAGGTAGGCAGTTCCTGCTTCCCTGGTGACCTACTGTAATCCGGGGGAGAAGTCATCTGTGTTTTAAAGGTAGGCAGTTCCTGCTTCCCTGGTGACCTACTGTAATCCGGGAGAGAAGTCATCTGTGTTTTAAAGGTAGGCAGTTCCTGCTTCCCTGGTGACCTACTGTAATCCGAGGGAGAAGTCATCTGTGTTTTAAAGGTAGGCAGTTCCTGCTTCCCTGGTGACCTACTGTAATCCGGGGGAGAAGTCATCTGTGTTTTAAAGGTAGGCAGTTCCTGATTCCCTGGTGACCTACTGTAATCCGGGGGAGAAGTCATCTGTGTTTTAAATGTAGGCAGTTCCTACTTCCCGGATGACCTACTGTAATCCGGGGGAGAAGTCATCTGTGTTTTAAAGGTAAGCAGTTCCTGCTTTCCTGGTGACCTACTGTAATCCGGGGGAGAAGTCATCTGTGTTTTAAAGGTAGGCAGTTCCTGCTTCCCTGGTGACCTACTGTAATCCGGGGGAGAAGTCATCTGTGTTTTAAAGGTAGGCATTTCCTGCTTCCCTGGTGACCTACTGTAATCCGGAGGAGAAGTCATCTGTGTTTTAAAGGTAGGCAGTTTCTGCTTCCCTGGTGACCTACTGTAATCCGGGAGAGAAGTCATCTGTGTTTTAAAGGTAGGCAGTTCCTGCTTTCCTGGTGACCTACTGTAATCCGGGGGAGAAGTCATCTGTGTTTTAAAGGTAGGCAGTTCCTGCTTCCCTGGTGACCTACTGTAATCCGGGTGAGAAGTCATCTGTGTTTTAAAGGTAGGCAGATCCTGCTTCCCTGCTGACCTACTGTAATCCGGGGGAGAAGTCATCTGTGTTTTAAAGGTAGGCAGTTCCTGCTTCCCTGGTGACCTACTGTAATCCGGGGGAGAAGTCATATGTGTTTTAAAGGTAGGCAGTTCCTGTTTCCCTGGTGACCTACTGTAATCCGGGGAAGAAGTCATCTGTGTTTTAAAGGTAGGCAGTTCCTGCTTCCCTGGTGACCTACTGTAATCCGGAGGAGAAGTCATCTGTGTTTTAAAGGTAGGCAGTTCCTGCTTCCCTGGTGACCTACTGTAATCCGGGGGAGAAGTCATCTGTGTTTTAAAGGTAGGCAGTTCCTGCTTCCATGGTGACCTACTGTAATCCGGGAGAGAAGTCATCTGTGTTTTAAAGGTAGGCAGTTCCTGCTTCCCTGGTGACCTACTGTAATCCGGGGGAGAAGTCATCTGTGTTTTAAAGGTAGGCAGTTCCTGATTCCCTGGTGACCTACTGTAATCGGGGGGAGAAGTCATCTGTGTTATAAAGGTAGGCAGTTCCTGCTTCCCTGGTGACCTACTGTAATCCGGGAGAGAAGTCATCTGTGTTTTAAAGGTAGGCAGTTCCTGCTTCCCGGATGACCTACTGTAATCCGGGGGAGAAGTCATCTGTGTTTTAAAGGTAAGCAGTTCCTGCTTCCCTGGTGACCTACTGTAATCCGGGAGAGAAGTCATCTGTGTTTTAAAGGTAGGCAGTTCCTGCTTCCCTGGTGACCTACTGTAATCCGGGGGAGAAGTCATCTGTGTTTTAAAGGTAGGCAGTTCCTGCTTCCCTGGTGACCTACTGTAATCCGGGGGAGAAGTCATCTGTGTTTTAAAGGTAGGCAGTTTCTGCTTCCCTGGTGACCTACTGTAATCCGGGGGAGAAGTCATCTGTGTTTTAAAGGTAGGCAGTTCCTGCTTTCCTGGTGACCTACTGTAATCCGGGGGAGAAGTCATCTGTGTTTTAAAGGTAGGCAGTTCTTGCTTCCCTGGTGACCTACTGTAATCCGGGGGAGAAGTCATCTGTGTTTTAAAGGTAGGCAGATCCTGCTTCCCTGGTGACCTACTGTAATCCGGGGGAGAAGTCATCTGTGTTTTAAAGGTAGGCAGTTCCTGCTTCCCTGGTGACCTACTGTAAACGGGGGGAGAAGTCATCTGTGTTTTAAAGGTAGGAAGTTCCTGCTTCCCTGGTGACCTACTGTAATCCGGGAGAGAAGTCATCTGTGTTTTAAAGGTAGGCAGTACCTGCTTCCCTGGTTACTTACTGTAATCCGGGGGAGAAATCATCTGTGTTTTAAAGGTTGGAAGTTCCTGCTTCCCTGGTGTCCTACTGTAATCCGGGGGAGAAGTCATCTGTGTTTTAAAGGTAGGCAGTTCCTGCTTCCCTGGTGACCTACTGTAATCCGGGGGAGAAGTCATCTGTGTTTTAAAGGTAGGCAGTTCCTGCTTCCCTGGTGACCTACTGTAATCCGGGGGAGAAGTCATCTGTGTTTTAAAGGTAGGCAGTTCCAGTGTCCCTGGTGATCTACTGTAATCCGGGGGAGAAGTCATCTGTGTTTTAAAGGTAGGCAGTTCCTGCTTCCCTAATGACCTACTGTAATCCGGGGGAGAAGTCATCTGTGTTTTAAAGGTAGGCAGTTCCTGCTTCCCTGGTGACCTACTGTAATCCGGGGGAGAAGTCATCTGTGTTTTAAAGGTAGGCAGTTCCTGCTTCCCTGGTGACCTACTGTAATCCGGGGGAGAAGTCATCTGTGTTTTAAAGGTAGGCAGTTCCTGCTTCCCTGGTGACCTACTGTAATCCGGGGGAGAAGTCATCTGTGTATTAAAGGTAGGCAGTTCCTGTTTCCCGGATGACCTACTGTAATCCTGAGGAGAAGTCATCTGTGTTTTAAAGGTAGGCAGTTCCTGCTTCCCGGATGACCTACTGTAATCCGGGGGAGAAGTCATCTGTGTTTTAAAGGTAGGCAGTTCCTGCTTCCCTGGTGACATCCGTTATGCTAATTTTTAGACAACATTACATTTAAATAAATACACATAGCATGAAATACATGAAACCCCTTCAAAACAAATAGAGTAAAGACCGAACACCGCTTTTACTCAGAAAACGTAGCAGATACTACAACACGGAACTAAAAACGTAAAATGAACAACACAAGCCCCACGATTAACTAATATATTGGACACATCTAGTTTAATAAAAGCATTGTCAGACATCGAAAATACAAATAATTCAATAAATATACTGACGCAAAAGCTACGCAAGCTAAGCCATCGCTAGCGAGTTGTACTCGATATAACTATATGTGAACATTTGTCAGTCACTTACGACAGGTCGGTGGTTTTCTCCGTGTACTCCGTTTTCCTCCACCAATAAAACTGACCAACACGATATAACTGAAATATTGTTGCAAGTGGCGTTAAACACCACAGCCCTAACCCCACGAAGCCATCGCTTCAAAATTCTACGGTCGTCATCACGAACTGGTTGACCGTTACGAAATATCAATTTATCAAATGATAATAGATCTTTTTCTTTTTAAGAGATATATTAATTCCTTGAATAAAACGATGGGTGTCATATGAAACAGGAACTGCTTACCATTAGCGAGTGCCTGGGATCATCCCGGTTTTAATGATGGGGTTCATGTTGCTCATCTGTTTAGTTTTCTGTGTTATGCCTTTTTGTTGGTCTTCGTTCTGTGTCTCGTGCCCAATGTTGCCGATGTCCATGGACAGTCCATTATTAATTGCTTCTTCGGACTTTTCTTGCGTTTATTTATATCTTAAAACCAATAATATGCATAGATTATATTGATTTGACTTCTTTATTTATAAGTGATATTGATGATTACAAAACTACTATATGTATTATGGGCCGTCGTGGTCGTGTGATCGTATGGTAGTTTGATTTACAACTATCTGTGCAATCAGTGCCTATCACCACTAAAGTTGTGGGTTCGATCCCCGTTCATGTCTAGGTGTACTCGATACACCATTATGTGATAAAGTTTGTCTGTGACTTGCGACAGGTCGGTGATTTTCTCGGGGTACCCCGATTTCCTCCATCAATATATCTGACCGCCACGATATAACTGGAATATTGTTGAAAGTGGCATTAAACACCATAAACAAACCAACTACGTGTATTTACGTATTCACTGATATTTCACTTGTGTTGACTAATTAAAAAAGAGTAAATTATAATTTGGTCAGTCAATTACATCAATTGCCAGCCGTCCTGCTGTTTATCTATGCATTCATTTCAAAGTATAGGAATTTGTAAAAGTATTTCTCCATCCGATTCCATCTTGTTATCAATATGAAATATCTCATGTTTGCTTTTATAAATAAAATAATTTTTACACTAATTTGAAATTCCCTAGTTAACGAATTATAAAGTATATACATAGAAGCTTTTCAGATGTAGTTTAAGATAAAAATGAAATGTCTTCTATAGAACTAGGAATATTTTGAAGTTTTTGTCTGCAAGCTATGCACATACAATGGGGTTTCAAAATATTCAAAAGCATTTAGTTTTGCTCTCTTTAATTTAAGATATCTACAAGTATAACATTTAATTGTCTGTTGACAACATCAATATCTCAATCGTTGACTGACATAGTGCTATCACTAGCAAATGAGTCTTTTGGTTCAGATTGTAAGAGGAGTTTGAAGTTACTAAAGGGAGTAATCAGAATCCGTAAATCTGACAGATAACACAATGACCAAAAGAAAAAAGGACAAACGGACAAAAAGCGATCTAAAAAACACTACGCGGAAAACTAAACATCGAGCAACACGAACCTAGCTAAAAACACGGGGTGAACTCGGGTGCTCCGGAAGGGTAAGCAAGGGCCGTCATGGTCGTGATCGCATGGTAGTTGGGATTTACAACTATCGATACAACCAGTGCCTATCAACACTAAAGTTGTGAGTTCAAATCCCATTCTTGGCGAGGTGTACTCGATACAACTTTATGTGATAAAGTTTTCATTGACATGCAACAGGTCAGTGGTTTTCTCCTTTTCTCCGGGTATTCTAGTGTCATCCACCGATAAAACTGACCATGATATAACTGAGATATTGTTGAAAGTGGCGTTAAACACCATATTCCTAACCCCTAACCACCAGATTGCAAAGAATCAAATCATCAATACGTAGCAGAAATAATATACGGTCCAATAGTGAACCTTGAGAGATTTCAGATTTAATAATTTAAGTCTAATCGTGCATGACCAACATTTTTATGACTTTAGTAAGAGCCAAGTCAAATTAAAATCAGTTGTCTGATAATTCATATATTTTAATTTTAATAATAAGTAAATAATGACACTATAATTAAACAACATTTTTAAGAAAAAAACTGCTAGAACGTGCTAAAGTGGGTCACGGGTCACTGTAATCGGGCGGCTGTATCGAGAAACAGATACGGTGTTGAAAAAACTGTTGACACTCATAAAATATTGATAAATGCAATACAATGTTATGCTTGTCTTCAAGAAATATGATAGACAAAACCATGTGTGAAGTTTTATGACGAAATATCTCCGATTTCTATGTAAATTTACGAGTTGAAGTGGGGAAACACCCACAGGTAATTTTAGCGATGTATTTTTATCTTGGACAAGAATAATGAGCGTCCTGATTGGATGACCAATTTAAAACACACTGACTCCGCATGGTAAAAAGATGCATGTAAAAGAAATCTATGTTATATTTATTCATTTGTTTGATTCTGGAATATTGTTGATCATTGATTTAAACAAGAAAAAAGGGTAAAAAGGGGGGGGGGGTGAATTTTATTTGTGAATTTTACAGTTAAATAAATGTTATGTTTCGACAGTTCAAAGAGAAAATTCAAAATTTGTTGCGACTAGAGCTTAAATCAGCGTTACAAATTGAACAAATATCAGTGGTTTTGTAAATGAGATTTATTTTAAATAGAAAATCTGAATTTATTATTTATTAATTTATTATTAATGATACAATTTTATATCCCTTGGGAGGGGGAGGGGGGCTATGATGAAAATTTGAAATAAAAACACAGGACCGGACATTAAGCAAAAATAACAATCCAGGATTAGTTTTTTATTAAAAAAATCCAGGACCCCTGTGTCCATGATTTTTTTTTTTTAAAGTTAATAATATGAAATATTGACATCCACACTTGCCTTTTGGACAGCACATTTCTGTGTCCACACTTGTTATATACATAAAAAAGTGTTACCAAATCTATAAATATAACACCTATGCTATATACATTGTATATATATTTTCATCGTTTATTTCCTTTGACGTTTCATCTATTAAAGCTGTAAAAGCTGTTACCAGAAAGCAGATGTGTAAACATGTATATGGAAAATTGAAATTGTTCTATATCTTGTACTGTAATTTTAAAGCCTTTGTTTTTGTGTATGGGTACAATCTTGGCATGTTCATGTTCCGTTTTGTCGAAGTCGCCATCCTGTCATCATTTCTTCTTTCGTGACTTATCACAAGAGTAACACGACGGTTGCCACTAATGAAGCAGGAGCTGCGCACCATTCCGCAGCACATTCGTTTTTATTGTGGGGTAAGCGTTGCTCAATCTTTAGTATTCAGTGTAGTGTTTTGTAGACCATTGTTTGACCCGATGTCCTATTTCGTTTGGCCGGTGTATTGTATGTCCTTCTTCGACGTATGTCCTCGGATTACCCCATTGTTTGACCCGATGTCCTATTTCGTTTGGCCGGTGTATTGTATGTCCTTCTTCGACGTATGTCCTCGGATTACCCCATTGTTTGACCCGATGTCCTATTTCGTTTTGCCGGTGTATTGTATGTCCTTCTTCGACGTATGTCCTCGGATTACGTTTGACCCGATGTCATATTTCGTTTGGCCGGTGTATTGTATGTCCTTCTTCGACGTATGTCCTCGGATTACCCCATTGTTTGACCCGATGTCCTATTTCGTTTGGCCGGTGTATTGTATGTCCTTCTTCGACGTATGTCCTCGGATTACCCCATTGTTTGACCCGATGTCCTATTTCGTTTGGCCGGTGTATTGTATGTCCTTCTTCGACGTATGTCCTCGGATTACCCCATTGTTTGACCCGATGTCCTATTTCGCTTGGCCGGTGTATTGTATGTCCTTCTTCGACGTATGTCCTCGGATTACCCCATTGTTTGACCCGATGTCCTATTTCGTTTGGCCGGTGTATTGTATGTCCTTCTTCGACGTATGTCCTCGGATTACCCCATTGTTTGACCCGATGTCCTATTTCGTTTGGCCGGTGTATTGTATGTCCTTCTTCGACGTATGTCCTCGGATTACCCCATTGTTTGACCCGATGTCCTATTTCGTTTGGCCGGTGTATTGTATGTCCTTCTTCGACGTATGTCCTCGGATTACCCCATTGTTTGACCCGATGTCCTATTTCGTTTGGCCGGTGTATTGTATGTCCTTCTTCGACGTATGTCCTCGGATTACCCCATTGTTTGACCCGATGTCATATTTCGTTTGGCCGGTGTATTGTATGTCCTTCTTCGACGTATGTCCTCGGATTACCCCATTGTTTGACCCGATGTCCTATTTCGTTTGGCCGGTGTATTGTATGTCTTTCTTCGACGTATGTCCTCGGATTACCCCATTGTTTGACCCGATGTCCTATTTCGTTTGGCCGGTGTATTGTATGTCCTTCTTCGACGTATGTCCTCGGATTACCCCATTGTTTGACCCGATGTCCTATTTCGTTTGGCCGGTGTATTGTATGTCCTTCTTCGACGTATGTCCTCGGATTACCCCATTGTTTGACCCGATGTCCTATTTCGTTTGGCCGGTGTATTGTATGTCCTTCTTCGACGTATGTCCTCGGATTACCCCATTGTTTGACCCGATGTCCTATTTCGTTTGGCCGGTGTATTGTATGTCCTTCTTCGACGTATGTCCTCGGATTACCCCATTGTTTGACCCGATGTCCTATTTCGTTTGGCCGGTGTATTGTATGTCCTTCTTCGACGTATGTCCTCGGATTACCCCATTGTTTGACCCGATGTCCTATTTCGTTTGGCCGGTGTATTGTATGTCCTTCTTCGACGTATGTCCTCGGATTACCCCATTGTTTGACCCGATGTCCTATTTCGTTTGGCCGGTGTATTGTATGTCCTTCTTCGACGTATGTCCTCGGATTACCCCATTGTTTGACCCGATGTCCTATTTCGCTTGGCCGGTGTATTGTATGTCCTTCTTCGACGTATGTCCTCGGATTACCCCATTGTTTGACCCGATGTCCTATTTCGTTTGGCCGGTGTATTGTATGTCCTTCTTCGACGTATGTCCTCGGATTACCCCATTGTTTGACCCGATGTCCTATTTCGTTTGGCCGGTGTATTGTATGTCCTTCTTCGACGTATGTCCTCGGATTACCCCATTGTTTGACCCGATGTCCTATTTCGTTTGGCCGGTGTATTGTATGTCCTTCTTCGACGTATGTCCTCGGATTACCCCATTGTTTGACCCGATGTCCTATTTCGTTTGGCCGGTGTATTGTATGTCCTTCTTCGACGTATGTCCTCGGATTACCCCATTGTTTGACCCGATGTCATATTTCGTTTGGCCGGTGTATTGTATGTCCTTCTTCGACGTATGTCCTCGGATTACCCCATTGTTTGACCCGATGTCCTATTTCGTTTGGCCGGTGTATTGTATGTCTTTCTTCGACGTATGTCCTCGGATTACCCCATTGTTTGACCCGATGTCCTATTTCGTTTGGCCGGTGTATTGTATGTCCTTCTTCGACGTATGTCCTCGGATTACCCCATTGTTTGACCCGATGTCCTATTTCGTTTGGCCGGTGTATTGTATGTCCTTCTTCGACGTATGTCCTCGGATTACCCCATTGTTTGACCCGATGTCCTATTTCGTTTGGCCGGTGTATTGTATGTCCTTCTTCGACGTATGTCCTCGGATTACCCCATTGTTTGACCCGATGTCCTATTTCGTTTGGCCGGTGTATTGTATGTCCTTCTTCGACGTATGTCCTCGGATTACCCCATTGTTTGACCCGATGTCCTATTTCGTTTGGCCGGTGTATTGTATGTCCTTCTTCGACGTATGTCCTCGGATTACCCCATTGTTTGACCCGATGTCCTATTTCGTTTGGCCGGTGTATTGTATGTCCTTCTTCGACGTATGTCCTCGGATTACCCCATTGTTTGACCCAATGTCCTATTTCGTTTGGCCGGTGTATTGTATGTCCTTCTTCGACGTATGTCCTCGGATTACCCCATTGTTTGACCCGATGTCCTATTTCGTTTGGCCGGTGTATTGTATGTCCTTCTTCGACGTATGTCCTCGGATTACCCCATTGTTTGACCCGATGTCCTATTTCGTTTGGCCGGTGTATTGTATGTCCTTCTTCGACGTATGTCCTCGGATTACCCCATTGTTTGACCCGATGTCATATTTCGTTTGGCCGGTGTATTGTATGTCCTTCTTCGACGTATGTCCTCGGATTACCCCATTGTTTGACCCGATGTCCTATTTCGTTTGGCCGGTGTATTGTATGTCCTTCTTCGACGTATGTCCTCGGATTACCCCATTGTTTGACCCGATGTCCTATTTCGTTTGGCCGGTGTATTGTATGTCCTTCTTCGACGTATGTCCTCGGATTACCCCATTGTTTGACCCGATGTCCTATTTCGTTTGGCCGGTGTATTGTATGTCCTTCTTCGACGTATGTCCTCGGATTACCCCATTGTTTGACCCGATGTCCTATTTCGTTTGGCCGGTGTATTGTATGTCCTTCTTCGACGTATGTCCTCGGATTACCCCATTGTTTGACCCGATGTCCTATTTCGTTTGGCCGGTGTATTGTATGTCCTTCTTCGACGTATGTCCTCGGATTACCCCATTGTTTGACCCGATGTCCTATTTCGTTTGGCCGGTGTATTGTATGTCCTTCTTCGACGTATGTCCTCGGATTACCCCATTGTTTGACCCGATGTCCTATTTCGTTTGGCCGGTGTATTGTATGTCCTTCTTCGACGTATGTCCTCGGATTACCCCATTGTTTGACCCGATGTCCTATTTCGTTTGGCCGGTGTATTGTATGTCCTTCTTCGACGTATGTCCTCGGATTACCCCATTGTTTGACCCGATGTCCTATTTCGTTTGGCCGGTGTATTGTATGTCCTTCTTCGACGTATGTCCTCGGATTACCCCATTGTTTGACCCGATGTCCTATTTCGTTTGGCCGGTGTATTGTATGTCCTTCTTCGACGTATGTCCTCGGATTACCCCATTGTTTGACCCGATGTCCTATTTCGTTTGGCCGGTGTATTGTATGTCCTTCTTCGACGTATGTCCTCGGATTACCCCATTGTTTGACCCGATGTCCTATTTCGTTTGGCCGGTGTATTGTATGTCCTTCTTCGACGTATGTCCTCGGATTACCCCATTGTTTGACCCGATGTCCTATTTCGTTTGGCCGGTGTA
Organism: Bathymodiolus brooksi; assembly: GCA_963680875.1. Classification (NCBI taxonomy): domain Eukaryota; kingdom Metazoa; phylum Mollusca; class Bivalvia; order Mytilida; family Modiolidae; genus Bathymodiolus; species Bathymodiolus brooksi. Next base: position 92,239,360 of record OY804585.1, read on the forward strand.
TTGTATGTCCTTCTTCGACGTATGTCCTCGGATTACCCCATTGTTTGACCCGATGTCCTATTTCGTTTGGCCGGTGTATTGTATGTCCTTCTTCGACGTATGTCCTCGGATTACCCCATTGTTTGACCCGATGTCCTATTTCGTTTGGCCGGTGTATTGTATGTCCTTCTTCGACGTATGTCCTCGGATTACCCCATTGTTTGACCCGATGTCCTATTTCGTTTGGCCGGTGTATTGTATGTCCTTCTTCGACGTATGTCCTCGGATTACCCCATTGTTTGACCCGATGTCCTATTTCGTTTGGCCGGTGTATTGTATGTCCTTCTTCGACGTATGTCCTCGGATTACCCCATTGTTTGACCCGATGTCCTATTTCGTTTGGCCGGTGTATTGTATGTCCTTCTTCGACGTATGTCCTCGGATTACCCCATTGTTTGACCCGATGTCCTATTTCGTGTGGCCGGTGTATTGTATGTCCTTCTTCGACGTATGTCCTCGGATTACCCCATTGTTTGACCCGATGTCCTATTTCGTTTGGCCGGTGTATTGTATGTCCTTCTTCGACGTATGTCCTTGGATTACCCCATTGTTTGACCCGATGTCCTATTTCGTTTGGCCGGTGTATTGTATGTCCGTCTTCGACGTATGTCCTCGGATTACCCCTTTGATATCTTCAAACTTTTCTGTGAAGTTCACATAAGAACACACTACGATCAAATATTTTCCTAGATGTTCGAGTCATATATTCAAGACTGAGTTTTGTTCTTACCCAAATTACGGCTATATGTGGCTTGGTTGCGTAAAAGCATGGTCAGTCAAGGAGGATTACGACTGGGTTTTTATTAAATGACAAATTTAAATATTTTGTTAGAGCAACCAGTTTGAGGACACGTACATTAATTTAACACACTATCAAATTGTTTTTTTGTATATTTGACACCAAACCTAAATTTATCTCTTTATATATTATACAGGTGATTAAATTTCCATTTAGCAATTGGTTAAAAAAAACATATTTGAAAATCCCTGTACTTCTTCTTACCAAGAACTGATAGAGGTTTACAATACAATACAATACAAATCTTTTATTGTCAATCATGACGCACAATATATTGAGGAGAACAATTAAGTGAATTACATATTGGTTTTACAACAAAGAAAGAAAGAAGGACAATATAACAAATGAATAAATACAATAATAAAATCTGACTCTGCATGGGGTGTCTAATAAACTTCCACGAATCGTAAATTTAAAACGGTCTATTCTGTTTAATCAATTAAAATTACAGTTATATATAACTCCAGTGTAACGAAGGTGTCCTTTGCCTATTATTTACACAAATATATTTGAATATTTTCATCAAACAATAAATTCGTAATTTTCTTTAGAACTTGTTCACTTAAACAACCAATGAATTAAGATAAGACAAACGCAAATTAATTTGTATCCAGTTTAACAGACATTTAGAAGTATAGATCGCCATATTAGTAATTGTTAATAAACAAGACATAAGTTCAGAAATTAAAACGGTTACTCAATAATTAATGCACATTGAAAGTTGGCGAGTGAGAGCCGACATTTTGGTGGCGAGTCTCTAATCAGCGGAAGTGTAAAAACAATGCTTAGTGAAAACAAAATATGTTTATTAAGAACTTTGAAAACATTGAGGGGAGGATTGGGATATCAGTAACGGGTTTAACCCCGCCATATTGTTGTGCCCATCCAAACTCAGGACCTGGATTTCCAACGTCATATGTTATGGTCTTTTATTTGTTTAGTGAGTTCTGTTAAGACGAGAGGTGATTGTTCGTGGTAGAATTTATAATCGGACGTGACTGTAATAATCCTAACACATATATACATGACCGTTCACTTTCCTGGCTTGATAGAAGCACATAAGTTAAAAAAAAACTAGATTTCTGAACACAAACCTTCGCTGTTAGTAAAATGATACGTTGTGTACATATTGGTGAAATTGATGACCATCAATGCCGAAACTTCCTTTTCATAAAATATTTCTTAAATATTAAAGCTGATTGTGAAAGCTGTGAAAACGATCACATTACATTTTGAATTGTCTAACATTACAAATTAAACATTATGCGTTGAATGTGGTGTTAATAATTATTAAAGAAGTGCTTCGTATCTTTTATTGAGTCAAATTGTTAATATTGTATGATTATGTTTCAAGTATTACTTTTCACTTGATTTTCAATTAAAATATATTAGTCCATGAAACTAGTTTAACACAGACACTTTTTTGTATTGAAATACCTGTACCAAGACAGGGAAATTAGAAGAAATATTTTTTTTCGTTGTCGATTAACACGATCTGCGCTGTTCGAGAGTCAGTTTCCAATCGCAAATTAATTTTTGTTTTAACCTTACAGTGTTTTTGTCTCACAAATGACTTGGAATCTGCTTGCACTGTCGGAATCCATATTACATCGTACACAACGTTTCCTGGACTTTGACCCTGCGAGGGGTGCCATATGTGGAGTAGACCTGTTTAATCTACCTGAGCAAGTTGGTCACTTCCGGTCGTTGACTGGGTTCGTGTTGCTCATATTAAATGTCCTGTATTTGTTCACGTCAAGTATTATCTGCTGCTCTCTTTTGTTTTAAATTTGTTTGCCAAATTTTCGTCTTTCGGTATTGATTTACGATTTTTATATGTCTCGCCTTTATATCTTCCATTTTTCGTAAGCTTTGAAAAAACCGTTTATGGTTATGGTGTTTAACGCCACTTTCAACAATATTTCAGTTATACCGTGGTGGTCAGTTTTACTCCGTCCGTATAGAAATCGGAATACAAAATGTATGATTAACATAAATCAAGTTTGATCAAATTGAGTACATGTTGATATGATTGTTTTGACGTTATAGTACTAAATGATTTTATTGTACATTTTAAGCCGTTTTAGAGCAGAGTGTTAGTAAAATAAAAAAACGTAGCATTTAAATACATATATACATATCTTACGGTTTTATGTGTTGTAAGATTTTTATTCAGTTCTCTTTGAAGATATAAAGACTACATTTGTACATCCCCGGATGAATACATTGTCTTGAAATATCAGAGAGTAATATTAATCTTCAACAGTTTTTTTTTTAATTGAAAACACAAAATACTATCTTCCGTAATTTGACAGTAGTTTTCTTTTTTTTGGTCGAAATATGCAGAAATGGTTACAACCCAATTATATTGGTAATTTGATACGTTAAATTCGCATAATTGCATTCTTGTTTAAACATGCATGCAATGAGATAGCTTCTTTTTTGAACATTCAATGAGATACGTCTTTTTAGAGGTGCGCGTATCTAAGTGCTCTGTGGTATACACAACAAATAAAGACCTAATACAGAAAGGTTGCAAAATGAAATTCTGCAGTTGTTTCATTCTAGCTTTAGTGAGCCTTTTGGGTGAGTATTTGCATTGAAAATTTTCTTAGAAAAGATAATTATTATAATAATTAAGAGGGGAAAAAAAGAAACACATTTTTTCTTTTCTTTTTTTTTTTATTTTTTTTTATAGTAGAGGATATTGTCAACTTTCTATAGCAAATTTAGATTTATTTAGTAAAACCTTACATAGATCAATATAGGGTTATATATATGGGTTACTTCAAATTCGCTGATTAAAAAAATCATTTCCATCAAATTTGTTTTTTTTTTACTTTCATTATATAAGAAAAGATGATGCAATATTACACTTTTTTGTTATATAGTGTGGAACATGCCTGAAAAAATTGTGGCATTGAAAAACACAACTGTTTGACTTTAACATTCATTGCATTAAGATTTTTGCATAGTGGTTTGAAAAAAAGAGAATATAATAGAAAACATCTATAAAAAATTCTCTACAACGGACCCCCGGGGACCACTCACAACTCACAACAAAACTAGTAGCTGCTGCAAGCTGTATTTTAAATTACTTTCAAGGAGAATGATGTTCTCAAAACAAATGGGCGCCCATTTAATCGATACCTTTGCTGGTAGACTATTAGTCTCCGAGTGCTTCATTGGTCCAGTAGTCAGCGCTTCTGCACTGACATGGGTTATTGGACATACTCATGCTTAACAATTACGGTTCCTAAATAAAGTAATATATGTAAGCTGAGGTCAATCTCTCTCGTGCATAGGTAGCCACGGCCGATGTTGTGCACAACAATTTTGAGTGTCCTGTATGGGCCTATTGGTCTACCTGCACCTATAGACTAAGATTACTCGACCTTCCAATCAATTGATCATGAATGTATTTGTACAATAAGTGCCTGTCGAGATTTCCATGCACCCGTCGAGAAATGTACTCCATCAGTCTCCGAAACAGAGGCAAAATATCCCTTCGTCAGAATTTCACTCTTGCCAGACATAATCCGGCGTTTTGAAAAACCTCAGTGTTTTATGTAAGCGAGAGACCACTTTCTTTTCTTGGTTTAAACTTTGTTGTTGGTTTGGAATCATTTAATATCTAGCGTTGGTAAAATGCTGGACGTAAATATTTTCTGACATCTTGTTATTCACCCATGAGAATAAAATCATTTTGTTATTCGCCAATAAAATTATATGACAGAGAGCGCCAAATTATTTTGTGATTTTTCAAATAAAATTACACGACAAAAAAGAACCAAATTTCACAAAAAATATGTGACAAGCGAGAAACAAATTATTTTGTAATTGAATTGTCCAATAAAATTATGACAAAAGAGAACCGAATTCTTTTTTAATTTTTCAATAAAATTATATGAAAAACGAGAACTAAATTATTTTGTAATTTTCCAATAAACTTATATGACAAACGAGAACCAAATTATTTTGTGATTCACAATAAAATTATTTGATAAACGAAAGCTAAATTATATTGTAATATTCCAATAAAATTATATGACAAACGAGAACCAAATTATTTTGTGATTCCCAATAAAATAATAAAACAAACGAGAAACAAATTATGTTGTGATTCCCAATAAAATTATACGACAAACGAGAACCAAATTATTTTGCAATTTTCCAATAAAATTATAAGACAAACAAGAACCAAATTATTTTGTAATATTCCAATAAAATTATATGACAAACGAGAACCAAATTATTTTGTGATTCCCAATAAAATTATATGACAAACGAGAACCAAATTATTTTGTGATTCCCAATAAAATTATATGACAAACGAGAACCAAATTATTTTGTGATTCCCAATAAAATTATATGACAAACGAGAACCAAATTATTTTGTGATTTTCTAATAGAATTATATGACAAACGAGAACCAAATTATTTTGTGCTTTCCAATAAAATTATATGGCAAACGAGAACCAAATTATTTTGCGATTCCCAATAAAATTATATGACAAACGAGAGCCAATTTTTTTTGCAATTTTCCAATAAAATTATATGACAAACGAGAACCAAATTATTTTTTAATTCTCTAATAAAATTATATTGACAAACGAGAACCAAATTATGTTGTGATTCCCAATACAATTATATGATAGACGAGAACCAAATTATATTGCAATTTTCAGATAAAATTATATGACAAACGAGAACCAATTATTTTGTGATTCCCAATAAAATTATATGACACACGAAATCAAATTATTTGGTGATTCCCAATAAAATTATATGATAAACGAGAACCAAATTATTTTGCAATTTTGCGATAAAATTATATGACAAACGAGAACCAAATTATTTTGTGATTCCCAATAAAATTATATGACAAACGAGAACCAAATTATTTTGTGATTCCCAATAAAATTATATGACAAACGAGAACCAAATTATTTTGTGATTTTCTAATAGAATTATATGACAAACGAGAACCAAATTATTTTGTGCTTTCCAATAAAATTATATGGCAAACGAGAACCAAATTATTTTGCAATTTTCCAATAAAATTATAAGACAAACAAGAACCAAATTATTTTGTAATATTCCAATAAAATTATATGACAAACGAGAACCAAATTATTTTGTGATTCCCAATAAAATTATATGACAAACGAGAACCAAATTATTTTGTGATTCCCAATAAAATTATATGACAAACGAGAACCAAATTATTTTGTGATTCCCAATAAAATTATATGACAAACAAGAACCAAATTATTTTGTGATTTTCTAATAGAATTATATGACAAACGAGAACCAAATTATTTTGTGCTTTCCAATAAAATTATATGGCAAACGAGAACCAAATTATTTTGCGATTCCCAATAAAATTATATGACAAACGAGAGCCAATTTTTTTTGCAATTTTCCAATAAAATTATATGACAAACGAGAACCAAATTATTTTTTAATTCTCTAATAAAATTATATTGACAAACGAGAACCAAATTATGTTGTGATTCCCAATAAAATTATATGATAGACGAGAACCAAATTATATTGCAATTTTCAGATAAAATTATATGACAAACGAGAACCAAATTATTTTGTGATTCCCAATAAAATTATATGACACACGAAAACCAAATTATTTGGTGATTCCCAATAAAATTATATGATAAACGAGAACCAAATTATTTTGCAATTTTGCGATAAAATTATATGACAAACGAGAACCAAATTATTTTGTGATTCCCAATAAAATTATATGACAAACGAGAACCAAATTATTTTGTGATTCCCAATAAAATTATATGACAAACGAGAACCAAATTATTTTGTGATTCCCAATAAAATTATATGACACACGAAAACCAAATTATTTGGTGATTCCCAATAAAATTATATGACAAACGAGAACCAAATTATTTTGCAATTTTCCGATAAAATTATATGACAAACGAGAACCAAATTATTTTGCAATTTTCCGATAAAATTATATGACAAACGAGAACCAAATTATTTTGTGATTCCCAATAATATTATATGACAAACGAGAACCAAATTATTTGGTGATTCCCAATAAAATTATATGATAAACGAGAACCAAATTATTTTGAGATTCCCAATAATATTATATGACAAACGAGAACCAAATTATTTTGTGATTCCCAATAATATTATATGACAAACGAGAACCAAATTATTTTGTGATTCGCAATAAAATTATATGATAAACGAGAACCAAATTATTTTGTAATTGTCCAAAAAAATTATATGACAAACGAGAACCAAATTATTTTGTAATTTTCCAATAAAATTCTATGACAAACGAAAACCAAATTATTTTGATTGATTTGATTGATTGGTGTTTAATGTCAACTTTGCGCAGTATTTCATCTATATCGTGGCCCAAATGATTGTGTGATTTTTCAATAAAAGTATGACAAACGAGAACCAAATCATTATCTAATTCTACAGTCAAATTAAGAGTAAAATGGAGAAAATAATAAATTCCAAAATCAAATATCAAAATCGAAGAAAGAGGCAAAATCGATGGCCCTAATCCACAAAAACAATGATTAATGGAAGCCATAGTTTATATGTAGTTTTAACATGGGTAACATTATTTTGGTAAAAAGTATTATGAGCAACAGCGAAGGATAAAATGCAACGAGAATAATGTTACATATGGCTGCCATGAATTATTTCGATGCCAATAGAAAAAAATCTTTAACTTATTTTTTGAAGTGGAATTAAGTAATGGAAATGTATGTCATATCAATATCGACTAACCTTTATTTTTACAGTTGTTTTTCTACATAGATTACAAAATCTGTTGAAATTAAGTTACTTACATTTTCCAAATTAATGTCATTTTGATATTAGCAGCTTAAACAAGTGAAATGCTAAAAACATCACAATATACATTAGTAACTAGCATGCATCAATGTCACCAGCGTTCATTAGAAACTTCGTCACTGGTAGACGACAGTTTATGAATTCAAGTCGACAGAAAGTTTTTTTTCCGAAAAAAATGAATGCGTAAAAAGAAAAATTCTAACATTTTAATGTTTGCATGCTCAACGGTCCTGTATAAATACATGAACTCACTTATTAATGATATTCTTAATTTGTCAGACAATACGCATGTGCAAATTGAAATATATTGTGAGTTTTATCACGTCATCGTTTATAAAGCCAAAGAAGGATATTAGAATATAAAAAAATCTTATTATTTGACATTTCCGCGGAAAGTAGAATGTTGATTTGTCAACATTCGTATGATAACAACCAATGGATGATGCTTCGTTTGCAAACTCCATACCGATCTCCTGTCTTAACAAAAGCAGCAGAAGACTTTTCTCTTTTTAACCTAATTACAGAAGTAAAAATAGCATATGATTACGCATAGTCAAAACCGCTTAAAAGCTGCTCTGTATTATTTTGAAAGTTGACTAATTCTGCATCTATTAATTATAATTATGAAAGTACTTTTAATGATTTGAAGAAAAAAAAAACAAAGAACAACAAGTATATATAAAACATATATAATGTACCTGTTTGTTGCAGAAATGGTTCCTACAAGAAGAAAAATCGTAACATTGTAAATAGAACAATAAGTAACTACTTTGTACAAATGTCTAATATTATTTAAAAGGCTAATATTTATACTTCCGGAACTGTGAAGTACGCATGTTTAAACAAATTAAAATTATATCGTTTGAATTGTATGTTAGATAACATTGTGTAATTCAAGACCGATAGTAAATAAAGTTGTGTCGACAGATATTTACAAAATATTAGCACTCATTGCTGTAAGTGTTCCAGAATTTTACCAAATCTTATAGTGTTAAAAGTGAAATTAAAATTTAGAGAAATATAGAATAGGTCTAATGCAATCTTCAGCATGACTTTGGCCAAACATTTTGCAAAAGAAACTATTTTTTTGCGGATTAGATATATATTTAAATTTAAAACGATTTTTTCATAACCTTTTGCAAACAAACATCAGGTTGAGACAAATATAACTCAATAAATTTCATATTTTATCAATCTAGAAATACAACATGTCGTAGTTAAGGGTTCTAGTGCGAATGAGTCGCCATTTGAATTCTTAAAATTCAACATGTCAATTAATTTCATAAAATGAAATGATTTCTGATCGGATTTGATCAGAAATTGACGCGTACATGGGCGAAATAACGTCAGGAGTTTATGTTCTTCTCTGAAAAGTTTCATGTGACGTCACGATTTGTCATGAAGTTTTTATTGCCAAGGTCATTTACAATACTTCGGCATTTTAATTTTTGCAAAGCTTAAGCCATTTATTAAGCCCGAATGAAAATATTTTTTGTCTTGCATTACAATAGAAGTTACTCTATTATACGTTGAAAAATGGTGGCGTCAACTAAGGATTTGACGTTCTCAAACATCCATTTTACTGTCTCCGTTACGCATCGACAAGTAAAACTGCATTGTCGAATCCCCAATTGACGGGGACAACTCTTCAAATACAATAAGTATTTCTTTCAAAAACTAATGTTTTGGCAATACGAACTCCACTAAAATCTGGGATACAGTCAGGTATTCCGGAAGGATGTGCTCCACCACTAGTGATAACCATCATGATATTCTTGTTACAAGTTCTTATTTTTCTTCTTCAGCTCTGTCTGCTGCTGAGACTTGTTACAAGTATAACAGTTACTATGGTAATCACTATGCCAGCTACTGTTCTGGTTATTGTGCCGGATCAGCATTTTCAGAGTACTGCCTGTACTATTATTACAAAGACGGACAGTCTGGGTATGTTCTTTATACAAATATGATATAGTGATAGGGATTGATATAAGTTCTAGCAACTTGTTTCCCAAAACTTTGCATAATGTATCATATATAGTTCAATATTGTAAAGTTATGTTGAATTAATTAATAAAATATGTGTAACCTAATATGACATAAATAATAGTAGAAAAATAAAAAGAAACGGATATGAAATATATAATAATGGATGATAAATAATGTTGATATCTAAGGAATAACAATAGTTATTACATGAAAACTAATAACTCTAGAGCACCAATCCTCCCTAATTGTACGGAATACATCAGAACTAACAGATATAGTACAACAGTCTTCTCAAACTGTATGGACTACCTCCAAACTTACACCTCAAGCATAACAGTTCATTAAAAATGCAAGGACTACCATAGAATTAGAAACTCCAACATAATTCAAATAATATTTCCTTTCTTGGAATGTATCGATGTTGCCTCTCTCTACGAATTTGATATTTCATTTTGGAAATGTTCCGGCTTTGGGGTACTTATTGTTTTTCATTTTAATGCTCACTAACCGTTTGCTATTTTTATTTATCAAAGCAAGAGAGACTATTCAACATCACTCACACAAATAAAAGTAAAGGAACACGAGAGACTATACAACATCACTCACACATATCAAAGTAAAGGAACACGAGAGACTATACAACATCACTCACAAAAATCAAAGAAAAGAAACATGAGAGACTATTCAACATCACTCACACAAATCAAAATAAAGAAACATGAGAGACTATACAACATCACTCACAAAAATCAAAATAAAGGAACACGAGAGACTATACAACATCACTCACACATATCAAAGTAAAGAAACATGAGAGACTATACAACATCACTCACACATATCAAAGTAAAGAAACATGAGAGACTATACAACATCACTCACACAAATCAAAGTAAATGAACATGAGAGACTGTCCAACATCACTCACACAAATCAAGTAAAGGAACATGAGAGACTATACAACATCACTCACACAAATCAAAATAAAGGAACATGAGAGACTATACAACATCACTCACACATATCAAAGTAAAGGAACACGAGAGACTATACAACATCACTCACACATATCAAAGTAAAGAAACATGAGAGACTATACAACATCACTCACACATATCAAAGTAAAGAAACATGAGAGACTATACAACATCACTCACACATATCAAAGTAAAGAAACATTAGAGACTATACAACATCACTCACACATATCAAAGTAAAGAAACATGAGAGACTATACAACATCACTCACACATATCAAAGTAAATGAACATGAGAGACTATACAACATCACTCACACATATCAAAATAAAGGAACATGAGAGACTATACAACATCACTCACACAAATCAAAGTAAAGAAACATGAGAGACTATACAACATCACTCACACATATCAAAATAAAGGAACATGAGAGACTATACAACATCACTCACACAAATCAAAGTAAAGAAACATGAGAGACTATACAACATCACTCACACAAATCAAAGTAAAGGAACATGAGAGACTATACAACATCACTCACACATATCAAAGTAAAGGAACATGAGAGACTATACAACATCACTCACACATATCAAAGTAAAAGAACATGAGAGACTATACAACATCACTCACACATATCAAAGTAAAGGAACATGAGAGACTATACAACATCACTCACATATATCAAAGTAAAGGAACATGAGAGACTATACAACATCACTCACACATATCAAAATAAAAGAACATGAGAGACTATACAACATCACTCACACATATCAAAGTAAAGGAACATGAGAGACTATATAACATCACTCACACATACCAAAATAAAGAAACATGAGAGACTATACAACATCACTCACAAATATCAAAGTAAAGGAACATGAAAGACTATACAACATCACTCACACATATCAAAGTAAAGAAACATGAGAGACTATACAACATCACTCACACATATCAAAGTAAAGGAACATGAGAGACTATACAAAATCACTCACACAAACGAAAGTAAAGAAACATGAGAGATTATACAACATCACTCACACATATCAAAGTAAAGAAACATGAGAGACTATACAACATCACTCACACAAATCAAAGTAAAGAAACATGAGAGACTATACAACATCACTCACACATTTCAAAATAAAGAAACATGAGAGACTATACAACATCACTCACACATATCAAAGTAAAGGAACATGAGAGACTATACAACATCACTCACACAAATCAAAATAAAGGAACATGAGAGACTATACAACATCACTCACACATATCAAAGTAAAGGAACATGAGAGACTATACAACATCACTCACACATATCAAAATAAAAGAACATGAGAGACTATACAACATCACTCACACATATCAAAGTAAAGAAACATGAGAGACTATACAACATCACTCACACATATCAAAATAAAGGAACATGAGAGACTATACAACATCACTCACACATATCAAAGTAAAGGAACATGAGAGACTATACAACATCACTCACACATATCAAAATAAAGAAACATGAGAGACAATACAACATCACTCACACATATCAAAGTAAAGGAACATGAGAAACTATACAACATCACTCACACATATCAAAGTAAAGAAACATGAGAAACTATACAACATCACTCACACATATCAAAGTAAAAGAACATGAGAGACTATAAAACATCACTCACACAAACCAAAGTAAAGAAACATGAGAGATTATACAACATCACTCACACATATCAAAGTAAAGGAACATGAAAGACTATACAACATCACTCACACAAATCAAAATAAAGAAACATGAGAGACTATACAACATCACTCACACAAACCAAAGTAAAGGAACATGAAAGACTATACAACATCACTCACACAAATCAAAATAAAGAAACATGAGAGACTATACAACATCACTCACACAAATCAAAGTAAAGGAACATGAAAGACTATACAACATCACTCACACAAATCAAAATAAAGAAACATGAGAGACTATACAACATCACTCACACAAACCAAATTAAAGAAACATGAGAGATTATACAACATCACTCACACATATCAAAGTAAAGAAACATGAGAGACTATACAACATCACTCACACAAATCAAAGTAAAGGAACATGAAAGACTATACAACATCACTCACACATATCAAAGTAAAGGAACATGAGAGACTATACAACATCACTCACACATATCAAAATAAAGAAACATGAGAGACAATACAACATCACTCACACATATCAAAGTAAAGAAACATGAGAGACTATACAACATCACTCACACATATCAAAGTAAAGGAACATGAAAGACTATACAACATCACTCACACATATCAAGGTAAAGGAACATGAGAGACTATACAACATCACTCACACATATCAAAATAAAGAAACATGAGAGACAATACAACATCACTCACACATATCAAAGTAAAGGAACATGAGAGACTATACAACATCACTCACACATATCAAAGTAAAGAAACATGAGAGACTATACAACATCACTCACACATATCAAAGAAAAGGAACATGAGAGACTATACAACATCACTCACACAAACCAAAGTAAAGAAACATGAGAGATTATACAACATCACTCACACAAATCAAAGTAAAGGAACATGAGAGACTATACAACATCACTCACACAAATCAAAATAAAGAAACACGAGAGACTATACAACATCACTCACACAAACCAAAGTAAAGGAACATGAAAGACTATACAACATCGCTCACACAAATCAAAATAAAGAAACATGAGAGACTATACAACATCACTCACACAAATCAAAGTAAAGGAACATGAAAGACTATACAACATCACTCACACAAATCAAAATAAAGAAACATGAGAGACTATACAACATCACTCACACAAACCAAAGTAAAGAAACATGAGAGATTATACAACATCACTCACACATATCAAAGTAAAGAAACATGAGAGACTATACAACATCACTCACACAAATCAAAGTAAAGGAACATGAAAGACTATACAACATCACTCACACATATCAAAGTAAAGGAACATGAGAGACTATACAACATCACTCACACAAATCAAAGTACAGAAACATGAGAGATTATACAACATCACTCACACATATCAAAGTAAAGGAACATGAGAGACTTTGCAACATCACTCACACAAATCAAAGTAAAGGAACACGAGAGACATAAAACATCATTCACACAAATCAAAGTAAAGGAATATGAGAGACTATACAACATCACTCACACATATCAAAATAAAGAAACATGAGAGACTATACAACATCACTCACACATATCAAAGTAAAGGAACATGAGAGACTATACAACATCACTCACACAAATCAAAGTAAAGAAGCATGAGAGACTGTCCAACACCACTCACACAAATCAAAATAAAGAAACATGAGAGACTATACAACATCACTCACACATATCAAAGTAAAGAAACATGAGAGACTATACAACATCACTCACACAAATCAAAGTAAAGAAACATGAGAGACTATACAACATCACTCACACATATCAAAATAAAGAAACATGAGAGACTATACAACATCACTCACACATATCAAAGTAAAGGAACATGAGAGACTATACAACATCACTCACACATATCAAAATAAAGGAACATCAGAGACTATACAACATCACTCACACATATCAAAGTAAAGGAACATGAGAGACTATACAACATCACTCACACATATCAAAATAAAAGAACATGAGAGACTATACAACATCACTCACACATATCAAAGTAAAGGAACATGAGAGACTATACAACATCACTCACACATATCAAAATAAAGGAACATGAGAGACTATACAACATCACTCACACATATCAAAGTAAAGGAACATGAGAGACTATACAACATCACTCACACATATCAAAGAAAAGGAACATGAGAGACTATACAACATCACTCACACAAACCAAAGTAAAGAAACATGAGAGATTATACAACATCACTCACACAAATCAAAGTAAAGGAACATGAAAGACTATACAACATCACTCACACAAATCAAAATAAAGAAACACGAGAGACTATACAACATCACTCACACAAATCAAAGTAAAGGAACACGAGAGACTATACAACATCACTCACACAAATCAAAGTAAAGGAACATGAGAGACTATACAACATCACTCACACAAATCAAAGTAAAGGAACACGAGAGACTATACAACATCACTCACACAAATCAAAGTAAAGGAACACGAGAGACTGTCCAACATCACTCACACAAATCAAAGTAAAGGAACACGAGAGACTGTCCAACATCACTCACACAAATCAAAGTAAAGGAACACGAGAGACTGTCCAACATCACTCACACAAATCAAAGTAAAGGAACACGAGAGACTATACAACATCACTCACACATATCAAAGTAAATGAACACGAGAGACTGTCCAACACCACTCACACAAATCAAAGTAAAGGAACACGAGAGACTATACAACATCACTCACACAAATCAAAGGAAAGAAACATGAGAGACTATACAACATCACTCACACAAATCAAAGTAAAGAAACATGAGAGACTATACAACATCACTCACACAAATCAAAGTAAAGAAACATGAGAGACTATACAACATCACTCACGCATATCAAAGTAAAGGAACATGAGAGACTATACAACATCACTCACACATATCAAAGTAAAGGAACATGAGAGACTATACAACATCACTCACACAAACCAAAGTAAAGAAATATGAGAGATTATACAACATCACTCACACAAATCAAAGTAAAGGAACATGAAAGACTATACAACATCACTCACACAAATCAAAATAGAGAAACATGAGAGACTATGCAACATCACTCATACATATCAAAGTAAAGGAGCATGAGAGACTATACAACATCACTCACACAAATCAAAGTAAAGGAACACGAGCGACTATACAACATCACTCACACAAATCAAAGTAAAGGAACACGAGAGACTGTCCAACATCACTCACACAAATCAAAGTAAAGGAACACGAGAGACTATACAACATCACTCACACATATCAAAGTAAATGAACACGAGAGACTGTCCAACACCACTCACACAAATCAAAGTAAAGGAACACGAGAGACTATACAACATCACTCACACAAATCAAAATAAAGTAACACGAGAGACTGTCCAACATCATTCACACAAATCAAAGTAAAGGAACACGAGAGACTATACAACATCACTCACACATATCAAAGTAAATGAACACGAGAGACTGTCCAACACCACTCACACAAATCAAAGTAAAGGAACACGAGAGACTATACAACATCACTCACACAAATCAAAGTAAAGAAACATGAGAGACTATACAACATCACTCACACAAATCAAAGTAAAGAAACATGAGAGACTATACAACATCACTCACACAAATCAAAGTAAAGGAACATGAGAGACTATACAACATCACTCACACATATCAAAGTAAAGGAACATGAGAGACTATACAACATCACTCACACATATCAAAGTAAAGGAACATGAGAGACTATACAACATCACTCACACATATCAAAGTAAAGGAACACCAGAGACTATACAACATCACTCACACAAATCAAAGTAAATGAACACGAGAGACTGTCCAACACCACTCGCACAAATCAAAGTAAATGAACACGAGAGACTGTCCAACATCACTCACACAAATCAAAGTAAAGGAACATGAGAGACTATACAACATCACTCACACAAATCAAAGTAAAGGAACATGAGAGACTATACAACATCACTCACACATATCAAAATAAAGGAACATGAGAGACTATACAACATCACTCACACAAATCAAAGTAAAGGAACACGAGAGACTATACAACATCACTCACACAAATCAAAGTAAAGGAACATGAGAGACTATACAACATCACTCACACAAATCAAAGTAAAGGAACACGAGAGACTATACAACATCACTCACACAAATCAAAGTAAAGGAACACGAGAGACTGTCCAACATCACTCACACAAATCAAAGTAAAGGAACACGAGAGACTATACAACATCACTCACACATATCAAAGTAAATGAACACGAGAGACTGTCCAACACCACTCACACAAATCAAAGTAAAGGAACACGAGAGACTATACAACATCACTCACACAAATCAAAGTAAAGGAACACGAGAGACTGTCCAACATCATACACACAAATCAAAGTAAAGGAACACGAGAGACTATACAACATCACTCACACATATCAAAGTAAATGAACACGAGAGACTGTCCAACACCACTCACACAAATCAAAGTAAAGGAACACGAGAGACTATACAACATCACTCACACAAATCAAAGTAAAGAAACATGAGAGACTATACAACATCACTCACACAAATCAAAGTAAAGAAACATGAGAGACTATACAACATCACTCACACAAATCAAAGTAAAGAAACATGAGAGACTATACAACATCACTCACACATATCAAAGTAAAGGAACATGAGAGACTATACAACATCACTCACACATATCAAAGTAAAGGACTATAAGAGACTATACAACATCACTCACACATATCAAAGTAAAGGAACATTAGAGACTATACAACATCACTCACACATATCAAAGTAAAGGAACATGAGAGACTATACAATATCACTCACACATATCAAAATAAAGGAACATGAGAGACTATACAACATCACTCACACATATCAAAGTAAAGGAACATGAGAGACTATACAACATCACTCACACAAATCAAAGTAAAGGAACACGAGTGACTGTCCAACATCACTCACACAAATCAAAGTAAAGGAACACGAGAGACTGTCCAACATCACTCACACAAATCAAAGTAAAGGAACACGAGAGACTATACAACATCACTCACACATATCAAAGTAAATGAACACGAGAGACTGTCCAACACCACTCACACAAATCAAAGTAAAGGAACACGAGAGACTATACAACATCACTCACACAAATCAAAGGAAAGAAACATGAGAGACTATACAACATCACTCACACAAATCAAAGTAAAGAAACATGAGAGACTATACAACATCACTCACACAAATCAAAGTAAAGAAACATGAGAGACTATACAACATCACTCACGCATATCAAAGTAAAGGAACATGAGAGACTATACAACATCACTCACACATATCAAAGTAAAGGAACATGAGAGACTATACAACATCACTCACACAAACCAAAGTAAAGAAATATGAGAGATTATACAACATCACTCACACAAATCAAAGTAAAGGAACATGAAAGACTATACAACATCACTCACACAAATCAAAATAGAGAAACATGAGAGACTATGCAACATCACTCATACATATCAAAAGTAAAGGAGCATGAGAGACTATACAACATCACTCACACAAATCAAAGTAAAGGAACACGAGCGACTATACAACATCACTCACACAAATCAAAGTAAAGGAACACGAGAGACTGTCCAACATCACTCACACAAATCAAAGTAAAGGAACACGAGAGACTATACAACATCACTCACACATATCAAAGTAAATGAACACGAGAGACTGTCCAACACCACTCACACAAATCAAAGTAAATGAACACGAGAGACTATACAACATCACTCACACAAATCAAAATAAAGTAACACGAGAGACTGTCCAACATCATTCACACAAATCAAAGTAAAGGAACACGAGAGACTATACAACATCACTCACACATATCAAAGTAAATGAACACGAGAGACTGTCCAACACCACTCACACAAATCAAAGTAAAGGAACACGAGAGACTATACAACATCACTCACACAAATCAAAGTAAAGAAACATGAGAGACTATACAACATCACTCACACAAATCAAAGTAAAGAAACATGAGAGACTATACAACATCACTCACACAAATCAAAGTAAAGGAACATGAGAGACTATACAACATCACTCACACATATCAAAGTAAAGGAACATGAGAGACTATACAACATCACTCACACATATCAAAGTAAAGGAACATGAGAGACTATACAACATCACTCACACATATCAAAGTAAAGGAACACCAGAGACTATACAACATCACTCACACAAATCAAAGTAAATGAACACGAGAGACTGTCCAACACCACTCGCACAAATCAAAGTAAATGAACACGAGAGACTGTCCAACATCACTCACACAAATCAAAGTAAAGGAACATGAGAGACTATACAACATCACTCACACAAATCAAAGTAAAGGAACATGAGAGACTATACAACATCACTCACACATATCAAAATAAAGGAACATGAGAGACTATACAACATCACTCACACAAATCAAAGTAAAGGAACACGAGAGACTATACAACATCACTCACACAAATCAAAGTAAAGGAACATGAGAGACTATACAACATCACTCACACAAATCAAAGTAAAGGAACACGAGAGACTATACAACATCACTCACACAAATCAAAGTAAAGGAACACGAGAGACTGTCCAACATCACTCACACAAATCAAAGTAAAGGAACACGAGAGACTATACAACATCACTCACACATATCAAAGTAAATGAACACGAGAGACTGTCCAACACCACTCACACAAATCAAAGTAAAGGAACACGAGAGACTATACAACATCACTCACACAAATCAAAGTAAAGGAACACGAGAGACTGTCCAACATCATACACACAAATCAAAGTAAAGGAACACGAGAGACTATACAACATCACTCACACATATCAAAGTAAATGAACACGAGAGACTGTCCAACACCACTCACACAAATCAAAGTAAAGGAACACGAGAGACTATACAACATCACTCACACAAATCAAAGTAAAGAAACATGAGAGACTATACAACATCACTCACACAAATCAAAGTAAAGAAACATGAGAGACTATACAACATCACTCACACAAATCAAAGTAAAGAAACATGAGAGACTATACAACATCACTCACACATATCAAAGTAAAGGAACATGAGAGACTATACAACATCACTCACACATATCAAAGTAAAGGACTATAAGAGACTATACAACATCACTCACACATATCAAAGTAAAGGAACATTAGAGACTATACAACATCACTCACACATATCAAAGTAAAGGAACATGAGAGACTATACAATATCACTCACACATATCAAAATAAAGGAACATGAGAGACTATACAACATCACTCACACATATCAAAGTAAAGGAACATGAGAGACTATACAACATCACTCACACAAATCAAAGTAAAGGAACACGAGTGACTGTCCAACATCACTCACACAAATCAAAGTAAAGGAACACGAGAGACTGTCCAACATCACTCACACAAATCAAAGTAAAGGAACACGAGAGACTATACAACATCACTCACACATATCAAAGTAAATGAACACGAGAGACTGTCCAACACCACTCACACAAATCAAAGTAAAGGAACACGAGAGACTATACAACATCACTCACACAAATCAAAGGAAAGAAACATGAGAGACTATACAACATCACTCACACAAATCAAAGTAAAGAAACATGAGAGACTATACAACATCACTCACACAAATCAAAGTAAAGAAACATGAGAGACTATACAACATCACTCACGCATATCAAAGTAAAGGAACATGAGAGACTATACAACATCACTCACACATATCAAAGTAAAGGAACATGAGAGACTATACAACATCACTCACACATATCAAAGTAAAGGAACATGAGAGACTATACAACATCACTCACACAAACCAAAGTAAAGAAATATGAGAGATTATACAACATCACTCACACAAATCAAAGTAAAGGAACATGAAAGACTATACAACATCACTCACACAAAACAAAATAAAGAAACATGAGAGACTATGCAACATCACTCACACATATCAAAGTAAAGGAGCATGAGAGACTATACAACATCACTCACACAAATCAAAGTAAAGGAACACGAGCGACTATACAACATCACTCACACAAATCAAAGTAAAGGAACACGAGAGACTGTCCAACATCACTCACACAAATCAAAGTAAAGGAACACGAGAGACTATACAACATCACTCACACATATCAAAGTAAATGAACACGAGAGACTGTCCAACACCACTCACACAAATCAAAGTAAAGGAACACGAGAGACTATACAACATCACTCACACAAATCAAAATAAAGGAACACGAGAGACTGTCCAACATCATTCACACAAATCAAAGTAAAGGAACACGAGAGACTATACAACATCACTCACACATATCAAAGTAAATGAACACGAGAGACTGTCCAACACCACTCACACAAATCAAAGTAAAGGAACACGAGAGACTATACAACATCACTCACACAAATCAAAGTAAAGAAACATGAGAGACTATACAACATCACTCACACATATCAAAGTAAAGGAACACCAGAGACTATACAACATCACTCACACAAATCAAAGTAAAGAAACATGAGAGACTATACAACATCACTCACACAAATCAAAGTAAAGGAACATGAGAGACTATACAACATCACTCACACATATCAAAGTAAAGGAACATGAGAGACTATACAACATCACTCACACATATCAAAGTAAAGGAACATGAGAGACTATACAACATCACTCACACATATCAAAGTAAAGGAACACCAGAGACTATACAACATCACTCACACAAATCAAAGTAAATGAACATGAGAGACTGTCCAACACCACTCACACAAATCAAAGTAAATGAACACGAGAGACTGTCCAACACCACTCGCACAAATCAAAGTAAATGAACACGAGAGACTGTCCAACATCACTCACACAAATCAAAGTAAAGGAACATGAGAGACTATACAACATCACTCACACAAATCAAAGTAAAGGAACATGAGAGACTATACAACATCACTCACACATATCAAAATAAAGGAACATGAGAGACTATACAACATCACTCACACAAATCAAAGTGAAGGAACACGAGAGACTATACAACATCACTCACACAAATCAAAGTAAAGGAACATGAGAGACTATACAACATCACTCACACAAATCAAAGTAAAGGAACACGAGAGACTATACAACATCACTCACACAAATCAAAGTAAAGGAACACGAGAGACTGTCCAACATCACTCACACAAATCAAAGTAAAGGAACACGAGAGACTATACAACATCACTCACACATATCAAAGTAAATGAACACGAGAGACTGTCCAACACCACTCACACAAATCAAAGTAAAGGAACACGAGAGACTATACAACATCACTCACACAAATCAAAGTAAAGGAACATGAGAGACTGTCCAACATCATACACACAAATCAAAGTAAAGGAACACGAGAGACTATACAACATCACTCACACATATCAAAGTAAATGAACACGAGAGACTGTCCAACACCACTCACACAAATCAAAGTAAAGGAACACGAGAGACTATACAACATCACTCACACAAATCAAAGTAAAGAAACATGAGAGACTATACAACATCACTCACACAAATCAAAGTAAAGAAACATGAGAGACTATACAACATCACTCACACAAATCAAAGTAAAGAAACATGAGAGACTATACAACATCACTCACACATATCAAAGTAAAGGACTATAAGAGACTATACAACATCACTCACACATATCAAAGTAAAGGAACATGAGAGACTATACAACATCACTCACACATATCAAAGTAAAGGAACATGAGAGACTATACAACATCACTCACACATATCAAAATAAAGGAACATGAGAGACTATACAACATCACTCACACATATCAAAGTAAAGGAACATGAGAGACTATATAACATCACTCACACATACCAAAATAAATGAACACGAGAGACTGTCCAACACCACTCACACAAATCAAAGTAAAGGAACACGAGAGACTATACAACATCACTCACACAAATCAAAATAAAGGAACACGAGAGACTGTCCAACATCATTCACACATATCAAAGTAAAGGAACACGAGAGACTATACAACATCACTCATACATATCAAAGTAAATGAACACGAGAGACTGTCCAACACCACTCACACAAATCAAAGTAAAGGAACACGAGAGACTATACAACATTACTCACACAAATCAAAGTAAAGAAACATGAGAGACTATACAACATCACTCACACAAATCAAAGTAAAGAAACATGAGCGACTATACAACATCACTCACACAAATCAAAGTAAAGGAACATGAGAGACTATACAACATCACTCACACATATCAAAGTAAAGGAACATGAGAGACTATACAACATCACTCACTCATTTCAAAGTAAAGGAACATGAGAGACTATACAACATCACTCACACATATCAAAGTAAAGGAACATGAGAGACTATACAACATCACTCACACATATCAAAATAAAGGAACATGAGAGACTATACAACATCACTCACACATATCAAAGTAAAGGAACATGAGAGACTTTACAACATCACTCAAACATATCAAAGTAAAGAAACACGAGAGACTATACAACATCACTCACACATATCAAAGTAAAGAAACACGAGAGACTATACAACATCACTCACACATATCAAAGTAAAGGAGCATGAGAGTCTATACAACATCACTCACACAAATCAAAGTAAATGAACACGAGAGACTGTCCAACACCACTCGCACAAATCAAAGTAAATGAACACGAGAGACTGTCCAACATCACTCACACAAATCAAAGTAAAGGAACACGAGAGACTATACTACATCACTCACACAAATCAAAGTAAAGGAACATGAGAGACTATACAACATCACTCACACATATCAAAATAAAGGAACACGAGAGACTATACAACATCACTCACACAAATCAAAGTAAAGGAACACGAGAGACTATACAACATCACTCACACAAATCAAAGTAAAGGAACATGAGAGACTATACAACATCACTCACACAAATCAAAGTAAAGGAACACGAGAGACTATACAACATCACTCACACAAATCAAAGTAAAGGAACACGAGAGACTGTCCAACATCACTCACACAAATCAAAGTAAAGGAACACGAGAGACTGTCCAACATCACTCACACAAATCAAAGTAAAGGAACACGAGAGACTGTCCAACATCATTCACCCAAATCAAAGGAAAGAAACATGAGAGACTATACAACATCACTCACACAAATCAAAGTAAAGAAACATGAGAGACTATACAACATCACTCACACAAATCAAAGTAAAGAAACATGAGAGACTATACAACATCACTCACGCATATCAAAGTAAAGGAACATGAGAGACTATACAACATCACTCACATATATCAAAGTAAAGGAACATGAGAGACTATACAACATCACTCACACATATCAAAGTAAAGGAACATGAGAGACTATACAACATCACTCACACAAACCAAAGTAAAGAAATATGAGAGATTATACAACATCACTCACACAAATTAAAGTAAAGGAACATGAAAGACTATACAACATCACTCACACAAATCAAAATAAAGAAACATGAGAGACTATACAACATCACTCACACAAACCAAAGTAAAGGAACATGAAAGACTATACAACATCACTCACACAAATCAAAATAAAGGAACATGAGAGACTATACAACATCACTCACACAAATCAAAGTAAAGGAACATGAAAGACTATACAACATCACTCACACAAATCAAAATAAAGAAACATGAGAGACTATACAACATCACTCACACAAACCAAAGTAAAGAAACATGAGAGATTATACAACATCACTCACACATATCAAAGTAAAGAAACATGAGAGACTATACAACATCACTCACACAAATCAAAGTAAAGGAACATGAAAGACTATACAACATCACTCACACATATCAAAGTAAAGGAACATGAGAGACTATACAACATCACTCACACAAACCAAAGTAAAGAAACATGAGAGATTATACAACATCACTCACACATATCAAAGTAAAGGAACATGAGAGACTATGCAACATCACTCACAGAAATCAAAGTAAAGGAACACGAGAGACATAAAACATCATTCACACAAATCAAAGTAAAGGAACATGAGAGACTATACAACATCACTCACACATATCAAAATAAAGAAACATGAGAGACTATACAACATCACTCACACATATTAAAGTAAAGGAACATGAGAGACTATACAACATCACTCACACAAATCAAAGTAAAGAAACATGAGAGACTGTCCAACATCACTCACAGAAATCAAAATAAAGAAACATGAGAGACTATACAACATCACTCACACATTTCAAAGTAAAGAAACATGAGAGACTATACAACATCACTCACACAAATCAAAGTAAAGAAACATGAGAGACTATACAACATCACTCACACATATCAAAATAAAGAAACATGAGAGACTATACAACATCACTCACACATATCAAAGTAAAGGAACATGAGAGACTATACAACATCACTCACACATATCAAAATAAAGGAACATGAGAGACTATACAACATCACTCACACATATCAAAGTAAAGGAACATGAGAGACTATACAACATCACTCACACATATCAAAATAAAAGAACATGAGAGACTATACAACATCACTCACACATATCAAAGTAAAGGAACATGAGAGACTATACAACATCACTCACACATATCAAAATAAAGGAACATGAGAGACTATACAACATCACTCACACATATCAAAGTAAAGGAACATGAGAGACTATACAACATCACTCACACATATCAAAATAAAGAAACATGAGAGACAATACAACATCACTCACACATATCAAAGTAAAGGAACATGAGAGACTATACAACATCACTCACACAAATCAAAGTAAAGAAACATGAGAGACTATACAACATCACTCACACAAATCAAAGTAAAGGAACATGAGAGACTATACAACATCACTCACACATATCAAAGTAAAGGAACATGAGAGACTATACAACATCACTCACACATATCAAAGTAAAGGAACATGAGAGACTATACAACATCACTCACACATATCAAAGTAAAGGAACATGAGAGACTATACAACATCACTCACACATATCAAAATAAAGGAACATGAGAGACTATACAACATCACTCACACATATCAAAGTAAAGGAACATGAGAGACTATATAACATCACTCACACATACCAAAATAAAGAAACATGAGAGACTATACAACATCACTCACACATATCAAAGTAAAGGAACATGAGAGACTATACAACATCACTCACACAAATCAAAGTAAATGAACACGAGAGACTGTCCAACACCACTCGCACAAATCAAAGTAAATGAACACGAGAGACTGTCCAACATCACTCACACAAATCAAAGTAAAGGAACACGAGAAACTATACAACATCACTCACACAAATCAAAGTAAAGGAACATGAGAGACTATACAACATCACTCACACATATCAAAATAAAGGAACACGAGAGACTATACAACATCACTCACACAAATCAAAGTAAAGGAACACGAGAGACTATACAACATCACTCACACAAATCAAAGTAAAGGAACATGAGAGACTATACAACACCACTCGCACAAATCAAAGTAAAGGAACACGAGAGACTATACAACATCACTCACACAAATCAAAGTAAAGGAACACGAGAGACTGTCCAACATCACTCACACAAATCAAAGTAAAGGAACACGAGAGACTGTCCAACATCACTCACACAAATCAAAGTAAAGGAACACGAGAGACTGTCCAACATCATTCTCACAAATCAAAGTAAAGGAACACGAGAGACTATACAACATCACTCACACATATCAAAGTAAATGAACACGAGAGACTGTCCAACACCACTCACACAAATCAAAGTAAAGGAACACGAGAGACTATACAACATCACTCACACAAATCAAAGGAAAGAAACATGAGAGACTATACAACATCACTCACACAAATCAAAGTAAAGAAACATGAGAGACTATACAACATCACTCACACAAATCAAAGTAAAGAAACATGAGAGACTATACAACATCACTCACGCATATCAAAGTAAAGGAACATGAGAGACTATACAACATCACTCACACATATCAAAGTAAAGGAACATGAGAGACTATACAACATCACTCACACATATCAAAGTAAAGGAACATGAGAGACTATACAACATCACTCACACAAACCAAAGTAAAGAAATATGAGAGATTATACAACATCACTCACACAAATTAAAGTAAAGGAACATGAAAGACTATACAACATCACTCACACAAATCAAAATAAAGAAACATGAGAGACTATACAACATCACTCACACAAACCAAAGTAAAGGAACATGAAAGACTATACAACATCACTCACACAAATCAAAATAAAGGAACATGAGAGACTATACAACATCACTCACACAAATCAAAGTAAAGGAACATGAAAGACTATACAACATCACTCACACAAATCAAAATAAAGAAACATGAGAGACTATACAACATCACTCACACAAACCAAAGTAAAGAAACATGAGAGATTATACAACATCACTCACACATATCAAAGTAAAGAAACATGAGAGACTATACAACATCACTCACACAAATCAAAGTAAAGGAACATGAAAGACTATACAACATCACTCACACATATCAAAGTAAAGGAACATGAGAGACTATACAACATCACTCACACAAACCAAAGTAAAGAAACATGAGAGATTATACAACATCACTCACACATATCAAAGTAAAGGAACATGAGAGACTATGCAACATCACTCACAGAAATCAAAGTAAAGGAACACGAGAGACATAAAACATCATTCACACAAATCAAAGTAAAGGAACATGAGAGACTATACAACATCACTCACACATATCAAAATAAAGAAACATGAGAGACTATACAACATCACTCACACATATCAAAGTAAAGGAACATGAGAGACTATACAACATCACTCACACAAATCAAAGTAAAGAAACATGAGAGACTGTCCAACATCACTCACAGAAATCAAAATAAAGAAACATGAGAGACTATACAACATCACTCACACATATCAAAGTAAAGAAACATGAGAGACTATACAACATCACTCACACAAATCAAAGTAAAGAAACATGAGAGACTATACAACATCACTCACACATATCAAAATAAAGAAACATGAGAGACTATACAACATCACTCACACATATCAAAGTAAAGGAACATGAGAGACTATACAACATCACTCACACATATCAAAATAAAGGAACATGAGAGACTATACAACATCACTCACACATATCAAAGTAAAGGAACATGAGAGACTATACAACATCACTCACACATATCAAAATAAAAGAACATGAGAGACTATACAACATCACTCACACATATCAAAGTAAAGGAACATGAGAGACTATACAACATCACTCACACATATCAAAATAAAGGAACATGAGAGACTATACAACATCACTCACACATATCAAAGTAAAGGAACATGAGAGACTATACAACATCACTCACACATATCAAAATAAAGAAACATGAGAGACAATACAACATCACTCACACATATCAAAGTAAAGGAACATGAGAGACTATACAACATCACTCACACAAATCAAAGTAAAGAAACATGAGAGACTATACAACATCACTCACACAAATCAAAGTAAAGGAACATGAGAGACTATACAACATCACTCACACATATCAAAGTAAAGGAACATGAAAGACTATACAACATCACTCACACATATCAAAGTAAAGGAACATGAGAGACTATACAACATCACTCACACATATCAAAGTAAAGGAACATGAGAGACTATACAACATCACTCACACATATCAAAATAAAGGAACATGAGAGACTATACAACATCACTCACACATATCAAAGTAAAGGAACATGAGAGACTATATAACATCACTCACACATACCAAAATAAAGAAACATGAGAGACTATACAACATCACTCACACATATCAAAGTAAAGGAACATGAGAGACTATACAACATCACTCACACAAATCAAAGTAAATGAACACGAGAGACTGTCCAACACCACTCGCACAAATCAAAGTAAATGAACACGAGAGACTGTCCAACATCACTCACACAAATCAAAGTAAAGGAACACGAGAAACTATACAACATCACTCACACAAATCAAAGTAAAGGAACATGAGAGACTATACAACATCACTCACACATATCAAAATAAAGGAACACGAGAGACTATACAACATCACTCACACAAATCAAAGTAAAGGAACACGAGAGACTATACAACATCACTCACACAAATCAAAGTAAAGGAACAGGAGAGACTATACAACACCACTCGCACAAATCAAAGTAAAGGAACACGAGAGACTATACAACATCACTCACACAAATCAAAGTAAAGGAACACGAGAGACTGTCCAACATCACTCACACAAATCAAAGTAAAGGAACACGAGAGACTGTCCAACATCACTCACACAAATCAAAGTAAAGGAACACGAGAGACTGTCCAACATCATTCTCACAAATCAAAGTAAAGGAACACGAGAGACTATACAACATCACTCACACATATCAAAGTAAATGAACACGAGAGACTGTCCAACACCACTAACACAAATCAAAGTAAAGGAACACGAGAGACTATACAACATCACTCACACAAATCAAAGGAAAGAAACATGAGAGACCATACAACATCACTCACACAAATCAAAGTAAAGGAACACGAGAGACTGTCCAACATCACTCACACAAATCAAAGTAAAGGAACACGAGAGACTGTCCAACATCACTCACGCATATCAAAGTAAAGGAACATGAGAGACTATACAACATCACTCACACATATCAAAGTAAATGAACACGAGAGACTGTCCAACACCACTCACACAAATCAAAGTAAAGGAACACGAGAGACTATACAACATTACTCACACAAATCAAAGGAAAGAAACATGAGAGACTATAAAACATCACTCACACAAATCAAAGTAAAGAAACATGAGAGACTATACAACATCACTCACACAAATCAAAGTAAAGAAACATGAGAGACTATACAACATCACTCACGCATATCAAAGTAAAGGAACATGAGAGACTAAACAACATCACTCACACATATCAAAGTAAAGGAACATGAGAGACTATACAACATCACTCACACATATCAAAGTAAAGGAACATGAGAGACTATACAACATCACTCACACAAACCAAAGTAAAGAAATATGAGAGATTATACAACATCACTCACACAAATCAAAGTAAAGGAACATGAAAGACTATACAACATCACTCACACAAATCAAAATAAAGAAACATGAGAGACTATACAACATCACTCACACATATCAAAGTAAAGGAGCATGAGAGACTATACAACATCACTCACACAAATCAAAGTAAAGGAACACGAGCGACTATACAACATCCCTCACACAAATCAAAGTAAAGGAACACGAGAGACTGTCCAACATCACTCACACAAATCAAAGTAAAGGAACACGAGAGACTATACAACATCACTCACACATATCAAAGTAAATGAACACGAGAGACTGTCCAACACCACTCACACAAATCAAAGTAAAGGAACACGAGAGACTATACAACATCACTCACACAAATCAAAATAAAGGAACACGAGAGACTGTCCAACATCATTCACACAAATCAAAGTAAAGGAACACGAGAGACTATACAACATCACTCACACATATCAAAGTAAATGAACACGAGAGACTGTCCAACACCACTCACACAAATCAAAGTAAAGGAATACGAGAGACTATACAACATCACTCACACAAATCAAAGTAAAGAAACATGAGAGACTATACAACATCACTCACACAAATCAAAGTAAAGAAACATGAGAGACTACACAACATCACTCACACAAATCAAAGTAAAGGAACATGAGAGACTATACAACATCACTCACACATATCAAAGTAAAGGAACATGAGAGACTATACAACATCACTCACACATATCAAAGTAAAGGAACATGAGAGACTATACAACATCACTCACACATATCAAAGTAAAGGAACACCAGAGTCTATACAACATCACTCACACAAATCAAAGTAAATGAACATGAGAGACTGTCCAACACCACTCACACAAATCAAAGTAAATGAAAACGAGAGACTGTCCAACACCACTCGCACAAATCAAAGTAAATGAACACGAGAGACTGTCCAACATCACTCACACAAATCAAAGTAAAGGAACATGAGAGACTATACAACATCACTCACACAAATCAAAGTAAAGGAACATGAGAGACTATACAACATCACTCACACATATCAAAATAAAGGAACATGAGAGACTATACAACATCACTCACACAAATCAAAGTAAAGGAACACGAGAGACTATACAACATCACTCACACAAATCAAAGTAAAGGAACATGAGAGACTATACAACATCACTCACACAAATCAAAGTAAAGGAACACGAGAGACTATACAACATCACTCAAACAAATCAAAGTAAAGGAACACGAGAGACTGTCCAACATCACTCACACAAATCAAAGTAAAGGAACAAGAGAGACTATACAACATCACTCACACATATCAAAGTAAATGAACACGAGAGACTGTCCAACACCACTCACACAAATCAAAGTAAAGGAACACGAGAGACTATACAACATCACTCACACAAATCAAAGTAAAGAAACATGAGAGACTATACAACATCACTCACACAAATCAAAGTAAAGAAACATGAGAGACTATACAACATCACTCACACAAATCAAAGTAAAGAAACATGAGAGACTATACAACATCACTCACACATATCAAAGTAAAGGAACATGAGAGACTATACAACATCACTCACACATATCAGAGTAAAGGACTATAAGAGACTATACAACATCACTCACACATATCAAAGTAAAGGAACATGAGAGACTATACAACATCACTCACACATATCAAAGTAAAGGAACATGAGAGACTATACAACATCACTCACACATATCAAAATAAAGGAACATGAGAGACTATACAACATCACTCACACATATCAAAGTAAAGGAACATGAGAGACTATATAACATCACTCACACATACCAAAATAAATGAACACGAGAGACTGTCCAACACCACTCACACAAATCAAAGTAAAGGAACACGAGAGACTATACAACATCACTCACACAAATCAAAATAAAGGAACACGAGAGACTGTCCAACATCATTCACACATATCAAAGTAAAGGAACACGAGAGACTATACAACATCACTCATACATATCAAAGTAAATGAACACGAGAGACTGTCCAACACCACTCACACAAATCAAAGTAAAGGAACACGAGAGACTATACAACATTACTCACACAAATCAAAGTAAAGAAACATGAGAGACTATACAACATCACTCACACATATCAAAGTAAAGAAACATGAGAGACTATACAACATCACTCACACAAATCAAAGTAAAGGAACATGAGAGACTATACAACATCACTCACACATATCAAAGTAAAGGAACATGAGAGACTATACAACATCACTCACACATATCAAAGTAAAGGAACATGAGAGACTATACAACATCACTCACACATATCAAAGTAAAGGAACATGAGAGACTATACAACATCACTCACACATATCAAAATAAAGGAACATGAGAGACTATACAACATCACTCACACATATCAAAGTAAAGGAACATGAGAGACTATACAACATCACTCACACATATCAAAGTAAAGGAACATGAGAGACTATACAACATCACTCACACAAATCAAAGTAAAGGAACACGAGAGACTATACAACATCACTCACACAAATCAAAGTAAAGGAACACGAGAGACTGTCCAACATCACTCACACAAATCAAAGTAAAGGAGCATGAGAGACTATACAACATCACTCACACAAATCAAAGTAAATGAACACGAGAGACTGTCCAACACCACTCGCACAAATCAAAGTAAATGAACACGAGAGACTGTCCAACATCACTCACACAAATCAAAGTAAAGGAACACGAGAGACTATACTACATCACTCACACAAATCAAAGTAAAGGAACATGAGAGACTATACAACATCACTCACACATATCAAAATAAAGGAACACGAGAGACTATACAACATCACTCACACAAATCAAAGTAAAGGAACACGAGAGACTATACAACATCACTCACACAAATCAAAGTAAAGGAACATGAGAGACTATACAACATCACTCACACAAATCAAAGTAAAGGAACACGAGAGACTATACAACATCACTCACACAAATCAAAGTAAAGGAACACGAGAGACTGTCCAACATCACTCACACAAATCAAAGTAAAGGAACACGAGAGACTGTCCAACATCACTTACACAAATCAAAGTAAAGGAACACGAGAGACTGTCCAACATCATTCACCCAAATCAAAGTAAAGGAACACGAGAGACTATACAACATCACTCACACATATCAAAGTAAATGAACACGAGAGACTGTCCAACACCACTAACACAAATCAAAGTAAAGGAACACGAGAGACTATACAACATCACTCACACAAATCAAAGGAAAGAAACATGAGAGACTATACAACATCACTCACACAAATCAAAGTAAAGAAACATGAGAGACTATACAACATCACTCACACAAATCAAAGTAAAGAAACATGAGAGACTATACAACATCACTCACGCATATCAAAGTAAAGGAACATGAGAGACTATACAACATCACTCACACATATCAAAGTAAAGGAACATGAGAGACTATACAACATCACTCACACATATCAAAGTAAAGGAACATGAGAGACTATACAACATCACTCACACAAACCAAAGTAAAGAAATATGAGAGATTATACAACATCACTCACACAAATCAAAGTAAAGGAACATGAAAGACTATACAACATCACTCACACAAATCAAAATAAAGAAACATGAGAGACTATACAACATCACTCACACAAACCAAAGTAAAGGAACATGAAAGACTATACAACATCACTCACACAAATCAAAATAAAGAAACATGAGAGACTATACAACATCACTCACACAAATCAAAGTAAAGGAACATGAAAGACTATACAACATCACTCACACAAATCAAAATAAAGAAACATGAGAGACTATACAACATCACTCACACAAACCAAAGTAAAGAAACATGAGAGATTTTACAACATCACTCACACATATCAAAGTAAAGAAACATGAGAGACTATACAACATCACTCACACAAATCAAAGTAAAGGAACATGAAAGACTATACAACATCACTCACACATATCAAAGTAAAGGAACATGAGAGACTATACAACATCACTCACACAAACCAAAGTAAAGAAACATGAGAGACTATACAACATCACTCACACAAATCAAAGTAAAGAAACATGAGAGACTATACAACATCACTCACACAAATCAAAGTAAAGAAACATGAGAGACTATACAACATCACTCACACATATCAAAGTAAAGGAACATGAGAGACTATACAACATCACTCACACATATCAAAGTAAAGGACTATAAGAGACTATACAACATCACTCACACATATCAAAGTAAAGGAACATGAGAGACTATACAACATCACTCACACATATCAAAGTAAAGGAACATGAGAGACTATACAACATCACTCACACATATCAAAATAAAGGAACATGAAAGACTATACAACATCACTCACACATATCAAAGTAAAGGAACACGAGAGACTGTCCAACATCATACACACAAATCAAAGTAAAGGAACACGAGAGACTATACAACATCACTCACACAAATCAAAGTAAAGGAACACGAGAGACTGTCCAACATCATACACACAAATCAAAGTAAAGGAACACGAGAGACTATACAACATCACTCATACATATCAAAGTAAATGAACATGAGAGACTATACAACATCACTCACACATATCAAAATAAAGGAACATGAGAGACTATACAACATCACTCACACATATCAAAGTAAAGGAACACGAGAGACTGTCCAACATCATACACACAAATCAAAGTAAAGGAACACGAGAGACTATACAACATCACTCACACAAATCAAAGTAAAGGAACACGAGAGACTGTCCAACATCATACACACAAATCAAAGTAAAGGAACACGAGAGACTATACAACATCACTCATACATATCAAAGTAAATGAACATGAGAGACTATACAACATCACTCACACATATCAAAGAAAAGAAACATGAGAGACTATACAACATCACTCACACAAATCAAAGTAAAGGAAAACGAGAGACTGTCCAACACCACTCACACAAATCAAAGTAAAGGAACACGAGAGACTATACAACATCACTCACACAAATCAAAGTAAAGGAACACGAGAGACTGTCCAACATCATACACACAAATCAAAGTAAAGGAACACGAGAGACTATACAACATCACTCACACATATCAAAGTAAATGAACACGAGAGACTGTCCAACACCACTCACACAAATCAAAGTAAAGGAACACGAGAGACTATACAACATCACTCACACAAATCAAAGTAAAGAAACATGAGAGACTATACAACATCACTCACACAAATCAAAGTAAAGAAACATGAGAGACTATACAACATCACTCACACAAATCAAAGTAAAGAAACATGAGAGACTATACAACATCACTCACACATATCAAAGTAAAGGAACATGAGAGACTACACAACATCACTCACACAAATCAAAGTAAAGGAACATGAGAGACTATACAACATCACTCACACATATCAAAGTAAAGGAACATGAGAGACTATACAACATCACTCACACATATCAAAGTAAAGGAACATGAGAGACTATACAACATCACTCACACATATCAAAGTAAAGGAACACCAGAGTCTATACAACATCACTCACACAAATCAAAGTAAATGAACATGAGAGACTGTCCAACACCACTCACACAAATCAAAGTAAATGAAAACGAGAGACTGTCCAACACCACTCGCACAAATCAAAGTAAATGAACACGAGAGACTGTCCAACATCACTCACACAAATCAAAGTAAAGGAACATGAGAGACTATACAACATCACTCACACAAATCAAAGTAAAGGAACATGAGAGACTATACAACATCACTCACACATATCAAAATAAAGGAACATGAGAGACTATACAACATCACTCACACAAATCAAAGTAAAGGAACACGAGAGACTATACAACATCACTCACACAAATCAAAGTAAAGGAACATGAGAGACTATACAACATCACTCACACAAATCAAAGTAAAGGAACACGAGAGACTATACAACATCACTCAAACAAATCAAAGTAAAGGAACACGAGAGACTGTCCAACATCACTCACACAAATCAAAGTAAAGGAACAAGAGAGACTATACAACATCACTCACACATATCAAAGTAAATGAACACGAGAGACTGTCCAACACCACTCACACAAATCAAAGTAAAGGAACACGAGAGACTATACAACATCACTCACACAAATCAAAGTAAAGAAACATGAGAGACTATACAACATCACTCACACAAATCAAAGTAAAGAAACATGAGAGACTATACAACATCACTCACACAAATCAAAGTAAAGAAACATGAGAGACTATACAACATCACTCACACATATCAAAGTAAAGGAACATGAGAGACTATACAACATCACTCACACATATCAGAGTAAAGGACTATAAGAGACTATACAACATCACTCACACATATCAAAGTAAAGGAACATGAGAGACTATACAACATCACTCACACATATCAAAGTAAAGGAACATGAGAGACTATACAACATCACTCACACATATCAAAATAAAGGAACATGAGAGACTATACAACATCACTCACACATATCAAAGTAAAGGAACATGAGAGACTATATAACATCACTCACACATACCAAAATAAATGAACACGAGAGACTGTCCAACACCACTCACACAAATCAAAGTAAAGGAACACGAGAGACTATACAACATCACTCACACAAATCAAAATAAAGGAACACGAGAGACTGTCCAACATCATTCACACATATCAAAGTAAAGGAACACGAGAGACTATACAACATCACTCATACATATCAAAGTAAATGAACACGAGAGACTGTCCAACACCACTCACACAAATCAAAGTAAAGGAACACGAGAGACTATACAACATTACTCACACAAATCAAAGTAAAGAAACATGAGAGACTATACAACATCACTCACACATATCAAAGTAAAGAAACATGAGAGACTATACAACATCACTCACACAAATCAAAGTAAAGGAACATGAGAGACTATACAACATCACTCACACATATCAAAGTAAAGGAACATGAGAGACTATACAACATCACTCACACATATCAAAGTAAAGGAACATGAGAGACTATACAACATCACTCACACATATCAAAGTAAAGGAACATGAGAGACTATACAACATCACTCACACATATCAAAATAAAGGAACATGAGAGACTATACAACATCACTCACACATATCAAAGTAAAGGAACATGAGAGACTATACAACATCACTCACACATATCAAAGTAAAGGAACATGAGAGACTATACAACATCACTCACACAAATCAAAGTAAAGGAACACGAGAGACTATACAACATCACTCACACAAATCAAAGTAAAGGAACACGAGAGACTGTCCAACATCACTCACACAAATCAAAGTAAAGGAGCATGAGAGACTATACAACATCACTCACACAAATCAAAGTAAATGAACACGAGAGACTGTCCAACACCACTCGCACAAATCAAAGTAAATGAACACGAGAGACTGTCCAACATCACTCACACAAATCAAAGTAAAGGAACACGAGAGACTATACTACATCACTCACACAAATCAAAGTAAAGGAACATGAGAGACTATACAACATCACTCACACATATCAAAATAAAGGAACACGAGAGACTATACAACATCACTCACACAAATCAAAGTAAAGGAACACGAGAGAC
This sequence comes from Bathymodiolus brooksi, assembly GCA_963680875.1. Classification (NCBI taxonomy): domain Eukaryota; kingdom Metazoa; phylum Mollusca; class Bivalvia; order Mytilida; family Modiolidae; genus Bathymodiolus; species Bathymodiolus brooksi. The sequence continues at coordinate 92,276,998 of OY804585.1, forward strand.
TATACAACATCACTCACACAAATCAAAGTAAAGGAACATGAGAGACTATACAACATCACTCACACAAATCAAAGTAAAGGAACACGAGAGACTATACAACATCACTCACACAAATCAAAGTAAAGGAACACGAGAGACTGTCCAACATCACTCACACAAATCAAAGTAAAGGAACACGAGAGACTGTCCAACATCACTTACACAAATCAAAGTAAAGGAACACGAGAGACTGTCCAACATCATTCACCCAAATCAAAGTAAAGGAACACGAGAGACTATACAACATCACTCACACATATCAAAGTAAATGAACACGAGAGACTGTCCAACACCACTAACACAAATCAAAGTAAAGGAACACGAGAGACTATACAACATCACTCACACAAATCAAAGGAAAGAAACATGAGAGACTATACAACATCACTCACACAAATCAAAGTAAAGAAACATGAGAGACTATACAACATCACTCACACAAATCAAAGTAAAGAAACATGAGAGACTATACAACATCACTCACGCATATCAAAGTAAAGGAACATGAGAGACTATACAACATCACTCACACATATCAAAGTAAAGGAACATGAGAGACTATACAACATCACTCACACATATCAAAGTAAAGGAACATGAGAGACTATACAACATCACTCACACAAACCAAAGTAAAGAAATATGAGAGATTATACAACATCACTCACACAAATCAAAGTAAAGGAACATGAAAGACTATACAACATCACTCACACAAATCAAAATAAAGAAACATGAGAGACTATACAACATCACTCACACAAACCAAAGTAAAGGAACATGAAAGACTATACAACATCACTCACACAAATCAAAATAAAGAAACATGAGAGACTATACAACATCACTCACACAAATCAAAGTAAAGGAACATGAAAGACTATACAACATCACTCACACAAATCAAAATAAAGAAACATGAGAGACTATACAACATCACTCACACAAACCAAAGTAAAGAAACATGAGAGATTTTACAACATCACTCACACATATCAAAGTAAAGAAACATGAGAGACTATACAACATCACTCACACAAATCAAAGTAAAGGAACATGAAAGACTATACAACATCACTCACACATATCAAAGTAAAGGAACATGAGAGACTATACAACATCACTCACACAAACCAAAGTAAAGAAACATGAGAGACTATACAACATCACTCACACAAATCAAAGTAAAGAAACATGAGAGACTATACAACATCACTCACACAAATCAAAGTAAAGAAACATGAGAGACTATACAACATCACTCACACATATCAAAGTAAAGGAACATGAGAGACTATACAACATCACTCACACATATCAAAGTAAAGGACTATAAGAGACTATACAACATCACTCACACATATCAAAGTAAAGGAACATGAGAGACTATACAACATCACTCACACATATCAAAGTAAAGGAACATGAGAGACTATACAACATCACTCACACATATCAAAATAAAGGAACATGAAAGACTATACAACATCACTCACACATATCAAAGTAAAGGAACACGAGAGACTGTCCAACATCATACACACAAATCAAAGTAAAGGAACACGAGAGACTATACAACATCACTCACACAAATCAAAGTAAAGGAACACGAGAGACTGTCCAACATCATACACACAAATCAAAGTAAAGGAACACGAGAGACTATACAACATCACTCATACATATCAAAGTAAATGAACATGAGAGACTATACAACATCACTCACACATATCAAAATAAAGGAACATGAGAGACTATACAACATCACTCACACATATCAAAGTAAAGGAACACGAGAGACTGTCCAACATCATACACACAAATCAAAGTAAAGGAACACGAGAGACTATACAACATCACTCACACAAATCAAAGTAAAGGAACACGAGAGACTGTCCAACATCATACACACAAATCAAAGTAAAGGAACACGAGAGACTATACAACATCACTCATACATATCAAAGTAAATGAACATGAGAGACTATACAACATCACTCACACATATCAAAGAAAAGAAACATGAGAGACTATACAACATCACTCACACAAATCAAAGTAAAGGAAAACGAGAGACTGTCCAACACCACTCACACAAATCAAAGTAAAGGAACACGAGAGACTATACAACATCACTCACACAAATCAAAGTAAAGGAACACGAGAGACTGTCCAACATCATACACACAAATCAAAGTAAAGGAACACGAGAGACTATACAACATCACTCACACATATCAAAGTAAATGAACACGAGAGACTGTCCAACACCACTCACACAAATCAAAGTAAAGGAACACGAGAGACTATACAACATCACTCACACAAATCAAAGTAAAGAAACATGAGAGACTATACAACATCACTCACACAAATCAAAGTAAAGAAACATGAGAGACTATACAACATCACTCACACAAATCAAAGTAAAGAAACATGAGAGACTATACAACATCACTCACACATATCAAAGTAAAGGAACATGAGAGACTATACAACATCACTCACACATATCAAAGTAAAGGACTATAAGAGACTATACAACATCACTCACACATATCAAAGTAAAGGAACATGAGAGACTATACAACATCACTCACACATATCAAAGTAAAGGAACATGAGAGACTATACAAAATCACTCACACATATCAATATAAAGGAACATGACAGACTATACAACATCACTCACACATATCAAAGTAAAGGAACATGAGAGACTATATAACATCACTCACACATACCAAAATAAATGAACACGAGAGACTGTCCAACACCACTCACACAAATCAAAGTAAAGGAACACGAGAGACTATACAACATCACTCACACAAATCAAAATAAAGGAACACGAGAGACTGTCCAACATCATTCACACATATCAAAGTAAAGGAACACGAGAGACTATACAACATCACACATACATATCAAAGTAAATGAACACGAGAGACTGTCCAACACCACTCACACAAATCAAAGTAAAGGAACACGAGAGACTATACAACATTACTCACACAAATCAAAGTAAAGAAACATGAGAGACTATACAACATCACTCACACATATCAAAGTAAAGAAACATGAGAGACTATACAACATCACTCACACAAATCAAAGTAAAGGAACATGAGAGACTATACAACATCACTCACACATATCAAAGTAAAGGAACATGAGAGACTATACAACATCACTCACACATATCAAAGTAAAGGAACATGAGAGACTATACAACATCACTCACACATATCAAAGTAAAGGAACATGAGAGACTATACAACATCACTCACACATATCAAAATAAAGGAACATGAGAGACTATACAACATCACTCACACATATCAAAGTAAAGGAACATGAGAGACTATACAACATCACTCACACATATCAAAGTAAAGGAACTTGAGAGACTATACAACATCACTCACACAAATCAAAGTAAAGGAACACGAGAGACTATACAACATCACTCACACAAATCAAAGTAAAGGAACACGAGAGACTGTCCAACATCACTCACACAAATCAAAGTAAAGGAGCATGAGAGACTATACAACATCACTCACACAAATCAAAGTAAATGAACACGAGAGACTGTCCAACACCACTCGCACAAATCAAAGTAAATGAACACGAGAGACTGTCCAACATCACTCACACAAATCAAAGTAAAGGAACACGAGAGACTATACTACATCACTCACACAAATCAAAGTAAAGGAACATGAGAGACTATACAACATCACTCACACATATCAAAATAAAGGAACACGAGAGACTATACAACATCACTCACACAAATCAAAGTAAAGGAACACGAGAGACTATACAACATCACTCACACAAATCAAAGTAAAGGAACATGAGAGACTATACAACATCACTCACACAAATCAAAGTAAAGGAACACGAGAGACTATACAACATCACTCACACAAATCAAAGTAAAGGAACACGAGAGACTGTCCAACATCACTCACACAAATCAAAGTAAAGGAACACGAGAGACTGTCCAACATCACTTACACAAATCAAAGTAAAGGAACACGAGAGACTGTCCAACATCATTCACCCAAATCAAAGTAAAGGAACACGAGAGACTATACAACATCACTCACACATATCAAAGTAAATGAACACGAGAGACTGTCCAACACCACTCACACAAATCAAAGTAAAGGAACACGAGAGACTATACAACATCACTCACACAAATCAAAGGAAAGAAACATGAGAGACTATACAACATCACTCACACAAATCAAAGTAAAGAAACATGAGAGACTATACAACATCACTCACACAAATCAAAGTAAAGAAACATGAGAGACTATACAACATCACTCACGCATATCAAAGTAAAGGAACATGAGAGACTATACAACATCACTCACACATATCAAAGTAAAGGAACATGAGAGACTATACAACATCACTCACACATATCAAAGTAAAGGAACATGAGAGACTATACAACATCACTCACACAAACCAAAGTAAAGAAATATGAGAGATTATACAACATCACTCACACAAATCAAAGTAAAGGAACATGAAAGACTATACAACATCACTCACACAAATCAAAATAAAGAAACATGAGAGACTATACAACATCACTCACACAAACCAAAGTAAAGGAACATGAAAGACTATACAACATCACTCACACAAATCAAAATAAAGAAACATGAGAGACTATACAACATCACTCACACAAATCAAAGTAAAGGAACATGAAAGACTATACAACATCACTCACATAAATCAAAATAAAGAAACATGAGAGACTATACAACATCACTCACACAAACCAAAGTAAAGAAACATGAGAGATTTTACAACATCACTCACACATATCAAAGTAAAGAAACATGAGAGACTATACAACATCACTCACACAAATCAAAGTAAAGGAACATGAAAGACTATACAACATCACTCACACATATCAAAGTAAAGGAACATGAGAGACTATACAACATCACTCACACAAACCAAAGTAAAGAAACATGAGAGACTATACAACATCACTCACACAAACCAAAGTAAAGGAACATGAGAGACAATACAACATCACTCACACATATCAAAGTAAAGGAACATGAGAGACTATACAACATCACTCACACATATCAAAATAAAGGAACATGAGAGACTATACAACATCACTCACACATATCAAAGTAAAGGAACATGAGAGACTATATAACATCACTCACACATACCAAAATAAATGAACACGAGAGACTGTCCAACACCACTCACACAAATCAAAGTAAAGGAACACGAGAGACTATACAACATCACTCACACAAATCAAAATAAAGGAACACGAGAGACTGTCCAACATCATTCACACATATCAAAGTAAAGGAACACGAGAGACTATACAACATCACTCATACATATCAAAGTAAATGAACACGAGAGACTGTCCAACACCACTCACACAAATCAAAGTAAAGGAACACGAGAGACTATACAACATTACTCACACAAATCAAAGTAAAGAAACATGAGAGACTATACAACATCACTCACACATATCAAAGTAAAGAAACATGAGAGACTATACAACATCACTCACACAAATCAAAGTAAAGGAACATGAGAGACTATACAACATCACTCACACATATCAAAGTAAAGGAACATGAGAGACTATACAACATCACTCACACATATCAAAGTAAAGGAACATGAGAGACTATACAACATCACTCACACATATCAAAGTAAAGGAACATGAGAGACTATACAACATCACTCACACATATCAAAATAAAGGAACATGAGAGACTATACAACATCACTCACACATATCAAAGTAAAGGAACATGAGAGACTATACAACATCACTCACACATATCAAAGTAAAGGAACATGAGAGACTATACAACATCACTCACACATATCAAAGTAAAGGACTATAAGAGACTATACAACATCACTCACACATATCAAAGTAAAGGAACATGAGAGACTATACAACATCACTCACACATATCAAAGTAAAGGAACATGAGAGACTATACAACATCACTCACACATATCAAAATAAAGGAACATGAGAGACTATACAACATCACTCACACATATCAAAGTAAAGGAACACGAGAGACTGTCCAACATCATACACACAAATCAAAGTAAAGGAACACGAGAGACTATACAACATCACTCACACAAATCAAAGTAAAGGAACACGAGAGACTGTCCAACATCATACACACAAATCAAAGTAAAGGAACACGAGAGACTATACAACATCACTCATACATATCAAAGTAAATGAACATGAGAGACTATACAACATCACTCACACATATCAAAATAAAGGAACATGAGAGACTATACAACATCACTCACACATATCAAAGTAAAGGAACACGAGAGACTGTCCAACATCATACACACAAATCAAAGTAAAGGAATACGAGAGACTATACAACATCACTCACACAAATCAAAGTAAAGGAACACGAGAGACTGTCCAACATCATACACACAAATCAAAGTAAAGGAACACGAGAGACTATACAACATCACTCATACATATCAAAGTAAATGAACATGAGAGACTATACAACATCACTCACACATATCAAAGTAAAGAAACATGAGAGACTATACAACATCACTCACACAAATCAAAGTAAAGGAAAACGAGAGACTGTCCAACACCACTCACACAAATCAAAGTAAAGGAACACGAGAGACTATACAACATCACTCACACAAATCAAAGTAAAGGAACACGAGAGACTGTCCAACATCATACACACAAATCAAAGTAAAGGAACACGAGAGACTATACAACATCACTCACACATATCAAAGTAAATGAACACGAGAGACTGTCCAACACCACTCACACAAATCAAAGTAAAGGAACACGAGAGACTATACAACATCACTCACACAAATCAAAGTAAAGAAACATGAGAGACTATACAACATCACTCACACAAATCAAAGTAAAGAAACATGAGAGACTATACAACATCACTCACACAAATCAAAGTAAAGAAACATGAGAGACTATACAACATCACTCACACATATCAAAGTAAAGGAACATGAGAGACTATACAACATCACTCACACATATCAAAGTAAAGGACTATAAGAGACTATACAACATCACTCACACATATCAAAGTAAAGGAACATGAGAGACTATACAACATCACTCACACATATCAAAGTAAAGGAACATGAGAGACTATACAAAATCACTCACACATATCAATATAAAGGAACATGACAGACTATACAACATCACTCACACATATCAAAGTAAAGGAACATGAGAGACTATATAACATCACTCACACATACCAAAATAAATGAACACGAGAGACTGTCCAACACCACTCACACAAATCAAAGTAAAGGAACACGAGAGACTATACAACATCACTCACACAAATCAAAATAAAGGAACACGAGAGACTGTCCAACATCATTCACACATATCAAAGTAAAGGAACACGAGAGACTATACAACATCACACATACATATCAAAGTAAATGAACACGAGAGACTGTCCAACACCACTCACACAAATCAAAGTAAAGGAACACGAGAGACTATACAACATTACTCACACAAATCAAAGTAAAGAAACATGAGAGACTATACAACATCACTCACACATATCAAAGTAAAGAAACATGAGAGACTATACAACATCACTCACACAAATCAAAGTAAAGGAACATGAGAGACTATACAACATCACTCACACATATCAAAGTAAAGGAACATGAGAGACTATACAACATCACTCACACATATCAAAGTAAAGGAACATGAGAGACTATACAACATCACTCACACATATCAAAGTAAAGGAACATGAGAGACTATACAACATCACTCACACATATCAAAATAAAGGAACATGAGAGACTATACAACATCACTCACACATATCAAAGTAAAGGAACATGAGAGACTATACAACATCACTCACACATATCAAAGTAAAGGAACATGAGAGACTATACAACATCACTCACACAAATCAAAGTAAAGGAACACGAGAGACTATACAACATCACTCACACAAATCAAAGTAAAGGAACACGAGAGACTGTCCAACATCACTCACACAAATCAAAGTAAAGGAGCATGAGAGACTATACAACATCACTCACACAAATCAAAGTAAATGAACACGAGAGACTGTCCAACACCACTCGCACAAATCAAAGTAAATGAACACGAGAGACTGTCCAACATCACTCACACAAATCAAAGTAAAGGAACACGAGAGACTATACTACATCACTCACACAAATCAAAGTAAAGGAAAATGAGAGACTATACAACATCACTCACACATATCAAAATAAAGGAACACGAGAGACTATACAACATCACTCACACAAATCAAAGTAAAGGAACACGAGAGACTATACAACATCACTCACACAAATCAAAGTAAAGGAACATGAGAGACTATACAACATCACTCACACAAATCAAAGTAAAGGAACACGAGAGACTGTCCAACATCACTCACACAAATCAAAGTAAAGGAACACGAGAGACTGTCCAACATCACTTACACAAATCAAAGTAAAGGAACACGAGAGACTGTCCAACATCATTCACCCAAATCAAAGTAAAGGAACACGAGAGACTATACAACATCACTCACACATATCAAAGTAAATGAACACGAGAGACTGTCCAACACCACTCACACAAATCAAAGTAAAGGAACACGAGAGACTATACAACATCACTCACACAAATCAAAGGAAAGAAACATGAGAGACTATACAACATCACTCACACAAATCAAAGTAAAGAAACATGAGAGACTATACAACATCACTCACACAAATCAAAGTAAAGAAACATGAGAGACTATACAACATCACTCACGCATATCAAAGTAAAGGAACATGAGAGACTATACAACATCACTCACACATATCAAAGTAAAGGAACATGAGAGACTATACAACATCACTCACACATATCAAAGTAAAGGAACATGAGAGACTATACAACATCACTCACACAAACCAAAGTAAAGAAATATGAGAGATTATACAACATCACTCACACAAATCAAAGTAAAGGAACATGAAAGACTATACAACATCACTCACACAAATCAAAATAAAGAAACATGAGAGACTATACAACATCACTCACACAAACCAAAGTAAAGGAACATGAAAGACTATACAACATCACTCACACAAATCAAAATAAAGAAACATGAGAGACTATACAACATCACTCACACAAATCAAAGTAAAGGAACATGAAAGACTATACAACATCACTCACACAAATCAAAAAAAGAAACATGAGAGACTATACAACATCACTCACACAAACCAAAGTAAAGAAACATGAGAGATTTTACAACATCACTCACACATATCAAAGTAAAGAAACATGAGAGACTATACAACATCACTCACACAAACCAAAGTAAAGAAACATGAGAGACTATACAACATCACTCACACAAACCAAAGTAAAGGAACATGAGAGACAATACAACATCACTCACACATATCAAAGTAAAGGAACATGAGAGACTATACAACATCACTCACACATATCAAAATAAAGGAACATGAGAGACTATACAACATCACTCACACATATCAAAGTAAAGGAACATGAGAGACTATATAACATCACTCACACATACCAAAATAAATGAACACGAGAGACTGTCCAACACCACTCACACAAATCAAAGTAAAGGAACACGAGAGACTATACAACATCACTCACACAAATCAAAATAAAGGAACACGAGAGACTTTCCAACATCATTCACACATATCAAAGTAAAGGAACACGAGAGACTATACAACATCACTCATACATATCAAAGTAAATGAACACGAGAGACTGTCCAACACCACTCACACAAATCAAAGTAAAGGAACACGAGAGACTATACAACATTACTCACACAAATCAAAGTAAAGAAACATGAGAGACTATACAACATCACTCACACATATCAAAGTAAAGAAACATGAGAGACTATACAACATCACTCACACAAATCAAAGTAAAGGAACATGAGAGACTATACAACATCACTCACACATATCAAAGTAAAGGAACATGAGAGACTATACAACATCACTCACACATATCAAAGTAAAGGAACATGAGAGACTATACAACATCACTCACACATATCAAAGTAAAGGAACATGAGAGACTATACAACATCACTCACACATATCAAAATAAAGGAACATGAGAGACTATACAACATCACTCACACATATCAAAGTAAAGGAACATGAGAGACTATACAACATCACTCACACATATCAAAGTAAAGGAACATGAGAGACTATACAACATCACTCACACAAATCAAAGTAAAGGAACACGAGAGACTATACAACATCACTCACACAAATCAAAGTAAAGGAACACGAGAGACTGTCCAACATCACTCACACAAATCAAAGTAAAGGAGCATGAGAGACTATACAACATCACTCACACAAATCAAAGTAAATGAACACGAGAGACTGTCCAACACCACTCGCACAAATCAAAGTAAATGAACACGAGAGACTGTCCAACATCACTCACACAAATCAAAGTAAAGGAACACGAGAGACTATACTACATCACTCACACAAATCAAAGTAAAGGAACATGAGAGACTATACAACATCACTCACACATATCAAAATAAAGGAACACGAGAGACTATACAACATCACTCACACAAATCAAAGTAAAGGAACACGAGAGACTATACAACATCACTCACACAAATCAAAGTAAAGGAACATGAGAGACTATACAACATCACTCACACAAATCAAAGTAAAGGAACACGAGAGACTATACAACATCACTCACACAAATCAAAGTAAAGGAACACGAGAGACTGTCCAACATCACTCACACAAATCAAAGTAAAGGAACACGAGAGACTGTCCAACATCACTTACACAAATCAAAGTAAAGGAACACGAGAGACTGTCCAACATCATTCACCCAAATCAAAGTAAAGGAACACGAGAGACTATACAACATCACTCACACAAATCAAAGGAAAGAAACATGAGAGACTATACAACATCACTCACACAAATCAAAGTAAAGAAACATGAGAGACTATACAACATCACTCACACAAATCAAAGTAAAGAAACATGAGAGACTATACAACATCACTCACGCATATCAAAGTAAAGGAACATGAGAGACTATACAACATCACTCACACATATCAAAGTAAAGGAACATGAGAGACTATACAACATCACTCACACATATCAAAGTAAAGGAACATGAGAGACTATACAACATCACTCACACAAACCAAAGTAAAGAAATATGAGAGATTATACAACATCACTCACACAAATCAAAGTAAAGGAACATGAAAGACTATACAACATCACTCACACAAATCAAAATAAAGACACATGAGAGACTATACAACATCACTCACACAAACCAAAGTAAAGGAACATGAAAGACTATACAACATCACTCACACAAATCAAAATAAAGAAACATGAGAGACTATACAACATCACTCACACAAATCAAAGTAAAGGAACATGAAAGACTATACAACATCACTCACACAAATCAAAATAAAGAAACATGAGAGACTATACAACATCACTCACAAAAACCAAAGTAAAGAAACATGAGAGATTTTACAACATCACTCACACATATCAAAGTAAAGAAACATGAGAGACTATACAACATCACTCACACATATCAAAGTAAAGGAACATGAGAGACTATACAACATCACTCACACATATCAAAATAAAGGAACATGAGAGACTATACAACATCACTCACACATATCAAAGTAAAGGAACATGAGAGACTATACAACATCACTCACACATATCAAAATAAAAGAACATGAGAGACTATACAACATCACTCACACAAATCAAAGTAAAGAAACATGAGAGACTATACAACATCACTCACACAAATCAAAGTAAAGAAACATGAGAGACTATACAACATCACTCACGCATATCAAAGTAAAGGAACATGAGAGACTATACAACATCACTCACACATATCAAAGTAAAGGAACATGAGAGACTATACAACATCACTCACACATATCAAAGTAAAGGAACATGAGAGACTATACAACATCACTCACACAAACCAAAGTAAAGAAATATGAGAGATTATACAACATCACTCACACAAATCAAAGTAAAGGAACATGAAAGACTATACAACATCACTCACACAAATCAAAATAAAGAAACATGAGAGACTATACAACATCACTCACACAAACCAAAGTAAAGGAACATGAAAGACTATACAACATCACTCACACAAATCAAAATAAAGAAACATGAGAGACTATACAACATCACTCACACAAATCAAAGTAAAGGAACATGAAAGACTATACAACATCACTCACACAAATCAAAATAAAGAAACATGAGAGACTATACAACATCACTCACACAAACCAAAGTAAAGAAACATGAGAGATTTTACAACATCACTCACACATATCAAAGTAAAGAAACATGAGAGACTATACAACATCACTCACACAAATCAAAGTAAAGGAACATGAAAGACTATACAACATCACTCACACATATCAAAGTAAAGGAACATGAGAGACTATACAACATCACTCACACATATCAAAGTAAAGGAACATGAGAGACTATACAACATCACTCACACAAATCAAAGTAAAGGAACATGAGAGACAATACAACATCACTCACACATATCAAAGTAAAGGAACATGAGAGACTATACAACATCACTCACACATATCAAAGTAAAGGAACATGAGAGACTATACAACATCACTCACACATATCAAAGTAAAGGAACATGAGAGACTATACAACATCATTCACACATATCAAAATAAAGGAACATGAGAGACTATACAACATCACTCACACATATCAAAGTAAAGGAACATGAGAGACTATACAACATCACTCACACATATCAAAGTAAAGGAACATGAGAGACTATACAACATCACTCACACAAATCAAAGTAAAGGAACACGAGAGACTATACAACATCACTCACACAAATCAAAGTAAAGGAACACGAGAGACTGTCCAACATCACTCACACAAATCAAAGTAAAGGAGCATGAGAGACTATACAACATCACTCACACAAATCAAAGTAAATGAACACGAGAGACTGTCCAACACCACTCGCACAAATCAAAGTAAATGAACACGAGAGACTGTCCAACATCACTCACACAAATCAAAGTAAAGGAACACGAGAGACTATACTACATCACTCACACAAATCAAAGTAAAGGAACATGAGAAACTATACAACATCACTCACACATATCAAAATAAAGGAACACGAGAGACTATACAACATCACTCACACAAATCAAAGTAAAGGAACACGAGAGACTATACAACATCACTCACACAAATCAAAGTAAAGGAACATGAGAGACTATACAACATCACTCACACAAATCAAAGTAAAGGAACACGAGAGACTATACAACATCACTCACACAAATCAAAGTAAAGGAACACGAGAGACTGTCCAACATCACTCACACAAATCAAAGTAAAGGAACACGAGAGACTGTCCAACATCACTTACACAAATCAAAGTAAAGGAACACGAGAGACTGTCCAACATCATTCACCCAAATCAAAGTAAAGGAACACGAGAGACTATACAACATCACTCACACATATCAAAGTAAATGAACACGAGAGACTGTCCAACACCACTCACACAAATCAAAGTAAAGGAACACGAGAGACTATACAACATCACTCACACAAATCAAAGGAAAGAAACATGAGAGACTATACAACATCACTCACACAAATCAAAGTAAAGAAACATGAGAGACTATACAACATCACTCACACAAATCAAAGTAAAGAAACATGAGAGACTATACAACATCACTCACGCATATCAAAGTAAAGGAACATGAGAGACTATACAACATCACTCACACATATCAAAGTAAAGGAACATGAGAGACTATACAACATCACTCACACATATCAAAGTAAAGGAACATGAGAGACTATACAACATCACTCACACAAACCAAAGTAAAGAAATATGAGAGATTATACAACATCACTCACACAAATCAAAGTAAAGGAACATGAAAGACTATACAACATCACTCACACAAATCAAAATAAAGAAACATGAGAGACTATACAACATCACTCACACAAACCAAAGTAAAGGAACATGAAAGACTATACAACATCACTCACACAAATCAAAATAAAGAAACATGAGAGACTATACAACATCACTCACACAAATCAAAGTAAAGGAACATGAAAGACTATACAACATCACTCACACAAATCAAAATAAAGAAACATGAGAGACTATGCAACATCACTCACACAAACCAAAGTAAAGAAACATGAGAGATTTTACAACATCACTCACACATATCAAAGTAAAGAAACATGAGAGACTATACAACATCACTCACACAAATCAAAGTAAAGGAACATGAAAGACTATACAACATCACTCACACATATCAAAGTAAAGGAACATGAGAGACTATACAACATCACTCACACAAACCAAAGTAAAGAAACATGAGAGATTATACAACATCACTCACACATATCAAAGTAAAGGAACATGAGAGACTATGCAACATCACTCACAGAAATCAAAGTAAAGGAACACGAGAGACATAAAACATCATTCACACAAATCAAAGTAAAGGAACATGAGAGACTATACAACATCACTCACACATATCAAAATAAAGAAACATGAGAGACTATACAACATCACTCACACATATCAAAGTAAAGGAACATGAGAGACTATACAACATCACTCACACAAATCAAAGTAAAGAAACATGAGAGACTGTCCAACATCACTCACAGAAATCAAAATAAAGAAACATGAGAGACTATACAACATCACTCACACATATCAAAGTAAAGGAACATGAGAGACTATACAACATCACTCACACATATCAAAATAAAGGAACATGAGAGACTATACAACATCACTCACACATATCAAAGTAAAGGAACATGAGAGACTATACAACATCACTCACACATATCAAAATAAAAGAAATGAGAGACTATACAACATCACTCACACATATCAAAGTAAAGGAACATGAGAGACTATACAACATCACTCACACATATCAAAATAAAGGAACATGAGAGACTATACAACATCACTCACACATATCAAAGTAAAGGAACATGAGAGACTATACAACATCACTCACACATATCAAAATAAAGAAACATGAGAGACAATACAACATCACTCACACATATCAAAGTAAAGGAACATGAGAGACTATACAACATCACTCACACAAATCAAAGTAAAGAAACATGAGAGACTATACAACATCACTCACACAAATCAAAGTAAAGGAACATGAGAGACTATACAACATCACTCACACATATCAAAGTAAAGAAACTTGAGAGACTATACAACATCACTCACACATATCAAAGAAAAGGAACATGAGAGACAATACAACATCACTCACACAAACCAAAGTAAAGAAACATGAGAGATTATACAACATCCCTCACACAAATCAAAGTAAAGGAACATGAAAGACTATACAACATCACTCACACAAATCAAAATAAAGAAACATGAGAGACTATACAACATCACTCACACAAACCAAAGTAAAGGAACATGAAAGACTATACAACATCACTCACACAAATCAAAATAAAGAAACATGAGAGACTATACAACATCACTCACACAAACCAAAGTAAAGAAACATGAGAGATTATACAACATCACTCACACAAATCAAAGTAAAGAAACATGAGAGACTATACAACATCACTCACACAAATCAAAGTAAAGGAACATGAAAGACTATACAACATCACTCACACATATCAAAGTAAAGGAACATGAGAGACTATACAACATCACTCACACAAACCAAAGTAAAGAAACATGAGAGATTATACAACATCACTCACACATATCAAAGAAAAGGAACATGAGAGACTATGCAACATCACTCACACAAATCAAAGTAAAGGAACACGAGAGACATAAAACATCATTCACACAAATCAAAGTAAAGGAACAAGAGAGACTATACAACATCACTCACACATATCAAAATAAAGAAACATGAGAGACTATACAACATCACTCACACATATCAAAGTAAAGGAACATGAGAGACTATACAACATCACTCACACAAATCAAAGTAAAGAAACATGAGAGACTGTCCAACATCACTCACACAAATCAAAATAAAGAAACATGAGAGACTATACAACATCACTCACACATATCAACGTAATGAAACATGAGAGACTATACAACATCACTCACACAAATCAAAGTAAATGAACATGAGAGACTACAACACTACTCACACAAATCAAAGTAAAGGAACACGAGAGACTATACAACATCACTCACACAAATCAAAGTAAAGAAACATGAGAGACTATACAACATCACTCACACATATCAAAGTAAAGGAACATGAGAGACTATACAACATCACTCACACATATCAAAGTAAAGGAACATGAGAGACTATACAACATCACTCACACATATCAAAATAAAGAAACATGAGAGACAATACAACATCACTCACACAAATCAAAGTAAATGAACATGAGAGACTGTCCAACACCACTCACACAAATCAGAGTAAATGAACACGAGAGACTATACAACATCACTCACACAAATCAAAGTAAATGAACACGAGAGACTGTCCAACACCACTCGCACAAATCAAAGTAAATGAACATGAGAGACTGTCCAACATCACTCACACAAATCAAAGTAAAGGAACATGAGAGACTATACAACATCACTCACACATATCAAAATAAAAGAACATGAGAGACTATACAACATCACTCACACATATCAAAGTAAAGGAACATGAGAGACTATACAACATCACTCACACATATCAAAATAAAGGAACATGAGAGACTATACAACATCACTCACACATATCAAAGTAAAGGAACATGAGAGACTATACAACATCACTCACACATATCAAAATAAAGAAACATGAGAGACAATACAACATCACTCACACATATCAAAGTAAAGGAACATGAGAGACTATACAACATCACTCACACATATCAAAGTAAAGAAACTTGAGAGACTATACAACATCACTCACACATATCAAAGAAAAGGAACATGAGAGACAATACAACATCACTCACACAAACCAAAGTAAAGAAACATGAGAGATTATACAACATCACTCACACAAATCAAAGTAAAGGAACATGAAAGACTATACAACATCACTCACACAAATCAAAATAAAGAAAGATGAGAGACTATACAACATCACTCACACAAACCAAAGTAAAGGAACATGAAAGACTATACAACATCACTCACACAAATCAAAATAAAGAAACATGAGAGACTATACAACATCACTCACACAAACCAAAGTAAAGAAACATGAGAGATTATACAACATAACTCACACATATCAAAGTAAAGAAACATGAGAGACTATACAACATCACTCACACAAATCAAAGTAAAGGAACATGAAAGACTATACAACATCACTCACACATATCAAAGTAAAGGAACATGAGAGACTATACAACATCACTCACACAAACCAAAGTAAAGAAACATGAGAGATTATACAACATCACTCACACATATCAAAGAAAAGGAACATGAGAGACTATGCAACATCACTCACAAAAATCAAAGTAAAGGAACACGAGAGACATAAAACATCATTCACACAAATCAAAGTAAAGGAACAAGAGAGACTATACAACATCACTCACACATATCAAAATAACGAAACATGAGAGACTATACAACATCACTCACACATATCAAAGTAAAGGAACATGAGAGACAATACAACATCACTCACACAAATCAAAGTAAAGAAACATGAGAGACTGTCCAACATCACTCACACAAATCAAAATAAAGAAACATCAGAGACTATACAACATCACTCACACATATCAACGTAAAGAAACATGAGAGACTATACAACATCACTCACACAAATCAAAGTAAATGAACATGAGAGACTACAACACTACTCACACAAATCAAAGTAAAGGAACACGAGAGACTATACAACATCACTCACACAAATCAAAGTAAAGAAACATGAGAGACTATACAACATCACTCACACATATCAAAGTAAAGGAACATGAGAGACTATACAACATCACTCACACATATCAAAGTAAAGGAACATGAGAGACTATACAACATCACTCACACATATCAAAATAAAGAAACATGAGAGACAATACAACATCACTCACACAAATCAAAGTAAATGAACATGAGATACTGTCCAACACCACTCACACAAATCAGAGTAAATGAACACGAGAGACTATACAACATCACTCACACAAATCATAGTAAATGAACACGAGAGACTGTCCAACACCACTCGCACAAATCAAAGTAAATGAACATGAGAGACTGTCCAACATCACTCACACAAATCAAAGTAAAGGAACATGAGAGACTATACAACATCACTCACACAAATCAAAGTAAAGGAACATGAGAGACTATACAACATCACTCACACATATCAAAATAAAGGAACATGAGAGACTATACAACATCACTCACACAAATCAAAGTAAAGGAACACGAGAGACTATACAACATCACTCACACAAATCAAAGTAAAGGAACATGAGAGACTATAAAACATCACTCACACAAATCAAAGTAAAGGAACACGAGAGACTATACAACATCACTCACACAAATCAAAATAAAGGAACACGAGAGACTGTCCAACATCACTCACACAAATCAAAGTAAAGGAACACGAGAGACTATACAACATCACTCACACATATCAAAGTAAATGAACACGAGAGACTGTCCAACACCACTCACAAAAATCAAAGTAAAGGAACACGAGAGACTATACAACATCACTCACACAAATCAAAGTAAAGGAACACGAGAGACTGTCCAACATCATTCACACAAATCAAAGTAAAGGAACACGAGAGACTATACAACATCAGTCACACATATCAAAGTAAATGAACACGAGAGACTGTCCAACACCACTCACACAAATCAAAGTAAAGGAACACGAGAGACTATACAACATCACTCACACAAATCAAAGTAAAGAAACATGAGAGACTATACAACATCACTCACAC
The DNA here is from genome assembly GCA_963680875.1 of Bathymodiolus brooksi. NCBI lineage: Eukaryota > Metazoa > Mollusca > Bivalvia > Mytilida > Modiolidae > Bathymodiolus > Bathymodiolus brooksi. The sequence goes on from OY804585.1 coordinate 92,296,282, forward strand.
AAATCAAAGTAAAGAAACATGAGAGACTATACAACATCACTCACACAAATCAAAATAAAGAAACATGAGAGACTATACAACATCACTCACACATATCAAAGTAAAGGAACATGAAGGACTATACAACATCACTCACACATATCAAAGTAAAGGACTATAAGAGACTATACAACATCACTCACACATATCAAAGTAAAGGAACATGAAAGACTATACAACATCACTCACACAAATCAAAATAAAGAAACATGAGAGACTATACAACATCACTCACACAAACCAAAGTAAAGAAACATGAGAGATTATACAACATAACTCACACATATCAAAGTAAAGAAACATGAGAGACTATACAACATCACTCACACAAATCAAAGTAAAGGAACATGAAAGACTATACAACATCACTCACACATATCAAAGTAAAGGAACATGAGAGACTATACAACATCACTCACACAAACCAAAGTAAAGAAACATGAGAGATTATACAACATCACTCACACATATCAAAGAAAAGGAACATGAGAGACTATGCAACATCACTCACACAAATCAAAGTAAAGGAACACGAGAGACATAAAACATCATTCACACAAATCAAAGTAAAGGAACAAGAGAGACTATACAACATCACTCACACATATCAAAATAAAGAAACATGAGAGACTATACAACATCACTCACACATATCAAAGTAAATGAACATGAGAGACAATACAACATCACTCACACAAATCAAAGTAAAGAAACATGAGAGACTGTCCAACATCACTCACACAAATCAAAATAAAGAAACATCAGAGAATATACAACATCACTCACACATATCAACGTAAAGAAACATGAGAGACTATACAACATCACTCACACAAATCAAAGTAAATGAACATGAGAGACTACAACACTACTCACACAAATCAAAGTAAAGGAACACGAGAGACTATACAACATCACTCACACAAATCAAAGTAAAGAAACATGAGAGACTATACAACATCACTCACACATATCAAAGTAACGGAACATGAGAGACTATACAACATCACTCACACATATCAAAGTAAAGGAACATGAGAGACTATACAACATCACTCACACATATCAAAATAAAGAAACATGAGAGACAATACAACATCACTCACACAAATCAAAGTAAATGAACATGAGAGACTGTCCAACACCACTCACACAAATCAGAGTAAATGAACACGAGAGACTATACAACATCACTCACACAAATCATAGTAAATGAACACGAGAGACTGTCCAACACCACTCGCACAAATCAAAGTAAATGAACATGAGAGACTGTCCAACATCACTCACACAAATCAAAGTAAAGGAACATGAGAGACTATACAACTTCACTCACACAAATCAAAGTAAAGGAACATGAGAGACTATACAACATCACTCACACATATCAAAATAAAGGAACATGAGAGACTATACAACATCACTCACACAAATCAAAGTAAAGGATCACGAGAGACTATACAACATCACTCACACAAATCAAAGTAAAGGAACATGAGAGACTATAAAACATCACTCACACAAATCAAAGTAAAGGAACACGAGAGACTATACAACATCACTCACACAAATCAAAATAAAGGAACACGAGAGACTGTCCAACATCGCTCACACAAATCAAAGTAAAGGAACACGAGAGACTATACAACATCACTCACACATATCAAAGTGAATGAACACGAGAGACTGTCCAACACCACTCACAAAAATCAAAGTAAAGGAACACGAGAGACTATACAACATCACTCACACAAATCAAAGTAAAGGAACACGAGAGACTGTCCAACATCATTCACACAAATCAAAGTAAAGGAACACGAGAGACTATACAACATCAGTCACACATATCAAAGTAAATGAACACGAGAGACTGTCCAACACCACTCACACAAATCAAAGTAAAGGAACACGAGAGACTATACAACATCACTCACACAAATCAAAGTAAAGAAACATGAGAGACTATACAACATCACTCACACAAATCAAAGTAAAGAAACATGAGAGACTATACAACATCACTCACACAAATCAAAATAAAGAAACATGAGAGACTATACAACATCACTCACACATATCAAAGTAAAGGAACATGAAGGACTATACAACATCACTCACACATATCAAAGTAAAGGACTATAAGAGACTATACAACATCACTCACACATATCAAAGTAAAGGAACATGAAAGACTATACAACATCACTCACACATATCAAAATAAAGGAACATGAGAGACTATACAACATCACTCACACATATCAAAGTAAAGGAACATGAGAGACTATATAACATCACTCACACATACCAAAATAAAGAAACATGAGAGACTATACAACATCACTCACACATATCAAAGTAAAGGAACATGAGAGACTATACAACATCACTCACACATATCAAAGTAAAGAAACACGAGAGACTATACAACATCACTCATACATATCAAAGTAAAGGAGCATGAGAGACTATACAACATCACTCACACAAATCAAAGTAAATGAACACGAGAGACTGTCCAACACCACTCGCACAAATCAAAGTAAATGAACACGAGAGATTATCCAACATCACTCACACAAATCAAAGTAAAGGAAAACGAGAGACTATACAACATCACTCACACAAATCAAAGTAAAGGAACATGAGAGACTATACAACATCACTCCCACATATCAAAATAAAGGAACACGAGAGATTATACAACATCACTCACACAAATCAAAGTAAAGAAACATGAGAGACTATACAACATCACTCACACATATCAAAGTAAAGGAACATGAGAGACTATACAACATCACTCACACATATCAAAGTAAAGAAACACGAGAGACTATACAACATCACTCACACATATCAAAGTAAAGGAGCATGAGAGACTATACAACATCACTCACACAAACCAAAGTAAAGAAACATGAGAGATTATACAACATCACTCACACATATCAAAGTAAAGAAACATGAGAGACTATACAACATCACTCACACATATCAAAGTAAAGGAACATGAGAAACTATACAACATCACTCACACATATCAAAGTAAAGAAACATGAGAGACTATACAACATCACTCACACAAATCAAAGTAAAGAAACAAGAGAGACTATACAACATCACTCACACATATCAAAATAAAGAAACATGAGAGACTATACAACATCACTCACACATATCAAAGTAAAGGAACATGAGAGATTATTCAACATCACTCACACATATCAAAATAAAGGAACATGAGAGACTATACAACATCACTCACACATATCAAAGTAAAGGAACATGAGAGACTATACAACATCACTCACACATATCAAAATAAAGGAACATGAGAGACTATACAACATCACTCACACATATCAAAGTAAATGAACATGAGAGACTATACAACATCACTCACACATATCAAAATAAAGGAACATGAGAGACTATACAACATCACTCACACATATCAAAGTAAAGGAACATGAGAGACTATACAACATCACTCACACATATCAAAATAAAGAAACATGAGAGACAATACAACATCACTCACACATATCAAAGTAAAGGAACATGAGAGACTATACAACATCACTCACACATATCAAAGTAAAGAAACATGAGAGACTTTACAACATCACTCACACATATCAAAGAAAAGGAACATGAGAGACAATACAACATCACTCACACAAACCAAAGTAAAGAAACATGAGAGATTATACAACATCATTCACACAAATCAAAGTAAAGGAACATGAAAGACTATACAACATCACTCACACAAATCAAAATAAAGAAACATGAGAGACTATACAACATCACTCACACAAACCAAAGTAAAGGAACATGAAAGACTATACAACATCACTCACACAAATCAAAATAAAGAAACATGAGAGACTATACAACATCACTCACACAAATCAAAGTAAAGGAACATGAAAGACTATACAACATCACTCACACAAATCAAAATAATGAAACATGAGAGACTATACAACATCACTCACACAAACCAAAGTAAAGAAACATGAGAGATTATAGAACATCACTCACACATATCAAAGTAAAGAAACATGAGAGACTATACAACATCACTCACAAAAATCAAAGTAAAGGAACATGAAAGACTATACAACATCACTCACACATATCAAAGCAAAGGAACACGAGAGACTATACAACATCACTCACACAAACCAAAGTGAAGAAACATGAGAGATTATACAACATCACTCACACATATCAAAGTAAAGGAACATGAGAGACTATGCAACATCACTCACACATATCAAAGTAAAGAAACATGAGAGACTATACAACATCACTCACACAAACCAAAGTAAAGGAACACGAGAGACATAAAACATCATTCACACAAATCAAAGTAAAGGAACATGAGAGACTATACAACATCACTCACACATATCAAAATAAAGAAACATGAGAGACTATACAACATCACTCACACATATCAAAGTAAAGGAACATGAGAGACTATACAACATCACTCACACAAATCAAAGTAAAGAAACATGAGAGACTGTCCAACATCACTCACACAAATCAAAATAAAGAAACATGAGAGACTATACAACATCACTCACACATATCAACGTAAAGAAACATGAAAGAATATACAACATCACTCACACAAATCAAAGTAAATGAACATGAGAGACTACAACACTACTCACACAAATCAAAGTAAAGGAACACGAGAGACTATACAACATCACTCACACAAATCAAAGTAAATGAACATGAGAGACTGTCCAACACCACTCACACAAATCAAAGTAAATGAACACGAGAGACTATACAACATCACTCACAAAAATCAAAGTAAATGAACACGAGAGACTGTCCAACATCACTCACACAAATCAAAGTAAAGGAACACGAGAGATTATACAACATCACTCACACAAATCAAAGTAAAGGAACATGAGAGACTATACAACATCACTCGCACATATCAAAATAAAGGAACACGAGAGACTATACAACATCACTCACACAAATCAAAGTAAAGGAACATGAGAGACTATACAACATCACTCACACATATCAAAGAAAAGGAACACGAGAGACTATACAACATCAATCACACAAATCAAAGTAAAGGAACACGAGAGACTGTCCAACATCACTCACACAAATCAAAGTAAAGGAACACGAGAGACTATACAACATCACTCACACATATCAAAGTAAAGGAACATGAGAGACTATACAGCATCACTCACACATACCAAAATAAAGAAACATGAGAGACTATACAACATCACTCACACATATCAACGTAAAGGAACATGAGAGACTATACAACATCACTCACACAAATCAAAGTAAAGGAACACGAGAGACTGTCCAACATCACTCACACAAATCAAAGTAAAGGAACACGAGAGACTGTCCAACATCACTCACACAAATCAAAGTAAAGGAACATGAGAGACTATACAACATCACTCACACATATCAAAATAAAGGAACACGAGAGACTATACAACATCACTCACACAAATCAAAGTAAAGGAACACGAGAGACTATACAACATCACTCACACAAATCAAAGTAAAGGAACATGAGAGACTATACAACATCACTCACACAAATCAAAGTAAAGGAACACGAGAGACTATACAACATCACTCACACAAATCAAAGTAAAGGAACACGAGAGACTGTCCAACATCACTCACACAAATCAAAGTAAAGGAACACGAGAGACTGTCCAACATCACTCACACAAATCAAAGTAAAGGAACACGAGAGACTGTCCAACATCATTCACACAAATCAAAGTAAAGGAACACGAGAGACTATACAACATCACTCACACATATCAAAGTAAATGAACACGAGAGACTGTCCAACACCACTCACACAAATCAAAGTAAAGGAACACGAGAGACTATACAACATCACTCACACAAATCAAAGGAAAGAAACATGAGAGACTATACAACATCACTCACACAAATCAAAGTAAAGAAACATGAGAGACTATACAACATCACTCACACAAATCAAAGTAAAGAAACATGAGAGACTATACAACATCACTCACGCATATCAAAGTAAAGGAACATGAGAGACTATACAACATCACTCACACATATCAAAGTAAAGGAACATGAGAGACTATACAACATCACTCACACATATCAAAGTAAAGGAACATGAGAGACTATACAACATCACTCACACATATCAAAGTAAAGGAACATGAGAGACTATACAACATCACTCACACATATCAAAATAAAGGAACATGAGAGACTATAAAACATCACTCACACATATCAAAGTAAAGGAACATGAGAGACTATATAACATCACTCACACATACCAAAATAAAGAAACATGAGAGACTATACAACATCACTCACACATATCAAAGTAAAGGAACATGAGAGACTATACAACATCACTCACACATATCAAAGTAAAGAAACACGAGAGACTATACAACATCACTCACACATATCAAAGTAAAGGAGCATGAGAGACTATACAACATCACTCACACAAACCAAAGTAAAGAAACATGAGAGATTATACAACATCACTCACACATATCAAAGTAAAGAAACATGAGAGACTATACAACATCACTCACACATATCAAAGTAAAGGAACATGAGAAACTATACAACATCACTCACACATATCAAAGTAAAGAAACATGAGAGACTATACAACATCACTCACACAAATCAAAGTAAAGAAACAAGAGAGACTATACAACATCACTCACACATATCAAAATAAAGAAACATGAGAGACTATACAACATCACTCACACATATCAAAGTAAAGGAACATGAGAGATTATACAACATCACTCACACATATCAAAATAAAGGAACATGAGAGACTATACAACATCACTCACACATATCAAAGTAAAGGAACATGAGAGACTATACAACATCACTCACACATATCAAAATAAAGGAACATGAGAGACTATACAACATCACTCACACATATCAAAGTAAAGGAACATGAGAGACTATACAACATCACTCACACATATCAAAATAAAGGAACATGAGAGACTATACAACATCACTCACACATATCAAAGTAAAGGAACATGAGAGACTATACAACATCACTCACACATATCAAAATAAAGAAACATGAGAGACAATACAACATCACTCACACATATCAAAGTAAAGGAACATGAGAGACTATACAACATCACTCACACATATCAAAGTAAAGAAACATGAGAGACTTTACAACATCACTCACACATATCAAAGAAAAGGAACATGAGAGACTATACAACATCACTCACACAAACCAAAGTAAAGAAACATGAGAGATTATACAACATCATTCACACAAATCAAAGTAAAGGAACATGAAAGACTATACAACATCACTCACACAAATCAAAATAAAGAAACATGAGAGACTATACAACATCACTCACACTAACCAAAGTAAAGGAACATGAAAGACTATACAACATCACTCACACAAATCAAAATAAAGAAACATGAGAGACTATACAACACCACTCACACAAATCAAAATAAAGAAACATGAGAGACTATACAACATCACTCACACAAATCAAAGTAAAGGAACATGAAAGACTATACAACATCACTCACACATATCAAAATAATGAAACATGAGAGACTATACAACATCACTCACACAAACCAAAGTAAAGAAACATGAGAGATTATAGAACATCACTCACACATATCAAAGTAAAGAAACATGAGAGACTATACAACATCACTCACAAAAATCAAAGTAAAGGAACATGAAAGACTATACAACATCACTCACACATATCAAAGCAAAGGAACACGAGAGACTATACAACATCACTCACACAAACCAAAGTGAAGAAACATGAGAGATTATACAACATCACTCACACATATCAAAGTAAAGGAACATGAGAGACTATGCAACATCACTCACACAAATCAAAGTAAAGGAACACGAGAGACATAAAACATCATTCACACAAATCAAAGTAAAGGAACATGAGAGACTATACAACATCACTCACACATATCAAAATAAAGAAACATGAGAGACTATACAACATCACTCACACATATCAAAGTAAAGGAACATGAGAGACTATACAACATCACTCACACAAATCAAAGTAAAGAAACATGAGAGACTGTCCAACATCACTCACACAAATCAAAATAAAGAAACATGAGAGACTATACAACATCACTCACACATATCAAAGTAAAGGAACATGAGAGACTATACAGCATCACTCACACATACCAAAATAAAGACACATGAGAGACTATACAACATCACTCACACATATCAACGTAAAGGAACATGAGAGACTATACAACATCACTCACACAAATCAAAGTAAAGGAACACGAGAGACTGTCCAACATCACTCACACAAATCAAAGTAAAGGAACACGAGAGACTGTCCAACATCACTCACACAAATCAAAGTAAAGGAACATGAGAGACTATACAACATCACTCACACATATCAAAATAAAGGAACACGAGAGACTATACAACATCACTCACACAAATCAAAGTAAAGGAACACGAGAGACTATACAACATCACTCACACAAATCAAAGTAAAGGAACATGAGAGACTATACAACATCACTCACACAAATCAAAGTAAAGGAACACGAGAGATTATACAACATCACTCACACAAATCAAAGTAAAGAAACACGAGAGACTGTCCAACATCACTCACACAAATCAAAGTAAAGGAACACGAGAGACTGTCCAACATCACTCACACAAATCAAAGTAAAGGAACACGAGAGACTGTCCAACATCATTCACACAAATCAAAGTAAAGGAACACGAGAGACTATACAACATCACTCACACATATCAAAGTAAATGAACACGAGAGACTGTCCAACACCACTCACACAAATCAAAGTAAAGGAACACGAGAGACTATACAACATCACTCACACAAATCAAAGGAAAGAAACATGAGAGACTATACAACATCACTCACACAAATCAAAGTAAAGAAACATGAGAGACTATACAACATCACTAACACAAATCAAAGTAAAGAAACATGAGAGACTATACAACATCACTCACGCATATCAAAGTAAAGGAACATGAGAGACTATACAACATCACTCACACATATCAAAGTAAAGGAACATGAGAGACTATACAACATCACTCACACATATCAAAGTAAAGGAACATGAGAGACTATACAACATCACTCACACATATCAAAGTAAAGGAACATGAGAGACTATACAACATCACTCACACATATCAAAATAAAGGAACATGAGAGACTATAAAACATCACTCACACATATCAAAGTAAAGGAACATGAGAGACTATATAACATCACTCACACATACCAAAATAAAGAAACATGAGAGACTATACAACATCACTCACACATATCAAAGTAAAGGAACATGAGAGACTATACAACATCACTCACACATATCAAAGTAAAGAAACACGAGAGACTATACAACATCACTCACACATATCAAAGTAAAGGAGCATGAGAGACTATACAACATCACTCACACAAACCAAAGTAAAGAAACATGAGAGATTATACAACATCACTCACACATATCAAAGTAAAGAAACATGAGAGACTATACAACATCACTCACACATATCAAAGTAAAGGAACATGAGAAACTATACAACATCACTCACACATATCAAAGTAAAGAAACATGAGAGACTATACAACATCACTCACACAAATCAAAGTAAAGAAACAAGAGAGACTATACAACATCACTCACACATATCAAAATAAAGAAACATGAGAGACTATGCAACATCACTCACACATATCAAAGTAAAGGAACATGAGAGATTATACAACATCACTCACACATATCAAAATAAAGGAACATGAGAGACTATACAACATCACTCACACATATCAAAGTAAAGGAACATGAGAGACTATACAACATCACTCACACATATCAAAATAAAGGAACATGAGAGACTATACAACATCACTCACACATATCAAAGTAAAGGAACATGAGAGACTATACAACATCACTCACACATATCAAAATAAAGGAACATGAGAGACTATACAACATCACTCACACATATCAAAGTAAAGGAACATGAGAGACTATACAACATCACTCACACATATCAAAATAAAGAAACATGAGAGACAATACAACATCACTCACACATATCAAAGTAAAGGAACATGAGAGACTATACAACATCACTCACACATATCAAAGTAAAGAAACATGAGAGACTTTACAACATCACTCACACATATCAAAGAAAAGGAACATGAGAGACTATACAACATCACTCACACAAACCAAAGTAATGAAACATGAGAGATTATACAACATCATTCACACAAATCAAAGTAAAGGAACATGAAAGATTATACAACATCACTCACACAAACCAAAGTAAAGAAACATGAGAGATTATACAACATCATTCACACAAATCAAAATAAAGAAACATGAGAGACTATACAACATCACTCACACAAATCAAAATAAAGAAACATGAGAGACTATACAACATCACTCACACAAACCAAAGTAAAGGAACATGAAAGACTATACAACATCACTCACACAAATCAAAATAAAGAAACATGAGAGACTATACAACACCACTCACACAAATCAAAGTAAAGGAACATGAAAGACTATACAACATCACTCACACATATCAAAATAAAGAAACATGAGAGACTATACAACACCACTCACACAAACCAAAGTAAAGGAACATGAAAGACTATACAACATCACTCACACAAATCAAAATAAAGAAACATGAGAGACTATACAACATCACTCACACAAATCAAAGTAAAGGAACACGAGAGACTATACAACATCACTCACACAAACCAAAGTAAAGGAACATGAGAGACTATACAACATCACTCACACAAATCAAAATAAAGGAACACGAGAGACTATACAACATCACTCACACAAACCAAAGTAAAGGAACATGAAAGACTATACAACATCACTCACACAAATCAAAATAACGAAACATGAGAGACTATACAACACCACTCACACAAATCAAAATAAAGGAACATGAAAGACTATACAACATCACTCACACATATCAAAATAAAGAAACATGAGAGACTATACAACATCACTCACACAAATCAAAATAATGAAACATGAGAGACAATACAACATCACTCACACAAATCAAAGTAAAGGAACATGAAAGACTATACAACATCACTCACACATATCAAAATAAAGAAACATGAGAGACTATACAACATCACTCACACATATCAAAGTAAAGGAACATGAAAGACTATACAACATCACTCACACATATCAAAATAAAGAAACATGAGAGACTATACAACATCACTCACACAAATCAAAATAAAGAAACATGAGAGACTATACAACATCACTCACACAAATCAAAGTAAAGGAACATGAAAGACTATACAACATCACTCACACATATCAAAATAAAGAAACATGAGAGACTATACAACATCACTCACACATATCAAAATAAAGAAACATGAGAGACTATACAACATCACTCACACAAATCAAAATAAAGAAACATGAGAGACTATACAACATCACTCACACAAATCAAAGTAAAGGAACATGAAAGACTATACAACATCACTCACACATATCAAAGTAAAGGAACATGAAAGACTATACAACATCACTCACACAAATCAAAATAAAGGAACATGAGAGACTATACAACATCACTCACACAAATCAAAATAAAGAAACATGAGAGACTATACAACATCACTCACACATATCAAAATAATGAAACATGAGAGACTGTCCAACATCACTCACACATATCAAAATAAAGAAACATGAGAGACTATACAACATCACTCACACAAATCAAAGTAAAGGAACATGAAAGACTATACAACATCACTCACACATATCAAAATAAAGAAACATGAGAGACTGTCCAACATCACTCACACATATCAAAATAAAGAAACATGAGAGACTATACAACATCACTCACACAAATCAAAGTAAAGGAACATGAAAGACTATACAACATCACTCACACATATCAAAATAAAGAAACATGAGAGACTATACAACATCACTCACACAAATCAAAATAAAGAAACATGAGAGACTATACAACATCACTCACACAAATCAAAATAAAGAAACATGAGAGACTATACAACATCACTCACACATATCAAAATAAAGGAACATGAAAGACTATACAACATCACTCACACAAATCAAAATAAAGAAACATGAGAGACTATACAACATCACTCACACAAATCAAAGTAAAGGAACACGAGAGACTATACAACATCACTCACACAAATCAAAATAAAGAAACATGAGAGACTATACAACATCACTCACACAAATCAAAGTAAAGGAACATGAAAGACTATACAACATCACTCACACATATCAAAATAAAGAAACATGAGAGACTATACAACATCACTCACACAAATCAAAATAAAGAAACATGAGAGACTATACAACATCACTCACACAAATCAAAATAAAGAAACATGAGAGACTATACAACATCACTCACACAAATCAAAATAAAGAAACATGAGAGACTATACAACATCACTCACACAAACCAAAGTAAAGGAACATGAGAGACTATACAACATCACTCACACAAATCAAAATAAAGAAACATGAGAGACTATACAACATCACTCACACAAATCAAAATAAAGAAACATGAGAGACTATACAACATCACTCACACATATCAAAATAAAGAAACATGAGAGACAATACAACATCACTCACACATATCAAAATAAAGGAACATGAAAGACTATACAACATCACTCACACAAATCAAAATAAAGGAACATGAAAGACTATACAACATCACTCACACAAATCAAAATAAAGAAACATGAGAGACTATACAACATCACTCACACATATCAAAATAAAGAAACATGAGAGACTATACAACATCACTCACACAAATCAAAGTAAAGGAACATGAAAGACTATACAACATCACTCACACATATCAAAATAAAGAAACATGAGAGACTATACAACACCACTCACACATATCAAAATAAAGAAACATGAGAGACTATACAACATCACTCACACAAACCAAAGTAAAGGAACATGAAAGACTATACAACATCACTCACACATATCAAAATAAAGAAACATGAGAGACTATACAACACCACTCACACATATCAAAATAAAGAAACATGAGAGACAATACAACATCACTCACACAAACCAAAGTAAAGGAACATGAAAGACTATACAACATCACTCACACAAATCAAAATAAAGGAACATGAAAGACTATACAACATCACTCACACAAATCAAAATAAAGAAACATGAGAGACTATACAACATCACTCACACAAATCAAAGTAAAGGAACATGAAAGACTATACAACATCACTCACACATATCAAAATAAAGAAACATGAGAGACTATACAACACCACTCACACATATCAAAATAAAGAAACATGAGAGACTATACAACATCACTCACACAAATCAAAATAAAGAAACATGAGAGACTATACAACATCACTCACACAAATCAAAATAAAGAAACATGAGAGACTATACAACATCACTCACACATATCAAAATAAAGGAACATGAGAGACTATACAACACCACTCACACAAATCAAAATAAAGAAACATGAGAGACTATACAACATCACTCACACAAATCAAAGTAAAGGAACATGAAAGACTATACAACATCACTCACACATATCAAAATAAAGGAACATGAAAGACTATACAACATCACTCACACAAATCAAAATAAAGAAACATGAGAGACTATACAACATCACTCACACATATCAAAGCAAAGGAACACGAGAGACTATACAACATCACTCACACAAACCAAAGTGAAGAAACATGAGAGATTATACAACATCACTCACACATATCAAAGTAAAGGAACATGAGAGACTATGCAACATCACTCACACAAATCAAAGTAAAGGAACACGAGAGACATAAAACATCATTCACACAAATCAAAGTAAAGGAACATGAGAGACTATACAACATCACTCACACATATCAAAATAAAGAAACATGAGAGACTATACAACATCACTCACACATATCAAAGTAAAGGAACATGAGAGACTATACAACATCACTCACACAAATCAAAGTAAAGAAACATGAGAGACTGTCCAACATCACTCACACAAATCAAAATAAAGAAACATGAGAGACTATACAACATCACTCACACATATCAACGTAAAGAAACATGAAAGACTATACAACATCACTCACACAAATCAAAGTAAATGAACATGAGAGACTACAACACTACTCACACAAATCAAAGTAAAGGAACACGAGAGACTATACAACATCACTCACACAAATCAAAGTAAATGAACATGAGAGACTGTCCAACACCACTCACACAAATCAAAGTAAATGAACACGAGAGACTATACAACATCACTCACAAAAATCAAAGTAAATGAACACGAGAGACTGTCCAACATCACTCACACAAATCAAAGTAAAGGAACACGAGAGATTATACAACATCACTCACACAAATCAAAGTAAAGGAACATGAGAGACTATACAACATCACTCACACATATCAAAATAAAGGAACACGAGAGACTATACAACATCACTCACACAAATCAAAGTAAAGGAACATGAGAGACTATACAACATCACTCACACATATCAAAGTAAAGGAACACGAGAGACTATACAACATCAATCACACAAATCAAAGTAAAGGAACACGAGAGACTGTCCAACATCACTCACACAAATCAAAGTAAAGGAACACGAGAGACTATACAACATCACTCACACATATCAAAGTAAAGAAACATGAGAGACTATACAACACCACTCACACATATCAAAGTAAAGGAACATGAGAAACTATACAACATCACTCACACATATCAAAGTAAAGAAACATGAGAGACTATACAACATCACTCACACAAATCAAAGTAAAGAAACAAGAGAGACTATACAACATCACTCACACATATCAAAATAAAGAAACATGAGAGACTATACAACATCACTCACACATATCAAAGTAAAGGAACATGAGAGATTATACAACATCACTCACACATATCAAAATAAAGGAACATGAGAGACTATACAACATCACTCACACATATCAAAGTAAAGGAACATGAGAGACTATACAACATCACTCACACATATCAAAATAAAGGAACATGAGAGATTATACAACATCACTCACACATATCAAAGTAAAGGAACATGAGAGACTATACAACATCACTCACACATATCAAAATAAAGGAACATGAGAGACTATACAACATCACTCACACATATCAAAGTAAAGGAACATGAGAGACTATACAACATCACTCACACATATCAAAATAAAGAAACATGAGAGACAATACAACATCACTCACACATATCAAAGTAAAGGAACATGAGAGACTATACAACATCACTCACACATATCAAAGTAAAGAAACATGAGAGACTTTACAACATCACTCACACATATCAAAGAAAAGGAACATGAGAGACTATACAACATCACTCACACAAACCAAAGTAAAGAAACATGAGAGATTATACAACATCATTCACACAAATCAAAGTAAAGGAACATGAAAGACTATACAACATCACTCACACAAATCAAAATAAAGAAACATGAGAGACTATACAACATCACTCACACATATCAAAATAAAGGAACATGAAAGACTATACAACATCACTCACACATATCAAAGTAAAGGAACATGAGAGACTATACAACATCACTCACACATATCAAAGTAAAGGAACATGAGAGACTATACAACATCACTCACACATATCAAAGTAAAGGAACATGAGAGACTATACAACACCACTCACACAAATCAAAATAATGAAACATGAGAGACTATACAACATCACTCACACAAATCAAAATAAAGAAACATGAGAGACTATACAACATCACTCACACAAACCAAAGTAAAGGAACATGAGAGACTATACAACATCACTCACACATATCAAAATAATGAAACATGAGAGACTATACAACATCACTCACACAAATCAAAATAAAGAAACATGAGAGACTATACAACATCACTCACACAAATCAAAGTAAAGGAACATGAAAGACTATACAACATCACTCACACATATCAAAATAATGAAACATGAGAGACTATACAACACCACTCACACAAATCAAAATAAAGGAACATGAGAGACTATACAACACCACTCACACATATCAAAATAATGAAACATGAGAGACTATACAACACCACTCACACAAATCAAAATAAAGGAACATGAGAGACTATACAACATCACTCACACATATCAAAATAATGAAACATGAGAGACTATACAACACCACTCACACAAATCAAAATAAAGAAACATGAGAGACTATACAACATCACTCACACAAATCAAAGTAAAGGAACATGAAAGACTATACAACATCACTCACACATATCAAAATAAAGAAACATGAGAGACTGTCCAACATCACTCACACATATCAAAATAATGAAACATGAGAGACTATACAACATCACTCACACAAATCAAAATAAAGAAACATGAGAGACTATACAACATCACTCACACAAATCAAAATAAAGGAACATGAAAGACTATACAACATCACTCACACATATCAAAATAAAGAAACATGAGAGACTATACAACACCACTCACACATATCAAAATAAAGGAACATGAAAGACTATACAACACCACTCACACATATCAAAATAAAGAAACATGAGAGACTATACAACATCACTCACACATATCAAAATAATGAAACATGAGAGACTATACAACATCACTCACACAAATCAAAATAAAGAAACATGAGAGACTATACAACACCACTCACACAAATCAAAATAAAGAAACATGAGAGACTATACAACATCACTCACACAAATCAAAGTAAAGGAACATGAGAGACTATACAACATCACTCACACAAATCAAAGTAAAGGAACATGAGAGACTATACAACACCACTCACACAAATCAAAATAAAGAAACATGAGAGACTATACAACATCACTCACACAAATCAAAATAAAGGAACATGAAAGACTATACAACATCACTCACACAAATCAAAAATAAAGAAACATGAGAGACTATACAACATCACTCACACATATCAAAATAAAGGAACATGAAAGACTATACAACATCACTCACACAAATCAAAATAAAGAAACATGAGAGACTATACAACATCACTCACACAAATCAAAATAAAGAAACATGAGAGACTATACAACATCACTCACACAAATCAAAGTAAAGGAACATGAAAGACTATACAACATCACTCACACATATCAAAATAAAGAAACATGAAAGACTATACAACATCACTCACACAAATCAAAATAAAGAAACATGAGAGACTATACAACATCACTCACACAAATCAAAATAAAGAAACATGAGAGACTATACAACATCACTCACACAAATCAAAATAAAGAAACATGAGAGACTATACAACATCACTCACACATATCAAAATAAAGAAACATGAGAGACAATACAACATCACTCACACATATCAAAATAAAGGAACATGAAAGACTATACAACATCACTCACACAAATCAAAATAAAGGAACATGAAAGACTATACAACATCACTCACACAAATCAAAATAAAGAAACATGAGAGACTATACAACATCACTCACACATATCAAAATAAAGAAACATGAGAGACTATACAACATCACTCACACAAATCAAAGTAAAGGAACATGAAAGACTATACAACATCACTCACACATATCAAAATAAAGAAACATGAGAGACTATACAACACCACTCACACATATCAAAATAAAGAAACATGAGAGACTATACAACATCACTCACACAAACCAAAGTAAAGGAACATGAAAGACTATACAACATCACTCACACATATCAAAATAAAGAAACATGAGAGACTATACAACACCACTCACACATATCAAAATAAAGAAACATGAGAGACAATACAACATCACTCACACAAACCAAAGTAAAGGAACATGAAAGACTATACAACATCACTCACACAAATCAAAATAAAGGAACATGAAAGACTATACAACATCACTCACACAAATCAAAATAAAGAAACATGAGAGACTATACAACATCACTCACACAAATCAAAGTAAAGGAACATGAAAGACTATACAACATCACTCACACATATCAAAATAAAGAAACATGAGAGACTATACAACACCACTCACACATATCAAAATAAAGAAACATGAGAGACTATACAACATCACTCACACAAATCAAAATAAAGAAACATGAGAGACTATACAACATCACTCACACAAATCAAAATAAAGAAACATGAGAGACTATACAACATCACTCACACATATCAAAATAAAGGAACATGAGAGACTATACAACACCACTCACACAAATCAAAATAAAGAAACATGAGAGACTATACAACATCACTCACACAAATCAAAGTAAAGGAACATGAAAGACTATACAACATCACTAACACATATCAAAATAAAGGAACATGAAAGACTATACAACATCACTCACACAAATCAAAATAAAGAAATATGAGAGACTATACAACATCACTCACACATATCAAAGCAAAGGAACACGAGAGACTATACAACATCACTCACACAAACCAAAGTGAAGAAACATGAGAGATTATACAACATCACTCACACATATCAAAGTAAAGGAACATGAGAGACTATGCAACATCACTCACACAAATCAAAGTAAAGGAACACGAGAGACATAAAACATCATTCACACAAATCAAAGTAAAGGAACATGAGAGACTATACAACATCACTCACACATATCAAAATAAAGAAACATGAGAGACTATACAACATCACTCACACATATCAAAGTAAAGGAACATGAGAGACTATACAACATCACTCACACAAATCAAAGTAAAGAAACATGAGAGACTGTCCAACATCACTCACACAAATCAAAATAAAGAAACATGAGAGACTATACAACATCACTCACACATATCAACGTAAAGAAACATGAAAGACTATACAACATCACTCACACAAATCAAAGTAAATGAACATGAGAGACTACAACACTACTCACACAAATCAAAGTAAAGGAACACGAGAGACTATACAACATCACTCACACAAATCAAAGTAAATGAACATGAGAGACTGTCCAACACCACTCACACAAATCAAAGTAAATGAACACGAGAGACTATACAACATCACTCACAAAAATCAAAGTAAATGAACACGAGAGACTGTCCAACATCACTCACACAAATCAAAGTAAAGGAACACGAGAGATTATACAACATCACTCACACAAATCAAAGTAAAGGAACATGAGAGACTATACAACATCACTCACACATATCAAAATAAAGGAACACGAGAGACTATACAACATCACTCACACAAATCAAAGTAAAGGAACATGAGAGACTATACAACATCACTCACACATATCAAAGTAAAGGAACACGAGAGACTATACAACATCAATCACACAAATCAAAGTAAAGGAACACGAGAGACTGTCCAACATCACTCACACAAATCAAAGTAAAGGAACACGAGAGACTATACAACATCACTCACACATATCAAAGTAAAGAAACATGAGAGACTATACAACACCACTCACACATATCAAAGTAAAGGAACATGAGAAACTATACAACATCACTCACACATATCAAAGTAAAGAAACATGAGAGACTATACAACATCACTCACACAAATCAAAGTAAAGAAACAAGAGAGACTATACAACATCACTCACACATATCAAAATAAAGAAACATGAGAGACTATACAACATCACTCACACATATCAAAGTAAAGGAACATGAGAGATTATACAACATCACTCACACATATCAAAATAAAGGAACATGAGAGACTATACAACATCACTCACACATATCAAAGTAAAGGAACATGAGAGACTATACAACATCACTCACACATATCAAAATAAAGGAACATGAGAGACTATACAACATCACTCACACATATCAAAGTAAAGGAACATGAGAGACTATACAACATCACTCACGCATATCAAAATAAAGGAACATGAGAGACTATACAACATCACTCACACATATCAAAGTAAAGGAACATGAGAGACTATACAACATCACTCACACATATCAAAATAAAGAAACATGAGAGACAATACAACATCACTCACACATATCAAAGTAAAGGAACATGAGAGACTATACAACATCACTCACACATATCAAAGTAAAGAAACATGAGAGACTTTACAACATCACTCACACATATCAAAGAAAAGGAACATGAGAGACTATACAACATCACTCACACAAACCAAAGTAAAGAAACATGAGAGATTATACAACATCATTCACACAAATCAAAGTAAAGGAACATGAAAGACTATACAACATCACTCACACATATCAAAATAAAGGAACATGAAAGACTATACAACATCACTCACACAAATCAAAATAAAGAAACATGAGAGACTATACAACATCACTCACACATATCAAAGCAAAGGAACACGAGAGACTATACAACATCACTCACACAAACCAAAGTGAAGAAACATGAGAGATTATACAACATCACTCACACATATCAAAGTAAAGGAACATGAGAGACTATGCAACATCACTCACACAAATCAAAGTAAAGGAACACGAGAGACATAAAACATCATTCACACAAATCAAAGTAAAGGAACATGAGAGACTATACAACATCACTCACACATATCAAAATAAAGAAACATGAGAGACTATACAACATCACTCACACATATCAAAGTAAAGGAACATGAGAGACTATACAACATCACTCACACAAATCAAAGTAAAGAAACATGAGAGACTGTCCAACATCACTCACACAAATCAAAATAAAGAAACATGAGAGATTATACAACATCACTCACACATATCAACGTAAAGAAACATGAAAGACTATACAACATCACTCACACAAATCAAAGTAAATGAACATGAGAGACTACAACACTACTCACACAAATCAAAGTAAAGGAACACGAGAGACTATACAACATCACTCACACAAATCAAAGTAAATGAACATGAGAGACTGTCCAACACCACTCACACAAATCAAAGTAAATGAACACGAGAGACTATACAACATCACTCACAAAAATCAAAGTAAATGAACACGAGAGACTGTCCAACATCACTCACACAAATCAAAGTAAAGGAACACGAGAGATTATACAACATCACTCACACAAATCAAAGTAAAGGAACATGAGAGACTATACAACATCACTCACACATATCAAAATAAAGGAACACGAGAGACTATACAACATCACTCACACAAATCAAAGTAAAGGAACATGAGAGACTATACAACATCACTCACACATATCAAAGTAAAGGAACACGAGAGACTATACAACATCAATCACACAAATCAAAGTAAAGGAACACGAGAGACTGTCCAACATCACTCACACAAATCAAAGTAAAGGAACACGAGAGACTATACAACATCACTCACACATATCAAAGTAAAGAAACATGAGAGACTATACAACACCACTCACACATATCAAAGTAAAGGAACATGAGAAACTATACAACATCACTCACACATATCAAAGTAAAGAAACATGAGAGACTATACAACATCACTCACACAAATCAAAGTAAAGAAACAAGAGAGACTATACAACATCACTCACACATATCAAAATAAAGAAACATGAGAGACTATACAACATCACTCACACATATCAAAGTAAAGGAACATGAGAGATTATACAACATCACTCACACATATCAAAATAAAGGAACATGAGAGACTATACAACATCACTCACACATATCAAAGTAAAGGAACATGAGAGACTATACAACATCACTCACACATATCAAAATAAAGGAACATGAGAGATTATACAACATCACTCACACATATCAAAGTAAAGGAACATGAGAGACTATACAACATCACTCACACATATCAAAATAAAGGAACATGAGAGACTATACAACATCACTCACACATATCAAAGTAAAGGAACATGAGAGACTATACAACATCACTCACACATATCAAAATAAAGAAACATGAGAGACAATACAACATCACTCACACATATCAAAGTAAAGGAACATGAGAGACTATACAACATCACTCACACATATCAAAGTAAAGAAACATGAGAGACTTTACAACATCACTCACACATATCAAAGAAAAGGAACATGAGAGACTATACAACATCACTCACACAAACCAAAGTAAAGAAACATGAGAGATTATACAACATCATTCACACAAATCAAAGTAAAGGAACATGAAAGACTATACAACATCACTCACACAAATCAAAATAAAGAAACATGAGAGACTATACAACATCACTCACACATATCAAAATAAAGGAACATGAAAGACTATACAACATCACTCACACATATCAAAGTAAAGGAACATGAGAGACTATACAACATCACTCACACATATCAAAGTAAAGGAACATGAGAGACTATACAACATCACTCACACATATCAAAGTAAAGGAACATGAGAGACTATACAACACCACTCACACAAATCAAAATAATGAAACATGAGAGACTATACAACATCACTCACACAAATCAAAATAAAGAAACATGAGAGACTATACAACATCACTCACACAAACCAAAGTAAAGGAACATGAGAGACTATACAACATCACTCACACATATCAAAATAATGAAACATGAGAGACTATACAACATCACTCACACAAATCAAAATAAAGAAACATGAGAGACTATACAACATCACTCACACAAATCAAAGTAAAGGAACATGAAAGACTATACAACATCACTCACACATATCAAAATAATGAAACATGAGAGACTATACAACACCACTCACACAAATCAAAATAAAGGAACATGAGAGACTATACAACACCACTCACACATATCAAAATAATGAAACATGAGAGACTATACAACACCACTCACACAAATCAAAATAAAGGAACATGAGAGACTATACAACATCACTCACACATATCAAAATAATGAAACATGAGAGACTATACAACACCACTCACACAAATCAAAATAAAGAAACATGAGAGACTATACAACATCACTCACACAAATCAAAGTAAAGGAACATGAAAGACTATACAACATCACTCACACATATCAAAATAAAGAAACATGAGAGACTGTCCAACATCACTCACACATATCAAAATAATGAAACATGAGAGACTATACAACATCACTCACACAAATCAAAATAAAGAAACATGAGAGACTATACAACATCACTCACACAAATCAAAATAAAGGAACATGAAAGACTATACAACATCACTCACACATATCAAAATAAAGAAACATGAGAGACTATACAACACCACTCACACATATCAAAATAAAGGAACATGAAAGACTATACAACACCACTCACACATATCAAAATAAAGAAACATGAGAGACTATACAACATCACTCACACATATCAAAATAATGAAACATGAGAGACTATACAACATCACTCACACAAATCAAAATAAAGAAACATGAGAGACTATACAACACCACTCACACAAATCAAAATAAAGAAACATGAGAGACTATACAACATCACTCACACAAATCAAAGTAAAGGAACATGAGAGACTATACAACATCACTCACACAAATCAAAGTAAAGGAACATGAGAGACTATACAACACCACTCACACAAATCAAAATAAAGAAACATGAGAGACTATACAACATCACTCACACAAATCAAAATAAAGGAACATGAAAGACTATACAACATCACTCACACAAATCAAAATAAAGAAACATGAGAGACTATACAACATCACTCACACATATCAAAATAAAGGAACATGAAAGACTATACAACATCACTCACACAAATCAAAATAAAGAAACATGAGAGACTATACAACATCACTCACACAAATCAAAATAAAGAAACATGAGAGACTATACAACATCACTCACACAAATCAAAGTAAAGGAACATGAAAGACTATACAACATCACTCACACATATCAAAATAAAGAAACATGAAAGACTATACAACATCACTCACACAAATCAAAATAAAGAAACATGAGAGACTATACAACATCACTCACACAAATCAAAATAAAGAAACATGAGAGACTATACAACATCACTCACACAAATCAAAATAAAGAAACATGAGAGACTATACAACATCACTCACACATATCAAAATAAAGAAACATGAGAGACAATACAACATCACTCACACATATCAAAATAAAGGAACATGAAAGACTATACAACATCACTCACACAAATCAAAATAAAGGAACATGAAAGACTATACAACATCACTCACACAAATCAAAATAAAGAAACATGAGAGACTATACAACATCACTCACACATATCAAAATAAAGAAACATGAGAGACTATACAACATCACTCACACAAATCAAAGTAAAGGAACATGAAAGACTATACAACATCACTCACACATATCAAAATAAAGAAACATGAGAGACTATACAACACCACTCACACATATCAAAATAAAGAAACATGAGAGACTATACAACATCACTCACACAAACCAAAGTAAAGGAACATGAAAGACTATACAACATCACTCACACATATCAAAATAAAGAAACATGAGAGACTATACAACACCACTCACACATATCAAAATAAAGAAACATGAGAGACAATACAACATCACTCACACAAACCAAAGTAAAGGAACATGAAAGACTATACAACATCACTCACACAAATCAAAATAAAGGAACATGAAAGACTATACAACATCACTCACACAAATCAAAATAAAGAAACATGAGAGACTATACAACATCACTCACACAAATCAAAGTAAAGGAACATGAAAGACTATACAACATCACTCACACATATCAAAATAAAGAAACATGAGAGACTATACAACACCACTCACACATATCAAAATAAAGAAACATGAGAGACTATACAACATCACTCACACAAATCAAAATAAAGAAACATGAGAGACTATACAACATCACTCACACAAATCAAAATAAAGAAACATGAGAGACTATACAACATCACTCACACATATCAAAATAAAGGAACATGAGAGACTATACAACACCACTCACACAAATCAAAATAAAGAAACATGAGAGACTATACAACATCACTCACACAAATCAAAGTAAAGGAACATGAAAGACTATACAACATCACTCACACATATCAAAATAAAGGAACATGAAAGACTATACAACATCACTCACACAAATCAAAATAAAGAAACATGAGAGACTATACAACATCACTCACACATATCAAAGCAAAGGAACACGAGAGACTATACAACATCACTCACACAAACCAAAGTGAAGAAACATGAGAGATTATACAACATCACTCACACATATCAAAGTAAAGGAACATGAGAGACTATGCAACATCACTCACACAAATCAAAGTAAAGGAACACGAGAGACATAAAACATCATTCACACAAATCAAAGTAAAGGAACATGAGAGACTATACAACATCACTCACACATATCAAAATAAAGAAACATGAGAGACTATACAACATCACTCACACATATCAAAGTAAAGGAACATGAGAGACTATACAACATCACTCACACAAATCAAAGTAAAGAAACATGAGAGACTGTCCAACATCACTCACACAAATCAAAATAAAGAAACATGAGAGACTATACAACATCACTCACACATATCAACGTAAAGAAACATGAAAGACTATACAACATCACTCACACAAATCAAAGTAAATGAACATGAGAGACTACAACACTACTCACACAAATCAAAGTAAAGGAACACGAGAGACTATACAACATCACTCACACAAATCAAAGTAAATGAACATGAGAGACTGTCCAACACCACTCACACAAATCAAAGTAAATGAACACGAGAGACTATACAACATCACTCACAAAAATCAAAGTAAATGAACACGAGAGACTGTCCAACATCACTCACACAAATCAAAGTAAAGGAACACGAGAGATTATACAACATCACTCACACAAATCAAAGTAAAGGAACATGAGAGACTATACAACATCACTCACACATATCAAAATAAAGGAACACGAGAGACTATACAACATCACTCACACAAATCAAAGTAAAGGAACATGAGAGACTATACAACATCACTCACACATATCAAAGTAAAGGAACACGAGAGACTATACAACATCAATCACACAAATCAAAGTAAAGGAACACGAGAGACTGTCCAACATCACTCACACAAATCAAAGTAAAGGAACACGAGAGACTATACAACATCACTCACACATATCAAAGTAAAGAAACATGAGAGACTATACAACACCACTCACACATATCAAAGTAAAGGAACATGAGAAACTATACAACATCACTCACACATATCAAAGTAAAGAAACATGAGAGACTATACAACATCACTCACACAAATCAAAGTAAAGAAACAAGAGAGACTATACAACATCACTCACACATATCAAAATAAAGAAACATGAGAGACTATACAACATCACTCACACATATCAAAGTAAAGGAACATGAGAGATTATACAACATCACTCACACATATCAAAATAAAGGAACATGAGAGACTATACAACATCACTCACACATATCAAAGTAAAGGAACATGAGAGACTATACAACATCACTCACACATATCAAAATAAAGGAACATGAGAGACTATACAACATCACTCACACATATCAAAGTAAAGGAACATGAGAGACTATACAACATCACTCACACATATCAAAATAAAGGAACATGAGAGACTATACAACATCACTCACACATAT
The DNA here is from genome assembly GCA_963680875.1 of Bathymodiolus brooksi. Classification (NCBI taxonomy): domain Eukaryota; kingdom Metazoa; phylum Mollusca; class Bivalvia; order Mytilida; family Modiolidae; genus Bathymodiolus; species Bathymodiolus brooksi. The sequence continues at coordinate 92,323,316 of OY804585.1, forward strand.
CAAAGTAAAGGAACATGAGAGACTATACAACATCACTCACACATATCAAAATAAAGAAACATGAGAGACAATACAACATCACTCACACATATCAAAGTAAAGGAACATGAGAGACTATACAACATCACTCACACATATCAAAGTAAAGAAACATGAGAGACTTTACAACATCACTCACACATATCAAAGAAAAGGAACATGAGAGACTATACAACATCACTCACACAAACCAAAGTAAAGAAACATGAGAGATTATACAACATCATTCACACAAATCAAAGTAAAGGAACATGAAAGACTATACAACATCACTCACACAAATCAAAATAAAGAAACATGAGAGACTATACAACATCACTCACACATATCAAAATAAAGGAACATGAAAGACTATACAACATCACTCACACATATCAAAGTAAAGGAACATGAGAGACTATACAACATCACTCACACATATCAAAGTAAAGGAACATGAGAGACTATACAACATCACTCACACATATCAAAATAAAGGAACATGAAAGACTATACAACATCACTCACACAAATCAAAATAAAGAAACATGAGAGACTATACAACATCACTCACACAAATCAAAATAAAGAAACATGAGAGACTATACAACATCACTCACACAAATCAAAGTAAAGGAACATGAAAGACTATACAACATCACTCACACATATCAAAATAAAGAAACATGAAAGACTATACAACATCACTCACACAAATCAAAATAAAGAAACATGAGAGACTATACAACATCACTCACACAAATCAAAATAAAGAAACATGAGAGACTATACAACATCACTCACACAAATCAAAATAAAGAAACATGAGAGACTATACAACATCACTCACACATATCAAAATAAAGAAACATGAGAGACAATACAACATCACTCACACATATCAAAATAAAGGAACATGAAAGACTATACAACATCACTCACACAAATCAAAATAAAGGAACATGAAAGACTATACAACATCAATCACACAAATCAAAATAAATAAACATGAGAGACTATACAACATCACTCACACATATCAAAATAAAGAAACATGAGAGACTATACAACATCACTCACACAAATCAAAGTAAAGGAACATGAAAGACTATACAACATCACTCACACATATCAAAATAAAGAAACATGAGAGACTATACAACACCACTCACACATATCAAAATAAAGAAACATGAGAGACTATACAACATCACTCACACAAACCAAAGTAAAGGAACATGAAAGACTATACAACATCACTCACACATATCAAAATAAAGAAACATGAGAGACTATACAACACCACTCACACATATCAAAATAAAGAAACATGAGAGACAATACAACATCACTCACACAAACCAAAGTAAAGGAACATGAAAGACTATACAACATCACTCACACAAATCAAAATAAAGGAACATGAAAGACTATACAACATCACTCACACAAATCAAAATAAAGAAACATGAGAGACTATACAACATCACTCACACAAATCAAAGTAAAGGAACATGAAAGACTATACAACATCACTCACACATATCAAAATAAAGAAACATGAGAGACTATACAACACCACTCACACATATCAAAATAAAGAAACATGAGAGACTATACAACATCACTCACACAAATCAAAATAAAGAAACATGAGAGACTATACAACATCACTCACACAAATCAAAATAAAGAAACATGAGAGACTATACAACATCACTCACACATATCAAAATAAAGGAACATGAGAGACTATACAACACCACTCACACAAATCAAAATAAAGAAACATGAGAGACTATACAACATCACTCACACAAATCAAAGTAAAGGAACATGAAAGACTATACAACATCACTCACACATATCAAAATAAAGGAACATGAAAGACTATACAACATCACTCACACAAATCAAAATAAAGAAACATGAGAGACTATACAACATCACTCACACATATCAAAGCAAAGGAACACGAGAGACTATACAACATCACTCACACAAACCAAAGTGAAGAAACATGAGAGATTATACAACATCACTCACACATATCAAAGTAAAGGAACATGAGAGACTATGCAACATCACTCACACAAATCAAAGTAAAGGAACACGAGAGACATAAAACATCATTCACACAAATCAAAGTAAAGGAACATGAGAGACTATACAACATCACTCACACATATCAAAATAAAGAAACATGAGAGACTATACAACATCACTCACACATATCAAAGTAAAGGAACATGAGAGACTATACAACATCACTCACACAAATCAAAGTAAAGAAACATGAGAGACTGTCCAACATCACTCACACAAATCAAAATAAAGAAACATGAGAGACTATACAACATCACTCACACATATCAACGTAAAGAAACATGAAAGACTATACAACATCACTCACACAAATCAAAGTAAATGAACATGAGAGACTACAACACTACTCACACAAATCAAAGTAAAGGAACACGAGAGACTATACAACATCACTCACACAAATCAAAGTAAATGAACATGAGAGACTGTCCAACACCACTCACACAAATCAAAGTAAATGAACACGAGAGACTATACAACATCACTCACAAAAATCAAAGTAAATGAACACGAGAGACTGTCCAACATCACTCACACAAATCAAAGTAAAGGAACACGAGAGATTATACAACATCACTCACACAAATCAAAGTAAAGGAACATGAGAGACTATACAACATCACTCACACATATCAAAATAAAGGAACACGAGAGACTATACAACATCACTCACACAAATCAAAGTAAAGGAACATGAGAGACTATACAACATCACTCACACATATCAAAGTAAAGGAACACGAGAGACTATACAACATCAATCACACAAATCAAAGTAAAGGAACACGAGAGACTGTCCAACATCACTCACACAAATCAAAGTAAAGGAACACGAGAGACTATACAACATCACTCACACATATCAAAGTAAAGAAACATGAGAGACTATACAACACCACTCACACATATCAAAGTAAAGGAACATGAGAAACTATACAACATCACTCACACATATCAAAGTAAAGAAACATGAGAGACTATACAACATCACTCACACAAATCAAAGTAAAGAAACAAGAGAGACTATACAACATCACTCACACATATCAAAATAAAGAAACATGAGAGACTATACAACATCACTCACACATATCAAAGTAAAGGAACATGAGAGATTATACAACATCACTCACACATATCAAAATAAAGGAACATGAGAGACTATACAACATCACTCACACATATCAAAGTAAAGGAACATGAGAGACTATACAACATCACTCACACATATCAAAATAAAGGAACATGAGAGACTATACAACATCACTCACACATATCAAAGTAAAGGAACATGAGAGACTATACAACATCACTCACACATATCAAAATAAAGGAACATGAGAGACTATACAACATCACTCACACATATCAAAGTAAAGGAACATGAGAGACTATACAACATCACTCACACATATCAAAATAAAGAAACATGAGAGACAATACAACATCACTCACACATATCAAAGTAAAGGAACATGAGAGACTATACAACATCACTCACACATATCAAAGTAAAGAAACATGAGAGACTTTACAACATCACTCACACATATCAAAGAAAAGGAACATGAGAGACTATACAACATCACTCACACAAACCAAAGTAAAGAAACATGAGAGATTATACAACATCATTCACACAAATCAAAGTAAAGGAACATGAAAGACTATACAACATCACTCACACAAATCAAAATAAAGAAACATGAGAGACTATACAACATCACTCACACATATCAAAATAAAGGAACATGAAAGACTATACAACATCACTCACACATATCAAAGTAAAGGAACATGAGAGACTATACAACATCACTCACACATATCAAAGTAAAGGAACATGAGAGACTATACAACATCACTCACACATATCAAAGTAAAGGAACATGAGAGACTATACAACACCACTCACACAAATCAAAATAATGAAACATGAGAGACTATACAACATCACTCACACAAATCAAAATAAAGAAACATGAGAGACTATACAACATCACTCACACAAACCAAAGTAAAGGAACATGAGAGACTATACAACATCACTCACACATATCAAAATAATGAAACATGAGAGACTATACAACATCACTCACACAAATCAAAATAAAGAAACATGAGAGACTATACAACATCACTCACACAAATCAAAGTAAAGGAACATGAAAGACTATACAACATCACTCACACATATCAAAATAATGAAACATGAGAGACTATACAACACCACTCACACAAATCAAAATAAAGGAACATGAGAGACTATACAACACCACTCACACATATCAAAATAATGAAACATGAGAGACTATACAACACCACTCACACAAATCAAAATAAAGGAACATGAGAGACTATACAACATCACTCACACATATCAAAATAATGAAACATGAGAGACTATACAACACCACTCACACAAATCAAAATAAAGAAACATGAGAGACTATACAACATCACTCACACAAATCAAAGTAAAGGAACATGAAAGACTATACAACATCACTCACACATATCAAAATAAAGAAACATGAGAGACTGTCCAACATCACTCACACATATCAAAATAATGAAACATGAGAGACTATACAACATCACTCACACAAATCAAAATAAAGAAACATGAGAGACTATACAACATCACTCACACAAATCAAAATAAAGGAACATGAAAGACTATACAACATCACTCACACATATCAAAATAAAGAAACATGAGAGACTATACAACACCACTCACACATATCAAAATAAAGGAACATGAAAGACTATACAACACCACTCACACATATCAAAATAAAGAAACATGAGAGACTATACAACATCACTCACACATATCAAAATAATGAAACATGAGAGACTATACAACATCACTCACACAAATCAAAATAAAGAAACATGAGAGACTATACAACACCACTCACACAAATCAAAATAAAGAAACATGAGAGACTATACAACATCACTCACACAAATCAAAGTAAAGGAACATGAGAGACTATACAACATCACTCACACAAATCAAAGTAAAGGAACATGAGAGACTATACAACACCACTCACACAAATCAAAATAAAGAAACATGAGAGACTATACAACATCACTCACACAAATCAAAATAAAGGAACATGAAAGACTATACAACATCACTCACACAAATCAAAATAAAGAAACATGAGAGACTATACAACATCACTCACACATATCAAAATAAAGGAACATGAAAGACTATACAACATCACTCACACAAATCAAAATAAAGAAACATGAGAGACTATACAACATCACTCACACAAATCAAAATAAAGAAACATGAGAGACTATACAACATCACTCACACAAATCAAAGTAAAGGAACATGAAAGACTATACAACATCACTCACACATATCAAAATAAAGAAACATGAAAGACTATACAACATCACTCACACAAATCAAAATAAAGAAACATGAGAGACTATACAACATCACTCACACAAATCAAAATAATGAAACACGAGAGACTATACAACATCACTCACACAAATCAAAATAAAGAAACATGAGAGACTATACAACATCACTCACACATATCAAAATAAAGGAACATGAGAGACTATACAACATCACTCACACAAATCAAAGTAAAGAAACATGAGAGACTATACAACACCACTCACACAAACCAAAGTAAAGAAATATGAGAGATTATACAACATCACTCACACATATCAAAGTAAAGAAACATGAGAGACTATACAACATCACTCACACATATCAAAATAAAGAAACATGAGAGACTATACAACATCACTCACACAAACCAAAGTAAAGGAACATGAAAGACTATACAACATCACTCACACAAATCAAAATAAAGAAACATGAGAGACTATACAACATCACTCACACAAATCAAAATAAAGAAACATGAGAGACTATACAACATCACTCACACATATCAAAGTAAAGGAACATGAGAGACTATACAACATCACTCACACAAATCAAAATAAAGAAACATGAGAGACTATACAACATCACTCACACAAATCAAAATAATGAAACACGAGAGACTATACAACATCACTCACACAAATCAAAATAAAGGAACATGAGAGACTATACAACATCACTCACACATATCAAAATAAAGAAACATGAAAGACTATACAACATCACTCACACAAATCAAAATAAAGAAACATGAAAGACTATACAACATCACTCACACATATCAAAATAAAGAAACATGAGAGACTATACAACATCACTCACACAAATCAAAGTAAAGGAACATGAAAGACTATACAACATCACTCACACATATCAAAATAATGAAACATGAGAGACTATACAACATCACTCACACAAATCAAAATAAAGAAACATGAGAGACTATACAACATCACTCACACAAATCAAAGTAAAGGAACATGAAAGACTATACAACATCACTCACACAAATCAAAATAAAGAAACATGAGAGACTGTCCAACATCACTCACACAAACCAAAGTAAAGAAACATGAGAGACTATACAACATCACTCACACAAATCAAAATAAAGAAACATGAGAGACTGTCCAACATCACTCACACAAACCAAAGTAAAGAAACATGAGAGACTATACAACATCACTCACACAAATCAAAATAATGAAACATGAGAGACTATACAACATCACTCACACAAATCAAAATAAAGAAACATGAAAGACTATACAACATCACTCACACATATCAAAATAAAGAAACATGAGAGACTGTCCAACATCACTCACACAAACCAAAGTAAAGAAACATGAAAGACTATACAACATCACTCACACAAATCAAAATAAAGAAACATGAGAGACTATACAACATCACTCACACAAATCAAAATAAAGAAACATGAGAGACTATACAACATCACTCACACAAATCAAAATAATGAAACATGAGAGACTATACAACATCACTCACACAAGTCAAAGTAAAGAAACATGAAAGACTATACAACATCACTCACACAAATCAAAATAAAGAAACATGAAAGACTATACAACATCACTCACACATATCAAAATAAAGAAACATGAGAGACTATACAACATCACTCACACAAATCAAAGTAAAGGAACATGAAAGACTATACAACATCACTCACACATATCAAAATAATGAAACATGAGAGACTATACAACATCACTCACACAAATCAAAATAAAGAAACATGAGAGACTATACAACATCACTCACACAAATCAAAGTAAAGGAACATGAAAGACTATACAACATCACTCACACATATCAAAATAAAGAAACATGAGAGACTGTCCAACATCACTCACACAAACCAAAGTAAAGAAACATGAGAGACTATACAACATCACTCACACAAATCAAAATAAAGAAACATGAGAGACTATACAACATCACTCACACAAATCAAAGTAAAGGAACATGAGAGACTATACAACATCACTCACACAAATCAAAATAAAGAAACATGAGAGACTATACAACATCACTCACACATATCAAAATAAAGGAACATGAAAGACTATACAACATCACTCACACAAACCAAAGTAAAGAAACATGAGAGACTATACAACATCACTCACACAAATCAAAATAAAGAAACATGAGAGACTATACAACATCACTCACACATATCAAAATAAAGGAACATGAAAGACTATACAACATCACTCACACAAATCAAAATAAAGAAACATGAGAGACTATACAACACCACTCACACAAACCAAAGTAAAGGAACATGAAAGACTATACAACATCACTCACACATATCAAAGTAAAGGAACATGAAAGACTATACAACATCACTCACACATATCAAAATAAAGAAACATGAAAGACTATACAACACCACTCACACAAATCAAAATAAAGAAACATGAGAGACTATACAACATCACTCACACAAATCAAAGTAAAGGAACATGAAAGACTATACAACATCACTCACACAAATCAAAATAAAGAAACATGAGAGACTATACAACATCACTCACACAAACCAAAGTAAAGGAACATGAGAGACTATACAACATCACTCACGCATATCAAAGTAAAGGAACATGAGAGACTATACAACATCACTCACACATATCAAAGTAAAGGAACATGAGAGACTATACAACATCACTCACACAAATCAAAGTAAAGGAACATGAAAGACTATACAACATCACTCACACATATCAAAATAAAGAAACATGAAAGACTATACAACACCACTCACACAAATCAAAATAAAGAAACATGAGAGACTATACAACATCACTCACACAAATCAAAGTAAAGGAACATGAAAGACTATACAACATCACTCACACAAATCAAAATAAAGAAACATGAGAGACTATACAACATCACTCACACAAATCAAAGTAAAGGAACATGAAAGACTATACAACACCACTCACACAAATCAAAATAAAGAAACATGAGAGACTATACAACATCACTCACACAAATCAAAGTAAAGGAACATGAAAGACTATACAACATCACTCACACATATCAAAATAATGAAACATGAGAGACTATACAACACCACTCACACAAATCAAAATAAAGAAACATGAGAGACTATACAACATCACTCACACAAATCAAAGTAAAGGAACATGAAAGACTATACAACATCACTCACACATATCAAAATAATGAAACATGAGAGACTATACAACACCACTCACACAAATCAAAATAAAGAAACATGAGAGACTATACAACATCACTCACACAAATCAAAGTAAAGGAACATGAAAGACTATACAACATCACTCACACATATCGTAATAAAGAAACATGAGAGACTATACAACTCCACTCACACAAATCAAAATAAAGAAACATGAGAGACTATACAACATCACTCACACAAATCAAAGTAAAGGAACATGAAAGACTATACAACATCACTCACACATATCAAAATAATGAAACATGAGAGACTATACAACATCACTCACACAAACCAAAGTAAAGAAATATGAGAGATTATAGAACATCACTCACACATATCAAAGTAAAGAAACATGAGAGACTATACAACATCACTCACAAAAATCAAAGTAAAGGAACATGAAAGACTATACAACATCACTCACACATATCAAAGCAAAGGAACACGAGAGACTATACAACATCACTCACACAAACCAAAGTGAAGAAACATGAGAGATTATACAACATCACTCACACATATCAAAGTAAAGGAACATGAGAGACTATGCAACATCACTCACACAAATCAAAGTAAAGGAACACGAGAGACATAAAACATCATTCACACAAATCAAAGTAAAGGAACATGAGAGACTATACAACATCACTCACACAAATCAAAATAAAGAAACATGAGAGACTATACAACATCACTCACACATATCAAAGTAAAGGAACATGAGAGACTATACAACATCACTCACACAAATCAAAGTAAAGAAACATGAGAGACTGTCCAACATCACTCACACAAATCAAAATAAAGAAACATGAGAGACTATACAACATCACTCACACATATCAACGTAAAGAAACATGAAAGACTATACAACATCACTCACACAAATCAAAGTAAATGAACATGAGAGACTACAACACTACTCACACAAATCAAAGTAAAGGAACACGAGAGACTATACAACATCACTCACACAAATCAAAGTAAATGAACATGAGAGACTGTCCAACACCACTCACACAAATCAAAGTAAATGAACACGAGAGACTATACAACATCACTCACAAAAATCAAAGTAAATGAACACGAGAGACTGTCCAACATCACTCACACAAATCAAAGTAAAGGAACACGAGAGATTATACAACATCACTCACACAAATCAAAGTAAAGGAACATGAGAGACTATACAACATCACTCACACATATCAAAATAAAGGAACACGAGAGACTATACAACATCACTCACACAAATCAAAGTAAAGGAACATGAGAGACTATACAACATCACTCACACATATCAAAGTAAAGGAACACGAGAGACTATACAACATCAATCACACAAATCAAAGTAAAGGAACACGAGAGACTGTCCAACATCACTCACACAAATCAAAGTAAAGGAACACGAGAGACTATACAACATCACTCACACAAATCAAAGTAAATGAACACGAGAGACTGTCCAACACCACTCACACAAATCAAAGTAAAGGAACACGAGAGACTATACAACATCACTCACACAAATCAAAGTAAAGGAACACGAGAGACTGTCCAACATCATTCACACAAATCAAAGTAAAGGAACACGAGAGACTATACAACATCACTCACACATATCAAAGTAAATGAACACGAGAGACTGTCCAACACCACTCACACAAATCAAAGTAAAGGAACACGAGAGACTATACAACATCACTCACACAAATCAAAGTAAATGAACATGAGAGACTGTCCAACACCACTCACACAAATCAAAGTAAATGAACACGAGAGACTATACAACATCACTCACAAAAATCAAAGTAAATGAACACGAGAGACTGTCCAACATCACTCACACAAATCAAAGTAAAGGAACACGAGAGATTATACAACATCACTCACACAAATCAAAGTAAAGGAACATGAGAGACTATACAACATCACTCACACATATCAAAATAAAGGAACACGAGAGACTATACAACATCACTCACACAAATCAAAGTAAAGGAACATGAGAGACTATACAACATCACTCACACATATCAAAGTAAAGGAACACGAGAGACTATACAACATCAATCACACAAATCAAAGTAAAGGAACACGAGAGACTGTCCAACATCACTCACACAAATCAAAGTAAAGGAACACGAGAGACTATACAACATCACTCACACATATCAAAGTAAAGAAACATGAGAGACTATACAACACCACTCACACATATCAAAGTAAAGGAACATGAGAAACTATACAACATCACTCACACATATCAAAGTAAAGAAACATGAGAGACTATACAACATCACTCACACAAATCAAAGTAAAGAAACAAGAGAGACTATACAACATCACTCACACATATCAAAATAAAGAAACATGAGAGACTATACAACATCACTCACACATATCAAAGTAAAGGAACATGAGAGATTATACAACATCACTCACACATATCAAAATAAAGGAACATGAGAGACTATACAACATCACTCACACATATCAAAGTAAAGGAACATGAGAGACTATACAACATCACTCACACATATCAAAATAAAGGAACATGAGAGACTATACAACATCACTCACACATATCAAAGTAAAGGAACATGAGAGACTATACAACATCACTCACACATATCAAAATAAAGGAACATGAGAGACTATACAACATCACTCACACATATCAAAGTAAAGGAACATGAGAGACTATACAACATCACTCACACATATCAAAATAAAGAAACATGAGAGACAATACAACATCACTCACACATATCAAAGTAAAGGAACATGAGAGACTATACAACATCACTCACACATATCAAAGTAAAGAAACATGAGAGACTTTACAACATCACTCACACATATCAAAGAAAAGGAACATGAGAGACTATACAACATCACTCACACAAACCAAAGTAAAGAAACATGAGAGATTATACAACATCATTCACACAAATCAAAGTAAAGGAACATGAAAGACTATACAACATCACTCACACAAATCAAAATAAAGAAACATGAGAGACTATACAACATCACTCACACATATCAAAATAAAGGAACATGAAAGACTATACAACATCACTCACACATATCAAAGTAAAGGAACATGAGAGACTATACAACATCACTCACACATATCAAAGTAAAGGAACATGAGAGACTATACAACATCACTCACACATATCAAAGTAAAGGAACATGAGAGACTATACAACACCACTCACACAAATCAAAATAATGAAACATGAGAGACTATACAACATCACTCACACAAATCAAAATAAAGAAACATGAGAGACTATACAACATCACTCACACAAACCAAAGTAAAGGAACATGAGAGACTATACAACATCACTCACACATATCAAAATAATGAAACATGAGAGACTATACAACATCACTCACACAAATCAAAATAAAGAAACATGAGAGACTATACAACATCACTCACACAAATCAAAGTAAAGGAACATGAAAGACTATACAACATCACTCACACATATCAAAATAATGAAACATGAGAGACTATACAACACCACTCACACAAATCAAAATAAAGGAACATGAGAGACTATACAACACCACTCACACATATCAAAATAATGAAACATGAGAGACTATACAACACCACTCACACAAATCAAAATAAAGGAACATGAGAGACTATACAACATCACTCACACATATCAAAATAATGAAACATGAGAGACTATACAACACCACTCACACAAATCAAAATAAAGAAACATGAGAGACTATACAACATCACTCACACAAATCAAAGTAAAGGAACATGAAAGACTATACAACATCACTCACACATATCAAAATAAAGAAACATGAGAGACTGTCCAACATCACTCACACATATCAAAATAATGAAACATGAGAGACTATACAACATCACTCACACAAATCAAAATAAAGAAACATGAGAGACTATACAACATCACTCACACAAATCAAAATAAAGGAACATGAAAGACTATACAACATCACTCACACATATCAAAATAAAGAAACATGAGAGACTATACAACACCACTCACACATATCAAAATAAAGGAACATGAAAGACTATACAACACCACTCACACATATCAAAATAAAGAAACATGAGAGACTATACAACATCACTCACACATATCAAAATAATGAAACATGAGAGACTATACAACATCACTCACACAAATCAAAATAAAGAAACATGAGAGACTATACAACACCACTCACACAAATCAAAATAAAGAAACATGAGAGACTATACAACATCACTCACACAAATCAAAGTAAAGGAACATGAGAGACTATACAACATCACTCACACAAATCAAAGTAAAGGAACATGAGAGACTATACAACACCACTCACACAAATCAAAATAAAGAAACATGAGAGACTATACAACATCACTCACACAAATCAAAATAAAGGAACATGAAAGACTATACAACATCACTCACACAAATCAAAATAAAGAAACATGAGAGACTATACAACATCACTCACACATATCAAAATAAAGGAACATGAAAGACTATACAACATCACTCACACAAATCAAAATAAAGAAACATGAGAGACTATACAACATCACTCACACAAATCAAAATAAAGAAACATGAGAGACTATACAACATCACTCACACAAATCAAAGTAAAGGAACATGAAAGACTATACAACATCACTCACACATATCAAAATAAAGAAACATGAAAGACTATACAACATCACTCACACAAATCAAAATAAAGAAACATGAGAGACTATACAACATCACTCACACAAATCAAAATAATGAAACACGAGAGACTATACAACATCACTCACACAAATCAAAATAAAGAAACATGAGAGACTATACAACATCACTCACACATATCAAAATAAAGGAACATGAGAGACTATACAACATCACTCACACAAATCAAAGTAAAGAAACATGAGAGACTATACAACACCACTCACACAAACCAAAGTAAAGAAATATGAGAGATTATACAACATCACTCACACATATCAAAGTAAAGAAACATGAGAGACTATACAACATCACTCACACATATCAAAATAAAGAAACATGAGAGACTATACAACATCACTCACACAAACCAAAGTAAAGGAACATGAAAGACTATACAACATCACTCACACAAATCAAAATAAAGAAACATGAGAGACTATACAACATCACTCACACAAATCAAAATAAAGAAACATGAGAGACTATACAACATCACTCACACATATCAAAGTAAAGGAACATGAGAGACTATACAACATCACTCACACAAATCAAAATAAAGAAACATGAGAGACTATACAACATCACTCACACAAATCAAAATAATGAAACACGAGAGACTATACAACATCACTCACACAAATCAAAATAAAGGAACATGAGAGACTATACAACATCACTCACACATATCAAAATAAAGAAACATGAAAGACTATACAACATCACTCACACAAATCAAAATAAAGAAACATGAAAGACTATACAACATCACTCACACATATCAAAATAAAGAAACATGAGAGACTATACAACATCACTCACACAAATCAAAGTAAAGGAACATGAAAGACTATACAACATCACTCACACATATCAAAATAATGAAACATGAGAGACTATACAACATCACTCACACAAATCAAAATAAAGAAACATGAGAGACTATACAACATCACTCACACAAATCAAAGTAAAGGAACATGAAAGACTATACAACATCACTCACACAAATCAAAATAAAGAAACATGAGAGACTGTCCAACATCACTCACACAAACCAAAGTAAAGAAACATGAGAGACTATACAACATCACTCACACAAATCAAAATAAAGAAACATGAGAGACTGTCCAACATCACTCACACAAACCAAAGTAAAGAAACATGAGAGACTATACAACATCACTCACACAAATCAAAATAATGAAACATGAGAGACTATACAACATCACTCACACAAATCAAAATAAAGAAACATGAAAGACTATACAACATCACTCACACATATCAAAATAAAGAAACATGAGAGACTGTCCAACATCACTCACACAAACCAAAGTAAAGAAACATGAAAGACTATACAACATCACTCACACAAATCAAAATAAAGAAACATGAGAGACTATACAACATCACTCACACAAATCAAAATAAAGAAACATGAGAGACTATACAACATCACTCACACAAATCAAAATAATGAAACATGAGAGACTATACAACATCACTCACACAAGTCAAAGTAAAGAAACATGAAAGACTATACAACATCACTCACACAAATCAAAATAAAGAAACATGAAAGACTATACAACATCACTCACACATATCAAAATAAAGAAACATGAGAGACTATACAACATCACTCACACAAATCAAAGTAAAGGAACATGAAAGACTATACAACATCACTCACACATATCAAAATAATGAAACATGAGAGACTATACAACATCACTCACACAAATCAAAATAAAGAAACATGAGAGACTATACAACATCACTCACACAAATCAAAGTAAAGGAACATGAAAGACTATACAACATCACTCACACATATCAAAATAAAGAAACATGAGAGACTGTCCAACATCACTCACACAAACCAAAGTAAAGAAACATGAGAGACTATACAACATCACTCACACAAATCAAAATAAAGAAACATGAGAGACTATACAACATCACTCACACAAATCAAAGTAAAGGAACATGAGAGACTATACAACATCACTCACACAAATCAAAATAAAGAAACATGAGAGACTATACAACATCACTCACACATATCAAAATAAAGGAACATGAAAGACTATACAACATCACTCACACAAACCAAAGTAAAGAAACATGAGAGACTATACAACATCACTCACACAAATCAAAATAAAGAAACATGAGAGACTATACAACATCACTCACACATATCAAAATAAAGGAACATGAAAGACTATACAACATCACTCACACAAATCAAAATAAAGAAACATGAGAGACTATACAACACCACTCACACAAACCAAAGTAAAGGAACATGAAAGACTATACAACATCACTCACACATATCAAAGTAAAGGAACATGAAAGACTATACAACATCACTCACACATATCAAAATAAAGAAACATGAAAGACTATACAACACCACTCACACAAATCAAAATAAAGAAACATGAGAGACTATACAACATCACTCACACAAATCAAAGTAAAGGAACATGAAAGACTATACAACATCACTCACACAAATCAAAATAAAGAAACATGAGAGACTATACAACATCACTCACACAAACCAAAGTAAAGGAACATGAGAGACTATACAACATCACTCACGCATATCAAAGTAAAGGAACATGAGAGACTATACAACATCACTCACACATATCAAAGTAAAGGAACATGAGAGACTATACAACATCACTCACACAAATCAAAGTAAAGGAACATGAAAGACTATACAACATCACTCACACATATCAAAATAAAGAAACATGAAAGACTATACAACACCACTCACACAAATCAAAATAAAGAAACATGAGAGACTATACAACATCACTCACACAAATCAAAGTAAAGGAACATGAAAGACTATACAACATCACTCACACAAATCAAAATAAAGAAACATGAGAGACTATACAACATCACTCACACAAATCAAAGTAAAGGAACATGAAAGACTATACAACACCACTCACACAAATCAAAATAAAGAAACATGAGAGACTATACAACATCACTCACACAAATCAAAGTAAAGGAACATGAAAGACTATACAACATCACTCACACATATCAAAATAATGAAACATGAGAGACTATACAACACCACTCACACAAATCAAAATAAAGAAACATGAGAGACTATACAACATCACTCACACAAATCAAAGTAAAGGAACATGAAAGACTATACAACATCACTCACACATATCAAAATAATGAAACATGAGAGACTATACAACACCACTCACACAAATCAAAATAAAGAAACATGAGAGACTATACAACATCACTCACACAAATCAAAGTAAAGGAACATGAAAGACTATACAACATCACTCACACATATCGTAATAAAGAAACATGAGAGACTATACAACTCCACTCACACAAATCAAAATAAAGAAACATGAGAGACTATACAACATCACTCACACAAATCAAAGTAAAGGAACATGAAAGACTATACAACATCACTCACACATATCAAAATAATGAAACATGAGAGACTATACAACATCACTCACACAAACCAAAGTAAAGAAATATGAGAGATTATAGAACATCACTCACACATATCAAAGTAAAGAAACATGAGAGACTATACAACATCACTCACAAAAATCAAAGTAAAGGAACATGAAAGACTATACAACATCACTCACACATATCAAAGCAAAGGAACACGAGAGACTATACAACATCACTCACACAAACCAAAGTGAAGAAACATGAGAGATTATACAACATCACTCACACATATCAAAGTAAAGGAACATGAGAGACTATGCAACATCACTCACACAAATCAAAGTAAAGGAACACGAGAGACATAAAACATCATTCACACAAATCAAAGTAAAGGAACATGAGAGACTATACAACATCACTCACACAAATCAAAATAAAGAAACATGAGAGACTATACAACATCACTCACACATATCAAAGTAAAGGAACATGAGAGACTATACAACATCACTCACACAAATCAAAGTAAAGAAACATGAGAGACTGTCCAACATCACTCACACAAATCAAAATAAAGAAACATGAGAGACTATACAACATCACTCACACATATCAACGTAAAGAAACATGAAAGACTATACAACATCACTCACACAAATCAAAGTAAATGAACATGAGAGACTACAACACTACTCACACAAATCAAAGTAAAGGAACACGAGAGACTATACAACATCACTCACACAAATCAAAGTAAATGAACATGAGAGACTGTCCAACACCACTCACACAAATCAAAGTAAATGAACACGAGAGACTATACAACATCACTCACAAAAATCAAAGTAAATGAACACGAGAGACTGTCCAACATCACTCACACAAATCAAAGTAAAGGAACACGAGAGATTATACAACATCACTCACACAAATCAAAGTAAAGGAACATGAGAGACTATACAACATCACTCACACATATCAAAATAAAGGAACACGAGAGACTATACAACATCACTCACACAAATCAAAGTAAAGGAACATGAGAGACTATACAACATCACTCACACATATCAAAGTAAAGGAACACGAGAGACTATACAACATCAATCACACAAATCAAAGTAAAGGAACACGAGAGACTGTCCAACATCACTCACACAAATCAAAGTAAAGGAACACGAGAGACTATACAACATCACTCACACAAATCAAAGTAAATGAACACGAGAGACTGTCCAACACCACTCACACAAATCAAAGTAAAGGAACACGAGAGACTATACAACATCACTCACACAAATCAAAGTAAAGGAACACGAGAGACTGTCCAACATCATTCACACAAATCAAAGTAAAGGAACACGAGAGACTATACAACATCACTCACACATATCAAAGTAAATGAACACGAGAGACTGTCCAACACCACTCACACAAATCAAAGTAAAGGAACACGAGAGACTATACAACATCACTCACACAAATCAAAGTAAAGAAACATGAGAGACTATACAACATCACTCACACAAATCAAAGTAAAGAAACATGAGAGACTATACAACATCACTCACACAAATCAAAGTAAAGAAACATGAGAGACTATACAACATCACTCACACAAATCAAAGTAAAGAAACATGAGAGACTATACAACATCACTCACACAAGTCAAAGTAAAGAAACACGAGAGACTATACAACATCACTCACACAAATCAAAGTAAAGGAACACGAGAGACTGTCCAACATCACTCACACAAATCAAAGTAAAGAAACATGAGAGACTATACAACATCACTCACACAAATCAAAGTAAAGAAACATGAGAGACTATACAACACCACTCACACAAATCAAAGTAAATGAACACGAGAGACTGTCCAACATCACTCACACAAATCAAAGTAAATGAACACGAGAGACTATACAACACCACTCACACAAATCAAAGTAAATGAACATGAGAGATTATACAACATCACTCACACATATCAAAATAAAGGAACATGAGAGATTATACAACATCACTCACACATATCAAAATAAAGGAACATGAGAGACTATACAACATCACTCACACATATCAAAGTAAAGGAACATGAGAGACTATACAACATCACTCACACATATCAAAATAAAGGAACATGAGAGACTATACAACATCACTCACACATATCAAAGTAAAGGAACATGAGAGACTATACAACATCACTCACACATATCAAAATAAAGGAACATGAGAGACTATACAACATCACTCACACATATCAAAGTAAAGGAACATGAGAGACTATACAACATCACTCACACATATCAAAATAAAGAAACATGAGAGACAATACAACATCACTCACACATATCAAAGTAAAGGAACATGAGAGACTATACAACATCACTCACACATATCAAAGTAAAGAAACATGAGAGACTTTACAACATCACTCACACATATCAAAGAAAAGGAACATGAGAGACTATACAACATCACTCACACAAACCAAAGTAAAGAAACATGAGAGATTATACAACATCATTCACACAAATCAAAGTAAAGGAACATGAAAGACTATACAACATCACTCACACAAATCAAAATAAAGAAACATGAGAGACTATACAACATCACTCACACATATCAAAATAAAGGAACATGAAAGACTATACAACATCACTCACACATATCAAAGTAAAGGAACATGAGAGACTATACAACATCACTCACACATATCAAAGTAAAGGAACATGAGAGACTATACAACATCACTCACACATATCAAAGTAAAGGAACATGAGAGACTATACAACACCACTCACACAAATCAAAATAATGAAACATGAGAGACTATACAACATCACTCACACAAATCAAAATAAAGAAACATGAGAGACTATACAACATCACTCACACAAACCAAAGTAAAGGAACATGAGAGACTATACAACATCACTCACACATATCAAAATAATGAAACATGAGAGACTATACAACATCACTCACACAAATCAAAATAAAGAAACATGAGAGACTATACAACATCACTCACACAAATCAAAGTAAAGGAACATGAAAGACTATACAACATCACTCACACATATCAAAATAATGAAACATGAGAGACTATACAACACCACTCACACAAATCAAAATAAAGGAACATGAGAGACTATACAACACCACTCACACATATCAAAATAATGAAACATGAGAGACTATACAACACCACTCACACAAATCAAAATAAAGGAACATGAGAGACTATACAACATCACTCACACATATCAAAATAATGAAACATGAGAGACTATACAACACCACTCACACAAATCAAAATAAAGAAACATGAGAGACTATACAACATCACTCACACAAATCAAAGTAAAGGAACATGAAAGACTATACAACATCACTCACACATATCAAAATAAAGAAACATGAGAGACTGTCCAACATCACTCACACATATCAAAATAATGAAACATGAGAGACTATACAACATCACTCACACAAATCAAAATAAAGAAACATGAGAGACTATACAACATCACTCACACAAATCAAAATAAAGGAACATGAAAGACTATACAACATCACTCACACATATCAAAATAAAGAAACATGAGAGACTATACAACACCACTCACACATATCAAAATAAAGGAACATGAAAGACTATACAACACCACTCACACATATCAAAATAAAGAAACATGAGAGACTATACAACATCACTCACACATATCAAAATAATGAAACATGAGAGACTATACAACATCACTCACACAAATCAAAATAAAGAAACATGAGAGACTATACAACACCACTCACACAAATCAAAATAAAGAAACATGAGAGACTATACAACATCACTCACACAAATCAAAGTAAAGGAACATGAGAGACTATACAACATCACTCACACAAATCAAAGTAAAGGAACATGAGAGACTATACAACACCACTCACACAAATCAAAATAAAGAAACATGAGAGACTATACAACATCACTCACACAAATCAAAATAAAGAAACATGAAAGACTATACAACATCACTCACACATATCAAAATAAAGGAACATGAGAGACTATACAACATCACTCACACATATCAAAGTAAAGGAACATGAGAGACTATACAACATCACTCACACAAATCAAAATAATGAAACACGAGAGACTATACAACATCACTCACACAAATCAAAATAAAGGAACATGAGAGACTATACAACATCACTCACACAAATCAAAATAAAGGAACACGAGAGACTATACAACATCACTCACACAAATCAAAATAATGAAACACGAGAGACTATACAACATCACTCACACAAATCAAAATAAAGGAACATGAGAGACTATACAACATCACTCACACAAATCAAAATAAAGGAACATGAGAGACTATACAACATCACTCACACAAATCAAAATAATGAAACACGAGAGACTATACAACATCACTCACACAAATCAAAATAAAGGAACATGAGAGACTATACAACATCACTCACACATATCAAAATAAAGAAACATGAAAGACTATACAACATCACTCACACAAATCAAAATAAAGAAACATGAAAGACTATACAACATCACTCACACATATCAAAATAAAGAAACATGAGAGACTATACAACATCACTCACACAAATCAAAGTAAAGGAACATGAAAGACTATACAACATCACTCACACATATCAAAATAATGAAACATGAGAGACTATACAACATCACTCACACAAATCAAAATAAAGAAACATGAGAGACTATACAACATCACTCACACAAATCAAAGTAAAGGAACATGAAAGACTATACAACATCACTCACACATATCAAAATAAAGAAACATGAGAGACTGTCCAACATCACTCACACAAACCAAAGTAAAGAAACATGAGAGACTATACAACATCACTCACACAAATCAAAATAAAGAAACATGAGAGACTGTCCAACATCACTCACACAAACCAAAGTAAAGAAACATGAGAGACTATACAACATCACTCACACAAATCAAAATAATGAAACATGAGAGACTATACAACATCACTCACACAAATCAAAATAAAGAAACATGAAAGACTATACAACATCACTCACACATATCAAAATAAAGAAACATGAGAGACTGTCCAACATCACTCACACAAACCAAAGTAAAGAAACATGAAAGACTATACAACATCACTCACACAAATCAAAATAAAGAAACATGAGAGACTATACAACATCACTCACACAAATCAAAATAAAGAAACATGAGAGACTATACAACATCACTCACACAAATCAAAATAATGAAACATGAGAGACTATACAACACCACTCACACAAATCAAAATAAAGGAACATGAAAGACTATACAACATCACTCACACATATCAAAATAAAGAAACATGAAAGACTATACAACATCACTCACACAAATCAAAATAAAGAAACATGAGAGACTATACAACATCACTCACACAAGTCAAAGTAAAGAAACATGAAAGACTATACAACATCACTCACACAAACCAAAGTAAAGAAACATGAGAGACTATACAACATCACTCACACAAGTCAAAGTAAAGAAACATGAAAGACTATACAACATCACTCACACAAATCAAAATAAAGAAACATGAAAGACTATACAACATCACTCACACAAATCAAAATAAAGAAACATGAGAGACTATACAACATCACTCACACAAATCAAAATAAAGAAACATGAAAGACTATACAACATCACTCACACAAATCAAAATAAAGAAACATGAGAGACTATACAACATCACTCACACAAGTCAAAGTAAAGAAACATGAAAGACTATACAACATCACTCACACAAACCAAAGTAAAGAAACATGAGAGACTATACAACATCACTCACACAAGTCAAAGTAAAGAAACATGAAAGACTATACAACATCACTCACACAAATCAAAATAAAGAAACATGAAAGACTATACAACATCACTCACACATATCAAAATAAAGAAACATGAGAGACTATACAACATCACTCACACAAATCAAAGTAAAGGAACATGAAAGACTATACAACATCACTCACACATATCAAAATAATGAAACATGAGAGACTATACAACATCACTCACACAAATCAAAATAAAGAAACATGAGAGACTATACAACATCACTCACACAAATCAAAGTAAAGGAACATGAAAGACTATACAACATCACTCACACATATCAAAATAAAGAAACATGAGAGACTGTCCAACATCACTCACACAAACCAAAGTAAAGAAACATGAGAGACTATACAACATCACTCACACAAATCAAAATAAAGAAACATGAGAGACTATACAACATCACTCACACAAATCAAAGTAAAGGAACATGAGAGACTATACAACATCACTCACACAAATCAAAGTAAAGGAACATGAAAGACTATACAACATCACTCACACATATCAAAATAAAGAAACATGAGAGACTATACAACATCACTCACACATATCAAAATAAAGGAACATGAAAGACTATACAACATCACTCACACAAACCAAAGTAAAGAAACATGAGAGACTATACAACATCACTCACACAAATCAAAATAAAGAAACATGAGAGACTGTCCAACATCACTCACACATATCAAAGTAAAGAAACATGAGAGACTATACAACATCACTCACACAAATCAAAATAAAGAAACATGAGAGACTATACAACATCACTCACACAAATCAAAATAAAGAAACATGAGAGACTATACAACATCACTCACACATATCAAAATAAAGGAACATGAAAGACTATACAACATCACTCACACAAATCAAAATAAAGAAACATGAGAGACTATACAACATCACTCACACATATCAAAATAAAGGAACATGAAAGACTATACAACATCACTCACACAAATCAAAATAAAGAAACATGAGAGACTATACAACACCACTCACACAAACCAAAGTAAAGGAACATGAAAGACTATACAACATCACTCACACATATCAAAGTAAAGGAACATGAAAGACTATACAACATCACTCACACATATCAAAATAAAGAAACATGAAAGACTATACAACACCACTCACACAAATCAAAATAAAGAAACATGAGAGACTATACAACATCACTCACACAAATCAAAGTAAAGGAACATGAAAGACTATACAACATCACTCACACAAATCAAAATAAAGAAACATGAGAGACTATACAACATCACTCACACAAACCAAAGTAAAGGAACATGAGAGACTATACAACATCACTCACGCATATCAAAGTAAAGGAACATGAGAGACTATACAACATCACTCACACATATCAAAGTAAAGGAACATGAGAGACTATACAACATCACTCACACAAATCAAAGTAAAGGAACATGAAAGACTATACAACATCACTCACACATATCAAAATAAAGAAACATGAAAGACTATACAACACCACTCACACAAATCAAAATAAAGAAACATGAGAGACTATACAACATCACTCACACAAATCAAAGTAAAGGAACATGAAAGACTATACAACATCACTCACACAAATCAAAATAAAGAAACATGAGAGACTATACAACATCACTCACACAAATCAAAGTAAAGGAACATGAAAGACTAT
The DNA here is from genome assembly GCA_963680875.1 of Bathymodiolus brooksi. Taxonomy (NCBI): domain Eukaryota; kingdom Metazoa; phylum Mollusca; class Bivalvia; order Mytilida; family Modiolidae; genus Bathymodiolus; species Bathymodiolus brooksi. The sequence goes on from OY804585.1 coordinate 92,347,989, forward strand.
ACAACACCACTCACACAAATCAAAATAAAGAAACATGAGAGACTATACAACATCACTCACACAAATCAAAGTAAAGGAACATGAAAGACTATACAACATCACTCACACATATCAAAATAATGAAACATGAGAGACTATACAACACCACTCACACAAATCAAAATAAAGAAACATGAGAGACTATACAACATCACTCACACAAATCAAAGTAAAGGAACATGAAAGACTATACAACATCACTCACACATATCAAAATAATGAAACATGAGAGACTATACAACACCACTCACACAAATCAAAATAAAGAAACATGAGAGACTATACAACATCACTCACACAAATCAAAGTAAAGGAACATGAAAGACTATACAACATCACTCACACATATCAAAATAAAGAAACATGAGAGACTATACAACACCACTCACACAAATCAAAATAAAGAAACATGAGAGACTATACAACATCACTCACACAAATCAAAGTAAAGGAACATGAAAGACTATACAACATCACTCACACATATCAAAATAATGAAACATGAGAGACTATACAACATCACTCACACAAACCAAAGTAAAGAAATATGAGAGATTATAGAACATCACTCACACATATCAAAGTAAAGAAACATGAGAGACTATACAACATCACTCACAAAAATCAAAGTAAAGGAACATGAAAGACTATACAACATCACTCACACATATCAAAGCAAAGGAACACGAGAGACTATACAACATCACTCACACAAACCAAAGTGAAGAAACATGAGAGATTATACAACATCACTCACACATATCAAAGTAAAGGAACATGAGAGACTATGCAACATCACTCACACAAATCAAAGTAAAGGAACACGAGAGACATAAAACATCATTCACACAAATCAAAGTAAAGGAACATGAGAGACTATACAACATCACTCACACATATCAAAATAAAGAAACATGAGAGACTATACAACATCACTCACACATATCAAAGTAAAGGAACATGAGAGACTATACAACATCACTCACACAAATCAAAGTAAAGAAACATGAGAGACTGTCCAACATCACTCACACAAATCAAAATAAAGAAACATGAGAGACTATACAACATCACTCACACATATCAACGTAAAGAAACATGAAAGACTATACAACATCACTCACACAAATCAAAGTAAATGAACATGAGAGACTACAACACTACTCACACAAATCAAAGTAAAGGAACACGAGAGACTATACAACATCACTCACACAAATCAAAGTAAATGAACATGAGAGACTGTCCAACACCACTCACACAAATCAAAGTAAATGAACACGAGAGACTATACAACATCACTCACAAAAATCAAAGTAAATGAACACGAGAGACTGTCCAACATCACTCACACAAATCAAAGTAAAGGAACACGAGAGATTATACAACATCACTCACACAAATCAAAGTAAAGGAACATGAGAGACTATACAACATCACTCACACATATCAAAATAAAGGAACACGAGAGACTATACAACATCACTCACACAAATCAAAGTAAAGGAACATGAGAGACTATACAACATCACTCACACATATCAAAGTAAAGGAACACGAGAGACTATACAACATCAATCACACAAATCAAAGTAAAGGAACACGAGAGACTGTCCAACATCACTCACACAAATCAAAGTAAAGGAACACGAGAGACTATACAACATCACTCACACAAATCAAAGTAAATGAACACGAGAGACTGTCCAACACCACTCACACAAATCAAAGTAAAGGAACACGAGAGACTATACAACATCACTCACACAAATCAAAGTAAAGGAACACGAGAGACTGTCCAACATCATTCACACAAATCAAAGTAAAGGAACACGAGAGACTATACAACATCACTCACACATATCAAAGTAAATGAACACGAGAGACTGTCCAACACCACTCACACAAATCAAAGTAAAGGAACACGAGAGACTATACAACATCACTCACACAAATCAAAGTAAAGAAACATGAGAGACTATACAACATCACTCACACAAATCAAAGTAAAGAAACATGAGAGACTATACAACATCACTCACACAAATCAAAGTAAAGAAACATGAGAGACTATACAACATCACTCACACAAATCAAAGTAAAGAAACATGAGAGACTATACAACATCACTCACACAAGTCAAAGTAAAGAAACACGAGAGACTATACAACATCACTCACACAAATCAAAGTAAAGGAACACGAGAGACTGTCCAACATCACTCACACAAATCAAAGTAAAGAAACATGAGAGACTATACAACATCACTCACACAAATCAAAGTAAAGAAACATGAGAGACTATACAACACCACTCACACAAATCAAAGTAAATGAACACGAGAGACTGTCCAACATCACTCACACAAATCAAAGTAAATGAACACGAGAGACTATACAACACCACTCACACAAATCAAAGTAAATGAACACGAGAGACTGTCCAACATCACTCATACAAATCAAAGTAAATGAACATGACAGACTGTCCAACACCACTCACACAAATCAAAGTAAATGAACATGAGAGACTGTCCAACATCACTCACACAAATCAAAGTAAATGAACAGGAGAGACTATACAACACCACTCACACAAATCAAAGTAAATGAACACGAGAGACTGTCCAACATCACTCACATAAATCAAAGTAAATGAACACGAGAGACTATACAACACCACTCACACAAATCAAAGTAAATGAACACGAGAGACTATACAACACCACTCACACAAATCAAAGTAAATGAACACGAGAGACTGTCCAACATCACTCACACAAATCAAAGTAAATGAACATGAGAGACTGTCCAACACCACTCACACAAATCAAAGTAAATGAACAGCGCTTTTATTTCTATTCTACATTGTATAATAAAACAGTAGGCATAGCTCTATGTAAAACTTGAAAAATGACCTCAATTAACACAGCTGACACAGATTAACAATAATGAATACACAGACACAAACTTAAAAACAACCAACGTCGTCCAACAATGTTATATTGAATACACAGACACAAACTTAAAAACAACTAATGTCGTCCAACAATGTTATATTGAATACACAGACACAAACTTAAAAACAACCAACGTCGTCCAACAATGTTATATTGAATACACAGACACAAACTTAAAAACAACCAACGTCGTCCAACAATGTTATATTGAATACACAGACACAAACTTAAAAACAACTAACGTCGTCCAACAATGTTATATTGAATACACAGACACAAACTTAAAAACAACCAACGTCGTCCAACAATGTTATATTGAATACACAGACACAAACTTAAAAACAACCAACGTCGTCCCACAATGTAATATTGAATACACAACAAACTTAAAAACAACTAACGTCGTCCAATAATGTTATATTGAATACACAGACATAAACTTAAAAACAACCAACGTCGTCCCACAATGTTATATTGAATACACAGAAACAAACTTAAAAACAACCAACGTCGTCCCACAATGTTATATTGAATACACAGACACAAACTTAAAAACAACCAACGTCGTCCCACAATGTTATATTGAATACACAGACACAAACTTAAAAACAACCAACGTCGTCCAACAATGTTATATTGAATACACAGACACAAACTTAAAAACAACCAACGTCGTCCAACAATGCTATATTGAATACACAGAAACAAACTTAAAAACAACCAACGTCGTCCAACAATGTTATATTGAATACACAGACACAAACTTAAAAACAACCAACGTCGTCCAATAATGTATATTGAATACACAGACACAAACTTAAAAACAACCAACGTCGTCCAACAATGTTATATTGAATACACGGACACAAAGTTAAAAACAACCAGCGTCGTCCAACAATGTTATATTGAATACACAGACACAAACTTAAAAACAACAAACGTCGTCCAACAATGTTATATTGAATACACATACACAAACTTAAAAACAACCAACGTCGTCCAATAATGTTATATTGAATACACAGACACAAACTTAAAAACAACAAACGTCGTCCAACAATGTTATATTGAATACACATACACAAACTTAAAAACAACCAACGTCGTCCAATAATGTTATATTGAATACACAGACACAAACTTAAAAACAACCAACGTCGTCCAACAATGTTATATTGAATACACAGACACAAACTTAAAAACAACCAACGTCGTCCAATAATGTTATATTGAATACACAGACACAAACTTAAAAACAACCAACGTCGTCCAATAACGTTATATTGAATACACAGACACAAACTTAAAAACAACCAACGTCGTCCAACAATGTTATTTTGAATACACAGACACAAACTTAAAAACAACCAACGTCGTCCAATAATGTTATATTGAATACACAGACACAAACTTAAAAACAACCAACGTCGTCCAACAATGTTATATTGAATACACAGACACAAACTTAAAAACAACCAACGTCGTCCCACAATGTTATATTGAATACACAGACACAAACTTAAAAACAACCAACGTCGTCCAACAATGTTATATTGAATACACAGACACAAACTTAAAAACAACCAACGTCGTCCAACAATGTTATATTGAATACACAGACACAAACTTAAAAACAACCAACGTCGTCCCACAATGTTATATTGAATACACAGACACAAACTTAAAAACAACTAACGTCGTCCAATAATGTATATTGAATACACAGACACAAACTTAAAAACAACCAACGTCGTCCCACAATGTTATATTGAATACACAGAAACAAACTTAAAAACAACCAACGTCGTCCCACAATGTTATATTGAATACACAGACACAAACTTAAAAACAACCAACGTCGTCCCACAATGTTATATTGAATACACAGACACAAACTTAAAAACAACCAACGTCGTCCAACAATGTTATATTGAATACACAGACACAAACTTAAAAACAACCAACGTCGTCCAACAATGTTATATTGAATACACAGACACAAACTTAAAAACAACCAGCGTCGTCCAACAATGTTATATTGAATACACAGACACAAACTTAAAAACAACTAACGTCGTCCAATAATGTATATTGAATACACAGACACAAACTTAAAAACAACAAACGTCGTCCAACAATGTTATGTTGAATACACATACACAAACTTAAAAACAACCAACGTCGTCCAATAATGTTATATTGAATACACAGACACAAACTTAAAAACAACCAACGTCGTCCAACAATGTTATATTGAATACACAGACACAAACTTAAAAACAACCAACGTCGTCCAATAATGTTATATTGAATACACAGACACAAACTTAAAAACAACCAACGTCGTCCAATAACGTTATATTGAATACACAGACACAAACTTAAAAACAACCAACGTCGTCCAACAATGTTATTTTGAATACACAGACACAAACTTAAAAACAACCAACGTCGTCCAATAATGTTATATTGAATACACAGACACAAACTTAAAAACAACCAACGTCGTCCAACAATGTTATATTGAATACACAGACACAAACTTAAAAACAACCAACGTCGTCCAACAATGTTATATTGAATACACAGACACAAACTTAAAAACAACAAATGACGTCCAATAACGTTATATTGAATACACAGACACAAACTTAAAAACAACCAACGTCGTCCAATAATGTTATATTGAATACACAGACACAAACTCAAAAACAACCAACGTCGTCCAATAATGTTATATTGAATACACAGACACAAACTTAAAAACAACCAACGTCGTCCAACAATGTTATATTGAATACACAGACACAAACTTAAAAACAACAAATGTCGTCCAATAATGTTATATTGAATACACAGACACAAACTTAAAAACAACCAACGTCGTCCAACAATGTTATATTGAATACACAGACACAAACTTAAAAACAACAAATGTCGTCCAATAATGTTATATTGAATACACAGACACAAACTTAAAAACAACCAACGTCGTCCAATAACGTTATATTGAATACACAGACACAAACTTAAAAACAACCAACGTCGTCCAACAATGTTATTTTGAATACACAGACACAAACTTAAAAACAACCAACGTCGTCCAATAATGTTATATTGAATACACAGACACAAACTTAAAAACAACCAACGTCGTCCAACAATGTTATATTGAATACACAGACACAAACTTAAAAACAACCAACGTCGTCCAACAATGTTATATTGAATACACAGACACAAACTTAAAAACAACCAACGTCGTCCAACAATGTTATATTGAATACACAGACACAAACTCAAAAACAACCAACGTCGTCCAATAATGTTATATTGAATACACAGACACAAACTTAAAAACAATCAACGTCGTCCAATAATGTATATTGAATACACAGACACAAACTTAAAAACAACCAACGTCGTCCAACAATGTTATATTGAATACACGGACACAAAGTTAAAAACAACCAGCGTCGTCCAACAATGTTATATTGAATACACAGACACAAACTTAAAAACAACAAACGTCGTCCAACAATGTTATATTGAATACACATACACAAACTTAAAAACAACCAACGTCGTCCAATAATGTTATATTGAATACACAGACACAAACTTAAAAACAACAAACGTCGTCCAACAATGTTATATTGAATACACATACACAAACTTAAAAACAACCAACGTCGTCCAATAATGTTATATTGAATACACAGACACAAACTTAAAAACAACCAACGTCGTCCAACAATGTTATATTGAATACACAGACACAAACTTAAAAACAACCAACGTCGTCCAATAATGTTATATTGAATACACAGACACAAACTTAAAAACAACCAACGTCGTCCAATAACGTTATATTGAATACACAGACACAAACTTAAAAACAACCAACGTCGTCCAACAATGTTATTTTGAATACACAGACACAAACTTAAAAACAACCAACGTCGTCCAATAATGTTATATTGAATACACAGACACAAACTTAAAAACAACCAACGTCGTCCCACAATGTTATATTGAATACACAGACACAAACTTAAAAACAACCAACGTCGTCCAACAATGTTATATTGAATACACAGACACAAATTTAAAAACAACCAACGTCGTCCAACAATGTTATATTGAATACACAGACACAAACTTAAAAACAACCAACGTCGTCCCACAATGTTATATTGAATACACAGACACAAACTTAAAAACAACTAACGTCGTCCAATAATGTATATTGAATACACAGACACAAACTTAAAAACAACCAACGTCGTCCCACAATGTTATATTGAATACACAGAAACAAACTTAAAAACAACCAACGTCGTCCCACAATGTTATATTGAATACACAGACACAAACTTAAAAACAACCAACGTCGTCCCACAATGTTATATTGAATACACAGACACAAACTTAAAAACAACCAACGTCGTCCAACAATGTTATATTGAATACACAGACACAAACTTAAAAACAACCAACGTCGTCCAACAATGTTATATTGAATACACAGACACAAACTTAAAAACAACCAGCGTCGTCCAACAATGTTATATTGAATACACAGACACAAACTTAAAAACAACTAACGTCGTCCAATAATGTATATTGAATACACAGACACAAACTTAAAAACAACAAACGTCGTCCAACAATGTTATGTTGAATACACATACACAAACTTAAAAACAACCAACGTCGTCCAATAATGTTATATTGAATACACAGACACAAACTTAAAAACAACCAACGTCGTCCAACAATGTTATATTGAATACACAGACACAAACTTAAAAACAACCAACGTCGTCCAATAATGTTATATTGAATACACAGACACAAACTTAAAAACAACCAACGTCGTCCAACAATGTTATTTTGAATACACAGACACAAACTTAAAAACAACCAACGTCGTCCAATAATGTTATATTGAATACACAGACACAAACTTAAAAACAACCAACGTCGTCCAACAATGTTATATTGAATACACAGACACAAACTTAAAAACAACCAACGTCGTCCAACAATGTTATATTGAATACACAGACACAAACTTAAAAACAACAAATGTCGTCCAATAACGTTATATTGAATACACAGACACAAACTTAAAAACAACCAACGTCGTCCAACAATGTTATATTGAATACACAGACACAAACTCAAAAACAACCAACGTCGTCCAATAATGTTATATTGAATACACAGACACAAACTTAAAAACAACCAACGTCGTCCAACAATGTTATATTGAATACACAGACACAAACTTAAAAACAACAAATGTCGTCCAATAATGTTATATTGAATACACAGACACAAACTTAAAAACAACCAACGTCGTCCAACAATGTTATATTGAATACACAGACACAAACTTAAAAACAACAAATGTCGTCCAATAATGTTATATTGAATACACAGACACAAACTTAAAAACAACCAACGTCGTCCAATAACGTTATATTGAATACACAGACACAAACTTAAAAACAACCAACGTCGTCCAACAATGTTATTTTGAATACACAGACACAAACTTAAAAACAACCAACGTCGTCCAACAATGTTATATTGAATACACAGACACAAACTTAAAAACAACCAACGTCGTCCAACAATGTTATATTGAATACACAGACACAAACTTAAAAACAACCAACGTCGTCCAACAATGTTATATTGAATACACAGACACAAACTCAAAAACAACCAACGTCGTCCAATAATGTTATATTGAATCCACAGACACAAACTTAAAAACAACCAACGTCGTCCAACAATATTATATTGAATACACAGACACAAACTCAAAAACAACCAACGTCGTCCAATAATGTTATTGAATACACAGACACAAACTTAAAAACAACTAACGTCGTCCAACAATGTTATATTGAATACACAGACACAAACTTAAAAACAACCAACGTCGTCCAACAATGTTATATTGAATACACAGACACAAACTTAAAAACAACTAACGTCGTCCAATAATGTTATATTGAATACACAGACACAAACTTAAAAACAACCAACGTCGTCCAATAATGTTATATTGAATACACGGACACAAACTTAAAAACAACCAACGTCGTCCAATAACGTTATATTGAATACACAGACACAAACTTAAAAACAACCAACGTCGTCCAACAATGTTATTTTGAATACACAGACACAAACTTAAAAACAACCAACGTCGTCCAACAATGTTATATTGAATACACAGACACAAACTTAAAAACAACCAACGTCGTCCAATAACGTTATATTGAATACACAGACACAAACTCAAAAACAAGCAACGTCGTCCAATAATGTTATATTGAATACACAGACACAGACTTAAAAACAACCAACGTCGTCCAACAATGTTATATTGAATACACAGACACAAACTTAAAAACAACCAACGTCGTCCAACAATGTTATATTGAATACACAGACACAAACTCAAAAACAACTAACGTCGTCCAACAATGTTATATTGAATACACAGACACAAACTCAAAAACAACTAACGTCGTCCAACAATGTTATATTGAATACACAGACACAAACTTAAAAACAACCAACGTCGTCCAACAATGTTATATTGAATACACAGACACAAACTTAAAAACAACCAACGTCGTCCAACAATGTTATATTGAATACACAGACACAAACTCAAAAACAACCAACGTCGTCCAACAATGTTATATTGAATACACAGACACAAACTCAAAAACAACTAACGTCGTCCAATAATGTTATATTGAATACACAGACACAAACTTAAAAACAACTAACGTCGTCCAACAATGTTATATTGAATACACAGACACAAACTTAAAAACAACCAACGTCGTCCAATAATGTTATATTGAATACACAGACACAAACTTAAAAACAACCAACGTCGTCCAACAATGTTATATTGAATAATAAAGTACGTTTCATCAGAGTTCAATTAAAGCGACCATCTAAAATTGTACATGACAGTTTTTTGTAATCACGACGAGTATAGTAACAAATTATTATCTTTTATTTCAGGGGTGGTTCAACTACCATAGTCATATCATTGGGATGTTTTGGCGGCTTATTCCTCTTTGGGATCCTATTTTTCTTTGTTTATAAATGCCTAAAAGGCTGAACAAGTTATATTTGCACACGTAGATTTTAGTTTTACCTTTTACTATGTTTGTTTTATTTTCAGTTATGTAAACATAAACCACGTGTTTTTACATATTAGTGTGCCATGTTGTTTTTATTTTTTTTTATTTATTTTTTTAAATTAAAAGTAGTTTTCTATAGTTTGTCGAAATTATGTAATAACTTAAAAACAAATCATATTTGATAATTTTTCATAGTCAGTAATATATTATACAGACATCTGTACATCACTACAACAGACTAGCTTAATTACTATGTAAAATACAGTCAAATCAGCATATGCGGTCACCTCTATTAAGCATTCACCTGTATTTGACGCTTACCTTTTCCTATTCTGTCATAGAAAATTTCATATGAATTGGACTCTTTTAAGTGACCACCTTTCTTATAAGGCCACTCTTTCTTTGTATCAAATGTGACCTCCTAATTCAGGCTTGACTGTAGTAGTTCTGTTCTGTTTTTATATAATGAACAATATGTAGTAATTCCTGTGGTGTGATATGTTTTGTTTTTATATAATAAACAATATGTAGTACTTCCGTCCATATTTTCAAGTATTATTTTCAAATTGTTATTTGTTATTGCTTCTGTGATTTTTCTATTAGATTTTTTAACTGTTCCTATAGTGTGATATGTGATTTTTTTAACTGTTCCTATTGTGTGATATGTTTTGTTTTTCATTTTATTTATAATGCTTCACATAATTTTTTGCAGTGGCGTAGCAACCATTGACGCAACGACGCACTTGCGTGCACAAACAAATCAGCAAAAAAATAATAATGTTATATTTTGTAGCAAGATAAACAAATAAACCTCTATATTAACTAATTGTACGAGTTTTATTCAAATGCTGTAAATCTGTGCAGTCAAAAGGAAATGTTATATTCAGTGGCTTAAAAAAACTCATTGGCTTCGGTATTCATTTTCAAAGGATGCTGTTTATTGCATTTCTTTTGTTTTATTTGATAGTAAGGCTAGTAGAGACAAGACTTTTGTATTTACATCCTTAAACGACTGGTCAAACATTCATAACTATATAAAACGACACGAAGTACTTAGTTCTCATGTAGCTAGTTAACAGACAGCCACTCATTTTCTTGATGTTAAGTCAAAAACGTCAAAGACGGAGTCCATTACTTCAATTCTTTCGTCTCACCACAAAGATGATATTACCAGAAACAAACACATTGTAAAGGAGATAATCGAAGTATTGATTCTTTACAGTCGTCAACATATTGCAATTCTGGAGCATAACAAAGACAAAAGTAATTTCATGGCAATTGTGCGTCATGTGTCCAAACACGACAAAATACTACAGTATCACCTGGATAACACAGTCTCTACATTCAATCACATAATAAAATACACATCTCCAGATATACAGAACAAGAAAATCGAAATTAGTAAGTACCATGATGGCTACTGTGCAAGAAATCTCAATCTCCTTCCACTACGCATCTACACTTGCAACTTCCAAAGCTGAATTTCCTGTCATTGTTCGCGCCCTAGAGTATTTACAAATCAATGGTGAAGGCAAACCAGTCGTCGATTTATCTGCCCTTTTGCGAATTTGACTATATTTTGCCACTAGTGGTTTGCAGTCACATTTTGCACGTTGTTGTTCCGATTGCATATCATCTCCTGCGATTTGATAGAGGCTGTGAGTGAGAGTCAAACATTGATTCGTTATTTTGAGACTGAGAGAAATGAAATGTTTACAACACTTTATATGATGAAGCTGTAGATCTAGTGGAGCAATTTGGCGTTGTCTTGTCCAAGCCACGAACAACCGGTAGACAACGAAATCATTCCAACCCACAGGTTACAGACACCAAGGAATACTGGCGGATTACACTGTATTACCAGTTCCTAGATCACCTGTTAAACGATTTAAGGGACCATTTGGTGAATATGGTGAAAAACAAAGACCGATTTCTGGCATAGTTATTGATACTGATCAATTTAAGCAAACTAAAACAGGAGGATGAATTGCATATTTATGATGCTTATAGGGCAGATCTTCAAACCCAGGAAGAGTTTACTCTTGAGTTAAGAAAAATGGAAAGCACGGTGGGAAATATATTACAGACCAGTTAACACCAATTCATCTTTGTAAGACATTTGAACTTGTAAACAAAAAACTTGTATCCGAATATCTGTTGTATTTTGAAAATTGTGCTGACAATGCCACCCTCACATTCAGCTTCCATTGGATGCGGTTGTTTACAAGTTTAATAATTCCAGACAAAGAAAAATATTCTTGGTTTGATTGTGTGTAAACATCCATCACATTATTAACATAATTAAAAGATGTCAAAAGTAGTTTTAAATAAATTTTCCTGCTATCTATATAATATATATATCAAACTTTCCATAGTTCATATCGGCTTCGCCCTAGTACTCCTATATCTTGAATGGAAAAACCCAAACCTCCAGTGCGTGCACTTTTGATAACTCCTTCCTACGCCACTGTTTTGTGTGTTTGGTTTTATTTCAACTACTACTTGGACCAGGCCTTACACCAGAGTATACGAATGTAAAGACATCCTAAGCCAAGGAACGATAAGAGTACAAATAAAACACGAAGCAACAACAATACATACACACATGTAAAATAAACGAACATAAGCTTGTGAAATAAGAAGCTCCACCATGAATTTGTCGAACCACACGAACTTCCACCATCAATTTGTCGAACCACACGAACTTCCACCATCAATTTGTCGAACCACACGAACTTCCACCATCAATTTGTCGAACCACACGAACTTCCACCATCAATTTGTCGAACCACACGAACTTCCACCATCAATTTGTCGAACCACACGAACGTCCACCATCAATTTGTCGAACCACACGAACGTCCACCATCAATTTTTCAAACCACACGAACGTCCACCATCAATTTGTCGAACCACACGAACGTCCACCATCAATTTGTCGAACCACACGAACGTCCACCATCAATTGGTTGATTCTCACCAACCACCGTCAAAAACTGATTTATTCAAACGAACTTCCACCAAAGTTGATTGATTCACACGAATTGCCTTCATCAATTAGCTTGTTTACACGAATTGCCATCATCAACAAGAAGAAGAGTTTGAAGATACCAAAAGGGGTAATCAGAATCCGTATATCGAAAAAGGACAAAAGAACAAATAACAATCTACGAAGCATACATATAAAACTAAAGACCGAGTAACACGAACCCCACACAAAACCGGGAGTGAACTCCGGTGCTCCGGAAGGGTAAGCAGTTCCTGCTCCACTAGTGGCACCCGTTGTGTTAGTCTGGTTACACATCCGGATATAAGTCATGAATAACGAAAGGACCGGGAAGTGCTTACGACAAGTAGAACATCTGGAATATCGTATCAACTGAGAGATATATACTCCATTTGCAGGTGCTGCTGGAATGTTGCTACATATAAATGGAAAGTTGACAATGGAAAAATTGAAATCATCTCTTTTTTTCGTAAAATTTCGTTCTTACTGTCAATTTCGAGGTGTAGGTCAAGGTATGAAAGCAGACCTATCTGTATCTGTGGTATCCTTTATTTCAAGGTCAATGGGATAGATGCGATCAACGAAATCACCAATCCTAGAATTATTTAGTGAAAAGACATCATCTATATAGAGGAACATGAAATTAAAGGATCAGGCTAGCTTCTTTTCGTTTTTCCCGAGAAGCCCCTGTATGAATCTCCACCATCAATTGGATGATACTCAGGAATTGCAACCATCAATTGGTTGATTTTCACGAACTTCCACCATCAATTGGTTGATTCTCACGAACTTCCACCATCATTTGGTTGATGCTCACGAACTTCCGCCATCAATTGGTTGATTCTCATGAACAGGCACCATCAATTGATTGATTCACATAGAATATCAGTTTCTTAGCTGTTTGCATGCCTGTTTCCATCGTGAATTCTCTTTCTTTATTTGTCTTTGATAACAATGACCTAACGACAGGACGACCTGAATGAATCAGAAGATGCTAACACTTCCTGTACACATGTTTTCACTTCCGGTTATGAGAATATTCGTCTTGTCCGGAAATATGTTGGTATGGTTAGGTTGACCTGTTTGAATTTAATATGTATTAGCTGTTTCAATATACACACAAATCATATACAAGTATAGATTGAGAATAGAATTCATTTCATATTAAATCAAAATATCGTCCATAAACTAGCTTAACCCCGCCACATTGTGTTGATTGCCTGTGACAAGCCAGGAAAGTGAGCGGTCATATATTTTTGTGTATCGAATTTGCCTCTTTCTATGGTGTTTGTATTGGATTCCGGAACTCTTCCGACAGTATGGTATTTTTTTATAATTTTATTCCTAATATGGATAAAGGTAATAACAAAATTACCGAACTCCGAACAATCTTACAAAGGGAAAGTCAAAACTCATAATTATACAAACAGACAAAATCAGTCAACAACCGGAAAACTGTGAAAACCGTAATGACCCTGACTTGGTACAGGCATTTCTAAAGAAATGGTGGGTTGAATCAGATTTTAGATGTAATTTGCTGTAAATGTAATAAATACGTCTTATCTACAAGACGTAAATAGTGTTTAAATAAAATAAACCTGATCTTTAATATTGTTACAGCGTCATACCCCAAAAATGTAGTCAATATAGATTCTCCTTCAGTTGCCCGTGGGTTGCGATATTTTTCCACTCGAGAGAGTTAAAATTTTAAATTGAACTCTCGAGAGTGGAGAAATATCGTAACCCACATGGGCAACTGCATTGAACTGAAGGAGAATTTGCTTCTCCCATTATTTTACCGATTTGACAACGTGCGGTGAAAGGAACGAGACATTTTAATCCTCTAGAGGATTACAGATTTTTCCAGCACTGGTTCAGCGGGGTTAAAACGCCATAATAATGAGAAAAACATGACTTATCTAATAAAATAACCAGTTTTATGGCTCAAACCTCTCATCTTCGTGAAATTATGCGGTAGTCATTCAAGTGTTTTCCACATGGAGGTATAATACCACGCTGATATATAACCGGACGATCAGCGTTATTATAAAGAACGCGATAATCTTGAACATTATACATAATATATTTAATCTCCGTAAGTCTAAGTTGTCATGTGAATACTATTAGTTCGATTAAAGAGAGCCGATAGCCTCAAGCATTAAAATTAAAAGACATAGCATGTGCTAAAATAAACCAAAGCTTTAATGCATGTTGTTAACTTGGCACAACCCCTAAAATGTAACATATACTTTATCTATAAAAGACATAACCAGTGTTGAAATAATGTGTTTCATCCAATTACAAACTAGCTTAAAGGGATATTGTCTACTAAAATCGTAATTTTTTCATAAGCAGTGAGCATGCTCAAGACGGGATCACATAGAAGGCCGTATGAATAGATTTGAATTCTTGTCATCCAGGACAATAATTCTGATAACGATAGTTTTGGGTCTTTTTTGTCAAAAAATCGTATCTTTTGCAGCATAACTCGATGTTAATCTTCATTTTATGAAGGTCAGTACGAAAAACGACAATAATTTTGGGTATGAAAAAATTACGATTGTGGTAGACAATATCCCTTTAAGTAAAAATATGAACAATATAATCATATTGTTAACATCTTTTAATTATCAATAATAAAACACAAACCGCATCTGTGGCGTAATGGTTAGCGTGCTCGCCTCGAGTGCGTAGATCGTTTATTCGAGCCGGGTCGGGTCAAACCAAGTACTTTAAAATTGGCATTTGTTGCTTCTCCACTAAGCACACAGCACTAAGGAGAAAGATCAAAGGCTGGTTAGCTCGGAATCAGAATAATGTGTGGAGCGACATGTCTCACCGCGGACTGTTGTTTCAATGAGTTAGAACTATAAAAATCCAACTCAGCGCGTTGGTCTAGAACAAAGCGGACCTCATCATCATCATTTCATTGCATATTAACTTGTTCTCGCCATGATATAGCTGAAGAATTGCTGAGTAGGCGTTAAACAACAATCGCACACATTCGCTCTATTATAAAACTAGATTTAACGTAAGAAGTTTTACATTGTATAATTATAAAAGTAAAAAGTGATGGGCAACAATTCCACTAATATCAACAAAACAAATATCCTCTGACCTCAAATCACTGGACACAACATAACAATACCACGATATATAACGTCAAAAATCCAGGTGCTGGCTTGGATAGCTGATTGATTGGTGTTTAACACAAACGTTAGTAGAATTTCAGCTATATCCTGGTATGCTTGGGTAGCTATTATATATTAAAGCCTAATATGTTTAATGTATCGACAAAACCGTTTGAAGATACCAAAGAGGATAATTGTGTCAGGTGTGGGTGTATACTTGGGTCTAAATTATCTTGTTTGTTTTTGTTTTGGGGTTCCTAAAGGTATATATGAGGGGTCAAAACAGGGATAGGGTCTACTTTAGAATCATATGTGAAATATAAAGGTTCTATGTTAATGAGACTTTTCTTATAGTTCACCGTAGCAATTATCTATCGCTAATCTTTAAATAGCAATAATTGTTGTATGATTTTGATTGATAATTTGAAAATATCCCTTTAATTTAAAATATAATGTGAATACGTACACGTCATGTTATGGAGATAAGAAATACAGGTGACGATAAATCAATAAAGCCGTGGTATCAAAAGACGTTGATGTTAAAGAGTGTTTATATATCTTATAGTAATGTTTACATACAACGTATATTTTCGGCATGATTCATAGCAACAGTATGTTTGTCGACATATTTTAATACAGGGGATTCCCAATCTACATCCTCATGGTCACTATCTAAATATAGAGATCATAACCATTCTAATAGCGGAGTGCATGTAGTTATACACTTCCTTGTCGAATTTAATGTGCACAATGCGTTACTTGGAACCTTGATAGGGTAAGATCAACTTCAGAAGATTGGAAAATGAAATTTTTGTAGCCTAGACACCAAAGATGCGACATATATTTTAATCATGATAAATCATATGCGTGTTAGGAGTATATAATTTGCCTCCCAATGTTTCTATTTGATTTTGGAAACTGTTCAAATAGTGTGGTATTTTTGTGTTTTGTGTTTACTGACACCAACTTCCACCATTAATTTGAATTTAAATTGTGCTATTTAACTCAATAGAGCCAACACAGGTAGACAAAGCTGTACTCTGACACTTTATCCTGACTTCCAGTCAACCGGTTTTGTTCCCATTCCTGAACACTTCATGCTCTGATGATAAATAGTAAATACCAGTCATTGTGTCGACCCGACTGGGAATCGAACCCAACATCTACCACACTATCTACGAGCACACTAAACAGTATACCAACTATGCAAAAGATCATCACTAGCACTCTCTCTGATTGGTCTATAAATGTCTTTATCTAACATTAAGAATGACTTTAGCCATTTGATACAACACATCTGACACAAAACCTCGTCAGTTGTGTAAACCGCATCACTATTCGACGCTATGCGTCTCGTATTGATACTGTTTACAAAACTGACTCGACATGGAACAAAAAATTGCACCGACGCAATATGCATATAATGTGTATGCATAGTACCTAACCTTTGAAGACATGTGAGGAATTGTCTAATGGGTAGAACATGACCACATTGTACTGATCTGATAGATCCTTTGATTTTCTATAACGTTTATTTGTAAACATTTCAATGTAACGGCTCTATATATAATAGATTGGAAAAGGAAATTATTTGCAGCCTAGGATTAGACAGGTTTCAGGTTTTATCGTCGTGATAAATCATATATGTGTGTTAGGAGTATATATCTAAACATTAGAGAAAACTGAAGGAGCAATCAAGAATGGACACAAGAAACATTGTTACAAGGCGTAGACAAACAGAGCAAAAAAAACAACACAAAAATCAGCAACACAGTCCCCACCAAAAAACCAATGGTGAACTCAGCTGATGGTGAAGAGGTGAACCCAGCTGCTCGTGAAGGGGTGAACCCAGCTGCTGGTGAAGGGGTGAACCCAGCTGCTCGTGAAGGGGTATTCCGGAAGGATGTACATTAGCTCCACCACTAGTGACAACCATGGTGATATTCTTGTTACAAATTCTTCTTTTCTTCTTCAGCTCTGTCATTTGCTGGTGAAACTCGTTATACGTATAACAGTTACTATGGTTATTACTATACCAGCTACTGTTCTGGTTATTGTGCCGGATCAACATTCTCAGAGTACTGCCTGTACTACTAATACAAGGACGGAGAGTCTGGGTATGTTCTTTATACAAATATGATATAGTGATAGGGATTGATATATTGATACCAATGAGTACGAATTGTGCCCCTCTTCTAGCCGATTTATTTTTATACTCATATGAGTCGGAGTTTCTTCAAAATCTTGTAAAAGATAAGAAGATTCATGAAGCTAGAGCCTTTAATTTCACATATAGATATATTGATGACGTTTTATCTATCAATAATCCTAGATTTGCAGAATTTCTTCCATCAATATATCCTCCAGAGCTGGAAATTAAAGAGACCACAGCTACAGCTTCGTCCACATCATATTTGGACTTATACCTCGAATTTGACGACAGTGGTAAACTCAGTACTAAAATTTATGATAAACGGGATGACTTCAATTTTAAAATCATTAATTTTCCAAATATGTGCAGCAATATACCAGCTTCTCCTGCATATGGTACTTACATCTCGCAATTGATTCGTTATGCAAGGGCCAGTAGCAATTATTCTGATTTCTTGAAACGTCATCATTATCTGAGAAACAGGCTACTGGATCAGGGCTATCAAAAGATTCTCCTCATTCGATCTCTTAAAAAGTTTATATTCCGATACCAAGATCTTGTCGAAAAATATTCTGACTCTGCAGAGACGATAATAAGCGATGGATTTTCTTAAAGTAAATATGGAAAATGTATAAAGATAAGGATTAAGTAATCGTGGTTTATACATGACGTCATTCAACATCTCATATGGAATCAAATTGTGTAAGAAGATGACCGTTTAGTTAAACCGTTCTGCAGAGACGATAATAAACGATGGATTTTCATAAAGTACTGCGTTGACTACTATTATACCTATTTTGTCCCAGTATTGTTAAAAAATGCTGTTATAGTGACAACCGGAACCTTTTAACCGTAATGGAAGCGGGAGATTTGGCGCCGTAAAATCTGATTCAACCCACCATTTCTTTGGAAATTCCTATACCAAGTCAGGGCCATTGCGGTTTTCCCAGTTTTCCAGTTCTTGACATATGAGTTTTGCCTTTCCCTAAGGAAGATTGCTCGGTGTTCGGTAATTTTGTGCTTATAGGTTCTAGCAACTTGTTTCCCAATACTGTCAAAATTGCATATGACAGTTTTTTGCAATCACGACGAGTCTAGTAACTATTATCATCTTTTATTTCAGGGGTGGATCATTAACTACCATAAGAGCATCAGTCGGCGGAAGTATTGGCGGTATAATCTTCTTTGTGTGCTGCTGTTTCTGTGTTGCAAAAACGAAAAACTGAACAAGTTATATTTTCACACATAGATTTTAGTTGTACATTTTCAGTTTTGTAAACATAAACCACGTGTTTTTACATATTAGTGTATCATGTTCTTTTTATTTCTTTTAATTATTTTTTTTTAATTAAAAGTAGTTTTTCTATAGTTTGTTGAAATTGTGTAATGACTTAAAAACAAATCATATTTAATAATTTTTCATAGTCAGTAATATATTATACAGACATCTGTACATCACTACAACAGACTAGCTTAATTACTATGTAAAATACAGTCAAATCAGCATATGCGGTCACCTCTATTAAGAATTCACCTGTATTTGACGCTTACCTTTTCCTGTCCTGTCATAGAAAATTTAATATGAATTGGACTCTTTTAAGTGACCACCTTTCTTATAAGGCCACTTTTGCTTTGTATCAAATGTGACCTCCTAATTCAGGTTTGACTGTAGTAGTTTGTTTTATATAATAAGTAATATGTAGTACTTCGTCCATATTTTCAAGTATTATTTTTAAATTGTTATTTGTTTTATAGTGTGATATGTATTTTTTTCATTTTATTTAGAGTGTTTCACATAATATTTTCTTGTGTTTGTTTTTATTTTAACCTCTACTTGGTCCTGAATTGAAAAGACATCATAAGCCAATGAACGATACGAATACAAATAAAACACGAAGCAAATACAATACATACAGACATGTAAAATAAACGAACATAAGCTTGTAAAATAAGAAGTTCCACCATCCATTTGTCGAACCACACGAACTTCCACCATCCATTTCTAGAACCACACGAACTTCCACCATCCATTTCTAGAACCACATGAACTTCCACCATCCATTTCTAGAACCACACGAACTTCCACCATCCATTTCTAGAACCACACGAACTTCCACCATCAATTTCTAGAACCACATGAACTTCCACCATCCATTTCTAGAACCACACGAACTTCCACCATCCATTTCTAGAACCACACGAACTTCCACCATCCATTTCTAGAACCACACGAACTCCCACCATCCATTTCTAGAACCACACGAACTTCCACCATCCATTTCTAGAACCACACGAACTTCCACCATCCATTTCTAGAACCACACGAACTTCCACCATCCATTTCTAGAACCACACGAACTCCCACGATCCATTTCTAAAACCACACGAACTCCCACGATCCATTTCTAGAACCACACGAACTTCCACCATCAATTTCTAGAACCACACGAACTTTCAGCATCAATTTGTCGAACCACACGAACTTCCACTGTCAAAAACTGATTTATTCAAACGAACTTCCACCAAGGTTGATTAATTGACACGAATTGCCATCATCAATTGGTTGACTAACAAGAAGAAGAGTTTGAAGATACTAAAGAGGTAATCAGAATCTGCATATCATTGAAATCATCTCATTTGTCGTAAAATTTCGTTTTTAACCACCCCTCACTGTTAATGTCGAAGTGTAGGTCAAGGTATAAAGCAGACCTATCTGTATCTGTGGTATCTTTTATTTCAAGCTCAATAGGATAGATGCGATAAACGAAATCAACAAACCTAGAATTATTTAGTGAAAAGACGTCATCTATATAGCGGAACATGAAATTAAAGGATCAGGCTAGCTACTTTTCGTTCTTCCCGAGAAGCCCCTGTTATTTAAAATTTTGACTACACAGATTTTATATCCAAAATGCAGCAGAATGCACCATTTTGCGTCCTTCTGAAAAAAAAGGTCTGAGGGGGGGGGGCAAACCTCCTCAGACCCCCACTACCGCTTTTAGTCTCTCGAAGGTTGGCATACAAGTATTGTGTGTCATACCTCTTTGTAATATGGACATGCATTCTATATTTATATAAAAGTTGTGTGACTAGTACACACCTCTACCTAAGGTAGGTTAAAGCAACCGTCGTATGTATCTTACAGTACATTAAATAAATAAGAAAAAGACAACACAAAGCACTCCCCCACAAAAAAATAAAAAAAAACAAAACAAAGCACTCCCCCACAAAAAAAATAATAAAACAAAACAAAACAACAAACAAAGGAAAAGAGTGGTGCACAGTTTGATTAAATCTACTACACATTTATAAATGGCAGCCTTCGAATCTCTAAATTGATACTAATAACAGAAATAGCGAAACTCTTAAATACTCACGATTTCATCCTTTCTACCCGTATTGTTCCAATTTAGGTGACAATCTTTAAAGATAAAAATACACATCATGGATTAATTAACACAATTACGTGCTAATTGAAACATACACCAGATTCAGTAATTTCAGTCAATATATTTCTAATATGACTTAGTTACCTTATACTGGTAATTAAGGGGGAAACGATTCACCGTATGTACCGAAATCGCGATTATTTTGAGGACGCTTACGATACAAACGATATGATGCTCATTTTTTGAAAAAAAGTAGTGTTAAACTTCCATTTTCTTCATTTGGTGATCATTTAAATAATATTTTGAGAAAAGTGAATGGATTAATTTACGCTCTTAAAATTAATTAATCAAATATCAAATATTTATAAATTTCGCTAGTACGTAAGCGACCTCATATAAAAAAAACATGGCAGCGCCCATGTCGACCAGCATGGACTTCAAGGAATAGTTACAGTTTCCTACAAAACGTATCGTAATACATATCAAATATCGCGATACGTATCGCTTGTGGAAAAAGTGTATCGTTACACCCCTACTGGTAATAATGTGTTTTATTACTTCCATATTAGCGCAGGCGCTCGTGGCACGGACCACCCCCCTTTTTCTAACTTTCTGTTTACAAATTAATTTTCAATAAAACTTCTTTATTTCTTTATTATTTCATCTCTTTTTCCTTATTTTAACTTGTTCGTGTCAATATTCATACAATCTTATGTCAAAATCAAATTGCATGTGTCGACCCTATATAGATACTAATAATACACAAGGCATGCAACTCGGCAGGTTTAAAAATCGTACCCATGCTCGCTTCGAGTACATTTATTACACCTTATTTCCATTATGTCATTCAAACTAGGACATGTATCCATTCCTAAAATACACATCTTGTTGCCCCTGTTTTTGTTTTGTGCATACGATAGCTCACATTTATTGCCTACACACAGCTGACGGAAGTGACGTACCACTGCATTAACTTCAACGAAATGGTCAGAAAAGTTCCAAAAATATAATTTCAATTTTTGGAACTTTTCTGACCCGAAAGAGTGGTGCACAGTTTGATTAAATCTACTACACAATTTGATGTTGACATAAGATTGTATGAATATTGACACGAACAAGTTAAAATAAGGAAAAAGAGATGAAATAATAAAGAAATAAAGAAATTTTATTGAAAATAAATTTGTAAACAGAAAGTTAGAAAAAGGGGGGTGGTCCGTGCCACGAGCGCCTGTGCATATTAGTACAATGTTTATCATTTCTTACGAGTGATTAAATCTCCAATTTGTAAAAATACACCGAACAATAAATGTACTTCCTTTTAAATAGAATTAGGGACCGACCATTTAACTTGCAGGGGAGTGGGTTGGGGGGGGGGTTATGGTTTTTTGTTAGAATATTTTTTTTTGTCGCGCAAAGCGCGAAATTTTTTTTCCAGAATTCAACATTAGGTTATATGACAAAAACTCTGAATCAGATTATTTTTTTTCCCTCCACCAAAATCAGAATATTTTTTTTCAGCAACATTGGGAATCAATATTTTTTTAGAAAAAAACCATAATCCCCCCTTCAAGTTAAACGGTCGTTCCCTTAATGGCAGCTTCCACGAATTTTACAATAAATATTTTGTTTGTCATTTTCGATTGGTTAATCTAATATGGAATAGCTGCCAACGAAATATCTAGAAATTACAAGAATATATTAACAGTATATCATTATTGACATGATAATTATCAATGGCAATATCAAAAATATTCAGTAAAGAAATTAAATTTTTATTACGCTAAATTACAGATTGGCGAAAGTTTGGTCACGGCCGTAGAAATTTGAATATTTCGTAAAATCATTAAAACTCCCGGCATGGAGCAAAACATGTTCATAAAAAGTAAACTCCTGGCATGGAGTGCAAAGTCTAGAAAAACTCCATAGCCAGAAACCATGGGTACTTTTGCTCATGAATATTCATAAGCCAAATCGCGTCATGTATGACGTCAGCAAATAAACGTTGAACCATATTTGGAAGACGCTGATCAATGAACGCTGATGAAAACTCGTATCTATTTTTTTTTTAATAATATTTCATCAGTTTTGATCACATTAATAACTTCATATAATTATTTGTGATCGTATCAAAATCAATTGTCATCATATGTTCATTAGGAACTCGATGATGTGTGTAAAAGATCGAAAATATATGCACTGCCCCCCCCCCCCCCTTTTCACGATCAATTAAATAAATAAAAATATGTAAATAAAAAATATATTGTGCATTTTTTTTCAATATCTGCCCCACTTAAGTATTAACTATGTCATTGAAATCGTTTAGTATATAGATTTTATATTGTTAAATTTGTTGAATGTGCTTACTACAAGTATTCACTGTTTTGTTGATATTGTGTAATAAACATTCATCGAATTCAAATGTATCATTATAAAAAGTTTATTCACCCTTCATGGAGCCTCGACTTAATTATTCTCTATATTTAAACCGGTGTCGACAATGATTGACTATTTTTCAGCAGATAACAATTCGAGTTTTAATGAAAACACTCGTTACCCTTCAAGTGGCCCTTACAGAAGCTGACATTTCCCAACATCTGACCATTTCAATCTTCCTGGGAACCGTGGAAACAAATTTTATTCAAATAATGTGTGAAAAAAGAGATAGATCTACACCGGAAGTTTCCGTATTTGGTTCAGAAAATAGTGTGCATCCATGGTAAACAATTAAAAAAATGGTCAGAAGTCGACTAAGATTTGAATTCTGCAGTGATATCCATATTAGAATTCACAGAAATATGCCTTGTTTTTAAAATAGTGTGGGAACCGCGAATAATTTATACATCTACCTAAAATTTGCTGTGCTTGTTTCTACCGGTGAAATGTCAAATATTTCACCTCAGAAAAATGCCCGCACCCTCGAACAAAATATTTCTTTAAGAAATCTTTGTAAAAATTTCTGGCTTGAAGAAACCGCCATCTTGGATATGTAAATGAGCAAACTACCCATGATTTCTGGATATGCCTGGCATGGAGTGCAAAGTTCAAATAAACTCCTGGCATGGGAGTGCAAATTTCGTTCAAATAAACTCCTGGCATGGAGTGCAAAGTTGACAAAACTCCTGGCATGGAGTGCAAAATGTTCATCAATCATTCAATCATATCATATAAAAGCACTAACTCCTGGCATGGAGTTCAAAAGTGAATTGTTCCATCCAACGAAAATTAAAATTGAATTAACGTTTTTCGAAAACTTTGAAAACGAATTATTTACAATATTTATAAAAAAACTTTAACACACTTGAATTGACCCTGAGTACAGAGGTCAACTCGATTGTACAGTTTGTACGGAAACAGCTACAATGACTTGTCTTCACTGGCTAGGAAAGCATTACAGTTCCATTTCTGATCATCTACAGCCGTGCCCACATTTGTTTATATGTAATCCGAACTACAATATTGGAGCTGAAAAACAGCAGTATCTTGTTCAGATTATATACAGGGAATGGGTGGGAAGGGTTTTTAACAAAAAATTAAGTCAGAAATTTATGATGACCTCACCTCATGAAGGTTTAAAAAGAAAAGCCTGGGATATTTCCGGTGAAGACTTTTGTACTTGAAAAGGGAAATAACTTTTTATTTGCGGGATGCCTTAGTTTCAATCTATACGGTTTGTGTTCAATGAAGGATAACTCTAGCAACAAAAATGAAATTACTGCAATAATTCCATCTATTCTGTATGCGAATAGATGTGATTATAAACACTGATTGTGTCTGAATTGTGAATTTTTAGCCATTTGTGATAAAGTAAACAAGTTGCTACGTTTTAAAACGAAACGCATAATAAATACGGTTTTAATGTTATAATATATAGTAAATACGGTGCCATTGTGTTGTCTGTTCTTCGATTTACGGATTCTGATTACCTCTTTGGTTTCCTCAAACTGTTCTTAAAATATCTTCAGCTATGATTTTTCATATATTCTGTTTTTTGTGGACACAATCGCAAAAATCAAGGTACATATTGTTTACTAATAGAAGAGACGAATGGAGTGGATTTGTCATGCCGTAAAAAAATAATGCAAAATTTCATGATTTACTGACGAAACCTGAGGAAACGGAAATGATAAAAAAAATCATGCACATTTAAATCACGGAATTAAGTACAATTTTTAAGCTGGATATTCTTAAGAGTTTACTAAATTTCATTGCTGTTCATTAATTAATTCATATTTTGTTTGCTATCAATTTTTTAAAAAAGCCATGGTTTCCATGTCACTTTTCATCACGTAGACTGTATAATTCTAAAAAACATAGATTGAACGAACTAGAAAACGAGAACTAATTCAGAATAGTTTGAAGATACCAAAGGGGTAATGAGAAACCGTTAATCGAAGAAGGACGGACATCACAATGGTCAAAAGTTTGAAGATGTCAAAGGGGTAATCAGAAGCCGTAAATCGAAGAAAGACGGCCATTACAATGGCAAAAAAAACAAAAAAAACGACAAACAATGATCTACAAAACATTACAGAGAAAACTAAAGATTGAATAACACGATCCCTACTGTAATCCGGGGGAGAAGTCATCTGTGTTTTAAAGGTAGGCAGTTCCTGCTTCCCCGGTGACCTACTGTAATCCGGGGGAGAAGTCATCTGTGTTTTAAAGGTAGGCAGTTCCTGCTTCCCTGGTGACCTACTGTAATCCGGGGGAGAAGTCATCTGTGTTTTAAAGGTAGGCAGTTCCTGCTTCCCCGGTGACCTACTGTAATCCGGGGGAGAAGTCATCTGTGTTTTAAAGGTAGGCAGTTCCTGCTTCCCCGGTGACCTACTGTAATCCGGGGGAGAAGTCATCTGTGTTTTAAAGGTAGGCAGTTCCTGCTTCCCCGGTGACCTACTGTAATCCGGGGGAGAAGTCATCTGTGTTTTAAAGGTAGGCAGTTCCTGCTTCCCTGGTGACCTATTGTAATCCGGGGGAGAAGTCATCTGTGTTTTAAAGGTAGGCAGTTCCTGCTTCCCTGGTGACCTACTGTAATCCGGGGAAGAAGTCATCTGTGTTTTAAAGGTAGACAGTTCCTGCTTCCCTGGTGACCTACTGTAATCCGGGGGAGAAGTCATCTGTGTTTTAATGGTAGGCAGTTCCTGCTTCCCGGGTGATCTACTGTAATCCGGGGGAGAAGTCATCGGTGTTTTAAAGGTAGGCAGTTCCTGCTTCCCTGGTGACCTACTGTAATCCGGAGGAGAAGTCTTCTGTATTTTAAAGGTAGGCAGTTCCTGCTTCCCTAGTGATCTACTGTAATCCGGGGGAGAAGTCATCTGTGTTTTAAAGGTAGGCAGTTCCTGCTTCCCTGGTGACCTACTGTAATCCGGGGGAGAAGTCATCTGTGTTTTAAAGGTAGGCAGTTCCTGGTGACCTACTGTAATCCGGGGGAGAAGTCATCTGTGTTTTAAAGGTAGGCAGTTCCTGCTTCCCTGGTGACCTACTGTAATCCGGGGGAGAAGTCATCTGTGTTTTAAAGGTAGGCAGTTCCTGCTTCCCTGGTGACCTACTGTAATCCGGGGGAGAAGTCATCTGTGTTTTAAAGGTAGGCAGTTCCTGCTTCCCTGGTGACCTACTGTAATCCGGGGAGAAGTCATCTGTGTTTTAAAGGTAGGCAGTTCCTGCTTCACGGATGACCTACTGTAATCCGGGGGAGAAGTCATCTGTGTTTTAAAGGTAGGCAGTTCCTGCTTCCCTGGTGACCTACTGTAATCCGGGAGATAAGTCATCTGTGTTTTAAAGGTAGGCAGTTCCTGCTTCCCTGGTGACCTACTGTAATCCGGGGGAGAAGTCATCTGTGTTTTAAAGGTAGGCAGTTCCTGCTTCCCTGGTGATCTACTGTAATCCGGGGGAGAAGTCATCTGTGTTTTAAAGGTAGGCATTTCCTGCTTCCCTGGTGACCTACTGTAATCCGGGGGAGAAGTCATCTGTGTTTTAAAGGTAGGCAGTTCCTGCTTCCATGGTGACCTACTGTAATCCGGGGGAGAAGTCATCTGTGTTTTAAAGGTAGGCAGTTCCTGCTTCCCTGGTGACCTACTGTAATCCGGGAGATAAGTCATCTGTGTTTTAAAGGTAGGCAGTTCCTGCTTCCCTGGTGACCTACTGTAATCCGGGGGAGAAGTCATCTGTGTTTTAAAGGTAGGCAGTTCCTGCTTCCCTGGTGATCTACTGTAATCCGGGGGAGAAGTCATCTGTGTTTTAAAGGTAGGCAGTTCCTGCTTCCCTGGTGACCTACTGTAATCCGGGGGAGAAGTCATCTGTGTTTTAAAGGTAGGCAGTTCCTGCTTCCATGGTGACCTACTGTAATCCGGGGGAGAAGTCATCTGTGTTTTAAAGGTAGGCAGTTCCTGCTTCCCTGGTGACCTACTGTAATCCGGGGGAGAAGTCATCTATGTTTTAAAGGTAGGCAGTTCCTTTTTCCCTGGTGACCTACTGTAATCCGGGGAAGAGGTCATCTGTGTTTTAAAGGTAGGCAGTTCCTGCTTCCCTGGTGACCTACCGTAATCTGGGGGAGAAGTCATCTGTGTTTCAAAGGTAGGCAGTTCCTGCTTCCCTGGTGACCTACTGTAATCCGGGGGAGAAGTCATCTGTGTTTTAAAGGTAGGCAGTTCCGGCTTCCCTGGTGACCTATTGTAATCCGGGGGAGAAGTCATCTGTGTTTTAAAGGTAGGCAGTTCCTGTTTCCCTGGTGACCTACTGTAATCCGGGGGAGAAGTCATCTGTGTTTTAAAGGTAGACAGTTCCTGCTTCCCTGGTGACCTACGGTAATCCGGGGGAGAAGTCATCTGTGTTTTAGAAGTAGGCAGTTCCTGCTTCCCTGGTGATCTACTGTAATCCGGGGAGAAGTCATCTGTGTTTTAAAGGTAGACAGTTCCTGCTTCCCTGGTGACCTACTGTAATCCGGGGGAGAAGTCATCTGTGTTTTAAAGGTAGGCAGTTCCTGTTTCTCTGGTGACCTACTGTAATCCGGGGGAGAAGTCATCTGTGTTTTAAAGGTAGGCAGTTCCTGTTTCCCTGGTGACCTACTGTAATCCGGGGGAGAAGTCATCTGTGTTTTAAAGGTAGGCAGTTCCTGCTTCCCTGGTGAGCTACTGTAATCCGGGGGAGAAGTCATCTGTGTTTTAAAGGTAGGCAGTTCCTGCTTCCCTGGTGACCTACTGTAATCCGGGGGAGAAGTCATCTGTGTTTTAAAGGTAGGCAGTTCCTGTTTCCTTGGTGACCTATTGTAATCCGGTGGAGAGAAGTCATCTGTGTTTTAAAGACAGGCAGTTCCTGCTTCCCTGGTGACCTACTGTAATCAGGGGGAGAAGTCATCTGTGTTTTAAAGGTAGGCAGTTCCTGTTTCCCTGGTGACCTACTGTAATCCGGGGGAGAAGTCATCTGTGTTTTAAAGGTAGGCAGTTCCTGCTTCCCTGGTGACCTACTGTAATCCGGGGGAGAAGTCATCTGTGTTTTAAAGGTAGGCAGTTCCTGCTTCCATGGTGACCTACTGTAATCTGGGGGAGAAGTCATCTGTGTTTTAAAGGTAGGGAGTTCCTGCTTCCCTGGTGACCTACTGTAATCCGGGGGAGAAGTCATCTGTGTTTTAAAGGTAGGCAGTTCCTGCTTCCCTGGTGACCTACTGTAATCCGGGGGAGAAGTCATCTGTGTTTTAAAGGTAGGCAGTTCCTGTTTCCCTGGTGACCTACTGTAATCCGGGGGAGAAGTCATCTGTGTTTTAAAGGTAGGCAGTTCCTGTTTCCCTGGTGACCTACTGTAATCCGGGGGAGAAGTCATCTGTGTTTTAAAGGGGCAGTTCCTGCTTCACTGGTGACCTACTGTAATCCGGGGGAGAAGTCATCTGCGTTTTAAAGGTAGGCAGTTCCTGCTTCCCTGGTGACATCCGTTATTCTACTTTTTAGACAACATTACATTTAAATAAATACACACAGCATGAAATACATGAAACCCCTTCAAAACAAATAGAGTAAAGACTAACCGAACACCGCTTTTACTCAGAAAACGTAGCAGATATTACAACACGGAACTAAAAACGTAAAATGAACAACACAAGCCCCACGATTAACTAATATATTGGACACATCTAGTTTAATAAAAGCATTGTCAGACATCGACAATACAAATAATTCAATAAATATACTGACGTAAAAGCTACGCAAGCTAAGCCATCGCTAGCGAGTTGTACTCGATATAACTATATGTGAACATTTGTCAGTCACTTACGACAGGTCGGTGGTTTTCTCCGTGTACTCCGGTTTCCTCCACCAATAAAACTGACCAACACGATATAACTGAAATATTGTTGCAAGTGGCGTTAAACACCACAGCCCTAACCCCACGAAGCCATCGCTTCAAAATTCTACGGTCGTCATCACGAACTGGTTGACCGTTACGAAATATCAATTTATCAAATGATAATAGATCTTTTTCCTTTTAAGAGATATATTAATTCCTCTACCACGGACAACACTCTTGCCGGACTTGACGGTGAATAAAACGATGGGTGTCATATGAAACAGGAACTGCTTACCATTAGCGAGTGCCTGGGATCATCCCGGTTTTAATGATGGGGTTCATGTTGCTCATCTGTTTAGTTTTCTGTGTTATGCCTTTTTGTTGGTCTTCGTTCTGTGTCTCGTGCCCAATGTTGCCGATGTCCATGGACAGTCCATTATTAATTGCCCCTTCGGACTTTTCTTGCGTTTATTTATATCTTAAAACCAAAAATATGCATAGATTATATTGATTTGACTTCTTTATTTATAAGTGATATTGATGATTACAAAACTACTACATGTATTATGGGCCGTCGTGGTCGTGTGATCGTATGGTAGTTTGATTTACAACTATCTGTGCAATCAGTGCCTATCACCACTAAAGTTGTGGGTTCGATCCCCATTCATGTCTAGGTGTACTCGATACAACATTATGTGATACAGTTTGTCTGTGACTTGCTACAGGTCGGTGATTTTCTCGGGGTACCCCGGTTTCCTCCATCAATATATCTGACCGCCACGATATAACTGGAATATTGTTGAAAGTGACATTAAACACCATAAACAAACCAACTACGTGTATTTACGTATTCACTGATATTTCACTTGTGTTGACTAATTAAAAAAGAGTAAATTATAATTTGGTCAGTCAATTACATCAATTGCCAGCCGTCCTGCTGTTTATCTATGCATTCATTTCAAAGTATAGGAATGTGTAAAAGTATTTCTCCATCCGATTCCATCTTGTTATCAATATGAAATATCTCATGTTTGCTTTTATAAATAAAATAATGTTTACACTAACTTGAAATTCCCTAGTTAACGAATTATAAAGTATATACATAGAAGCTTTTCAGATGTAGTTTGAGATAAAAATGAAATGTCTTCTATAGAACTAGGAATATTTTGAAGTTTTTGTCTGCAAGCTATGCACATACAATGGGGTTTCAAAATATTCAAAAGCATTTAGTTTTGCTCTCTTTAATTTAAGATATCTACAAGTATAACATTTATTTGTCTGTTGACAACATCAATATCTCAATCGTTGACTGACATAGTGCTATCACTAGCAAATGAGTCTTTTGGTTCAGATTGTAAGAGGAGTTTGAAGATACCAAAGGGAGTAATCAGAATCCGTAAATCCGACAGATAACACAATGACCAAAAGAAAAAAGGACAAACGGACAAAAAGCGATCTAAAAAACACTACGTGGAAAACTAAAGATCGAGCAACACGAACCTAACTAAAAACACGGGGTGAACTCGGGTGCTCCGGAAGGGTAAACAAGTGCCGTCATGGTCGTGATCGCATGGTAGTTGGGATTTACAACTATCGATACAACCAGTGCCTATCAACACTAAAGTTGTGAGTTCAAATCCCATTCTTGGCGGGGTGTACTCGATACAACTTTATGTGATAAAACTGACCATGATATAACTGAGATATTGTTGAAAGTGGCGTTAAACACCATATTCCTAACCCCTAACAACCAGACTGCAAAGAATCAAATCATCAATACGTAACAGAAATAATATAGGTTCCAATAGTGAACCTTGAGAGATTTCAGATTTAATAATTTAAGAGTCTAATCGTGTATGACCAACATTTTTATGACTTTAGTAAGAGCCAAGTCAAATTAAAATCAGCTGTCTGATAATTCATATATTTTGATCTTAATAATAAGTAAATAATGACACTATAATTACACAACATTATTAAGAAAAAACTGCTAGAACGTGCTAAAGTGGGTCACGGATCACTGTAATCGGGCGGCTGTATCGAGAAACAGATACGGTGTTGAAAAAACTGTTGACACTCATAAAATATTGATAAAGGCAATACAATTTTATGTTTGTCTTCAAGAAATATGATAGACAAAACCATGTGTGAAATTTTATGACGAAATATCTCCGATTTCTATGTAAATTTACGAGTTGAAGTAGCGGCTGTATCGAGAAACAGATACGGTGTTGAAAAAACTGTTGACACTCATAAAATATTGATAAATGCAATAACATTTTATGTTTGTCTTCAAGAAATATGATAGACAAAACCATGTGTGATGTTTTATGACGAAATATCTCCGATTTCTATGTAAATTTACGAGTTGAAGTGGGGAAACACCCACAGGTAATTTTAGCGATGTACTTTTATCTTGGACAAGAATAATGAGCGTCCTGATTGGATGACCGATTTAAAACACACTGACTCCGCATGGTAAAAAGATGCATGTAAAAGAAATCTATGTTATATTTATTCATTTGTTTGATTCTGGAATATTGTTGATCATTGATTTGAACAAGAAAAAAGGGTAAAAGGGGGGGGGGGGCGAATTTTATTTGTGAATTTTACAGTTAAATAAATGTTATGTTTCGACAGTTTAAAGAGAAAAATAAAAATTTGTTGCCACTAAAGCTTAAATCAGCGTTAAAAATTGAACAAATATCAGTGGTTTTGTAAATGAGATTTATTTTAAATAGTAAATCTGAATTTATTATTTATTAATTTATTATTAATGATACAATTGTATATCCCTTGGGAGGGGGAGGGGGGCTATGATGAAAATTTGAAATAAAAACACAGGACCGGACTTTAAGCAAAAATAATAATTAGGTTTAGTTTTTTAAAGTTAATAATATGAAATATTGACATCCACACTTGCCTTTTGGACAGCACATTTCTGTGTCCACACTTGTTATATACATAAAAAAGTGTTACCAAATCTATAAATATAACACCTATGCTATATACATTGTATATATATTTTCATCGTTTATTTCCTTTGACGTTTCATCTATTAAAGCTGTTAAAGCTGTTACAAGAAAGCAGATGTGTAAACATGTATATGTTTCTAAAAGTGTATCAAATATTTAGAATTTTTTTTTTCTAAAACTTTTGACAACAACGGAAAAATTGAAATTGTTCTATATCTTGTACTGTAATTTTAAAGCCTTTGTTTTTGTGTATGGGTACAATCTTGGCATGTTCATGTTCCGTTTTGTTGTAGTCGCAATCTGTCTTCAATTCTTCTTTCGTGACTTATCACAAGAGTAACACGACGGTTGCCACTAATGAAGCAGGAGCTGCGCACCATTCCGCAGCACATTAGTTTTTATTGTGGGGTTAGCGTTGCTCAATCTTTAGTATTCAGTGTAGTGTTTTGTAGACCATTGTTTGACCCGATGTCCTATTTCGTTTGGCCGGTGTATTGTATGTCCTTCTTCGACGTATGTCCTCGGATTACGTTTGACCCGATGTCCTATTTCGTTTGGCCGGTGTATTGTATGTCCTTCTTCGACGTATGTCCTCGGATTACCCCATTGTTTGACCCGATGTCCTATTTCGTTTGGCCAGTGTATTGTATGTCCTTCTTCGACGTATGTCCTCGGATTACGTTTGACCCGATGTCCTATTTCGTTTGGCCGGTGTATTGTATGTCCTTCTTCGACGTATGTCCTCGGATTAACCCATTGTTTGACCCGATGTCCTATTTCGTTTGGCCGGTGTATTGTATGTCCTTCTTCGACGTATGTCCTCGGATTACCCCATTGTTTGACCCGATGTCCTATTTCGTTTGGCCGGTGTATTGTATGTCCTTCTTCGACGTATGTCCTCGGATTACCCCATTGTTTGACCCGATGTCCTATTTCGTTTGGCCGGTGTATTGTATGTCCTTCTTCGACGTATGTCTTCGGATTACCCCATTGTTTGACCCGATGTCCTATTTCGTTTGGCCGGTGTATTGTATGTCCTTCTTCGACGTATGTCCTCGGATTACCCCATTGTTTGACCCGATGTCCTATTTCGTTTGGCCGGTGTATTGTATGTCCTTCTTCGACGTATGTCCTCGGATTACCCCATTGTTTGACCCGATGTCCTATTTCGTTTGGCCGGTGTATTGTATGTCCTTCTTCGACATATGTCCTCGGATTACCCCATTGTTTGACCCGATGTCCTATTTCGTTTGGCCGGTGTATTGTATGTCCTTCTTCGACATATGTCCTCGGATTACCCCATTGTTTGACCCGATGTCCTATTTCGTTTGGCCGGTGTATTGTATGTCCTTCTTCGACGTATGTCCTCGGATTACCCCTTTGTTTGACCCAATGTCCTATTTCGTTTGGCCGGTGTATTGTATGTCCTTCTTCGACGTATGTCCTCGGATTACCCCATTGTTTGACCCGATGTCCTATTTCGTTTGGCCGGTGTATTGTATGTACTTCTTCGACATATGTCCTCGGATTACCCCATTGTTTGACCCGATGTCCTATTTCGTTTGGCCGGTGTATTGTATGTCCTTCTTCGACGTATGTCCTCGGATTACCCCATTGTTTGACCCGATGTCCTATTTCGTTTGGCCGGTGTATTGTATGTCCTTCTTCGACGTATGTCCTCGGATTACCCCATTGTTTGACCCGATGTCCTATTTCGTTTGGCCGGTGTATTGTATGTCCTTCTTCGACGTATGTCCTCGGATTACCCCATTGTTTGACCCGATGTCCTATTTCGTTTGGCCGGTGTATTGTATGTCCTTCTTCGACATATGTCCTCGGATTACCCCATTGTTTGACCCGATGTCCTATTTCGTTTGGCCGGTGTATTTTATGTCCTTCTTCGACGTATGTCCTCGGATTACCCCATTGTTTGACCCGATGTCCTATTTCGTTTGGCCGGTGTATTGTATGTCCTTCTTCGACGTATGTCCTCGGATTACCCCATTGTTTGACCCGATGTCCTATTTCGTTTGGCCGGTGTATTGTATGTCCTTCTTCGACGTATGTCCTCGGATTACCCCATTGTTTGACCCGATGTCCTATTTCGTTTGGCCGGTGTATTGTATGTCCTTCTTCGACGTATGTCCTCGGATTACCCCATTGTTTGACCCGATGTCCTATTTCGTTTGGCCGGTGTATTGTATGTCCTTCTTCGACGTATGTCCTCGGATTACCCCATTGTTTGACCCGATGTCCTATTTCGTTTGGCCGGTGTAGTGTATGTCCTTCTTCGACGTATGTCCTCGGATTACCCCATTGTTTGACCCGATGTCCTATTTCGTTTGGCCGGTGTATTGTATGTCCTTCTTCGACGTATGTCCTCGGATTACCCCATTGTTTGACCCGATGTCCTATTTCGTTTGGCCGGTGTATTGTATGTCCTTCTTCGACGTATGTCCTCGGATTACCCCATTGTTTGACCTGATGTCCTATTTCGTTTGTCCGGTGTATTGTATGTCCTTCTTCGACGTATGTCCTCGGATTACCCCATTGTTTGACCCGATGTCCTATTTCGTTTGGCCGGTGTATTGTATGTCCTTCTTCGACGTATGTCCTCGGATTACCCCATTGTTTGACCCGATGTCCTATTTCGTTTGGCCGGTGTATTGTATGTCCTTCTTCGACGTATGTCCTCGGATTACCCATTGTTTGACCCGATGTCCTATTTCGTTTGGCCGGTGAATTGTATGTCCTTCTTCGACGAATGTCCTCGGATTACCCCATTGTTTGACCCGATGTCCTATTTCGTTTGGCCGGTGTATTGTATGTCCTTCTTCGACGTATGTCCTCGGATTACCCCATTGTTTGACCCGATGTCCTATTTCGTTTGGCCGGTGTATTGTATGTCCTTCTTCGACGTATGTCCTCGGATTACCCCGTTGTTTGACCCGATGTCCTATTTCGTTTGGCCGGTGTATTGTATGTCCTTCTTCGACGTATGTCCTCGGATTACCCCATTGTTTGACCCGATGTCCTATTTCGTTTGGGCGGTGTATTGTATGTCCTTCTTCGACGTATGTCCTCGGATTACCCCATTGTTTGACCCGATGTCCTATTTCGTTTGGCCGGTGTATTGTATGTCCTTCTTCGACGTATGTCCTCGGATTACCCCATTGCTTGACCCGATGTCCTATTTCGTTTGGCCGGTGTATTGTATGTCCTTCTTCGACGTATGTCCTCGGATTACCCCATTGTTTGACCCGATGTCCTATTTCGTTTGGCCGGTGTATTGTATGTCCTTCTTCGACGTATGTCCTCGGATTACCCCATTGTTTGACCCGATGTCCTATTTCGTTTGGCCGGTGTATTGTATGTCCTTCTTCGACGTATGTCCTCGGATTACCCCATTGTTTGACCCGATGTCCTATTTCGTTTGGCCGGTGAATTGTATGTCCTTCTTCGACGAATGTCCTCGGATTACCCCATTGTTTGACCCGATGTCCTATTTCGTTTGGCCGGTGTATTGTATGTCCTTCTTCGACGTATGTCCTCGGATTACCCCATTGTTTGACCCGATGTCCTATTTCGTTTGGCCGGTGTATTGTATGTCCTTCTTCGACGTATGTCCTCGGATTACCCCGTTGTTTGACCTGATGTCCTATTTCGTTTGGCCGGTGTATTGTATGTCCTTCTTCGACGTATGTCCTCGGATTACCCCATTGTTTGACCCGATGTCCTATTTCGTTTGGCCGGTGTATTGTATGTCCTTCTTCGACGTATGTCCTCGGATTACCCCATTGTTTGACCCGATGTCCTATTTCATTTGGCCGGTGTATTGTATGTCCTTCTTCGACGTATGTCCTCGGATTACCCCATTGTTTGACCCGATGTCCTATTTCGTTTGGCCGGTGTATTGTATGTCCTTCTTCGACGTATGTCCTCGGATTACCCCATTGTTTGACCCGATGTCCTATTTCGTTTGGCCGGTGTATTGTATGTCCTTCTTCGACGTATGTCCTCGGATTACCCCATTGTTTGACCCGATGTCCTATTTCGTTTGGCCGGTGTATTGTATGTCCTTCTTCGACGTATGTCCTCGGATTACCCCATTGTTTGACCCGATGTCCTATTTCGTTTGGCCGGTGTATTGTATGTCCTTCTTCGACGTATGTCCTCGGATTACCCCATTGTTTGACCCGATGTCCTATTTCGTTTGGCCGGTGTATTGTATGTCCTTCTTCGACGTATGTCCTCGGATTACCCCATTGTTTGACCCGATGTCCTATTTCGTTTGGCCGGTGTATTGTATGTCCTTCTTCGACGTATGTCCTCGGATTACCCCATTGTTTGACCCGATGTCCTATTTCGTTTGGCCGGTGTATTGTATGTCCTTCTTCGACGTATGTCCTCGGATTACCCCATTGTTTGACCCGATGTCCTATTTCGTTTGGCCGGTGTATTGTATGTCCTTCTTCGACGTATGTCCTCGGATTACCCCATTGTTTGACCCGATGTCCTATTTCGTTTGGCCGGTGTATTGTATGTCCTTCTTCGACGTATGTCCTCGGATTACCCCATTGTTTGACCCGATGTCCTATTTCGTTTGGCCGGTGTATTGTATGTCCTTCTTCGACGTATGTCCTCGGATTACCCCATTGTTTGACCCGATGTCCTATTTCGTTTGGCCGGTGTATTGTATGTCCTTCTTCGACGTATGTCCTCGGATTACCCCATTGTTTGACCCGATGTCCTATTTCGTTTGGCCGGTGTATTGTATGTCCTTCTTCGACGTATGTCCTCGGATTACCCCATTGTTTGACCCGATGTCCTATTTCGTTTGGCCGGTGTATTGTATGTCCTTCTTCGACGTATGTCCTCGGATTA
The DNA here is from genome assembly GCA_963680875.1 of Bathymodiolus brooksi. Classification (NCBI taxonomy): domain Eukaryota; kingdom Metazoa; phylum Mollusca; class Bivalvia; order Mytilida; family Modiolidae; genus Bathymodiolus; species Bathymodiolus brooksi. The sequence goes on from OY804585.1 coordinate 92,385,980, forward strand.
CCCCATTGTTTGACCCGATGTCCTATTTCGTTTGGCCGGTGTATTGTATGTCCTTCTTCGACGTATGTCCTCGGATTACCCCATTGTTTGACCCGATGTCCTATTTCGTTTGGCCGGTGTATTGTATGTCCTTCTTCGACGTATGTCCTCGGATTACCCCATTGTTTGACCCGATGTCCTATTTCGTTTGGCCGGTGTATTGTATGTCCTTCTTCGACGTATGTCCTCGGATTACCCCATTGTTTGACCCGATGTCCTATTTCGTTTGGCCGGTGTATTGTATGTCCTTCTTCGACGTATGTCCTCGGATTACCCCATTGTTTGACCCGATGTCCTATTTCGTTTGGCCGGTGTATTGTATGTCCTTCTTCGACGTATGTCCTCGGATTACCCCATTGTTTGACCCGATGTCCTATTTCGTTTGGCCGGTGTATTGTATGTCCTTCTTCGACGTATGTCCTCGGATTACCCCATTGTTTGACCCGATGTCCTATTTCGTTTGGCCGGTGTATTGTATGTCCTTCTTCGACGTATGTCCTCGGATTACCCCATTGTTTGACCCGATGTCCTATTTCGTTTGGCCGGTGTATTGTATGTCCTTCTTCGACGTATGTCCTCGGATTACCCCATTGTTTGACCCGATGTCCTATTTCGTTTGGCCGGTGTATTGTATGTCCTTCTTCGACGTATGTCCTCGGATTACCCCATTGTTTGACCCGATGTCCTATTTCGTTTGGCCGGTGTATTGTATGTCCTTCTTCGACGTATGTCCTCGGATTACCCCATTGTTTGACCCGATGTCCTATTTCGTTTGGCCGGTGTATTGTATGTCCTTCTTCGACGTATGTCCTCGGATTACCCCATTGTTTGACCCGATGTCCTATTTCGTTTGGCCGGTGTATTGTATGTCCTTCTTCGACGTATGTCCTCGGATTACCCCATTGTTTGACCCGATGTCCTATTTCGTTTGGCCGGTGTATTGTATGTCCTTCTTCGACGTATGTCCTCGGATTACCCCATTGTTTGACCCGATGTCCTATTTCGTTTGGCCGGTGTATTGTATGTCCTTCTTCGACGTATGTCCTCGGATTACCCCATTGTTTGACCCGATGTCCTATTTCGTTTGGCCGGTGTATTGTATGTCCTTCTTCGACGTATGTCCTCGGATTACCCCATTGTTTGACCCGATGTCCTATTTCGTTTGGCCGGTGTATTGTATGTCCTTCTTCGACGTATGTCCTCGGATTACCCCATTGTTTGACCCGATGTCCTATTTCGTTTGGCCGGTGTATTGTATGTCCTTCTTCGACGTATGTCCTCGGATTACCCCATTGTTTGACCCGATGTCCTATTTCGTTTGGCCGGTGTATTGTATGTCCTTCTTCGACGTATGTCCTCGGATTACCCCATTGTTTGACCCGATGTCCTATTTCGTTTGGCCGGTGTATTGTATGTCCTTCTTCGACGTATGTCCTCGGATTACCCCATTGTTTGACCCGATGTCCTATTTCGTTTGGCCGGTGTATTGTATGTCCTTCTTCGACGTATGTCCTCGGATTACCCCATTGTTTGACCCGATGTCCTATTTCGTTTGGCCGGTGTATTGTATGTCCTTCTTCGACGTATGTCCTCGGATTACCCCATTGTTTGACCCGATGTCCTATTTCGTTTGGCCGGTGTATTGTATGTCCTTCTTCGACGTATGTCCTCGGATTACCCCATTGTTTGACCCGATGTCCTATTTCGTTTGGCCGGTGTATTGTATGTCCTTCTTCGACGTATGTCCTCGGATTACCCCATTGTTTGACCCGATGTCCTATTTCGTTTGGCCGGTGTATTGTATGTCCTTCTTCGACGTATGTCCTCGGATTACCCCATTGTTTGACCCGATGTCCTATTTCGTTTGGCCGGTGTATTGTATGTCCTTCTTCGACGTATGTCCTCGGATTACCCCATTGTTTGACCCGATGTCCTATTTCGTTTGGCCGGTGTATTGTATGTCCTTCTTCGACGTATGTCCTCGGATTACCCCATTGTTTGACCCGATGTCCTATTTCGTTTGGCCGGTGTATTGTATGTCCTTCTTCGACGTATGTCCTCGGATTACCCCATTGTTTGACCCGATGTCCTATTTCGTTTGGCCGGTGTATTGTATGTCCTTCTTCGACGTATGTCCTCGGATTACCCCATTGTTTGACCCGATGTCCTATTTCGTTTGGCCGGTGTATTGTATGTCCTTCTTCGACGTATGTCCTCGGATTACCCCATTGTTTGACCCGATGTCCTATTTCGTTTGGCCGGTGTATTGTATGTCCTTCTTCGACGTATGTCCTCGGATTACCCCATTGTTTGACCCGATGTCCTATTTCGTTTGGCCGGTGTATTGTATGTCCTTCTTCGACGTATGTCCTCGGATTACCCCATTGTTTGACCCGATGTCCTATTTCGTTTGGCCGGTGTATTGTATGTCCTTCTTCGACGTATGTCCTCGGATTACCCCATTGTTTGACCCGATGTCCTATTTCGTTTGGCCGGTGTATTGTATGTCCTTCTTCGACGTATGTCCTCGGATTACCCCATTGTTTGACCCGATGTCCTATTTCGTTTGGCCGGTGTATTGTATGTCCTTCTTCGACGTATGTCCTCGGATTACCCCATTGTTTGACCCGATGTCCTATTTCGTTTGGCCGGTGTATTGTATGTCCTTCTTCGACGTATGTCCTCGGATTACCCCATTGTTTGACCCGATGTCCTATTTCGTTTGGCCGGTGTATTGTATGTCCTTCTTCGACGTATGTCCTCGGATTACCCCATTGTTTGACCCGATGTCCTATTTCGTTTGGCCGGTGTATTGTATGTCCTTCTTCGACGTATGTCCTCGGATTACCCCATTGTTTGACCCGATGTCCTATTTCGTTTGGCCGGTGTATTGTATGTCCTTCTTCGACGTATGTCCTCGGATTACCCCATTGTTTGACCCGATGTCCTATTTCGTTTGGCCGGTGTATTGTATGTCCTTCTTCGACGTATGTCCTCGGATTACCCCATTGTTTGACCCGATGTCCTATTTCGTTTGGCCGGTGTATTGTATGTCCTTCTTCGACGTATGTCCTCGGATTACCCCATTGTTTGACCCGATGTCCTATTTCGTTTGGCCGGTGTATTGTATGTCCTTCTTCGACGTATGTCCTCGGATTACCCCATTGTTTGACCCGATGTCCTATTTCGTTTGGCCGGTGTATTGTATGTCCTTCTTCGACGTATGTCCTCGGATTACCCCATTGTTTGACCCGATGTCCTATTTCGTTTGGCCGGTGTATTGTATGTCCTTCTTCGACGTATGTCCTCGGATTACCCCATTGTTTGACCCGATGTCCTATTTCGTTTGGCCGGTGTATTGTATGTCCTTCTTCGACGTATGTCCTCGGATTACCCCATTGTTTGACCCGATGTCCTATTTCGTTTGGCCGGTGTATTGTATGTCCTTCTTCGACGTATGTCCTCGGATTACCCCATTGTTTGACCCGATGTCCTATTTCGTTTGGCCGGTGTATTGTATGTCCTTCTTCGACGTATGTCCTCGGATTACCCCATTGTTTGACCCGATGTCCTATTTCGTTTGGCCGGTGTATTGTATGTCCTTCTTCGACGTATGTCCTCGGATTACCCCATTGTTTGACCCGATGTCCTATTTCGTTTGGCCGGTGTATTGTATGTCCTTCTTCGACGTATGTCCTCGGATTACCCCATTGTTTGACCCGATGTCCTATTTCGTTTGGCCGGTGTATTGTATGTCCTTCTTCGACGTATGTCCTCGGATTACCCCATTGTTTGACCCGATGTCCTATTTCGTTTGGCCGGTGTATTGTATGTCCTTCTTCGACGTATGTCCTCGGATTACCCCATTGTTTGACCCGATGTCCTATTTCGTTTGGCCGGTGTATTGTATGTCCTTCTTCGACGTATGTCCTCGGATTACCCCATTGTTTGACCCGATGTCCTATTTCGTTTGGCCGGTGTATTGTATGTCCTTCTTCGACGTATGTCCTCGGATTACCCCATTGTTTGACCCGATGTCCTATTTCGTTTGGCCGGTGTATTGTATGTCCTTCTTCGACGTATGTCCTCGGATTACCCCATTGTTTGACCCGATGTCCTATTTCGTTTGGCCGGTGTATTTGTATGTCCTTCTTCGACGTATGTCCTCGGATTACCCCATTGTTTGACCCGATGTCCTATTTCGTTTGGCCGGTGTATTGTATGTCCTTCTTCGACGTATGTCCTCGGATTACCCCATTGTTTGACCCGATGTCCTATTTCGTTTGGCCGGTGTATGTATGTCCTTCTTCGACGTATGTCCTCGGATTACCCCATTGTTTGACGATGTCCTATTTCGTTTGGCCGGTGTATTGATGTCCTTCTTCGACGTATGTCCTCGGATTACCCCATTGTTTGACCCGATGTCCTATTTTCGTTTGGCCGGTGTATTG